>OX465296.1:120344346-122744346 GCA_949987735.1 Leucophora obtusa
ACAATGAAAATTTTATTGATTATTTTTTATTTAGCGAACAAGGAAGTCATAGTGAATTATATGTGGAAAAATAAATGCAAAAATCGCTTAAATAAAATTTTGATCGTCCATATCTCGAAAACTAAAAGAGCTATAGCAAAAATGTTTTCAGCAGAGGTCAAAACCCGCCCATAGTACCCCGATACCGAAACTAAATTTCAACTTACATTGCTAGATTTTAAGATCGCGTTTTTCTCGAAAACTAAGCCTCCTAGAGAGAAAAGGGCTTTTATTTGGAATATCGCCCGTATCTTGAAAACTAAGTGAGATAAATGAAAACGGACAGCAGTTTTGGAACAGGGAAGTCATAATGAATTATATGTGGAAAAATAAATGCGAAAATCGCTTTAATAAAATTTTGATGGTCCATATCTCGAAAACTAAGAGAGCTAGAGAAAACATGTTTACACCAGAAGTCAAAACCCGCCCATAATACCCCGATACCGAAGCTAAATTTCGACTTACATTGCTAGATTTTAAGATCGCGTTTTTCTCGAAAACTAAGCCTCCTAGAGAGAAAAGGGCTTTTATTTGGAATATCGCCCGTATCTTGAAAACTAAGTGAGATAAATGAAAACGGACAGCAGTTTTGGAACAGGGAAGTCATAATGAATTATATGTGGAAAAATAAATGCGAAAATCGCTTTAATAAAATTTTGATGGTCCATATCTCGAAAACTAAGAGAGCTAGAGAAAAAATGTTTACACCAGAAGTCAAAACCCGCCCATAATACCCCGATACCGGAGCTAAATTTCGACTTACATTGCTAGATTTTAAGATCGCGTTTTTCTCGAAAACTAAGCCTCCTAGAGAGAAAAGGGCTTTTATTTGGAATATCGCCCGTATCTTGAAAACTAAGTGAGATAAATGAAAACGGACAGCAATTTTGGAACAAGGAAGTCATAATGAATTATATGTGGAAAAATAAATGCGAAAATCGCTTTAATAAAATTTTGATGGCCCATATCTCGAAAACTAAGAGAGCTAGAGGAAAAATGTTTACACCAGAAGTCAAAACCCGCCCATAATACCCCGATACCGAAACTAAATTTCGACTTACATTGCTAGATTTTAAGATTGCGTTTTTCTCGAAAACTAAGCCTCCTAGAGAGAAAAGGGCTTGTATTTGGTTTATCGCCCGTATCTTGAAAACTAAATCAGATAAATGAAAACGGATAACAGTTTTGGAACAACGAAGTCAGAATTACGTCTAGATTATTTTTGCAAAATGTTAACCCACAACAAAAAAAACTCCATACATGGGACCGAAAAAGACCGTCTCATTTTCATATAAATGTATGAAAAGTGCAGGACTTTCAGAATTCAAGAGCCAGTTTCGGAATATTTTTGCTACACACATTGAAAAAAAATGTACAGTTCTAAGTCAGAATTACGTCTGGATTATTTCTGCAAAATTTTAGCTCATAAGGACCCCGAACAAAAAAACGCCGTACATGGGACCGAAAAAGACCGTGGCATTTTCATATAAATGTATGCAAAGTGCAGCACTTTCTGAATTCAAGAACCAGTTTCTGAATATTTTTGCTCCATACATTGAAAAAAAGTTTACAGTTCTAAGTCAGAATTACGTCTGGATTATTTCTGAAAAATTTTAGCCCATAAGGACCCCGAACAAAAAAACGCCGTACATGGGACCGAAAAAGACCGTCGCAGTTTCATATAAATGTATTAAAACTGCAAGACTTTCTGAATTCAAGAGCCTGTTTCTGAATATTTTTGTTCCACACGTTGAAAAAAATTTTACAGTTCTAGGTCAAAATTACGTCTAGATTATTTCTGCAAAATTTTAGCCCATAACGATCCCAAACAAAAAAACGCCGTACATGGGACCGAAAAAGACCGTGGCATTTTCATATAAATGTATGCAAAGTGCAGGACTTTCTGAATTCAAGAACCAGTTTCGGAATATTTTTGCTCCACACATTGAAAAAAAGTTTACAGTTCTAAGTCCGAATTACGTCTAGATTATTTCTGCTAAATTTTAGCCCATAACGACCCCAAACAAAAAAACGCCGTACATGGGACCGAAAAAGGCCGTGGCATTTTCATATAAATGTATGCAAAGTGCAGGACTTTCTGAATTCAAGAACCAGTTTCGGAATATTTTTGCTCCACACATTGAAAAAAAGTTTACAGTTCTAAGTCAGAATTACGTCTAGATTATTTCTGCAAAATTTTAGCCCATAACGACCCCAAACAAAAAACCGCCGTACATGGGACCGAAAAAGACCGTGGCATTTTCATATAAATGTATGCAAAGTGTAGGACTTTCTGAATTCAAGAACCAGTTTCGGAATATTTTTGCTCCACACATTGAAAAAAAGTTTACAGTTCTCAGTCAAAATTACGTCTAGATTATTTCTGCAAAATTTTAGCCCATAACGACCCCAAACAAAAAAACGCCGTACATGGGACCGAAAAAGACCGTGGCATTTTCATATAAATGTATGCAAAGTGCAGGACTTTCTGAATTCAAGAACCAGTTTCGGAATATTTTTGCTCCACACATTGAAAAAAAGTTTACAGTTCTAAGTCAGAATTACGTCTAGATTATTTCTGCAAAATTTTAGCCCATAACGACCCCAAACAAAAAAACGCCGTACATGGGACCGAAAAAGACCGTGGCATTTTCATATAAATGTATGCAAAGTACAGGACTTTCTGAATTCAAGAACCAGTTTCGGAATATTTTTGCTCCACACATTGAAAAAAAGTTTACAGTTCTAAGTCAGAATTACGTCTAGATTATTTCTGCAAAATTTTAGCCCATAACGACCCCAAACAAAAAAACGCCGTACATGGGACCGAAAAAGACCGTGGCATTTTCATATAAATGTATGCAAAGTGCAGGACTTTCTGAATTCAAGAACCAGTTTCGGAATATTTTTGCTCCACACATTGAAAAAAAGTTTACAGTTCTAAGTCAGAATTACGTCTAGATTATTTCTGCAAAATTTTAGCCCATAACGACCCCAAACAAAAAAACGCCGTACATGGGACCGAAAAAGACCGTGGGTCTCTCATATAAATATAATACAAATACGCATTATTTTGTTATACATTATTATAAATATATCCATGAATGAATTGATTTTTACAAATTTATCAATTTTTATAAAATTTATTGGTATTTTTGAAAGTTTATCGGTTTTTTGTAAAAATTTTCAATATATCGATTTTTCAAAAATTTATCGATTTTTTAAAAATTTATCGATTTTTTAAAATTTTATCGATTTTTAAAAATTTTATCGATTTTTCAAAATTTTATCGATTTTTCAAAATTTTGCTGATTTTTCAAAAATTTATCGATTTTTAAAAAATTTATCAATTTTTCAAAAATTTATCAATTTTTCAAAAATTTATCAATTTTTCAAAAATCTATCAATTTTTCAAAAATTTGTAAATTTTTTAAAAATTTGTAAATTTTTTAAAAATTCGTCAATTTTTTAAAAATATATCAATTTTTTAAAAAATTTATTGATTTTTATAAATTTTTAAAAATTTTCGATTTTTTTGTATAAAATTTACATAATTTTAGCAATTTTTATATTTTGTAGTATATTATGCTAAAAAGTACCAAAAACCTGCCTTTTGTAAATAGTATTAAAACCCGGTCTGACCGGGTAGACCGGTCTACCCGGTCGACCGGTCGTCCGGTCGACCGGTCTAGACCGTAAAGACCGGGTAGACCGTAAAGACCGGTCGACCGGTTTTAAAACCCGGTCTACCCGGTCTTTCGGTCTTTCGGTCTACCCGGTCGACCGGTTCTGACCGTAGCCTCTAGTCGGTATGCTAGACTTTAACTTGTTTACTCGTTTAAGGATGACATTGAATTTAAAAACTAAATATAGAGGAGCAGCAATAAATATAGGGAATGAAATGAAACGGAGCGGGGAAGGAAATTTTAATTTTTGGAGTGTTTATATTATAAGAGCGTGTTCAGGCCCCCGTTTGCGAAAGCTAAGCGAAATATTGCAAAATGGACAAAATTTTTCAAAATTCAGTGAAAAACCGCACTCCAATAAAACAAATTAGGTCTTCCGGGAGGGATTTCGAGGGATTATATTTTATGAAACAGTTACAGGGTAACTTATTTTTTTTTTCAATTTATGTATGTGGCAACATAAATTAATACACTGTGATAAAGAATATTAATTTGTATCATCAAGTAAATTATTAAAAAAAAAAATTAAAAATATCGACCGGTGGTTGTTGTACAAGAATGTGGAGCACTCTCAGTCCTAGTCTATTTTTATTATAGGAGTGTGTTAAGGCACCGATGGGTCAAGCTATTTTTCCGTTTTGCTTTGTCTCGCTTAGTTTTCGAGATACTGGCCATATAAAAAAAATCGCCATTTAACAAAACGACCAGCATCTGGTAAACTAAGCGAAATATCGCAAAAACAGATAAAATTTTTACATAATTCAATAAACAACAAGACTCCAATACAACAAATGGGATAGGTCCGGGTGGATTCGGAGGGATTAACAGAGGATGATTTTTTTTGCCAATTTTTTCAAGAACACAAACCAAAACACTCCGGTAATGCAAATTTCGTTCCCTGTTGTATTCCGTTTCAATTCCTATGTTGTTAAAATTTCATTCGTTCCCCGTTCCATGCAATTTTATTTTGCTTTATCTGGTTTAGAACCAGAATGAAATAGAAATTTATATTATACTAGCTATTTGTACCCGGCCTTGCCTGGGATTCAAAGTCTTCTGCCTTAAAAACTAAAAAATTAATAATATGGTTGGAAAAACCCTTGTTTGGTGTCTTAAGATTTGAATAAGGGAAGTTTTTGACAAAAAATGGTAGAAGGTTAGGCCAGTTTAGTACTAAGAATTTTTTGTAATTTTTATGGCTAAGCCGCGGCCTCTGGTGGTGGTATAAGTAATTCGAGTTGAAATTTTGAAGCTCCAATTTTGAGTTCATACTCACTTAAAAGGTTAGTGTTTTTTTAAAAATGAAAATATTATATTTTTATAATACAAATTTATGTAAAAAAAAATAACAAAAAATTCTAATTATTTCTTTTGCAATATTTTGAAAAACTTTTAAAAAAAAAAATTGATCTTTAGACGTTTTTTAAAAATGCTATTTGAAAACCCTAATTGCTCAGATTTGTATGTTTTTTGGCAGTTGAGAGAAAATAGCGCGTTTTTAATATACATAACAAATAAAAACGGATTAATTTTCTACATATTTAGAATTTTACAAAAACGAATAACCCTTGGTAAGATCAGTCAATTTATTTTTTAAAGTGCAGGCTGCACTCAGAAATTTTTCCCCCTTAAATATTTTTAACACGTTTTTCTCGAAATCAACATATCAATTTTAATACGCAGGCCTCAAAGTATCACATTCTTTCTAAGCTATTGTAATAGCGTGTTCCTATCAAAATTTATGGGCTCTTAAAAGTGGATGTGACTTTAAAGTCATATTGGTAAGAAATTGATTAACATATCACTCTGACTGTAGATGTTATTTGGTACGCACACTTTGTAGACACCGCGCCCGATGAAATCTCGCCAGATGCCACCATGCCCGCCGCAAAAAAAAAATGTTTTGTCTCAAATTGTGATTAAAGAAGGATTTTTTTAAAGATAAGAAAGTAACTCAAACAAATGTGAAAAAAAATATTTGGTGTGATTGCTTTTGCCGCCAAGAGAGGGCGCTAAACTCAGAGAATTTTATGCAAAAATTACTTAACAGAAAAATGGTTTGTAATTGTTTCACGAAAATAATTCTCAAAAATAGATTTTTTTAAAAACTTGTCCCAAGATTTGTTTTTTAATTATTTCAATATATGTATTTGTAGTTAAAATAAAATATGGATTTTAGTATATGTTTTCAAAACAATTATTTTTTATTGCTGCGAAAAACACATGTTTTTGTTGAAAATCCAAAAATTATTTAAGTTTGATGAAGTATAAAAAAAAAATATATAAAATTAGATTTTTTTTTCTTTTTTTGTAATAGATCATTAAAAAATTAGTTACTATTTTTTACTACAAATTAAAAAAAATGGATTCTTTGAAATGCCTAAATTCATGATTTTTACATAAATTTCACGCACTTAAGAGTGTTTAGTATTCAAACCATGTGAACCTTCCATTTTAGGTATAGGATGTGTTGAGCGGACTTTTGTAAAACACTACGAGGAACATTTTTGTGGAACATTCTAACCTTCTAACTCTTCAATGAAAGGGAATTTTTTGGCACATTTTTAAAAAGGGACAGAAAAAGACCCGTAATTTGAAGAGTTAAAGGGTTAAAATGTTCCACAAAAATGTTCCTCGTAGTGTTTTACATAAGTTCGCTGAACACATCCTATACCTAGAATGGAAGATTCCCATAGTTTCTCCCTAAAATCCAGATTTGTAGGACATTTGAGCACCAATTCTGAATAAGTACGAAATTAACCCTTAAACACATTTTAAGTTTTCACTTATTACTGGCACTTATGTTAAATTTTCAATGCTGATGTCTTTAAAGACTTATAGTAAAATTTCATGACAAATATTTTTTCGGAACATTTTAACCCTCTAACTCTTCAACTTACGGGTCGTTTTTGTCCGTTTTAAAAAAGGGGGAAAAAAAGTCCCTTTAATTGAAGAGTTAGAAGGTTAAAATGTTCCAAAAAAAATATTTCTCGTAGTGTTTTACATAAGTTCGCTGAACATACCCTTTGCCTAAAATGTTGAATTCATATGGTTTACTGTTTTAATCCTATTTAATATTTTTGTTTTAGAAAAATCATTTTAAGCGTTTAAAATCCATTTTTTGTGAAAGGCATTTTTTTTATTAATAAATCGATTTTACCCAAATTTAAAATAAAGGATATATGGCAGGACTAAGAGTCCTTGCTTCGATTTTGGTAAAAATTGACACAATGAATACTTTTTGTAATTTTACGTCCATTTATGTAGCTAATATAATATTTTTAAATTTCAGGAGGTGGGCGTGTCCTTGGCCCGATATTTCCAAAAATTAAAATTTTTCTTAACTAAGGGGTTCTATGTCAGCATACCAAATTTCAAAACTCTGTCTCCATTCCTTCTATTTTTGTCCAATCGTTGTATGGGATCAAAGCACTGTGCGCCGCTACCACTGCACTCGTCACTATCGTACCCATTTCGGCGTGAACCCCAGCTATTTTGTTGGCAAAAATCTGAAAACAAAATGATTGAAACTGAACTATTGCAATGATTATGAGAATTGTACACGTTCTGCATTAAATTTCAGTAACATTTGAAAAGCAGTATACAAAAAATGAAGAGGATTATGACAAACGCGTGATCATTTGAAAATTAATAACGAACTTGGAATTGTCGATTGCACAGTACAACACTAAAAATGCATCGGGCATACGACATATCAATTATGATAGATTTTAGGATGAATATCACGAATGTCAACACCAAATTTAAAAATTAGATCTAGTTTTTGAAATATTTGCAAATTTTACTTTTAGCAAAAAGACATTTTTTTTGTTAAGATTTTTTATTTATTCATGTACCTGACTAAACCACGAATAATTTTTAATGTGGTTTAAAAATATAGACTTTGGGCTATTAGAAACATATCAACTTATTTTGATTAGGTAAAGGATCTAGGATATAATTGCAATAAAAGTGAAAACCTCACTTATTTTCCTATTTTGCAAATTTAATAAAATCCCTTAATCGGATTTGCAAAATCTTTACGTATGATGTAAATTCATATTCAACTAAATTCTTTTTATCAAAAGAATCATAACTTCTGCATCAAGATTTGCAGAAAATTTAATCTGAAATACACATTTTACATCTTTTTTATTTCAAATAAATTTTATATGAATTTACTATGGCAAAAAGAAATAAAGTACATTTTTGAACATGCATATTTTAAAATCGTTATTTTTTCGAAATTTGCATTTCAATTGTCTAAAACTTTCAACCAAGTTTTAAACAATTGAAATGCGAATTCTTTTTGCTAAATTAAGTAACATGAGATGTTTACTAAAGGTAAAAATTCAAATATTATATATTCCTTTCATCGCAGATTATTTATTAACGAAATTTAAATTTTAAATGCATATATAGGGAATATTATCGCAGCTTTCAAAACGTGCAATATATCAAATTAAAGGGAATATTTCATCATTTTAAAATGTTGCAAAAAATAGTTTTATTACCCTTCCATTTTATATTTTTTTTGCAAAAAGTTTATTAAAAAATTTAATTTTCCTACAAAAACGTTTTTGCAAATATTTCTTAAACTATAGCTAACTTTAAAATTCTAGGGCCATATTCGTGATCTGCGTCCCAAAATCTATTAGAAATAACATATCGCAATCCCGATGCATCAAAGTTTTCTTATTTTGTTGTACTGTGTTATTAATACAAAATTACGAAATTATCCATTAAAAATAATTATTTTTATAGTAAAAATGCCAAATGGATCACAAAGAAAGAACTCTTATATTAAAAAAGGGGCAAAAGCTGGCGTGGTGTGTGAAAAGTATGCGGTGACCTGGCTTGGGATATAAGGATCATGCCTACTAAATAAATTTGTGTAAAATCCGTTGGAAAATAAAAATTTCCATAGCGAATATCCATTGTTATATAGCAAATTCATAATTTAAAATTTATGACAAATTTACAATTTAAAAAAGTGGGCGTAAAAACGGGCATAGTCAACGAAAATTATATCTCGACCTGGCCTAGGATAAATTTACCAAATTTGAGCAAAATCAGTTGGAAAATAAAAGTTTCTGTAGCGAATATCCATTATTATATATAGCAAATTCATAAATCAAAAGAAGTGGGCTGAAAAGTGGGCACAGGTGATAAGAAGTATATCTCGACCTGGCCAGAAATATCAGGATCGTCAGGATAATGTGTTCCAAATTTGAGCAAAATCCGTTGTAAAATTAAAATTCCGTAGCGAACATCCATTGTTACAAATTAATAATTTTTTTAAAAGTAGACGTAAAAGTGGGCGTGATCAATGAAAAGTACATCATGACTCATCCTGCATTATTGGAATCATGTGTACCAAATTAGAGCAAAATACTTTGGAAAATAAAAATTTCCATAGCGATCATAAAACATATAAAATTATATAAAACATTTAATTTAAAAAATGTGGCATGTCTTCCAAATTTGAGCGAAATCGGTTGGAAAATACAAAATTTCATTGCGAAAATCCATTGTTATATGACATATTTATTTTTTTAAAGAAAAATTGGGCGTAAATATGGGCGTGGTAATTAAAAAGCATATGGCAACCTTTCCCGTGATATGAGAATCAATAAAATTTCAGAGAAATCCGTTGAAAAATAAAAATTGGTATATCTATCACACATTTTATATGGGAAAAACACACAACACAAAAGTGTGCGTATAACGCGTATGCGTAGACATTTTTCGTAATTTTTTTAAGAACCATCCGTGAAAGTAGACCTTTCCAACGCATGTGTTGGTTTGTAAATCGGTTGAATCTCGAGTTATAAAGTGACGGACATAGGACAACTTATTTTTAATGAGCTTGAGCCTCAGCAATCAATTTCTGTCCCTGATTTCAGAGGATTTTTCCCATTTTTACATTTTTCTATTATATTCTTTTTTTTTAATTAATACATTTTCAGTGGTAATGAAATCTAAATCCATTGTCATTAGTTAATCAAATCATATCAAATCAATAAATTAAAAAATTGGTAATGAAAATAATTACATTACCCGAGTAAAAAAAGTTAGATGTTATAAAATACAAACGTATCTTTTTTTGGTATAGCCTAAACTACAATTTGATCCGAAAAGTGGTGGTTAGTACAGTAAAGTTACATTTTATTTGATACCATTAGACAAAAATACTTCATTCAAAGTTCGCTCATATTGCATTAAATCGTCCATTCTATTGAAATTAGTTTTTGATTGTCATTACGTCACATCCAATTTTATGTGATTAGATAAACCCATTTTCGGATCGTATTTCATCATATTAGATCTACGGTTCATATAAATGAATAGAGCATGATCCACCATTTTTCGGATCAAATTTTGTTTTGGCCAACATCAGAAAAAGATATGATTGCATGTTGTACCTCATTAATTTTTTTAATAGGGTACAATTAATATCAATGCAGGGAAATGAAATTATCGATTAATTAGTTCAGCTAATTTATTAGTCCCATGTATTTCCATATATCATAACATGGACGAAGTAAGGAGCGATTTTTATGATATAAATAAGAAAAATAACAATATTATTGTTTTCAAAGTCAGGATAAATTGGCATAAACGCTTTGATTTTCTGCAGGGTTGTCAGGTAATACCGCTAAAATACCGTTATCGATTCCAAACCCGTTACCGAAATAATCGTTATCCTGAAAATACAGTTGCCGAAATAACTGAAATACCGTTATCCGCAAAATAGCGATACCGAAATATATGAAATATAGATACCCATTCATTCATTCACCATAATAAAGAAAATACCGTTATCCTTAAAATACCGTTACCATTATTTTTAATTCTTTGATCTTGTGAATTGTACGTGGTTATTGAATGTTTCGCATAAATTAAGTCGATTAATTTATTATACCCTACACCACTATGTGGTCAGGGTATTATAAGTTTGTGCTGATGTTTGTAACACCAAAAAATATTGGTCCTAGACCCACCTTATAGTATACCGATCGGCTCAGAATTTTTTTTTTCGATTTAACGATTTCCGTCTGTCCATGCATTCTTGTGCGCACTCTACAGGTCGCAAATATTAAGATATTTTGATGAAACTTGGTACACCGACTTACGTCGGCCCAGGGACGACGCCTATTGATTTTGGTAAACATCGGTCCATTTGAGACCAAGTGCCCATATAAGGGTCCTACCAAAATTATATTGTTTATACGCTGCAGGTCGCAAATATTAAGATATTTTGATGAAATTTGGTACACAGACCTATATTGGCCCAATAACGCAGCCTATTGATTTTGGTGAACATCGGTCCATGTTTAGACCTAGTGCCCATATAAGGGTCCTACCAAAATTATACTGTTTATACGCTGCAGGTCGCAAATATTAAGATATTTTGATGAAATTTGATGCACAGACCTATGTTGGCCCAATAACGCAGCCTATTGATTTTGGTGAACATCGGTCCATGTTTAGACATAGTGCCCATATAAGGGTCCTACCTAAATTATACTCTTTATACGCTGCAGGTCGTAAATATTAAGATATTTTGATGAAATTTGGTACGCAGACCTATATTGGCCCAATAACGCAGCCTATTGATTTTGGTGAACATCGGTCCATGTTTAGACCTAGTGCCAATATAAGGGTCCTACCAAAATTATACTGTTTATACGCTGCAGGTCGGAAATATTAAGATATTTTGACGAAATTCGGTACACAGACCTATATTGGCCCAATAACGCAGCCTATTGATTTTGGTGAACATCGGTCCATGTTTAGACCTAGTGCCCATATAAGGGTCCTACCAAAATTATACTGTTTATACGCTGCAGGTCGCAAATATTAAGATATTTTGATGAAATTTGGTACACAGACCTATGTTGGCCCAGTAACGCAGCCTATTGATTTTGGTGAATATCGGTCCATGTTTAGACCTAGTGCCCATATAAGGGTCCTACCTAAATTATACTCTTTATACGCTGCAGGTCGTAAATATTAAGATATTTTGATCAAATTTGGTACAAAGCCCTATATTGGCCCAATAACGCAGCCTATTGATTTTGGTGAACATCGGTCCATGTTTAGACCTAGTGCCCATATAAGGGTCCTACCAAAATTATACTGTTTATACGCTGCAGGTCGCAAATATTAAGATATTTTGATGAAATATGGTACAGCGACTTATGTCGGCCCAACGACGAAGCCTATTAATTTTGGTGACCATCGGTCCATGTTTAGACCTAGTGCCCATATAACGGTTCTACTAAAATTAAATGGTTTATACATTTTGTTTATACAGTTTATAATTTGGTACACAGACCTATGTCAGCCCAAGGATGAAGCCTATTGATTTTGCTTAACACCGGTCCATGTTTAGAACTAGTGCCCATATTCAGTTCAGTAGTCGCCGTCGTTCAGACAAGTTCGTTTTTTCTAATGCAGTCTAACACTTTTTGTGCTAGCTGCTATAATGCAGTCGGTAGTGTTTCTATTAAATGTATAATTTGCAGTGGACATTTTCATCAAAAATGTTCTGGTGTTGATAATGATTATAACTTTAATCTATTAAAATCTTCGAATAATATTGTTTACAAATGCAATAAATGTGCTGGAAATTCTAATGATTTAATTACTATTGTGTCAATTTTGTCGAATGAGATAAAGGAATTAAAAACGCAATTCCAGGCCTATATGAACAAAAACAATGTAATTGAGAGTGGTTTTTTAACAAACAAAAACAAACATGCCGAAACAGGTTCTTCGAAAAATAACACAAAACAAAAAGGTCGTTCAACTTTGCTAGATTATTTTTCAACAAATTCTGCCAATCGTCACTCTTTCAATGTTTCTAATGATCAAGTTGATGTCAATGCTGTTGTTGTTGGTAATGCACATGATTGTCATAATGCTGTAGTTGTTGCTGCTGAACCAAGTAATCATACAGGTGCACGTATACGGAGAGCCAGTATTTGTTGTTCGCAAAAGTCTGACGACGATTGTTATAATGATATTGTTGCTTCTAAACCAAGTGATGTTAATTTTAATGTTTTCAAGGCCAATAGTCCACGTAAAAGGAGAGACAGTATTTGTTATTCTGAAAATACTGATACTGCATGCTCTAAAGTAGACAGTGACATCCCAATAAACAATTCTGAGTGGATGAAAGTAAACTCAAAAAGAAAGCGCAAACATGTTGTTTTTGGGCACAATAACAACAATGAATTGGAAGTTATTGAAAATAAAAAATGGGTTCATTTGTCCTCATTTAAGCCGAGTGTAACAGCTGAACATATAATGGAATATATTGCGAAATATGCTAATATTAAAAAAATCCATTTACAATGCTATAAATTGGTCAAAAGGGATACTGATTTGAATTTGATAAAGAATATATCATTTAAAATTGGGATCTCTGCTAAATTCTATAATGAACTTTTAAAGCCTTCCTTGTGGCCTGTAAATGTAAGGGTGCGACCATTCCAGCTTTATCAAAAGCCTTTAGTTTTTAAATAATTATAAATATTAGTTTTATATTTAATCATAGTCTGTAAGGAAATTATGTTCCATAGACTGAATAAAGAAAATGAAATGAAATGAAATGAAATATAAGGGTCCCCCCAAAATTATATTGTTTATACGCTGCAGGTCGCAAATATTAAGATATTTTGATGAAATTTGGTACATAGACCTATGTTGACCCAAGGACGAAGCCTATTGATTTTGGTGAACATCGGTCCATGTTTAGAACTAGTGCTCATATAAGGGTCCCCCCAAAATTGGCTTGGTTACAAACTGCAGGTCGCAAATATTAAGATATTTTAATGAAATTTGGTGCGCTGACTCACATTATAGAAAATTTTGACACAAGCCCCATTTTAACCCATTCGAATTTCGGATCCAAACATTAGTTTTTAGGCTTTTAACCAGACTGGTGTAGGGTATTGTATAGTCGGCATGCCCGACTTTAACCTTTTTACTCGTTTTTTTTATTTTAGTTTGTGCTTTGCAACAAAAAATGCATTATGCACCGAAATAGCGGACTAATATTACCCTTAAAATACCCTTACCAATATAACTAAAATACCGTTACCGAAATATTGTTATCCTTAAAATACCGTTATCGTAATAACTCAAATACCGTAATACCGTATCCGTAAAACACCGATACCATCCATGATTTTCTGTACAAATGTTGAATCATACTCTGGCGTTTAAGTCTTTCAAAAACTTCCTTAACAAATAGATTTTACATTAAAATTAAGATTTCTTTTAAGTTTTTTTTAATTATAAGAGAAATTGTAAAACTATTCCCATGTTCTTTCAAAACGAAATATTGTAGTGTGAATAGAAGTCATGTATGCCAAAAAAGTTTTCTTATTTCCTTTTCAAAGTTCGTAAATATGTTATTATTGTTCTGTTATTTATCAAAATTTTAGTAATGGTGACGAAGCACTTTACCCTCCCTAGCAATTCATTCATGGAATGATTGTTTATCATAAAATATTCTATTATATAAATAAAAGACTATTTTGCTAAAGAAATAATTATTGCATTAAAGAATAAACAAACGAATAATACATAAAATGTGCCAACAATTATTACATTTTTGGCTTTTATTTATATGAGACGTTTCATAAATTCCCTTATTATATTTTGTAGCTCTGGAATTTGTAACTTCCAGTGAGTTAAATTGAGAGTTTTACTTAACATCTGTTTTTGCGTCTGCGTTATTATAATAGGAAAAAAAGTGAAAATATGAGCAATATTTGCCATAGAGTTAATTTGTTGAAGCCATCTGCAAAAACAGGTGTATTCCCAGAGTATCTGTTTGAAGGATTTCTGTTTGGGGAAATTTATATTATTTCTAGTATTTCGATTTAGTCTGTTTTCACCTTTAGGGCCTGTTTATCTATTACGAAAATACTCAAAACGATAGCAATTGACAATTATTTTCGTCAAAAATATATGGGAAACAAAAACTAATTTTCTTTACTTTGCTTTTCGTAATGCATAAACAGGGGCTTACTTTTTTTTATTTTCGTTATTTTGTTTTTCTAAATGTTGGGTTCACATTTTATACGCCTACTTTTCTATGTATGTATAAGTGTGTCTATGGTATTTGTTGAGGCTTTCAGACCGTAATTGTTATTTATTTCTTTCCCTTGTATCCAAAGATTGTTAAAAAATATTTGGTGTTTAGACCTCACCGCGCCCTATGATAACTTTTTGTTGTTTACTCTTCTTAATTTTCTTTATTTTTATATTCACCTTGTTTATTTTTTGTATATCAATACGACATATTAACAAATGTGGAAAATTTACAAATTTGTATGTAATATATGTGTTTCCTGTGAAAACTTCGAATGTGCAGCATATTTTTGGGCTTTAGTAATGTCTCTCTTAAGGGCGGATTATGGCACCGTAAACGTAAATGTGATGTAACTGTACCGTGCCGTAGCTAAAAGGTACACTTATAGATTACCGTAAACGACATTACTATTTAGCATCTATTTCATATGGTTTTGTATTTTATTCTAAATTTTTCCATTTATTTGTTAATTCTTATTCCTTATTTGTTGTTTGAATCAATTTTCTTTATACATTTCATATTTTTTCCGACTAAAATCATTCAGCTGTTTCGATGCCGGATAGAAAATTCTGATTTCAACAGAATGATCCGGCATGTACGTTTACATTTACGTGTTAGTAACCATTCGTATACATTTCTTCTTGTGGTTTCGAAACAGCTGATTCGTTACAGATACGTTTACGGTTGGGTAACTCAGCCTTTACTCGTATATTACGTAGCGTCCCAGCAAAATATCTGTAATGACTCCTCATTACTGTCTGTATTACCAATAGTGATATATCATTATCGTCAGTAAAGTAGACGATTATCAATTATTAACCCGCCAAGGCAAACGTTATTGATGATGGCTTTGTAGCGAAAGCCGAAAATACGTATTCTGTATTGCTGGCTTTATCGAATTCTTTAAAATTTTTTATTCTTTGTAATTTACTTGTGAAAATTGTATCATCTTTCTTTAATTTGAAAACTAATTAAAACTGAAAGTGATATTATTTTATGATCTAGAGTCAAACTAAAAAACATTGATTTACCAAATAAAAGATCAACTATACAATATTCCTCATTCATTTTGTAATATATTTAGATAAAATTTGTTTAAACTTTTTTATAGAATTTCAAAAAGTTTGTAGGGATTGTAACGAATTATTTTTTAAAAATTCAAAGTTACAAAACAACAAAAGAAATTGTCATATATTTTTATTTTATTTTATTATCAAGGCCCAGTGCGAGGTGGCTAAATTTGTTCTAAACTAAATACAAATTAACAAAAGGGTTTAAAATTGCTTTGAAAATGAATTTTTTGCCAGATTTATCGGGATTTTTTTTATTCTTTTGCAAAATTTTTATCCAGTATATAACAACCTTTCAAGCTTTATTTAAATTTAAAACATTGGTTTTTTTAAATTAATTTAAATAAAAATATTTAAAAGTATAAAATGAGATTTAAAATTTAATAAACTCAATTAGGTACAAAATATATTATTTAGGAGCTTTTCGGATGTTGAACTTCGTTTATTTAAACCGACAAAACATTTTATCATCCACTACCATTTTATCATACCTCCAAAAACCTCGGCATTAAATTTAAAAAGTTCCCGAGTAAAAAAGTTTTGATATAATCATATGTTATTTTATGTAATTGCATATAGTAACTTATAGTTACATATGGCCACATATGCTTTTAAATTCAAGCAGATATACTTTTATATAGTCATATGTTAGATATTTTTTCCTCAAAGGTTTTAATATGGAGACATATGTGATTTTATATTATTACATATTGGCCTAAATATATATGTATGTGCTATATATAAGTACATAAAGTAACATATAAAAGATATAAATACATGTGCGTTTATATATAATTTAGTATGACACTATACATAATAATATAAAACTATGTGGATCCATATAAGAAATATTTTATAATTTGTGTTAGTTATGATTATATATTGACGAATATGAACCCATATATAACTTATAACGTTCTTTATAAAATCATCTATAATTATATATCATCCCACATAGGCAATTTTGTCAAAGTGATTTTATATAAAAATATATAAGGTCCATATAAAACCGTATTGTATTATATTTGGTTCCATGTTATCAATGATTTTGAACTAGTTTTAGATTTAGTAATTACTAGGGATTGGCGCGTGACACGAAATGTTCGTGAGTCACGTTATTCACCCGCGATCGTGAGTAATAATTACTATACTTAAGTGATTTGTGCGTGAGCGTGAGTAAGAATAACCCGTGCATGATTCGTGTGTGAGTTTAATTTTTGCATCATATGTTTTTAGTAATTTTTACCATAACATTAACAACACTGAATCTTTAATACGAAATTCTCTATACTATAACGTACATTTGACTGATTTCTTATATCTTGGTTGTATATCATAATCCTATTAACTTTATAATTTCAGTGTTGTTAAATTTATTTTACAATTACTAAATTAAAATAAATTTTTTTTCGTGTTTATTGCACTGTCATGATACATCTGGATAAAAGTAATGGAAGATTTATCGAAATTATAAGATCTCCAGCAGGCCTGGGGTTAATCATTACATTTTGTAATTAATTACACATGCAATTACACAATTACATGTAATTGTAATTTAAAAAAAACTCATCTATAATTACATATTATTTGTAATTGCAATTCAAAAAAGAACAATTACAATTACAAGTTAGATATGGTCCTATATAATATGATAAAAAGTATAAGGTTAATATTTAGATATAATTGTATCAAACTATGTCCACTTTTATAACATTTTATATAATTTTACACAAAAAGATATAATTTGTTGTATACATAATTGTATACAATTGTACCAAATTGTATACAATTGTATACAATTCGATACAATATGCTACAATAAGACGTTCTCATTTTTCGGATATAATTATATCTAATTACACAAAAGATTATATATAATTAAATATAACTTCATATGGCTCCATATCATTTTTTTTTTACTTGGGTTAGTAAAATTTTCGGATTTTCAATTGATATAAGTTTTGATATTTTGGAGTTTTTTTTATTTCAAATAATTTTATTTTATTTCTACAGTATTTTTTCAATTTTTAAAATAATGCATCAGATGCTTTTTTAAATTATTTTGGGATTTTTTTAAAATGTTTGTTAATTTTAAATGTAACTATGAAAATTAAATAATTTCTTTTTAACTAGTTGTACCCAGTAAAAAAATTATATGACTTTGGATATTATATATAATTATATCCAAAAAATGAGAACATCTAATTATATCAAATTAGATCGTATTATAACATATTAGATCTAATTTTGTATAATTCGATCTAATTTGATGGAATAAAATATGGTTCGATAGAATTTAATCCGGATTTTGCCTCATCCAAATGCATCAAATATAGTATAATGATATCTAACTATATATAATGGTATATAATTAGATACAATTATACATAATTATATGAGGCATGTGTAATATGTTGCACTATATGTAGTGCTATATATAGAAAGATATAGTTATGTATTTAAGACCTTAAGATTTCTTAAAATTTTATATAATTATATCTTGGCATATATATCCCAGCTGTCGGAACGCACAGAAGACCGGACATCAGACAGACAGACCATTTTGACCTTTTCATACTTTTCACCAAGGTGATATCGTTTCCATATTTGGGAAGGAGGTAGTAGTATTTACGTTTTAATTAATGTTAATTATATTCTAAATTTTATTTATACATCTTACTTATTTGTATTCTTTTCTTTATCTTTTCAGGTAAATATTAACATTTTTCTAAAGTATTTAATATTCCTATCAACTCATCCCTTGTGGTAAGTGATATTCCAAAGGGCTTAGTTTGCTGAATTAATATAGTCTTTGCAGGATTATTAAAAAGGGTAATGAGTGAACTAACCCTTAAGAGAGACCCAAGGTCATACCTTTTTTGAATTTTAAGCCTTATTTTTCAATATAAATGATCATATAGCTTTCTAAAAACCAGGCACCCGATATTAATACGTTTTATTTTGTTTTTTTTTCCTCAAAAAAAAAAAAAAAACATCACTTGTATACAAATGAATTTATTTTTCTTGATGGATATTTTGTTTTCATAAATTTTTTTAATATTTATTTTTTTTTTTAAACTAAATTTAAAAAATATCGGTACTGATATTTTCAGGAAAGTTGAGAATTATTTTGTTTTTTGTATTGAGGAAAAAACAAAATTAAACGTTTTAAAACTATCAACATCAGGTGCTTGATTACAATTTTAAATTTTGTAAAAATTCTTAAAACAAAATTCATATGGATACATTTCTGCATCCAATGAACTATACAATCATAGAAATAAATCTGTAAAAATAGCAGAAAAAGTTACTAAAAATTAGTTGAAAATGATGCTGCAGAAAAAACTGCTAAAATTAGCAGATTTTTTTACTAAATACTAGTAAAATGAGAACAGCAAAATTAAAACTGTTAAATTTACGGAATTCTAGTAATATTTAGGCTAACTTTTAGTTAATTGAAAATAGAAAATTGTATTGTAAAATCTGCAGAAAATTTTGCTAAATACTTGTAGACTAAAAATAGCAAAAATAAACTGTTAAATCTACAAATTTATTGCTATTTTTAAACTAAATTTAGTTGAATGCAAAAGACAAGCTGTGGTCGTCAAAACCATAGGATTTGTGGGCAACTAACTACAAAACCTGCACTTAAAAAATTGCAAAATAATGGCGGAACGCGAAAAAAGGTTTTATGGTACAGAAAATTAATTTTGAAAGTTAATCGGCGATAAACAGTCTGCAAGCAAATATACTGATGCAAAGCTATTCCATTCTAGAAAAATTGTTTTCCCGATTTTTTTTTCAATCTAACCACCCGAGTATTAAATTTGATCTCGCGCAATATCTAATCATATCCAATTTGATATTGTTTAAGATCTGCTGTAATATCTAGCTGGTCCAATTAGATCTCAAAATTGGGTGTATCCAATGATATCGTATTAGATCCCATTGTATATATGGGGATAAACTAAGATCAAGTTATATCTCAAAATTGGGAGGTCTAATAATATCTTTGGGAATAAACCTAGATCTACTTTGATCCGAAAAATGGCGGATCGAATTAGATCCAGCAATATATTTGTGCATAAACTAAGATCTAAATTGATCCGAAAAATGGCAGATCGAATTAGATCCAGCAATAAATTTGTGGATAAATTTAGGTCCAATTTGATCCGAAAAAGTGGCAGATCGAATACGATTCAGCAATATATTTGGGGATAAACTTAGATCTAATTTGATCCGAAAAATGGCAGGTCGAATTAGATCCAGCAATATATTTGGGGATAAACTTCGATGTAAATTTATCCGAAAAATGGCAGATCGAATTAGATCCAGCTACATATTTGCGGATAAACTTAGATCTAATTTGATCCGAAAAAGTGGCAAATCGAATTAGATCCAGCAATATATTTGGGGATTAAGTAAGATTTAAATTTATCCAAAAAATGAAAGATCAAAGTAGTGGATAAACTTATATCTAATTTGATCCGAAAAAGTGGCAGATCGAATTAGATCCAGCAATATATTTGGGGATTAAGTAAGATCCAAATTTATCCAAAAAATGAAAGATCAAATTGGATCCAGTAATATATTTCGGGATTGCGTAAGATCTTAACTTTTCCGATAAATTGCAGATCAAATTAAATCCAGTGATATATTTGGGGATTTGGTAAGATCGTAATTTATCCCATAAATTGCAGATCGAATTAGATCCAGCAATTTATTTCGGTATTATAATGGCAGGTCGAATTAGAAACAGCAATATATTAGGGGATTGACATCTAAAACTATCCAGAAAAATGACAGAAAAAATTAGATCCCGCATTATATTTGGGTACTACGTAAGATCTCCATTTATTTGGGACTAAATAAGATCCCAGACAGATATTGACAACAGTTCAAAAAATAATACACTGGCAGAGCACTGATTTTATAAAAATTACAATATTTTGTTAAAATAAGGTTTAAACTCGGAAGGTCTCGAGTTCGATACCGTTCACGGCTATGCATTTTTTTTATAAAATATATTCCCTTTTATCAAATTATAATTTTTTTTTCTATAAATGTTTTTATAAAATTATATTTTTTTTATTAAATTGAAGTTTTATAATAAAATAATTTTATTTACATCTTTTTAACGCTCTACACCATTTCCAATTGTATCAATTATTTTAAGATTTATCAATTGTATTTCAGAATCAATTGAATTTCAGTTTTATCAATTGTATTTCGGAACTTATCAATTATTTTTCAGATTTATGAGTAGTATAACACATAGGTTAAGCAAAGGGTTTGGGCTGTAGGTGGTGTTTGAGGGTAAGTGCTTGATAGCGTGATGAGTTGAGCGCCGCAGGCGATTTTTTGGAGTAGTATAACACATAGGTTAAGCAAACTGCAGGCTGAGTGGTTTGGCTAAATGAACTTCAGTGGATTATTATAATATTGTGTAATAAATGTTTAAAATTAGAATTTGAATGAAACTGACAAATATCGTTACTTTTTTCAAAAACGACCGTTACTTTTTTTTTTTTTTTTTTTTTTTTTTTTTCAGGCATATTGTATTTGATAATACATACATTTTAAAATTAATCAAATAAAGAAAGAAAGATATATGCCCACAGATTTTAAGTGCAATAGCATTGTTTATTGAACCTAAAATTTATTACTTTTCGATACAAAAAATCCATCAATACCTTTAGCGGCCGTTACTTTTTTCAAGCGTATTGTTATTTGTCAATAAATAAGGATTTTTAAATAAAATGGTAAATTGATAACACCCGAAATTTATTATACTTTAAATAGATTAGATAAAAATAAAAAATAATAAGAACACCCATCCTAAGTACAATTGTATGCGTACCGATAATGCAAATAAAAAAAGATCGTTCCTTTTGTTTTTTTTTAGGTCTAGTCTAGTCTAATTTCATATTACATACATAGAATTTATTTGGATTTAAAAATTGATTAAATAAAGAAAGAAGTATATATGACCATAGATCTTAAGTGCAATAACAGTATTTATTTATCCTAAAATTTATTACCTGCCGATAACAAAAATCCCCAATTACCTTTAAATCGAGTTTAAAATTAGATACTATGGACACAAATATTGTCTACTGATTTGTGAAATTTATTATTATTTACGACTTACCTGTGGTAATAACGAAATGTTTATCGAAATGTGCTAATGGGTTGTCTGTAATTCTCAGGATTAATTAGTGTTGTTTGTAAAGAACAAATATTATGGTCATATTTGGCTGAACTTATTCACCCTCAAGACAGCTTTCAATAATTTAGTATTAAAAGTACTTTTAAGCTAATAACAACATCAGCAAACGAAAATCTAAATTAAAATAAAAATGTTTAAGTGCTCTTTTTGTATCGGAAAATTCCAAACAGAAGAAGAGTTTGACAATCATTATATGACTAGTCCAGATTGTCCTAATCTTCAATGTGCTGAGTGTAAAGAAAGTGTCTCTGGATGGGACAACTATATAATGCACACAAATGAATGTAAAATATCGGATGGTGCCGATAATGAGAGTGTAGTAATTCCAGAGACACCACCACCTCCACCTACACAACAAAAATATTTCGTTGATGATGACTATGAAGATGTAGTTATTCCAGAGACACCACCACCTCCACAACAAACATATAGTGTTGATGACTATGAAGATATAGAAGTTTTAGAGACACCACCATCATCTTCCAATAATGTTCCTCCTCCTCATCCATTAAAAAGAAAAAGCACTTTTCATATTAACATGTTGTCAAAAAGGAATAAACCAAATGAAAACAATATATTTTGTGAGGTATGTAAAATGGATATTGCATCAAACAAATACAAAATACATTTGAGAACAAATTCACACAAGGACAATATAACTATTTTTTTGAAAGATAATATTTATGAAATAAATTTGGCAAATCCTAACGTTGTCCGACAATACAGAATTTTTAGTAATTTAAAGAAAGAAATTATTGTTAAAACTTTTTTACATAGCGTAAAAGTTTTTATAAAGGAAATAATAATGGAGCGACTTGTTGAATTTGATTTCATTAAATTGAATATGGTTCTGTTTGGAGAATATATAAAAGTATTATCTACTGGGGAAACAATATCAAGTCTTAAGCACTTTCCAACTACATTCAGCAGTATTAGAAACATAAATGAAATAGATGAGGCTATAGAGGTTTTTTATCTTGATATGGAGAAACAAGCAAGCGAATATCAAGAAAAAGACAGCGGATGGGCAATAAACAGATTTCGTTATGTGCAGATGACTATATGTAAATTGGAAAACATCCCGGTGGGATCTCATATTGCATTGCCAAACCAAATAGTGGCCAAACGAGCAACCACTAATATTAAAAACAATGATGTCTTTTGTTTTAAATGGTGTATTTTAGCTGCAATAGCGCTAAAACAAGACAATTTAAATAGTGAAGGAAGAAAGAGACTGTGCAATCCTTCATATTATAAAATAAATGATATTTCATCATCTAAAATATCATTTAGAGGCATAACTATCGATTTTAGTGGAATATCATTTCCAATTCAATTTCATAACCTAAGGAAATTTGAAGAAAATAATACTATTTTTAGTATTAATGTGTATGAGTTGGTATATAGGAAACAAAAGTATCAAGTCATAGGTCCTGCCAGACAATGCAAAATAGTTAAAGAATGGCATATAAATTTACTAACGATATTTAAAGATGAAAGCTATCATTATTGTTTAGTACATGATATGCAGAAGTTAGTAAAAACGCAATTCACAAAGTCACATGTTGGAGGTGTATTCTGTGACTTGTGCCAGAATTTTTATTTCATCAGTTCCGTAAGACATAAAAAGGAATGCTCCAAAATTACAACTACTTATCCTGAAAAAGGAACAACACTTTCGTTCACCCACCATGAAAGAAAAATTTCACCACCAGTAGTTGTGTATGCTGACATTGAATCAGTACTTCTTCCAGTTGAGTCTACAACTAGAGGACAGGGAACTACAGTGATCCAAAAGCATGAAGCATGTGCTATATCATATTATGTCAAGCACACATATAATGATAACTTGGATGAATACCATTGCTTTAAAGGTAATTTAAATTAAATATTTTATATTTTAATGGATGGTAGTTCTACAAGAGGACCCCGATAGATTAGTTAGTTAGCAGATTAATATCAACTAATCTATCGGGGTCGTCGGTTTGATTCCCACCCAAACTCATTTCTAAATTAATAAAAATATTTAAAAATAATATATTATGTCTTTGTTTCTTTTCAGGGAAAACATGTATTAAAGATTTTTTGATTGACCTTTATGAAAGAACAGATGAAATATATAAAATATATTGGTCAAAAGATGCCCCTCATATCGAACGAGACTTAAGCGATGAGGAAGAAATAAAATGTTGCGCATGCAACAGTGAAATGAACTACACAAAAACTAAATTATATAATAGGTTTAGTGGTGAACTGATAGGCTATATACATCGTGAATGTAAGAGTAAGTTTAAGTTTAGAGTACCATTTATTCCTATAGTTTTTCACAATTTGTGTAGGTATGATATTCATTTATTTATCACGGAGTTAGGTAAAGATATTTCTGTAATACCTTGTAATAAGGAATTATATATTTCTATAACAAAAAAAATATTTACAAGAAATGGCAAACTAAAGTACACATTAAATTTTATTGATTCTGTTAGATTTTTGAGCTCTAGTATTGAAAAATTAGCTAGTTATCTGTCTGAAGAAAAATTTAAAATTCTTAGAAAAACGTTTCCATTGAAAGAAGAATTTAAGGTAATGACTAGAAAGGGTGTCTTCCCATATGACTACATTGATAGTTTTGAAAAATTAAACGAGGAATCACTACCAAGTAGAGACCATTTTTATAATAATTTAGATGATAGTGAATGTTCTGTTGAAAATTATAATTTTGCTCACAAAGTATGGAATTTGTTCAAATGTCGATCTCTTGAGGACTACATGATGTTATACCTTAAAAGTGATGTTTTAATATTAGCAGATATTTTTGAGAATTTTAGAACTATATGTAAAGAAATTTATGGTTTAGATCCCTGTAACTATGTAACAGCGCCATCGTTATCTTGGGATGCCATGCTTAAATATACTAACGTTAAATTAGAATTAATTAGCGATCCTGAAATACATTCTTTCTTAAAAACTTCTATTAGAGGAGGTATAACTCAGTGTACCATAAGACATTCTAAGTCAAATAATAAGTATATGAAGGAATATAAACCTGAAGAAAATGATAATTACTTGTCGTATATCGATGCCAACAATTTATATGGTTGGGCTATGTCTCAGAGACTTCCTATTTCAGACTTTTGTTTTTTATCCCCTTATGAAATTATACAATTCAATGAACAAAAAATTAAGGAATATAAAATTAGTAATTCTGATTATGGTTATATTCTTGAAGTGGATCTCGAATATCCTAATGAAATTCATGATATTCATAACTATTTACCCTTCTGTCCTGAAATTAAGATTCCTCCAGGAGGAAAAATTAAAAAACTAATAACTGATCTTAATAATAAAACAGATTATAGAATTCATATACAAAATTTACAACTATGTTTAGAACAGGGATTGAAACTAACAAAGATAAATAAAATATTAAAATTTAAACAATCTTCATGGTTAGAAAAGTATATTACACTTAATACCGATTTTCGTAAAAAAGCAAAAAATGAATTTGAAAAAAAATTTTTTAAATTAATGAATAATGCTGTATACGGTAAAACCATGGAAAACGTAGATAAACGACGGGACGTTAGATTAGTTAAGCATAATGAAAATAAAAGAAATTCAGAAGGTTACAGAGCACTTATAGCTAAACCAAACTTTGCAGGAATAGAAGTTTTTGATAATAATTTATTTGGAATAGAGTTGAATAAATTAGAGGTTCATCAAGATAAACCGATTTATATAGGTGTAGCAGTATTAGAATTATCAAAATGGCTTATGTACGACTTTTATTATAACTTTTTAACTAAACAAGATAAGAATCTTAAGTGTGCGTACATGGATACAGATTCATTTATAATATCATCAGAAAAAGATATCTATGAAATTATACGAAATAATAGTGATAAATTTGATACTTCGGATTATAACTTCAACAACATTTATGGTATTGTACCCAAAAATAATAAGGTATTAGGTTTAATGAAGGATGAAAACTCAGGGAAAATAATGAAAACTTTTGCAGGACTTAAAGCAAAAGCCTACGCGTATATGGTAGACAATAATGAAAATTCTAATAAAACTATTAAAAAGGTTAAAGGTGTGAAAAATTCCGTGATAAGAAAGTTATCATTTAATCAATTTACCGAGACTATACTAGAACAAAAAACATTCTATGGGGAACAACGCGTTATACGTAGTAGAGCTCATAAATTATATACAGAAATTTTAAATAAAATAAGCTTAAATCATAAAGATGATAAAAGATATATTTTACCTAATAAAATTGATACATTAGCTTGGGGACATAAAAATATACCAGCTACTATATAATAAGATTAATATTAAGATTATATATTGTAAATTTTATATTAATAAATAAAAAACTTTAAATAAAATTTTAAAATAAATTTGTTTTTATTCATTTATTATTTGTTTTCTTTACAAAATATATACTCTATAACTATTATTTATTTTTCTTTTTAGAAAGTTCCCAGTTATTTACTCTATCATCTTGTTCTTTCTTCTCACATTTGTCTTCGTTATGATCATTGCTACCGCAGTAGCTACAATATTTTAATTTTTCGTATTTGATTTCAGAACGTTTAAAAAATTTATCCATTTTTCTGAAAACATGCACCTGCAAGGGATGAATATATCTTACTAACATGAGATGAAAAAATGTATTTCTTTTATAGTTACATATGCTTTTTTTATATTATTTCAATAGATCAGATTTATTAATCCAAGAATTATGTGAATCATCAAAACCTAACCATTTAACATATAACTTATTACCATGTCTCTTTAAAATAGTTTCAACTAGAAAAGAATTTTCATTTTTAACCTTTTGTAGTTCGTTTTCATAAAATGAACCTTTAATTGTATTATCTTTATAATCTCTAATCATATACGTAACAGGATTAGTTATGTTTACTTTGTCTATAACGAAAATTTCAGTTGTCCAATTGGGTTCATATCCTTTGAAGAATACTCCTTTATATCTACTAATTCTGACATTATCACCTGACTTGAATTTGGGCTTAGGGAATGATTTAGGAAAATTGTATACTGTATGTAATAAGTTTATTTCATTGGATTTATTAACTTCAGATGGCTTCATTTTTATTGTTCGATGATAAGTATTATTGTATTGACCAACTAAATCATTAATCTCATCAACCCATTTGTATTTTCCTCTCATGCTAAACATTTTCCACATTAAAGTTTTTAATGTCCTATTAAATCTTTCGCATATTGATGCTTTTAAATGAGTGTACGTGTGATAGTGATTAATATTGTGTTTTTTCATTAATAATTTAAAATCTTTATTAAAAAATTCTTTTCCTTGATCAGATTGAATATTTTTAGGATATGTTTTGTATTTTTGAAACATTTTTTTCATTGCCAAACAAATTTCTCCTGATTTTTTTGATTTAACTGGATATGCAAAAGCAAATTTTGAAAATGTATCTATACCAGTAAAAAGATATTTGTAACCTTTATTAATTTTTGCAAACGGAATCATTTCTACTAAATCTATTTGCCATGTGTCATTATAACCTTTTTGTATAAATCTTCGTCTAACAAAATTTTTTCTTATTGACTTATGAATTTCTTCAACAACTTGTTGTTTACTCATTGTTATTATAATTTTTATTTATTTATTTTGAGTTCTTAATAATAGTTTATGTGTTTTCACATCAGTTTTTATTTTATCTTGCATTTTTTTACTAATTTCAAAACATAGTCGCATCAAATCCACTTGAATGTCCTTGTCGTATGATGAGTCTAGATCAGTTAATTGAATACTAGTTTTTTTAAGCTCAACACATCTAGGTATGAAATAGGTACGATAAAAATACGACAGTTGTTTCTGTAAAATTGTATTCCAGCAGAGAAATGATGTTAAAAAAATTCCCACTCGAACTATATTTCTCCAAGATTCAGTATCAATTTTTATCTTATGTCCATTTTGATGTAAAATTAATACACACAAACCCCGTTTTTTGTATTTAAATTCACAAGAAATGTTGGCTAATGTAGGATGATCCAAAGCGTTGTATGTATCCAGAAACTCCAACTGATCGAGCCTCATCTGTATGTATTCTTTATATGCCATCAAGTGAATCCACTCATCTCTAGTAAATATAATAACATTACTTTTGTTACTATGTATACAAAGGAGAGGTTTAAAATTATTTGATGTAGAGAATCCACATGTAACTTTTAATTTCAAGCTAACTAAATACTCCAGATCATGAATAAGTTTATATTCCTGTTTTCTTTTATATTGTTTGGGTGATTCAATTTTTGAATAAGTATGATCCATATCAATCAAGATCACAAATAAAACTGAAACTTATTAAACATTTTTGAGGTATATAAGACTTATAAATTTTATGAATCTATTTAGTATTTCATTGTTTTTAAGTGAAAAATGTTGAATATTAGCAGATCAAGTGTAGCATTAGTAGATTTTCAATACTATTATGGAAATAAAGAATGCATATTTATAAAAGAGCTTGCATTTATGGGAGGAGCTTCCGTTGTACCTGCTTATTTTTTATTTAGACCTCCATTTGATTACAGAGAACTTGATAAAGGAATTCAAGATAAGAATTTATTATGTAAAACTACAGTACATGGAATAAATTGGAATGAAGGAACATTAGACTATTGTAGTGTCGGTGAAGTATTATCATCACTAAATGGATTTGAATACATTTTTGTAGTTGGAATAGAAAAAAAGATTTTTTTAAAAAAATATATAAAAACTAATATCATTGCACTTGAACTGTACACAAGTCTACAAAATCTACCTAATTATTTCACTAATTGTCCATTTCATAGAGAATTACAATTTAACTGTGCTCTTAATAACTTGTTTAAGATATTTATTTTCGTTGAGAAATATTCTCATATTATAGAAAAATGTATTCGTAATCAAATAAAACTTTAAACCTATAAATAACGTATTTCATTTTGTATACAACCACAAATACCTAAGGATGTTTCATCAATTCATACATCCTTTTACGATGCTCATTAGTGGGCCATCAGGATCAGGAAAAACTACTTTTTTGAAAAACTTAATAAGTTGTAAACAATTTTTAATAAGTTCTCCAATAAACCGAATTATTTGGTGTTATGGTGAAGAAAATGCTAGACCTAATTTTAAAGATATTGAATATTGCAGCGGAATACCCAATGATTTTGATAATGAGTTAAATGAACCAATTTTACTAATTTTGGATGATTTAATGATGGGTGCGTTTAACAAAAACGTATGTGAATTGTTTACTAAAGGTTCTCATCATAGGAATTTGTCAGTTATTGTCGTTACACAAAATATTTTTCATAAATCGTCTCATACCAGAGATATTTCTTTAAACTCGAAATATATTGTTGTATTCAAAAATCCAAGAGATACATTACAATTTCAACATTTGGCTAGACAAATTGAACCTGAAAATGCAGGTGAACTAATGAGAATATATAAAGATGTCACTAATAAACCTCACGGTTATTTATTAATTGATCTTACTCAAAGTATAAACGATCTATTAAGGTATAGAACAAATATCTTCAATCCTAATTTTTGTTTTTGTTATTGTGACACATCTGAAAATGGCCTTAAGAAAGAACTTAAAACGATTGAAGGAAAACAAGCATATGTTGTATGTTCTAAAGACCAATAATGGAAAATTAAGAAAAGCAATACTGGAGAACGCGGGTGATGATTTCATAAAAACTATACTTGAAATAATATTCAATACTCTACATGGAAATACTAAATTAATGACTAAGGATCATAAATTACTACAAAGATATAAAAAAGAACTCCGATCACTTTCATCATCAAATGGTTCTATAAAGTCAAAAAGGAAGGTTCTTATCCAAAAAGGAGGTTTTTTACCAATATTGTTAACATCACTGTTAGGTGGTTTTATGGGAAAGTTAATCGATAATGTATAAAAAAGCAAAATTTAATCAAGTTATATTACTACATCCTAATACATATTATTTGATGTTAGAAAACCAAATGTCAAAGGATTTTATTACCAGAAAATTAATTCCTTACCTAAATGATAAGTCTACATCAGATTTTAATAAGTGGATTAAAATTAAACAAGAATTGAATATGTTTATGCAGAGGAAAACAAAACCCTTTAAAAATATGTTGACTAATCAAAAATCTGTTTTAGATGAAAACGCTAAAAATGATGCCAAAGATCCTGAAAACAAAACTTTTAAAAATCATTCAAATGATATCGATGACATTGAAAATAATACTAAACATACTAATTTTGAATCAAATGAAAAATTTTTAACTTCAACACCTATGCTTCACATAAAGAAAAAATATATTAAATTCTATGAAAATAATAATGAAGAAAACGATACTATAAACGATTTTAAAAAATTACCATCAAAACTTGAGAATGAAAAATCTTATAATGTAAAGAGAAAACTAAACAGACGTCAGGAAAGTCCGAATAGAGAAATCAATGAACCCGATCTTGAAAGTAAAACTACTGAGAAAACTAAATCTATAAGTAAAAAAATTCGTAAATCTAGTAAGAAAGATAAGAGAACTGAAAGCGGACCTGGATACAATACACGTTCTGTACAAAAAGGAGAAAGTTGGATTAAATGGATATCATTATACTAATAAAATTTTATTATAAGATTGAAAATTTTTAAATTTTGTTTTATTTATTCCCAGACCCTTAAACCATGAACATACCAAATAATTTTTATGCAACGTTATTGAGTAACAACTCTTTAGCGGTATATGGAAATAATACTCTTTCGGCATTCTCGAATTTAGTTAATTTACCCTCATTAACATCAAAAGAGGATTGGGAAGTTGGAGTTACTGAGTTATTTTTAAATGATGGGTCCACCGATTTGTCTACAATTTTATTTCTTTATACTGATATTATTAAACCCAGATGTATTGGCAATAAAAACATGAGATGCATTCGAATATTACCGTTTAAAGGACAACGCATATATTATGATTTTCGTAATGTTGAATACTATCCTATAGAATTATCAGCAATAAATGATATTTCAATTCTAATATTGAATTCAGATGGTGAACAGTATAATTTTTGTTCTTCTACTTCACCCAACTTTATTACATTGCATTTCAGAAAAAAATAATCTATGTATACCCTATATATATAATGATTTTAATTAAATTTTATCAGACGATGAAATGAACGAGATGAATCAGGTATATACCTCGTATTATTCCGGACAGTTAGGTGGAGGATTGAGTCATATAGGGTCGATATATGTATCCCCCAGAGTATTACAACATGGTCGAGGTATTGGATCATTTTTTGCATCACTATTCCGAACCTTGAAACCATTACTATTTTCTGGAGTAAATGCTATTAAAAATCAAGCTGTTGATACTAGTAAAGCTATATTAAATGATTTTGGTCGAAAACCTTTACGAAATATTTTAGAGGAACAAGGAAAAATTGCCTTAAATAATTTATCTGAAAAAGCAATACATAAAGTTTCTTCTAAGTTCCAACGTGGTACCGGCAAGAGAAGTATAAAACATCGATACAAAAAAAGCAAACGTCAGTCTATCAAACATTCTAAAGTGAAGCGCACAAAGAATAAAAAGAAAAACGTTAAAAACCTCATACAAGACATATTTTCAAGATGAATATGTCTAAACTTATAGAATGTATGAAAAGTGAACTTGACTTATTTCATCCCCATCCTATTCAATCGAGTATTTTAAATACGGAAGAAGTATCTTATAACCCAATAGCAACATTGGATAGTCCCAGTTCAATAGAATTTGTTTGTTTGGGAAATGGGGATACATATCGAGACTTGTCTAGTGTGTACTTAAGATTAGTACTTCAAATAAAATCAAAAGACAATGAAGATGTCAAGGATGATTCTGTTGGTGTTGTGAATAATATTCTGCATTCTCTATTTCGAAGTGTACCTTAATAATGTTCCCGTTTCTCATAGCGACAATAACTATCATTATAAGTCATATATACAAACGTTGCTTAATTATGGAACTGATGCTAGTCGAACACATCTAACTTCTTCTGGATGGTATCCTGACTATTATATTGATGACGAATTACATAAAGGACAAACACAAATTAACAAGCTATTCGAAAAAAGTAACAAAGTTGAGCTCATTGGTAGAGTCCATGGTGACATTTTTAGTCAACCAAAGTTACTGTTAAATAATGTGGACTTGCGAATTGTATTTAATTTGGAGAAATCTTCATTCTATATGGTTGACCCAAATTTAACTGGATCAGAATTAAAAATTTTGGAAGCTCAATTATATTTGAATCACATTACAGTTAATCCTGGAATATTATTGGCTCACCACAAAATGCTGCAGGAAAAAACGGCAATATATCCATTAAATAGAACTGAAGTTAAATCTTTTACGATGTATCCTGGGAACCATAGTTTATCTATTGATAATGTAGTAATTGGTCAATTACCCACATTTTTTAGCATTTTGTATGGTTGGAAATGTTGCCTACACGGGAAATGCAAAACTCAATCCATTTGAGTTTCATCATTATTACTTACAAACATTAAATTTGTCAATTAATGGTGTTCAAGTTCCATCACAAGCTTTAGAGTTTGATTATTCCGGTACTAATCCGAGAAGTACTAGAGCATATAATATGTTATATAATTCAATTGGGATTAAAAATGCTGATAGAGGAATTCATATAAATAAACAGTTATTTGATAATGGTTCATTCATTTTGGGTTTTGACCTATCTCCTGATCATTCTAATAACGATTTATGTGCTACGATTTTAAAGCAAGGAAATGTACGCATTGAAGGAAAATTTACACGCACATTCACCGAACCAGTAACTTGTCTCGTTTATTGCGAATATGATTCTATGATTGAAATTGATAAAAATAGATCTGTAAAAATAACTCTCTAAAATGAATACTACTCAGATTGAAGAAGCTCTTCGAAAAAATAAATCAACCCGAAAGTATTTCCAAGGTGTATTTCCATCAGACCAACTCCCTAAAATCATCCCTAAAAGACCTGCTATCTTTATTGCCAACACTGATCCATCTTACAAGTCAGGACAACACTGGATTGCATTTTATTTTCATGATTTTAATAAAGCAGAATATTTTGATTCTTATGGACAAAAGCCACTAAATTTAGAATTTATAAAATTTTTGAATAGTAACAGTAAATATTTCAAGTCAAATAATCAACAAATTCAAGGATATTTTTCCAAGACTTGTGGCCATTATTGTCTACTTTATAGTTTTTATAAGTCAAAAAATAAAAGTTTAAAATTATTTCTAAACCAATTTAAAAAAACTGATTATAATTTTAATGATAGAAGAGTAGTTAAGCAATGTAAAACAATATTTCCTTTTTTGTAATGATGTTGTATTACCAAAATAAATGAATAAATATATTAATATTTATAATTAATTAAAACAAATTGTGTTTTTTATTTTTACAATAATTTTTTATTAAATTTTAATTAGTATCCTTTGTACAAAACTTGAATACTTGTATTTTATATTTGGATTGCCCCTCATAGACAATCTTATCTATATTGCTCTCTTGCAATTTTTTAAAAGGTTCCTTAGCCGGGAACATGTCACCCAACCTCTTGCGTAAAAAGATCCAGAGTGTTTGCCCCTCATCATCGCTCAAGTTCAAGGCAATTTTAGGACCATATATAGTAGCCTTAACATTACAGCCCGTAATTGTATATGGCTTTCCAATTTTTAGCTCATCCACTTTGGTGTAACCACAAATTTTTTGTGATTTTTTGTTTAGTTCATTTGCAAAGTCCATTCTGATTTTTTTTTTTTGGAACTTTTTATTTAAATTTTTTACTGTAGTTAGTAAAATCTTAACTCAGACTAATGAACCTACTGCTGAGTGTTGTGCCATATATACCCAAGAAAAATATTGATAATAAAAAATAACTGTGTATCCTCCCTCCCCTCCCTTATCAATTTGGTAATAAAATAAACACGATTATATTGTATATAAAATTTTTATTTGATAATAATAATATACAAGATTATTTTTCATATATAAATGTTGTAGTGTCCCCATTTCTAATTACGTTGTATGATATCGTCTTATCATATTCATCGATATCTTCTGGTGGTACATCCAGAAATATACTCTGCACATTCCCCTCATTTGATATTTGAGTATCATCAATGAGGTTTTCTCGAATGTTGTCCTCCATTAGCCACGACATCTGTGAGAGCCGACTCTCATATAAATATCTCATTTGATTATTGTCGCAACAAACAAACGAGTTATGTTTTAATAACTCGTTTACATTTTCGTTTATGGGCGTGCTGTTGTCTCTACTAAACATCTTTTTAGATTCCTGTGGCGGGGTTAGAGACAAAAACTTGCTCCAAGTTAGAGGTTCACATGTATCTAATTCATCCTCTTCATTGTTGGAATTAATCCAACCTGATTCCTGTGGCGGGGTTAGAGACAAAAACTTGCTCCAAGTTAGAGGTTCACATGTATCTAATTCATCCTCTTCATTGTTGGAATTAATCCAACCTGAACATGGAATTGTGTCGTCGTCAAGTGCATATCTGGGTACCAACTCCGAGCTGTTATGGATTAATTTCTTCTTCTGCTTAGAGATGTTCCATCTGGGTGGTTGTGGCGACTCAGGAATTTCCTCCTCTTCGCTGTCGGTGATGTCGATTATCTCAATAATATCGTTGAACATGATGTTGATGAATTTTTTTATTATTTCTTTTTTAGTTTGTAGTATACAAGTTGAAAGTATTATTAATACTAAATGATTGAAAAGTGTTATGAGACCATACTAAATACTGAAATTCTTCTTCCTTTTAATTTTGATAAAAAAGGTTAACTAAATATTACAATAATATTTGTTCTTTCCAAACTCCACCAAATAGTATTGAAAATTACAGGCAAATCGTTAATATATTTATAACTATTGGATTTTTGTTATCGGTAAATAATAAATTTTAGATCAAATAAACAATATTATTGCACTTAACATTTATGACCATCTTTAAAAATAGGCCTGAGAAAAAAGTAACGTTCGTTAAAAATAATGGCAGATTTTTGTTATCGGCAAATAATAAATTTTAGGATAAATAAACAATGTTATTGCACTTAAGATCTATGGTCATATATACTTCTTTCTTTATTTAATCAATTTTTAAATCCAAAAAAATTCTATGTATGTAATATGAAATTAGACTAGACTAGACCTAAAAAAACAAAAGTAACGATTTTTTTTTTTTTTTTTTTTTTTTTTTTTATTTGCATTATCGGTACGCATACAATTGTACTTAGAATGGGTGTTCTTATTATTTTTTATTTTTATCTAATCTATTTAAAGTATAATAAATTTCGGGTGTTATCAATTTACCATTTTATTTAAAAATCCTTATTTATTGACAAATAACAATACGCTTGAAAAAAGTAACGGCCGCTAAAGGTATTGATGGATTTTTTGTATCGAAAAGTAATAAATTTTAGATTCAATAAACAATGCTATTGCACTTAAAATATATCTTTCTTTCTTTATTTGATTAATTTTAAAATGTATTATCAAATACAATATGCCTGAAAAAAAAAAGTAACGGTCGTTTTTGAAAAAAGTAACGATATTTGTCAGTTTCATTCAAATTCTAATTTTAAACATTTATTACACAATATTATAATAATCCACTGTAGTTCATTTAGCCAAACCACTCAGCCTGCAGTTTGCTTAACCTATGTGTTATACTACTCCAAAAAATCGCCTGCGGCGCTCAACTCATCACGCTATCAAGCACTTACCCTCAAACACCACCTACAGCCCAAACCCTTTGCTTAACCTATGTGTTATACTACTTTTATGAATTGTATTTCAGAACTAGTCAATTGAATTTCAGTTTTATTAATTGTATTTCAGAAATTATTAATTGTATTTCCGAAATTCACAACTCTATTACAGAAATTATCAAACTGTATTTCAGAAATTACCAACTGTATTTCAGAAATTATGAAATGTATTTCATAAATTTTTCTCCATTAACTACCCGGTGAAAAATGCTCATATACGCTCAAACATGTTCATATATGGTTTATGTATGGACACATATGAACAAATATGGATTTTTGATGAACATATATGGATTTTATATGAACATATATGGAAGTATATGTGATTCCATATATGGAAAAAGATTTCATATACAGACTTATATGGAGGCATCTGTTATTTCATATATGGAAATGGCACACATATATGGACAAATATGAAAGTATATATTATTCAATTTATGCAAAAGGGACTTGTATATGAACATATTTCGAAGAATATATTTTTCCATATATGTAAAAGGAACTCATATTGGGATAAATATGGAATTATATTTAATGCCATGAATAAAAAAGGAACATATGTAGCGCCTAATTTGAATGTCATAAATAAAGTTATATCTATCGTACAACCTTATAATAAAGGACAGCAACGTTCGCATGTATTCGCATATATTTAATAAATGTATATGTTCATATATGTCCATATATGAACATATACTTAGGTGTTACCTCATTTTTCGGATCCATACATATGTATATGGTTGAACCATAAATGTTCATATATGGAGATTTTTCACCGGGATGAAAATGTTTTGTGTAAAAAGCGAAGTAGGTACTTTCGGAAAATATAAATAAATACTACACTGTTTTAAAGAAATAAAAATAAACAAAATACAATTTTTGAAAAAAAAAAAAAAATACATACATACATAAGGGTGGCTTCTTTCATTCTATGTAAAACAAAAGGTTTTCGATTTTTTTAAATCAATATCAATGATTTCATTGTATTTACATATTTATAAAATATCTTTAATCTGTATTTATAATCATAAAATATTTGTCGTACATTGTTATTAATTTTTTTTCAGTACATTAAAAAAAAATCAGCATATATCCGCACTCATGTTCATTCGTCGCTGTTTCAGTGACGACTAAAAGCAAGAGCGTAAGAATACATGTGAATTGAGCAGGGACAATTGTCCTATGGGCCGAACACCACTGATTTAAATCTTTAAAATGGCTCTCCTGAACAAAACCGGTTTTTACCCTTAGGTCCCTTTCTATTTTGCGCGTCACTCTTTTTGCGTTACCTTGTAATGTGTACTCCTTACAATTATAATTATTGTTCAACATAAAGTAATTGGTTACCGATAATTGGATACATAATGCATTACTTTGTAATGAATACTCCTTACCTTCATCATTATTTTGAATTACAAAGTAAATAGTTACCGAAAATTTATTACATAATGCATTATTTTGTAATGTATAATCCTTACCTTGAGCATTATTTAGAAATACAGAGTAATGAGTTACCTATAGTTGATTACATAATGCATTACTTTGTAATGTATACTGCATACATGTATCATTATTTTAAAACATTAGATAATGGGCTACCGAATGTTGCTTACATAATGCATTATAAATAAATATAAAGTAATTACTATTACAAAATACATTGTTTTAGTATAAAAATTATTTACTTAGATAATTTTTTATTTAAATTGTGTAATTATAGGGTAACTAATTACCATTTCAGTCCTTATAATTATATTCGTAACCAATTATTCTCAGCCTCTTCGTAATCATATGGGTAACCAATTACTTTTTTAATATCTATCTGCAACTAGGTAACCCATTACTCTTCATTTTTTTGTAAGTATACTGGTAACAATGACACATTACTTTGAGACTCATCGCCTGTAAAATTCATCAGTGAAGTAAGGTGTAAAGTAACCAGTCCAACTCTATGGCGATACATTACTTTACCCATTATTTGGTAACGTGTGGTTTTGCGGGGATTTTACAAACTTTTTCGTATATCTATGCTAACACGACTTTAAATCTGTAACGATTTTTCGTCATAATTTTTGATAAAGATGCAAACACCGGAATTTTGGAGTTATCTATTAATTATATTGCGAAAAGTATAATGTTATTTATACTCAAATGATCGTTGGACTGTAAATAATCATCTAGTGTAACAGACTTGAAGTTTTTTTTCAGCATGTAACATTCTCGAGATGAAAAAGGATTTCTTTAATAAGATTTGAAAAAATGTTTTAAACTCTAATTTTTACACCAAACTATTTAACGATTGAAAAAAAAACAATGGCATATTTGGATTCACCTTGTAGGCATCATACGATTTTGTTTCGGATAGAAAATTCTGACAAAGTGTTTCTGAAAGAAAACGAAAAAATTAACCAAATGTAAACTCCGTTACTCTAAACTCCGTAACCAAAATTGTTTGCATTCAAATAAATGTAGGTAAATGTTCAAACCTAATGATTCCATTAAGAAAAAACCGAAATATTAACACTTTTTGCTTCTCACAAATTTGGACCAAAAACTTATCACATTTTTTGATTTCACCCATATACCGCCCAACAGTGCGGTATATAAAAAACCAATAAGGTAAGAAATGGCACACTCTTCCATTTATGTTTTTCAACTATTACCAAAAAAATAAAAGCGTAATTTCGATTTAAAAATTTTTCTGTGCTTCTAAAGCCTTCAATTTGTTGTTTATTGCTCAGAATTGGATATTTGTTTAATTTTATTGTATTAAGATTCAACTTAAAAAAAGAGAATAAAAAAATTAAAAAAAACATATCTTTTTTTTTAACAAAAACGCCCTCTTGAAAATTTCATGATCTTTTCAGATCAGTTAGAGGTTTCATTAAAAAAAAATGAGCAAAAAAAAAATAGGTTTTTGAATTTTTGGATTTTTTAAAATTTAAAAATTTTTAATTTTTTCAATATTTTTTTAAAATATTTTTTTAATACGGCTAGATATCCTCTTTAAAACGAGCTAAGCACCATTTTTGTAGCTATTATAGTTTTCGAGATATTAAAAAAATAACCTAGTAACAAAGCAAAAAATTAGAAAAATTATGACTGTTGAGTCTGATCCGGTTCGAAGGACCAAAATGTTGAGTCTATTAACTCCCTTTCCGCTGATCTTATCAGGATTAATAAAAAACTTAGAGGGTTTTTTCTTTTCTATTAGACAAAGCTTCTTGCTTTATTGAAGGCAATTCTTAGACTAATTTTATATATAAAAACTAAAATGGAATTTAAAGTTCTCTAACTAATTTAAAGCATTATGTACAAAAAAGGCGCTATAATAGTAGCCAATAACAAATTAGTTCTAGGAGAACTCTAATTAGAAAAAATACTCTCCTTGAGTTATAAATAATAGAAATTATATGCAGCAAAAAATACTGTTTTATGAGAAAAGATTTAAAGAGTATACAAACTGAATTAATGAGCTATTTTGCCAATCGCTTATTGTTGAACTGGGTTCAACAATGACATTTTTTGAAATTTTAAATATTGCATAACTTTTGAAAAAAAATTTGTAATTTTTTCCTTTGGCAAAACTTCGTTATATGATGAAAGGAAGTTCTGACCAAAATTCATCCAAATCGAAAGGGGTCGAGTCCAACCATTGGTCGATTTTAGATGGAATGACCCATATAAAAAAATGGTTAAAATCGAAGGGCTTCTGCATTTAAGGCTTAAAGTACATTTGAATTTTTTTGTTTTCGATTAGGAAATAAAAACACTTTGAACTTTAATGATATTTATTTTTGATAAAAACAAAAAATAAAACGTTTTGGGGTGCCTGCTAAAAACTTACTAAATTCCCAAATTAAGATGTGCTTTGTTCAATAATATAAAAACACATTTAGGTTATTCACAAGGGGTATGCTATCTATTGTATCGTTGCGTCGCCCTAACAAAAAACAGAGTTGTTAAAGTTTTTATTTGAGTTTAACAACGATTTTTTCTATCTTTTAGCAAACTCAAATATAGGACATTTAACTTACGTAAAAATGTTGTATCGTGCTATTCTCAAATCTTGTATTTTTTCAATTTAATTTTTAACAACTCTGTTTTTTGTTAGGACGATACAACAAATAGCACACCCCTTGTGAACTACCTTGTTATTGTTCTATACCTATGGGAGTGGTAATGACATTCAACATATTTTTTTGTACACAAACGAACGCCTGATATCTGGCCAGACCCATGAAAATTTTTAGTACACCCAGAAAACAGATTCAGTTCTGATAACCGCATTTGTAGCCAATTGCAGGGTTCGGTTGTGGTAGCCGAATTTTTCAGCTGTGGAAACAGAAAACCAATTGAGACAGGACTAATTTTTCTAATTTTCTGGCAACAGAATTTCAGTTGTATCAAGAATAATTCGGTAGCCACAACCGAAAAATTTATTTGATGCAACTGAACCATTCGATTGGCAACAAATGGGGTTGTCAGCACCGAATCTGTTTTCTGGGTGTTATAATAATAATAATAATAATAATAATAATAATAATAATAATAATAATAATAATAATAATAATAATAATAATAATAATAATAATAAAAAATAAATTATTAAATATGCCATCTAGGATCAAAGAAAAATGAAAACTAACATTAAATTGGGCCTGATAAATGACAAAAAATCAAAATCTGACAAATTTCTACTCAAAAAATGACTTAAGTACCACTATGTCGTGAGCAAATATATGTCTACGAAAATAGACGAATTTCTGCTGAAAATATCGTATTTTGTTGCTAAAAGATTTATAACATAGTGTATCTATGACATACTATGTTTTCGATCCAAATGTAAAAAACTGGCTTGAAATATTTTTCTACCATGATATTCAGTTATCTCAACTGAAAATTTTGATTACGGTAACCGGATTATTTGAATGGCAACAATCACAAATAATCACAAATCTGTTTTCTCTGTGTGTTCTTAAGCTTGGTTTTGAGAATTTTTCAAAGCTTAACCATTTGAGATGATGAAACAGAAATTAATACGTACACCCAGAAAACAAATTCGTCGTGCTAACCGAATTTGTTGCCAATCGAATTGTGGCGGTTATGATAGCCATCTATAAATTTATTGTAGGATCGATTCGCATCACTGAATGATACGAAAATTTATAATTTCAGTTGTGATTTTCAACTTCCATTAAAAAAATTCCGTAGTTACTACTGAATTTTATAACATTTTCAAATAAAAAATATAAAAATTTTTTAATTTTCTTTTGTTTAATAAAATTTGCTATACAAACTTTCAACATTTATACTCATATAAAATTTTAAGAAACAGTATATTATTATTTTCGATTAAATATCTCAGGTGCTGTCGTAATTTTCATATGAAAACAAGTTAAGTTCCAAAGACTTTTGATGGACGTTATTTTCAAAAAAAAACTCGGAATTTAGTAAAATATATCAGAGTTTGTGGTTCTTTAGTATAATGTTCTTAAATACAAAAACAGGACTGAGAATATATGCAGGTATTTTCAAAAGGGTTTTTAGATTCAAAGGTTTTTAATGGAAAAGCCTTTAGAAGGAGCATAAGAAGAACGCTTAAAATATACACATGTTTATATTGAAAAAGGCTTTGATTCTGATTCTGCTCACGCGTATTTAGTCGAAGAATTTTCAAGCATTACACACGTGTGTTTGTAGATTTGGTGCTGAAAAAGCCCAAAATATAGTAGTTAAAGCGGAGAATACACGAGGGAACATTCGTGAAAAAATTCCCATTTTTTTGTGAATGTGTGTGTGTGTTTGTGTGTGTGTGCATGCTGACATCGTGCAATTGGTGTTTACAAAATTTTTTTGATATTTTTTGTTCCCTACTCAATGTTCCTTCGTATATTCTCTGCTTAACATTGAATTCCATACTCGTATTACGATGTTGTTATTTATAACTGAGCTTACTTGAAAAACAATCTGTAGTCTCGTAGTTTTGCTTTCTTCAATAGTTTATTAATTAATTTCTTTTATTAAGAAAAAATACGAAAAATATGTTTTAAGCCGAGCACACACGGTCAATACTTTAAATTTATTTTTTTGTATTTTCAAACTGACAGTTTATTTTAAAACATTGAACATTTGTGGTGATTAGGATTTTGTAGTTTCCATGACTAATTTCAATTTTTGTTACGATTGGGTCTACCTATAAATACTGTAACTAAGTTTTAGATTCAATAATATTTGGATTTACCAATTACACTATGCGACAGTCAAAATCGGGATGGGATTAAACCAACGGGAAATGTTATATCGGTCAAAAACAAGTTATACGTGTCCCGGCGTGTAGTTTTACACAATTTTACAAAGCTAAAATGCGTTTTTAAATTCTCGACTTAAATTTTTCAAAAAATTAATATCGCGCTTTTTTACCCCATTTTTGGTAAGTTTTTACCTTTTTTACCCGTTTTCACAATGCTCACGGTGCTGCCTTCAAGAGTTGGCAACACTGCTAAAAACATAAATGAGTGATAATAGCTAGACAACTACTGGCTGTGCCAAAATGCTAGTACTGGCAAAAAATTTTTTTAATTAGTATGTCAGCCTTGGGAGGGCAAAAAAGAAGTTGGTCTTGAAGGAGCTTTCCCAAACAAAAATATTGATTTCATAAAACAAAAAAAAATTTAAATTAAAAAAAAATTTTTCCTTGCAACCGGATTTGAACTCGGAACCTTCTGACTACAAACCTTTTTTAACAAAGCGTCAGCATTTTTATAAAATCATTGGCTAGGTAGCATTGGATAACCACTGGTTGCAAACCTTGGCATATCACTCTAAGCCAATTCTTTACCAGTGGTTTTTTTTTATAAACCACCGAAATTTTTGTATAACAAATACTGGCAAAACGCTTTTTGCAAACGCTGGCAAAGCGTCCCACATGAGTGTTCTGCCAGTCATTTATTTTTAACGCCGTGGTTACCCAGTGCTTGATTTTTTGTACCACTGGCGATTTCTTACATATTTTTTGTGTTACAACTATTACAAGTTTTTTTGCGTCAGTTCTGAGATACGTTGTTTTGCGTTAGTTCCGTGACAAATTCTTTTGCGTTAGTTATGTAACATATTCTTTCGCTTCAGGTTTGTGACAGCTACTTTGTGTCCTTATAATATTAGGCTTTTCTATAGAAAAATCCTTATAATCTGGGGGGTTTTCTATAGGAAAAAGTCCTAAGAACTTGTAGGATTTTCTCCATGGGAACGCCTTCAGGATTCGGAAATTTTCCTACACAAAAATTTCATAGTTCTGTATGAAAAATTTTTTCAGGATCTGAAATGCAGACTTAAAGGTTAATCATACATTTTGTAATTAATTACATATGCAATTACATAATTACATGTAATTGTAATTGAAAAAACTCAACTACAATTAAATGTAATTTAAAAAACACCAATAGGAATTTGATGAAATTTGTAATTGAAAAATTTCAATTATACATTACATATAGTTGTAATTGAAAAATGTAAATTACAATTACGTTTTCTTGGAAATGAAATAATGACCAAAAGAGCGAATAAGGGATTAAACCAAGATGACGTAATCTTTTTATGCTTGGCCATACCTATCCCGCCAATTCCGGCTATTTTTTTTTTTGCAAAATTAAAAAAAAATCATTTTTTTTATTCTAAATGTTATTGAAATTTGTAACGGAAATCACTTTCAGTTACAACTACATATAATTTGTAATTGAAAATTTTCAATTACAATTACAATTGAATTTTATATAATTCTCAATTACAAATAATTGTAATTGAAAATTACAAGTAATTGTAATTGAAATGTAATTATATCCCCCAAGTCTGCTGAAATGCCTATGTATTTTTTATTCCAAAAGGCCCGTATGGTTTTTTATTTGAAATAGTTCTCAGTTTTTGAATGTTTTTCCACAGAAAACAGATCTTAGAATCTGAGGGGTTTCTATTTGAAAAAGTCTTCAAAATCTGATGTTTTTTTATAAAAAGAAATGCGAATGGTTAGCCCAAAATATTTAATTTTTTTGTACTTTGCATTTAACATCTTTATCCATCTTAACCATTTTTGAACTTTTTATGGTTGTTAATATCTATTAAAATTGTGATTATTCATCCAAAATATTAAGCTAAGGAGGAAAAATCACATATTAATAAACTTCTGAGCAAACAAAGAACACACCTACTTACCACCTAAATATTATTTGCGTATTCATAAATTCTAATAAAAATTCGGCATTAGATTCCACGTTGATGTTGTTATCAACTATTTTTATTACAAAATGTGTGTGTCTGCTTTTTTTAATTTTAATAAAAAATATTAAATTAATATTTAATTTAAAAAAATTTTACCGGGAGCTTTTAATACCCAAGAAGTTTTTTTACAATCGGTTGCATACCACACTAATTCTGCAACTGGTTCCACTGCAACAGATTCCACGGAAATGTTTCCGGAGTCAGTTCCACGATTCTTAAATGAAAGGTGTTATTGATATATAATAATTATTTATTAAAAGTGGGTAAGTTTTCCCGATTTAAAAAATTTTGATAATACCCAGCATAAAAAGAGATGCCGAAGCAGTAGAAAAAGCACTACAATTGATGATCTAGATGTACTTATTTTTTAAAATAAAAACTAATGACTTTAACAATGAGTTGTCATAGGAGAGGAGTACTCCCACTTCAACATTTTTTCAGTATTTTTCAAACGAGTGCAAAAGAAACTCTTTTTCACTAATTAAAATTAAAAAAAAAACATTCTTCGCAAAAAAATTATATTTTTTTTATTTTACAAAAGTTTTTTATTGCCGCTACCGCTTATCGAACTTGCGAACTCGCGATTGCTAGTCTGGCGCTCTACAGCTGATCTATTCTTTGATATGAAAGTTGACTGGCATAAAAACACCACCTTGTTACTGCGATATATTGTTCCTTATACTCTTCGATAAAAGTACTTATTAAACAAGTGTAAAAAGTGCACTCCAACTCAATATTGTTTTCAGTACTATTGAATTTAAACAAATTAGTTATAAATATTAAAAAAAAATAACAGAATAAAAAAAATAAAAAACAGTATTGGTCCCACCGGGAATCGAACCCGGGACCCTCTGTTTGGAAATGCCAAATGATACCAAAATCACTTTTTACGATAATTTTAGAGAAATTACTATTTAGAAGCAATACTTAAACAGCTGTAAAAATATACTAATGGATACTTTGGAAGCAATGAAAGAAGTGATTTTTTGAAGTTGTTCAGAATAACTTCTCAAAAAGAAGTAAAAATACACTAACGGATACTTGTGAAGCAGTGAAAGAAGTAGTTTGTATAGCATTACTCCGATTTTTTTTTTCTGGGTAGTTATTATGAGTCCATGGTAAAAAAATGATTTACTGGCTATGAGTATCGTTGTGGCATCGAACGTTGTGGATGCGCAATTGGCGCCTCTAAGCATATCATACGGATTTTTAATATTTATTTTACATGATCATTTGGATTTAAGAAAGCTGTAAGCAAGATAGGAGAAGCTTTTTTTGTTGCTCACAATTGATCATAAACGAAATTGTATAACTTGCAACAAGTGCTTGGCATTATTCATCCGTAATATAGATGAGAGCATTTAGCACCTGAACTTACAGACTTAATTTTCAGTGGTTAATTTTTACTAACAACCCTAAAAAAATTGCATTGTGGAAAGAGACTTAGCTTCAACGATGATATCATTGATGAAATAAATGCCTATTTTGAGAACATTGACAAATCAAATTAATTAAAAAGGATACAAAATGTATATACATTGTAATAAACACATAATAAATAAATAATAAAATAAATAATAAAAAAGCATTGCAATACTTAGTACACCTTGTTAACTCCTTTATTGTTTCTAATAATTTGTGTGAGCCCCCAAAAGTTTTTTAAACTTTGAGAGAACTAAAGGAAAAATAAAAAAATCAGTTATGTATATTTTCTGTGTGAAATTTTCAATTTTTTTCAGTGAAAGTTTGAAAGTGTGAAAGTTCCAATTTTATTAAAGAAGACATATTTAGAATAACATTTTTAGGTCTCATTTAATTACAAATATTATACTTGGTATACGTATGAAGAGTTGGTGCGAATAAAGGCCCACACACCAAATTTTCGGAATCGCGGATTATAGTGTGATACTACTACAAATATATGTATTTTGTACAGTTTTTTCTATTTCTGTATTTCTTTCAAGAAAAAAATTCCTTAAAAGTACAATTTTTGCTTCAATTTTATTTTCTTTTTAATATTTTCTTAAAATTAACTACGTCGATTTTTTTCTAGCACATTTAATAAAATGCCATAAGTATCGTTTTTATTGACAACCTGCGAATGGAATTAATTTATATTTTTGATGTTTTAAATTTACTATCCTTCATGTTAAGTGTAATTTTTACTCAAAATGGAAAAAGCAAAAAGGGCCTACAGTAGTGTTCAAAATATATCGAACTGAGATCGCATTTGAGCTTTTAATTGATTTTTTTTCTTTAAATAAAAGAATTCTTCGTTTTTGTTAAACAAATAAGAAAAAAAAACAGACACAAAAAAATTTATAGTTTAGAGATATGTAGTCGGAGTTTAAGTATTTAAAACATTTGCAACTGTCATTTCTCCTACTCCTAAAGAAGAAATTAAAACCAGAGTAAGAGATTAATCAGAACTGGGTCGACAACGAGAATTGCTTTTTCATATATTTTGTATGGAAGCAAAATGTCACCATATCGTCCGGCGATTTATCGTCGTAATAGAATCTATTTTATTTTCGTGACTACACACTAACACACACTCAAAATATTTTTCAAATTGGTTCCATATTTTTAACTAATTAATGGTTGCCATTAGAAGAGAGTTGTAGAAATTCGCATTAGAGTTGCAAAAATTCGTACTTTGTTTATAAAAAATTTATTTTTTTGACAGAAGAAATATAATTGAAAAAAAAAAAAATAATTCACCGCAAAAAAGCCAAATTAAATACAATAAAATGTAAAATAACAAGAATTAATGTAAAACCAATTGAATTGGTGAAGAATTGTGGCGAAACAAATACAACCATATTCTTGTTTTGATTTCCTTTTTTTCTAAACGCCAACAAATGTCGACGGTTGATTGTCGCTGAATTTAAATTAAATGTGACGACTTTTGCTGTCGTCGATCAACAATCGACCCAGTTGTGAGTAATCTCTAAGCCTAAGAGATTAATCAGAACTGGGTCGATAACGACAACGAGAATTGCTTTTTCTATATTTTGTATGGGAAGCAAAAAGTCACCATGTCGTCCGGCGATTTGTCATCGTAATAGAATCTATTCGAAATTGTTTTTTTTTTGTTCTTCGTTTGATTTTTTGTTTTTGTGGAAGAAATATTCTTATATTCTCATGGCCATTTTTTTGGTTCTTATAACAGTCTTATAAGAAAAATTTGTTGTTGTTTTACATGTTAATTTGATTTATAAGACTGTTATAAAAATCGTCAAAATGTCTATGCTTTTGGGTATTAGTGTATTATATTATATTAGAGTTCGTCATAAAAATTAGAATTTCGGATATCATCACTTTTTTTAAAGTTTTTGCATAGAAAAAAAGAATGGCATTTTTTTCTTTTGCAACTCCTTCCACTTGCAGCCAAAAACGCTAATTTTAAGACCCTTTTCCTTCAGAGCAAAAACAGATACACTTATAGGAAATCTGACTTTACCATTCGATTTTACAAGAAAATTTAATATAAAAAACTTTTTTTTTGCATTTTCAAAATACATCAGATAGCCATTAGAGTGGTTCGAAAAATCCATTTTTTTCAAAAACTTCTAAAAAGTGACTTTCTTATTACACACAATGAAAATGTATTTCCGGCTGAGTACATGGGTACAAAAATTTTGGATATACCGCGAACAGTTAAAAAGTTATTAGATAATTAAATTTGGATTTTTTTTTATTCAATGAAAAAGTATTTGAGCTAATTAAAATGCAGCTTTCAATACTCGCTGCCACATTATAAATTTATTTTTTAGTAAAGAAAAAATAATTTTTAAGTTTTATTATGATTTTTTTTTATTAAACAAATTTGATTACTAAATAACTTTTTAACCGGACGCGTATATCAACAATTTTTGCACCAATGTTCTCAACAGGGAATACATATTCATTGTGTGTAATAAAAAGTAACTTTTTTGAAATTTTTGAAAAAGTTGCATTTTTGCACCACTCTAATCACTGCTGTATTCAGAAAACGCAAAAAAATGTTTTTTATATTAATTTTTGCTGTAGAATCGAACGGCAAAGTCCGATTTCCAAGCAATGCAGCCGTTTTTGCTCTGCAGAAAATGGGTCTCCAAATCAACGTGTTTGGCCAACTTGCGCCAGTCGAAGAAGTAGAAATAAAAAAATAAAAAAAAGCCATTCTTTTTTTTTGATGCAAAATTTAATATATTTTTGACGAACTCTAATATTATATACATATTAGGGTGAAATTTGTGAGAGTCAAAAAATGTTAATATTTCGGTTTTTTCCTAATGGAATCAGAAAGTTTGGTCATTATTTATTTATTTATTTATTTTATTTATTTATTTATTTCCAATAATATGCCGCAAGCCCATAGGGCCAAAATTAGCAGGACTACAATATGAATTTAGATTAATAAGTAGTAACTTAAAAAATTAGTTATAAAGTTAAATTGTCATATTATTACTAATAAAGGATACTCTGATACCAGCACAAACCCAACATCAATTATATCAACCTAAGGAGTTGAGAAGCAATAGCCTGTAATAGAGTAAATAATAAATGAAGTTACAAATTTAATAACAAAATGTCCTTAAAAGTCGACAACGAGTGTGAGAATGTACGATCCCGATAGGGAATTTTATAGTTCCACAAACTGGCAGTGTTAACACAAAATGACCGACTCATTAATAGAGAGGAATTTTCAGGAGGTATTAAAGTGCGAGCCCTGCTAGAAGTGCCGAAATGAAATTTCTGACACAGGTAAGAAGGATTTCCATATTTCACCGTTTTATAAAAGAAAAGCATCTGCCTTAAATTAATATATTGGCAAAAGTCACAACCCAAAATTTCCCTACAATATTCAGAAACATGGTCCCTAATGCGTAGTCTAAAAATATACCGAATCACCCTATTAAAACATACTCTGAGCCGTTCAATATTTCCGACCGAAGTACCCGAGTAAACCTCTATGCAATAAAGAAAGATTGGGAGACATAAAGATAATGCAACTCGACGCCTAACAGCCAATGGCAAATAATATGCAACATTATAAAGCCTACGCAAGGTCCACGAAACTCTGGATATAACAAAATTTATATGCTGGTTAAACGTAAGATTATTGTCCAAAATTACTCCTAAAGTTTTGTATTGAGAAACGAACTCCAAAGGCTGATTATCCAGCAAAATATTTAAATTTATATTGGGAGATTTTGTAAAGAGCATTACCTTACACTTAAGAGGGTTCAATTCCAGAAAATTAGATTTGGACCATTCCACTATAGAATTTAGTTCACTGTTTATCTGACGTTGAAACCATTCGATATCAGAAGACTCCATCGTGGCCAATAGTTGAATGTCATCAGCGTACGTATAGCATCTCAAGAAAGATAGATTTTGAAAAATATCATTAACATATAACAAAAATAATAATGGTCCCAAAATGGACCCCTGAGGAATGCCCCTGTATGTTCGTATAGACTGCGAATACTGGTCACCTACTTGTACAAACTGGCTGCGGTCAGATAAATGACCATAACAATTTTCCACTACACGAGCTAAACCCAAATTTATTTAAAAGTTTTTCAACCAAAACTATATGACTCACTGAGTCAAAAGCTTTACAAAAGTCCAAAAAAATTAATGCACTACTATTGCCCATATCAAGATTTATCCTTATAGTTTCAGTTATATCCAGCAGTACCCCAGTAGTATTATGGCCACTCCTAAAGCCAGACTGAAAATCATTTATCCGACCAGACATATTCAAGTACGATAACATTTGCTGCCTCAATATAACCTCCAAAACCTTAGAGCACACTGGAAGAATACTTATTGGGCGAAAATCCGATGGGCATCTCGGAAATTTTATCTTCGGAACCGGAATAATCTTACCAACTTTCCATATCATTGGAACAACAGAAGTAGTTAGGATTGAGTTTATAAGAAACGTTAAATGTACAGATATTACAGGAAAAATCAACTTCAAAAATTTAAGATGAATACCATCTGCACCAACGGCATCAGATTTTATCTGAGACATTGCCAAATATACCTCACCTTCTGTAACATTACTAAAAGAGAAACCATCAATGCTGTTTAAAGCTGTAGGAATAAAATTAAAATCGGAAGGTAAATTATTAGGCATTCGGGAAAACTCATTAAATTCATCTAGATCCGCTGGAAACTGCATATCATTATCACTAAGGGCACCAACTGTTCTTAATTTCTTCCATAGCTGCTTTTGATCACAATTAGAAAAAAATTTTAAACAATTTTCCCTTCGAACCTTCCGTATAATAGATTTTAACTTATTACGATAAACGGAAAATGTTTTAAAGTTCTCATCCGTTCTATTTTCTATATACGCACGATATGTTAGGTTCCTAATGCGCTTTGCGTTACAAATTCTTGTGTCATTCATCCAATTATGGTTATTATGTCGTACAACCCTGCGCAAGGGAACGTTGCTATCAAAGATTCGCTCCACTATATTGTTAAAGAAAGTTACATTCTCATCCACTGAAGGATTATTATAAAAAAGAGAAAAATTCACTGATTGGAGTTGCGAATAACATCGCCCCATATCTAAATGCCTATAGTCCCTATAGAAAAACTCACACACATTTTCCGGAACAGGTAGATGGTATGCAATTTGTATCACAGAATGGTATGAATTCAGTGCAGGGATCTGAAACTGGTTCGTGTTCGTAACGAGTTCAATATTCGACACAAAAAAGTAGTCTATAAGCGACGTAGTCTGATGACGTCTACAGAAATGCGTTGGTCTAGAGTTGTGTACAACCGACAAGGCCGAACGAGAACAAAACTCCCTTACCAAATTTCCCCGTTCAAAAACATCAGTGTTGAAATCTCCCATGATCAAGACATTTTCATATCTAGACGAAAGATCAGTTAGCAATTCCCCACAACCCGAAAAATCTCCATGAGGCAGGTATACTACTCCCAATAAAACAGAAATGCCATTGTTAACGAAAACCTCCACAAATAATGCCTCTACATTACTAGCAATATTATCATCTTCATTATTATGTCTATTATCATTACCACCATAAATAACCCGAGCCTTAAGATGCTTACGAATATACAAACAAACACCTCCCCCTCTATGGTGTACACGATCATTACGGTAAACTTTAAAACCAGAAATACCAACTGCATTATCAGAAACAAACTCATTGTACCAGGTTTCAGTAACACCAAATGCATCCACCAAACAATTTTCCATTATATTCTTAATTTCATCAAATTTGGTACTGTTCTCGCGAGGTACAAGACTCTGCGCATTAAAGTGTATTACATTTAAATCTCTCGCTCTCACCACTTCATTGATTATTCCACCATTAGAGGCTATATCACCTAAGTTGTCAATCAACTCCATCAAAAATAAAAAAACGCTAAGCCTGTGCAAACATCAGAATACCCCCCATAGCAATATACTAAAACATAAAAATTAGAATTCATTTTACAAAAGAAATTTGTAATTGAGTATTGTGATCATATCGAAAAATCAAATAAAATATAATGAATTAATAGCAACTGTAATGTAGCTATATGTAATTTCTTTAGTATTTTTTTTTTTAACACAACTTTCAGCCAGAGATGAGCCAAATCATTACATTACATTCTCACTAACATTACTCTATGCAATGGCAATGAAAGCCATAACCTCACTACCATTACTCCATGAAATGGTAATGAAAGTTTTATCTTCATTAACATTACCGTACACAATGGCAATAAAAGGTGACTCACATTTCCATTATTTTTTGCAATGTAATGAGAAACAACAAAAAAAAAATCATCAATTGTAATGAAATTAAAAAACAATCATTACTTTAATAAAATCGAAATACGTTTAATTTTCCCTGTAATCGCGCCTTATTGGCAAAGTTATCAATTTTCATATAATCAGTTATTTGGGCTTTAAGTGACAAATCGCCATACCATGAATTCAAATTGAATGACAAAAAACAGAAAAATATTTACCTTTGCATAAACGTAATGGTAATGAGAATCTATGTCTAATTTTGTAAATTAAAATTGATTTCACTACAATTACCTGAATGCACTGGAAATGGAAAAATATTTCATTAAATTGCACGAATATAATGGAAATGAAAAAAAAAATATTTCATTACAATCAACCGAATGTAATGAAAATTAAAAAAAAAAAAAAATATTTCATTACAATTATGCATATGCAATGGTTATGAAAATAAGTAATGATAATTACAAAAAATAAAAAATTAAAAATTAATTACTCCCAACTCTGGCTTTAGCCAACCAAAATAGATTAACAAAATGAGAAGCAAAAAAACCTGTTTACATATTTTTCACCTTACATACAGCTACAACAATTGCAGAGAAAAAATACATAATTATAATTATTTACGAAAATCGGAGTATTTATCCCTTTTTTTGTTTGTGTTGAACACCAACCGCATTATCATCCAAACTATCAAGTAAATCCGCACATTGCTGAATATCCAAATCTACAGCTGATCCATCTGGTTTAAATAATTTTGCCTTTGGGTTGTCCATGTTTTTTAGATAAAACTTTTTTATTTTTTGTTGTTGTACTAATTTTTGACAAATATACTGCAATTTTCTGGAAGCAGGAGAAAGGTTGTCTTTTAAATAGACCCGAGGCTCAGTTAAACCAACAGCTTCACCATTATCAGCACCACTGTCAACACTATTAACCACAACATTTTGTGAACCAACATTACTGTTTGTATTATCGCTTCCCACAATAGCTTTAAGCAACAGAGGACTACATTTGTAATAATTTTTCATAATGGTATCTCTAAAGTAAACTGAGTTAAATTTTGCAAGTATGCATTCACGGCCTTTTATGTAACAACAGTGATTTATATCGGACAACGTTATATTAATTCCAACCAACTGCGCAATTTTTATTACATAATCACGAATCTTATCCATTTTATTTGGCAAGCCTATAATAAGTATGTCGGATCTGTTGAGACGTCGTTCCAGCACGTTATTCTTTGCTATCAATACATTCACTTTGGCACTAGTTGCTTTGTCAATCTCTTTTATAACAGAATAACAATGATCCACATCAGATTTTACCTTTATTAATTCGCCGCTAATCTCACTTCGAAAATTTTCAATAAGGCCATCCACTTTTGATTCCAGATTTGAAAAGCCACTACTCATTCGACTTTCAATGTCAGATCTAGTCCTATCTAGCTTATCTTCGGTTGCTTTATGTATTTCTTCCATATGTTTAAGAATGTCTTCCGTTTGAGGAGCAGATTTTAAAGACTTTTGCGGCATGGTCTTCCAATTATAAATTTATTTTACTTTGATCATGTATGAAGCAAATAAGTATGGAATAATAATGTTATACTTTGATGCAAGTGGTAACACAATGCGCTTTTGTTATTGTTTACTGTTCTTTTTGTCTTGCCTCTCTTTAGATTTTTTATACAACGTGATCAATAAGCCGATTATTTATTTATTGAATAAACGCAAAATTAATTTTGATTTATGCTTTATACTTTTTAATTTCCACAGCTTGCAATTTTTGACGTTTAATTATATATTTTTTAAGTAATTTACACTCCAATTTTAATAAAAAAATATTAAATTTAATTATTCTTTATGAACACGTTAATTTTTCTATCTCTTCATGATAGGGTTGCCACCACCATTATAAACCTAATTGCAAAACATCTCTTCTACAAGTTGTCGCAATAACTTTTTTTGCACAAATTTTATTTTTTTGTGGTAACGCAGTTTACATTTCCGCAAGCAAAAGATACAAAAAAATTGCGTACGAATTTTCTTCAATTAAATAGTTTTTCGTATTTGGGTTTTCAATAGAGTTTGCTAAAAACCGAAAAATTTGAAAACCGCGTTTTCGGTTTTTAAAAATTTTGAAAACCGCGGTTTCGGTTATTTTTCGGTTTTCTTGTGGCATTAATGGAATTGTTTTAAAATAATTAAATATGTATAAAAATTAAATACGTACTTTAACTCGTTCAAGATATTTATTAAAATTCGATTAAATTTCTCACTCGAATAAAGGCAATAACGCCATTTAAAGACCTTTGTGGGAGAAGAAAAAAAAAAAGACGCGGAAGCTCGTTATAAATTAAATTTTTGTATTCTTTTGCAGGCAACTAAAGCTGTATTTTTCAAGAGTTTAAATTTTAATTTTAGTAATTTGGTTGAAAAAACATAAAGGTAAAAATCTGAATTGAATATATAAAACTCAACATCTCAAACCACTTGACTTTTTGGTGTATTTTTTTTTAAATTATAAGACTCAGTTTGTGTTATCCGTAATAAAAAAAAATCTTTAAAGTAATATTTAATGTATAAAATGGAATTTTGTAAAATAGGAGCTGAGCCATTTTCGAAATTCAATAACATCCCAGCTAACGTTTTTCTGAGAGCTCAGAAATTATGACTGAAAAAACACTCTAAAATATGATCAATTTCAGGGTGATCAAACTTTGGGTATATTCAAAATGTTTAAAAAATGTTTTCATTGCTCACAAATGTCTCAAAAATAATTCATAAATGACGCTTAATGGCTCAGAAAATTCAAAATTTTCCAATAATGCTCATAATTCGGAGTCTTTTGTGAGACATAAAAGTGCGCTCGGAAAGACGCTTCATCAGTGAAGAAATACACCGTCATGTAGCTATGATTTAATAAGGTCTTAGGAGTGTTATGAGTCTTTTCGGATGATAATTGTACACTGGAATGCAATTTAATTAATTATTTTAAGTGGTTAAAGTATTTATTAAAAACCGACTTATTTTTGTCGGTTTTCGGTTTCGGGTTTAAGGCTTGAAAAACCGCGGTTTCGATTTCGAATAAAACCGAACAGCAAACTCTAGTTTTCAACATGCTTTCCAATAATATACAATTTGTGTTATTCAAATTGGCGGTATCGCGAATAAAAAAACAATTCATTCCGCGAAAAAAAATTTTTTTTTTAATTTTGTATTTTTGGTCCTTTTAAATGCTTTCTAAAAAAATTAAATTTTTTAAAATCATAACAACATTTCACGATTTGTGTGAAACCAATTTAATTGGTGAAACTAATGCCAGTAATGGCTCGAAATATCGATTCCAAACAAATGAAATGCAAAATCAACATTTTTCGCTCCAGCAGTTTAGGGTAAAAACTGATAACTTTTTTTGATTTGACGCAAAATTATTAGTTGAATCATCTTTTGGTGCATAAATATTAGTTGAATCACCTCTGTTTATCGTTATTTTAAAATATTTTAAACATTTACCTACATTTATTTGAATGCAATCTGATACAAACAATTATGGTTACGGAGTTTACACTTTTTTAGTTTTTTCGTTTTCTTTCAGAAACGCTTTGTCAGAATTTTCTTTCCGAAACAAAATCGTATTATGCCTGCAAGGTGAACCCAAATATGACATTGTGTTTCTAACTCGTTAAATAGTTTGGTGTAAACATTAGGAACGGAGTTTACAACATTTTTTCAAATTTTATTAAAGACATCCTTTTTCATCTCGAGAATGTTTTAGTTCAAAAAACACGTTTATAAATTTTGGCCAACTTTTCGGTCAAATACTCCTCTATGCGTTATTCAGAACTACGTCTAAAAAAAACCCTGAAAAAATACACTAACGCTTAATCATATTCTAGGGAAATCTACACTACATAAAAAAGTTGGTTTAACTTAAATGTTGACTGCACTGGCAGGGTTCATATGTTATGCCAATGAGTCTTTTATTGCCAGATTGCGGATTACTACAAAAGGATACTTTGGAAGAAACGAAAGAAGTGATTTTTTTGAATTTGATCAGAATTGCTTCTAAAAATGTTGTAAAAATACACTAACGAATACTTTTGAAGCAATGAAAGGAGTGGTTTGTAAAGCATGATTTCCAAGTTTTTTGGTGGGTTATGCTGAAAGCCTTTTGATGATAAATATTTATTATTGGGTAACATGGAATTTCAGTTCCAAATGTATTGACTTCTACTATATAATTATCAGGAAAATATACTTAACAAGTAACTCTTAATTGTTTACTTTTGAAGTATTTAAAGCATAAAAATAAATAGTGTAGCATTTTGTTTAGACAATTGCAAATTTTTTCGCGATTTGGTTAGGAACAATTTTATAAACTATGTATTTTCAAATGCGGCATATATTACTTCTATCGTTTGCTGTACAACATATATCTTGATTTTTTATCGGTTAGGAAATATCAACTTATAACCATCGATTTAAGTATGAGTTCGGTGTTTACCTAAGCGATATTGCATCACATTTTGACATATTAAAATTGTTATATTATCCCAATGTGGAAACGGTAATGACATATCATTATTTTTTTGGACTACCAGTATTGACACCCACTTACCTTCTGTATTATTTTAAAACATATAATAATGAGTTACTGATAATGACTTATTTTTATCATTATTTCAAATAGAAAATAATTTTTTAGATTTTTTTGAAAATTTTTTGAAATCTATTTTTAGACTCAATATTTTTTAAACACTGGTAAGGGTATATGTAACCACATATTTTTTGATTTTTTGTATGTTGGCGAGTAAGCTTACTTGTGTGCAGCAGGTCAATTATGTTTTTATCTATTAAATATTACATGTCGATATAGCTCAGATGGTAGAGCTGTTGACTGGCAATCTGTAGACCCAGGTTCGATTCCCGCACCAGCAAATTTTATTAAAAAAAAAAAAAATACAATAAAAAATATTTTTTTTATATAATTTATTTTTTAGAAATCTATTTTTAGACTCATTATTTTTGTCAGTACTGGCAAGCACATAGGTAACGAATTATTTTTTGATTTTTCGTATGCTGGTGTCTAACGACAACTCATTATTTTTCGCGACATCGCCATATAAAGGTAATAAGAAATGTAATAACAAAAGTAACTAGTTACCATTACCAAGTATGTAGTTACATAACCACATATCTGGTAATGATTTTCTACACTGGGATGTAATAATATCTACCTTATATTTTGATATTTATCTTTTGTCCTTCCATTTATTATAAAAGTATACACTTGATGTCTTTGAAACACTTCACAAAACTATCTTACTTTGTTTATATTGGCCAAATTTAATCGAAATCGGATAAAAGATTCCATACTATATAATTAATTTCTCAACACGCTTCGAAAAATATTGAGGTCTGTAGGCCCTTTATCCATATTTTCTTAACTTCAGGTGTAATTCATTGCAACTTATACATAATTTTTCAATAAGACTTTGCTAGATAGATTTTTTCTAGCTATATAGAAGCGTTGAAAAAAATCTGTAAAAATTGCAATATTTCAACAATTTCTAGATTTTTAATGTTTCCTATAAAATTTATATTATGATCTGTAGGCCCTTATTCGCATCAACTCTTTGTATGTGCATAGCCTGTACTTAAATTATTCTGTAGGGTACATATATAAGTTACACTAATTAAAAACTTTTTTAATTAAACAACAAGTTTTAACTATTTTTTTTGTGCTTGTATGTATTGTATTAGTAAGTTAATTTTATGTGCTTTTTTATGATGATGATGTCGTTGTTCTTTTTTTTTTTGTGTGCCGGCAAAAAAATCAAGTAATGAAAGAATAAATGAAATAACAGTTTTCCTTAAAAATTAGAGCAAAAAATAAACTACATTTTTATTGGTTCTTACTTAAATACAACTTGTAGTTTTGAGGTTTTAGCAAATCTTTAGTTACATGCTTAAAACAAATAAACAAAAAAAAAACCCATACAAAAAAAAAAATATATAAAAAAGTTGTAAACAAAAGTGAAATATAACAATTTGGCATTTAAAACTATGTTATGGTCCAACAATATCTTCAAACACTAGAAAAAGGAAGAAGACACACGAAAAAAAAACAAACCAACGGAAATGTGAAGAGACAAACGGTTGTGTCGACAATAAAATTATTACATCAGTTTTTAAACACTATACGAGGGTACAGAGATAAGGAAAATGAAAATTAAGAATTTGCCAAAGTTCTACACTTTAGAATTACTTTCCGAATCGATATAACGGTGTTCTTTCATCTGTTAATGTATGCAATAAACTAAAAGCTCTAAATGTTTTATCTAAATAAAATTTGGCACATAAGTTCTTATTGAGCCAAAAATAAGTCTTATGCAAATTTTTATGACTCGATTAATGTTTAGACTTTCTTCTCGTGGAAGAAATCTGAATCGGGCTTAAAACGCAATAAATAAAAAAATATATAAGGAACGACCATGTTCAGTAGATCGTACCACCTTACAGGCTATTTCGAAAAAGTAAAAGCGAATTTGGCACTAAACATCAATAAATTTTGGCGAAATTAGTTCTGCTTACTACTAGCTCTGAGTATATATATATATATTTCTTTTTACTCCTGCAAGGAGCATAGGGCCTGAGTATATAATCTGTGTTTAATTTAAAAAAAAATCTGTTTTTGAGTTAGAGAGATATTCCTAAAACGTACCTTGACGTTATCCTGTGAGTCCTGGAGAAAAATTTTCAACTGATTTGACAATTCTAGACTCTAAACTAGCTTTCTTATTACCAGTAATGTACGGCAGATCATAAATGTATTTTTTGGCCATTTTTCAAATATTTTTTTCTGTTTTAAAAAGATAATTTTTTAAAATTTTCTAAATTTTCATTTTACACGCTTCTCGTTTGAAAAACGTTCCTTATACAAAAAAAATTTGAAGGCAAGAAAAGTAAGTAGTTAAGTTTTCTATGCATATAATACAACTTGTTTAATAAAATATTGTTATTTAGGCATAAAATATTTAAAATCTCAAGACCGCCTTTTCATTTATTTTTTATCCCATACACAATATTTAAGTTTTATATTGCAGTATGGAACTGAGTATGCGTCAAAAAAAAAAACAATAATTGTTAAATACTTATAATCACATTAATCACATAGAATACATAAATATTTTTAAACACAAGAATTCTAAAGTTAATGGGTGCGTTCGGCAGATACAATTTAATAGTCAACAGTTCTACAACAGTTGTACAACTATCTGCTGAACGACCTGATCACTAACCGCTCAATCTGAGCGCTAATGTAGCGCTGTCATATTTTGGTAGCGTAAAAAATATTTGCTACTTTTGATCAATAAGTGATACATTTGTTGTTGTTCATTTACAATAAAAATTGTTTTGTAAGAATGACAAATAAAAACATACAAATATAATTCGAAAACAAAAATTAAAAAAAATAAAAGGAAACTATTGAAAAAGTGTATTAAAAACAAAACAAAGAAAACTTCGTTCAGCAGAGTAAGTAATCACAAATCGCTACAAGTCACCGGTATCAGTTTAAGGTTTCTCTGCCGAATGCTACCAATGTAAAATAAACTATTTTAAAATTAATGCAAAATAAACATAATTCAAAATTATTAATAAATACAAATCAAAATTAAAAATTAAAATTAAAAATTAAAATTAAAAATTCAAAATTAGAATCAAATACAGACTCCAAAAAGTTCGCCGATAGAAAACTATTGCCTTTTGGCGGCCTTGGGCATTAGAGGGTTAATATTTGTCGGTAGATATCATTTAAACCATTTTCATTTGAACTGAATTCATGTGTGTTATTTTATATTTTGCTTCATAAATAAAATTTTAAATTTTTATGAAAAAATGTTTGTGTTTTAATATAATCTGTATATCTAAGTTCGTCTATATGTAGGCAAAATGACTCCAATCTTCACTTGTTTTCCAAATTAGAAAATGCTATGTATACTTAGAGGCACAATTGAAGCGTAACAGATCCATCAAAAATATGCTAAGTCTACGTGGACGACGTATATGATTAATTTTTGTCCATACTAAAGTAGTCTAAGTCATTTTTGCCTATGACCTACTTAATTTGTTTAAAATTCGTAAATTCTGAAAAAAAATTCATGAAAATTGTGATAAAGACACTAAAAGACTCAAAGTTCTACCTAATATAGTTTTCGGAATATCGTATGTAAACTTTGAGAGCTTCTACTGAAAAACTCACTTCTCAGACTTAGCATAGTTTGGTTTGGAGATATCGATATAATGGTTATGACGAAATATTTAGGATCAAATTAAGTTAAATCAACAAGAAAAAATAAACATTTTTCCGTGCACCCATAATTGTTAATTACGGTTTTATTTTTTGGACATGTATAAAACCAAATAAAAATATGATATTTTTTATAAAAAATTAAAAAAAAATAATACAATTTTAAAATTTCATCGCTGTTGGTTGTTGAACTTTTTTGATGCAAGCGAAAAAGTATTAGTTCATAGGTTTTTATGACCTGTTCGACTATACTACGTCAATTTTTTTATTTGCAAAAAATTTTAAAGAATTATACCACTACTGGGTACTCTATCGAATTTTTAAAACATTTTTCCCATAAAAGGCGCAACACCACCAAACTTTTGAGCCCTATTTTGTCCAAAAATTCGAGCAAAAATTAAAACAAAAAAAAAACAACTTCAAACATGGGTAGAGAATTGTAAGTAGGTACCATCAAAAAATTATTATCGTGTCCCGAAAATGGACGGTTATACCAATGGCCTTACAACTCTCTCAATAATTTTTATTTGAAAAAATTTTAGGCGGCTTGGAACAGGAACGAACTCCGACTGGTTAATCAGGGATGGAAAAGGCTCACTTAATCGGGCTCTTATACCAAAAAATGTTAGATCGCTCTTACATATTTAAAAATGTAAGTAACTAAAAAATAGCTTTCCTTTGGCTCGTTAAATAACATAAAAATTAAATATTTAGATATTAGCAAATATTAGCACAAATCGCGAAAAAAAACATTTTCAAAAAGCAAAATTTTTGCAACCATATATTCGCTTCCAGAATGTCGATCGCTGATTACCTCTTTTAATTCATTTTCTGTACCATAAAGCCTTTTTCGAATTCCGCCGTTATTTTGCAATTTCTAAGTGCGGTTTTTTTTAAATATATAACCTAGAGATTAAATTTTTGTACTTTTTTCAAATTCCGCTATTATTTTGCAATTCTATACGTTCGTTTTTTTAATTTATAATCTAGGGGCTATAATACACAATTCAGACAACAAAGTTTGGGGGCTAGTTGTAAAAAATCGCGAAAAATAAAATTTGCAAAAAGGCAAATTTTTGCATCAATATATTTGTTTGTTGAATCTAAATCGCTGATTACGTTTCCTAATTAATTTTTTGTACCACAAAGTCTTTTTTCGCGTTCCGCTTTTATTTTGCAATTTTTTAAGTACGTTTCTTTTGTAATCTAGGGACTATAATACACATTTCATACAACAAACTTTGTGGCTAGTTGCAAAAAAAAATCGCGAAAAATAAAATTTGCAAAAAGGATAAAATTTTTCATCAACATATTTGTTTGCAGAATGTAAATCGCTGATTAAGTTTTTTAATTAATTTTTTGTACCATAAATCCTTTTTTCGCTTTCCGCGATTATTTTGCAATTTTTTAAGTGTGGTTTTTTTAAATTTATAATCTAGGGTCTATAGTACCAATTTTATACACAAAAGTTTGGTGCTTAGTTTGGAAAAAAAAATAAAAAAATCGCGAAAAAAATATTTGCAAAAACGAAAATTTTTGCGTCATTGTATTCATTTGCAGACTGTTAATCGCTGATTGGGTTTTTTAATTATTTTTTTCTACCACAAAATTATTTTTCGCGTTCCTCTATTATTTTGCAATTTTTTTAGTGCGGTTTTTTAAATTTATAATCTACGGAGTATAATGCCCATTTCATAAAACAAAGTTTGGTGGTTAGTTGCAAAAAAAGAAAATTTTGGCATCGTTTGCAAAATGTAAATCTTTTAATTAATTTTTTGAACCCCAAAGCCTTTTTTCGCATTCCGATATTATTTTGCAATTTTTTACGTATGGTTTTTTAAAATTCATAATCTAGGGCTATAATACTGTTGGAATAGTATAATTCCATAGTGTAGTTCCATTCTTGATTTTTATAACTAAATTATTATTTTCCATCCCTGGTTACATTCGATGTTTTGAGTAATACAAAGAGCGCAGATAATGACCCTGCAAACATTTAAAAGATACCTTCCAAGAAGATATTTCATTTGAATGAAAATAATCAAGTAGTATTTACTTTGAAATGTTCTTCCTTTTATCACTTGGAAGATAATTCGACGATATTTGTAAAAAAGTAATTCAAAAATTTTATCTTTTGTCATAACTTTTTATGACAATACTTCGGCAATATCATCTTTGTATCATTTGGAAGATAAAGCAAATTTGTTTGAAATCTTTTATCAATTTGGAAAAAATTAAAACTAAATTTGTACAAAAACAGTCAAAAGATATACAGGAAATAAACTCGTGAAAAGTTAAGATTAATTGCGCGGGAAAAATCGGCTAAGATGAAATCAATATAATTTATAAGTTGGTCAAAGGATTATGTATGCAGTTGGTCAATGGATTAAATTGCTTTTCAGGCTTTAATTTAATAATGAAAAAATTAAATCGTTTTTTTATTGTACCTGGAGTTTATTTAGCGATATCCCTTTTATCTTCCATATGAGTTATTGCTTTGATATTGCCTGGAACTATTGTTTTAGTGTAACAGTTGTTTCCGACGGAGGAAACTTCCGGAATACGAAATTGATATTGCCGGCAATAAATGTTTTCTTCCTGGCGATATGTTCGGAGAATCTTCTTCGTATTGCCATGTTTGCTGGGTGATATTGGTTTGAGTATGTTCCTGTTCCAAGGCACATAATAGAACAAATGCTTTCTCAGTGATAGAGAGTCCCCCAATCTCTTTATAATGTTTACTCTTTGGTTATACTCAAATGGAAGATAAATTAATGTCAATTTCTAAATAAACTATGATTTAATATTTCACATTTGAAAAAAATGTTAAAAGCGGCATATCGAGCACAAATTTTAAAACGACTATATCTTGAAAACTGTCGGTCTTTTTTAGCCACGTTCGTAATCAGCGTAAAATAGTTTGTTAGAGCACATTCTCTAAAGAGAAGGTTATTCAAAGAAGTAGTTCTTTTCCGAAAAGTAATGGCTTAAGGCACAATTTTCTCTATACCCTCGTATTTATATATATTTATATTGTCTGACTTCCAATATGTTCGTTTTTTTGATAGGGTTGTCTTGTCACAAAATTTTATGTTATATATGAGGAATTGTTCGTCAACCGAGCCACATTTTCCTTTACAATTTATTATGTATGTTTTAATTTTCGGTTTAATTTTAAAAATTATTTAAAATACTTAAAATTGTTCAAATTTAAAAAAACTCAAAAATTGTTTTTTTTTCCGACTTTCTATATTTTCAAACATATATTTAGTTAGAATATTGTTCTACATCAAGTCCAAATTTTAATATGATATTGTCATATTAGATCTTATATGTTGTTTTAAAATGGTTGACGACTTTATTGATAGACAATACACTAATTTTGTGGGCTTTACCCAACTCATCAGTTATCTCTGCAATAAGAAAATTATGATTGGACCACACAAATCGAAGCATTACATACTAAAAGGGTAGTTTAATATAATTGTTGCTTTTCAAAAAGTGTTGATTTATCACTGGATTTTACTAAATCAGACAGTTCATACACAAAAGTATAAAATTTTCGTCCCGTTGAATTTTTGTACGTTATATAATAGAACAGTTGTTGCGCGCCATCTGATGGAGAGTGGGCGTACTTGTTGAATAATTTCAGTTCATAGTTTTATATATTATTTTACTACGGTGTGGTAAGTGCTGTGGTAATACCGAAGGAGGGCGCAGATAGAAAACTCATACATATTTTTTTTATAAATTGGTCTTGGCGTAGTTGGGGATGGAACACGCAATCTCCTGTGTAACAGTCCATTGGGCTAACCGTTACATGATAAGTAAATATTTTTAAAAATATAATCAATAACAGGTTTGTGGTTTGGTTTGGGGCAGAAGTATGAAAAGTTTGACAGAGAATTAAAAGAGCCGTTAAATTTTACGGCCAAAATTTAGTGTCGCTATAAATTGTAAATTATAATTTTACAAATCATTTAAAATATTTACTTTTCTATGCTAATTGGAGGTTTTTTTTTATACATCAAATCCATCTGATCCAAAATGACGGACACAGTTTTTAAAATTAACGGATCTACTTGGGCACGGGTGCATTGTTTGATAACAATCTCAAATTAGAATTTAAAATGGCGATTTTATTTTAGAGTAAAAGCAAACGAAACACTGTGGACTAGTTTTATAGTCACAACTAATAAAAAAATAAATTTTAGTTATGTTTATAAAACCAGCCCTATTTCGGAGCTGTTATTTTGAATTTTTGAAATCTAACTTTAAATTCTTATTTTTCAACCCCAGAAATTAGACAAATGTGTCTTAACTATGCCATATTGGATTTTTAAAACCGCCGTTCATCCATTTTTATATGATTTTGAAAATTAAACCCATTAATTTAAACCTTTACCAATTTTAACCAAAGGAGTGTAAATTTGGCCCAGTTTACAAAGAATAGCTCATATAAATTTTCCACTAGCTTACACTTGTGTCCTTGTATATTGTGTTACAAAAACTATAACCTCAAACAACTTACACTTGCATCCCTTTATTTTCTCAGCATGGATTCTAATACGATAGTTTAATTTTCTGCAAAAAAAAATCGTTTTTAGCATTTGAAAAAAAATAAAAAGCTTCGAAAAGAAGTAGAAAACATTTGGTGCATATAAAGAAACCAAAATTAAATATACCACAAACTACGCACAAAAATGTCTTTTTACACTTCAGTAACTTCTGCAAATTTCAAATCAGCAGAATATCGAATTTTTGCCATATTCTTTTGAAATTCAAAGCTTTTTGGCACATAAAAGGGAGAATTTAATTACGAGCATAATTAAAACAATAATGATTTTAAAATATTTTAGAAACAAACGTTGATTTAGAAATTTAATTATACTCAAATAAGGATCTCCTTAAAAATCAATATCAAAATGCTATTAAATTTTAATAAAGTAATTAAATTTAAATAGTTTGTTTTTAATTTTATTCTTTTTATAGCCTACAATAATATAACCCCTAATCAATATACATAACATATACCTACGGTATATGTTATATTGCGTTTATGGTGATATTTGAAATTACCAAAAAATAATAAAAATAGAGTATGGAGTATAATTTTATAGAATTATACTCCATACTCTAGGGTATAATCATATTTTCCTGGTTTTTGTTTGTAATATAAACTAATTGCCAGAAATCCAATTTTTACTACGACTATAATACATTAATTGAAATTGTCTTCATGGAATATAATTCGCTCCCGAAATATGGCCACAACAGTGCTATAATATAGTATATAATATCGTCGACATGCCCGACTTTACTTGTTTAGTATTTTGAATATTCAACAATCTTTCGGTTTTTAAAAACTCCTTTTGCAGTGCACAATTTCTGATAAACTATTGAACGATAATTCTGAACCTAGTGGGATAAGTGGCAAAGCACTGGTCAAATAATCAATAAAGTGCTTTTAAATAAATAAAATTAGTGCTTCGCCAGTACCAAAATTATAATATTAAAACACTGGCAAAGCATTGGTAAAACAATAAATAAAGTGCTTTTTATTGATAAATTAAGAGCTTTGCCAACCCCAAAAAGATGATACCGGACTGGCCTTGGCCGACTGTTTTTTAAAGACTCGTAAAAGCATTGGTAAAACAAAAAATATAATGATTTTCTGGCACTTAAATAAATAAATGTAAATATGGTAGAATTTAAGTGTATTCTTACCAATATAAATAATGAAATAGTTGCTATAACTCTTTTACATAAATAATTGCAACAAAATGTGTATGTGAAATACAATTTTTAAAAATAAAACTAACATCGAATTTACTTTTTTAATTTTACTTAAGTCAAAAATGTTTAACAAAATTTCAGGCTTAAGAAATGTCTAAAACAAAACGAAATATTTATGACCATATTTAAGAGTATTTTAAAATATTTAAGGTAAAAAAGAATAAAGACCCAGCAAAAAAAGAGATGCCGAAGCAGTAGAAAAAGCACTACATTTGATGATCTAGATGTATTTCTTTTTTAAGATAAACACTAATGATTTTAACATTGATTTGGCATAGGAGAGGAGTACTCCCACTTCAACATTTATTCAGTACTTTTTGAACAAGTGCAAAGGAAGCTTTTTTCACCAATTAAAAGTTAAAAAAAATTGTTCGCAAAAAAAATTATAGTTTTTTTAATTTACAAAAGTTTTTTAATGCCGCCACCTGGTATAGAACTTGCGACCTCACGATTGCTAGTCTAGCGCTCTACCTCTGAGCTATTCTCTGATATGAAGGCATAAAAACACCACTTTGTTACTGCGAGATATTGTTCCTTATTCTCTTCAATAAAAGTACTTATTAAAAAAAAAAAAGGTAAAAGATGTACTCCTATTCAATATTGTTTTCAGTACTGTTTTTACAGGTCCATAAAAAGCAATTTCTCATAATTTTTGTTATATATATGTACATTAGGGTGGGGCGATTTGAACATCTTAAAGGTCGCTTCGCGTTCCTGATTCTTGGGATTGTACTGAGCAAAAAATTCCACTATGACATATCAAAAAAATCATTTTCGAGGCTCCCGAATTTCAATTTTTTGCAATTTTTAAATAAATGCTAGATTAGCGCCATCTTGCGTTGGCTTTTTGAAACAACTAATGAAATTATAAACAATAAACATTACAACCTTTCCAGAAAGGTATTCCTTATGAAAATCGGATAAAAAATGTGGCAACTAGAGGTAAAAGTATTTAAGTAAAATTATTTTCTGCTTGATGATGAAATGATGATAACGACGATGAAATGATGATGTTGATGAAAACAAGCAGAAAATAATTTTAATTTCGGGCACCTCGAAAATGATTTTTTTGATATGTCGTAGTGGAATTTTTTTCCTCATGCCAAAAGCTATCGAAAAATCGATGGCACAATATCAAAAAATTTTTGTCCATACAAATCGCCCCACTCTAATGTACATATTTTTAAAAATTAAAAAATCGGATAGGGACATGCCTACAACGGATTATTTTTCACAATTTGTTAAATACGTTTGGGATTTTAGCATATTTAATTCCTTTAATAAAAAAAAAAATTTAATTTAAACAACTTAATTATAAATATTAAAAAAAGTAATAAAATAAAAAAATATTGGTCCTACCGGGAATCGAACCCGCGACCCTATGTTTGGAAATGCCAAATGATACCAAAATCACTTTTAGAGCAACTACTCTCTAGAAGCAATACTTAAGTGATTTTTTGGAAGTAGTTCAGAAGTAATTATAAAAAAGCTGTAAAAATATACTAGCAGATACTTTGGAAGCAATAAAAGAAGTGTTTTTCATTTCATTAATTTCATTTTTTGAAGTTGTTCAGAATAACATCAAAAAAACAGTAAAAATACACTAACGTAAGGCGACCAGATTTATTTGAATTCAACATTTTTTACAGAAAAATTTAAATTTACATATGTAAATATGAAAATTGTTAAAAAAAACAGAAATAAAAAATAGGATAATAGATCTAAATGTTTGCAATGTATCAATCCTGTACTCATAAAGCTTACAGGAGCCCATACACTATACTGCATGTCTTCCCACTTGCTGATGGACGTATGCATTTTGTTTTTGTAATGGTTGTGAAACAAGCCCATACACACATTTTCATCCAACAAATTGTACAGCATGCAGTATCGTGTATGCCCCACGCCCCCCCCCCCCCCCCTTACGAAAAGAAAATAAGTGCTAAAATTTATTTTCAAAAGCGAAAGTTAAGTAAGAGTATGAACAGAACAAGCACGCCACGACATTTTTAGTACGATTTGACAGAAAAAACCGGTGCTCGCACCAGCGTGAAATAAAATTTGTTGTTATTTTTAAAGGAAACCGTCCCTCGTGACGTGCTTGTACTGTTCATACTATATGATCAATAATAAAAAAAATTAATCATGCTTTTAAAAATAAAGATGACAAAAGATGACCGATTATGAAAAAGATTACAGAAAGAGGACACAAATTTTATAGATGACAGCGAGTGAAAAAATGACATATGGGGTGAGATCCGTAACGTCATTTGCAATGCAACTGAACAAAGTAATGTATAATAAAAGTTATTGATGCGCATAGAAAAAGCAAACTGTGTATCACAAATTTTGTTGATGCTTTGTTGACATGTTTTTATTACAAAGTAAACAACACACTTGTTTGCTTTGTATCGAAACAGTAGTAAAACCGCATCACTGCAATGGTTTTTGACGTTTAGGAACACCAATGGCCACCTTAACTAACGGATACTTGCGAAGTAGTGAAAGAGGTAGTTTGTAAAACATTACTTCCAATTTTTTTTGCTGGGAGATTAAATCAAATGCTTTTTCCGTCGTTTGGGGAAGCGTTCTAAACTAGCCTTCTTCCAGGGCTTTTATTATTTTTACAGTTGTAAACTTTATAAATTAAGTACTGCCAGAACTCTTTTTGCCAACGTTGGGAAAGCGTTATAAACGAGGGCTGTGCGAGTGCTTTCATAATTTTTATGTTTGAAAATTAAATATTGGCAAAGCGTTTTTTGCCAACGTTGGAAAATCATTCTAAAACAGTGTTCTGCCGGTGCTTTTATCATTTTTACCAATGTAAATTTTGTAAATCAAGTACTGACAAATCAGTTTTTACTAACGTTGGCAGAGAGTTTTAAATCAGTGCTTTGCCAGTGCTTTATTTTTCATACCATCGGCAATTTATGGCTGGGATGTTACTTATATTCACAATGTGTCATAATAAGTACGGGTGCTGGAATCACTTAGAAGTACCCAGTCACTAAACTTACGCAAAATAGCAAGTCAGAGAATTTTATACGAAAAATTTGTTTTATAAGCCTCCTATAAATTAGTAAAACATTTATGATTTTACACATAAATTTGCTAAAGTTTATAAAATACAAACATATGGTTACAACATGAGGCGTTATGTTCTACATAGCTGTTGCGACTTGGACATTCTGAACAAGCGCCTTAAGGGCATATTTATCTCACACAGAGGCAACATGAACTTGTCACCGAAATTGTGCGGTTTTACCCCTCTAGACTTTTTCTTGTGAGGTTCCCTTAAGACTTATGTCTATACCAATAAGCCAGAAACGATCAGTGTCTGCATAATCCGTCCTATTGATTAAATTTAATTGCACATATCGAATGCACGCCCCTTGGCGAAATAGCGGTGTCCATTTAAACACATAATGTCATTGATAAGCCTTTCAAATAAAACACAAAATTCATTGATATATAATATATTGGAAAACACTTTACGTATTCTTAATGTTTCTCTTTCATATCAACCTGTGCTATGTAGGTAATTAAATTTAAATCCCTATTCACCTATCACAGATTTGTCACCTTGGACCAATTGACGCTTTATTTCCTGGATGTTACTGGATAAGGAGTTACATCCATGGATATGTTCTTATTAAATAGAATCAGCTGAGATATATTAAGAATAAAGCTACATTCACAATGATGGAGTACTCCACTCTGTAGAGTGGAGTGTACTAAAATAGAGATGGCATGATACAAAAAATATGTAAGTGCGATAAAGAAAGGAACAAAATCCACTCTGCAGAGTGGAGTACTCTATCATTGTGAATGTGGCTTTAAGGTTCAAAGCAAAAAAGAGTAATAATAACAAAGGATAAAAATAGCATTGTTAAATTTCGTTGATGTTAGTCTAAGTTGAGTTGTTGATAACAAATTTGATTTGCTTTCAACGGTCACTTAAGTAGACAATTATCAAATATTAACCCACTCAAGGCGAAAGACACTGATGATGGCTTTGTAGCGAAAGCCGAAAATGCGTATTTTGTCTTGCTGGTCTTATCGAATTCTTTCAAAAATTTTTATTCTTTGTAATTTACTTGTAAAAATTGTATCATCTTTCTTTGGTTTGAAAATAATTTAAACAGAAAGTGATAATAATTTATGATCTAGAGTCAAGCTAAAAATAACATTCATCTACTTAAATAAGAGATCAACTAAAACATTCCCCCCAATAATAGGTTTTGTAATAGAAAATTAAGGGGTTTCTTTCTTATAAAACTCATTATCGGCTAATAGAAAGATTTGCTGGGAAAGTTATTCTGAGCTTACTTCTGAAATCAGACGTTCACAATGATAAATTTGTGAGGATTGTTTTTGCAGAACATGTTAACCCACATGGCGGTCGGTAATTAAATTTTAAATAATTTTTATACAAAAAATGTCTTTTATTTTCAGGAAGTAAAGTTAAAATGCATGTTTAAGGAAACTTTTTTGATATTTCACAAAAAAAGGATTCAAGTGCCCAATAACAAGGGGCAAAATTTCAGTGTGAATATCCGCAGAAACAATTGACCTCAGAAGAAAAGTGTTGGGTAACAAAACTTTGAGCGGCCATATAACTTGACCCCTTTGGGGTTTCACTATACTAACCCAATACATTCATCTGACGGCCCGTGTGAGTCAGTGTACAACATTTCATTATAAAATCTTTTCATTTGCTACCTGTTGCATGCAAAAACACAAAATTCAATTTTTGAGGATGTTTAATCAACATCAACAGGCTTTGGCCGTGGACCTATTTGTAACAGCACACTGACTTTCATTAAAACGTCTCTATACTTGTTACTTGTAGCGTACGAACAAGCATAAGAGCATGAGCGAACATAGAGAGATTTTAAACAAATATAGACTTCGCTCCTGAATCGATATAAGTTTGTGTACACTCAAAAAAAAAAAAGTCAGTAAAGTCAGCAAAAAATGTTGCTGTGTCAGCAACTTTTTAGTCAGGAGCGTGCTTGCAAAAAAGTTGTTAATTTCAACAAAAGGTTTGCTGAAAATCAGCGAGCTGATTTTTACCAAAAAAAAATAGTAATCTTCAGCAAAAGTTTTGCTAACACTTAGTCGACTGCAAATGAAAAAAATACTTGCTAAAATCACTAAACTTTTTGCTAAATATTAGTATACTGAAAAAAACTCAAAAAACTTGTAGCGAAATTTTACTTTAGTTAATTTATTTGCTGAAAATTTAAATATAGAATATGTGTAGAGTTGTTTTCCTTTTTTTGTCATTTCCGTTTCCAGACAAGCTGCGACATCTACATCTAGTCTATCTGGTTGTCGTCCACACTGTGAATGCTGTTATCAGCACAATTTTTGTAGCAAAATAAATTAGTAAAACATTAGTTCAAAATTAGTTTAGTGCTAAAAAAATATAACTAAAATTTTTGCTGAAAACGGAATTTTAGCAAAAAAATTGCTGAAAACTAGTACACTTGATATACAAGACGTTTTACTAATTTTTCTACTAACTTATTTTTTTGAGTGTACTAAATTTCATTAAAATAACTTAAAATTTGGCGCAGAAAGTGTTTCTGGGTATATAAGCGTTAGTCTAAGTCCAATATTTTTTGGTTTTTTGTGATTAAGAAATCAGCAGAATCTCATTATACTCTGTCCACGTATAAGCGTACACAGAGATAACAGATTTATTGCGACAACCGAATTTCTTGCCAACTGAATAGTTTTGTTGCAACAATCGCATTATTTGGTTGTCACAATCAAATATATTCCCGACACAACTTAAATATATTGTTCCAACCGAAATTCTGTTGTCTTTACCGAATTTCTGTTGGCACAAACAAATATATCCGTGGTTCCAACCAAACCATTCGGTTGGCAAAGAATTCGGTTGTCAAAATGAATCTGTTTTTTCTGTGTAGGCTTATACGTGGACTATGATTTTAAGGGCCATATATAAAAAGTTGTAGCATTTGGATTTAGCACACCAAAGTTTTAGAGAAATCACCTATTGCAGCAGGAGGTTTGTTATGATGATTTGTAGTGTTATTTCCAGAAAAAACATAAATCAATAAATTATAGTCGGTCAACACTGACTACGAGCTAAGCTACACTACAGTATGATTTTGGTGATATTCCGAGAAGAAAATTAAATTTCGAGAAGGCAGCTGCTCGTTTATTATGCGGGCGGTAAAATTAAAATTATATTAAAAAAGTTCATTTAAGCAAATACTCAATTGTGGTCTAATTTCCTTTTAGTTTGGAGGCATGCCTAATGGTTATTTCTGTTATTCAAGCCATCCAACCAGATACATACGGTTTTGTGTATCTACCTAACCAATTTCACTAAATATCTTTATATTTGTGACCTGTAAATTTCATCAATCGGTATGCATATTTAGAGGTTCCGTTACCCAATTTAAGGAGCATTAGTTCAGTATTTCTATATGTTACTAACGGAATAACATACTTATATATAATGTCTCAATCAGTGGTGTAGAGGGTATACACAAACAATAGCCGGTATTTTTTTTTTTTTTGGTTTATATTATATTTATAAACATTGGTTATCATATGTTTGGAGATTATAACTATAAGTTTTGCAAAAAGACTGTGTAGTTTTGCCCAAAACATCTTAACAAAAGTTTTGTTGGCCTTATGCCAAATCATTGCTTCTTACATATGAGTTATAAACAACAAAAACAATGACAGAGTAGAAAAAAGTAGCAAATATCTTAAAACTCAAAAATAACACAAAAATAATTCAAATAAGAAATAGACACATTTTTGCATTCAATGACGTCATTGCTAAGGCATCAGCGTACGTTGGTGTCCTAGTGACTTTCTTTTGAATCAATTTTTTTTAATGTATACAACTCATCTGTATATATGAGGCATTCAATTCAAAATATTTTATTGGGGCAATTTTGTATATTGAATTGACCTGGATTCAGACTTTCCTTTTTTTTAACTAAACATGTTTAGGCGAAATCAGCCATAAATATTTTTGTTTATTATGTATTTGAAATATCTCATGAAAATATTGCGATGAAAAATCAAATTCTTTGATTGAGACATTTTTGCAGCTTTCGTTTTAAAATTGTAAAAATTTAAATTTTAGAAAATTACCATATATTTAGTTAGAATTTTCTTCCACCTCAAGTCCAAATTCTAATATGATATTGTCATATTAAAATTACTCTTAAGAAATATTATTTCTCGACAAAAATGGAATCACATGGCGAATAGTACATACTAATTAAAAGAGTAAAATTTAATAAAATGTTATTACTGATACAAAAAACAATTACTGGGTTTGTTCGAATATTCTTAAAATAGTTCTATTTGAAGCATATTGAAGGAACTCACAGTTAAAGTACTAACGTGCTGTCGTTGTAAAGTAACATGATTTTTGAAGTTTAACACATGGAAAGTTGCCAACTACACTTAAAGTAATACGTCAGTAGAAAAATCTATCCAACGGGATTCAAATCGATTTATCTAATTTTTAACAAATTTTTAGTTGAAACACGGATTTAAACAACAACTTACACAACTTATTGTTAAAATATAATGTTTTCATGTTGCTATTATTGCCCGGTATATTGCGCCACCAGTGAATCCGAAGTTTTAAAGATGGCGCTATTTCTTTCCCAACCGATTTTTTAAAACGGGGTAAAATTTACGAAAATTTAGATACCCCTAACCGAGTAATACCCCAGCGAAAGGGGTTATCTCTATCCAAAAATGGACCATGGTGGGGCTTTGGACCTTCGGAAATTTCTTATAGAATGGGCCCATATCTCGAAAACTTAGCGAGATAGAGCTAAACGGACAAAATGATACTCCTTTGGAGTGACCGTACATGCCCTTAGATTATATGGACTAGGACCGGGGAGGGTCCCGAGACCCTAAATTTGAACAAATTTTACGACTAAGTATAATTACAAATAAAACTTGTAATGGCAGAAGTCGGACACTCGTTTCTGCCAACACCCTAGCTAGATTTAATCAATTAAATTAATTAAAATGAATTGAATAGAACTGAATTGAATGGAATTGAATAGCATTGAATTTAATAGAATTTAATTGAATTGTATAGAATTGAACGGAATTGAATTGAATTACTTTAGTATTACTCTTACCAAGATGAATAGAAATAAATAGAACATGGGAGAAAGCTATCATTTAGTTTGTACGAGCCACCCTAATGTTAAGTAAATAACGAACTCAGCTGCCAAAAAGGGTATAAAAGGCAGCACATCAAAGAAATCTTGATCAGTTGCTGGCAGCCGCCAACGCGTGCACAACTAACAAGGTACATCTCTCTAATTATCCTTTTTATTCTAGCTTTTGAAGACACATCCTGCGAAGATCCTTTGAGGTCCTGCGAAGATCCTTTGAGGTCCTGTGAAGATCATTTGAGGTCCTGCACACATCCTTCGAGGTCCTGCGAAGATCCTTTGAGGTCCTGCCACATCTTTCGAGGTCCTGCGAAGATCCTTTGAGGTCCTGTACACATCCTTCGAGGTCCTGCGAAGATCCTTTGAGGTCCTGTACACATCCTTCGAGGTCCTGCGAAGATCCTTTGAGGTCCTGCCACATCCTTCGAGGTCCTGCGAAGATCCTTTGAGGCCCTGCGAAGATCCTTTCAGGTCCTGCCCATATCCTGCGAGGTCCTGCACACATCCTTCGAGGTCCTGCGAAGATCCTTTGAGGTCCTGCAAAGATCCTTTGAGGTCCTGTGAAGATCCTTTGAGGTCCTGCGAAGATCCTTTGAGGTCCTGCGAAGATCCTTTGAGGTCCTGCGAAGATCCTTTGAGGTCCTGTGAAGATCATTTGAGGTCCTGCACACATCCTTCGAGGTCCTGCGAAGATCTTTTGAGGTCCTGCCACATCTTTCGAGGTCCTGCGAAGATCCTTTGAGGTCCTGTACATATCCTTCGAGGTCCTGCGAAGATCCTTTGAGGTCCTGCGAAGATCCTTTGAGGTCCTGCCACATCCTTCGAGGTCCTGCGAAGATCCTTTGAGGCCCTGCGAAGATCCTTTGAGGTCCTGCCACATCCTTCGAGGTCCTGCAAAGCGCCGAGTGTGTGCCGAGCGTTGGTCACCTCCTTTTTCTGCGTCGAGTGTGTGTCGAGCGTTGATCACCTCTTTTCCAGCGTCGAGTGTGTGTCGAGCGTTGATCACCTCCTTTTCAGCGTCGAGTGTGTGCCGAGCGTTGGTCACCTCCTTTTTAGCGTCGAGTGTGTGTCGAGCGTTGATCACCTCTTTTCCAGCGTCGAGTGTGTGTCGAGCGTTGATCACCTCCTTTTCTACGTCGAGTATGTGTCGAGCGTTGATCACCTCTTTTTCAGCGTCGAGTGTGTGTCGAGCGTTGATCACCTCTTTTCCAGCGTCGAGTGTGTGTCGAGCGTTGATCACCTCCTTTTCAGCGTCGAGTGTGTGCCGAGCGTTGGTCACCTCCTTTTCAGCGTCGAGTGTGTGTCGAGCGTTGATCACCTCTTTTCCAGCGTCGAGTGTGTATCGAGAGTTGATCACCTCCTTTTCAGCGTCGAGTGTGTGCCGAGCGTTGGTCACCTCCTTTTTAGCGTCGAGTGTGTGTCGAGCGTTGATCACCTCCTTTTCAGCGTCGAGTGTGTGCCGAGCGTTGATCACCTCCTTTTCTACGTCGAGTATGTGTCGAGCGTTGATCACCTCTTTTTCAGCGTCGAGTGTGTGTCGAGCGTTGATCACCTCTTTTCCAGCGTCGAGTGTGTGTCGAGCGTTGATCACCTCCTTTTCAGCGTCGAGTGTGTACCGAGCGTTGGTCACCTCCTTTTCTACGTCGAGTGTGTGTCGAGCGTTGATCACCTCTTTTTCAGCGTCGAGTGTGTGTCGAGCGTTGATCACCTCTTTTCCAGCGTCGAGTGTGTGTCGAGCGTTGATCACCTCCTTTTCAGCGTCGAGTGTGTGCCGAGCGTTGGTCACCTCCTTTTCTACGTCGAGTGTGTGTCGAGCGTTGATCACCTCTTTTTCAGCGTCGAGTGTGTGTCGAGCGTTGATCACCTCTTTTTCAGCGTCGAGTGTGTGCCGAGCGTTGGTCACCTCCCGATAGAACCCGACCAACAGACCCCGTGAGCGAAACTAAGTTGTCCTTCTCCCTCTGAGGCCCTTCTTTTCTTTTCGTCCCGTTAGTCCTAAGTGTTTTGTTTGTAGATATAAGCCAATAAATTGAAATTTATAACGTTTAAGACCACGCCTTTCACTCTCTGTCACTAGATCAAACAAATTTCTGTGACGATCCCTACCCCCGCGAGCTTACCCCAGCTAACGGAGGAAACTCGTCGTTACAAACTGTAGTTTTACAGATTTTTTTCCTTAAATTTAGATTTGCTAAATTTAACAAAACAATTCGTTAAAATCAATAAATTTTATTTTTAGCCAAAAAAACAGGAATAAATTTTGTTAAAGCAACAAATTTTTCTGTCCAGCCAACAGACGTATTATTTTGAGTGTACAAATATTTATTAATAATCACTTCAATTTGATGAGATAATTTATAAACCCCCATAATTATTCCTTCAAATTCAGAGTTCGAAATTATTTTCCTTGTGTTCAGAGTTGATTTTTCCATTTTGGCTTGCAGTGACCATACTACATAATGTTATAAATGTAAACAAAAAATTATAAATATTAATTAATTTTAATTTCTAATAAAAATTAAGCAAACTAAAAGGTAGATCATTTAATAGCACTCATATTTCAATACAATTGTGTTAAATGTAACGTCATTATTACTTCCGGCGAAAAAATTTTATGCAAAGAGATCTTCAAAAGCTGCAGTCTTACCTCCACAAAAGGCTAAAAATTTCATCTTTAAACTGTACCTATTCAAAACGATTTTCCCCATCAATAATGCCGTTGTATCTTAGCAAAAGTTAATTGATTGTCCGTATTTATTGGATTTAATTAAAATCATTGTTCCGCAGAGAACACTGAGAAGAAATAATTTCTTCTATATAGAACTGGTTATACTTCGAATGAACCACTTACTAAATCAAACAGCTTATTCAATAATCTTTGTAAAAATTTAGATTAAATATTTCTAATTTTAAATTTAAAACTCTTTCAAATAAATTGTTATAAATAATTATTTTTAGATATAAGTTGCTAGTCTGTAAAGATAATATTGTATCCATACACTGAAATAAAGAATAATACTAATAATAATAATAAATATTGTGTTCCGGCCATAACGAATGTGTTTTTGAAATGTTTTGCTAAATTTTGGTCAGGCTATAAAAAGAAGAGAAATTTTTTTACAGAAAAAAACGCCATATCACTGGAAAGGTACTTGAAATACCTTTCCAATGATATGCAACATGCCTAGACTTATTAACCCATTACGAGCCGGGCCATGATTTTAAATACTAATTTTTTAAATTGGATTTTTTAAATTAAAAAAAAAAAACTTTTAGAAGTAAAAAAGTTCAGAAAATATTAATTTAATGAAAAAATTGAGTAAAGTAAAACATATAAAAAATAGTTTTTGATCAAATATACATTAATCTCGAATATATTAGTCAATCTCGAACTTGGGTCTGATATTAACTAATATATCGTCAACTTGCTGGAAGAAGTGGTATGTTTTTGGTTTTAACAGGTTTTCAGGAGAGCGAAAAAACTGATTTATATTATCCTTTTAAGATATATTCTTGACATCATATGCCCTAATGATTGACGACCTTATTTATTACAATCATTATTAAGGCATATGATCTCAATGAAATATATTAAAAGGATAATATAAATCATTTTTTTCGCCCTCCTGAAAACCTGTTAAAGAACACATAACACTACTTGCAGGCAAGCTGACGATATTGTTATATAAAAAATAAAATTAAAAATATTTTTCGTATCTATTTATATATAAAACTTTGAACGGTTTTATCAATAATAATATAAAGCAAATACAGATATATGATTTAATATTATTACATATGAGAAAATTTCTAAAAAAATTTATAATATATCATCATATAAAAACATATAAGGTCGCACACTGTATTTTATATTATCATATATTTTAATATTAAAAAATATATGTTATATATTGTAACGACGTGTTTTCACTTTTTAAGCTGGGGCATACTCAGCGTGCCCAGGATCCGTTACAAACTATTTATATTTCGATAAGAGAAGAAAATACTGTGCAATTTAATATTTTTTTCATAACAAGTTATAAACTTTACAACACATATAATTATATCTTATTTGATAAGTCCCCATATACAACCACATCATACTTGATCCGAAAAATGGGTCATCTACATGTGTCTAATTATATAAAATTAGATATAATTTGGTACAATTTAATCCGAGATTTGTCCATATCCAGGACATCATATTATATCTAATTCGAAATAAAAATATCTGATTTTATATAATTTTGTCTGATAGTAGGTATACTTTTTATGCATACCAGCTATTAAATTGACATTGAAATTTGTATAGTTTGAACAATTTTAAAGGCCCAAATTTCATAACATAAAATAAAAATTTAGTTGAATGCTTTTGTCTTCTAAATTGTACGCATCATTTTTTAACATGATTTTACATGCAAAAAAATTACGTGAAAATTGTTTGGCTATGGAGTAATTAACTCTTAATTTGCAGACCACTAAATTTGATGTTGAACTATATATTAATTTCTACGGGATTATATAGAATGTTATATAAAATTACAAGAATATATTTTTAGTATGACGACAGTGTTATATAACTTAGTATTGAACCATATATAATCATATCCGTCCCTACATATATTTTGATTAGTTTTATATGGCTTATGTGGTTATATATCGAGTCAGATTTGGGGATATGTAATAACATAATTTACCATACAAATAAATCATTGAAAAAATAATATCAGATGAAGTTGTATATAATTATATGTGCCTTAATGTGACTCCACTCATTGTCAGATATAACCCAATCACATTATATATGACAATATATAACTATTTTTACTCGGGTATTTAATTGTTCTTAACACGTAACAAGTTGACACGACACGAATATTAATTTTTTTTCACAGCCAGCAGAAATCGGTGCCATAGTAAACGGCAGTACTTTGTAGTGGGGTAGAGCAGGACGATAGCTCACGCTCACGGCGATGATTGAGCAGAGCGATAGCTTACGCTCACGGCGAAGATTTGAGCAGAGCGATTGCTCATGCTCACGGCGAGGATTGAGCAGAGCGATAGCTCACGCTCACGGCGAGGGTTTGAGCAGAGCGATAGCTCACGCTCACGGCGAGGGTTTGAGCAGAGCGGTAGCTCACGCTCACGGCGAGGATTGAGCAGAGCGATAGCTCACGGCGAGGGTTTGAGCAGAGCGATAGCTCACGCTCACGGCGAGAGTGGTCACTGAGCAGAACGATAGTTCACGCTCGCGTCGGAATGGGCAACAGAACGATAGTTCACACTCCCGCTGTTAGTCCGTATTATGGAACAGAGCAATAGCTCACGTTGCCGTCCCTATCGTCAGCTGTCTTAGGTGGTCGAGTTGGTTAAAGGTGTTGAACGATAGTTAGACACCTTTAAGCTACTTAGTTAAAATCTTCTTTAAATGCAGATAAATGTTGCCGTCCACTGGCTAATTCTCCAAAATCGATCAATGCAGCAGCTTTTATACATGTTGATCGATGACACATAAACATTCACACATATGTATTACACAGTTGACAATAATTACAGGAGTGTTACAATTAGTAGTACAATGATGCATTTTGTAGTATTTTCTAATGTTCAATGTTATGTTTGACATCTAGATGGCATTTTAAATAAAATACTGTTAAATTTAAATATAATTTAAATAAATTAGAATACTGATAAGGAACCAATAATAAAATTAATTTTATATATATATATGAACGCAAAAACGAATGCACTGACTTTTGCTCGTCTCAATATACTCTTTTTTACTCGTGTTATCAAAGTGTTTAGGTACAACACAACTTCGAAAGTGGTTTCTGGAAGTTAGTAATAAAATATATGTAGATTTATTACTCGCACCTAAGCTTTTTCTTTTGCAACTATTCTTAGAAAATATTATATTGAATGAGGGAAGTTTTAGTTGATATTTTATTCTGGTAAACGAATGTTTTTTAGTTTGACTCTAGATCATAAATTATTATCACTTTCTGTTTAAATTATTTTTCAAATTAAAGAAAGATGATACAATTTTCACAAGTAAATTACAAAGAATAATTTATCGAATTTTTATTCTTTGTAATTTACTTGTGAAAATTGTATCATCTTTCTTTAATTTGAAAAATAATTTAAACAGAAAGTGATATTAATTTATGATCTAGTAATTTTTGAAGCAAAACTAATTTCTGCTATCAAAAAATGGCTGGTAAAACTACAGAAATGTAACTTTTTTTTATCAAAAGACACTTTTTTCATTAAAAAATTTCAATATCTATTGGACTTCTTTGTTTATTTTTCACTGCTTTTTATTTGGTGATATTTTTTATTATTTTTTGATAGATGTCGTGGAATAGAAACGTAAACAGTGTTGTTTCTTTTCGCATTGAAATACAGAAATCCTTTTTGTTCCCAAATTGAGAAACAGTGATTTTTTTTGTTTCTTTTCGATGCGAGAACTTCTAGCAAAATGTTACAGAAATTGCCTACCCCTCTCTAGACGTATGAGTTATGTTTAATATGGAAACAGGTCTAAATATCACTCATACGCCTGCATGTACTCATGTAAATTTTTGAATACCAATAAAAACAATAAAAGCTTCTTTTTAAACATCGTCATACCATGGCAAAGCACTGATTGCCAGTGGTACAATAAATAAAGTGCGGGTAAAGCACTGATTTAGAATGCTCTGACAACGTTAGCGAAGAAGTACCTTGCCAGTACTTGATTTCAAATATCGAGAACCATAAAAGTAATAAAAGTAGCGACACAGCTCTAGTTTAGAAAACTTTCCCAACTGTGGCAAAAAGTGCTTTGCCAGTACTTAATTTAGAAAATATACAACCGTGAAAATAACAAAAGTACTGTCATATCCCTGGATTATAATGCTTTCCCAACACTGCGCTTTGCCAGTACTTGATTTACATAATTTACAACAGTTTATGAAAAAAAGCATTTGACAAAGCATTTGTTCACAAAATTTTCGCAACGTTAGTAAATAGTGCATTACCAGCATCTGATAACTGGTTCAAGAAACGGTTCCAAAGCAACCTGTTCTAGTTTGGAGAAAAAGAACCTGTTTCTTTTGGGACAAACTCAAATAAAAATCACCGATAATAGAATATAAATTAGAACAGGTTGCATGCAAGTACAAGTTGTTCTAAAATCGGTTCTTTGCATCCGACAATTTCACTTGGTATTTACAATCGTTTATGAAATAAAAACTGTATAAAGAACTAAACTTGCTTAGTACCCCAGTAAAATTGTCGGATGCAAAGAACTGGTTGTAGAACAACTTGTAGTTGCATGCAACCTGTTCTAATTTATGTTCTATCATCGGTGATTTTTGTTTGAGTTTGTCCCAAAAGCAACAGGTTCTGTTCCTCCAAACTAGAACAGGTTGCTTTGGAACCGGTTCTAGAACCAGTTATAGAACCGGTTCTGCGACATTGAAACCTTCCATTTTATCTTCCAGGAATCAGTTCTAGAAGATGTTCCACGGAACCGGTGGTAAAAACACCTGTTCTAGAACAGATTCAAAGGCAACCAGTTCAAAAAATTTTTGCAGGGACGTTTTCCCGATACAAGCAAGAAGTGGATTGTTTTTCACAAATATTTCAACCATATAAATCAGTCTATAACTAAAAATTCGCAGTCAGAAATTGATTTTGTTTGTTTATTTTTTTTCACATCAATTTAATTCTTTAACTGGTTAAAAAATTAATAAAATACAATAATTTATAAAAAAAATTAACACACTGTTTTTACTAATTTATTATAGACACTTCCTTTTGCTTTTAGGTGTAATAGAAAAGTACTATATTTTGTGTTTTGCCTATGATTTGCCAACTCTTTAAAATGTAGTTAGCCGAGCCCAGCACGGCATTTCATTTTGGGGTTAGCCAAGCACTTATTTTATCTTCGAAAAATAATTTTATTTATGGTTTTATCAAAGCTTTGCCGGCGTTTTAAAATACAAACGGCAAAGCCGGTGTTATTATTTAGTGGTTGACAAAGTACTATAACTGTAAAAATCGTTCGTTTTGCTAAAACTAGTGCCACCATTAAAAGTACTAGCTCAATGTCTTGCCATAAGTATTTTCCTGGTTGGGTATATGAAAACAAAAATATTATTATGTATTATCGTATTCTTAATATTTTTTAAAGATGTGTTCACTTTAGTGCACAATATCCTAATAGAAATAAAGCTGTAAAAATAGCAGAAGAAGTTACTAAAAATTATTCAAAAATGAGGCTGCTGACAAAATTGCTGAAATTTGCATATTGTTTGGTAAATACTAGTAAAATAAGAACAGCAAAATTAAAATTGTTAAATATACAGAATTTTGCCATTATTGGTGCTGAGGCTCATAAAATGTAATAATTTGTATTTTCTTTGAAAATAAAGATATGATATATACGCTCACAATATTTTATCCTTAAAAACAACCCAAAATACATATTAAATTAATTAAAAACACAATTAAAAAAAGGACTACTGATTTTTCATTATATTCAAACCATTTTGCTATTTATTTTCAAACATTGTTTAAACAATCCACAAAAGAAATAAAAATAATCGAAAAGTCTATTAAAACAATCATCAATTTTTAACTGAAAAAACGTAAGAAAAACGTTTTTGTGGTTTGTTTTTTTTCATATTTGAAAATTTTTTTGTTTGGATTTTCAAAACACTCACGTTCATATTTTTATTGTCTATATTTGTGTATACATGCGCGGATCCAGGGGGGGGGGGGGAAATAGGGAAATTTCACCCCCTCCGCGAAATCGAAAAAAAAGGAAAAAAAAGGAAAAAGAGGGAAAAAGGAGAGAAAAAGGAGATAAAAAGAAGAGAAAAAGGAAAAGAGGGAAAAAGGGAGAGAAAAAGAGGAGAAAAAAGAATAAAGTGAAAGAAATACAAATTTGTTATGAATAATAATATGAAATATAAAATTTTTTCCTTATTTTCAGTTAACCAGTCGTCATTTAAAAAATCTCAATAGATATTTTAACAAATTCATTAAAAAACTGATAATTTTGATTATAAAAAAATTAAAGTTTATGGAGAAATGTTAACTACATTTAAGATCATAAGATCTAAATTTCAAATTGGATTTTCAAAATTGTATGTAGATCAATTTCGTTTAAAATTTTTCTAATTTCAAATGACAAAAAGAAATTTCATTTTAAAATTTCGCATTTTTTAATACAAAATTCCAATTTTAATTGAAAATTTTTTAAATAAAAATAAACGCCCTTACTATCTAAATTTTCCAAATGTATATTTTTGTTGACTTTAGTTAAAATTTTGGGTGGCAGCATGCTTTACCTAGTTTATTTTTGGAGCATTCTGATTGGATAATTTATTTTCAACCTATTAAAATATTTGAACATGTAAATATTTCTTTAGGATTTTCATACACATAATGAACAAAGCCGTTTAAATATAAAGTCGACTTTAAAAGTAAAATACTGCTTGATAGTAAAGCACCGTAAGTTGTTCGGATTTCACGTGAAAACATTGTTATACTCCTCCATATAAAAAAATGATAATTTTCCACGAATTTCAATGAATTTCACGTGAAAACTGAGTAGAGATTATTTTCACTCAAATTTAATGTATAAGACCATTATTTTTCTTGGGGAAAAATCACATTTTTTGTATATTGTGATTGTGTCTTTGATATAAAATTGAAAAATTGTTCATTTTTATAATTTAAATTTAAATTTGAGTAAAATTAAAGTTCGATTAAAATTTTTCGACGTGAAAAACCACTTACGGTGCTTTTGGGAAAAAGACTAAATTTTATTTTGAATTTTTTTCATTAAAATTGCAGAACTGAACTTCTAATGGAATTTTCTAAATTTGAAGTGGTAAATGCTACTATATTTTAGAATTTTCTCATTTCGAAATTAAAAATCGAAATTTCTCTTAAAATTTTCCTAATAATTTTAGGCGCACTGGTAATCCACTATGATACTAAGAGTATATTAATATGTATGTATATTGTGCTTATAACCATAACAAAAATTCGGTTAATTTATTTAATAATTTATTTTTATAAATCATATAATTCCACTTAATAATCTAACGCCCCAACCATTTAGTAACATCCAAGGCTATCGCCTCATTTTAGCGTAACCAACCAGCAAGCTATCAACTATCCTACCGAGGCGCTACGGTTAATTTATTAAACAATAAAGATGTTAAACAATAATTTGTTGCTAGACATCTATAAAACGTATATTGTCTAATTTATTTATTATTATATTTTTTTTAGTTAGACCCTACACCACCATGTGGACAGGGTATGATGTGCTTGTTTCTTACACAAAATATATTGGACAAAATTTAGTATGCAGATGGACCCAGAATCAATTTTTGATTTGATGTACCATGTCCGTCCCTTCGTCTTTCTTACTCTCTATCTAACTGTCTGTTCAAATACTAAAATATTTGGATAAAGCCTGTTGATTTTGGTTAGTGTAGTATGTTTGGCCTAGCGTCCATATGGGCTATATTTCCAATTTTATTTTAAATATACCTAATATTATGAAAAATCTAAATTTCTTACTGTTTCTCTAATTTTTTACAATTTTATAGTCAAATTTAACACAAATAAATTTCAAACCATTCAAGTTTCGGATTCAAACATTAGTTGGCTTTTAACCAGACGTCTTTAGCGTATCATATAGTCGATATGCCTGACTTTTTACTCATTTGTTTATATGCCATTAACAATAAACAACAAAATACATAACTGTAAAAACGGAAACTCAATTTGTTTTGTTTTCAATAAAATTTATTTGGTGTAATTTTTTATTTTTAATGTTTGTGTTATTTTCGAACAATTCCAAAAACGTTCGACCCGATTTTAGTAGTTTTGAAATATAGGTTTTTTACAAGGAAAACTAATTTATATGATAAACTGAAAAAAATATTTTAAATACCAATTGCAGTATTTATAAATGCCAGATCGAATTTTGAAGAAACCATCTTTTTCTGGAGGTAATGAAGTCCCAAATACTTATGACAAAAAGAGGATATCAAAATGAGTTAAAAAGTTAATGTCGGGCATGCCGACTATATGATGGTATCATATAGGCGGAATAACATAATGATTACCCTACACCCGTCTGATAACGGGTTAACATTAAGTTGAGTCAGAATTTTTCTGTAAATTGGTAAAAAAAATTAGGAAATCAGTAAGAAATTTTAAAAGTCAGAAATATAGTATATACCTCCTCATTTTTGGGTGACTTATATATGGACACTAGGTCTAAAAATGGACCCATATAAGTCGGTGTATACTTTCATTATAATTCCGTTATCCAACCGAATTGATCCTTTTGCCAGAACCTCAAAATTCGGTTGCCCCATCCGGATTTATTTAGAAAATGGTTATTTGTATTTTATCAGTTGACGTCCAGTGTTTTATATAAATTTCACTCTTTCCGGGCGTCGGTAAGTTCTATGCCAGACGAATGGTTAACAATTTATGAAATAATATGTAAAAACGAGTAAAAAGGTTAAAGTCGGGCATGCCGACTATACAATACCCTACACCAGTCTGGTAAAAAGCCAACTAATGTTTGGATCCGAAATTCGAATGCGTTAAAATGGGACTTGTGTCAAAATTTTCTATAATGTGAGTCAGCGAACCAAATTTCATTAAAATATCTTAATATTTGCGACCTGCAGTTTGTAACCAAACCAATTTTGGGGGGACCCTTATATGGGCAATAGGTCTAAACATGGACCGGTGTTAACCAAAATTAATAGGCTTCGTCCCTAGGTTGCCATAGGTCGGTGTACCAAATTTCATCAAAATATCTTAATATTTGCGACCTGCAGCGTATAAACCATACAATTTTAGTAGGACCCTTATATGGGCACTAGGTCTAAACATGGACCGATGTTCACCAAAATCAAACTTGTTCGTCCTTGGGCCAACATAGGTCTGCGTACCAAATTTCATCAGAATATCTTAATATTTGCGACCTGCAGCGTATGAACAATATAATTTTGTAGAACCCTTATATGGGCACTAGGTCTAAACATGGGCCGATGTTTACCAAAAAAAAAAAGGCGTCGTCCTTGGGCCGACATAAGTCGGTGTAACAAGTTTCATCAAAATATCTTAATATTTGCGACCTGTAGAGTGCGCACAATAATGCATGGACAGACAGAGAGACAGACAGACAGACGGACGAACGGACGGACAGACGGACATCGTTAAATCGAAATAAAAAAAAATTCTGAGCCGATCGGTATACTATAAGGTGGGTCTAGGGCCAATATTTTCGCCATTTTATAACTCGAGAACCACTCAACCGATTTACAAACCAATACATGCGTTGGAAAGGTCTACTTTCACTGATGAAAATGACGAAAAATTTCTATGAATACGCGTTGTACGCACACTTTTGTGATGGTGTATTTTTTCCATATAAAATGTGTGATCGATATACAAATTATTATTTTTCAACGGATTTCTCTGAAATTTGATTGATTCTCATAACACGGGCGAGATTGCCATATCCTTTTTAGTGACCACGCCCATATTTTCGCCCACTTTTTCTTTAAAAATATAATTATGTTATATAACAATGAATTTTCGCACTGAAATTTTGTATTTGCCAACCGATACGCTCAAATTTGGAAGACATGATTCTTTTATAGAAGTCACCATGTGATTCTCATTAGATGCGCCCCCTTTTAAGCCCACATTTTTTAAATTGTGTGTTTTTATACCCTACACCACTATGTGGTCATTATACCCTACACCACTATGTGGTCAGGGTATTATAAGTTTGTGCTGATGTTTGTAACACCAAAAAATATTGGTCGTAGACCCACCTTATAGTATACCGATCGGCTCAGATTTTTTTTTATTTCGATTTAACGATGTCCGTCTGTCCGTCCGTCCGTCTGTCGGGAAAAAAAAATCAGAGTTCAGTTCGCACATTAAAAAATAAATTGACTGATCTTATCTTATTTCTTATATCAAAAATGCGCTATTTTCTCTCAAGTACCAAAGAAGCAAAAATACAATTAGTGTTTCCAAACAATTTTTAAAAAACGTCTAAAGATCAAAATTTTTTTAAAAAGTTCTTAAAAATATTGCAAAGGAAATAATTTAAATTTTTTTATTATTTTTTTACATAAATTTGTATTATCAAAATATAAAAATTGAAATTTTGAAAAAATATTATCCATTTAAGCGAGTATGGAGCGTCAAAATTTCAATTTGAATTACTTATACCACCACCAGAGGGCGCGACTTAGCTATAAAAATTACAAAAAATTCTTAATACTAAACTGGCCTAACCTTTTACCAAGTTTTTTCAAAAAATTCCCACAGAATCCATGCTTTGTATGAAACGGGTTAATCTTATTCAAATCTTAAGCGGGGAATACATACACTAAGGAACATTCATGAAAAAATGGCAATTTTTTTACGAATGTTGATTTGTGTATGATAATGTTCGTGTTGATATTCGTACAATTCGTGTCTACAAAATTTTTTGATATTTTTTGTTCCCTACTCAATGTTCCTTAATGTATGGGCCGCTTTAAGACACCAAACAAGTGTTTCTTCAACCATATTATTTTTTTAGTTTTTAAGGCAGAAGATTTTGATTCCCGGGCTAGGCCAGGTACAAATAGCTATTTATTATAATTTTAGAACACAATTTATCAATAATATCTGTTTCATGTTCACTTATTCCTATGCTTAAATTTTATTTCTTCAGATTTTGTATTGAAATTATCGGAGGATATAGAAAAAATTTTGCTCTGTTCAAATTAAATATAAAACAAGTCGAAAAAAATAATTTTTAGGAACAATTTGTCCTTAAGGCATAAATTATTCCTCTTACTAATATATGAAAACAATCAAAAAATTACATTTTATTAAGAAGGTGTGACGAACTTCGTTTTTGGAAAATGTGAAATTGAGCTAAAATGGTCTGAACTTTAATATATATTGTTCAAATTTAAACGCTTTGGCAGTAATACCAAATTTATTCATTCTTGAAAATTTCACATATTGATTTTCAAGTAAATGGGATGTCTTTTAAAGGTACAGGATTTTATCTGTTTATCCTTGGACTAAAGTAAAGGCTTATTTTAAAAGCTAAAGCTTTAGTCTTACTTTGTGTTGATTATCAACGGTTTTAAGGAAATTTAAACAAGGTTTAAAGATTTCTTATAGTTCTATTTTCTATTTATTTTTTTAAGTTTTACGAAATTTAACACCAAGAAAACAGGTCCGGTGCTGACAACCCAATTTGTTCCCAATCGAATGTTTTAGTTAGATCAAATGAATCTTTCCGTTGCGACTGCCGTACTATTCTTGATACGACTAAAAGTCCGTAACTCGGCTAACACAAGCGAAGCATTTGATTGACTACAAATACGGTTGTCAGCACCGAATCTGTTTTCTGGGTGCAATTAAGACAGTTTCTAGCTTCCAAACCATGAACACTCGAAAAAGTTTGACAGTTACTACAAGACAGATGTTTGCGTAATTTCAGTAGTTTTTGCTTTGGACTATAATTTCAACTATTATGACAGTGAATTAATATAACAACTACTGGAAAGTACTGTAATTTTGTAGCAATTGTTTAGAAAAATTATTTTTTATATCCTAGGAAACAACCCAGCAGAAAAAGAGATGCCGAAGCAGTAGAAAAAGCACTAGAATTAATGATCTAGGTGTACTACTTTTTTAACACAAACACTGATGATTTTAACATTGAGTTGTCATAGCAGAGGAGTACTCCCACTTCAACATTTTTCTGTACTTTTTGAACGAGTCCAAAGCAAGCTATTTTTCACCAATTAAAAGTTAAAAAAAATTCTTCGTAAAAAAAAATTATATTCTTTTTATTTTACAAAATTTTTTTATTGCCGCCACCGGGTATCGAACTTGTGACCTCACGATTGCTAGTCTAGCGCTCTACCGCTGAGCTATTCTTTGATAAGAAAGTTGACTGGCATAAAAATACCACTTTGTTACTGCGAGATATTGTTCCTTATACTCTTCAATAAAAGTTCTTACTAAACAAGTGTAAAAGGTGCACTCCAATTCAATATCGTTTTCAGTACTATTTTGACATTTGCAGAAAATGCAATTTCTCACCATTTTTTTTATATACACATTAGGCCGGGTGGATTTGTGGGGAGGCAAAAAAATCGCTCATGGCTCAGGGAAAATCGTATTCTAGGGATCAAAATAAGAAACTTTGCCGAAGGAACCATACCTCTAAAACGAATTCTACTACCCCCAACTGTTGACTTTTGTCCCGTAGGGTCAAGTTTTGAAAAATCACACTTTGACCCATTTAGAGTGCCCCAATCGAGTCCAAATGTATGACCGACCCCCACTAACTTTGAAGGGCCGATCCACCCATGCCAGTGGCACACCCCCTGAAACTCCCCTGGGGGGTTCCTAATACAAACATTTTAAAAAATCACCATTTTTGGCACTTTATTTTATTATTTTTTATTTATTTTATTTATTTTTATTATTTTATTTATTTTTTCTCCTTAGAAATTTATTTAGTCAGAACATATGTAAATGAAAAAATTAATTTAACTTAGTAATAGAAAAGAAAAAATAAAAAATTACTGTTTGAAGTCTTTTTTGCTTTCAAGTCTGGGCAATTTCGCACGGCTCTCTAATGTCGTCGCCATAACAGCCTCTACATTTTCCGGTATAACTCGTTTGGAAACGCTAGCTAGCAATTGAACGTGTCGTTCTGTTGCAGGTCGTAAAATAGGTTGTTATTAAATCGACCCGCCCTAATACACATATTTTTGAAAATTAAAAAAAATATTGAATTTAAACAAATTAATTATAAATAATAAAAAAAAATTTATAGAATACCGCGACCCTCTGCTTGGAAATGCCAAATTATACCAAAATCACTTTTTACGATAATTTTTAAAGCAATTATTTTTTAGAAGCAATCCTTAAGTGATTTTTTGGTTGTTGTTCAGAAGTAATTCTAAAAAGCTGTAAAAATATACTAACGGATATTTTGGAAGCAATAAAAGAAGTGATTTTTTATATATGTCTGTTTGATCACTTCTGAAATTATTCATATAGAGACAATCTGACAATAAAAATATAAACAATAATACAATTTAATGGAAGATCACTGATGAAGCCTGTCCATAAAAAGGCAGAAACTAGATCTAGTCTGATTTGCAAATTTAATGTGTTTATAACTTTTAAGGAAGGTTTATTCTTCTTCTTAACCTCAAACCTACTAAATTAGAATTAATAAAAATACATATTAATGACAATATTAATTGTATTTGGTCTATACGAAGCGTTCGAAAAAACAACACTACTATTTTGAAGTTGATTACAATAACTTATAAAAAAGTAGTAAAAACACAATAATGGATAATTGTGAAGCAGTAAAAGAAGTAGTTTTGTAAAGTATTACTTCAAAATTTTTTTTGCTGTTAACTTATACCCAAATAGTACTTTTACCTTAAACGGTTATTTTTGTAAGTTGTTTAAAAACTAAAAACTTCGTTGATTTTGAAAAATTCATGTTTAATTGATTTTCATCATTATTGATATATTCTTAATTTGCAATTAAAAATTGTAATAACTGGACAGTCGTTTGGATTTTTTACTTGAAATTTTCAGTACGATGAGTAAATTACAGGAAGAAAAAAATTTTTTTTAATTAAAATTTACTTTTACAATATAACAAAAAAAAATCAACTATAAAGAAAATAATTTTTACCTATTTACTCAGTTGTTTTAAAATTTTTGTAGTTTAAATTTGTCACTTATTTTTAACCCTGGTGTTAGGTTAGGACCATTTTGGTCCATTTTGTTTTACTTCTCTCTTTAACTTTGCAACGGTACAATATATTGACTTCAAATTTTAGCTCATGTGATTTTTTTCTGAATTTATGTTTTTATCAAAATAAATAAGTGTCTAACATAAAATGGAAGGGAGAAAAATAAACAGTTACAAATCTTATGTTAGGGACCATTTTGGTCCATTTTTTTACTTTTCATTCACATATTCGCATTACAGGATGAGCAAATTTTTTTGCGGTTTAGTTTACAAATAAATTTGCTGCAGGCAACACATTTACTTTCACATTTGGATTTGCAGCAACGTTCCACGTTTTCTAGAGGGTAGGTTTCTTGTATCACTTCCAGAAGTTACGGAACCTGAGGAAGATGCTCTTACCTCAGCCAATAGCTTCGATGAAAATTTTTCTTTTGGTATATTAGATCGATTTATCATGTATTCTTTGGCCAAAGAAAGCGCCAATTGTCGTAAAAATTTGGGTCTCCTACGATTTGGATCACTTGGTGCCACGAAACATCAATTTCAGAAAAAAGTATAAAAGCATTCAATGCGGATATAACTCTAATTTTTTCAAATACAACATTCGGCCATCGATTTTTCTTCCATTTAGGAATATAGTAACCAATCATTTGGTCGGCGTTATCTACGCCTTCTAAGAGAGAAGACAATTAATCGACTAATAAATAATGGCAAAACAATTGCAAACCTTTTGCCGAATTATAGAATGACACAATCTCAGGCTTCTTTTTCGGTGCATTGACATCGATTTCTGGTACCTTATCAAAACAGTTCCTTTATGTCTATGGCCAATGTAAAAAACGAATGTAGCGATTTCATTGGAAGTAAACTGTTCTCACATATGTAAATTTTCTTTCTAAAAGTTTTTTTTGCCAAATCGGAAGATGAAAAGAAATGATGGGCCGTGATACAATATGACCTTTCAAACCTTAAGTTAAATCCAATACAACACGCTTTCCTCGGCTTTTCTAAGGCTGCCATACATAGCCTAATTTCGAGTCGCCATGTGTTGAGATAATATTCTCAGAAGTAGTTGCAATGGGACAGGATAATAGAGTTGCACTCCATTGCATATTATTTTTTGCAATATACAATGGATCCATAGTGCCAACTGCAGGCTGTATTTTTCTGTATCAAAATCACTTGTTTCTGTATTTTCGTATTAGATATTTTCATCGAAATTGAAATATCCGAGTCAATTCCGTTTAGAGTTTTAGCAATAGCATTAGAGTCCAAATTAAGCCGATTTTCCATTTTATCAAAAAACAAAGAAAACACAAGCTGAACTGAAACTGAAGTGAAACTAATGCGAATAGTTGATATATGACTAAATGAAACTAGCCCAGCAAAAAAAGTCATTACAAAAAAGTTATTTTAAAAGTACTCCGAATAGCATCAACTGATTGTGAAGTACACTCAAAATAGTTTGTAGTTTAAATTAACTGAAAATGTAATTTAAAATAAATTAAAAATCACTTGAAAACCGGTCTACTAACTTTTCATTTAAATCAAAAGAACTTTTCATTTATTTTTAAATGTTAATAAATAAACTAAAAAATCCTTTAAAAAATAACGATTTTTCATTTATTTGTTTTTTTTTAAATTTCAAAAATTTAAATACAAAATCCGTAAGAATAAATGATATTTAGTTTATTTCGTTTTTTTAACTGACCTAGAAATCGAAAAGGAATTCTTTTTTTAACAAAACATTTCAAATGATTGGCAAGCGATTTATAATATTAAAGATAGCGGGCGCAGCCCGCTACGTTGTTAGCGTGCCTTAAATTATCGCTCCCCGACAATTTTTTTTAAATTCGCTTTTTATTTAAAGTACAGTTTTTATAATAAAATCCTTCGCCCAGCCACCACAAATAAATAATTCTGCACAACAATGGGTTTAAAATAAATAAATATTTCATCACTTTTTCTCGTGAAAGTGGATTGTTAGTAATGAATCCATAATAAATTGCGAAATACGTGTGTATGTTAAGATAATTTGGTAAAGTGCGAACTTATGTAGATAGACCCGTAAGTAGTTTTGTTCATTTGTGTTTTGAATGAAAATAAATAACGTAAAGCAGGGTTGGAAAGCATTTTATAATATTAAAAATAGCGGGCAAAGCTACGTTGTTAGCGTGTCTTAAAGTTTTTTTTTTAATTCCAGTTTATGTAAAGGTAGACCTGGCAATTCAAGTAAATTCACAAATTCAGTTGGAAAATTTACTGCGTCGGTTTCTCCCACCGGTGCTTCGTTACATGAAGTTCAAATATCGGAATATATAAGTTCCATTCCTTTCCTATTTCAGAAAATTTGTTTAACTTTTTGGAGAGTATGTTTCAATGCTACATAAGTTTCATATTCCGTTGATAGTGTTTGAAGAGGTAATTCCCTCTTCCAATCCATTTGTATTGTCTATAATTTCAATTCCACTCGTTCAACGTTTATATCCATTTCATTCCACCTGTGTAGTGTTTCAATTCCACTCGTTTCCTATTTAGTTCCTTAATTTTAGTGTTTCATATACACTTGTTCTTTAAGTTTTAGGTTTCTAGCTAAAGACGCAGACGTTAAGGGGGGGGGGGGGGAATTTTCCCCTTTTGAACCACCATTTTTACCACGTTCCTGTCCAAAGTCCTAGAAATGCCTTGTCGATAAGTTAGCCCATACTCCAAGGAAAACATATTATATATTACAGGTTTCTAGCCGAAGGGTTCGGTTAGGCCATCAAGGGGGAGAATTATTCCGTTTTTACCCCTCCCGGTAGGAATTTAGAGTCTTAGAGGACGTCTGCGTTGGAGGAGGAACCTACTACATACATAATTTTAGGTCTCTATATCCAGCAGTTTGGCCAGGCCGTCAAGGGGGAAGTTTTTTCCCTTTTAACCCCTCCCGGTATGAATTTACAAAAATACCATCTTAGGGGACGTCAACGTTGGAGAAGGAACCCAATTTAAGATCCCTTGTTCCAGCAGTTTGGCCAGGCCGTTAAGGGGGAGACTTTTCCTGTTTTTGACCCTACCTGTATAAATTTCCAAAAATCTCATCTTAGCGGATGTCTACAATAGAGGAGGAACTTTAATACCAAATTTCAACTTCCTACCTCCAGCGGTTTGGGCAGGCCCTTAAGAGGCACTTTTCGCTTCATTAATCCCCATTTTTGCAATGTCCCTGTCCAAAAAGCACCTTCCCGGTAAGTGAGCACATACTCCAAGTAACATATGTTTTACATTTCAGGTTTCTAGCCAACTTTTACTATTTGTGCCCCTCTGGGTAGGAATTTCCGAAAATCCATCGACAGGGAATTCCAGCTTCCTAGTTACAGCAGTTTGAGCAGGCTGAGAGGAACCTAAGTACCGAATTTCAGCTTCCTAGTTCCAGCAGTTTGGACAGGTCGTTAAGGGGCAACTTTCCCTTTTTGAGCCCCCATTTTATAACGACCCTGTCCAAAATTCAAAAAAGTATCTTTCTAATAAGTTAGCCCTCACTCCAGGGACCCACATTTTAAGCTTCAGGTTTCTAGCCGAAGGGGTTTTTACCGGCCCCCAAGGTGAGGCTTTTCTTCTTTTTGCCCCTCCCTTTAGGAATTTACAAAAATTCCATCTTCGCGGCTATCTGCGATGGATGTGGAACATTCATACAAAATTTCAACTGCATTGCCTAAGCGGTTTGGGCAGGCCGTTAGTGGGGACATTTTTCCCTTTCAACCACCATTTTTACTATGTTCCTGTTCCAAAATAGAAAATTTACGTTGCCGGTGAGTTAGTCCTACTCCAAGGAATACATATTTAAAATTTTATGTTGGCCAAAAGGGATTGGGCAAGCCGTCAGGGGGAGACTTTTACCTTATTTCCGCTCCCGATAGGAATTCCAAAAATTCCGTCTAAGCGGACGCCTACACAGAAGGAGGAACTCACATACCGAGTTTCCTTTTGGGATATCCTGTAGGGAATTCCAAAAATACAAACTTAGTCGATGTCTACTACAGTGGAGGAACCTTTATACCAAATTTCAACTTCTTACCTCCAGTGGTTTGGGCAGGCACTTTTCCAATTTGTGAGACTGTTTATGGGGAGACTTTTGCCCTTTTTGCCCGTTCCGGTAGGAATTTCCAAAAATCCCGTCTATATCAAGAAACCGCCAATATCAAGAAACCTTGTTTTAGTGGAGATATCCGTGGGGGGAGGAAAAAAAGTAGTTTTTTTGAAATTATATATTATTTTAAATGGTACTTTTTGGAAAAACGAAATTTTTTGGAAAAAGATACTTTGTTTTTACAAAGTACTTTATTTGTACTTTTTTTGGAAAAGGTATTTTTTTTTAAAAAGGTGTTTTTTTTTTGGAAAAATGTATGTTTTTTGGAAAAAGGCACTTTTTTTGGAAAAAGTACTTCTTTTGGAAAAGGAAAATTTTTTTTAGAAAAAGGTCTTTTTTTTGGGAAAAGGTACTTTTTTTGGAAAAGGTACTTTTTTTGAAAAAGGTATTTTTTTGAAAAAATGTATGTTTTTTGGGAAAAGGAACATTTTTTTAGAAAAAGGTACTTTTTTTTGGAAAAGGTACTTTTTTGAAAAAGGTATTTTTTTTGGAAAAAAGTACTTTTTTTGGAAAAAGGTACTTTTTTTGGAAAAAGGTACTTTTTTCGGGAAAAGGTACTTTTTTTTGGAAAAAGGTACTTTTTTTGGAAAAAGGTACTTTTTTTGGAAAAAGTTACTTTTTTTGGAAAAAGGTACTTTTTTTGGAAAAAGGTACTTTTTTTGGAAAAAGGTACTTTTTTTGGAAAAACGTACTTTTTTTTGGAAAAAGGTACTTTTTTTGGAAAAAGGTAGTTTTTTTGGAAAAAGGTACTTTTTTTTGGAAAAAGGTACTTTTTTGGAAAAAGGTACTTTTTTAGGAAAAAGGTACTTTTTTAGGAAAAAGGTACTTTTTTTGGAAAAAGGTACTTTTTTTGGAAAAAGGTACTTTTTTGGGAAAAAGGTTCTTTTTTTGGGAAAAGGTACTTTTTTTGGGAAAAGGTACTTTTTTGGAAAAAGGTACTTTTTTTGTCCCCTTTTTGCCCCTCCCGATAAGAATTTCCAAAAATGCCGTCTCAACGGACGTCTACACCGGTCGAGGAGCCTACATACCAAATTTCAATTTCATAGCTCCAGCAGTTTGAGCAGGCCGTCAAGGGGGAGACTTTTTCCCCTATTTGCCCGTCCCTGTAAAAATTTCCAAAACTCCCGTCTTGGTGGATGTCTACGATAGTGGAGGAACCTTTGTGCCAAATTTCAACTTCCTACCTCCAGCGGTTTGGGCAGGCCGTCAAGGGGGGTCTTTTTCCCCTTTTTAACCCCCATTTTTACAACGTCCCTGTCCAAAATTATAGAAAGTACTTTCCAGAAAAGTTAGCCCCTACTCCAAGGAACACATATCTTAAATTTCAGCTTTCTAGCCAAAGGCGTTTTGGCAGGCCGTCAAGGGGGACACTTTCCCCCTTTTTGCCCGTTCCGGTAGGAATTTCCAAAAATCCCGTCTTAGCGGACGTCTACCCCGAAAGAGGAACCTACATACCAAATTTCAACTTCCTAGCTTCAGCGGTTTGGGCTGGGCGATGTTGAGTCAGTCAGTCAGTCAGTCAATCAGTCAGTCAGTCACGTTATTCTTTTATATATATATAATATAATACATTTTTAAAAGTGATTTAAATGTGCTTTTTATAATGTCTGAAATAACATATTTTAGAGGCAATTTTAATGTTTAGCCTTTACAGAGCCCATTTCTGAACCTATTGTGTAACAAAAGCTTCAATTTATTATTATTTGTAGGGCAATATTAAGGAAACACTTCTTTTGCATCTGAATCAATTCGATTAAGTCAAAATCAGACAAAACCAAATTTTTTTTTTAATTTTTGTTCAACAGTTTTTTTTTAAATAAGTTTGTAACAAGTTTACTTAGTCTTTAAATTCAAAAAACATACGATATTGAATTAAATAAGATTAATACACTAAGACCGAGTTTTTGGGATGTCAGTTATACTTGGTTTAGTTAAACGGAAAACGAATTATATCAGCCATTTCAAGTTTATTAACAAAAATTTGTCCGTACAACTTTTCCTCGTTTAGAATTTATGTCTTCATTGAAAGAAAATAAAATAGATCTTAGAAGCAGTATTCCAGTTATAAACTGCGTTAAACTAAGTTTAAAGATAATCTACGTACTAAAAGCTGGACCTAAAAATTATATATATCCCTCTGATTAATTTTTTTTTAAAACATTACTCAAGAAATTTTCAGAATATTAAAGTGTACTAGGAAACTATTTTTTAATATATATATATTTTTTTTCATTTTAACAAATAAAGGAAAGAAAAGCATCGACATTTTAGAACTCTACAGTAATAAGGACATCATTATAAATTTGCTGAAGCCGCAGATCAATGATTGAAATTTTAGCTTTAAATTCATTAACCCTAGAAAGATAACGTACGTCTGCGAGACGTATGGATTTTGCATTTTATGCTCTCTTTCTCTCAATCGTTAACATAGAAATTTCTCACGTTTATTTATCTCAGTCGTTAGCAGTAGCTTGATGGTGGTGGTTGTTTTTCTGCGGTAAGTTTTTTATTTTCTGAGAAATGAGCATAGCATACACCTGTATGTGGAGACCACAAGAATTTAATTTGTGATTCTTGCATATAATGCACTTTGAATTTAATTTTTGTTTATTTCTTTAGTTCAATAATTTTATTAATTTCTAATTGGAGTACAAATTTTTTATTTTTTTTTAGTTTTTAAACAAAACCAAAGTTCTTCAAAGAAGACTTTAAATGTTCTCATTATTTTTAATACATATTTTATTTTAATTTTATATTTAAGTTTTCTGTAACAATAAATAAAAATAAAATGAAATTGAATAAAAAAAATTATCTCAAAAAAAATTGTATCAATTTTTGACTATTTAATGTCCTTAGAAGGATTTAAAGAAGTATACGTCTCACAGACGTATCGTTATCTTTTCAGTACAAAAAAATAACGTTATCTTTCTAGGGTTAAAGAATCCGAGAATCGTTGGAGGACAGTTTTTCCTCAGACATATTTCGAAGACGAATACCATTGTCATTTGAATTTTGCAAGTCAACCATCGTTAGCTTAAAATCAACGTTTTAATTAAACGATGCATTAAGTTCCAATGCTATAATTTGCAATCGTGATTAGTTAAATTCTTATGTTGAAGAAGTTCATTTAGCACAATTTTAACTTTAATTAAAATTTGGAACTTTAATAGACATTTTAAAGTTGACGGCAATTATTTTTTTAAATCTATTTTTGAGTTGAAGAAATAATATATTTTTCGTCACTATAGAATTATTTATTTAGCTTGATTTTACGACTTTTAAGGTGTAATAACAATTAAAGCATATCGACATTTAAAGCAGGGGGTTTACCGCGTAACTCGATTCGAATAAAAATTTTCGAATTCGTAAATTTTGTACCTTTCATAAATAAAAAAGTTTTAGCAAAAATCTTCCTTTTGAATTTTTGTGTGTATTGATTGTACCTACAAGGTTTAGGAAGAAAATAAATTGAAAAGTAGAATTTTTATACAGAATTATATTTTTAACAATATTTGCAAGATTTACGAATTCGAACATTTTTTTTCGAATCGTGTTACGAGGTTACCCCCCAGGTGAACTTTGTATAGAACTTTTTGTATATACGCAAAGGTCTGTTTTAAACGATAAAATATGATTACATTGCAACAAATTTTATTTATATATTTCTTTGGTGCACGGTGCAAAAACACGCGAGCGACTTCATAGAGCCTTAACAATACATTTTAATTGTTAACTTTTATATATTTGCATTTAGTGAAAAGAAGAATTCATACTTGGGTCATAGTCCAGGATTCAATGGGATCCAATTCTTTATTTCCTTCCCTTTTTCAATGGGAACTGTAATTGAAGTATTTTTTAAAATATGTACGAATAATTAAAAAATATGTAAATAATCGTAAATTAATAAAGTACGTTAATAACATTAAATATTTTGGTTTTTTAGAGATAAAAAAATGGAATCTCTAATAAATTCGTAATTTACAAACAAATGCATTTACAAAGAAAAAAAACAACATTATATATACATTTTTGAAAGTTGTTTTAAAGCACATACAATCGAAACAGAAAAAGAGGACTTATCGCTCCATTGTAACCAATTTAAAAGTTGTTTGTTTTGAATGACTTACACATATTTTTGCTGGGAGGTAAATCACAAAAATAACACAAATAACTGAATACCATCAGTAATATGTATAAATTACAGATTTGATGGTACAACCAAATAAAATTAGGAGCACCCCAAATATAATTATATATATATATATATAGTTTTCAAATAAAATTGTTATGACAAGTACTATAGTAATAAACATTCAATGTTTAATGAATAGCCCAAAATATTTCTTGAGCATAGAAATATATTTTTTAGAGTTAGTATTGCGTTCTCGAAATACTAAATGGAAATAGCTATAAAAAATAGGATTATGGCCTTTTTTTCTGAAAAATTAGGTGTGGAGCAAAATGGTCCATCAACCTAAAATTCGTAAGTAGTTTTTAACCTAACAGCAGGGTTAAGAAACTTTCAGTCATTTTTAATAAATTTGTTAGTTATTGTTTAATAGTCAAAAACAACTACATTTTTAGTTATTTTAAAGAAATATATAACTAAAAAATGGAAGTCATGCTTTACAAACCACTTCTTTCATTGCTTCAAAAGTATCCGTTAGTATATTTTTACAGCTTTTTATAAATAATACTGAAAACCAACAAAAAATCACTTAGGTATTGCCTCTAAAGTATTAGTGCTCTAAAAGTGATCCTAAAAAGTGATGTTGTTACAGTTTATTTTAAAGCAGATTATGGCAGGCGCGAACAGTATCTAAAATTTCTTTTTTGTGCTTTTTTTCTTTTTATTAATAGTTAGTTTTCTTAAATTCAATTAGGTTGTTCACAAGGAATGTGCTATCTGTTGTATCGTCGTATTGTCTTAACAAAAAACTTAGTAGTGGCGGCGTTTTGAATTAGAAAATTTTAGAGAAAAGTATGACTCTAGCCAATAATTTAGACAATATTATTAATTTTTTTTTAGCTAGCTGTAACAAAATCGCTTCAGTAATTCAGTCTATATTACGATTCTATTAACATTTTCAAGAAATGCTGTTATTTAGAAGTGAGTTTTTTAAAAAAAAAAGCCAAAAAAAGTAATTTTTTTCCCCTTGTAAATCGTATTTCAAAACTTTGAAGGGCTTAAAATATAGAATTATATCAGGTCAAAAATCAAATAAAATTTTATCTAATTAATATATAATCTAATCAGTGAAGATCTGAGCTGACGCAATTAGGCAAAAGCTGATAACCAACTGATACATTTATCCATTCTTCATTTTTCGGATGAAATGGTATGTGGATCAAACTAAGTTAGATATTACCATATAAAGCTCCATATTATTTTTTTTAATAGGGGTATTATAATTTTAGTATTCTGATTGTTTCCGGAACTCTCTACCACCACAGAAGTTAAACAATAAAAAGGCTGCCACTTGACGAGTAGTCAGTCGCTGAATAGCGTTTGTAAAGTTCAGTTGAGCTATAGTAACTCGTTGGTAAACTTGTGTTTAAAGTAATATAGTGTTAAATAATTAAGCATATAAGCTCAATATCAAACAATAGACTCTGTGGTTATTTTGATTGCAATAGAAGAGAAACCGGTTTATTTAAAGGAACGTAACAATATTTTTATCTTCGAAACAGTTACCAAGTAAAATTTTAAAAAAGTTCCGTTGAAAATAGAAATTTTCTACTTTTTTAATTGATATTTAATTCTATGCACAAGAAAAGGGTAAAAAAATATTATTTTTTATACTTTTTTTATTCCTTACAAAAGTGCTATTTTACTTTTTTTACGATATGTACTTCCAAACTAATTTTGGCTTTAACGAATATTTAAGACAAAAATTATTTGTAGTTATGATTAAAAAACTGGCCCTTAATAATAGCATTTATATGGTGTAGTTTCTTTTGTTCAATTTTCTTGGAATACAATACAATATGACAACATAAACTTTTTGTTTTAGAATTTTAAAAATTAAGCTTTAACGACTTTATTAGTGGATCTACTATAACAAACAAAAAAAAAAAAAAAAAAACAAAACACTAAACAACTAAATTCTATGGCCAATGTATAAGTACTCGTTGGTTTTTTGTTTGCCAAAAACTATTAAGATATTTATCTGCCAACTTTAAAGCCAAACAGAACTGGAACACTTAAGCACGTGCTGGTAAAAAAACGGGTGTCATACAATATTGTTCATACATATGTTGCCTTTCAGTTTATGTACATACAGTAAAACTCGTTTAATACGAACTCAGTCAAGGCGAACCCTCGGTTAATAGGAACTAATTTGAAGGTCCCAATATTTTGGTATCAGTTTTCATATAAAAAACTTCTGTTAATACGAACTTGCATAAGACGAATCCTCGATTATACCGAACTATTTGTGATAGTCCAACGGATTAAATTTTATACAATTCACTAGTTTAATACGAACTTCTAAAAAATTCGAAATTTTTCTTATAAATGTTTTCCAATTTGACAAATCATAAACTTTTAACATAGATATTTTTATTAGAAATGTATTAAAAAAATTTATTAAGGCAAATACAATGAAAGGGTCAGATAATTTTTTTTATTAAAATTTTTATTTATATTAAAAATTAAAAATATTTTGTAAATAAAAAAATATCTTAAGCAAACTTGACGTATGCTAATACGAACTTCGCTTAAGACGAACAAATTTTTTTGGTGCCTCGGAGTTCGTCTTAACCGAGTTTTACTGTACTCGTAAAAGTTAGGAACATATTAATTGAGGCATAGTTGCATATCAAATTGGTAAACAGAAGAACAAAGTGTTTAACACTTTAACTTCATTAAGATAATTGAATTTTCATCTCAGCTTTTATAGCGATGAATAGACTGCGAAAATGTGTTTCATTTTACTTCACTCAGAAGACGGAAAAATTGTAGAAAACATGTACTTTGAAAATGTCTATCAATTTCAATAAAACGACACTTGAAGTGATAAACAGATAAGATCTGAACTACTTCAGTAAGACTAAAGCTTAAACATTGAATTCAATTTTGCGATACAATTTTATATACGGTATAGCAAACAAAAAAAAAAAATTGCCAAAAAAACATTTTTGTTCTACTTATTATAAATATTTGATAATCGTAAATAAGTTGCTATTTTCGCTTAAGGACTTACAAATTTAAACGCAGTGAATACATAATTTGTTCATATATATTATTTTCAGGTTTAGCCGATCCAACTTTACAAAAATAAAACAATTTTTCTTTTAATTATGCACCTTAAACTAAATTATTGCAAATAACATTGACTTTTAAACTTTTGTCTATTTAAGTCATTAAAATTTACTCCCCATTTGCAAGTTGAAGTTTAATATCTTGTTTTATTATATACATATTTATGTAAGAAGAACGCTTTTTGTAATAAATATTATATCGCGTGCAAAATAAGCAGAAATTCAACTTAATTTGATTTCATTTTACTTTTAAAACAGCATGTCCAATTAACACTGTTCATAAAAAAAGGGAAAAAACGTGCAAATGATTTTGTCATTATATTAATTTATAATAAATCTGCTGACGATGGCGGTGTTAAAGTTCTTTTGTTTAACTTTTATTTCATTATTATATTAAATTGAGTTTTGTACACTTAAAATAATAATTCACTAAAAAATAGTGTAATTTTATTAAGGATTTATATAAAGTTAAATAAAAAGAAATCAATGGAATGTCTTGAAATATGTAATTTAAAATATTCCTAGTAGCAAAAAATAATAGTAAAGAACCAGTTATGTAGCGGAAAGCGTAACTTTTTTGACCATATGTTGTAACAAAACCTACTTATTTCTGTTATTTTCGAAGGTATTTCGATGCCTGCGTTTAGTGTTCCGATTTCATTTGTTCTCGCACCCATTCCATTTCATTCTATTTAACTTGAAATACAAATTAGAATAGAATGTAAACTACTATCTATACAATTTATTTTGGCGTGAATTATTAATTGCAATTGAATTTAAAACCATTGCAATTGGTCAATGAAATCAGTTTAAGTATCATTATCATTCATTAAAAAAAGGTAATGAAAACAAATTCATTACAATTGGTATCAATTCAATACTAATGAAATAATCAATTAATTAGTGTATTTAACTAATTACCCTTAAGAAAAACGTGTAAGTCCACACAATGTAATCGATTTCCTGTACTTCACATTGTGTGTACTTGCGATATTAGAGCACCCATGAAGTATATGGAATTTGCAAAAGTTTTATTTTTTCACCTCCCCACGCATTTTCCAGTAAATTCGGCGTACAAAATAATATCCCCGCAAAAATTGGTCTTCTCGTATTAAAACAGGCCAGTCACCCACGGCTTTTAGCCCTAAAAATTGACTAAAATTAATTCAAAGCTTCTTTGCGCTATAACTCTTAAAGTTAAGGTTTTACAGAAAAATATAAAATGAGCATATCTACAGGGAATAATGTGGCTAGCATTTTTCTCACACACATTTTTGACGTATCGATGACGCGTCATGGTGATTTAAGTGGTTAAGTCAAAATTTTGTGTTTAATCATATAAATCACTTTGATTTTAATCGCATAAATTGCCATGACGCCTTATCTGAACAACAAAAATGTGTATGAGTAAAATGCTAGCCACATTATTGTCTGTAGATATGTATTTTTCTGTAAAACCTTCACTTTAATTTTAGTCCATTTTCAGAGCAAAAAGCCGCGTGTGACTGGCCTGTTTTAATCCGAGAGGATCAATTTTCGCGGGGATATCATTTTTTACGCCAAATCTACCAGAAAGTGTATGGGGAGGTAAAAAATATCACTTTTCCACACATATGGGTACTGTATTGAGCGCCAATCTGAATAAGCACGAAATTAACTCTTAAACATATTTTAAGTTCTGACTTATTTCTGGCATTGAACCTCAATTTTAAACTTTGATGTTTTCAGAGACTTATAGTAGAATTTTATGACAAATATTTTTGCGGAACATTTTAACCCTCTAACTCTTCAACTTACGGCTCGTTTGTGGCCATTTTGAAAAGGGGAAAAAGTCCCTTTAATTGAAGAGTTAGAGAGTTAAAATGTTCCACAAAAATATTTGTCATGAAATTTAACTATAAGTCTCTGAAGACATCAAAGTTGAAAATTTAAGTTAAATGCCAGAAATAAATCAAAACTTAAAATGTGTTTAAGGGTTAATTTCGTACTTATACAGAATTGGCGCTCAAATGCCCACAAACCTACAACCCACATATGAATCCAGTTATATGATACCCATATTGAGTATGTTTTCTTCAGGTAAGATGCAAATTTCTTACAAAAACTAAAAAAAAGACCTTTTTTAAAAATGGTCCAGCTCGTGAGATCTCATTTTTAGACCCGAAATATTTTGGGAATCATCATAAAACAAACCAAGGTTTATTTTGAGGGGCGCACTTTTTTGACTTTTTTCTGTCCATATAAGGTGAGTCGCTCTAATGTACACATATAATTTGTGATTGAATTTTTTTAATTAGAATTTTACTTTCTGCGCCATACCTTGTAAAATTCATTGGTGGTTATGCTAAAAACAAACAACTTACATCATACAATATATTGACAGCTATTGGAAATTTTTGAAGTTGTTCGTTTTTAGCATAATCACCAATGAATTTTATAAGGCATGACGAAAAAAACAAATTGTTTATAGCTGCAATTCAACTTCTGTTAAGTTTTTTGAAAGGTGGTATAAACAAGATTGTATTTCTTTTTCACTTTATTAATTCACTCTTTTGAAGTTTTTGTGCTTACATATCAGTTAATAAGGTATCCATTTAAAAGTCCTGAACTTACGCCACTTAACTTAATTGGTAAAACAAATGAAACTTTAACTTTATAATTTTCTATCGAATTTACATTTAAGTTATGGTTTTGCTAGTTTTGATTTACTTTTAGGTCAAAAAGCTTTAGAATTTTTGACTTAAACAACTTTTTTACTTATTGTTACTTACTTTTTTGCAAGTGTACATAATTATAGGGCAATTTGTATGCAAAATTATAAAGAACAAAAATATCAAGTGATTTTCTTTAACAAATTACAATTATTTACTTGTCCAAAACAACTACATTATTGTATTTGAATCAAAAATAATTTTCTTTTTTTTGATGGACATAGGCTTCCCCAGACTTTTTCTCATTAATAAATACCCAGGCAACCTATAGGGTAATTATGGGCAAAGGTAATTTCTACCTGATTGGAACAGCAAAAATGTAGTGGGCGAAAATTATTCGCCTGTACCCATTTGCATCTTGAGTCCTTACAAATGCTCTGCTTTTTGTAAACCAAAAAAAAAAAAGTCAGTAAAATCAGCAAAATAGTTTTCTGTTTCAGCAAAACTGATTATAGCTGTGTTTTCGACTTAACTATATCCGTTAACTCATTGAAAAGCCCAAAGTACATAAAAACGCGTTTAAGACGTAAACTAACATATTACTTTTCGTATGCACGTTGACTTTCAACACGGATAATTATCAACGTTGAAAACTCAACGTTTATACATTTTCACAACTAACGTAACTTATTCGCGGTGCTTCCTAAAAACTGTTGCTAACGTACTTTCGATTATAACGGAACAATTACACTGTGAGACAAATGGTAGGGGTCAGTGATCGGGAAGGGTTCAAACTACCGGGGAAAGTTATATCGGTAAAAAAGAAGTTATACGTGTCCCGCCGTTTCGCTGGGTCATCCCTAGGAATCGAGATATATCAATTTGACCTTTGGTGGTCTTTTTTTTGACATAACTCGAGAACCACTAGTCCGATTTTGCTCAAACAATTTTAAAAAAATTAAAAATTAGAATTCCTTTAATCTGTTCATGTAATTCCTTTAATCTATTCATATACTCAACAGTTTTGCCGGTAAAAATAAATGTATGAAGAAAAAAATATTTTTTGCCTAAAATATAAAAAAAAAGTAATAAACAAAAGGTTATTGATTTTTATGGTAGCGGTAACAAACATTTATTTTTACTGGCAAAACTGTTGAGTATATAGAAAAACGTTATATGAACAGATTAAAGGAATTCTAATTTTTAATTTTTTTAAAATTGTTTGAGCAAAATCGGACTAGTGGTTCTCGAGTTATGTCAAAAAAAAGATATATCTCGATTCCTAGGGGTGACCCAGCGAAACGCCGGGACACGTATAACTTGTTTTTGACCGATATAACATTTCCCGTTGGTTTCATCCCATCCCGATTTTGACTGTCGCATAGTGTTATAAACATAACCAGTTTAAAATTTTTTTTGTTCTTCAATCCGTTTAACGGAGATTTGCTTTAAATACTTAACATTGATAGGCATGAGACAAAATACAGCTTATGCTAGTCCCAGGTATGGCCACATTTGGTGATTTTTCTATCACGGTCTCAGACAGGTTACTTTAATTAAATATTTTATGTCGATTTTCATGTCAAATGGTACTTTTTAATTTTAAAAATTTGGGGACCTTTTCAGCCCATGTGCCTATAAGGGCTAATTTCTAATTTTTTATTACTATTCATATACAAAACTTGGTGTTAACAGAGTTATTTAGACAACTTTCTCCAAAAACCGCAATACACGACACCATGTTATGATATATTTTTAGGAAGAATCGAAAAATTAAAAAAATTTTGTCGGAGTTTTACAAAATTTTCGCAAAATAATCTGTTTTATCTGAGCTAAAAAAAATCAGACGAAATTATTTTACAGCTACACTCGAAAAAACAAGTTAGAAGAAAATTAGTAAAACGCCTTCTATATCAAGTTTACTAGTTTTCAGCAATTTTTTTGGAGAAATTTCGTTTTCAGCAAAGTATTAGTTATATTTTTTTATTAAAGGAATTAAATATGCTAAAATCCCAAACGTATTTAACAAATTATGAAAAATAATCAGTTGGAGGCATGTCCCTATCCGGATTTCATTCATCAGGGGACGATGTTTTTAGAAATTCTGGAAATATTTGTTAAGTTAAATTACAAACTCAATGAGAATTTCTTGTTCTCATCTAGGAACGTTATTAAACATTCAAAATATCAAAGAAAAAACAAAAATAACAACAAAATATTTACTACAATTTGCTTTGTCATCTTTCAATATACTACTCTGTTGTATTGACAGATTTAGCAATGTAGTGACATCCATTCATATATAAACACCAGTAGAAAACAATGTTTTCTAAAGTGTCAGTAACATTTAAATTTTTAGCACGAAACTGATTTTGAACTAATGTTCTACTAATTTATTTTGCTACAAAATTTGTACTGATAACTGGATTTATAGCGTGGAAGACGAAAAGATAGACAAGTTGTAGAAGTCTCAGCTTGTCTGGATGTAGTACAGACAACTGAAATGATAATTAAAAAAAAGAAAACAACTCTACACAATTTCTATATTTAAATTTTCAGCAAATACATTAACCAAAGTAAAATTTCTCTACAAATTTTTTGAGTTTTTTTAGTCTACTAATATTCAGTAAAAAGTTTAGTGGTTTTAGCAAGGATTTTTTTCATTTTCTGACATAGCGACATTTTTTGCTGACTTTTTTTTGAGTGTAGTTGCAATTAAAATTATTGAGTAACGAAAAGATTTCATTGGTTCCAATAGAATTATTTTCTTTTTGTATTAATTACACTTTGCATGATTCGGGGACTTTTTTCCGACAGGTGGGGCACCCAGTGGGTAAAACTAATACTAACTGAATCTTGTGGTGCTAGCCATTTTTCTAGGTTAGCTCTTAAAAAAAGATATTTGAGTTTGAAAATTAAGGTTCCAAGCACCCCACAATACTTGATTTTATAATTTATTTACCATTAATTTTTAGTTAAGTTTGTGTTTAAAAAAATCAAAATCGGTCCTGCAGTTCAAAAGTTGTGATTGAAAATGTGAGGACACCTTAAAAATCTTTATGCTAATTTTTCACTTCAATACAAATTTCAGTGCATTTAACGAAGCAATAAAATGTACAATTTTCTATAGAAAATTTTGAAGTGTCCTCACATTTTCTCTCAGAACTTTTGAAAAGCTGCACCGATTTTGATAATCCCAGCAAAAACATGGTAATGACAGGTCATTACCATACATATTACCAAGTAATGATAAGTCATTACCATTTGCATTACTTTAAAATACAAAATAATGACTTATCGATAATAAGTTATAGAAGTACTTATACATTTTTGCAAAGTAATCACTTACTGGTAATTGATTAAATAAGTACTGATTTAGTCTTTTTTTATATTTATATTTTATTTATAAATTTGTTTTGAACTAAATAGGAAATTTTCCAAGGTAAAAAGTTTTTTTTGGCAATATGACCAACTATTTCACAATGTAGGGCAACCACTTATTTCCTAACTTCTGAGTAACCACTTATTCCATCTTTGTGAGTAACTACTTATTTTTTCACTATGGGGAACTCGTTATTCGCACTTTTTTTGTAAGAGAGAGGGTAGTGATTATCAATTAATTTTTGGACGTCGCGAACAAAAGTAATGTTGCGAGTAAATAGCCTGGTAAGTAGTGAAACACTTTGTATGCTGTTTTTGCTAAGATTTTAACCCAAAGCAGACTGGGGGAATAACAAATAACCTGGGTAAAAATAATTGGTCAAAAACTTAGACAAATTGGGCTCTTTGGACCCAGAATTTTCAAACACAAATATCTTTTTTTCAAGAGCTAATCTAGGAAAAAGCCTAGCACCACTGATTTCAGCGTACTCGAGTTAAGTTTACCCATCGGGTGTCCCGCTTGTTGGATTTTTCAACTATTTAGCACATTGTTATTAATAGGGGATTTCCACAAGACGTTCCTCAAGGGATGAGTGACTGAGTGCAGGAACATTGTTTTTGTATTACATGTATTTTGTTATTGGTTTTTCGTTCGACTGGCGCAAAACGTAATTTAGAACCACCACCTAAACTTAAGGGAAATACATTTCAAATATATTATTATTGGGACTAATATTAATTGCATTAAAGGATTATATGTATGTGCTCCCAAAGCTCGTTTGACGAATTGTGAAAAATAATTTATTGTGGTCTCGTCCCTAGCCAGACTTCATTCATACCTAAGGAAATAGTCAGGTGATGACCGTTTTAAAATTTCTAGAAATATTTGTTAAACTAAAATATAAATTCAATGAGAAGTTCTTGTTCTCATCTGGGAGCATTATTCCACATTTCAAATATCATAGAAGAAGCAAAAACGACAAGAAATGTTATTAAAATATTAATCTGTTGTTTTGACAGAAATACATATATATTTATAAATGTTTGAGCCGACCGCACTCACGAACAAATTGTGCCCATCTCTAGTTAGTACCTATGCATGTGTTTCGTTGCCTTAGGTATCAAACTACTCAGTCCTTTTGTTGTGCAATCAGTGAGTTGTAAAAACTATTATAAAATGTCAGTCAGACCTTTTGTATAACATGTTCATAAAGGAGGAAAGCAACGCCTAAGCACTTAAGTTTATATACATAAGTAATATTTATATAAGTATAAATGGTGTAAAATTAGATACTTAAGCTGTCTTTAATTTAGGCCTTGTGAAATTGTAGTAACTTTATCAAAATATTTAAGTAGATTTTTTTTTTTTCTTGTATATTTATATAACAAAATTGTTTGCGTTAGAGTTGGCAGATATATTTATACTTAGGTTATGTGGTTAAATCAAAGGGAGACAAAAAAAATGTAAGAGATTCATTGTAACGCCCTAATGACGTTAGATATAATCTTGTAAAACAATAAAATCTTAAAAGAAAACTTTGAATATGAGACCGACCACCCATTTAAAGTAAAAACATAGTATAACTTTTGTATGTGCTATGTAAACTGTTTTAATTCGCCTATTTTCGACTATTTGACCTGGTGCTCTAAATGCCTTGTTACTTGAAATTTCTACATTTTAATACATTTACAAACACAATCCCGTGCATACAAACGTATGTATGTAAAATATGTTTGTTACCCGACCTTTAGCAGCGAAAACAAGCACTTAATCTCAACACCTACTACTCAAACCTTCCAACTAAAATGCAAGTACAGGGCATATGTGTGGGAAGAGCTTAAAAGAATGAATTCTTTTTAGAAATTGATTTTAATTTTTGCTGAGTATTTACATATGTACATGGACAGAAAAAAAGTAAAAAAGTGCCCCCTCAAAATAAACCTTGGTTTGTTTTATGATGATTCCGGCGGTAACATTAATTTATAACAATAATATATATAAATTTTCTATTTGTAGTTCATATCACAGTATGAATTCCTCGTTTGGTGAAAAATTGGAACTAAATTCGAAAAACAATAAAATGACCTTGAACACCCAACGTCACAATTAAACTAATTTATGTACGAGTACATATATTTATTATCTTTAAATAAACTTTATGGTTTTTAAGCAGATATCTTAAAAAATTAATAAAAAATTATTAAAGAAAGGATATCAACCAAAAATATAGAAACCGCGACTTCTCGTAAAAGGTCCCCTGAAAATTATTTTTATTGGAAAATTTGGATTCACCTCACCATAGCTCTTTAGTAAATATTTATAGTGTTGTATAGTGTTATCTGCCCAGAAAAATATTTGCTGGAAGTTCACAACCCTTATTTATTTTAAAACTGAATTCACTGGCACCGATTAAGTGGTCCTAGTTCTGAAAGCCCGTTTTCTGGAACCGACATTGTAATTAAATAATTGATTGATAACAAGAACTAGTACCTATGATGGCTTTAGAAAACCGCCTCAAAATTGATGAACAATTTCGAATCATCGGCAATAGAACGAAGACTATAACTGGTTCTCAGGCAATTGACGTTGATCTACAACTTAGGAAGCCAATCGAGATTGGTTTTTTAAAATCCCGGGATTCGGGATTTAAATATTAAAAAAACGGGATCCCAGGACGGATCGGGATTTTTCGGGTTCCCGAATTTTTTTCTTTGTTTCGTGATTTGCCATTTTGGGAATTTTTTATTTAAAAAAAGTGAAAAAACTTCAAATTTATGTAAAAGAAATATAGGGTCATATGCATAAACAATTTTAAAATTTATAAGTGCCTTATAAAACAAAATTTTCATACAAATTTCATTTTATAAACATGTTATAAGGTTTTCGATTTATTATGCAGTAGCACTGTAAAATATAACTGTTTTATACGTTTTTTTACATACTTTTTTCCTTTATTTCTGAAGAAAGGAAGAATTGAAAAAACTCAATAATTAAGAATTTAACTCCATCGATATGTTGCGTGCTATTTTTGTTTACAATAATTTTACATATCGAGGGCCTATATTCAGAATCCTCTATCTTAAAAAACACAACTTTTCAGGAGAGCCAAAAAACTGTTTTTTCACGTATTACTTGAGTTATTAAAATTCGGTATTTTACAATATATAACGACTAATAATACAACACAACATAAACAGTTAACAATAAACAATATTAAACAAAAAGTTATAGAAAAAATGTTTTTTTTTTTTTGCTTTTTTAAATTTTTTTGGAGTTTGATTGGTGTAAATTATCGTAAAAATAATGGTATTCCTGTGCAAAAATCTTGCAAATTCTTCCAGTTATTTGGCTGATTTGATAGTGGACCAGAATATGGAGGTTTTGGTTCAATATGTCCTGTATAAGGTTGAATACGAACGGGTAGATCAATGTGACCTGTATCAAAATTTTATTTTACGCTACCATCTGGGAGATATAAAAGACGTCTTAAATTAGACACAGTAGGATCGTTCTTTACTCGTCCTGGTCTAATGGAACAAAAACGCATTAGTTTGTCATCATTGTAATTATTAAAGAAATCATAATTTAAATATACTGCATCAAACCGGCTTTTTACGATCTCATTGTTTTTTTAAACGTCTTTCTGGCTTCTCTAGTAATTCTAACGTAATCGATGGGCAAGTGTATAGATTGATTTTTTAATTTAATCTCCATCTTAGCATGGGCACTAGACCGTACCTCAAAAAAAAATTCGCCGTACACCCTCCAATATAAAGTATTTTTGTAAGGAAATTCCAAAAAAAAAAAAAAATTTAATTTTTCAATTTTTCGTTATAGCTTTGGCATTTAAAGTCGGATTTTAAAGTGTGGTATATCTATTTTTTTGCCTCGACGAGACCAGTGTTTTGCTATAAAGAAAAAATCCAATGAAAAAAATTTAAAAAGGTGACCCCTACGTTCGGCAACCAATATATAAAAAAATTTCTACTGGGTTTATCGAAAAACTTCCTTAGCAAAAGTTTAATGATTTTTTGCGAACTTTAATTTTCTGAGATTAGGGTGGTACATTAGGGTGTAGCAACTGAGATCGGGTAGGTAACTACTAGAATGGAATACTTGAGCTCAATGGCCCTTAGAGCAAAACACTGGTCTCCTCGAGAGAAAAACATCGATGTATCATACTTTAAGATCCGACTGTAAATACCAAAGATATAACGAAAAATGTAAAATGGCGACCCCTACGTCCGGCAAAAAACAACAAAAAAATTTTTTTTGAAACAGCCTTGCAAAAATTCTTCATATTGGAGGGTGTACGGCGCACTTTTTTTTTTGCCTGTAAGGTGATACGCTCTAATGAGCACTATCGCACTCCATTATGGCCTTTCTCTAAGAACTTCTGTTCAATAATTTTATTATTTTCCGCAGCAAAATGGGATAGAGCATTAGATAAATAATGGTTGCGGTTTTGGTAGCCACAACCATCCGAAAAAATTGTAATTGGCAATGAATCCGATAAGCAATACGTTTTTAAATGATGAATTATACAGGAAACAAATACTGACGCGGACAAATCACCATTGATTTCGCTTCACCAATAACTTGTGCACTGATGTGTGCCTATATTGTAAATAGTAAAATTGTGTACCTGCAGGCGTTGCTTAAAGTAAATTGCTGATGCATTAATATTGGGGCACAGTTTTACTGCTTGAGCATCCATTGTAAAAACGTGACGTGCACCTTTCTCAACTGCAATTTTATCAATACTTTTTTCGTTCTATGCATGATTTTGTTTTGAAATGTGTTGATTGTATTCCTTAGCTGATACTTGTTTAGCCTTAAATCCGACACAGAGATCGCATTGGTCTTTGCGAGGCATAAACAAAGCAAAATTCTCCTCAAAAGATTTAGAAAATAAAAAACTGGAAACGGCCTGAACATTTTTCTCTTAGCAGTAATTACAGTAATCTGCTTTGGTTTTAAATGTTCCTCCGATATATATTTTGTTTGTGTCCTTACGACAGTAGTGACTTTCTATCTAATTGTTCAAAATATTCTTTTAAATCTACTGTATTTTCAGATCTTTTAGCATCAAATGATGAAATTTTGGGTTCTTTGACTTTTAGCGAACCTTTTACCATATCAACATTTACTCATAGAGTAAAAAAAAACATGAAACGACATACCTGTAAAAGTTCCTGGTTGTAGGTAAAAGTGAATAAAGTAAACACTTTTTTAACCAAATTACAATTTTCCAAAAACAAAAAGATAAAATATTTTCATGGTAATTCATTCAGAATCGGCTTAAGCTATTTTGATAAACGATTAAAAATATCAAATTCATGTTCAGCATGCAAAAAATAGTAGGAAAACATGTATTGCAAGAAGAAATTATTCCAAAAAAAAATTTTGAAAATTAGTTATTTGAAAAGATAGAGGGTTTTGCATTCAGAAAACTTAATTGTGTAAGATAGATAAATAACAAAAATGCAAACAAAACAGCAAAAAAATATGTTTGTTATGAAATTCACACCATAGATGAGGGCTGTTTTAGTAAACATTTTACCATAAAAAAGTCATTTTCGTGAAAATCGTAGATAGAGGGTTTTGAATATAGGCCCTCGATATATTCAGTATTCTTATATCATTTTATTTAAAATCGTCAGTTAAATTTTAGAATTTTCAACTAGTTTCAGAATTTTTTTAATTCTTTTCCACATATAGTACAGAAATTCAAATGAAAAATTCTGAAATACAACTTTTTATTCTGAATTTTAATCGATGATTTCCGAAATATAATAAGAAATACTGCATAATATAGATTTACATAAAATTATATTTAACAAAAACGGTTTAAAAATATCAGCAGGGTTACACTTTTGGAAAAATTACCATACATTTTGCAATTTTAATAATCCCGGGATTCGGGACTCATTTTTATTGAATAATCCCGGGATTTCGGGACTCAGGATTTCGGGATTGGCATCCCTATCTACAACGGATTCTGTGGAAAAGATAATTTTTCTATATATGGAGTATACAAATTTTGACATATCTTAAAACCGAGAATTCTTAAAAACTAGAAAGTTCTGATCTAAACATGTAAAGATTTTTGTACAACAATTTTGTAGTCTTCCATTGTTATCATTATGTGACCTACAACAAAAAAACTAAAAGGTAAACAAAAGTTTTAAAATTTAACTTTTAAATTTGAAATCATTTTTGTGATTCAATTCTTTCAATATTCCGTGTATGGAAAATTTTCGTTTATTATAGATTTTGGAAAAAGTTAAAGTGTTTGTGTGTCTGTGATATAGCACGTGTAGAAATGAAAAAAAAAACTAGTCAAAAAGTAGCTGTTGTGCTGAAAATTGGAAAATTATTGAAGTTATGCATGCAAACTTTGCCTATTGGCCTTGGTCAAGATTATGTGTATTTGAATGGTTCTTAAAAAAGGTTACAATTTCTTTTTTTTGTGTTTATTGCTTAACTTAAACTGATTAAATTATTTTTCGTAATTTTATATAATACGATAGAAAATGTCAAAAAAGTAACCATTGGTTTGGACTTTTTATGGTCATTTTAGTTTCATTGACTACTTTTTTCTTTTTTTATGTAAACATTCTAGCTTTCATGATCGGTACTTCGTTACCGGTAGATTTGAGTATCGAAGTAATCCAGCGTAGAAACGGTAATTAAATAACATAATTTTTCGGACTACCAGTAATGATAGCAACTTACTGCATTATTTTAAAACTCTTCAAAATTAGTTGCTTATAATTAGATATTTGTTTCATTATTTCATAACAAAAAATAATGTGTTACCAATAATAACTTAGTTTTATCAATATAGCAATATAAGATGGACATTAGCCCGTACCTCAAAAAAAAAGTTCGCCGTACACCCTCCAATATGAAGTATTTTTGCAAGGGAATTTCAAAAATAATTTTTTTTTTGCCGAACGTAGGGGTTGTGTTGCTATAAAGGAAAAATCCAATGAAAAAAAATTTAAAAAGGCGATCGCTACGTTCGGCAACCAATATAGGAAAAAACAATTTTACTGGGTTTATCGAAAAACTTCCTTAGCAGAAGTTTAATGATTTTTTGCAAGCTTTAATTTTCTGACATTAGGGTTGTAGCAACTGAGATCTGGTGTGTAACATCGATGTATCATACTTTAATATCCGACTGTAAATACCAAAGATATAACGAAAAATGTTAAATGGCGACCCCTACATTCGGCAAAAAAAAATTTTTTTTTTGAACATTCCTTGCAAAAATACTTCATATTGGAGGGTGTACGGCGCACTTTTTTTTTGTTTTGCCTGTAAGGTGGTACGCTCTAATGGACATGTTTTGTTACCGGTAGATTACGAAATTGATAAAATTTAGAGTTGGCAGGCAATACCGCTTAAATACCCTTATCGATTCAAAACCCTTTCAACTGACTATCGTTACCCCTAACACACCGTTACCGAAACAACCGAATAACGTTATTCTTAAAATACCGTTACCGTTAGTTATTTTTGATTCTTTGTAATTGCAAATGCTTATTGCATATTTTACATACGATAAGTTGATCAATTTGTTTTGTTTTTATTTTCATTTCATTTTGTAAACAAATTTGCGGTATGCATCAAAATAACTGACTACCGTTACCCATAAAATACCGTTACCAAAATAATTGAAATACCATTGGCATTAAAATACTGATAAAGAAATAACCGAAATACCGTTATCCTTGAAATACCATTAGCGATATAATTTAAATGCAGTTATCCTTAAAATACCGACAACGAAATTAATCAAATAGTGTTATCCTCAAAATACCGTTACCGAAATAATCTAAATTAGCGTTACCCTTAATGATAACCGTTTCGGTTACCATCCATGATTATATTAATTAAAATTTTAATTGATTTTGATACTGCGTCATTCCATCTCAAATCGACCAATGGTTGGAATCGACCCCTTTCGATTTCGATGAATTTTGCTCAGAACTTTTCTTTCATCATATAACGAAGTTTTGCCAAAGGAAAAAAATTAAATTTTTTTTTCGAAAGTTATGCGACATTTAAAATTTCAAAAAATGTCATAATTTTTTTAATTTTTTGTATTGTCAGGAGGTTATTTTTTGAATATCTCGAAAACTACAATAGCTACAGAAATGATTCTTAGCTCATTTTAAAGAGGATACTTAGGCGTATTAAATTTTGGAATTTTACAATTTTAAAAATCCAAAAACTCAAAAACCTATTTTTTTTGCTTAATTTTTTTTAAATGAAACCTCTAACTGATCTTAAAAGACCTTGAAATTTTCAAGAGGGCGTTTAAAAAAAAAATGAATTTTTGAATTTTTTTTATTCTTTTTTAAGTTGAATCTTAATACAAAAAAATTAAACAAATATCCAATTTTGAAATTTTGAGCAATAAAAAACAAATTGAAGGCTTTAGAAGCACAGAAAAATGTTTAAATCGAAATTACGCTTTTATATTTTTGGTAATAGTTTGAAAAACAAATAAGGTAAGAAATGGTGTATACATGTGTATTAGACTGTCCCTTAAAATATCGATTTGTCCTCTATTTCTATGCATCAAACGTGCACCTGCAAAACACAGTTTAGTTTTTTTATCCTCTACTAACTACATATCCGAGTTTCATGAACATCTAAGACTTCGGGGTAGAAAATCTTTCTTTCTAGCCGCTGACGCAATTTTGTATCGGCTTGTATTTCTTAACACAACGTAGTAAATATACAAATACATGCCTTTTGGTGGGTTTATTGAATTCTTAGTATAGATTTGTTTAATATTTTGAGAGAGTTTTTATGAAATATGTATATCAAAAGTTTTATTTCACTTCATTTATAAAATCAGGCAACTGATGTGTCGCAGACCACTTAATCAAGAAATTCGGGTCCAAATTTTAAAATTTATTGAAACAATATACTACAGACACATTTTTTTTTATTCTATAAATTCAAAGAAACTCAGATAAGAAGAACTTTTTTATATTGCGTTTTGCTAACTTTTTTTAAATAAGTGCCAAATTGGTCATAGTTCCTAAACACTGTTTTCAAATCTGCAATTTAAAAATTAGACTTTAAGGTTTTATTCAGAACATATTAGAGAGTAAAAACTACAAAAATTTTTAGGAATTCCTTTTTTTGAATTTGGCTTTTATTTCAGCGGATTTCAAGAAAACAGCGATTTTTGGCATTTATTAACAATAACAGATATAACAGATATTCCTGAGCGGATATTAATGAAACTTCTTGGTATGATTTTTTTAGGTATCAGAATAATATTTTTGATTTAATTTTAGAAAATTAACCTTTAAGTGCTCTTGGGGATTTTTTGACCCTTCTTTTGTATTTTAATTCTTTTTCGACCAAAGTTTTAAGAAACATGGATACACACAAATAAAGTATTTTAGATTAATTTTGTTCCTTTGCAACGCCGAAATATTTGGAACTAAGGTTCAAACTTTGACGTGCTTTATCTCCGGAACTAATCAAGGTTTTTCCAAACCTAAAATCTTGTGTTTTTTGTATAACAAATCTCTACATAAAATAAGAATAGTTCAAATAATGAAAAAGCTGCATAGAGAGAGCTTTCTGCATAAATTTCAATAAACTTCCCCATCGCAATAACTCTTTAATATCATGCAGATAACTTCCTCAATCTGTCATTGCAGACCCTACCGTACACCTAAGGGGCCTAGAGATGATTCTGTTGATGGCCAGTTCCCTACTTGGGTCATCGACGATCTATGTTCTCCTTATAGTCCGCCAATCCGGTAATCCTGCGGAAAAACATTTAGGTGAAAAAGAGCCAAAAATATCAAATATCGGTTTTTCCATTCATCGCTACAACTTACCAATACAAATGAAAACAAAACCCCCAACCCCAACCCCCTCCCCCAAAACTTAATCAGAATAACCAAACTCACCATCCGTACAAAAACAGCCGTGCAGGCACTTGGGCAATTCCTGAAAAGCTTTTGATCCCTTCAAAAGGGACTTATAAGCAAAATTAACCTACTGGTTCCATAGAACCCCTCTGGGACGAATATGCAACATGCTCCCGAAAAATTACCAGAATAGTGAAACATAACAAACCAAATCTCAAATGATCACAAAACCATAAATTCAAAAAACACTGGGAAAACCAATGAAAAAACACAGAAAAACTTACCAAGATCCAATAACTGCTGCCCATAACATCCGTGCACCATACCAAATACTCGTGACAAAAAACTATAATATTTATTCAACACACAAACACAATAATATACAATATTTAGTTGAAATAATAAAATTTAAATTTTAGAAACGAAAAAACAAGTACATATATCAAAACATTTGGTGAAAGTTGTTCAAATAACTCTGTTAACACCAACCCAGCAAAATATTGGTAATGACACCTTATTACTATCTGCTTTACCAAAAATGATATATCATTACCTTTTGCATTATTTTATAATATAAAATAATGACTTCCTAATAACGGCCTATTGTATTCATTGTTTGTAAATATAAAATGATGACTTACTCGTATTAGTTTAAATAAGTATATTTTACTAAGTTAAATTTTTTTATAATATGTAAATATGTTTTATGTTTAAATTTTTATGACGAGTCCTAAAATTACACACTAGAGAAAACTTAAATTTTTCTGAATGTATTTCCTTAGGCTAATAGTATTTGCCTAACTCCTTATTTTTAAGAATCAAGTAAGCAATCGGATAACCACTTATAATTAAACTTTTTGTAAGCATGTGTGTAACCACTTATTATTCAAAATCTCATAACTACCTATTTCTCATTTTTTCGTAAGCGAGCGGGTAAACGTGACTACTTATAAAAACGACCACGCCAAACAAAAATAATGAGTTTAGACGCCAAAAAATAAGTTGTGCGGAGCTATGAATTTCTATTATATAACCACTTATTTGGTAATGAAAGATTTTGCTGGGAAGTTGTATACATACCCGAGTAAAAAAATTATATATAATCATATGTGGCATATATTACAATATACAATTAGACATGTCGTTATGTATATATAGAGCAATTCCATATGAAAACGATCAAAATTGGCAAATTTTTGGACGACCCCTCTACGATTTTAAAATAAATAGTCTCAATCGATTGCCCAGCAAAAAATAATGTACCTACATATATTTTTTTTTTTTTATAGTGACTGGTTTAGTGGTGGTGTACACCACTGTCATGTGACAAAATTGAAGAATTCTTCATAAGGGACCTCATTGAAAGTTGTTTTAAAAAAAAAACTACTAAAGCGATTGCAACGAGTGATAGCTCGTTGGAAAGGTATTGAATCAGGCTTTAATTGAAAAATAAAATTTTCCTAATTTTTCTCAGAAATTTACCTTTTTTCCCATGAAAATTAAATTTTCCCATGAAAATTAAATTTTCCGATTTTCCACAGAAGCTCCTAAATTTTCCGGCTAATTTTTTTTTTTTTTTGGATTCCTCATAATTTTTGCTTTAAGAATCAGCAATAAAAAAATGGGCCCCGACTCCTTGTTTGGACAGGAGAGGAGCATTTAAGAGACCACCTTGTTCTCATTGTTTTTATATTTTTTATAATTGAATTACTTGTAATTATTTAACATTATTTTATTTTATTATTAAAAATACATTTTAAAAATTATTTTACAGTTAAAAATACATTTATGAACAAAAAATCAATTTTTTTTAAGAGCCCCAAGTTGAGTGTGTAGTGAATATGGTCTGCCTGCCTTCACAAGATCGGCCATAAATCCATGGATAATAGCAGCAGTGGCATGTAATGGCACACCAAACCCGACTGAGGCTACAGGTCATAAAATGTTTTGTAAATTTTTTAAATTACCAGGTAATAAATATTTCGCCTAAAATGACACGTGCAGAAACAAGTCATAAAACACGGATTTTCCATAAATATGGCGAAATATTTATTACCTGGTAATTTGAAAAATTTACAAAACATTTTATGACCTGTGGTCGGCTTATTGGCAGTAACCAATTAAGTCCCTCTTTAAAAAACATTTTATGACCAGTAGTTCACGCAAATTTTCCTATTAAAGAAAAGCAAATATCGCTTATTTTTTTTTACCAAAAAATAAATATAAATACTTCACACACTCTGAGTCAAATTTTAGTTGAATACTAAACGTGAAAGTGTTAAAGTGTTTTTTTTTTTGTAAAGTAAAGAGTGAAGCTGTAGAGACAATTTAAAGTAAAATGAATAAATTTTGCTGCAATCCGTTTAACAAGAGTGGACATCGTTCGAAAAAGATAAAAGTATTAAAATTAACTGGTGTTTCGAAGCGATACATGAATGAATTAAATATACAATACGGTGAAGAAGCAGAATTCATTTGCCCCAAGTGTAAAATCGATTTGTCTCAACAAGCAAATGCATTGAAACAAATGCAACCACAATTTGAGAGTGAAATGACAATTGAACAAAATGTTTCATCTGATAGTGAGGCAGACATTCCGATGGTCAATATGTCTTTGAGTCCTTTGAATGAGGCTATTACCACTTTAGGTGAATCGCCTATTACAAAAAGAAAGTTGCGAAGTGAAAAATACAGGAAAGAGAAAAAAGGCAAGGTTATGAGTGCAATCGCGACAATATTTGATGAAGGCTCTGATAACGAATGCAGTCAAGCAGATGACGTTGATGACGGCAAACAAATGATTGAGCAGTTGAAAAGAAAATTCAATTTAGCGACCACTTTTCCGGAGAAATATCTCATTTTATCTGTGCTGCCTCAATCATGGTCTATACGCAAGATTTCTGAACAGTTTCAAACATCTTTTTACATCGCGAGAAGAAGCAAAGAATTAGGTCGACAGAAAGGCATATTGGCGACTCCCACCAAGAAATTTGGCTCAGCGAAGCAACGGTGAAATTGATTCAAGATTTTTACTGCAATGATGACAACAGCCGCGCCTGCCCAGGTACACGTGGCTATGTTATCACACGTGAAGATGGAGAAAAAGTACACAAGCAGCGCAGATTATTATTATGTAATCTATCCGAAGCATACCATCCGTTCAAAGAGAAATACCCAGCAGAAAAAGTGGGATTTTCTAAGTTTGCCATCCTACGACCAAAAGAATGCGTGCTGGCATTAGACAGGCACGGAACGCATTCAGTCTGCGTTTGCATGTTTCATCAAAACATCAAATTAATGTTCTTTCCATGCAAGAAATTGAAAGTATTTCACGGTGAAATTGAAACATATAGGGACCTCCTGTCGAAGTCGTTGTGCGCATACCCCACGGAAAATTGTCATCTGTCCAAATGCGATAATTGTCCGAAGATTGACGAGCTAGAGCAATATTTGGCGGAAAAGTTTGAACAGCTGTTAATTCAGGAGGTGCATTTCAAACAGTGGATAATTAGCAGCGGCAGATGTTCCCTTGAGACCGTGGTAAAGCAGATTCCGGAATTCATCGAGGAATTCGGATTCAAGTTGAATGAACTGAAGGCGCACCATTTCATATCCGAGATGCAATCGAAATTTCTAAAGGAAAGTAAGGAGAAATTAGCCCAAAATGAATTCATTGTGATAAGCGACTTTGCCGAGAATTACACTTTTCTCGTTCAGGATGAAATTCAGGCTTATCACTGGGCAAACGACCAGTGCACGGTGCATCCTTTTTGCATTTATTTCAAAAACGAAGATAACGAACTACAGACCGTAAGCCTTGTTGTTGTCGCGGAGAGTTTAGCTCATAATTATGTGTCCGTTTATTTATTTCAAATGAAACTGTTTGAATTCTTAAGATCAAAATTCGATGCAATCAACAAAGTAACGTTTTTCTCAGACGGCGCGGCTTCTCAGTACAAGAATAAAAAAAATGTTTACAATCTTTGCATAATTGAAGAAGAACAAAACTGCAAGGTCGAGTGGCACTTTTTTGCGACGTCCCACGGTAAGGGCCCATGCGATGCGTTAGGGGCAACCCTAAAACGCATGGCGACTAAGGCAAGTTTGCAAAGGCCATAACTGACCAGATCTTAAATGTACAACATTTGTTTTCGTGGATTCAAAGCAAGGAAATTGCCATTAACACAGTTTTATGCACTCAAAAAGAACACGATGCCATGGAGCGACGAATTTAAAACAGATATAATAATGTCAAAACTATAACTGGAACGCAAAAGTTTCATTGCTTCATACCAAATATTTCTGATATGTCAATTAATGTAAAGCGGTTCTCTTCGTCTGCCGACGTGCTAAATTTAAAGTTACTTTAATTTTATAATGATGCCAAGACAATTGAAATTTTTAATAAATATTGTAATTAAGTACAAGCAGCAAAATAAGAAAGATTTTTTCTTCATAAATGTATTTTTAACTGTAAAATAATTTTTAAAATGTATTTTTAATAATAAAATAAAACAATGTTAAATAATTACAAATAATTGAATTATAAAAAATATAAAAACAATGAGAACAAGGTGGTCTCTTAAATGCTCCTCTCCTGTCCAAACAAGGAGTCGGGGCCCATTTTTTTATTGCTGATTCTTAAAGCAAAAATTATGAGGAATCCAAAAAAAAGTCGCTTAAATTTATGTATGACATTCGAATCGCTTTAGTAGTTTTTTTTTAAAACAACTTTCAATGAGGTCCCTTATGAAGAATTCTTCAATTTTGTCACATGACAGTGGTGTACACCACCACTAAACCAGTCACTATAAAAAAAAAAAAAATATGTAGGTACATTATTTTTTGCTGGGCAATCGATTGAGACTATTTATTTTAGAATCGGAGAGGGGTCGTCCAAAAGGTGATCGCTTTCATATGGAATTGCTCTATATATATTAGGGCGGGTCGATTTATTTTTCATCAATTTCCCTACGATTTCCGTATTCTATGGGTTATTCCATGAAAATTTACCAAAGGAACCATACCTCTATCGTTAAAATCGAGTCCCCTACTTTGTGTTGGTAGATTTTTTCCCAAATTGACGTTCGTATGAAATATTACCTACACGTTCACATCCATAACTCAAAAACTATCGATCGGGTTTAATCGCCAGTAGGCGCGTTGGAAAGGTGAGCTCATTTTGATCAATTTACAAAAATCTCCAACATTGGTCCAACGGTTCAAAAGTTACGGGCATTTTTGTCCAAATTTTGGAGCATTTTTCCATAAGGGACATAAGAAATAACTTTTTCCTATAACACTGTTTCTATAATGATGTAACCAGCACCATCTAGACACTTCTGGCAACACTACTTAATTGTGTTTACTTTAATAAATTTTGTGTTTAAATAAAGTTAAAGTAAATCAATTTCAAGGACTTATTAAATCAAGGACTTATTATTTTAACAATATTTTAACAGCGATTATAAAAGGATAATCGTAACAATATTTAATTCTTTTAGTGACGGTTTAAAAAATGGATTCAGAGCCTGGTTCATCGCAAAATCCAACAGATACCCAACGCAGTAGTTTGCAACATTTGGTCTCTCATGATGTTTTTTCTTTTGGCGTGGCCTGTGAATTACCTGATATTAATCTGTCAACTAAACGAGATATATTGAAGTTCTATTTTTTCTTGGCCGAACGTTCAAAAGCCCAAAGCAAAATGTTTTCGTATAAAGATTTACTCCCCAAGTAGCAGACAGATTGTTAGAAATTTGGAATCAACTTAATATTGAACTTATACTCAAAGGTAGCATCATTAGAAAATTGAATAATATGCTTGACGCATATAGTAATGCAGATAAACAACGAGTAAAACGCGCAACAGAATTCAAAAAATTCGTAGAATCAACAAACCAATTATTCAACATTGGAAAATGTAAATGCAACTTGAAAGAAAACGACTGCTCAATCAATATAATGACAGAATACAAACGATACCGGAACACGATAATGGAAGTGAAGAGACGATACCAACGGCTATACCAACAATCTCAGTGAGCAACGATCCTACATACGAACCACATTATGACGAAATGGAAGTTGATGTGAGAGGAGGTTCAGAATTAGTTCTACCACCACAAACATACACTCCCAGATACAATACTAAAAACTATGCAATGATGTGTGACAGATTTGGTGTGCATGATAGGATGGGATCAGCATTGGCAACAGCTCTGATGGAAGACCTGGGCGTAAAAATGGTCATGACAATCTTGTCATCATGGATAAAAGTAAACTTCGTAGAGAAAGAGAAAAATGGAGACAAGACGCACTTCGTAAGCGGTATGATGGCTCGAATTTGATATCATTTTCATTCGACGGCAGGAAAAATGATGCTCTAACTGTAGAAAAAATTGATGAGAAATTGCATCCAAGGATGGTTAAAGAACCTCATCTAGTTGTTTTGAGGGAACCAAAATCTCAATTGATAGGCTACACAAAACTAGAAAGTGAAACTGCGGCAAGCAAAGTCAACAAATTGATCGAATTCTTCCAAGAAAAACAATTGTCTCTAGATTCATTAATTGCCATATGCGCTGATGGTGAACCAACAAATACTGGCGTACACGGTGGAATTTTGCGACTATTCGAAAAACAGTTAAAGAGACCACTGCACTGGTTTGTCTGTCTTCTGCACTTTAACGAGCTGCCGTTTAGACATTTGTTTGACACTTTAGACAAATCAACCACCACTGGACCACGATCAACTACCGGAAAGTTGAGCTCAAAAATTGCTGATTGTGAAAATCTTCCGGTATGTAATTTTTATAGCTGATTCTTTACCATTTTTTATTCTATTTTTTAGCTTTTATGTTTTCTTTTCAGTTGGTAACCGATTTTGAGGAAAATATGCCTCCTGGTGATTTAAATCCAGAAGAATTATCTACTGATTCGAGGTACTTGATGTTAATGGCCAATGCAATTTCTAATGGTGTGGTTCCTGCGGATTTGTCTCACATAAAACCAGGGCCAATTGCACATTCTCGTTGGCTCACCAAAGCCAATAGATTATTACGGTTGTATGTGACAACTAATAATCCAACTGAAAATTTAAAAATTCTGGCTAACTATATAATAAAAGTATACACGCCAATGTATTTCAATGTTAAGTATTATAGCTCTGCCGCATACGGTAGTACATTACTTTTTAAATTTATTACTTGGACACGATTTTTACCACCGAATTTACTTGGAGTTGTAAATACAGTAATTCAAGATAATCCATATTTTGCACACTCAGAAAATATCTTGCTATCTATGTTATTTGATGATAGAATGGAAAAACGAAACATTGCTATAAAGAAGATTTTACATTACCGAAGAGATATTGTCGACCCAACGGAACTTAGAGTTTATAAAAAATCTCTTATAAACTTTAATTGTACGGAATATACAAATATGATTGATTTAAATGACGATACCATTTTATTCGAACCACCGTTTACGCAAAGTTATTCGTATGAACATTTGGAGGGATATTTAAATTACGAAGTGCCACCGTTCGATGATCCACAAATTCCTTTACACATTCAAGGAACGGAAAGACATGTCCAATTGCTGGCTGCCACTGCTAAACGAGTTGCAGGAAAGAATGTAGAAGGCGCTATGGCGACGACATTAGAGAGCCGTACGAAAACACCCAGACTTGAAAGCAAACAAGACTTTCAGAAAAAATAATGGTTTTTTTCACATTTTGTCTTTTACTACACTCAAACTGAATATTTTTTTTGATAGAATGTTGATAGATACTTTATTATCTCTTAATTTGAATTTTTGTACAAAAAAAAATACAAAGGGAAAAAAAAACAAAAATTTGGTTTTATGTGTTATTTTGTTTTAGCAATATCGCATGAATTAATCAACCGAATTCGATAAATTTGGGCTTAAACTCTTCGTTTTGAATTGTAAATTGAATAAAATAATGGATTGAGCCAAAAAAATGGCCATGAAAGTAATATTCTTGGACAAAATCATGAAAAAAATGGAATAATGCTCCAAAATTTGGACAAAAATGCCCGTAACTTTTGAACCGTTGGACCAATGTTGGAGATTTTTTTTTGTAAATTGATCAAAATGAGCTCACCTTTCCGAGCCTACTGGCGATTAAACCCGATCGATAGTTTTTGAGTTATGGATGTGAACGTGTAGGTAATATTTCATACGAACGTCAATTTGGGAAAAAATGTACCAACAAAAAGTAGGGGACTCGATTTTAACGATAGAGGTATGGTTCCTTCGACAAATTTTCATGGAATAACCCATAGAATACGGAAATCATAGGGAAATTGGTGAATTTTTTCACTCCCTACAAATCGACCCGCTCTAATATATATATATATATATATATGTATATAATTATATATGACGTCTTTTACCAAAATTTTTCCTTATATTATGCCATATATAATTTCATCTAATTAGATACCGGCCTTTATAATATTGGATATGGTATATATGATTATATATTACATAGCATGGCTGATGTTATTGCATATAAAGTTGTATACAGAGCTATATCTTAATATATATGGTGGCATTTTAGCAATATATAATTATATATGGTATCATTTAAACAATATATAACTATATATGGTGCCAGTTAAACTAGATATTATCATATATGGTGGCATTTAAACAATATATGGTCATATATGGTACCTCATGAACAAACATGTTAATACAGTTGCAGATATGATAATATATGCTACTATATATGGTGGAATATATATTTATATATGGGGTTATTTAAGCAATATATTAGCATATATGGTGCCATTTAAACAATATATGGTCATATATAGTACCTCATGATCAAAATTTTTAATATAGTTCCAGATATAATAATATATGCTGCTATATATAGTGCAATATATATTGATATATGATCCCGGTGAAAAATGTCCATACATGAACATTTATGGTTCAACCATATATGTATGGATCCGAAAAATGAGGTAACACCTAAGTATATGTTCATATATGGACATATATGAACATATACATTTACTAAATATATGCAAATACATGCGAACGTTGCTGTCCTTTATTATAAGGTAGTACTATAGATATAAATTTATGTATGACATTCAAATTAGGCACTATTTATGTTCCTTTTTTTATTCATGGCATTAAATATAATTCCATATTTATCCATATGAGCTCCTTTTACACATATGGAAAAATGTATTCTTCCAAATATGATCATATACAAGTCCCTTTTGCATAAATTGAATAACATATACTTCCATATATGAGTGCCTTTTCCATATATGAAATAACAGATGACTCCATATATGTCTGTATATGAAATCTTTTTCCATATATGGAATCACATATACTTCCATATATGTTCATATGAAATCCATATATGCTCAAAAAAAATCCATATTTGTTCAGATGTGTCCATACATAAACCATATATGAACATATTTAAGTGTATATGAGAATTTTTCACCGGGATATCATTTAAACAATATATTACCATATATGGTGACATTTAAACCATATATTATGATATATGGTGCCATTTCAACAATATATGGATATATGGTACCTCATGAACAACATTTTTTATACAGTTCCAGATATGATAATATATGCTGTATAGGACCACTTTGATATATCGTATCATTTAAACAACATACATGTATGGTACCATTTAAACAATATATTGTCATATATGATACCATTTAAACAATGTATTGTCATATATGATAACTCACCAGCAACTACAATATTAACTGTATTTCAGAAGCTATTAATTGTATTTCAGAAATTATAATTGTATTTCAGAAATTATCGAATGTGTTTCAGAAATTATTAATTGCACTTCAGAAATAATCAAATCTATTTCAGAATTTGTTGATTGTATTTCATAGTTAATAGAGAAAAATTTCTGAAATACATTTCTTAATTTCTGAAATACAATTAATAATTTCCGAAATACAGTTTGATAATATCTGAAATACAGTTGTGAATTTCGGAAATACAATTAATAAATTCTGAAATAAAATTGATAAAACTGAAATTCAATTGACTAGTTCTGAAATACAATTCATAAATCTGAAAAATAAGTTCTGAAATACAATTGATTATTTGTGAAACGCAATTGATAAATCTTAAAAACAATTAATACAATTGGAAATGGAGTAGAGCGTCAAAAAAATGTAAATAAAATTATTTTATTAAAAAAATTCAATTTAATAAAAAAAAATATAATTTTATAAAAAAATGTGTAGAAAAAAAATTATAATTTTATAAAAAGGAATTAATTTTGCAACGGTATCGAACTCGAGACCTCCTGAGTTTAAACCTTATTTAACAAAATATTGTAATTTTTATAAAATCAGTACTCTGCCAGTGTATCATTTTTTGAACAGTTGGTAATATCTGGCTGGGATCTTATTTAATCCCAAATAAATGAAGATCTTACGTAGTTCTCAAATATAATGCGGGATCTATTTTTATCTCTCATTTGTGTGGATACCCTATTAAAAAAATTAATGAAGTACAACATACAATCATATCTTTTTTTGATACCGGCCAAAATAAAATTTTATTCGAAAAATGGTGGATCGTACTGCAGTAATTTAGATCCACCTTGGATCTAATATGATGAAATACGATTATATAAAATTGGATGTGACATAATGATAATCAAGAAGTAATTTCAATAGAATGGACAATTTAATGCAATCTGAGCGATATCTGAATGAATAATTTTTGTCTACTGGTATCAAATAAAATGTAACTTTTTGTATTAAATCTAATTTTATATAATTAGATTAACCCATTTTTTCGATTTGCCATTTTTCGGATCAAATTAGATCTAAGTTTATCCCCAAATATATTGCTGGATCTAACTCGATCTGCCACTTTTTCGGATCAAATTCGATATGCCAAAATTGAGATCAAATTAGATTTAAGTTTATCCATAAAAATATAGCTGGATCTAATTCGATCTGCCATTTTTCGGATCAAATTAGATCTTAGATTATCCCCATATATACAATGGGATCTAATACGATATGATTGGATACACCCAATTTTGAGATCTAATTGGATCAGCTAGATATTACAGAAGATCTTAAACAATATTAAATTGGATATAATTAGATATTGCGCGAGATCAATTTTTTTTACTCGGGTAGTAATAAAAAATTAGAAATTAACCCTTATAGGTACATGGAGTCAAAATTACCCATGTTAAAATGACGTGTCTCTTTCAAACAAAAATACCGATCAAGGACCGGTCTCTGCCGCTTTGGGATCTATCCTGCGTATCACTTTGGACCGGTCGCTTTCCCCGTAGGGCAGTAATAGCCTGTGTAAATTGTATTATATAAATTAATAAATAAATTTTGACATATAAATTAACCACTGGCGAGTCTTTTCGTGAGACAAAACGGAGGTCTTTTTATTCCCATGTGTCTCTTAAAAATTTTCAATAAAAATGTTTTCTTCCTCTTCTTCCTGTACAAAATTTTAGAAAATTTCGTAAGAAATTAATCTAATAGTAATAACGGTTGTTCTATGCGACGGTTGCAAACATTACTAAAAAAATCAGTTAAACTGTTTAAAACAATAGGTAAATAAAAACATTTGAACTTGAACCACAACAATATATTCTTAAGTAATAAAGCCTTGTAGGTTATCTGATAATTAATGAGAATTTTAGTTTGGTTTGTACTGTATAACTGTAAACAAATTTGGTCAGTAAATTTTTCGTTTTTACATTTGATGTGTTAACCTTTTACAACTATGCAGTAAACAAGATTACATAGTATATTGCAGTGAAATAATTAAATTTGAATTTAAATGCAATTTAATACCTTTAAGGAAATGACATGTAATAAGTTTTAGTTATAGATAACTAAACCTGATATCTTTATGTTCTAACAAATATTAGAAAAGTGAATATTCCTACATACTAGTTACAACGTTGATGTCCTATGAATAATTGGTACGCAAGTAACTTTTTGAAATTTTATAGTGCTTGTACTACAAATGAGTACACGAATGTGACCTTTAAATATTCAACAACCTAAAAACAATAAACTTTTATACAACAATAGATTTCAACCACAAAAAAGAGTGTACTTATAAAATGGTAATAAAAAACTTTGTTAGGAAGAAAGAAATTTGTTATAATACAAATAATCAAGAAAATAAATTCAAGTAGTTTTTTTCTTTTCTTTATAGCACTTGAATTTGTATTTTATTAAAAAGTGCACTTTTACCTTTACCCACTTTTTATTATCATTTGTATAGCTGTTTATGAATGCACTTCATGCATTGAAAATTTGTTAGAAGAAATTGTCGAAATGAATGAATGAAAATATGTAGTTCATTACAAAATTTCTATATATGTATGTTAGGAGTAACCTCTTGTGGTTACCCAACAGTATGTCCAAAGGTGTCACATAAACATCGCTTTGAATTCTCTGCACACAGGGGTAAAAATTATTTTTAAAGTCGTTTTCGAAATTTAGACAAACTATCTAAAAATTTAAAAATCAACCATCCAATTTTTGTATTATAGGAATTAAATATGCTAAAATCCCAAACGTATTTAACAAATTGTGAAAAGTAATCTGTTGAAGGCATGTCCCTATCCGGATTTCATTCTTGCCTAAGGAAATCGTCAGGGGACGACGTTTTTAGAATTTCTGGATGAGAACTTAAAAGCACCTATGTTCAGCACAATTTTTTAAACAATATGATATTTAAAGTCTTCTTTAACCCATCTTCTCCTAAATTAAGAAATCGTGCTAATTTTTCAACGAAAATTGGTATGGCAAATAAGCGTTGTTTTCAAATTTTATATTATTATTTTTTTAAGATTAAAAAAAATCCGACACCAAGGTTTCGAAATTGATATTTGGCAACGCTGTAAAGATATTATAACAGTTTTTCGTTTGTATATCAAAAATTGTTTTGAAAATATCGGCTCTGGAAGTTGTGTCGCCATATGATGATGCTATGATAATAAGGGTTAATTTTTTATTATTTTTTATACATACATTTGGTTAGCATAAGTCCAAATTCTAATATGATATTGTCATAATAGATTTTATTTGTTATTTCAAAAAGGTTGACCATTTTCATGACAATTTAAAAATACATATCGATGTCCTAAAAACACTATTATCTGAACTTTTTGCAATATAGTTTGAATAAAAAAATAACTTTAAAAAGGCATCGCGCAATGCCTAAACAAAGATGTTATTTATTACCAATGTATGACTTGGAACACGATACGTTTATTCAACTTTAATAATATTTAAAAATTCTATAGTAAATATATATTTTACAACGATAGCACATTAGCACTTAAACTGTGAATTCCTTAATTATGTTTTTACAAATAATCAAATTATGTCTAAAATTAGTATTCTTTTGTTAAATTAAATTTTTATGTACAAAGTTGGTATATATACATACTAACTTACAATAATAATAAATACTCCGTCATTTTCAAATTGGAAAAAATTAAAAACTTTTTAAAAAATTTTAAAAATAAAGCTAAAACAGATTATTTTTTGTGAATTACTACGTTTCTACAAAACATATTTTTATCTGGAAAGATCATCATAAGAATGAAATTGTTTTTGTTAAATATTGTTGATGCATGTGTTGGTCTAAACTTCTTTTTAAAATCACTTTTAATTCAATCGTTATAACAACTTTTTATTATTATAACAATTTTATTCAAATACCTTAAGATCTCAAAACGACGATTTCGACGTAAGCGATTATTCGAAAATGACACAGATATTAACACTTAATTTAATTAAATTATTTATTTATTTCAGTATATAATTTATTATTAATAAAATTCCTACTAAAAATTAATTTATTCTCTTATTTAAAAAAATGTTTTGGGTGGTTTAACTTTAAACACCGCTGTGGTAAATGTATGAATTTTTTGGGATTTTTTACGCATTCTTTGTGTACACTTACAAGTAACAGATGTTTTTTTACACACAAATTTAGTAAATTAACACATAAATTTGAAAATTTAATTTAATTTTTACGAATTTGAAAAGGTGACACGGAGGAAATAAGAAGATAAACAGAGAAAATCTGAAGTAGAATGTTTGTATATGTCTGTTTGATCACTTCTGAAATTATTCATATAGAGACAATCTGACAATTAAAATATAAACAATAATACAATTTAATGGAAGATCACTGATGAAGCCTGCCCATAAAAAGGCAGAAACTAGATCTAGTCTGATTTGCAAATTTAATGTGTTTATAACTTTTGAGGAAGGTTTATTCTTTTTCTTAACCTCAAACCTACTAAATTAAATGTATTATTTGTGCAACAACTTACACATAATGTGCGTATATATTTTCAATTACCCGCATAGAGTAAATTTATCCAATTTATAGTAGGAGTACAGTTTCCTTTTATAAGTTGCTTAAATTTCATCAGAATTTTATTGGGGTGCTGGTCTACGGAGTGGTGTAGGGGAAAACTAACGATTACATGGTCGTTTATATAAAGTTGAATAAAAATGATTAGTATTCGGCCCACTGTTACAACCATTAGCAGGGAATTATTACTGCAATACCTGCACCATAGCACACATACATCTTACTTCTACTTCAATACACATTCATAAAAATTGAACAATACAATTTGTTTAATGTCCTTAACCTATTTATATAAACTCCAAACAAATTAAAATTTAAAATGTTCGTGTAAAGTACGCGTTATAATGTGAAGTTGCTTACGTAAGGCAAGATTCAATTACGATTCAATTTTACACCTACCTTGAAAAATATACCATCTAAGTCAGCGATTCACAAATTTTTTGCCACATGTTCGGCTTTAAGGATTCAAAAACTTCCATGATATCCCTTTTATTATACCACAAACTATATATCGCTGGTCATAAGTATACACTCAAAATAGTTTGTAGTTTAAATTAACTGAAAATGTAATTTAAAATTAATGAAAAATCACTTGAAAACCGGTCTACTGACTGTTCATTTAAATCAAAAGAACTTTTTATTTATTTTTAAATGTTAATAAATAAACTACAAAATCCTTAAAAAATAATGATTTTTCATTTATTTCGTTTTTTTTAAATTTCAAAAAATTAACTACAAAATCCGTAAGAATAAATGATATTCAGTTTATTGCGTTTTTTTAACTGACCTAGAAATCGAAAGGGAATTATTTTTTAACAAAACATTTTAAATGAAAATAATAACTGTAACAGAAAATCCGTATTTATCAGTGTGTTTGTTCACTCGAAAATCTACAATTGGAAAGTTTTGTTTACTTTTTGTATTGAGTTTTTCCAGCTGTAGTAAAAGTAGTAACTTGTAGTAAGTAAACGAACACGCTTTCTATGTAATTTATTTTTTAAATAAACGACAAAAACAGTTAAAAAATATATTTCTTTGTATTTTAACTGTATAATCATTTAAAAATAAATGTACGGATAACTTTTTAAATTAACTACAGTCAGTTACTGTAATAATATTTTCAGTGTACATCTCGTAACTGACAATTAATATTGTTACGAAATTATATTAGTTTAGTGTAGAAAACTCTGGAATTTTCTAGAAGAACATATCCCAAGAAACGGGAATTACTAAACACTTCAATATGGCAACGTAAGGCTATATTTATGTAGACACTTCAGCATATGATATAAAGTTAAATGTTATAATCAATCATACTGGAAGCTTATAGTATGATCTACAACATGTAGTTAAACCAAGGAACATAGAAACCAGGAAGTACAAACTTAATGTTGTGCGGCTTGTTCGCCGGGTTGAATTATTTTTTAAGGGTCAGCCAAGCGTTCGTTTAGCGTTAGCCTACCCTTAGCCCGCCGCTTGCTAAGCATTCGTTTAGAGTTAGCCCGCATTTAACCCGCAGCCGACTAGTAATGTTACTAAAAACTATTTCGTGAAATAACTGGTTATGATACAAGCACTATGGTGAAGATAATTTTGTTGTATTTTTTTTTGTTCATTTTTTTTGTGTATTTTTTTTTTTTGTAGATATTTATTTTAGTATAAAGTACACTCAGAAAATTATGTCAGTAAATTTAACTCAGAAAAAAGTAGGGGTAACATTACGTAAGTGCAAAATTAAGCATTGTGTTTTATAATATAAAAACATATTTTAATTATAAAAAAAATATTGTTTTAAACATAAAAATGTGTAATTACTTCAGCTTTACTTAATGTTAAACCTGCTGTTTACTGCGTGCAGTATACACTTTTTTAACTGCAATTAAAGTTAATTTTATTGAGATAATTTTCTGAGTGTACATTGAAAACCGTTTACTAATTTTTCTGAAAATTTTTTTTTCTAAGTGTAATTGTATAATTACATGCCACTTACAATTGTTTTTTTTTCTGCGTGCAGTGTACACTTTTTTAAATGCAATTGAAGTTAATTATACTAACATAATTTTCTGAGTATATGTATAGTTAAATAAATGCACTTACGTAATTTTACCCCTACTTTTTTCAGAGTGCTGTGTAAACTTTTTCAACCACAATTGAAGTTAATTTTACTGACATTATTTTCTGAGTGTACTTTAAACTAAAATAAATGTCTCGGTTTGCATGTTATTTTTTTTTTATTAAACTGTATTGTGAATACAAGACTTAACATAGATATATTTTCAAAAAAATATAAAAATTAACAAAAAAAAATACAACAAAATTATCTTCCCCATAGCGCATGTCACTGTTGGTAAAAGTGGCACAAAAGTGCCATTTGTGGCACTATTGAATATTCAATGGCACCATGACACTCTTCATAGAATTTTGGCACTTTTTAAGAAAATTTCTATATAATTTGATAAAAGGTCGATATCGCTGGTTTTTCATTAAAAGCCACGCCTACTTAGAACGGGTAGCAAAATTAAAAAACAAAATCTACACTAAAAATTTCTACAATTTTCTGGACCAGCTTCCAGTTCTTCCGGGACAAGAAAAATTTTAAAATTCTTCAAAAGAAAATACAATTTTTATAATTTAAATTGTTGACAATTTATTTGTTTGTTATGTGCTTTTTATTACATGACAATTTTGTCAAGGTTTTGCTGTGACAATTTTTCTGAGAATACCAAAATTATAATAATTTCCATTCACCAAAGTTTTGTGACAATTTTGTTATTCCCAGCAAACAAAGATATTCATTAATGACTCAGAAATGAGCTCCAAAAACATAAACATTTTTTCACTTTTTCCTATGAAAGTGGTCCGTCCAAAAGAGACTCCTGTGTAATCAGAAATGACTCAGAAAAAAGAACGTATAAAATCGAAATTTTTCTCATAAATTTAAATAATTTTGGAATCTTTTTTGAGTTTGAAAAATAAACCCTCATTTTGATCAATTTTTAATCCAATGGATTAATTTTTAATCAAATACATATTAAAAAACCAATAAAAATCCTAATCAAATGTATCACTATTTTATAGAAAATTTTTTTTTTTTTTTTATTTATTTATTATTTATTTATTTATTTATTGATTTCCTGAACAACAAGACTAAGTCTTATAATTATAGTACAGGATTTTAAAAGTGTACAAATATACTTTGCCAATTAAAGAGCTACAAATTTTTAATTGAATGGACAATTTTGTGATTGGAGGAATTTCAACGATAAAATTTATTGAATAGGCAGTTTTCATGATTGAATTTAGTTTTTATTTTTTTGTGTGTTGAGATCACTTATTTTCATTCATATTAAATACTAATGGCCGACAGAACAGTTTGGCTAACAAAGTGGGTATGAGTCGATCTTTGGTATTGATGGAAATGAGGATTGAATGCGATTTAGGACGTTTTTAGGACGCAAATTGTCCATAAACTTAGAATAACGCAGTTTGTAATGGAATATCAATAAAAAGCAAAATTCAAAACGAGAAAAAGTTGTTTAGAAAAATTTGTGCTAATAAACTTGGAAATAGCTGACAAAGTAAATTTTCGGTTTAAGCAAACTTTATAAAAATTTGTCGGAACAACTTTTTCTAGTTTAGAGTTTTGGTCTTATAAAATTTATCTTTCTTATAAAATAGAAAAAAACTCTTTCTAAGTTTATGATTAGTCTATGATTATATATAACGCCATATCAAACATATTTATAAAACAAAAGTGTTAATATAAATGTATATGGTTATTAGGGTTTGGGGTTCGGGAATTCCCGGGCGGGAATTCCCGGGAAATCCCGGGAAAAGTTTGCCGGGAATTCCCGGGAAAATAATATATTTTTCCCGGGAAAACGGGAAATTTTAAAAATATTAAACTTTTTAAATTGTTTTTGTTTCAAATAGGATTTTTTAATTTTAGTCATAAAAAACATTTTAAATACCAAAACAAAAATGTCATTGGTAAAATCTTTTAAAAGGGAATACATTTATTTGACACATTTATTATAACTTATTCAAAATTTAAGTAGTAAAACCCAAAAACTTGGTAAAATGTTTAAAAGAAATATGAAAACAAAGCTTTGTTTCTTACAAATAGTCGCCCTTACTATCTAAATTTGTCAAATGTATAATTTAGGTAAAGTCAACTTTAGTTAAAATATTGGGTGGCAGTATACCTTGACTTGGTTTATTTTTGAAGCATTCTGATTGGTTAATTTTTTTTCAACCAATCAAAATATTTGAAAATATAAATATTTTTGTAAGGTTTTTTTCATACACAAAATGAACAAAACCGTTTGATTAAAAATAAAGTCGACTTTAAATTTAAAATACTCCTTTATATTAAGGGTCAATAATTTTATAAGTAACGTTTTCATTAATAAATATGAAAAGAAAAGACTAATGGTTGACGGTGGTATCTAAATTTGGTTATCTAAATTTGGTTCACAAAAAAAAAAAAAAATTATGGTCATGCAACTTCTCTTGAAGAAAACAACAATAAGCATAACGTTTCAGATAAAATTAGCAAAGTACCCGAAGAAAAAAGTGTAAGCTGAATAGGCATTAAAGGTTTTATGGTAGGGCAAACATTTCCTGAAATGGTATCCAAATTAGCCGCAGTCAATCCGCACCATAACTAGATCTTCGTTTATTCGAGAAAGTTTTTATAATAAAAACCTGGCATTGCAAAAAAATGAAACCGATGTAAAGAACATTATATTAAATTACTACAATCATGTAAAAGATATCATGATAAAAGAAATCTTAGATGAATGGACAAGAATATCACAAAAGAGATATTTGAATATATGTATAAACGGAAATAATTCCTTTTATAACCTGGGGTTGGTTTATATATCAGGAAGATGTAATGCTGATGAAATAAGAAGAATTGTAGAAATAAGACTACAAGAGTTTTATTTGTCTTTGGAAAATAACATTGTGGCCGCCATAACTAATGGGCCAAGTGTGATGAAACGGTTTGTTTCCGACAGTCCAGTAGTAGGTGCTTTCTGCTGGAAACATGCAATTCATTTGGCAGTGCTGCGAGTAATTTATGTGAAATCTAATGTACAACATTCTGATATTTTTTACTTTGAATTCTCACTACACAGACTGCATTTGTACTGAAATAGTGTTTTTTTTTAACAAAAATTACTTATATAGGTGGTTTTCATTAACAATTTTGTTTAAAAATATTTCCCGGGATTCCCGGGAATCCCGGGAATCAAATTTTTTAATTCCCGTTTCCCGGGAAATAAAAAAGTCCGGGAAATCCCAAACCCTAATGGTTATATAAAGCCACGCATATTAACATTTATAATAATATCAATTCATATAAGATTATATGAAAACTTTTTTAGTCGGGGTGGTATATTAGGGGGTAGAAAATTAAATCTGGAGGGTAAATACTAGAACGGGATACTTGAGGTAAATGGTCCTTAGAGCAAAACATTGGTCCCCCCGAAAGAAAACCATCGATGTATCATACTTTAAGATCCGAATGTAAATGCTAAAGATATAACGAAAAATGTAAAATAGCGACCCTACGTTCGGCAAAAAAGAAAAAAAAATTTGAAACCTCCTTACAAAAATAATTTAGATCGGACGGTGTACGGCGAACTGTTTTTTTGAGGTACGGTCTACTGGCCAGGCCGTTTACATTTATGTCCTCAAAATTACCCTAAAAAGTTCACGGATTTATCCATCTGTAATTCTTAAACTAGAAGCTTCTGGTGATTAAGTTACATAGCTGTTGTTTACAAAATGAATTTCCACAGAAATGTTCCACATAGTATTTTATACGAAATGAAAGATTCACATGATTTCCTCCTAAAATTTTGTGGGCATTTAACCGCCAATTCTGTATAAGTACGAAATTAAACCTTATAGTAGAATTTCATTGCAAATATTTTAATCCTCTAACTCTTCAAGGAAAGGGACTTTTTGCCCTCTTCAAAAAGGGTCACAAACGACCCGTAAGTTGAAGAGTTTGAGTTGATATGTACGATATGTAAGTTTGACATTTCAATCACAAACTTCTCCGTACAAAAGAGCCAAAAATTAGTTTTTTATAGAATATCCTTGAAAATAAGACATGTCTGGACATACTAGAGCGTGTTATATATACCGCTGGACGCGCTTCAAAATAACCTTTCATATGATACCATATTGAATTTGTTGTCTTCAGCTAAAATGCAAAATTCTTACAAAAACTAAAAAAAATACACACAGAAAACAGTCTCAGTTGTGGCCACCGAATTTGTTGCCAATCGAATTCGTGCGGTTACGACAACTATCTTTATATTAAATTATATTATTCGTCGTGAAAGCCAATATTCGGTTGTCTAATTCAATATTATGTTCCACATAAATATTATTATGTTCTACAAAATTTTATTGAAATTAAAAAACTTTTTTTGAATTTTCTGGTATTGAACCCGGCCCTTCAGGTTAATAGTTCACACTTTTACCCACTGCACCACAACTACTATTAAATTTCTAAGCCATATTTACTGTTTATACATATGAATATTTTATTTTAATTAAAAAAAAACATCTAAATTTTTGTCTTTTCCGGGATTCGAACCCGGAAATCCGGCGTACTAGGCCAACTCCTCACCCACTACACCACAAACACTTAATAATTTTAATGACTAATTTTGAATTTATGTGTTTTATTAATACAGTATAAAATTCGTTTATCAATACCAATTAATAGTTGTGTGTGTTATCAATACAATCCACAATTCGGTTGGTTCTACAGAAACCTGAATTTAAGGTCATATTTGATTAGGATACCCGTATTTGTAGTTACCACTCTCGAATATTGAAATTTTTTTAAAAAAGGTTATAGATAACACCAATTTTCTTGTATATTCACTAAATAAATGGCTGCTTCTACTGCATAGAATTACTAAACTGATACTAATTTTAAAATTGATTGGAGATACCAATAATTTGTTAAAAGGATTGTTTTTTAGTTCATTTTCCCTATTTTTAATACCTAGTAAAATATTTTTGATGTAGTATTCAATTATAGGTAATTCCAAATAAAATAAAGTCCTGGCAAATTCATTTTAATGGTTTTGATCGAAAGTCAACCAATCTTTTTCCTGGGTGTACCTTTGTTAAAATACCTTTACTGCTAGATCCGAAATATTTTGGGAATCATCATAAAACAAACCAAGGTATATTTTGAGATGGGCAATTTTTTTACTTTTTTCGTGAGTCGTCCTATTGTACATTAGACTGTCCCTTAAAATAGCGATTTGTCGATTTTCGTTCATTACACCCCCCCCCCCCCCCCAGTTTTATTGAAATGGTCCCAAATGGAAGAAATCGATTTTGGTTTTTTTTGGAAAACGTTAACCCGTGCCGAAAGTTGGAAGAAAATGGCCCATTTTGGAAAAAAACGTGTATTAATATTAAAAATTCCCAAAATTCGAAATTTCGCAAAAAATATTTTTTATTCCATTTATTCAATTTTGACTTATCGGTTATAATTAACCCACGTTAGCCTGGAATCGAAAATGACCCACGAATTTGATAAAAATGCAAAAACGTGTTTTTTTTAAATTAATTTTAAAGATTTTTTAAAATGCCTAATTTGGAGATGTCGATTGCTATTTGTACCACATAATTGTTGATATTAAGAAAAATAATAAATTGGAAAAATGATAATTCGAGTTTGTATTTGGAGCGACTGCTTTCCAGGACATTTTAAAAAAATTGCTCATTTTGTCAAAAATTTAACAACATTTTAATGTTTTCATCAACGTTTACATAGTTTTCGGAAAAGTATCACTTAAATTTGTTGAGACTATAATTATCTTTACACTTGTTTAAAAAATCGTTAACCTTTGGTGGCCTGGGGTCAGAAAAGACCCATGAAACTTAATATTAATTATGACTACGAGATTGTAAAGCCTTTAAATTTGACAAAAAAAATCTCAACTGGATAAAAAAAATTATTTTATGTAACATGACCCATGTAGGGTTAATTTTTGTACTTTCATAATATTAGCTATTATGTGGTACAAATAGCAATCGATATCTCCAAATTAGGCATTTTAAAATATCTTTAAAATTAATTTTAAAAAAAACACGTTTTTGCATTTTTATCAAATTTGTGGGTCAATTTGCATTCCAGGCTAAAGTGGGTTAATAATATCCGATGAAGTCAAGATTCTATATGTGAATCATTTTGACTATATTAACTGAAAAAATAAATAAATTTCGAATTTTGGGAATTCTTAACAATAATACACTTTTTTCTAAAATGGGCCATTTTCGTCCAACTTTCGGCACGGGTTAACGTTTTACAAAAAAAAAATTGATTTCCTCCATTTGGGACCATTTCTAATAAAACTGGGGGGGGGGGGGGGGGGGTTGTGTAATGACGAATCTATTTTTTAAGGGACACCCTAATATACATATGTATATTCCAAAGTTTTATTATGATAAATCAAATTCATGTTACTAGCCTCAATATAATAAAGGGTTCTTCAATAAGAGCGCTACAAAAGTTTTTTTAAATAAAACAAAAACGGTTTTGGATATCAATGAAATTCTTTATTCCTATGAAAGTACGTTCGATGCCATTATGTATGGAAATCGATCTCTTTTGCATAGCCACCACGGGCACGCTTGCAGAAGTCCAGACGCTGAACCCAATTTTCGGCGGTTTTCAAGCATAAATCGGCCGATATTCGTACGAAGTTCATCAATCGTCGCTGGCTTGTTGGCATAGACCATAGATTTGACGTAGCCCCACAGGAAACAGTCCAACGGCGTCAAATCGCACGACCGAGGCGGCCAATCGACTGGACCATTTCGTGAGATAACATGTTCTCCAAACTTGGTTTGCAATAAATTGATTGTGACATTCGCTGTGTGGCTTGTGGCGCCGTCCTGTTGGAACCACATGTCCTCCAAGTCGATATCATCCAATTGGAGCCAAAAATATTCGGTTATAATAACGCATACTTCGTTTATTGACGAAGCCATTCATTATGACGACCATAAAATGGACGTAGCGCTCTTAACGTTGAGGCCACTGACTCCGAAATTTGGTAGTAAATTTTAATAATTTCGACTCGTTCTTGGCTCGTATATCTTTCCATCATGAAATGGCAATCCTTACTGAAGAGAAATGTCTAAAGAGCAGCAAGAAATATGGCGTCGTTTGCTGTCCCTGTCTTTCTACTTTTGTAGCGTCCCTGTTGAAGAACCCTTTATTATAATTACCAAAACAATGCAAATTAATTGTTGATGGCACCGAAGTTGAAAAAAATTTTAAATTTATTGGAAAAACTAATACTTTGGCTGGAGTGATAGATTTTAATTAAACTGATTTTTGCGGCCGTTATTTTATTCAAATGACTAAATGTTCAACAAGTTGGTATTGAAGGTAATGTAGAAGTCAGTATTTTTTCAATATTGATTAGAAAAACCAATATTTTGTGTAACGTGACAGTGTTTTGGGTAGTCTTATCAACGACCATATAATTAAAAGACTACCCAACTCTCCCTACCTCTGTTAAATCACTTTCTTCTTAATTTGTATTGAAAAATTCAGCCATAAGAATTACACACATCTGCAAAGGCTAACATTTTTCGATACAAACTGTTAATGTTCGAAAGAGGCGATGAAAACCGCCTGGTCTTATTGTACATATTACACTGCTCTACAAGAAAAGATAAGGCAGTGGATTTAGGAAAATTGGGCGTGCTGATTTCTAATCTGCACCAAATTTTTGGCTTTTCTCTTTCCAAATTGGGTCTAATATTTAAAATCGGACTTAAATTTAAAAAAAAAAAAACCTTAAAAAATGTTTAGTTTTTTTTTTTTTGAGCGACTAAATTTACAAAAGTTATTGAGATATTGCTACTCACTTAAGTTTGATAAATAGGGTGTGGAATTGAGCTTAAACTATGTGAAGGGTTTTCTTTTGGGAGCTATAGTTACTAAATAATAAATTGTTTACTGAAATAATCGGTTGAAAAATGGAAAAAAGTAAAATCGCGAGCCAATTTGAACAAACTGGTTGAAGATTCGGAATCAGCACCCCAAATTATCCTAAGTCCACTGCAAAGTTGTGCAGCTTATAAATAAATATTCTCTTATAAATTTATATTCTCTGTTCGTAATTAAATTTAAATTTTCTGCAATCAAAATTATTGAATAAATAACAAAAAAAAAAAAAACCCCGTTGGTTTTAATAGAATTTCAACCAGTTTATTTTCTGTATGTAATTACGTATTCTCCTACACTTACCATAAACTCGGCAATAAGCAATTTTATGCAGTTATTCTGCCGACGTTTTTTACTTATTGCTAAGATATTTATCTTTAACAAATATAGGCTGGAGGTTAATCTACAAATCAATATAAACATAACAAAAATTAATAAATTTACCCTCATAAGGGTAAACCCAATATGAACAACATATGGTTGTGTTAAAGCGTGTGTCAGTGATTCCCAACATGGGGACCTCGCCACACTGGGGAGCCAATATTTTAGGGATGGCAATGAAGAAATCCCTTTTAGTTGTTAACGTTTTAATGGATCTTTTTAATTAAAGTATAATTTGGTTTTTATTTCCTAAATTATCCTTGACATAACTTAAATTTTCTTTTCACATTGAAATTAGTCCCGTCTCAGTTGGTTTTCTGTTGTGACAACTGAAAAACTCGGCTACAACAATCGAACCATTTGATTGGCTTCAAATGCGATTTTCAGCACCGAATCTGTTTTTTTTTTGGTGTAGTCCTGAATTGCAGAGAAAAGGTTAAGGATATTGGAACCGTGATTGTTACAGAAAAAATTTCCAACGCTAGAACATATGTATGTCAACACATCGAGTATAATTCCCTATTTTGTTATTAGGATAAATAGTGGGAATAACTAAGTTCTCCAGTATTATACATATCCCACCATAAATACAAAAGTGACACAACTCAAAATTATTAAATTTTCAGAAGAGGCAAAAAACTGTTTATGTGAAAATGATCCTAATATTTAAAAATGGTTTAGCTCCATTATAAAAAAAAGTCCATTTTGAAGAACGCTTTGCTATACTTTTTTTAATTTTTACAGAAACAGCGTCAGAACTCAAAATAATATTGGAAAATTTTGAGTTGTGTAATTTTTGGATTTAAACTCAAATTAGTTTGGAAGTAAAGTGCGGTGAAATGAGGTATCGTGAAGTAAAAATATATTTTCAATAGATTTTCATACCTTAAATGTACTTTCAAACTAAGTAGGTGTGTTACTGTCATTAACTAAAAGTAAACAGCTGACACGATTCTACCAGACTAATGGAGCCTTTAGGGTGCGATATATGTGTCAGGCATAACCTGACCAACCACACCGCTTTTTACGGAATTATTCCGCCTTTTGCAAGCTGATTTTATTCCAGATTTTTAAACGAAAATACTGCTTTTTTAACTAAGGTCTTCCAAATATCGTTGGCTTAGTCGGCAGACCTGTCAAGTCCGTTTTTTTAATTTTTCAGGAGAGAAAAAAAACTGTCTAATTTTTTTTTGGGCTAACTTATTTTAAATCTGTAAACGCAGTTTTCTTCTTTAGTTTATCTTGTATACCCACAAAAAATCATAGTATTCCAAAATAAAAGTTTGCAGACTTATAGGTTCTTTTTGGACTTAGCACATTTGCTCTTTATAACTTTCTATTTTAAATATGGACTTACCAGATTTTCTTTCAACTTTGTGGACTTAGCAGATTTTCTTTTTTTTATTTTATTTTTATTTATGTCAGCAGAATCCAGGACAATCGCCTAATAAAATTTATAAATTAACAATGTTTTTCCTGAAAAAATTTATAAGTAATAGTTACCCAGCCAACACTTTTCTTAGCGCTCAGAAATTATGACTCATAAAAGACTCTGAAATACGAACATTTTCAGAGTGCTCAAATCTAAGAGTCATAAAAGAAACATAATAGACTCTTATTTATGAGTGTATTCAAAATTTTTTCGATGCTCATAAATTACTCAAAAATTTGTCACAAATGACTTATAAATGGGTCAGAATATTAAAAATTTTCCAGCAAAGCTCATAATTTGGAGTCTTTTATGAGTCATAAAAGTGCGCTCAAAAGAGGCTTCATCGGTGAAGAAAAACACTCTCATATACCTATGATTTCAGAAGGTCTAAGGGCTCTTTTATGAGTCTTTTCGGACTCCAATTGTACACTGGGTACCTTAAAAGTTAAAATAACTAAATAATTTTCTTTAATAATTTTTTGTCTTTTTAAATAAACAAAAGTCGCATTTAATTCTATTGAAGAAATTTGTTGAAACAAAATGTGTGTTGTTTTTAGCTGGACTTAGCATGTGGTTTTCGATGTTTTGTTTTTTTTTTTTGGACTTGGCAGAATTGCTTACCACTGCACAACAACAAGAAAAAACAACATAACGGTATTTTGTTCTTTGTAAATGATGTGTTTTGAGTTACACTACCATACTACATCAAAAACTCAATTTGCATAAAAATTGGACTTGACAGGTTTGCCGACTAAGCCAACGATATATTTTTTTAAATTTTTTATAAACAATAATAGGGCTCTTTGTATGGGTGAAATCAAAAAATGTGATAAGTTTTTGGGTCAAATTTGTGAGAAACCAAAAGTGTTAATATTTCGCTTTTTCTTAATGGAATCAGTAAGTTTATTTATTATAAACCTAATTGCAAAACATCTCTTCTACAAGTTGGCGCAATAATTTTTTTTTTGCGGAATTTGAATTTTTTTTGTGGTAATGGCGTTTACATTTCCACAAGCAAAAGATGTAACAAAACAAATTGCGTAAGAATTTTCTTCAATTTATTAGTTTTTCGTATTTGGGTTTTCAACATGCTTTTCAATAATATAAAATGTGTGTTTATCAAATTGTCGGTTTCGCGAATAAAACTACAATTCATTCCGCGAAAAAAAATTTAGTTTTTTTTAATTTTGTATTTTTGGTCCTTTTAAATGCTTTTCAAAAATATAAAATTTTTTAAAATCTAATCAGCGGTTGCGAAGTTACAAAATAATATATTAAAAACATACCATTTCGTGACCAAAAAATTCTTAAATTGTGGGAAACAAATTTAGTTTGTCGAACTAAGGTCATTAGTGACAAGAAATATCGATTAAAACCAATGAGACGCAGAATTAATCGTTTTTCGCTCCAGCAGTTTAGAGTAATCAGTTATTTTACGTTCTTTGATTCGACGGGAAATTGTTAGTTGAATCATCTTTTGATACATAAATATTAGTTGAGTCACCTCTGTTTGTAGTTATTTTTAAAACATTTACCTACATTTTTTTTTTAATTCGATCTGATGCAAACAATTTTGGTTACGGAGTTTACATTTGGTTACTTTTTTCGTTTTCTTTCAGAAACGCTTAAATTAGCCTGCATTCAACCCGCAGACGACTAGTAATATTTGTAAAAACTATTTCGTGGAACAACTGGCTATGATACATGCGCCAGTGATGGTGTTTGAGAATTTTCGTTTGGTGCCTAAATGATGCCAAAAAAGCTTTAAAAGTGCCAAAAAAAAATTAAGCAATATGCAAATGTTTAAAAAAATATGTTCAGCTTTTATTTCAAATATTTATACATTTACACCCTTATTCTAAACGTTATAACAACCCAGCCTGCAAATTCGGAGCGCTCATATATAAGATTCTTAAATAGCTCATAGAAGTGATTATTGTTTTTTTTGAAAACACTCTTTTTTTTGGCAGAAAATATGAACCCTCAAAAAACAATCTAAAAAGTTGTCTCTACAACCTAAATTCTAAATAAGACTCTATTCAGCTGGATAAAGTGGTAGTTGTCAACTATAAAAAACATATTTGTTTATTTTTAGCTTGAATTTCATAACATTGAATTTTATTAAAATAAAACCTGTATGCAATTTTCATTCATTTGATGGATTTATTTATACTTACATAAAAGATTCTCTCACAGAAATTAGTTTCCCTAGTAAAAATGATTTTTATATAATCAGATATGGTTTTTATATAATCATTTATGATTTTATACAATTATAACTGGTCGAGTATTGTGAAACATATATTTTTATATGATTATATCAAAAGATATTTAATTATATAAAATTATATTATTTGATCCGAAAAATGGTGGATCTGGTTAACATAATTTTATATAATTAAATATCTTTTGATATAATCATATAATAATATATGTTTCACAATACTCGATAAGTCATAATTGTATAAAAATCATTTTTACTAGGGTTTCTTCTTTTCTCTGAGGCATAAGGACTCTGTCAAAATTTTTTTGAAAATTAAAAAATTAGTTTGTTTTTATTGAAAACTAAAGAAAATCTATTTTATTTAAAATAATTTTTAATTTATTTTTTGCGATTTTTTGTTTAAAAAAATTTTTAATTTTTTAAACAAAATTTCAAAAATTACATTACTATTTTACAGTAATGTTCCAGAATAAATAAATATTCATATTTAATAGGGCAAAATTAAAATATTTAACTAAATAAAATAATAAACTCAACGAGAATTTATAAAATTTCATAAAAAATAATTTAATAAACTCAACGAGAATTTATAAAATTTTATAAAAAATAATTTAAAATATCAGTTACTAATACATAAGCATTTATAAAAACAACTACATAAATAAATCAAGCGGAAAACACAACAATATGCTGATGTTTTTCTCTTAGTTTATGAAATGCTTTTGAGCGATAGAATAAAAAAATGGATATATTGGATTAATTTTTAATTGACACCTTTTGAAATAATTTAACAAATCGTTTTAATTGAAAAAAGTTGAACAATATTTTTTTGTGTGTTAACAATATTTACTAAAATTTTATTTGAAAATTTTTATAAAATTATATGTGTGTATGTATATATAATTTAATGCAATAAGATAGACCCATTTTTCGGATCAAATTGTATCAGGTTAGATAACATGCTTATCTCGTTTGATATAATTATATATTCCAATATTCGGATCAAATTAGATATGAACATATATATGGGTTTATATATGGTAATATATGATTATATAACATCTTTTTTAGTGGGGATCCTAATGTCAGAAAATTAAAGCTCGCAAAAATCATTAAACTTTTGCTAAGGATGTTTTTCGATAAACCTAGCAGAAATGTTTTTTATTTTTTTGGTTGCCGAACGTAAGGGTCGCCTTTTTAAATTTTTTTTTCATCGGATTTTTCTTTATAGCAAAACACTGGTCTGTTCGAGGCAAAACAAATAATATATCACACTTTAAAATTCGATTTTAAATGCCGAAGCTGTAACGAAAAATTTAAAAAGGCGACCCCTATGTTCGGCAAAAAAAAAAAATCTGGAATTGCCTTGCTAAAATACATTACGCACTTTTTTTGCCTGTAAGGTGGTACGGTCTACTGGCCAGTTTACATCGCAGAAACCCAATTTTAGCACATATCTTATTTTTTACTCTCAACCTATCCTATGAGCGGGCAGCTGGAAAAGAAACACTTTTTCACATATGGTTGCTCTAACGTACACCCAGGAAACAGATTCGGTGCTAACAACCTCATTTGTGACAAGTCGAATGGTAAGGCTGTGGTAGCCGAAATTTTCAATTATGACAACAGAAAACCAATTGAAACAGGACTAATTTGACTGTGGCAATGGAATTTCAGTTGAGTCAAGAATAATTCGGTAGTAGCAATCGAAAAATTCATTTGGTGTATCCAAACTATTCGATTGGCAATGAATTGGATTGTCAGCACTGAATCAGTTTTCTGGGTGTTCGCAATGTTTGATATTTTCTGCAATAAATGCCAACCCGAGTAAAAAAGTTTTGATATAATCACATATTATTTTATCTAATTGCATATAGTAACTTATAGTTACATATGGCCACATATGCTTTTAAATTCAAGCATTTATACTTTTATATAGTCATATATTAGATATTTTTTCCTCAAAGGTTTTAATATGGAGACATATGTGGTTTTATATTATTACATACTGGCCTACATATATATGTATGTATGTGCTATATGTAAGTACATAAAGTTACATATAAAAGATATAATTACATATACGTTTATATATAATTTAGTATGATACTATACATAATAATATAAAACTATGTGGATCCATATAAAAAATATTTTATAATTTGTGTTAGTTATGATTATATATTGACGAATATGAACCCATATATAACTTATAACGTTCATTATAAAATCATCTATAATTATATATCATCCCACATAGGCAATTTTTTCAAATTGATTTTATATAAAAATATATAAGGTCCATATAAAACCGTATTGTATTATATTTGGTTCCATGTTATCAATGATTTTGAACTAGTTTTAGATTTAGTAATTACTAGGGATTGGCGCGTGACACGAAATGTTCGTGAGTCACGTTATTCACACGTGATCGTGAGTAATAATTACTATACTTAAGTGATTCGTGCGTGAGCGTGAGAATAACCCGTACATGATTCGTGTGTGAGTTTATTTTTTGCATCATATGTTTTTAGTAATTTTTACTGTTTTGCGTGAGAATTTTCTGATTGTAAGTTTTTAATATACTCATGTGTGCTGAGTAAGAAACGAAATGCTCGTGCGTGAGTAATTTGTTTTTGTTTAGGAGCATGAGTCAAAAATGGCTTACGCACCCATAACATTAACAACACTGAAGCTCTAATACGAAATTCTCTATTCTATAACTTACACTTGACTGATTTTTTATATTATATCTTGGTTGTATATAGGGTTTTTCTTTTCCCGGGACAGCGGGATTTTTTTCTGAATTTCCCGGGATCCCGGGAATTCCTGCTCAATAGAAAATAAATAATTCCGACATATGTTGTACTTGAAAAACTCGATTTCTATTAAAACACCGTCCGACAAAGTTCATCTTTGGTTGTACAAATGACAAAATCTACTTAATATATTCTGAAAGAAGGGCTAAATATAAAACATCCATGACTTCCACTTTTTCTAGAACAGTTCGTTTAACAGCTTAAATCGCGAACTACTATCTAGGAAATATTTTCGTTGTCGTTCTCTGTGCTTTATAAGTTGTCGATCAGAGTTGAATTCCATAGGAAGCAGCAAAAACTAAAACAAAATAACAGCAAAAACAGTAATAACAGAAGATAAAAATAGCATTGTTAGAATTTCGTTGATGTTAACCTAATTGAGTTATTATCTTTCAATTTGCTGTTACATTTTGTAATTAATTACACATGCAATTACTCAATTACATGTAATTGTAATTGAAAAAAAACTCAACTACAATTAATTGTAATTGCAATTCAGAAAAGAACAATTACAATTACAAGTAATTGAACTTTTTTTTTTATTTAAAAAAATTATTTTTGTATATTGTTAGATATGGTCCTATATAATATGATAAAAAGTATAAGGTTAATAATTTTGTAAATAAAATATTGAAATATTGAAAAAAAAAAAAAAAAAAAAAAAAAATATTTAGATATAATTGTATCAAACTATGTCCACTTTTATAACATTTTATATAATTTTATACAAAAAGATATAATTTGATGTAATTGGATGAGGACAAAATTCGGATACAATTGTATCGAATTGCATAAAATTGTATCAAATTGTACCAAATTGAATACAATTGTATACAATTCGATACAATATGATACAATAAGACGTTCTCATTTTTCGGATATAATTATATCTAATTACATAAAATATTATATATAATTAAATATAACTTCATATGGCTCCATATCAATTTTTTTTACTTGGGAACATATTTATTTCTAATATAAACTAGAGTAAGGGATAGCCCACAAATTCAATTAGGTAATTCACAAGTGGTGTGATATCTGTTGTATAGTTGTATCAACCTAACAAAACACAGAGTTGTTAAAATTTTTATTTGACTTTAACAACGACTTCATATTGGGTTTTCTCTTTGTTAGCATACTTAAACATAGGACACAAAACATACGTAAAAATTGTATATTGTGCTATTCTCAAATGTCGTATTTTTCAAATTAAATTTTAGCAACTCTGTTTTTTGTTAGGACGGTTCAGCGATACAAAGATTAAACGGTTATCTGATGAAAGTTATTACCACAATCGTGACCACCAAAAAGTTCTTATTATTTATCATTAATGCTAATCACAGATAACTTCGGGAATCGATTAATACCTTAACACTTACTTAGGATATTCATGAAACACCTCGCATATGATATATAAATAAACAAAGCGTATTTGCATCTATATAAAAATTGATGCTGTGGTTTGAATACTATTAATTCATTTCTTCTCAAAATACATCTTTATTTCTTTAGGAAATATTCCCTTATTTAAAAAATTGAATATCTTATAATATGCAACCAAGATAATCATGTTTGAGAATGCAAGAAACATAAAAAGATAAATCGTGGAATAATTTTTCCAGGATTGGTAAACAGTTTTGAAATATATTTGATAAAATAAATATAAAAAATACAGTGCTTACACTGCATACACTGAACCAAAAGTCGTAAGTGAAATCAACATAAACATTTTGTTACTTTTTGATGAAACGAATTGTTAAAACAATATCCTTTTTATTCAAACTGATGTTTGTTTTTTTGAACTCAACCATTTATTATACCCTACACCACTATGTGGTCAGGGTATTATAAGTTTGTGCTGATGTTTGTAACACCAAAAAATATTGGTCGTAGACCCACCTTATAGTATACCGATCGGTTCAGAATTTTTTTTTATTTCGATTTAACGATGTCCGTCTGTCCGTCCGTCCGTCTGTCTGTCCATGCAATCTTGTGCGCACTCTACAGGTCGCAGCTATCAAGATATTTTGATGAAATTTGGTACGCAGACCTATGTTAGCCCAAGGACGAACAAGTTTGATTTTTTTGAACATCGGTCCATGTTTAGACCTAGTGCCCATATAAGGGTCCTACCAAAATTATATTGTTTATACGCTGCAGGTCGTAAATATTAAGACATTTTGACGAAATTTGGTACACAGACCTATGTTAGCCCAATAACGCAGCCTATTGATTTTGGTGAACATCGGTCCATGTTTAGACCTAGTGCCCATATAAGGGTCCTACCAAAATTATACTGTTTATACGCTGCAGGTCGTAAATATTAAGATATTTTGATGAAATTTGGTACACAGCCCTACATTGGCCCAATAACGCAGCCTATTGATTTTGGTGAACATCGGTCCATGTTTAGACCTAGTGCCCATATAAGGGTCCTACCAAAATTATACTGTTTATACGCTGCAGGTCGTAAATATTAAGATATTTTGATGAAATTTGGTACACAGACCTATATTGGCCCAATAACGCAGCCTATTGATTTTGGTGAACATCGGTCCATGTTTAGACCTAGTGCCCATATAAGGGTCCTACCAAAATTATATTGTTTATACGCTGCAGGTAGGGTTTGGGATTTCCCGGACTTTTTTATTTCCCGGGAAACGGGAATGAAAAAATTTAATTCCCGGGATTCCCGGGAAATATTTTTGAACAAAATTGTTAATGAAAACCACCTATATAAGTAATTTTTGTTAAAAAAAAAACACTATTTCAGTACAAATTCGGTCTGTGTAGTGAGAATTCAAAGTAAAAATATCAGAATGTTGAACATTTTATTTCACATAAATTACTCTAAGCACTGCCAAATGAATTGCATGATTCCAGCAAAAAGCACCTACTACTGGACTGTCGGAAACAAACCGTTTCATCACACTTGCCCCATTAGATATGGTGGCCACAATGTTATTTTCCAAAGACAAATAAAACTCTTCTAGTCTTATTTCTACAATTCTTCTTATTTCATCAGCATTACATCTTCCTGATATATAAACCAACCCCAGGTTATAAAATGAATTATTTCCGTTTATACATATGTTCAAATATCTCTTTTGTGATATTCTTGTCCATTCATCTAAGATTATAGTAAATCTCATATTGTTAGAAATATTGCTCGATATTTCTTTTATCATGATATCTTTTACATGATTGTAGTAATTTAATATAATGTTCTTTATATCGGTTTCATTTTTTTGCAATGCCAGGTTTTTATTATAAAAACTTTCTCGAATAAACGAAGATCTAGTTATGGTGCGGATTGACTGCGGCTAATTTGGAACCATTTCAAGAAATGTTTGCCCTACCATAAAACCTTTAATACCTATTCAGCTTACACTTTTTTCTTCGGGTACTTTGCTAATTTTAGCTGAAACGTTGTTCTTGTTGTTGTTTTCTTCAAGAGAAGTTGCATGACCATCAATTTTTTTTTTTTTTTTGTGAACCAAATTTAGATATCGGATAACCAAATTTAGATACCACCGTTAACCATTAGTCTTTTCTTTTCATATTTATTAATGAAAACGTTACTTATAAAATTATTGACCCTTAATATAAAGAAGTATTTTAAATTTAAAGTCGACTTTATTTTTAATCAAACGGTTTTGTTCATTTTGTGTATGAAAACCTTACAAAAATATTTATATTTTCAAATATTTTGATTGGTTAAAAATAAATTAACCAATCAGAATGCTCCAAAAATAAACCAAGTCAAGGTATACTGCCACCCAATATTTTAACTAAAGTCGACTTTACCTAAATTATACATTTGAAAAATTTAGATACTAAGGGCGATTATTTGTAAGAAACAAAACTTTTTTTATATTTCTTTTAAACATTTTATCAAGTTTTTAGGTTTTACTACTTAAATTTTGAATAAGTTATGCGAAAAATCTTTATTAGTTGAAATGCTCCTAATTACTTGGCAAAGATTTTATTTCTGTGTCAAATAAATGTATTCCCTTTTAAAAGATTTTAACAATGACATTTTTGTTTTGGTATTTAAAATGTTTTTTATGACTAAAATTAAAAAATCCTATTCGAAACAAAAACAATTTAAAAAATTTAATATTTTAAAATTTCCCGTTTTCCCGGGAAAAATATATTATTTTCCCGGGAATTCCCGGCAAACTTTTCCCGGGATTTCCCGGGAATTCCCGAACCCCAAACCCTAGCTGCAGGTCATAAATATTAAGATATTTTGATTAAATTTGGTACACAAACCTATGTTAGCCCAATAACGCAGCCTATTTATTTTGGTGAACATCGGTCCATGTTTAGACCTAGTGCCCATATAAGGGTCCTACCAAAATTATACTGTTTATACGCTGCAGGTCGTAAATATTAAGATATTTTGATGAAATTTGGTACACAGCCCTACATTGGCCCAATAACGCAGCCTATTGATTTTGGTGAACATCGGTCCATGTTTAGACCTAGTGCCCATATAAGGGTCCTACCAAAATTATACTGTTTATACGCTGCAGGTCGTAAATATTAAGATATTTTGATGAAATTTGGTACACAGACCTATATTGGCCCAAAACCGCAGCCTATTGATTTTGGTGAACATCGGTCCATGTTTAGACCTAGTGCCCATATAAGGGTCCTACCAAAATTATAATGTTTATACGCTGCAAGTCGCAAATATTAAGATATTTTGATGAAATTTGGTACACAGACCTATATTGGCCCAATAATGCAGCCTATTGATTTTGGTGAACATCGGTCTATGTTTAGACCTAGTGCCCATATAAGGGTCCTACCAAAATTATACTGTTTATACGCTGCAGGTATTAATATTAAGATATTTTGATGAAATTTGGTACATAGACCTATGTTGGCCCAAGGACAAAGCCTATTGATTTTGGTGAACATCGGTCCATGTTTAGAACTAGTGCCCATATAAGGGTCCCCCCAAAATTGGCTTGGTTACAAACTGCAGGTCGCAAATATTAAGATATTTTAATGAAATTTGGTGCGCTGACTCACATTATAGAAAATTTTGACATAAGCCCCATTTTAACCCATTCGAATTTCGGATCCAAACAATACACCAGACTGGTGTAGGGTATTGTATAGTCGGCATGCCCGACTTTAACCTTTTTACTCGTTTTTAAATGTACATACTTATTGCCGTCAAAAATTCTCTAGGAAGCAATTGTTGTTTTGATGAATTTTTGTTAATTTATTAACAAAACTTAATTAGTAAACTCTAAAAAAATTTTGTTAAAAAGGCAGTTATGTTAATTTGATATAATTTTTCGTCAGTTTGAGAAAAAGAGTTAAATCTGTAGAAAAGGTTTAGTGTGGTTAGTTTTTTCGCGTCATTCCTCGTGCTAGCATGTGACAGCCATTCGTGATAGAAGAAATATTAATTAGAAATATTAAGTGTTTCTTTTTTTTCAAAGTATTAATAATTAACAAATTGAGTGACTTGTTTTGTTAATTGAATATTTATTAATTTAAATAAATTTATGTTATTTTAAACGTTTTCAACTTCAATTTCTGTCATTAATTATACCCTACACCACTATGTGGTCAGGGTATTATAAGTTTGTGCTGATGTTTGTAACACCAAAAAGTATTGGTCGTAGACCCACCTTATAGTATACCGATCGGCTCAGAATTTTTTTTTATTTCGATTTAACGATGTCCGTCTGTCCGTCCGTCCGTCCGTCTGTCTGTCTGTCCATGCAATCTTGTGCGCACTCTACAGGTCGCAAATATTAAGATATTTTGATGAAATTGGGTACGCAGACCTATGTTCGCCCAAGGACGAACAAGTTTGATTTTGGTGAACATCGGTCCATGTTTAGACCTAGTGCCCATATAAGGGTCCTACCAAAATTATACTGTTTATACGCTGCAGGTCGTAAATATTAAGATATTTTGATGAAATTTGGTACACAGACCTACCTTGGCCCAATAACGCAGCCTATTGATTTTGGTGAACATCGGTCCATGTTTAGACCTAGTGCCCATATAAGGGTCCTACCAAAATTATACTGTTTATACGCTGCAGGTCGTAAATATTAAGATATTTTGATGAAATTTGGTACACAGACCTACCTTGGCCCAATAACGCAGCCTATTGATTTTGGTGAACATCGGTCCATGTTTAGACCTAGTGCCCATATAAGGGTCCTACCAAAATTATACTGTTTATACGCTGCAGGTCGCAAATATTAAGATATTTTGATGAAATTTGGTACACAGACCTATATTGGCCCAATAACGCAGCCTATTAATTTTGGTGAATATCGGTCCATGTTTAGACCTAATGCCCATATAAGGGTCCTACCAAAATTATACTGTTTATACGCTGCAGGTCGCAAATATTAAGATAATTTGATGAAATTTGGTACACAGGCCTATCTTGGCCCAGTAACGCAGCCTATTGATTTTGGTGAACATCGGTCCATGTTTAGACCTAGTGCCCATATAAGGGTCCTACCAAAATTATACTGTTTATACGCTGCAGGTCGTAACTATTAAGATATTTTGATGAAATTTGGTACACAGACCTATCTTGGCCCAATAACGCAGCCTATTGATTTTGGTGAACATCGGTCCATGTTTAGACCTAGTGCCCATATAAGGGTCCTACCAAAATTATACTGTTTATACGCTGCAGGTCGTAACTATTAAGATATTTTGATGAAATTTGGTACACAGACCTATCTTGGCCCAATAACGCAGCCTATTGATTTTGGTGATCATCGGTCCATGTTTAGACCTAGTGCCCATATAAGGGTCCTACCAAAATTATACTATTTATACGCTGCAGGTCGTAAATATTAAGATATTTTGATGAAATTTGGTACACAGACCTATATTGGCCCAGTAACGCAGCCTATTGATTTTGTTGAACATCGGTCTATGTTTAGACCTAGTGCCCATTTAAGGGTCCCCCCAAAATTGGCTTGGTTACAAACTGCAGGTCGCAAATATTAAGATATTTTAATGAAATTTGGTGCGCTGACTCACATTATAGAAAATTTTGACACAAGCCCCATTTTAACCCATTCGAATTTCGGATCCAAACAATACACCAGAGTGGTGTAGGGTATTGTATAGTCGGCATGCCCGACTTTAACCTTTTTACTCGTTTTTATATTATTTATGTGAAGTATATAAAATGTATTTGAATTATAAATTTAAATAAATTAATTTATGTTTTTATCCATAAAATATTCCATGTATTTTAAATAAAGAGTGTTGAGTATGTGTCATATTATAATTTAAATTTTATACTCGTATTCATTATTTTTTATATTTTATCGACTTCATTAGAACAAAGACGTATATTTGTAATTTGAAATTGGTAAAATAGAAAAAATAATGAAATGTAAGTCTCAAAATTAATAAAGAATCGATAATAAATGAATTAATTAAATACTATGCATTGTTGAATTGAATAAACTGCATTGGTAAAACAACAAAATTATTATTCTATGTGATTAAATATAATTGTTTACATAACTAATTTCTGTTAATACGTTTGACGATATTTTGTCAAGCTAACACCACATAAAATAGTTAAACGTCAAAATAGAAATGTACTAAATAATGTCTTAAATTGACGGGCAGGTTTTGTTAGTTGTATAGTAATCACCCATTCATCAATTTAATGTGGATTTTAGTTGATTTCACCGATGTTTTTGGTTCAGTGTATGCCATTAAATGAGTCCCCTCACTACTAATATTATTATAATCTACTAGATAATAATAACAATTTTTCTATATATTTTTATTCTACCTTTTCAGACCAATTTCATCATTCACATGTAAAGGAAATGTTTAAATTGTGAAGTCAGTGTTAGCTGCCAAATTACTGCACCAATCAATATATTAACTGAATTCAGCTGATTTTCTTCTGTAAATAAAATTTTAAAGAACTAGACGATATTTGCGCCAGGTTAAAAAAAAACTATTACTACAAAAAAATCTGTGATTTAAGATTAAAAGAAAGACATAAAACAACCACATTTCTCAGAAACTTTGGTCACGCATAAGCTTTAGATCTATCTACAAAAAAGACAAAGAAGAAAAAAAAAATAAAAAGGAAGGAAACTTAAACAACTACAATAGAACAGATTTAAATGTATTTGGTTGCTGGTGTAAAGAAAGAAAAGAAACAATAGATGAAATGTAGCGGTAAGTTTTCATTATTTTTTTTAATCCGGTTAAGCACAAAAAGAAGTAAAAATTATTTATTTATTATTTTTGCAGCGGATCTATGGTCGGCGAACGTGATAGAGACCGTGAAACGGTACACTGGGAAACAGGTGAATCAACACCACCGACCCAATACAATAATGGAGTATTACAAATGGTGGGACAATTGCATGGTGGACAGGCTACAAGCCAACAACAACAGCAGCAGCAACAACAACAGCAACAATTGCCAGTACAACGTGATTCGCAACAACATCAACAGCAGCAGCAACAACAACAGCCACAACAACTACTTAAACAAAAGCAACTGCAGCAACAACATCAAGAACAACAGAATTTCAACTATCAACAGCAGCAGCAGACCAACAACTGGATCGAGAGCGAAACTCTTGGACGCAACAGTGCAACATCAACCACAACAACGGCCAATATCGGAGACGGCTGTGATAATCAACCCTACTACGACACCAGTGGTAATGTCGATTGGGGCCGGGCAATGGGAACCGGTGGAACTGGTGCATACATTGGCGGCGATGGATCTCTCCCAACAGCTGGCAGTGTTGCTTATAACGTTGGTCAAAGTGCTGCAAATGTGCGAGGGACCATCATCAATACCGGTGCCCCTATTGCTAGCCATATGGATTATATTGATGGTAGCAGCATTACTGGCGCATCCGCCACAACTACGCACACTGCTGGCGGTATTGCAGGCGGCAGCATGGCGAGTGCTGTCGGTTGGCCGAATGATGTTCCATTGGGTGTCGTGCCCGGTAGTACGGCTATTACGACCACCACTTCTGGCTCGGGCACTAATAAAGAAGTACGCTACGCTCCATTCCCTATCACCTCACCTACACATTCGAATCCCACTACTTCCCAGTTGCAACAGGGTGTCATTAATAATGGCGCTCTTCAACGGACACATTCCAGATCAATGTCCTCCATCCCGCCCCCAGAGCCTTTTATGATAGCACAGTCAAAGCAAATGAACAGCCGCGTATCCATCAACGTGGGTGGGGTCAAGCACGAAGTCCTGTGGCGCACTTTAGAGCGGTTGCCGCATACTCGTCTCGGCCGTCTGCGTGAGTGTACAACCCATGAGACGATCATTGAGCTATGCGACGATTATTCTCTAGTAGACAACGAGTATTTTTTCGATCGCCATCCCAAAAGTTTTAGTTCCATTTTGAATTTTTATCGCACCGGCAAATTGCACATTGTCGACGAAATGTGTGTGCTGGCCTTTAGCGATGATCTCGAATACTGGGGGGTTGACGAACTCTATTTGGAATCATGTTGTCAACACAAGTATCATCAGCGTAAAGAAAATGTTCACGAGGAGATGCGTAAAGAAGCCGAATCCCTTAGACAGAGAGACGAAGAGGAATTTGGCGAAGGTAAATGTGCCGAATATCAAAAATACTTGTGGGAATTGCTAGAGAAACCGAATACAAGTTTCGCAGCTAGGGTAAGTTCGTTTAAACAGGAAATTTTTCCAATTATTATAGACTTATAACAAAATTTAAGTATTTTATTATTAGTTCAATTAATAATTTATTTTATTGTTTAAGTTTATTTTATTATAATTTTAGTCAAGTTCATTTAATCTATTTTCATTGAATATATTCCCAATTCCTAAACCATACAACTAATTTTTACACTATTTTTAATTAAAGATTTTGTTAACACAAGATAATATCCTATACTAAAAGTCTGATTGTATAAAAGTTAGTTATTCCTTCAAGTAAATATTATAAGTTTCTTGAAAAATGTAATTGCTTTTATTACAGTGCAACCTTTAGAAGGAGACTTATTAATAAATTTGTCAAGTTAAAAAAATTTCATAAAGTTTTCTTTTAATGCACTAGAGAAAAACTTTCATTTGCTCACTGGCATAGTGTAAAAATTACAAAAAAAAAACATATTCTTTTTCTTTTTAAGAAAAGCTGTAAAAATGCCTTATTTCACTTACCACTAAAACAGATGAAAATTTAGGTTAATTATTTAAATTAATAAATATATTTACCTATTAATTGTTATTATTCAGTTAATATTATTATGCTTTGTTGTTTGTTGTGCGAAAAAGTTACAAAAAAATTAAACATTTACTAAATTAACTTTCCATAAAATGTTCTAAAACTTTTAAAAATCGCTATAACAGCTTATAAAAATTCTTCAACAATTATGCTGTCGTATGCTGCTGTAAATAGCAATAACTAAAAAAAAGAATATAAGAAGAATAAGTTCTTCACCTTTGTTTTATTTTATTGTTTAATTATTTGTTATTTATTTTGTTATTTAAGAGTACTCAAAAAATATGAAAGATATTTAATAAATGGCGCCAAACACGATCATATAACTCATTTATTACCTTACCTTGCGGTAACAATTCAGCGTGATATTCATTGGAATAAATAAGCACGATTTTTAGGTGTCGGAAGAACCATTCAAGTGTTTAGATAGTAACACTTCCGCTCCATCCGAATCACATTACTCACTACTTATGCCACCTATTGTCTGACCTAAGAAGGAATACAACTGCCATATGTGGGCAGCAGCCTCAAAGTCTCTTTTTTAATTTCTGGAACGTGTGCTAGAGTGGGTGCCCGCGCTCATTAATGACAGTAGGTAATCCAACTTTATTAAAATTATAGGAGCATCGCCGGAATATTAGTTTTGTGACACTGTTCTATAGACATTACCAGGAGACGAGTTATGCTGAGATTAGCGAACTTGTAAACACTAGAGCTCATCAGTTTGTGTTAGCGGTAGTTTTAAGTATCTAAATACATTTAAACAAAATTTTAATACTTTTTTAATCATTTCCCTCTTTTTTGATAAATTTGCTTAATATTTTATAATGGATGTTCCCATTTTAAGTATCAGATTTTCACTGGTCATTCCACACAATGCTTTTTCCCTTTTAAACCCAAATTATACAACGTTTTATTAAAAACTAAAAAGCAAATCTTTAGCGAATTAGTCCATATATTAAGAAACGCAAATTTGGAATTGAGGTATTTTGTCCTCCCCTATTCGCCCATCCACGCAGAAAATTACTAAAATCATGGCCCAGGGCATCTCTAAGCTACGAGAGGAGCCTACAAGTCAAGTATGAAGCGACATCAACTTGAGCTTGGTAAATAAGTTGGAATATATTTCTCTTTTGAATCCTGTACCACTTGCTAATTGGATATTCCAAGAAGCTTTTATTCAATAAATTATTTATTTTAACTTTCATTTTTACACCTACCTAAAAATGTTTCAAAAATTATCTTATAAGAGAAAATAGCCCACACTCCAGGCATCAGATATTTAAAATTTAAGATTTATGATTTCTTGTCAAAACGTTTCGGGAAGGTCGATAAGGAGCACATTTTCCCCTTTTTAACTCCCATTTTTATCATCTTTCTGGCGAATATTACTGAAAGTGATTTATCAGTGAATTCGCCAATATTTCAGTGTACATATATTTAAAATTTTTTATCTAAATTCTGTCCACTTTCCTGGTGAAAACTCTAAAAAATACCTTATTTGTGAACTGGCTCATACTCCATTGATTGCATATTTTAAATTTAACGTTTCTAGAAAAAGTTATTTAGGAAAGGCCATTGAGGGGAAGCTTCTATCCATTTGGGCCACCAGTTTTAGCAAATTGCTGGCCATAATTCAAAAGGTATTATATCACTGAAAGAGATCATAAGGTACTCCACCGAACTCATATTGTAAATTGCAGACTTCCAGCCAAAGTATATTTTTAGAATATTCCTATTTTTAGTCCCCTATGTTTACTACGTTAATGGCCGAAATTCCGAAAAGAAGCTTGTCACTGAATTAATACTTACTGCAGGGAATACAGTTTTCAATTTTCAGGTTTCTAACCAAAGGTGTTTGGTCAGGCCATCAACTGAAAACTTTTCCACTTTTTCGTAATGAGTCAGTTACATCAATATTTTATATACACTGTCGAACCCTGATTTCCGACAATCCCCACATGGCTTTATTAGGTGTCGTCCTACGGGAAACCTGGTAGTGTTCTTTTCGAGACGTTGGAATCTTTCTACTGAGAGATTTGGTGAGAGCAAAGTGGTTTCCTCAGATATATCCACTTATACAAAAGCTAATTTTCTCTAATGTTGTAATAACTGCTGTCGATTTAATTCGAGCGGGGTTTTATCAAACGAGTTTCAGCTAAGTTCAGGGGTTCCGAAAGGTTTTGTTGTTTTCCTTTTTTTTTCTAAATGGTCTTTTTGGTCAAACTTTCAACCCTTTCTACTCCTTTACAGATGACAGCAATCCTTATCGTATATTGTCCCTTGATCATAGGCAATGCCCTGTTGGGTTTAATGGAAAAAGACGGATCATGACACATTTAATAATCATTTCTGATAATGTCTAAATGGAGTCGTGTACTTAAATAGGGTCGATTTAACTTTAACATCTGTACATATGGGTGGTATTGATATTGAAGAATCGGGAACACTTGATGGGAATGTTGAAACAAGCATGTTTTTAAGGTGATGAAGAAAGCATTCAATTGCCTTGATTTCCTAAACTGGTGTAGGAACTACTTTACCCCATCTGATCTATCTTTACCGCCTATATTCAACCGAAGATAGAACACAATTCCTTAATATGTACAAAAGCATTAAAATCTATTTTCGACCTTTTGGGCCGTCTTTAAACGAAGGCATTGGTGCTTGTCAAAGAAAGTTGGGTATATAACTCTACTGATTTATTAAAGCATCGTCGGATTGTGGGTTGTGTTATAAAGTTCTACCGATACTGCCATTGTAGGTGTTCTATTGATGTACCTTAACTTGTATGATATTGCTGTATATACCTTAACCGTGTATGGAATAGACTACCTGAAGAGGTCTTCCCCGATAATTCCAATGCTAATCAATTCAGGTCCATTGTCCACAAAAACGACTGCTTATTTCCTTCTCCTTTAGATTAGATTAGAACCGAAGGCACTACGCACCGCGACCAATATAGATCTTTTTTGCTGCCTAGAGTTCGCTAGAGATTCAGGCTACCAACAAGCCAATAATCCCGTTAGCAGAATTTCCCCAAACTTCCGAAAGTCACCCAGAAATCTGAGTCTCCTGTCACACAGTCTCGGACATTCGCAGAGAATATGCTCTGATGTCTCATTTTCTCATTTCAACATCAGTGTCTGAGCGGCCCTGTTTGCGAAGCTGGTACCTGAGCCCACAGTGCCCAGTTAATTATTCCGTCAGGGTCCTAAGGTTACCCCTGTCGAGTGACAATAGTGGCCTTGATACTCCGCTGGACAAGGAAATAAATCTTTTGGCTTGTCTTTTGCCAGTAGAAGTTTCCCAATGCTTAGCAAACTCAGTCTTTCTCCACTGCCTAAGTTTTTCCCTAGCGTAACCCCTAGGTATCCCCAAGAATGGTTCCGGACCGATGAAGGGTCGCTGGGCTCGACAATTGGCTAGACAATCAGCCCTTTCGTTACCCTCGTACCCTTCATGACCAGGAATCCATCCCAGTGTAAGGGAGTTGTTCCTACCGAGTTCGTTTAGAATTCCCACACACTCCATGACCAGACCAGATGATACCTCGTAAGCTCCTAGAGCATTTAGCGCAGCCTGGCAGTCAGAGAGAATGTATATGCGGGATCTAACCGTGCCTCTCCGCACATACGCAGACGGCGAAAATCTCCGCCTGAGAGATGGAGGGATACTCGCCCATTAGTAGAGCACGTTGGAATCTGGGTCCAAAGACACCTGCCCCCGTGTCACCATTAGCCTGTTTCGAGCCATCAGTGAACCATACCTGAGCCCCCTCTTCGGGCTTCCAAGTTTGACTGGGCCACATTTTCCGCGACCATTAAGATTGGTTCGTCTATAAAGATCCCGGCGATCCTCATGTGATCTTTTAGGTCCCCGCTCCTCACGGCCCCGCTCCTCACGTCCCGGACCCCCGGAGATGAAGTGAGCCCAAGTTTGCAGCCTCCTTCACGGAAATATGCAATAGTGGACTACCCACCATGGCCCCAATGGTATCTATCGGGCACGTTCTTCCAGCCCCCGTAATGCCAGTACACACCAGCCGGTACAATCTCTTCAGAATATCACTTGCCGTTGACTGCTCAACCTTTGGCCACCATGCTAAGGCAGCATAAGTGATCATAGGTTTTACAATGGTGTCGAATGACCAGTAGACCATGTGTGGTCTTAGACCCCATGTTTTCCCAAAGAGCCTTTGACAGGCATAATATGCTTTTGTGTCGTTCTTAGCTACGGAGTCTAGATGATCATTCCATGTTAGGGATTTATCTATAGTCACCCCTAAATATTTCACACTATCCGAGAAGCCTATCGTTTTTTCCCCAACAACAGGTTCGGTCAAGTTGACCCTTCTTCTCCTTGTAAACGGTATCAGGACGTCTTCGTCGGGTTGATAGTCAACCCTTTTTCCCGACACCATGAGTGAGTAAAGTTTAGAGCCTGCTGCAGACGATAAGAGATGGTCCTGCCATCCCAGCCGACAACGGAGATGACAAGATCATCGTCGTAGCCATAGGTCCTGAAGCCCAGCCCGTTCGGACCCTCAAGCAACTCATCAATGACCAGTGTCCATAGTAAAGGCGACAGTACTCCGCCCTGAAGACATCCACGGTCCTACTAGTAGAACCTATACCGAACGTGGTTTCCCTTGAGTTGAGCATCTCCAATGTCCAATTTATAATCATTGGAGATATGCCCTTTCTCAACATAGAGAGCCCGATCGCATCGTAGGACGTGTTGTCAAAAGCGCCCTGTATATCAATAAAAGCACAGAGGGCAATGTTCTTTGCCTCCAGTGCCCTCTCTATCAACGTGACAACATGATGAACAGCACTTTCAGTAGACTTACCCCGTTAAAACGCGAACTGAAGCTTTTGTATCGTCTTACGCCTGAGGTACATGTCCTTAATATAGTTGTCCAAAACTTTCTCCATTATCTTAAGAAGAGAAAAGCTGAAGCTAATTTGTCTATACGATTTAGGCAGCTGTTCGGATTTCCCCCCGCCTTTGGAATGAAAACCATTTTAACCCCTCTCCAATTCGTCGGAACATGACCCAATAAAAGACTGGATCTAAATATCCTAACCAGTTGCGGGGCTATTATATCCACCCCCCTCTCCATCAGACATGGATAGATCCCGTCGGAGCCCAGCGACTTAAAGGGCGAAAATCCATTTATCGCTCATTTCACTCTGTCCTCTCGAAAGACGGCACCAGTTAGGCGTACATACCTTCCCGTCAGGTTTGGGATTCTTTGAATCGCAACAGACCTGCGAGAGGCTACGTAGCCTGGGAAGTGCGTGTCTAACAATAGATCACAGGTTTCCTCAGGAGATCCAGTGTAGGAACCGTCGGGTCTCCTGAGAGTGCAAAGACCATTCGTGTGATCCTGTGAAAGGGCCTTTTGAAGTCGCGCAGCTTCCGGAAGATCTGAGATCTTCTCACAGTAGCTGCGCCACGTAGACCTTTTGGATCTACATAATTCCCTATTATATTCAGTTAGAGCCGTCTTGTAGGTGACCCTTATAACTAATTTTCCTGATATCAACACAATGCACTACATTTGTAGGGGGCATCCCTAGTGTGTTGGTTCAATGCAAAAATGTTTATAATTAAAAAAAATATATATTAAGGACAAACTGCAACCTTTTAATTCGTTTACTTAGCACTACTTAGCCCAACTTGAGCTGTCTAAAAAGGAGTTCAATTCGCCTCGCGACTGTGAAGCAACACCAGTGAAATTCTATATTTGGTTAATGTGTTGTTTCTTTATAAAATGGAAAGAGAAGGGGTCAAATAAAAAAAGGTTCGAATATGGCAACCCCATAATTTTGCGGGATTATACATTAAGAACACTTGTTGGGTGCCATCTGATGGAGAGTTGGTGAACTTAGTTGAACTATGGAAACACCTAAGGGAGGCGTTGAGATATATACGACGGCTAGTAAGCTCATACATATTATTTTTTATAAATTGAAAATCTCTTCGTATATTTATTTATGAGTCCTTTGTTTACCTAATGTGTGAATAATCCTGAATTCTATACGCTTCTGATATATTCTATTTGGTAATATATTCGCCTTTTGATAAACACCTCTAAGTTTAAAATATTAAAATTTTTTAGATTCTTCTTAGCACAATTTGTACAAATAGTACTTATGTCCAAACATTTTTGGGTAGCATATGAACCAGTTTTATGATCAGAATGAATTGTTTCTAGAATTTAGCTTAAATCAGAAGTTCTCAAACAAAATTTTTAACTTAAGAAATATTTACGACGAAACGGTTCTTAGTTTTCACTATGAAAGTGGACCTATGACTTTATTCTTTATTAAAATTACCTGACAGAATTATTACTTATCTTTTAATATCGTCTAAATTATCTATTGGTAAAGTTCTTCGAAAATAATATTGAGTACTCTTGAAATAAATAAAAATAATAAAATTTAAAATATTTTGTTTTCATATTTTCAGAAAATTGTTTTTTTTTATTGATAAATGTGTGCATCATAAACGTTCAATGTTTTATGTTGTAAAAGTTTATGAATATATTTTTATTTCAATTTATTTTGTATTCTTTTAATTTTTATTATAATTTTTATAAAAATTTCCGTACTAATAAACAACAAGGGCAATCTAAATTCGTATACGAAATAAAATTACAACTACAGTTAAGGCGTTTTTTTATTTTTTAATACCAATTAAATTCACTAAATTGTGGTTCACTTAACAAATAATTTGAAATTTATAGCAGCAGTAGGGTATGAAATGACGAGTTTTTTTCTAATTTAAATTCCATTAAAAGCTCATATTGTAGTTCATTTTGAAATAATATTGATTTTAATTGTGATTAATAACCCGTTACCGTCACTTGTATAAAATCAAATATAATTCATAATTTCAATAGATTCTAGTATATTTTGTTTAATATTTTCTTTTGTTTTTGCAACTATTGATGAGTTTGTTTAACTTTTCTATTCTTTGTAGTAAAAAATTCAAAAATTTAATTAAAATCGTTAGTTAATTATATTTTATTTTATTTAGTCTAAGTATTTTGTTTATAAAACAATATAAATTTTTTTACAAAATAACTAATTATATTAATAATAATCAATTTTAATGCAAATATTAACTTTTTTTCCAACCAATAACAACAAGAACAATTAAAAAATTATTAACAAAAAGAAATCAAATTAATTGAAACACCGCACACAGTATAACAAAAACGTTTTTTGTAACAAACGTAACGTAAAAAAAAGCTCTGTTAACAAAACAGAGTTTTTTCCATTAATTTCCAACATCCATCAAACAATGTTTGGGAATGGGCAATAAGCGATATGACCAGGCGGCAGGTGTGCTGTAGAAATCCTCGAAAAAAAAATTGATGAAAGAAAGTTCTCTGGGGAGAAGTGCCCAAATTCGTGTTGTAATACATTTCCATTTCCAAGACAATAAGGAAAAAACCAATTAATAAGTACTTAACTATGCGTTCTTCTTAGTTAGCAGTCTATAATTTTAATTCAGACATCTGCCTTATTTCACCGCTTAAAGCTTATTTGCTTTCCTGTACATAATGCTTATTCAAAAACACAGGCAATGAGAAAATGTTATCGCCAAAACCCTGTGGCCGGCCCTTTATCTCTTTTGCGTTGTCTTTAGCTGCAATTTGACCCACTATAAGTTTAACAAAATGCCTTTAGGTGCGCTTTATATATATATACTTTTTTTTTTCTTAATATTGACCTAATCCCCCCCCCCCCATCCCCCCGAAATGGAAATAATTACAACATATTTGGGAACATCTCCCACAATTTTTCATTTTTTATTCTTGTGTTCAATGTATTTATTATTTTGTACTATTTTCAGTTCAATTTTAATAATTTTCATTGATTGAATTCACTGAAAATGTTAAAGAAATAAATTTAAAATAGTTTTTATATACGTATCTGTATAGAAAAAAATCATATTGCTGGTTTCAAAGAATGTATATAAGTTTTCTGAGATATTTTCATGATTTACACATAATAAGGGTATTCACTTTGCTGTTAGTGTAAAAAGCCTTTAAAAAATTGTTTTTTTTACTGGACCTTTATGCAATTTTTTTTATATTATTTTGTTATGTTATTTACATACATTAATATTAACGTGATATTTACAGTTGTGACACAATTAAAAGAATTATATGACTTTTCGTATTACTAAAAAAAAACATAACCAAATAAATATCATAAGCTGTATTTGATCTCATGCCTATCAACGTTAAGTATTTAAAGCAAATCTACATTAAACCGATTGTAGTATAAAAAAATTTTAAACGGGGTATGTTTATAATTGTTCCGTTATAATCGAACGTATGTCAGCAAAAGGTTTTTGGAAGTAATGCGAATAAGTTCGCTAGATGCGAAAATGAATAAAAAGTTGAGTTTTCAACGTTGATAATTATTCATGTTGAAAGTTAACGGCATACGAAAAGTAATGTGTTAGTTTTCGTCTTAAACGCATTTTTATGCACTTTGAGTTTTTTTTTATGAGTTAACGGATATAGCTAAGTAGAAAACACAGCTATAGTATATAATTTAATACAATTGTATACAAGTATGTATGGCATGTGTTACTATATGCAGGTCGATCTGTAATTAGATATTCTATAAACTTCTTCATTTATTTTGCCCAAAGTTCCAATCAAAATTTTTGAAATTTTTTTTTTTCACACCAATTACGAATCTAAAGTCAAAAATCTTTAGTCAGATCAACCTTCGTATAAATAAGGCTTTATAAATATTTGGTTAAGAATTTTGTTCTACTTTTTAAAATACTTGTGGATCTATTTCACGTTTTATTTATGGAAATTTCTAGCACAAGAACAGTTCTAAATTCAAAATGTTCATCGAAAATTCAGTTGCTTAAAAAGTAATTCCAAAAAAGGCAGTTTTGTAGATACTTACGATATTCTTTAAACATCCTTTAACATTTCGGGAAATGAAATTTAATTTTATTTTGAATTCAAATCCAATAAAATATAAAATAACTACCCAGCAAAAACAGAGATGCCGAAGCAGTAGAAAACGCACTACAATCTAGATGTACTTCTCTTTCAACATAAACACTAATGATTTTCACATTGAGTTGTCATAGGAGAGGAGTACTCCCACTTCGACATTTTTTCAGTACTTCTTAAACGAGTGCAAAGGAAGCTCTTTTTTACCAATTAAAAGTTAAAAAAAAATTCTTCGCCAAAAAAAAATATATTTTTTTTATTTTACAAAAGTTTTTTATTGCCGCCACCGGGTATCGAACTTGCGACCCCACGATTGCTAGTTTAGCGCTCTACCGCTGAGCTAGTCTTTGATATGAAAGTTGACTGGCATAAAAACACCACTTTTTTACTTCGAGATATTGTTGCTTATTCTCTTCAATAAAAGTACTTATTAAACGAGTGTAAAAGGTGCACTCTAATTCAATATTGTTTTCAGTACTATTTTTACAGGTGCATAAACAGCAATTTCTCACCATTTTTTATATATACATATTTTTAAAAATTGAAAAATTAAAAAATATTGAATTTAAATAAATTAATTATAAATATTAAAAAAATATTGGTCCCGCCGGGAATCGAACCCGCGACCCTCTGTTTGGAAATGACAATTGACACCAAAATCGCTTTTTATGATTAATTTTAGAGCAATTACTCTTTAAAAGCAATATTTAAGTGATTTTTTGGATGTAATTCTAAAAAACAGTAAAAATATACTAACGAATACCTTGGAAGCAATTAAAGAAGTGATTTTTTGAAGTTATTTAGAATCACTTCTAAAAAATCAGTAAAAATACACTAACAGGATACTTGTGAAGCAGTGAAAAAAGTAGTTTGTAAAGCATTACTTCCATTTTTTTTGCTGGGTATTTTATAAACAAAAAAAAAACTGTTAGCTGATTTTTAGATAAACTGAGTTATCTGTATCTTTAGAAAAAGTTTTTATTTTTTTTCCAATTGCCCATAAAAACTTTATTGAAACATTTGAGAAATTCCATTAAATTATAATGAATAATATGTTAAACACAGTAGCTAAGTGACTCAGTATTGCATCACGCCCATTGCGCCCACTTATGGGGAAAATAGAAAAAGTTTTTCGAATTTTTATTCATATTATATAGGAAAAAAAAATACTCTAAGTTTGTTATTGATATGATATACGTGGCAAAAATGCACTTTAGCGGACGTAAGGGAAAAAATATGACCACCTCTTTAATTAAGAAAAAATAATCCATCTGAGTCCATAAACCGGGAGGCATAGTTACATGCAAGTGTGGGTATTTAAAAGGAAGGAAATCTCAGGATTTAAGAAATGAAGTTTGTTTTCAGATCCAAAGTCCACTTTTAGGGATCTAAAAAAATAACCTAATTTTTGAAATCGTACCGAAATTTGCTTTCATTGAGTACGCATACTAGCATGTAAGTTTGCACACTGGGTTTTTGCTCCCAAAGAGCGTATTGTAGCCACAAAATTTTAATTTCGGTTTTTTTTTATTTCGGATGTGATAATTTATTTTGTTTTTGTTTTTCTTAAGCCCTCTAAAGTTCAGATTCGAGTAGAAAATAATTTAAAACAAACGTTTGTTCTTCTTCTTAACCTCAACTTTACTAAATTATAATATATAAAATCGTTATTAATTATAGTATTAACTTCAACTCTCTATAAGCACTGGTCGAATTTTCGTTCATACTATCAATGAATCGGTTTCATTAATCTGAATTCACTGATTTAATGAAAAAATTTCATTGAGTTAATGAAAAATTCATTAATTTAATGAATTTTTTCATTATATATTTTCAAATAACCCGTAAGATGTGCTATCATTTTTATAAGGGTTTTGAATTTGCTAATTACTAAAATAGATATATGTTCCAGTAATGAACGCTAGGGTTGCAAACTGAAATTATTTAAATATAAAAGTCCAAATAATGACATCATTTTGTTTTGGCTATTTAAATCAATCGGTAACGCGGTAATGTTTACATTCTGGTGATTGCGGGTTCAAGTCGAGTTCAGGGAGATGTCAAAAACGTTATAAAAACAAAAAAGAAATATATGTGTAAATAAAAAAAGTAACGCAAAAAAATATATTTTTTCAATTAGTTTTCATTTAATGAATACGTTTTATTGATTTAATGAACGCGTTCTTTGGGGACTTTTTAATGAAAATCATTTAAAATTCTCCAAAGGATTAATGAACATATTCATTAATACTATGCACAAAATTCTATCAGTGTGGCATACCTAAAATACTCTACAGAATTTGCCCCGTGGCACCCCGTCTCCATACTATCAGTATATATATATATTTTTTCCTTTTACTCCTGCAAGGAGCATAGGGTCGCCCATACTATCATACCATACTATCAGTGGCCTTCTATAACCCTCTTCCTCGCTTAACCTTCTATCTTTTTATTTGTTCGTGAAGTCGGCCAAAGCAAATGAAAACATTGAGTGTAAAATATCACTCTCCCAATTCACTTCTTTAATTTTTTAATTATATTTCATCAAATTTTTTATATATTCAGTATTTTAACGAACAAATAATTAAAATAAAATAAAAAAATTTTAAATTTTAATAGAAAATAATACAATAAAAGCAAAATAAAAGTTCGTGTTGATAGCATCAATTTTTAGTTAACATGTTGCAATGAAATTTTTTCTATGTTTCAGTTGCTTTTACAAGCAACACACACAACAACAAACAATGGTAAGAAAAATACTCTAGTAATTGTATATTTTTTTATACTATGTACGCAAATATTCTACTCATGATCGCAAAAACTATACGTCAGTCTGGCAGAATTTGCGAAAAACAAGACACGGATGAGATTGGAAAAAATCTAAAAAATTAAATATTTGTTTATGGCTGTGTTCATTACTAGCAGAAAGCTGAATAAGAAATAATACTACACTGATAGAATTTTCGTTAGTACTATTAACGAATCGATTTGATTAAATTGAATTCATTGAATTGATGAACAATTTCCATTAAGCCAATGAAACATTCATTAATTCAGTGACTTTTTCATTATATATTTTCAATTAATCCTTAAGGTATGCTAAAATTTTAGTAGGGTTTTTGGATTTGCTAAATATTGAAATATAGTTCCAGTAATGTACGCCAGGGCCGCATACTGAAATTATTTAAATATAAAAAGTGCAAATTATCACGTAAAATAAAAGAAAAAAAAATTTATTTTCAAATATTTTTCATTTAATGAAAATGTTTCATTGTTTCAATGAACTAGTTCTTTTGGGACTTTCCAATGAAAAATTATATCAGTGTATTAATTAGTTACGTTGCATTAAAGGCCTTGTTTGGGTTAAGCTCTCGTATATTGATATAGTTAACAGCCGGACAATTATAGGTATTCCACTATAAAATACGTGTAACAAATCGATTAAGATACAAACAATTAATACAATTTAATGGAAAATCACTGATGCAGCCTGTCTGATTTGAAAATTAATTGATATTTACAATTTTTAGAGATAAACTCTTTTCTTCTTCCTAAACTCAACCTAGGGCCCGATTGTTGAATGTTGAGTTGAACTATCAACCATACATGGGAATTTTTCAGTACAATTGAAATTTCATTACCATTAGTTCATACTAATGACAATGAAAAAAATTTCATTATCATTTAATGGTAATTAAATATTTTTCATTATAAAAATCATTACTAGTGGTAATGAAATTACACTAATGTATAAAAAAACTAATTACAATTGATTAAAAACCATTTGTTTACAAAAAAATTCAGGCAAATGAAAACGAGCAACGGGTTTGGCCGGGGAAGTTATAAAACACAATTTTTAAGGAGGATCCATTCAATTCCGTTAAACTTTACCTGCACCCCGTTTCTGTATTTCTCGCATCGAAAAAGTTTGCGGAAAAAACATGTGAAATGCAACCGTGCTATGCTTTATATAGGGTGAGTCGCAGACAATAAAATATATATTAAACCCAATCAGCTAGTAATACGTTGCATAGTAAGTTATTAACAATTAAATTAGGTGTTTTACAAAACAATATGTGTCAACAGTTCTTAAAGTTACATTATCTGAACGAATTATAACAAAAACTGCAGTCCATTTTATCACGTCTTTAATCAGCCTGTATAATGCAGGGTGAACATGCATTTCTCGATGCGAAAACTTCTCGCATTAGATACAGAAACGGGGTACTGAATACAAATAAAAATGGAATGGAAAGTAATATTTAATTTCAAATGAGCATGAGCCTGAATGAGCATATTCCATCTTCGATTTCAGCGAGTTTTACTCGCTTTTTACGTTTTTCTGTCAATGGCAATTCTTTTTTTTAATTTATTCATTATCAATGGTAATGAAATTTAAAATCATTGTCATTAATCAATGAAATTAAATTTTAGAATCATTACCATTAACTAAAAAAATGGTAATGAAAATAATTTCATTACAATTGATATCAATGCAATGGTAATGAAATCAGCAATTAATTGGTCCAGCTAATTAATTAGTTCCATGTATGCTACTAACTGGGACTTCAACTTCAACTGTCGACTAAATTTTAACTTTACCAGAGACTATTTATTATAGAGATAGGGAATCAAAACTTACACTACTCACCGATAGAGGGCGCTGAAATTTTGTATTACCTGAGCAACTATTTAGTATCAGTTTAGTATCAGCTGAGCCTTTATTTAAAAACTCAAAGACTGCTAAAAACTGCTCAAAATAAAGAAAAACAAGCTCGGAATATGTTCAAATAATAAAATTTGATATAGCCGATTGTTTTTTTTGTGCTTTGTTGTTTGTTATTATTTAAATTTAAATAAAAAAGAAAATTGTCAATTTTTTTGAACAAAGTGCCATCTAGTGACAACAATATTTTTATAACTTATTTTTTTGGTGATGCCATACCCCTGAACTTTACATTCAGTAATCGTGCGTAAATTAATAAAATTTAAAAATATGTATAAATAACAAATCTAGATCAGATGGCTGAAACTTTTACATTACATTCAATATTATTATATGCAGTAATTATATTTTTTTATATAACATTTTGTAGAAAATTAATTATGAAACCAGCAATATGATTCAAAAAACCATTAAATTTTAATATCAAACATATTCTCAACGATTTTTTTTATTTGTATATATTTTTGATTTCGTTAACCCTTAACCTATTTTTAGTTGTTTTTTATAAAAAGTGAAAAATTTTCGGAGTTCTTTGCCAGTTGTACCTTTACGCAAATGTTTAAGTTTTTAATATATATATTTTTAATTTTGAATATCATTTTTATGTTTCAAAATTGAAAAAAAAAAATAAAAACAAAAATCAAAACCAAATTTTTTATTAATAATTTTTCTTTTTGTAAAAGTTTTAATTTTCTAATACACCGCCTAAACACATCCTTTTTGAGAATAAGATAAATATGAGAACCAACTAAAAATAAAATAACTAAAAAAATACAGTACATTATGTTTATTTATTTCTCTTTGCGTTTGGCAGTATTTTTCGTTTCGTCGTTTACGTTCGAAAGTAAATATAAAAAAAAACAAAATATATTATATATAAAATAAAACAAACTCCAACAAAAGACCACCAGATATAAAATAAATATATATATATACTCAAAATCTACCACAAAAACTTATTTTTTTTAAACAATTCCAAATACAATTCGATTTTGATTTTCCTTATATTAACTGAAATACATCATCATATTTTTTAATTTTATTTTGTTGAAATACAATTTCATTTCTACTCTAAATTATAATTACAAAATAAATTTATTTAAGTTCGTTTGATTTCTTATTAAATCCATTAAAAATTATTCCTAATTAGAAAACAATATTTCTACATTTGTTCTTACCAACCACTATCCCCTCTTCCTCCATTCACACTATAGAAATACTTTTAGTTAGTGTCATGTAAAACTGAATCTGTAATGTGCATTTATACTTACTACTACTAAATGTCTTTCTACTAATGTATATAAATGTCTTTAATGTTTTTTGTTTTTCTGGTATACTCACTTTTTACTTATTTCAAACCGCTTTAATTTTTATTATCGAAAAAAAAGTATTTAAAAAAAATTTAAAAAAAAATAATAATCTCCCACCAAATTTAATAAAATTTTTAAACTAATTGGCTGTCGTCATATCCAAGTAGACTACAATGTACTCAAACTTATAACTTTAAGTTTGCTAGATGAAAAATTATTGAAAACTTGCAAATTTCGTACTAAAATTATATTCCGTTTGTCTCGAATTTTGTTTGTTTTTTGTAAGGCCGAAAAAAGTATGTGAACCCATAAAATACATATTAAAAAAATATATTTCAAATAATTTCAATTCTCGTAGTTTTATACATTAATTTTTTCATTTTATCCACTTGGTTTGTTTCATTTATCTTGTCTTATTTGTTAAACCCCTTTTTTCGTAGTAGTGTATGAAGGAGTGCCCTTGTCAAATTCTAAATATCTTTTGTAGTACGTTTTATGTTTTGTTAAAATTTCTATTTATTTCATCGATAACTACATGTGTTCATATGTAATTTTATAATTTATATATCTCAAGTTTATAATTTGATGTATTTAACTCCTTTAAATAAGTCAATCCGTTACATTTTTATTTTTGTTTTGTACAGTGAGAGAAATTTATTTATTAGCATTTGGTTATAGTACTGTAAACCAGAAAAACTTAAAGCCACTTATATTAATATACTTTTAAAATTAAAAATACAAATTTCTCGGGTGTAATTCAGCAGATACAAATTGTATTTCTGAAAACTCAAATGCATTTCAGAAAATATGATTTTCCTTTAGAACTTATCAATTACATTTCACATACAACCAAGTATATTTTCGAATACTCATATTATTTTCAGAAATTATCGTTTATTTTTCAGAATTTATTATAATTTTTAACCAATATATTCTTATACAACCAATTGTATTTGCTAATATTCAAATTAGCTTTAGAGAATATCATTTGTTTTCAGAACTTATCTATATGAATTCAGTTATAATCAATTTATTTTCGGAATGATCATATTATATTTCGAAACTATCAAATGTATTTCAATCTTGTTCAAATATATTTCAGATATTATAAATCGTGGAATGAAGAGTTCATGGCACTGGATCTTATTAGATTATTAGATCCAAACTTTTTTACACAAGTCATATGTGAAATGTGTTTGATAAGGTCCAAACCAAATAATAACTTCTGAATTTAATTTTAGTTTTTGGATATAAAATTGCTATTTGCTAAATACTCGTAACACCGGAGTAGTTTATGCGTGTTTTGGGAGTTCCTGAAAGCCAATCTGATTAAAACAAAGTACCAACTAAATATTTGTTTGATTTTTGTCGATGTGTTAATATGAAATATGATTTTGATTTCTTTTTTTTTTGCAAGAAAACTACAAAAAAGTAATTTTGAAGTATAAAGAATCAATGAAATTTATAATTAAATCAATAAAATATTTTATAAAAACAAATAGAATTCTTATTAATACAACCAATTTGGTAATTGGTCTTAAACGTATAATTTTTAAACTAATTGAATATTTAGTATTTAGTTTAGTATGTCGAACTTGAACATTGGAGTAACTGCGCTTATGACAGGTTTCAGCAAAATATTAATTATTCTTCGTCTTGTAATTTTCATCTAAATACCTGAAATTTAGAATAAATTGCAAAAATGTTTTAATTCAAAATCTAATAGTTTTCTCGCTTAAAATTTTCTCATTCTTTTTTGTAAACAAGAAATAATAATTTTCGGTGGAAAAAATTTGCGATTTTCGCAGTAAATTTAAAATTACTTAATCGAACTTAAACAGAATTTTTTTCAAAAAATTCGCTATGGATACCGCAAATTATGTCCGATTAAAATATATTTATTTTGTTGTGAAATAGTGAGAATGAAAAAATATTTTGCGAGAAAAATTTTTAGTTTTGAAAAAAAAAACAATTTTGTTTTTGTTTTATTAGAAAATTAAAGATTTTCAGATAAAAAGCACATGCGAAGGAAAATTCTGATTTGGCTGAAACTTTTCGCAAACGTAACGTCCTTGGTGTAGGCTCCCATATCAATCCATGCTGTTGTTCGTTGTACTTTTTTATATGAACCAATACATATTTACTTGTAGTTAAATATTAAGCGTGTTCGTTTACTTACTACAAGTTACTACATTTACTACAGCTGGAAAAATTCAATACAAAAAGTAAACAAAACTTTCCAATTGTAGTAAAAGTAGTAAGAAATTCGAGTAGACAAACACACTGAATATCTACTGTGATCAGATTGTAATTTTTGATTTTAGCAGACCAGAAAACAAATTCTCGCTGGTAAACAAGTGTGAAGAAATATTTTCTTCTATTTATAATATTAAGAGGACCTAAACACCTTATATAATAAATTATACCCAGAAAACAGATTTGTTCTGATCACCGTATTTATGGTCAAATAAATAAATCGATTACTGCAACCAAATTTTTCATTTCTGACTACCGCTTTTTATTAAATTAAAGTTTAAAATACAATTCAAACCGTTGTTGTTATTTCTAAAAATTATGCAAAATCGTGGACTTGTGGAGAGCTGGTCGTACCCAATCAACTATAAAGCTCAAATTTGAGCAATAAAGTGAGAAGTGCGTGGTTTGAAAAACGAAAATATAAAGTTGTCGTTTAATAATTTAATAATAAATGTTAACACGACATATTAAGTTTTTATATAACTGTTTTTTCGGTATTGTTTTTCAAAAGATTCACTCCTTAATCCCTAACCTCAAAATATAAGAAGTAATAACTATTAAGTGAGAGAGTATAAATAAGAGCAACCTTAGAAAATGTAGTTTTAAAAATAGAATTTTAACTTCGGAAGAAAACTATGAAAAGATTATGCTAGTAGTTTTAAATAAATTTATGAGCTGCACTTCTGTTTAAGAAAAACACTAAAAATATAGCCGCTGCGTCAAAAGAGTACCTTAAATTTTAGAGTGTACTTTAATTCTAAAGGCTTTCATTTAAATTGGTAAAAAGATGGTCTGTACTCATTCTAAGAGTACTCAAATGATACTTGGCATACAAACTTAGAAGCGATAAAAATTATACTGGGATATTTAAAAGCAGTGTTGCCAACTCTTGAAGGTAGAAAAGCACCGTGAGCATTGTGAAAACGGGTAAAAAGGGTAAAAATTTACCAAAAATGGGGTAAAAAAGCACGATATTAATTTTTTTAAAAATTTAAGTCAAGAATTTAAAAACACATTTTAGCTTTGTAAAATTGTGTAAAAAGGATTCAAAAAATAACCAAAAAGGGTTAAAAAAGCACCAAATTAATATTTCAAAATTTTAAAGTTTAAATATAACGAAGTTGCTATATAAAATTGTACTACAAACATTGTGAAAAAATTTATTTTTTGTATAGTTCGTATAATTTTTTCAACTTTGACAGAAAATTGAAAAAAACGAGAACAAATACCAAAAATATAAACTGTACAAAAAGCACTAAAAGCACTGCCAGAAATCTGAAAAAGCACTGTAAATACCCGCTTTTTTTTAAACGGGTATTTGTCAAAAATCACCGGCTACGGGAAGGAAAAAAGCACCAAAAAATACCCGAAAAGCACTGAAATGGCAACACTGTTTAAAAGGGTCGCTATCATAAATAAGGATACTTTTTTACAAAAGAAAACTTTTATTCAAAAGGAAAACTTTTATTTAAAGCGACACTTTCATTCAAAATGGTACACCCAGAAAACAGATTCAGTTCTGATAACCGCATTTGTAGCCAGTCGAATGGTTCGGTTGTGGTAGCCGAATTTTTCAGTTGTGGCAACAGAAAACCAATTGAGACAAGACTAATTTGACTATGGCAACAGAATTTCAGTTGTATCAAGAATAATTCGGTAGTCACAATCGAAAAATTCATTTGATGCAACTGAACCATTCGATTAGCAACAAATGGGGTTGTCAGCACCGAATCTGTTTTCTGGGTGTACTTTTATACAAATGGAGACTTTTTCAAAAGGGGACTTTTATTCAAAACATTACTTTTATTAAAAAGGATACTTTTATTCAAATGGGTACTTTTACAATATTTAAAAGGGTACTTTTATTCAAAATGGTACTTTTAGTCAATAGAGTACTATTATTCAAAAGGGTGCTTTTTTCAATAGGGAATTTTTATTCAGAAGGATTCTTTTACTCAAAAGTATTCTCTTATACAATAGGCACTTTTTTAATAGAAGTGTTCAAGATTGTACTTTTATTAAAAAGGATGGTTTTATTACGAAAGGTACTTTTATTCAACGGTGCTTTTATTTAGAAATGTATTGTACTTATTTTGAAATGTGTTTCTATTCAAAAAGTAACTTTATTACAAAAGGTTTTTATATTCAAAAATGGACTAATATTGAAAATGTGCTCTTAAATATTTTAGAAGTAACCTTATTACAAAAGGTACTTTTATTCAAAAATTTTATTAAAAAGTGTTCTCATATAAAAAAAGTTACTATAATTAATGGCACTTTTAATAAAAAAGGGTCTTTTATTTAAGAATGAAGTTTGTTTCAAAAAGGCTATTTTACTCCAAGTGTTTCTTTTTTAAAATGATTTAAAAAAATATATTTATATCCACAAGCAAATTTTATTCGAAAATGAAGGTCTAGTACCCAGTGTAAAATTGGAGTTCCAAAATAATCACAAAAGAGACCTAGAACTTCTGAAACAATTACTACACAAAAATTGCCAACCGAATTGCTAAGCCAATAAATTCGGTTGGTGAAACCATATTGGAATGTGATTCCTAAATATTTTGGGTATTGTAACTAAAATTCAATTGTATAAACCGAATTTTGTTGTGATAACCAATATTCAGTTGCACCAACCTATTTTAGTAGATGTAACCGAATTTCAATTGGAAAATGGCATATTTTTTCTTTGTGTGTATGTGAGGGTGATTTTCATTGTCGATGAAACTTCTTTCTTTTATTTATCATAATTTCTGAGCACTAAAAATGTATTGGCCTAAATATTTTACTCGTGAAAACCCGTAAAATTTATGAAACAGCTACATAGTTTTCTTTCGAATAAATTATGAAACATATTTTTTTTTTAATTTTTTAGCCATATTATAAGCAAATGCCCTTAAATGAATTTTACTCACTGTTAAACCTCTTTTTTATAAATAAGTTAACAATTTATGTATAATATTTTAATTTCAATATTTGTGCAACAAACCACATACACCAACACAAACACACAGTCGCAATAAAATAAGAAAATTTCAGAAACTAGCAAACATATACAACTATTAACATTTATTTATTATTACATACGTACTATATACAGACGTAATAAATACAAAACTTATTTCTGAATGTTGGTTTTTTTTTCTTTATTTGTGGTACTCGTATAATGAACAATTGATGGTAATTTGTAGGTTAAATTGCACGATTTTTAACTGTATGTTTATTCCGTTAAATATTCTCTATATAAATAATACTCAGCATGTTGGCATGTGGCATGCCACCTTTGTATTCGGTGTGTATACGTATTTTAATGAATAATTATTGCGATTATTTTAACTTTTTTATTTATATTTTTTTTTCATGTAATTATTGAAGTTATTTTTATGTTTCTGGCTATATTATATACTCAATACTGAAGAAATTATATTCACATTTCTGTATATATTAATGTTTTATTCTAAAGATTAATTAATATCTTTTAGATGAGCTAAGTAATAAATATGTTAAAATATATAATTTTAATGAAAATAAATGTTTTTGTTTCGTTTAATCAAAAACTCGGTTTATTAAAACGCCCATAGAGTTACCTTTTTATATGTATTGATTATATGTATAAGCCAAGTTATTGTTTTGATTTTTTATAATGGTTAGTTTTAGTTAGAGCTTTAAAGCTTGTTTTTAGTAAAAGCACTTTAAGAGTAATATATACTATTTTTAAAACTTTTTACTTTTAATTTTAATAATTATTTATTTAACTTACTTTCTTTTTTAGAAAACAATTTAAAAAAATGATTTTGAAAGATATTTAAATTTTAGTTTCTATTTCCAAAAAGACTATTCTGTTTTCTAAAAGATCAATCAACATTTACCATATTTTTTTTTTTTTAGTTTTAGTCTTATTCCTTTAACATTTCCATAATATCTATAATGTGAGCATGTTTACCTACTTACTACAATAATATTTTATATTGCATATTGTATGCAAATTTTCATACATTTTTCCTTTCAAATAAGAAAATCCTTTTCTCTTTAAAATAAAGGATTATTTAAAATTTTTTATTAAATCATTGTCAATTTTTTAACTTATAAAAAACAAATAAACAAATTCAATACTTATGTTTAATGCAAAACTAATTAAGCTGAAGTTAAAAAAAACGTACTTACCCCTAATAAACTGCGTGGTTACGTACAGTGGTCTCCATGGTAGATGTGGACACAAATTATATAAAATAACATTCAAAATTTATATGTTTGTTTATCAGGGATGCCCTTTGTAATTAAAAATGTATTTAATGGAAATGTAAGGAATATTCGAATTCAAATTTTCGATATTTTAAAGCAAAATTATCATTTTCCAACATGTTTGAGAACATACATTTAAAATATTTGTATCATTATTCAATTTGTTAGAAAGAAATTCAATAATGTTTTGTTCATTTTCTTCTTATTTTAGTTTCCATAAAACAATTTAAGAATAAATTGAGAAAAAATTATCATAATCGTTAGCGGCAAATCTAAAAATTAAATTTCCTATCAGAAACAAAAATGAAAATTATAAGCTTTACAATTCTCATTTGGGATTTTTTTCCTATTCTAAATATTTATAAGGTATGCACATTTTTAAATGAAAACCTTAAGAACTACTATGGATAATTTGATTAAAAAAGCTGCTGTAAATAAAAAATGTTCTTTAATTCAAAATTTTATTCAAAAGTTGACTTTTATTCAGGTACCGAAAATAACAGTTATTTTTAAATTTTTAAACAAAAAAAGCACATATTTATAACCAAATATTGGAGAACTGATTCAAGTACATCAAAATGATCCTTGTGGTCTAGTCTTCCAAAAAATGCATTGCTTTTTAAATTTTGACTTTTATTTTTTTGAGCAAAAATAAAAGCTATTTTTTGATTTTTATTTTTTCGAGCAAATATAAAAGTTAATTTTTGACTTTTATTTTTTCGAGCAGAAATAAAAGTTATTTTTTGACTGTTATTTTTTTGAGCAAAAATTTTTTTTGATTTTTTGAAAGTTATTTTTTTGATTTTTATTTTTGTGAGCAAAAATAAAAGTTATTATTTGAGTTTTATTTTTTCCAGCAAAAATCAAAGTTATTTTTTGACTTTTTTTTTGAGCAAGAGCAAAAAAAAATTTTTTTTAAATGTATTTGATATGAATTTGTCAAGATTTTAATATTTTAATGTGTTTTTTTTGTCGAAACAGCAACTGTTGTTTTTTGCTCGAAAAAATAAAAGTCAAAAAAATAACTTTTTTATTCTGACTTTTATGATAAAAGTTATAATCCCTGCTTTTATTCAAAAACGAAATTTTACTCAAAAGGGTTTTTTATACAAAAACGAACTTTTACTCAAAAAGGTACCTTTATGCAAAAAGTTCTTTTCAGCCAGTGAAAAATACGCAATTAAGCGGAATTTTAATTGTATTCAAAAATATATCTTTCATGAATTTTCATTTATTCAAAGAGGTACCTTTATTCAAAAAGGTGCTTTTGTTCAAAAAGCTACTTTTATTCAAAAAGCTACTTTTATTAAAAAAATTACTTTTATTTAAAAAGGTACTTTTATGCAAGCATGTACTGTAATTCAAAACGGCACTATTATTAAAATATACTTTTATTTAAGGGTACTTTTAGTCAAAAAGTACCTTTTTACTTACCGTTTTGACATTTTCCCAGAAAGTGTAAATATACATATATTGCCATCTTTTTGTAAAACCACCCAGTTGGTAATTGCCAGTAGTATGATGATGATGTTTCATTAAAAGGGTTTTGTAGCGGCAAGGCTCCGAGTTCAGATCCTCTTGCAAAAAATTTTTTTTTTAATTTTTTTAATTTAAAAAAAATTCTGTTCTATAAAATTGATTTTTTGTTTGTTGAAAAGCTGCTTTAAAACGAACTTCCCAGTTAGAAAAATATAAACAGGGAAGTGATGGAAAGGCACTTTAACGGGTGGTCGAAAATTAGATTCGGTGCTGACAACCGCAGTTGTAGCCAATCGAATGGTTCGTTGTGCTAGCCGAGTTTTTCGGTTGTGACAACAGAAAACCAATTGATACAGGACTAATGTGACTGTGACAACAGAATTTCAGGTGTATAAAGAATTTGTTGCAACCAAAAAATTCATTTAATACAACTGAACCATTCGATTAGAAAAAAAAATGTACTGGAGAAGTAAATTCTCATTTCCAAAATAATAAAATCACTAGAGAAGAGGACCGGCTGTTAAAAAAGCGCCAGAAAAGCACCAAGGAAACAAAATTTTTAATATTGGGGAAATGCTAGTAAAGCAATAAATTCACGATCTTGAAATAGATTTTTCAAAATAAATTTTAAAAAAGTCCATACGTTATTTGCCATCAGGTTCATACTTTTCGACTTAAAACATAAATGAATGTTAACAGCTGGAAAACTACTGCTTGCGCTAAAATGCGAGCACCGGCAAAAAGCTTTTCTGACTAATATACCAACATTAAGGGAAAAAGTAAAGGAACTTTTCCATGATATGTATTTATAATTAGGTTCTCTTATGTATTAAGTTCTCTTAGTAGTGCATTATAAGTATAAGATCATCTATATAATTATGTTATGAATAACAATACACCAGTCTTTAAATAGAGATCAACCACGGTGGTTTCAATCATAACATTCCACAAACAAAATAATTCATATAAGAAAAAAATTTTCAAATTAAAACAAATCTAAAAAGAACTAACTGGCTAGCAGTTACTGGCTAACCACTGGTTGCAAACGTAGTTTTTTTATAAACCACCGATAGTTTTGTAAAGAAAATACTGGCAAAAAGCTTTTTGCCAACTCTGGAAAAACTTTATTTTTAATACCCCGCTTACCAAGTGGTATGCCACTGCTTGGGTTTTTGTACCACTGACAATTTCTGACTTTTTTTGTTTTCGTTTTTGCTCAACCAATAGTTATCCAGCTGTTATCATTCATATATGTTTTTAGCCCCCAAATATTATATGTCCGGTTAGCTCAGTGGGTAGAGCTCTTATCTGCCAATCTAACGGCCTGGGTTCAGATCACGGCAGGATGAACTTTTTTTTAAAATTATATATTGGAAAATATATTTCCAGATAATTTTCCGGCGCTTTTTGAGCATCACTCTCCTATTTATATTTTTCAAATTGGTTTTAAATTAATTGCAACCTATTTTATAAATTTTTATTTAAAATTTAGAACTTGAATCTAAATTGTTTTATGGACAGTTTATATTGTATTCTTTGATATCCTTCATTTCCCTTATTATGTAGTATTAGAGATTTTATAATTTCCCTTTTATTTCCGTTTTTTTTAATTTGATGTTGATTTGAAATAAAAGAAAATAACAATGTGTTTTCTTTAAAGAGTTTTGTCAATGTTGTTGTTTAATTGAATTGTTAAATGAGATGTTTGTTAAATTTAAATTATACTACATAATATTACACCATCAATATATCTGTATCTCAAGTATATAACTTTTTTATGTAATTTTTAGTTTTTTTACCATCGAATGTGGCTATAAAATTTTATAAATTGAATATGTTTGTTTTTCTTATAACTCCCACCCTGTTAGAATATTTTTAAGTTTCAAGTTGAATTTATTTTCTTTTTATCTCCTTCTTTGTAATTGTGTTCTATTTTTATTTTTTCTTTTTAAACTTTCGTTTCGATTTGTTGTTTCTTTATCCTTTTCTATTAATAAACAATAAAAAACAAAATAACCACAACAGAACATTAGTATCACCAAAACCCTAAACACTCTTTTCCAATTAAGCAAAACATTATTGTTTTTTTTTAAATCAAAAAACAAAAAATAATAATTTTTAAAAAAACAACAAAATTTATTTAAAAAAATCAAACAATCAATTGACTTGAAATCAATTATAATCATTAAGAAATCATTATAAATCGACTGCAGACCCGGATTGTAGATTGCTCGTAGTAGTTTTACCATTACAAAATAAATATATAGCAAAAATCAACAATAAATTTTGTAATTTTGCATATGGTTTACCGTTATGTTTATAACAAACATGATTCAACCAAATTTGTATTTTATATTAAACTCAAATTATTTTGAAATTGAATTCCGCAGGTTGGAATTTGTATTAAAGGTTTTGTAAATTTCACTTTAAATTAAATATTTTTTTAAAACAAACTTGAAATAAAATTAAGAATTACAAAATTTTTTGTTGAAATTCATCATTTTGTCCTCAAATAAAAAACCAAAAAATAAAGTTTTAATGTAGATCAGCTCCTTCTTCTACTTCCTCCTCTTCTACTATATCTTCTTTTATTTAATTTTTAATGTATTTTCAATTAAAATATAAACAAAAACATTAAAGTGTTACAAAACTCTTAAAACTAAAAATTAGTAATGTTTTCAAAGTAGATTTGTACCAATAGAATATCATAATCCCTCTAATCTAATTTAAGTTAATTAATATTTATTTTTTCTTTGATAATAGCTTTATCAGATCCTCCACAAATTGTTTAATTTGAAAAAAAACCAATTGTATTTGTACAATGTTTTATTTTACAAAGTAAATTTATGTCTTATTTATTTAAATTTAGTTTATTTTCATTCAGTTTTTTATTTAATATAAATTAATATTTAATTTAAATTTAGTTTAATTTTTTAGTGATTGTGTGTTGTTACATTATTGTTATCAACAAGAAAAACAAAAAGAAAAACACTAGTAATTATCTTTAAACAAGTTTGATTAAGACCAAACCAGAGCATACACACTCTTTTCCACCATTTCACTCCACCCTTAGTTAACACTGAAAGAAAAACCCCTTAAAAGAAAATTTACCCACACACACATTATAAAATTTTTAATTTGAATTACCCTTGAAGAAAATATAAAACTTTCACTTTTCACGAGAAAATTTAGAAATAAAAAATATCAGTCGTTTGAATCTGACATCGATTTCCGTTAAATACACAAGAAAATTCATTTAGGTGCCGTTTCATGAGAAATCAAAAGTAAAGAAATTTGCAAAAAAAAAAACACTAATTTTCCTGAATTAATTATAAACACATTCAAAGTTCATTTACAATTGTTCCCTTTTAATCGACATAGAAATTTTATCTACTCACTACAATTGGTATTGTTGTAAAAACTTTCAATTTAAATAGAGAAATAACTGATTTGTTTCAAATTAACGCTAGGTCTCTTACTCCGGGGTTAACTTTTACTTAACTAAAAAAAAAAATGTGCCAAACATGTATATGCAATACAACAAGGAATTTTTGGATTTGTTTTCGAAAATAAAATTTTAAGCTCGAGGTTTAAGTTATCTTAATTTAAATATTATTTATCATTCATTCAACATTTCGCTTTTCATGGAAAAGCATCTTCAGGAATAATAATTTAATATTTATCATGAAACACAAATGCTGAAAGCTACTGTTGTATCTCTACTATCGTCTATTATGGCACTCATAATATTTATATATATTAAAACAATACATACCTCGAGCCAAAATATTTTATTTTTGAAAATTGATAATAGAAAATCAAATAAAATACACACAATTTAATTTTTGTTCCGAAATTCGAAAATCTTATGTAATAGCACTCTAATAATGTACATTAACGAGCTGAGTTCGCCACCCGCGATCGAAATTTCTTTCACGAATTTTTGAAGAAGATAGGGCTCAAAAGTTTAGTTGTGCTGAGCGTATTATTGGAAAAATATTTTCAAAAATTCATAAAATAAATTTGGTCCACTGCAGCATTATTTAATTTTATGTAAGTTTTTTTTTTTTTGTCGAGATTAGATATACATATGGTTAAATCTTGTCTAATAGAAACTTCATTTAATAAATAGGTATGTACTTTATTTTTTTTGGCCGAACGTAGGGGTGGCCTTTTACAATTTTTCGTTATAGCTTCGGCATTTAAAATTGGATTTTAAAGTGTGATATATCGATTTTTTTGCCTCGAGGAGACCAGTGTTTTGCTATAAAGGAAAAATCCAATGAAAAAAAATTTAAAAAGGCGACCCCTACGTTCGGCAACCAATATATAAAAAAAAAATTCTACTGGGTTTATCGAAAAACGTCATTAGCAAAGTTTAATGATTTTTGCGAGCTTTAATTTTCTGACATTAGGGTCGTAGCAACTGAGATCTGGTGGTAGAACAGGATACTTGAGGTCGATGGCCCTCGAGAGAAAAACACTGGTCTCCTCGAGAGAAAAACATCGATGTATCATACTTTAAGATCCGACTGTAAATGCTACGTTCGGCAAAAAAAAATAAAAATAATTTTTTTGAAACCTCCTTGCAAAAATACTTCACATTGGCGGGTGTACGGCGAACTTTTTTTTTTTGCCTGTAAGGTGGTACGCTCTAATATACACATATTTCCAAAATAACGAAAAAAAAACAAAAATGACTTGTTTCAAATTAAATGATGCTGGGTTACTGTATTCCTTTTTTGAATTTTTTTATGGGGTTTCGTAAAAAAAAACCAAAAAAATATGACCCCCTCTGGAATTAAAAAAGAAAAAACCGAAATTAATTTTGGGAGTGGCTTGGCCCCGGGAGGCCCGTGGGGGACAAAACCGGGGGAAGGTAGTAACATGTAAGTGTGGGTACTCAAATTAAAGGAAATTGTCTAACGATTTCAAAAATGTATATTTTTCTTTTATCCATAAAACGTAGCCCTACCTAGATCCATTTTTCGACCACTAGAGTATTCGAAAAAAGTGAAAAATTAATATAAGCGAAAATTGTATTCAAATGAACGGAAATTTTCTCATGATTTCAAAAATGCGGTTTTTTTCAAAGCCGTCGAACGTGAATCCAATTAGAGGCATTTTTTTAAATTTTAGGCCTTCCAGAAATTTAAAGAGGTGAAAAATCATATTATTTTAGTTGCTATCATTGGCAATTAGTTGCTATGTTTAGCTCGCTTGACGGCGCAAGCAAAATTTTGTTGAAAAAATCAATATGTTAGTAAAATGGCGACGCTGGCAAAAGTTTTTAATTTTTTTTTTTTTTTTAATGGGACTAAAATGGCTCTAGTTAGGGCTACGTTTTATGGAAGAGAAAAAAAAAATAACATTTTTGGAATCGTGAGACAATTTGCTTTAATTTGAGTACCCACACTTATATGTTACTATGTCCCCCCGTTTTTTGCCCCCCACGGCCCTCCCGGGGCCGAGCCCCTCCCAAAATTAATTTCGGTTTTTTTCTTTTTTAATTCCAGAGGGAGTCATATTTTTTTATAATTGCACTTTAGCCGATAAACTGCACTTTAGCCGCATTTTTTCCCATAATATGCCCAGCACTACCAAACTCAACCGTTGATTATTATTTTTACCAAAAATTTCAGAAAACATTTAGAAAAAAGATACACTACGAAGTTCAAATGCCGGTAGCCAACTGTAAGAACACAGAGAAAACCGATTCGTGCTTACAACCGAAATTGTTTCAAATCGAATGGTTCGATTACCGTGACCGAATTTTTTAGTTGTGGCAACTGAATATCAATAGAGTAAATAGCCATTTGATAATGGCAATAGAATTTCCATTGCCTCAACAATATTTCGGTAGCCACAATTGAAAAATTCTGTAGTCACAACCGAAGCATTCGATTGGCAATAAATTCGAAGAATTCGATTGTCATGAAATTTCTAAAATTTTCGAAATTCGGGAGAACCTAATGCTGGTGCCTTTTTGATTTAAAAATTACTTAAAATCTATATTCAAAAGAATAAGCTCAACATTAATATTTTTTGAGCGTATTTTGAATTCCTCACAAAATATTAAAATTTAATTACAAATCTATGACGTTTCCGAACTATTTTTGTATTTAATAATTTTTCTCAAATTCTTCGTCTTTTGTGGTTCGTTGTAGAAAGCTGACACTATCGCCCAAAAAACTGAGCAAAATATAAAAATTTCAAAAATATTTATGAGTTTTATTTGAATAGTTTTCGACTCATAGAATAAAAACCCTCAAAAAAGTTTCAAAATTCTTCTTTCTAGAATGTACAAATATACTTGCTTCTTACAACAGAATCTTCCCCAAAATTTACACGCCGATTCGAATGAAACTTAGATAAGCGAAATAGAAAAAAAAAAAAAACGGTTTTCGGTATATTTAAAGAATTGTTTTTTTTTTTAAATCCGTTTTCGTGTTTTCCAAAAAGCACTGTTTCGGTTTTTGCTAATAACTTGGTAAACAGGGCTTTTAAGATTTTTCTTAAAGGCGGTAAAAAGTTCAACTATATTAAAAACAAAAAAAACCTTTGGAAACATTTGTAATAATTTTAAAAAGAACGCATTCACTTTAGATTATGGCAGAGACTATTAATTATAGAGATAGGATATCAAAACTTACACTACTTACCGATAGAGGGAGCTGAAATTTAGTATTACCTGAGCAACTATTTAGTATCAGTTGGGCCTATATTTAAAAAGTCAAAAACTGCTGACAACTGCACAAAATAAGGAAAAAAGAAGCGCGGAATGTATTCAAATAATAAAATTTGAGATATCCGTTTGTGTTTTTGCTTTGTTGTTTGTTATTATTTAAATTTAAATAAAAAAAAAGAAATTTGTTAATTTTTTGAACAAAGTGTCATCTAGTGATAACGATGTCGTTATAACTTATTTTTTTGATGATGCCATACCCCTAAATTATGGAAATTGAAATATCATATTTTGATGACATTAGATCCATTCGATTACTTTTCTCAGTCAAGTCCAGTAAGAATTACTCAGTACAAACTTACAGCGAGTAACACAAGATTTACTCTCAAAATAAAATTTTCCCAAACATGTACGCTAACAGAAAATTTGCAATAATTTGCAAGTTTGTAGATACACCTGATTACAACACCAAATATACAAATAAATGTTAACTGGTCGCTATGGAAGTACAGAATTTTTGGCGTTAAATCTTAAGCAGACAATTTTTAGAAGGTTTTCTTATCTTTTCCATAATTTATTTTGAAAGTTTAACTGCTTTGCATTTCCATAAAATAACTAAATTGGAAAATATTTTTTTTTTATTTACAATAAACAAACACATGTTTTCGAAACATGTTTTTTCTGCTTGCAAATTCTTACCGGCAAAATTTTGTTCAGTAAAAATTTGCAAAAAATAGAAGAAGACTTAGAAACTCTCATCATAGAACTGTCACTTTATTCTCTCTTTTTTCATTCTGTTTACTGAGTATTTGTGTTAACGAACGCCATCCAGTAAAAATTTGTACAAATTATCCAGTAATCGAATGGGCCTATTTGTGTCAAAAAATGTTTCTACATTTCTTGAATCGATAAATTTGTCTCAAAAATCATCCCAAGTGGATTGTTGCCAATTTGACAATTTTCTTGTCCGATAAAGCGATTTTAATTCTATATTTCGATAAGAAATGTTTGTGTAACGCTCTCCGTCGAGTAATTTATGCCAGAAATTAAAGAAAATTGGGATTGATAATTTGACAGTAAAATTTTAATTTTTTCATTACTTTGTAGAAAATTTTATTAAATTATAAAAACCCGACAAAATAATAGGGGTTTTCATATAAACTCGTAAATTCCTAGTAAACCTTGTATAAATACAAACCATATTTTTTATGTATGGAGTTTGACATTAAACTCATAAACATACCAGGTTTACACCGTTTACGAGTAGAATACGAGTTTATATGAAAACCCCTAATAACTTTTGTGAGATACCGCCAATTTGTTGTCTTAATTTTATATGCTGACTATGAACTTTTTCTTTATATTCTATTCTTAAATCAAAGGGCTGAAAAGGGTTATTTTAAACAATTTTCCTAGGCTTTAGTTATTTTTACTGAATATATTTTCCCGTTAGGTAGCATACATTCAGCGAGTTATGTAAAATTAAATAGAATTGCAGTTAAAATAGTGTACACTGCAATTGCATTTGAATTAACTAGAATTACATTTATTTTCAACTGAAATTGTAGTTAAAATAAATGCAGTGGCAGTTTATTATACCCTACGCCACTACGTGGAGCAGCTATAATAAGTTTGTGCCGATGTTTGTAAAACTAAAAAATACTGGATCTAGTTTATAGTATACCGATCGACTGAGAATCACTTTTTATTTCGATTTAACGATGTCCGTCTGTCCGTCCGTCCGTCTGTCCATGCATTCTTGGGCGCACTCTACAAGTCGCAAATATTAAGATATTTGGTACACCTACCTATGTCGGCCCAAGGACGAAGCCTACACTGAACCAAAAGTCGTAAGTGAAATCAATATAAAACTTTGTTTTTACTTTTTGATGAAACGAATTGTTAAAACAATATATTTTTTATTCAAATTAATGTGTGTTTTTTTAAATCAACTAGTTTTTTTTAAATGAACATGCTCATTTCCGCCAATAATTCTCTACAAAACAATTATTGTTTTGATAATGTTTTGTCCATTTTTTAACAAAATTTAATTTGTTAACTCTAAAAAATTTTGTAAAAAGGCAGTAACGTAAATTTAATATAATTTTTCTTCAATTTGAAAAAAAAAGTATTAAATCTGTGGAAAAAAGTTTAGTGAGGTTAGTTTTGTCGCGTCGTGCTAGTTGTCGGAAATATCAATAAATTGACATGAAGGATTTTTGTTTCAAATTCAATGACTTGAAGTGAATTGCTAATTGAAGATTTATTAATTTTAATTTAAATAAATTTATATGATTTTGAACGTTCTCAATTAAATTGTACATTTAAATTTCTGTCATTAATTTTGATATTATCTATCTTTTTGTTATTTTGTTTATGGCAAACTATTAATGAAAGTTATATAATTTATTTGAGTTATTAATTTAAATAAAGTTATATGTTTTTGTATATAAAATGGTACATGTGTTCTAAATAAAGCGTTTTTAGTACGTGCTATATTATAATTTCAATTTTATATTTCACTATTTTTTCAAATTCATTATAAAAAAGACATTGTTGTATATTGCTTATAAAAATTTGAAATTGGTGAAATATAAAAAATAATGAAATATAAGTCTAAAAATTAATAATAAATTGATCAAAAATTAATTAATTAAATAAAATGCATTGTTGAATTTAATAAAATGCATTGGTAAAACAACAAAATCATTATGCAATTTAATTAAATATAATTGTTAAGACAACTAATTTTTGTTAATACATTTGACGATATTTTGTCAAAATAATACCACATAAAATAGTTAAACGTCAAAATATAAATCTACTAAACAATGCATTAAATTGACGGACATGTTTTGTTAGTTGTATAATGATCACCCATTCATCAATTTAATATGGATTTTAGTTGATTTCACAGCTGTTTTTTGTTCAGTGTATTCATTTTCGTTAAAATCGGTCCATGTTTAGATCTAGTGCCCATATGAGGGCACCCCCTAAAATTGGCATGGTTACACGCTGCAGATCGAAGATATTTCAATGAAATTTGGTTCGCTGACTCACATGGTCCCAAGCCTATTGTTTCCGAATAGGATCATTTTATATAAAACTTTGACACATGTCCCGTTTTAGCGCATTCGAATTTCGGATCCAAACATTAGTTGGCTTTTTAACCAGACTAGTGTAGGGTATTCCATAGTCGGCATTCCCAACTTTAACTTTTTACATTTTTTGCATGACATTTTTTAGTAAACGTTTAATAAGGAAAATGAATACTTTAGCAATTGTATTCCTTAATGGAAAATAAGGAAAGTTTATATGTTAGAGCCTATAGCATAATCATTAAATAACATTTTGTTAATTTCGCGTTTTATTTTGGCAACACCCTTATTTAAAGTGTCTTCACTTTCAAATAAATTGTTAGTGATTCATAAAGTTAGTAAACGATTGAGTTATGGGGAGGATTTCAGTATTATTCAAAATAACTTACAATAAAAAAATTCCGTTAAAACTTCAGTCATCTTAAAAGCTTTCAAAAAAGATTTTTGTGCATACAAAGAAACCAAGGAGAATTTTTAAACTCGTACTACTCATAACTACCCAGCAAAATTTTTTTGAACTGGTTGCCTTTGAATCTGTTCTAGAACAGGTGTTTTTACCACCAGTTCCGTGGAACAGGTTCTAGAACTGGTTCCTGGAAGTCAAAATGGAAGGCTTCACTGTCGCAGAACCGGTTCTATAACTGGTTCTAGAACCGGTTCAAAAGCAACCTGTTCTAGTTTGGAGGAACAGAACCTGTTGCTCTTGGGACAAACTCAAACAAAAATCACCGATGATAGAACATAAATTAGAACAGGTTGCATGCAAGTACAAGTTGTTCTACAACCCGTTCTTTGCGTCCGACAATTTCGCTGGGTATGTTCAAAATATTTAGAGAATTAACAGCAATTGCATTTAAAAAAATTTCATTTAAATTAGCATTGCAATTATTTTTAACTGTTCGTTTAGATAAAATAACTGCAGTATCAGTTAATTTTCAATGCAATTGCAGTGTGCTAAATTTAGTGCCCAAATCTCACATTAATATAGTAAAAAGGAGACTGAAAATCAACTGCTTTTTAGGATAATTTCATTGTAAAATAAGTTTGTAGTTATAATTTATAAATACGCCAATTTTGATAAAACTCAGATATGTGATAAAAAACTGACAAACAAATACCGCTGCAAATGTACTTAAAAACAATTTTCATAAAATTCAAGTTACATTTACATTCGTTTTTGAATGTTAAGAAAACAAACCACAAATAAGTCAAAACAACTAACAAAAATATGTAAAAAAAACTTACTCACATTTATTTAGTTTATTATATTTTAATAACAACAAAATGACTACATAAATTGAATGTTACGAATACTATGTAAATTTATGTAGTTTGATTTTTTTTAATGACTTCAGTTACGACCAAATCACATAGTGAAAGTGCCGATGGACAGTGGCAGTGCTGTTAGACTTTGTTCTTGAATTTCGCGAAAACGATTTAATATTTTTTAAAAATTCTTATCGCATTTTGTTTAAAAACAGCTCTTGTTTGTTCTATTTAGAAACTTTTCTAATTTCTCGGCAGTGACAAACAGAGAAGATACAAAAAACCGCTTTATCGACAAAACGTCGCACTGCGGTCGACACTGCGTTTATCTAAGTTAATAGTTAAAATTTATACACCTTTTGCAACTGTAATTCAGAAAATATCAATTGAAATTCAGAATTTCCATTTGAAATTTAGAAAATATCAATTGAAATTCAGAATTTCCTTTTGAAATTCAGAAAAGATCATTTGAAATTCAGAAAATATCAATTTAAATTCAGAAAATATCATTTGAAATTCAGAAAATATCAATTGAAATTCAAAAAATACCAATTGAAATTCAGAAATCGTCATTTGAAATTCAGAAAATATCAATTGAAATTCAGAAAATATCATTTGAAATTCAGAAAATATCAATTGAAATTCCGAAATCGTGATTTGAAATTCAAAAAATACCAATTGAAATTCAGAAATCGTCATTTGAAATTCAGAAAATATCAATTGAAATTCAGAAATCGTGATTTGAAATTCAAAAAATACCAATTGAAATTCAGAAATCGTCATTTGAAATTCAGAAAATATCAATTGAAATTCAGAAAATATCATTTGAAATTCAGAAAATATCATTTGAAATTCAGAAAATGTCAATTGAAATTCAGAAAATATCATTTGAAATTCAGAAAATATCATTTGAAATTCAGAATATATCAATTGATATTCAGAAAATATCAATTGAAATTCAGAAGTCGTCATTTTAAATTCAGAAAATATCAATTGAATTTCGAATTTTAATGGCCGGTTCATTAACCCACCCCTGTTTTTACCTCCTCAGCATCAGAGATGGTAATAAAAAATATAAGGTTAACATTGGATTTAAATTCTCTATAGCGTCCCAGCAAAATCTTTCATTACCAAATAAATGGTTATATAATGAAAATAAAATTTTTTACTACTTATAATTCGGCGTCAGTACTAGTTATTTTTGTCGTTTTTATAAGCAGTCTAGCTTACTCGCGACTACTTATTTATTTATAAAGATAATGTGAATTTGGTAACTATTTAGTTTTAACCACTAGTAGTAAGTAAGTCGTATAAATTAACAACTTGTAACCACTTATTTTTTAACTGCGTACAAGCACACGAATAACTACTTATTTTGGTAACTACTTATTTTATTTACTTTTGTAAAGCAGCGGATAAGCGGGTGCACAAATTTTGTGCGTTTTTTCATGCAGCGAATATGGACAACTACTTACAAAAACGACCTTGTCGAGCAAAAATAATGACTTTTGACAACGAATTATAAGCAGTAGACCCTAATTCTACTGCTTATTATTTCGATATTAGTAATGAGCACCCATTACTGAGATTTTGCTGGGGTATTCAAGTTTCATTCATATCGGCCTGTAGTTATTTAGAGGCTTGAATTTAAAGATTTTTCAAATTAAGGTACAATTCTTTAAGATTTAATATTTAATTTAACTTTAAAGTGCAAAGTAAATTATTTTTGAAAACAAAATTTTAAAAATGAGTAGATAAAATTTCATCGGTGCTAAAATTTATCAAAATTTAATCACAATTCAATTTATGCTACACTTTTAAAACTACCCCAATATTTATTCACATAAATCCATGTCTAAAAATTCATATTCAATTGGGAAATGGAAATACTTCGTAGCTAAATGCAAGAAACAGGGCCGTAGCAGTGTTGTTTGAAAACATCCATTATAGTAAATAAGTCGAATATTGTCAATTTCCAATTTAACATAGTATTGCCAAAAATAACGACTTCGGATTAAGTGAATTAAAATACAAAATGTGTTTTCTTTTAAATTCGTTTTTTTTTTTAAATTGGGAAAATTTGATTCTAAAACCTTAAAAATTAGTTTCTTTATGAAACTTCAATTACATATTAATATCCTTTTGGATTTTAACATTAATCAGTATATACTTTTTAAAATTCAAGAATTTTTTACTTCGAATCTACACTTCAGATTTTTCCGTAAAAGGAAAATTTTCCGTTTAGTTTAGCGATTGCAAATATAAAATGGAAAAGTTCACAGATTCTAAGTTATGTCACTTAGTTTAGAAAAATATAGGCATATTTAAAAAATTAAGGAATCTTTATAACCATGCTATATATTTTATTACAGAAACAAAATATTGGCAAAGTCGTTTCGCTTTTCTTGGTTAAATATTTGTATTTGCTGACGAATTGTGGTTAATCCCTTAGATGTTTCTTCTGCATCATATATGCAATTTTAAACCCTTTCCTTATACAAAATATTTGCAAGGAGCTAGTCCAGATTTTGTGTGAAAAACTTAGATTCTGATGCCTCTTTTCTATTAAATGTTACGAATAAATACTTAAGTTTACATATTAAAACAAATAACTGTATTCCAATCACATTAAGGACAATTTTATATTTATCTTACATTTGGAAAATTTCATTTCAAATTGATTAAGGGCAGTAAAAATTAAATTTATTATGCAAAATAATAAATCTATTCGCTGAAATCTTAGTTGGTATATAACGGGTCATTATGACATCGAGGATGAGTAGTGCTGGTAAATAAGGTAACTTTTTAACTCTCGATTCTATTTGAATACACAATATATTTTAATGGTGTTTTATAATTAAAAAACTGTGCAATCTTAAATTATTTTCGAAGGAAACTCTTTGAAATTATTTATATTTATTGAATATTTCAATTTGAAAATAAATTTTTAAATTTATTAGCCGTGTCGCATATTTGCACTTTTTTCTTTCCAAAATACAACTCTCAGAATATGGAGAAGTTACTATTTGGCATTGAGTAGCCAAAAATGGAGTATATACACACTTTTTGCACCAGCACTATAAGACAATAAAACTCATCAATATAATTACAGGAATTTAAAATTTTTTTGTAAAATGAGTATTATTTCGGTCTTTAAGATAAAATATGACAAATTCCAAATATAATTCACATTTTCTGAAAAAAACTTTTTTAGTTATATGCAAACTCATAGGAATACAACCATATAAATATCAGGAAATATTAATAAAAGTTGGTTTCAAGGGGCTCTGAAAAAAGCTGCTGCTATAAGCAGAATCTGTTTGTTAAATATTAGTAAGAAAAGTATAGAAAACATCTATTACTTTGACAAAATTTAAGTTTTATATGAGTGGGATATTTCAGTTATATTTGAGTTTATTGCAAACGAAAATTTAATCTGCTGAAATCAGCAAACAAATTTTGCTGAATATTAGTGGATAATAACCAACAATCAAAAGCAATTATACCTTCAATATTCTGGTTACTATAAACTTAAATTTAGTTCAATATAATTATCCTGCTAAAATCAACAAAAATATTTGTTGAAAAATATTGGAGATTTGATTTGAGAATTGTTGTTCACATAAAAAAAACTAAGAAATACTTTACCCCTCAATTCATAAACGCTTTGTAAAGTTATAGGAGTTTTACAAAACGAAATTTTCATACAAAATTTGTTCAATAAACCTCCTACAATTTTACAATTCGTTTATGAATTTACGGGTAAAAATATAGAATGTTTTTATTCTGCTAATATTAAAAAAAGTCAGAAAATTATAACCATTGCCCTCCAATTTGTTTTTCTAATTTTTCTGGAAATTTTCGCTTCAATGAGATCAATTTGAAATGATATGCTCCAAATTTTAATTAAGTAGAGAAATTTGATTGGAAATTCTTTAATAATGACTATTATTCTGGCCCTATAAATTTATAGCCAAATGCATGGACATTTTGTTAATTTTGATAACAGTTTTATAAATTAAAATAACACGTGAAACAACAACAAATTTGATGTATACAAATGTTATAAGAATCAGAATGTTTATATATTTGGCTATTAATCTTCTTATATTGCAATCTAAATTTTTTTAGTTTTCTAAAATTGAAAAAATATTAATTTTTTATTATCTTCCGATATAAAGATATTCCATTTTATAGTCGACTTTTACGTACCGCAAAGTATTTTCTTCATTATAATGTTTTCAGCATTTCATATGCTCTATATTCAGCTCAGTAAGAAATATTTTTAGAATTCGATGAATGTCAGAAAGTTCTTCCATGTTCGCTTACAGATAATACAAAAAAAGGCATTATATATATTCGCCTACATATCCATTCGAGCGAGAATTTAAGGAATCATTGTAATTACAACAGGTTTATAGAAATTTTGAATAAAATGTCGACTAAATGTGAAACGAATCAGCTATATTGTTTGTCTATAAATTAAGGAAGATGATCTCGGTGGTGGATGATTCTTATTTCTTTTGTATGAATAAGGTGTTAATAATAAAAACCATTATTAATTTTATATCATTTTAGTTTTGAAATTTTTCTTTTAGATTCTAGAAAATTTGTGTACAGAAGTAAATGTGCTGTTTCACACCAACTATGGTAGCGTATAAATTATCAGGGAAGGGTTTTGATGACTTCACTTAACGAAAATGTTTCAATATTCTGAAATAAATGAATAAATTAACAAACATTTTGTAATATTGATACTGAAATTCAAAATATTATCTAATAGGGTTCGCAGCATTATTTTAATTTAAATATTGAATCCGGCATTAAGTTTTTTTTTAATCTTTTTAAGAAACGCATTTATTTATAATTTTTAGTAACGAATTATTTGAATATTTTCTATTGTAAAACTCTGATTCTGGAAGAATTTTCCTACATAAAAACTGTGTTTATAGGAAAATTGTTTTTCTATATACTTTTATTAACTGTATTAATTGATTCATTTGCCATTTGTTAGATTTTATGGCGTAAAATCCGGTTTTGAGTAAAATACAAATATTTTGCTTAAATAATTACACTGTGCTAGTCGCAAATTTCAACAAGCTATTAAAATTTTTTACTCTAAGGTACCAAAATAATTATATTTTTATATTTATTTCTGCGATCATTTTTAATTATAAATTAATCAAATTTGATTAAATATGTACAACATTATGGAAACTGTAATTTTTTTTAGCTATTTTTTTCGCGAAAATTAATTTTCGTAAAAACATTTTTTTCTGCAAATAAAAAGTGCAATGTTATGTTATTTTGTGTATATTAAATAGGGTTTAGGAAAATATTTAATAGAGTTAGGAAAAAACATTTCTTTGAAAAAAGAAATTACAAAAAAAATTTTACGAGAAAAAAAATAGCGAAAAATTTTATTTAACAGAGTTCAGAGCTTTGAAGAATTAATTCCTTTTTGAATGAATTCACTACCAATCGAATTCAATTTTCTCTAGAATTGAATGAATTCCTTTTCGTAAGTAATTCACTGAATTCATTCAATTGTATAACTATTAATTTTTCAAACTAGTTATATAGTTATATTTTTTTCCAAATTTATCTATATCTGTAAAGTTTTTATTTTTAATAGTAAAAAGCTTTATTTTTGAATCATGTAGGTTGATAAACAGCATCCGGTTTCTAATTTGTTACTAGCACACACTGTAAAATTGCTTATTTAAAAATTTTATTTGTACATTATTGTTTTCTTCTACTGAACGGCAGAAAACAGGCTTTGTATTCAGTGAACTTATTTTATTTTTTTTTTCAATTCAGTGAACTTATTTTATTTTTTTTTTTCAATTCAGTGAACTTTTTATTTTTTTTTTTAATTCACTGAATGTAATTTTATTTTTTTTTTAATTCACTGAATGAAAATGAAATTGAATGAATTCAGTGGTGAATGAATTCAGTAAGGAATTAATTCACTTTTTTTCCGTTCGATTTATAAAATTGAACGCGTTCACCGGTGAATTAATTCATTTGATTTAATAAAAAGAACTATTGCAATTGAATTAATTCGTAACAAAATTAATCGAACGAAAGCAAATATGAATTAATTGCATTCAATATATGGTGCTTAGTGAATTAATTCATAGAATTTTAAATTCAGAATTGAAAAATTGAATTAAGGAATTAATTCTTCAAAGCTCTGACAGAGTTGGATTAATTTAAATTCAAAAATGATCCCAAAAGTGTGAAAATATCATTTTATGTTACTTTAGTATTGAAATTTTAAATCGCGAGTATCGCGAATAACGACAAGCACCATTGAATTCAGCGAACTGAAATTAGCTTTACCAGTAGGGTGTCCAGCTTGTTAAAAAAGTGTCAAATTCGAGCACAGTGTTATTAATTAAGTTCGTGTTGTTTGCTGTTCTGCCATTATTACAGATATCTTATTCGTGTAAAAATCGGTAGTAGCTATTTCTAACTGTAATTCCAGTTACTTTAATACGCGTAACGTAAAACCGTTATTTTACTTTACTAACCGAAATTAATGCATTTTAGGTAATTATATTTAAAAAGTATATCAAGTTTCAAGTTTACAAATACATAAAAAGAAAAAAAGATAAATTAGAATATTGAAATATTTAACTGCACCTTTCAGTCGGTTTTGTTTTAGAAAATTTTACCAATTTTTCTGTGCTTAATTTTATTTAATTTGCCAGTTCGTTTCTAGTAGTAAAAATAACTACGTATTGCAATGGATTTAACTAAAAATTATTTTCTTAATTCAAAATGCAGTTATTTGAATAGTCGTTTAAAGTTGTATTATTTACATAATTCCCCGAGTGTATGGGTAAATTGTATACTACTGTTAAGTGTTTAATCATAAATTGAATATAATTTCTGTTAGATTACATAACGTACTTCATAAAACATATTTTGAATTGAATTGAAAAATCGACTATAATTATATACTAACCTTATACAAGAGTTGTCCACCCTTCGTAGATCTGTTGCAATTGAAATGAATTTCAAAGATTACACACTGCAATAAATTTTGGATCGTTATCGTCAACCTCAGTGATTCCAACGCGAAATATTAAGAAAACAAGATTTTCAAATGATTAGGTTGGATTATTATTTTATGTACTTTTAATATATATGTAAGTCTGTTTTAAAGAAAACTATTCAACAAAGGTGAATGGTAAGATGCCAAGTTTTACCCAAATTCTTTCTTATTCTCTTATTCTTGAAAGTTGTTAAAATCGCAGTTTTGAGTGAAAATTTGAGGACACTTCAAAAGTATAAACACAAAATTGTATATTTTATTGCTTTGCTAAAATATATCATTTTGCTTGGAGATTTCAGGGGTGTATTATATATTAACTCACATCTTTGGAACTGCTGAATCGATTTTGAAAATTTTTAAAACTTAACTGCTGAAGAAAATAACAAAATAACAAAGTTTATTTAAAAATGAGCAAAGTGCCTTGCATCTGCGCGCTGTTGTCTCCATTAGAGTAAACTAAAATGCCATAAAACGAAAATCGGAGCTGACATTGCAAAACCATTAGTTGGATTTGTACACTGAGAGAAATGTCATCAATTCAGTAATGAATTTCTGTATAGTTTCAATGAAAATTGTCACTGGAACTCGTCCATTAAAACTTTTCATAGAATCTATGAAACAGTTTTCATTAAAGTCAATTTTTATGAAAAATTCATAAAATTAATGAAACTCTTCATAAAATGAACGGGCCACTCCTCCAATGAATAAATCATTCAGCCAATGAAGACCTTCATAAAACCTATGAAGCAATTTCATTTATTATTATTTATTATAGTTGGTTGTTGTCGTTGCTAAGCTGGAGTGGATAAATAAAAAGCGTCATAAAATTGTAGCATATTTTACGGATGTACAAAATATATCTAATGAAAAAATTTATTAAATTAAAAAGTTTCATAAAATTTTATAATAAGCTTAATTCAATTAATGAAATTCTTATTAATGTTTCGAAAAAACTAATATACAGGGTCCGCCAAATAACTTTTTTTTTTTGAAAATGCTATAAAAAAAAAACTTCTGAATATTTTCTCAAATTTCTTTTTTTATTTGAAAGTACAATCCTTCCGGTTAATAATGGAAAATAATTTCATTCATATGGCTGCCTCGGCTGGCCATGCAGTAGCCTACACGATCGGCCCAATTTTTAAGCATATTATCGATTGTGTGCAGCTGTATTTCACCAATGGCTTCACGAATATTGTCCTTTAAAGCGTCAATTGTCTCTGGCTTGTCGGCGTAACACTTATCTTTGACGGCACCCCACAAATAATAGTCCAACGGTGTCAAATCGCAGCTCCGAGGTGGCCAAACGACATCAGCTCTGCGGCTGATAATGCGATCTTCAAAAACAGGGCGCAAAACATCGAGTGTAGCTTCGGCTGTGTGGCACGTAGCGCCGTCCTGTTGAAACCAAATGTTGCCAATATCCTGCTCTTCAATTTTTGAAAACAAAAATTCGTTCAACATGGCCCGATAACGATCGCCATTGACTGTAACGGCCACTCCTTGCTCATTTTCGAAGAAAAATGGCCCAATTATGCCTCTGGACCAAAATCCGCACCAAACAGTGACTCGTTTTGGGTGCACCGGGTTTTCAATGTATGCGTGCGGGTTTTCTGTGCCCCAAATGCGACAATTTTGCTTGTTCACATACCCGCCAAGATCAAAATGAGCTTCATCTGAAAAGATGATTTTTTTTGCAAAATCGGCATCTTCTGTAAGTCGATCGCAGGCCCACTTAGCGAAGCGTTGTTCAAGCGTATACACAACCATATTCGTTCAGCTGAAGGATAAAACTAATTATCTGTCAAATCAGACATGAGCTAAGTGTTACCATTCACGAAGTAAGCACTAGTTGAAAAAAAAAACGTTAGACGGCGGACCCTGTAGTATGATTTTAAAAGCATTTCATGGTCCAAAATTAATAATAAAAAATTAATTAAAGAAAAAAAAATTATAAAAGATAATTCTCACAGTATGGAAATTAATGCACATCCCTCAAACCATAAAACTATTGTATTTGAGAATTAGATGTTTAATATAAAATTCTAATTGTATGAAAATTTTTAAAAATTAATGAAATGACGATAGTTTACAAAAAAATTAAAAAAAGTAATTCTTATTGAACAATTTCATATATATAAAGAACATTTTCACAAAATTTATGGAGAGCTAATTTATGAAATTCAATGTATTTTTTTTAACGAAATTATGAAATTTTATGACAGAAATGTTATGAAAAATTTAATAATATTAATTAAATATTATATACAATACATAATGAAATTCTTCATTGATTCTACCAAAAAAAATTCTATGAAATTATATCATTAATATCATGAAGGATCATTCTTTCAGTGTATAATAACTAGTATATTTCTCTATTATTTCCAATTATTCGATTGGTCGGTTATTCGGGTCGGTTAATCGACAAAATTGATGACTAATCGATTTAGCGGTTAATGCAAAATTATTGTATTTTCTTGTTTTTCTATCAATAATAACTCAAAAAGCTACTTTTCTGTTTAATATCGAGTTAAGTCGACAGAAGGATGAGATTTTTTAAAGATCTTGGAAATCCGAAGACTGTACAAAAAGCTTATATTTGCAGTGGAGCAAAGAAGTTTTTCAATTAAGAAAAACTCTACACTTATAGAAATAAGTCTGTAAAAAATTTAGCTAAAACTACTAAAAATTAGTTAAAAATTACCTTGCAGAAAAAACTGATGAAATTAGCAAATTTGTTTTTGCTTTATATTAAACAGCAAAAATAAATCTGTTAAATATATAGAATGTAGGTTATATTTGAGTTAAATTTTTGTTGTCAGAATAATAATCTTCTAAAATCAGTTAAAAATTTTGCTAAATAATTAGTAGCACAAAAAAATTATAAAAAGAATTACAAATTTTTCAAGATTTTTTTTCGATTTTTTTTAATGCAAATAAAAATCTATTATTTTGAAAAGAGCAGCAATTTTTGTTTTAGAAAATATTTCTGCTAAATTCAACTAAATTTAACTTAAAAATAACAAAAAAATTTGTAGATATGACGGTTTGTTTTTAATATATGGCAAAATGTTCTGCAGATTTTACAGCAAAATTTGTCAATTTCAATTAACTACAAGTTAACTTTAATGTAACTTAAATCCTGTAAATTTAATAGTTTTATTTTTGCTGTTCTTATTTTACTAGTATTTAGCAAAAAAAAAACTCCGCTAATTTCAGCAGTTTTTTTTCTGCACGCCAATTTTTAACTAATTTTAGTTGCTTTTCTTTTGCTATTTTTACTAATTTATTTCTATGACTGTAAGAAATTTTCAGAATAAGGAAATGTTTCATTAACTCAAAAAATAATTTGCTTCGATAACACTGTGCTCAAAATTTAAACTTTTTTTAGCAAGCTAGTCTCCCTACTGGTAAAGCTAACTCGAGTATAAATTCAATGGTGCTAGCCATTTGTCTAAGATAGCGATCCCATTCGGGATTTAAAATTTTGATGCTAAAGTAACATAAAAACAATATTTTTATACTTTAACTTTGAATTTAGCAAATTTGATTAAATATGCCCAACATTAAGTGATGCTGTAATTTTTTTTTTTAGAATAAAGAAAACTGTATAAAAATGTATTTAAAACCAAAACAAAGAAATCATCGAAAAACTTATTTAGTTCTTGTTCGAGGCACCCTATTTCTTTATTATGAAATAACATAAAAGTTCTTTTTTAAAATCTGCCATTTTCTTCATCAGGATATTCTTTTATTTTTAAATTTAAAGATAAAAATTAAACAAACAAACAAAACATCTTTCAGCATAGTTAGTAATTACAAAGCGCTACAAGTCAGCGCTATCAGTTTAAGGTTTCTTGCTGTTTGCTACAATTTAGATATAATTGTGATTTTTAAATTAATTATATAAATTCTTGTCCTTTATTTAACCTTCTTTTTAATTTTGAACTCCACAATTTCCTGGAGCTTAAGGTTTGTTTTTTATATATAAAAAGTTTTTTATTTTCAATATTTCGCAACTCCATTGTGTAGCATCTTCAGGAAATAACAATTAAATTAACAAATTATAAACAATTTGAAAGTTTGAAAAAATTTGAAAAGCATTTGTCAAATATAAATTTTATGTATACATTTATACCAGCAAACAAATTTTTTGGTATAAAATTTGTTAATTTAATTGTTATTTCCTGAAAATGCTACACAATGGAGTAGCGAAATATCGAAAAAACCTTTTATATATAAAAAAAAAATCTTAAGCTAAAGGAAATTGTGGAGTTAAAAATTATATAAAATTAAGAAACACAAATTACTAAAAATTAGCATCCAAAGTTAGTTTAAGTACGGAGGAAAGTAATTGTTACGCTAAATTGAATTAACAAAAAATATTAATTCAGTCGTAAATAAAAGAAAAATTAGTTCAATTGAATCATGCGATCGTTTTTTCTACACTGCTCTTGGCTTTTTTCAGTCAATGTTAAGAAATTTAGGAAGTATTCGGAAAAAGCAAGGAACAAATCTATATTAAAAAAAACCTAACCGATTAATCTACCTGTTTTAATCGATTGTTTGTTTCGAATAGTTTTTTGAGTATTTGCTAAGCATTAACCGTAATCGATTAACCGAATTGAAAACAGTTATGCATTTATATCGCGTTGAAATCACTAAAGTTGAAATTTTTGTTGCCCTGTGTAATTTATAAGTAGGAATATATACAAAATAGTGTAAATTGTTTGTTTAACTAAAGTTACCATTTTGTTCTATTAACAAATAAATTAATTGTATTTACAAACAATTTTTTTCCAACGCAGTATTTTAATCAAAAATTACTTGTGTATAATAGCTTAAGTGAACCTGGAAGTATTTTCTTCTATGACATTCTTCTGTACAATTTTAAAGAAAATCAAAAAGTTATGCTGACTTATTATAAAATTGGTATATCGTCAGCTTGCCTGCGTTTTCAAGAGAGCGAAAAAACTGATTTATATTATCCTTTTAAGATATTTTATTGACATCATATGCCTTAATGATGATTTTAGTAAATGCTGTCAACAAAACATTTTAAAAGGATAATATAAATCGATTAAAAAAAACCTGATAAAAAAAACACATACATAGCATTGCATTGCAAGCCGACCATATTTTAGTTGAAATTTAGAAAAAAAAAAGTGTGTAGGAATGGTGGTATATTTAAATATTGACATTCTCATGAAATGGTTAGAATTTCTTTAATTTTATTCTTTTTGATTATAAGTGATATTTAATTTAATTTTTACTTAAGTTGTTTTTATAATAATTTGTTTAGGATATTAGCAAAACTTTAACCATAAAACAGCAAATTCATATACAATCAAGATAAAATTTTCAAATACATTTCCCTACCTAGCAAATTTAGTCAAGGTTTTTAGTTTGTTTTAAATTCAAATCAATTTCGATTTCATATTAAAAAGTTCCCAATTTACACTCCCCCCTTTTGGTTTGCTTTCTTCCAATGATAAACTAGAAAATCAATGTAAATAATGCAGATGTAATGCAACAAAGTATCCAACAACTATCTTCAGCGCTTGATAGGAAATGTTCGTTTCGTTTTAAATAATTCAAAAAAAAAAAAAACTTTGTACAAAGAACAGCAAAAAAGGGGGAAAAAGTGTGTGTGCGTAATATGTGTGTTTATAAAGAAGGTCCTTTATATGATTTCTGTATATGTTGTTAGGTCTAGTAATATTTTGTAGGTTTAACTGTAATTATTTAGGTATTGGTATAAGATTAACAGCAAAAAGAACAAATTAAAAAATGGTCTATGTATGAAGAAAGAAGAAAAAACGAAACTAAGTATATCTCTCTCTATCTCTCTCTCTCCCTACTTATGTATCGATCTGTACAGGTTATCGCTGTGATATCCATACTATTTATAGTCCTGTCTACCATAGCCCTGACGTTGAACACCCTACCACAGTTACAACACTATGACGTTGATACGGGTACACCAACTGATAATCCACAATTGGCTATGGTTGAGGCCGTTTGTATATCGTGGTTTACGCTAGAATATATACTTAGGTTTAGTGCGTCGCCAGACAAATGGAAATTTTTCAAAGGCGGCCTTAATATTATCGATCTATTGGCAATACTCCCCTATTTTGTTTCTCTGTTCCTCTTGGAGACAAACAAGAATGCTACGGACCAGTTCCAGGATGTGCGCCGGGTGGTGCAAGTATTTCGCATCATGCGCATCCTGCGAATCCTTAAGCTGGCCCGTCACTCAACGGGCCTGCAGTCGTTAGGCTTTACGCTACGCAATTCATATAAGGAACTCGGTCTACTAATGCTGTTCCTGGCTATGGGCGTTCTCATATTTTCTTCGCTGGCATATTTTGCCGAAAAGGATGAAAAGGATACAAAATTCGTTTCAATACCGGAAACATTTTGGTGGGCGGGTATTACAATGACAACTGTTGGCTACGGGGACATCTATCCCACTACTGCACTGGGAAAGGTTATTGGTACTGTGTGTTGCATATGCGGTGTTCTGGTAATCGCTTTGCCTATTCCCATCATAGTTAACAATTTCGCTGAATTTTATAAGAATCAGATGAGACGCGAGAAGGCGCTCAAACGGCGTGAGGCACTCGATCGTGCCAAACGTGAGGGTAGCATTGTTTCTTTTCATCATATCAATCTGAAAGATGCCTTTGCCAAATCCATGGATCTCATTGATGTCATTGTTGATACAGGTAAGCGTATTTGTTAATATATATTATCTCTTAATTAATAGGAAAAATAAAATATAAAACACTACGAAAAAAGACACATTTCATACTTAAAAGAATGTGAAAATTTTGTAAACTAAAAGTGTAAATGTGTATTTTTTCATCTCAAATTTATCCAATAACTACTAACATGTGTTTGAATTTAGTTCTATAAAATATACTCCCATCACATTTATCGTATAATACCATAAATTATATTAAATTCAATATTTATAGTGCTTTTAATTTTATCTTTTCTTAATATTTTCTTAAAGAATATTACAAATAAAATTTGCTTATTTTTCATATTTTTATCGTTATCAAATTGGTTCTTACTTATAACTGCTGATACCCGTTTGCAAAAAGGCATGATGTATTTTGAGTTTGCAATTAATTTTAACTTTAATTTTCCTCGTAGAAACAACTTTAATGCCTTTTTTACTTTTTTAATTACACTCCTCCATCAAATGGAATATTTGCAACTATATATTTTGTTTTCTTTTTTTCATTTTGCATTTTCTATAGAAATCAGTTTATGATAGAAATTCCCATTTTTTATGATTTACAAATTTAAGGTTGATTAGACAGCTGTATATAAAGTAATATTAGATAAAATCAACGATTTTAGATTTGGTATTAATTAAGCATCTAATTAAAATAAATCGTTTCCAATGTAACATTTTGTTAGTTCAATTTTCATTAAAACAAATTTTATGGAGCTTTAAATACACGTAGAAATGATGTAAGACTTCGTTTGGGGTAAACGCTTATTCTTAAGATTGAAAAAATCATAAATAGGATACTAAACTTGACAATTTTTCGTCCGAGGCAAACTTTAAGAAATATGCTGAAATTTTTTCATAAATGGAATTATTTCCTTTCATTTGCTAGGTAAGTTTTCAGATTTTTCCAAACTTATTTGCACAATCCTCTAGATTTAGGCTTTTAAATCCCACAAATGTTTTTCTTACAAAATTAAAGGAAATATAAATTAATTCCCTTTTTAGTTAGGAGAAGGTTTTAAAAATAAATTTTGTAAAGGCAGAGACGTACAAGTTCAATATTCTTGATTAATGTTTTTAAAATCAACCAATCAGAACAAAGTATTTAAAAACAAAATGTTCTGATTGGTTGATTTTGAAAAATTGATCAATAATATTGAACGTGTATGCCCTAATAAAAGGCAAGAATACACGTTCAATATTATTGATCCGTCTTTTTAAAATCAACTTTTTGAAACAACAAATAAAATATAATATGACAATATCACACTGACAGAATTATCATCACTTCAGCAATAAATTTCCCCATAGTTTTAATGAAAATTGTCACTGGTACTCGTCCATTGAAACTTTTCATAGAATCTATAAAACAGGTTTAATTACATTCAACGCTTATGAAAAGTTCATAAAATTAATAAAGCTCTTCATAAAATGAATAGACCACTATTCCAATGAAAAAATCATTCAGCCAATAAAGAGCTTCATAAAATCTATGAAGTAGAGATGAGTGATTTTTGAATAAATCGCTCATGAAAATATCGCTCATCTCTACTATGAAGCAATTTGATTTATTACTATTTATTAGAGATGAGCGATATTTTCATACCGGTGATTTAATCACAGTTATTGATAAATCACTGGTAACGGCAGTGATCAAATATTTCAAGTCGCAGTTACTCGGAATCTCGTTCTTTTAATATTTTTGTACTATTCTCTCTTGCAAACTTCATTGTGCACAGTAATACATGTTGTTTTTAAAAATAACAATGACTTGCTTTCACACTCTTCTGAATAAAATGTCTCCTTCTATCATGTCTTTGTTACCGGTCGCAACTATTCTTCTTTTAAGGCCCAGTTTTTAGGAAGTGGATTATCTTTAAACTTAGTTTAACGCAGTTTGTAACTGGAATACTGCTTTTAAAATTTGGTTTATTTTATTTTATTTTATTTCAATAAAGAAATAAATTATACTCGAGAAAAAGATTTTCCGCCAAATTTTTGTTAATAAACTTTGAAATGGCTGACAAAATTCGTTTTCGGTTTAACTAAACCAAGTTTAACTGACATCTTAAAAACTCGCCATAAATATTATTTCGTTATTTATCAGAAAATCGTAGTCTGTTCCATAGAAAAACCGTGATCACGATCACAGTTCAAAAGAACAACAATTTGCAAATCACATTCATTGAGAACAATGTTACTGAAAAAGCGCCAGATCGCCCATCTCTATTACAAACCCGTGATCACGGTCACTGTTTAAAAGAACGGTGATTTGAAAATCACGATCACTGGTAGCAGCGTTATTCAAAAATCACCGGATCGCTGCTCATCTCTACTATTTATTGTAGTTGGTTGTTGTCGTTGCTAAGCTGGAGTGGATAAATAAAAAGTATTTAGCAAATCCAAAAAGCATAATAAAATTGTAGCATATTTTACGGATGTACAAAATATATCTATTGAAAGAATTCGTTAAATCAAAGAGTTTCATAAAATTTTTTAATAAGCTTAATTCAATTCCTTTTTGTTTTGCAAAAACTAATATGATTTATAAAAAAAATTCATAGTACAAAATTAATAATAAAAAATTAATTAAAAATAAAAAAATTATAAAAGATAAAACTATTGTATTTGATAATTAAGTGTTTAATATAGAATACAAATTGTAAGCAAGTTTTAAAAAATTAATTAAATGACGATATTTTAAGAAAAAATTAAAAAAAAACGTAAATACTATTGAACAATTTCATATATATAAAAAACATTTTCATTAAATTTATGAAGATCAAATTTATGAAGTTCCATGATTTTTTTTAATGAAATTACGAATTTTTATGAAAGAAAAGTTATAAAAAATTTCATAATATTAATTAAATATTATATAGATAATGAAATACTTCATTGTTTCTACAAAAAAATTATATCATTAATATCATGAAGGATAATTTTTTCAGTGCATATTAGAATTTGGACTTGAGGTAAAACAATATTCTCACTAAATACATTAAACTACAGAAAGTCCGAAAAAACAATTTTTATATTTTTTAAATGCAAAAATTAAAATAATTGTTGAAAAAATACAATATTTCTTTCCTTTGTTGGGGTTAAGAATTGCCAGTCTATTTCAAATACAATGTATTTCATACAATATATAAGAACAAAGGCAAATGTATGGCGCAGAGAGAAAAAATTGTACATTGTATCATAATATCAAACGTAATAAGTATATTCATTGGCAATATGTTCATCGGCATGCAGACAAAATCTCGCAACTTATATTGAGATGTTTGAGCTCACAAGGAAAGTACTCGAAGCTAAATTCTCAGATATATAATCATTTGCGTATATAGTAGAAAAAAGAAATCTAAAATTAAACCTTCCGAGTAAAAACATTTGTGTATAATAATGTATAGTTGTATATACCCATATATGTTTTTGTATATCAGTGTATATAACTGGAAATAATTATATGTATCCATATATAATATTTTCTTTCTCAAAAAATGGTAATATGATGTCATATTTAGTTGCATCTTATTACATATCGACCAAGATGTATTTGTGTTTTGCATTTACAGTTGGATACGGTTAATCCAAATTTATATGACGTTATATATACCTATTTTGTACATAACCTAAAATAATATATATTTGTATATGATGGCATATTTAAAAAAACACAATTTCATTTTGGATGAAATTGTATGTAACCCCATTTAGAGTCACACTAGAAAATTTGTCAATCGTCTTTTGGATATAATTATATATTACATCAACACTACTCAAATTTTCTGATATGTAAATAATCATATCAAGGGACTTTTGGCTAAACAATTTAAGACTTTTGTCGACAATATAACTTTTTAATTCGCATATTTCTGTGTGTTCCTCATATTTTCTACATCTTATACACTAAAATATGTATTGTGGAAAATCTAAAATCTATTTTAATAATTTGCGTTTGACAAAAGAACTTATTTCATTTGCAGTTTTAAGAGTCTTCACTATAGTGTATTTTCCTTGCACAATTTTAAGAAGAAAGTAAGAAATTGTAATACTTATTTTCTGTATTTGTGCTATCAGTGCCCTAGTAAAAATGATTTTTATATAATCAGATATGATTTTTATATAATCATTTATGATTTTATACAATTATAACTTGTCGAGTGTTGTGAAACATATATTTTTATATGATTATATCAATAGATGTTTAATTATATAAAATTATATTAACCAGATCCACCATTTTCCGGATCAAATCATGTATGGGTTAATATAATTATATAAAAAATATATTATTTGATCCGAAAAATGGTGGATCTGGTTAATATAATTTTATATAATTAAATATCTTTTGATATAATCATATAAAAATATATGTTTCACAACACTCGACAAGTTATAATTGTATAAAATCATAAATGATTGTATAAAAATCATATATGAATATATAAAAATCATTTTTACTAGGGTGTTGTAAGGATAAGCGAATTCTTAAATCATTTTGATGAAACAAATTATTTTATTTTAAGCTCTTAAATTTCTTTAGAATCTAAAACATCCTTTTCTAAAACAAAAGTCGAAATGAATTACAAAATATCAAACAATTGATTCTAAGCTTTTAAAAAATTTTTTTTTTTGGGTAATTTTTCCAGAATCTGTTAAAAAAAATTTCTAATGGAAAGAAATTCTTTATAATTTTTTTATAACACAAGCTTTTAAACTTTGTTCTAAAATTTATACAAACAGTTTAAAGCAACACTAAAGGTGTTTGTGCTTTCGTGTAACATATTCTTTTGTCAAAATCCCAAAAAGTTCAAAAGTTATCATAAAGTTTAATGTTAAAGCTAAAAAATCAGGGACTTTTCGCAAGTGACTTAGGTCTCACAAAAGAACCCACTCTCAGGCAATTATTTCTGCAAATATTTAAGATTTAAGTGAAATTTGTAGTGCATAAACCGGATACAACAATATATGATTTTCTATATGTTTGTACCAGTTCAGCTATAATTTTATGCCACTATATAAAATCTGATCAAATTGTATCGCGCCATTATTCGGATACATTTATATCTGATATTATCAAATTATAACTGAATTGATGCAAACTTATGTAATTATATGCGCCCATTTCTCGGATAAAATTGTATAAAGACATATGTTAAATTACATATGGCTATATAAAGCCCCATATCAATTTTTTTTAACCGGGCTGTCTAATTTTTCGTTATATCGGGGGTTAAGGAGATGCAATAGGGAGAAGAAAATCGGCCCCTTTTTGACTTTAAGTATGTTCAGGAGCATATTTGAAACTTACAAATTTCGAAACCAAAATTTCAAATTCAAAAGGTAGCAATGAATGATTTCGGGAAAAGTTCGTTAACCACTACTCAAAATACACACAAAATACGACAAAAATGTGACTCCTCTAAAATATTTATTACAAAACTACAACTCTGCTAAAAGAAAAAATTAGAACTAAAATATTTAAAAGTACACTCATAATCAGGGCAAGTTTAAAATGGCACAAAAAAAGTTGAAATTGGCAGGCAAAATGGCACGAAAAAATAGTAAAATTGACACAAAAAACGCAAAAATGGCACGGTTATTCCAAAAATATTAAAGTATAAAGCTGCCTACACACTAGGGAACATGGTTGAGGGAACAAAAAATATCAAAAAATTTTGTAAACACGAAATGCACGCTCTCAACACGCACACACACACAAACGCACTCACACATTCACAAAAAATGCTCTCTTTTTTTAAGTATGTTCCCTAGTGTGTAGGCAGCTTAATAGTTGATTTAAGTGTCTTTCTGAATGTTTTCAACAAAAATACAATAATGAAGGAATTTACCGTTGAACTGCTAAAGTGCATTCGCCGTATATTAGTATGATTTAAAAAAATTCTGGAATTTTATTAAATATTAAATATGATTCCCTTGTGTCTGTAAAATTTTTCAATAAAAATGTCTTCTTCTTCTTCATAGAAATCAACTCTAAAAAATATCGTTTTTTTTTAATTTTTTCCAAAAATTGTTTACAAAGACTGAATTTTATAGCATTTTTGTAATGAAAAGTCTAAAAAAAATAGACGAAATGGCTTTTTTTGGCAAGGATTTGTAAAAATGGCATTTTTACAAAATAAGTGAAAAAATGGCAAAAATGGCATTTAATGGCAAATGCCAAACAAAAAACTTGCCCTGCTCATAATATTACATCGTTAAAAGCAATCTGAAATACATATTAAATTAACCCTTAAATGTATGGTGTAGCCATTTGGCAACATACCATTTGATGCACAAAACTGCATTTTTGGGCACTGGGGCCCCTTCTGTACAAAGTGCTCTTATAGTTTGTCTCAGATTTTTTAAACAGTTATAGGAAAAGTCTTATTTTTGCTTCGTATGTTTGCGAAAAATCCGAAACACGCGTTTTTGTTTTTAAAAGTGTATCATTCAAAATCTTTGTTTAAATATCTAAAGTCGTATTCTCCCAATAAAATTTATTTTGGCGACAATAAATGTATGATTCACAGTTTATAGATTTTTTTTTTCATACACGTTAAAATAATAACAATTCAGCTATTTGGGAAAAAGCCATATTTTTCAATAAAAATCACATTAAAAAATTTTTTTGCATTTTCAAAAAACTACACTACACACACGTTCATATATTTATTGGCTACATTTGTGTGAATGAGTAAACAATTTCTTGTAATTTGAATTGAAAAAATCTTCTATATAAACAAACTAGTGGTATTCATCTAACTGCATTTATGTCCTCGTAAACCGTGTATTTTTGTAATCGCTTATATTTGTAACTTTACCTGTTTATTTTAATGAACGCACCTTTTAAAACTATTCATATTTCAATTTTACACTTTTTTGATCTTTTCATAAATTAAACACAGAATTTTTTAAATTTGTATCATTTAAAAACAAATAAAACAGAAAATAGAAAACAACAAACAAAATAATTTTATTTTTGGCAATATTCAAATGTGTGTATAAATACGAAAAATTGTACACATAAAAATATAAGCGTATTTTTACGAGGGCTCGTAAACTCGTTTTGACATTAATCGAGTAAATTTAAAACATATGTACAGTATGCGAGGCGTAAATACTTTAAATGAATACCTTTACTGTTTTAACAAAAAAGAAAACCGAAAATATTTTAATTTTTTGTTATAAAACAGAAAACAAAGAAATTATTTTTTCTAAAAATAGAAAACTAAAAATAGAACATTTTATTAAAAATATCAACTCCTACAAACGATACATATTTTTTGTGGTTTGTTTTTTATTGACTGATAAAAAATATAAGACAATATATTTCAATGTATGTATGTATGTATATTGTAATGTATGTATGATTCTTCAATTAAAAACAAACTTTACATATTACTTTTCAAATAAACCTCAATCGGTTATAGAAATTATATTGTGAGTGAATATTATAAAAGACTATGAAAAACGCAATGAATAGTTGATTAAAAAGTTTAAATATATGTTTTTGAATAAACGTAAAGATTTTCAAAGAATTTTATTAACACTACATTTATACTTGTGCAAAAACCACGTAGTTTTTATACAAAACTAGTTTTTACTTGTATGAGTTTTGACAAGTTAAAAACTACAAGAGCCAAATACTACACGCAGATAAAAAAGTTTGTAAAAAAATTTGTAAAGAGTTTCCAATCGCACTGTACTATTTTTTTGTACAAGTTTTTTTTTAGTAATTTTGTACAATTTTTTTTTTAGTAATCATTTTTGCTATTCTCTTATTACAAATTACGGATTTTTTTACTAATTTTCGCTGCTGATTTCAGCAAAACATTTTACTAATTTTTCAAAACCGAGTGCTAAATTTAGCAGAAAAATATACTAATTTAAAAATATTTTTTTTTGATTTTTTACAATTCTTGTTTAGTTTATATTTGTTACTATTGATATATTCTTAGTTTAGAAATAACACCCAGAAAATTTTATTGCATCTCCAGTGCATAAAACGGCAATTACTGTAGAACCGTTTGCCATTTTGACTCCAAATTTCAAGTACGATGAAGTAATTATACGCTTGTTACAATCGAAAGAAAAAAATTTTTTTTAGATTTACAGTTTTTTTATTTTTTAGTACAATTTTTTGCTAATTTCAGCAGCTTAATTTTAAATTACAGTTTACAGCAATTTACTGAAATTTAGTAGCTGCCACTAATTATTTATACTAATTTCATTCTACTAAAATTATGATATTTAGTAAGTTTTTTAACTGATTTTAGCAAATCGATTTTGAATTGCATTTTACATAAAATTTACTAAAATTTAAAATTTAGTAGCGGCTACTAATTTTTTCTACTAATTTTATTGTACTACAGATCAGCAGACATGTGTTGGTAAAATTAGCAAAAAATACCGCTGGCCTCAAAACAGTTAAATTTCCCGTAATAACAGCAAAATTTCCAGTAGCCATTACAGACTTTTTTGGTTGAGTGTAGGTAGTCTTTGCTCAGGTATAAATGTAGTATAAAAAAATTTCTAATTTAAAAACTGTTAAAAGTATCGAGTAACCAAATTAAAAATATCGAGTAGTGTCGAGTATTGAAAAGTGACCGAATTTACCGGAACTAAAAATAATGCTCAACTTTGTGTAGAAAAACTACTTCACTTATTAAAACTATAAAGTTCTCATAAAATTTGGCAATTAAAAAAACTGTTGAATATTTTTTTTTTTAATTTTAGTAAGCGGTTAACTAAAGAAGTAAAAATTTTTTTTATTTTTGTGTAAAGATTTGTACACAAAAATATACAACATTTATGTTTCTGGATCCGTTTTTATTGCATGTCCTATCAAAAATTTAACTCTGGCTGCCAATTTTTCCACTAGATGGCGCTATGAAGCACAATAAGTTACACAGTTTTGTAGACGAAGCATAGTGTTATACTCGTATATTTGCAAAATTTGGTTGAAAATTTTCCAGCGGATCTATGATGTATCCTTAATAACCCAGCAAAATCTTTCATTACCAAATAAGTGGTTATATAATAGAAATCCATAGCTCCGCACAACCTATTTTTTGGCTTCTAAACTCATTATTTTTGTTTGGCGTGGTCGTTTTTATAAGTAGTCACGCTTAACCGCTCGCTTACGAACAAATGAGAAGTAAGTAGTTATGAGATTTTGAATAATAAGTGGTTACACACCTGCTTACAAAAAGTTGAATTATAAGTGGTTATCCGATTGCTTACTGGATTCTTAAAAATAAGGAGTTACACAAATACTATTAGCCCAGTGTAGAAAATCATTACCAGATATGTGGTTATGTAACTACATACTTGGTAATGGTAACTAGTTACTTTTGTTATTACATTTCTTATTACCTTTATATGGCGATGTCGCGAAAAATAATGAGTTTTCGTTACACACCAGCATACGAAAAATCAAAAAGTATATCGTTACATATGTGCTTACCAGTACTGACAAAAATAATGAGTCTGAAAATAGATTTTCAAAAAAATAAATTATATAAAAAAAATATTTTTTAATGTATTTTTTTTTTAAATAAAATTTGCTGGTGGGGGAATCGAACCTGGGTCTACAGATTGCCAGTCAACAGCTCTACCATCTGAGCTATATCGACATGTAATATTTAATAGATAAAAACATAATTGACCTGCTGCACACAAGTAAGCTTACTCGCCAACATACAAAAAATCAAAAAATATGTGGTTACATATATCCTTACCAGTGTTTAAAAAATATTGAGTCTAAAAATAGATTTCAAAAAATTTTCAAAAAAATCTAAAAAATTATTTTCTATTTGAAATAATAATAAAAGTAAGTCATTACTAGGGTTTATGTCCCGGGAATTCCCGGGACGGGATTCCCGGGAATCCCGCCCTTTTTTGAATCCCGCAATCCCGGGAATTTTATGCGGGATTTCCCGGGATTTTTTTTTAGTCTTTTACAGTAGGTTTAGCTAGTTTTATTGCAATTTTATAAGCTTTATTTAAATTTAAAGCATTGATTTTTTTAAATTAATTTAAATAAAGAATATTTAAAATTAAAAAATACGGTTTAAAATTTAATAAACTGAATTAAGCCAAATTGTTTTTGGATGCCAATTGAATTTGGTTTAGTTAAACCGAAAAATATTATATTAGCAATTACCAAATTTACAAACTAAAATACTTGACCTTCGGGAATTTTTTTCTTCTTTAAGATGATGATATTTGTTCATATAAAGCAATATTTATATAGGCTGTTTTAAACTACAAGATTCTCGGAAAGATTTTGCAAACTTGCCTATAAGTTTTGCACGTGTACTGAAGTAAAATCCTACCGAAAATCTTATAGTGTAAACAAGCCTTATACAACATTTCAACATAATTATTTCAGTTCCAAATACCTCCAATAAACTAGGGATTAAAGTTAAAAAATAGTAATTTTTTCGTACTTTTAATTAACATAAGTATTTTGAGTTTCTTTTACTTCAAATAATTTCATTTAAAGTTCAATTGCTATTCCTTTATTTTAAATATATTTTCTAAATATTATTAATTTTTAAAATAATAAATACATCAGATGCTTTTTCAAATTATTTTGAATTTTTTATATGCTAATTTAAAATGCAACTAAATATGAAAATTAAATAATTTCTGTTTAAGGAGTTGTGGCATAAAAAATTTCTATTCAAGAAAACTAATTAAAGTTATGAAACTATTTAATATTTTAGTGTCCACTTTTATAAAACAATTTAGGCGAATTTGCCTAAAAATTTCTGTGAAATATGCTCACTTTTAAACTTTTTTATAAAACTAATTCTAGACGGATACTTCTGAAAATCTGCATAGAAAAAAACAAAATATATAGAAATAGAAATTTTTGGATTTAATGTATAAGAAATATTTAAGCAAAAAATTTATGTTAGTTCTGACTATAAGACTGGTCCGACACAAGTTTGCACCATTAACAATTCCAATATATCCTCAAAAAAGGGATCAAAATAATATAACCGTGTCTTTTACTTTTCTATATCAATTCGTTTAACAGCTTAAACCGCGAAATTAATATTTAGTTAATATATTACTAAGAGTTTTTTTTTAATTAGGACGGCCTTCCATATAAATATATTACATAAATACTACTTCACGATTTAAATTGTTAAACGAATTGACCTGGAAAAAGTGGAAGACATGGATATGTAGCCCTCCTTTCAGAACATTTTCTCATGGATACAACCAAAAGATGAACTTTGTCGAACGGTGTTTAACCAAAAAGTAGTTTTTCAAGTACAATATATGTCGAATTTATATATTTTCTAACGAGCGGGAATTCCCGGGATCCCGGGAAATTCCGAAAAAAAACCCGCTGTCCCGGGAAATGAAAAAGTCCGGGAAAAGAAAAACCCTAGTCATTACCAGTTACTCATTATTATATGTTTTAAAATAACGCAGAAGGTAAGTGGGTGTCATTACTGGTACTCCAAAAAATAATGATATGTCATTACCGTTTCTACACTGGGAGCTTAAAGAAATACATTCACAAAAATTTAAGTTTTTATAGTGTTTGATTTTAGGACTCGTCATAAAAACTTAAATATAAAACATATTTACATATAATAAATAAAAATGTATAAAATTTAACTGTGTTAACAGTACTTATTTAAACTATTACGAGTAAGTCATTATTTTATTTTTAAAAACAATTACTACTGTTGGGGTCAGTACGTGGGGTGGCCGTCACTTTGGGGCTACGGTGTGGCTGCCTACCCTTTTTCTTATCTTTTTCACCCTTTCATTAAAAACACTATCATTTATTTATTTTTTTTTTTTATTTAGTTAATTGCGTGTTTTATTCTATATTTTTCTTTGTTTTGTTCTCAAATATTTTCTTTTTACAAATTTCGTTTTACTTAGTTTCACTGTCTTCTCTTTAGTTTTTATTAAATATACAAGTTCTTTCCTTTAATTTATTTAATTTTACAATTTAATTACAGTATACTTTTCACTCCTTTCCCACTTTCTATTTTAGTTTATTTCACAGTTTTCTTAAAATTTTGGTTTTTTTTTTATTTTTTATTTTTACAATTTTACTTCACCAATTTTAATTTTTACAATTTTAATTTTTGCTTTCTTTGCTGCTGCCGGCTACCACGACGAAAGTTCACGAAAACAATAATAATAAAAGGGATAGTGCCCTGAAGATGTGGAGTACCGGGTTTTTCATGCGAATACCCAGTACCCACACCATCAGTGCACGATCACAACTGCCGTGGCGGCGTTTTCTTGCCGGCGCAAACATACCGCCCCCCTTGCACTAATAGTGCAACGAGGCAGTATGTCCACCCACAGCAGCAGCAAAACCAGGGAAAAAAAGGAAGAGAGAAAAAAAAAATAAAAAATATTACAAAAAATAGAATATATTACAAAAAATATGTATATTACAAAAAAAATTAATTATAATCAGTGTTGCCAACAACTTTTCAAATTAAATAGCTACATCAGATCCAAATCGTTAGAAATTCACTAGGTTGTTAAAATGGTATTTAAAGGAACCTTTTACTCAAAACCTCCTTGGTATGTTCATAAGGAGTGTTATAAACCTTTAAATAATGAAAAGTTTTACGATTAAACTTCAAATAATGAATGAATTGATTTTGAAAGATTATGTTGCGGTTGATAAAAAATCGCGTGGTTAAAAGCTGTAGGATAATTTTTCCCACTAGGGGTGAAATAAATTCACTAGATCTGAACGAGAAAATCACCGTTATGGCAACGCTGAATATAAAATATATAAAAAAAGTGATTTTACGATTCATTAAAGACGTGCTCTTTGAGCAAAGACAAAAGGTGAAAATATACAATTGAGATTGAGTATTAAGAAACTGATACTGTACAAAAAATTAAATATATACATTTTGGGATTTTAATTTGCGCCACGCACCTTCTTCCTCGCACTAATAATCAAGGTAGGCCGGATCGGTTGCATCCACACCTTCGCCAAAATCAGCATCGCCAAAATTCGTCTCTTGTATACAAATTTATAAGGGTTTGCCCTCAGCGGCCCGTTAAAGCTTCTTGGGCAACTGGTTGAGGCAACGTGTTATGCTTCTGACGACAACGTTTGCAGCAATCAAGGCTTCGGCAATCTCGAAGCAAATGCGACTGCGCCGAGTAACTAACAGAAAGGCCCTTTTCAGCTTCAAAAAACGCATACATCGGCGCATGGCGTGCAATCGAGTGCATATGGGGCAATCATAATTCGTGTTGAACCATCTCATATCGCTCATATTGGTCTGCAAGTAAATATAAACGTTAAATTATAACGGAAAAAGGTGCAAGGAAAAACGTGGAGTAAAGGAACTTAGTTTTCAGGACAACGTGGCAATAAAACCAATTTATGAATTGGCCGTTTGACAACTCCATTCTGAGTTTTAATGTCGACAACTCGCACTCGGTCATCTGAGCCGGGATAAACTTTAACTATACGACCTAAACGCCAATCAGTGGGGCAAAGTGGTTCATTTCGAAGCACCACAAGGTCGTTTTCTTGTAGATCAATTTGGGGTGTTTTCCATTTGCTGCGTTTATGCAATTCTTTCAGATACTCGTCTTTCCAGCGCCGACATTTTTCATGTTGCATTGCCTTTATTTTTCGCCAACGATTTAGAAGACTAACAGCGGATGTGAGTTCTTCAGGTTCAGCCGGAGTAAGCATCGCCGAACCAATTAGGAAATGACCTGGAGTAAGCGCAGACAAATCTTCGACGTTTTCAGACAAAGGGCCAAGTGGACGAGAGTTAAGGCATGATTCTATCGTTGCTAACAGGGTAGAAAACTCCTCAAATGTATATTTCAATTGACCAGCCACTTTTTTGAAATGTGTCTTAAAACTTTTCACTCCTGCTTCCCATAGTCCACCCATGTGCGGAGCTGCAGCGGGAATAAAGTGCCACAGTAAACGCTGAGGTTCATATTTTAAAACCGCGCGATCGCGAAGCTCTTTTATGCATTTTTCGAAGTTTAAGTCAATCTCCTTTGCTGCGCCAACAAAATTTCTGCCGTTGTCGGAGTAAACACAATTCGGGCAACCGCGACGGGCTACAAAACGAGCGAAAGCTGCTAAAAATGCTGTAGTTGATAAATCGCTGACTGCTTCGAGGTGGATCGCCTTCGCAGCGAAGCAAACAAAGAGACACACATAACCTTTACTTATTCTGGAGTAACGACCGGTGAAACTTTTTATTTCGAAAGGGCCAGCGAAATCGACGCCCGTGTTGGCAAATGGGCGGCTCAAAATTGTTCTTGCGTCGGGCAGAGCAGCCATAATTTGACCTTGACGCATTTTTTTGTGTAAAATGCACTCCTTGCAGTCATTTACGCAGGTTTTAATCAGATTTTTTACTTTAATAATCCAGCACTCGTGTCGAATCACACTATGGACTAACCGTAAGCCGCCATGATGAGTCATTTTGTGGGCAAAATCGACGTACAGGCGAGCTAATCTGCTGCGGTAGGCCAAAATGATGGGATATTTTTCAGAGTACGAGAGACTGGATGCTGAAGTAAGACGACCATTGGCACGAATAATTTTATTTTCATCCAAAAACGGCGTAAGCGTCAACAAAGGGCTACTAGATTCAATTTTCCTATTTTCAGCCAAGCAATTATAATCTTTAGGAAAATATATTTGCTGGGACAACGAAAAAAGACGATTCCTTACAAATCTTGACTCCTCAGCAGAGAGCCTTACAGAATGAATAGTTTTGCGAGTTTTTAAACGAGCATTATTAAAAAAGCGAAAAATGTATGCAATTACGTGAATAGCTTTGGGCAAACTGGAAAAGCGATCCAAAATATCTTCATTCTCAGACGATCTAGCAACATGAACCTGGATACTTTTCATTTCCTCTGTCGTTTCATAATCAGAGGGCAACGCCGGCCACGCAGATTTTTGTAATTTGAGCCACTCAGGACCATGCCACCACAGCTTGCAAGATTTTAACTCCGATGGGATCAGCCCCCGGGTTGCTAGATCGGCGGGATTATCCTGATAAATTACATGGGCCCATTTTTTATTACCAACTTTTTCCAAAATTGTGGCAACTCTGTTAGCCACAAAGGTTTTCCAACTACATGGAGGCTTTTTCAGCCATGCTAAAACAATCGTTGAATCAGACCAAAAATACAGCGAAGATTCTTTCAAATTGAATTGTGGCATAATACTGTCAACCAGTTTTGCTAAAAGCACAGCACCACACAATTCTAAGCGAGGGATCGCCGGTTTTTTAATTGGGGCGACTTTTGATTTTGAAGTTAACAGATTTGAAAAAATTTTTTCACCAATCTGAACCCTTGCGTATAAAGCAGCAGCATACGCCAATTCCGATGCGTCACAAAAGCCATGAAATTCCATATGAGCATTTGGAGAATATTGAATCCAACGTGGAATTGTAATTGTATCAATATCGTTGTATTGAGAAACAAAAGACTGCCAATTTTGTAAAGCCGCTGGTTTAATTTTCTCATCCCAGTCAATTTTATCAAGCCACATTTGCTGCATCAAAATTTTTGCGGTGAGAATTACTGGAGCTAACCAACCAGCGGGATCAAAAAGTCTTGCAATTATAGAAAGAACTTCCCTCTTAGTATAAGCAGATTTGAGCGGAATTTTCTCCGTCGTAAAATAAAAATAATCAGCTGACGCATTCCAGCGAACTCCCAGAGTTTTTGCGTTGCTTTCCTCGTCAAAACATAAGAAATTTTCATTTAACAAATGATCCGCGGGCAACCCATCTAAAATTTCTTTTGAATTTGAAGTCCATTTTCGTAAATCAAATCCAGCTGATTTTAATATTTCAATTAGCTGATTACGGGCCCTTAAAATGACTTCTAAACTGTGCGCACCTACTAAAGCGTCATCTACATACATGCACTCTCGTAGAATTTTAGCACCACATGGAAAATTACGTTCCTCATCATCAGCCAGCTGCAACAACGTTCTGAGAGCCAAATAAGGAGCGCAATTAACGCCAAAGGTAACAGTTTTCAACTGATAATCCTGCACTTCTTCGTCAGGAGATCCACGGAAAATAATTCGTTGAAAACGAGCGTGTTCAGGGTTAATTAAAATTTGCCGGTACATTTTTGAAATGTCCGCATTAAAAACGAATTCATAAAATCGCCATTTTAAAATCAAAAAAACTAAATCTTGAAGCACGGGGCCAACGTGCAAAATGTCATTCAGACTTGTCCCACTGGATGTAATGCTTAAGCATTAAAGACCACTCTCAATTTTGTTGTGGTACTTTCAGGCTTAAAAACGCCATGATGTGGCAAATAATAACTCGGGCCAACTACAGGATTTTCAATTTTTTCCATATGTGCCAAAGTTAAATATTCTTTTACAACCTCATCATACAGAGCCTTATTTTCAGGCTTTTTCAGCAAAGATTTTTCGTTTTTAAGAAACTGATTTAGAGCTATGTGTCTATTCGGGCCAAGAGATGAAAAATCAGCTTTGAAGGGCAAATCAACTACGTATCTCCCTTCTGTATTTCTCAAAGTAGTGGACCGAAAACTCTCCTCACATAACTTATCTCCTTCCGAGATTACAGGCTTACGAGAAACTTCTTCAAGCTCCCAAAATTTTGACAATTGATCATCAATCGCAACTTTAGTGACAAAAGATCTACTAACTGGACGCAGCGGTTTCGTAGGGCCAGTTACAATCCAGCCAAATATTGTTTCCTGAGCAACTAATGAATTAAAAATACCATGCTGAACTCCCTTACACAAAATCGCTGGATATGGTTCACCGCCTAAAAGCATATCAATGGGACCGCTTTCGTAAAACTTCGGATCAGCAAATTTCAAATTTGGTAGATTCATCATCGCAGCAGGATTAAAACTTTGCGTTGGGGTATCTATAGTTACTTGAGGTACCACTAACGCATCAATTTCAATAGAAAGATTTGGGTTTACTATTGAAAATATAGAAAACGTTGTCATTTTTTCAACTTTACTGACAACTTCACAGCCCAGACCTGTTACATCAGCTGACACAGGCACGGTTGGCAGTTTTAATAATTTCTGAATTTTTCGTGAAATAAAACTTTCTTCAGAACATGGGTCAATTAAGGCTCTTACTTTACAACTTGCACCTTTATAAACAATATTAACCCACGCAGTACCAAGCATAACTTTTTTGGCCACAGAGTGATAATGACTTTGAACGACATTAGACGGACTTGTATTCGAAATGGACTGTATTCTAGATTGAGCAGAAGTCGACGGAATGTTATCACGAGCCGCATTATTTCCCTGAGACACATTATTCGATTGGTTTCTTTGGCCTCCCTTTTTTATGAATTCTTTGTGTAAAAGAGTGTGGTGTTTTCTACTGCATTTTGAGCAACCAGTAGAATTCGGACAATCAGCAAACATATGACCAGTTTTCAAACAATTAAAACAATAACTAAATTTCCTCAATGTTTCTGCGCGATTTTTATTATCCATATTTAAAAATTTACGGCATTTGCTTATAGCATGATTTTCCTTACATAATTTGCATTGATCAATATCAACTTTAGTGTGATGTGTTCTAAATTGTTTGGGTTTATTGGCACTTGTATTATTTATTTGACCAAAAGTTTGGGAACTACTGGCACGCATTTTGCCAACACTTTCAAGGGCTTGATCTCTGTCGGTCAAAAATTCATTAAATTCACTCCATTTAGGAATTTCCTTTTTATTTTTCACGGATTGTTCCCAAAGATTTAAAGACAACACCGGGAGCCTAATTGAGCAATGAAATACAAACAGTGGATCCCACGCCTCAACATCAATTTTGTATAATTTCAAAATTGACATAATATTGTTCACTCCTCTTTGGAGCCCTTTAATTTCAGTTGCAGACTCCCCTTGACATGGAGGCAAAGCATATAAGGCTGTCATCTGTTCGTTGAACAATACACGCCTATTTTCATATTGGGTTCTTAAATTCTCCCAAGCCACTTCAAAATTTTCTGCAGTAATGCTAATATTTGCATTTACTGCGCGTGCATCGCCAGTGGTTTTTTGAAAAAGGCAACACAATTTAGCAACAGGATCTAATCGCTCATTATTAATGTAAATCGCAGTAAACAAATCCCTAAAGGTGGGCCACTGCGAATAAGTACCATCGAAAACCTCAACTTCACATGTTTGTACTGGTAGTGAATACCCATGTTTGGGAACCACTGTACTAGACTCCGAAGATTCTTCCCTAGTTAACTTTCTCTTTGCTTTTGCAATATAATTTATACATTTAACATTGATTTTATAGATTAAATTATATTTAGTGTGAACCGCCACCATTTCTTTTTTCTTCTCGAGTGGTTCACTTGAACAACTGTCATATAAACATTTAAATTTTGTCCACAATTTAGTTAACTCTGTTTTTTCAAACTCTAGGGCCTCTATTGTGTATGAGGAAAAATCTTCATCCTTGAGCCGAGACTCAAATCTGACCATTTCATCAGCTGCCTCGTTAAATTTGTCTACATTCGACATTTTGTTGACCTTTTATATAAGTCGTAGTGAAATTGTAGTTGAAATTGATAAAAATAGCCCAAAATTCAAAACTTGGTAAAACTGTGCAAGTTTTGTTGAAGAAAAACAATCTGTAGTAAAAGGGCCAACAAACTTGGTAAAATAATGAAAGTTTTATTAAGCGAAAGAGGTTTTCGTTTAAGATGCAAAAAAAACTTGGTAAAATGGTGAAAGCCGTATAAAATTTCCTTTCGCAATCGAAATTAACAGCAAACTTGGTACAAAACAAATGCCAAGGACAAAATTGCACCGCAAATTAATCCAAGAACCACAAATCCAGAAGCAAAATTCCAAAAAATCTGTAGGAATTTGTAAAAAATCGATGAGTGGCTTTAAATGGCGTTAAACTTGTGAAAAGTTTGATAATTTTCACCGAAAAATTCAAAATGTTTTACAAAAAACAATAAAAAGGCTTCCAGCATACGTATTTTCAATTAAATGTAAGATTCAAGCAGCAACAAAATAAAATTATATTTCCAAAAATTGTACCCCAAGTACAGCAGATTAAGACTCGCTGACAAATTTTGTATTCCAAAAATATTCAGGTAGCAACCAAAATTTCAATGCGGGGAAGAAATTTTACAAAAATATTTAAAAATTTTGTAAAATAATCCAAAATTTTCACTAAAGCAGCAACTGGGCAAAAAAAAATTCAAAACAACAGGAACAATTGATGAAGTCTTAAAGATGGCTGCTATTTTTGTTGTTAAGTTACGAAGAAAGCAGAAAAAAAGATGGCTTCTTGAAATTTGCGCCAGTAGAATCGTGAAAAAAGATGGCTGCTAAAGAGCAACAAAAGGCTTAAGGCGCAAATTTTTATTAAAACAAAAGGGTTGCAAAAAATGGCGGTGTGATTAAAAATGTCGCGTCGAAATTGATGTAACCTCAAACTGAGCCACAATATCGTAGATATTTTCCAAATATAAATAAAATTTCACGTACGTACCTCGTTTCAGCTTTCAATTTATGTTGTTCCTTACCGGGAGATGGACCAAATGTTGGGGTCAGTACGTGGGGTGGCCGTCACTTTGGGGCTACGGTGTGGCTGCTTACCCTTTTTCTTATCTTTTTCACCCTTTCATTAAAAACACTATCATTTATTTATTTTTTTTTTTTTATTTAGTTAATTGCGTGTTTTATTCTATATTTTTCTTTGTTTTGTTCTCAAATATTTTCTTTTTACAAATTTCGTTTTACTTAGTTTCACTGTCTTCTCTTTAGTTTTTATTAAATATACAAGTTCTTTCCTTTAATTTATTTAATTTTACAATTTAATTACAGTATACTTTTCACTCCTTTCCCACTTTCTATTTTAGTTTATTTCACAGTTTTCTTAAAATTTTGGTTTTTTTTTTATTTTTTATTTTTACAATTTTACTTCACCAATTTTAATTTTTGCTTTCTTTGCTGCTGCCGGCTACCACGACGAAAGTTCACGAAAACAATAATAATAAAAGGGATAGTGCCCTGAAGATGTGGAGTACCGGGTTTTTCATGCGAATACCCAGTACCCACACCATCAGTGCACGATCACAACTGCCGTGGCGGCGTTTTCTTGCCGGCGCAAACAACTACAATAGGGCGATATTAGGAAGTCATTATTTTATATTATAAAATAATGCAAAAGGTAATGATATATCATTTTTGGTAATGCAGATAGTAATGAGGTGTCATTACCAAGTTGTTCAGAAAGTTATTCATAAATTTTCTTATCAACAACTTGAATTACTCAGATAAGATTCCGTGGTACGTTAAGTGTTAAAAGTTAAAACTTCTAAAAATTTATTTAATATTTTTCGTTTCACTCAAAGAAAGCAAAAAGGCTATAATTTCATAAATTTCAATCCAATTGGTAAAATGAATATTTTGCGCTAAAAGCAAAATAGATAACTTCCAATAGCCGAATTTTAATACTTCTGCATTGTACGAACTGCATTGAATATCTTGGAGTTTTTTGTAGTGTAGCGATAGATAATGGGTAAATTAATAAATAAAAACTAAACGACATTTAAAAAATATCGCAAAATTACAAAATTAAATAGTTTTTTTCGAATTTACTTTTATCGGGGCAAACAATAATTGCATTAAAGGAATTAAATGTGCTAAAATCCCAAAAACTTATTTCGCAAATTGTGAAAAACTATCTTTTGGAAGCATGTCCCTATCCGGATTTTATTCTTGCCTAAGGAAATCGTCAGGGGCCGACGTTTTAGAATTTCTAGAAATATTTATTAGATTAAATCACAAATTTAATGAGAATTTCTTGTTCTCGTCTAGGAGCGTCATTTAACATTTAAAATATCAAAGAAAAAACAAAAAAAAACAAAACAATTTTTTTACCACAATTTGCTTTGGTATCTTCCAAAATACTAATCTGTTGTTTTGACAGATCTAGCACTGTAGTGACATCTATTTATGTTTAAACCAATAAATGCAAATCGTATGGAGACAGATAAAACATCTCTCATCAAACCGAACCGAATGGAGAGAGTTCGTTGTGGCCCTTTGTTCCTAATGGAACCATAGGACATAATATATGTATGTTTTCTATAATTTTGCCCTTCTGAAAACTTGGTGAAAAATAAATAGCTAATTTTCGAGGCGCATCAATGACATAAGTAGTCCTATTTTTTTCTTCTCCTTTTCACAAGTAATTAACACATTTTTTCTGTTAAATTTTTCAATAAAATGTTTTCTCCTTCTTGTTCTTCCCGTAAATCAGCATAAGAAACAAAAAAAAAAATTTTATTGTTGACCTAAAAACTAATTCGTGATCCATAGAATTCTTACCAATTAGAATGAGAAATACATGAAAATGTGCTTTTCTTTCCTAATGCCAGGGTTAGCAAGTGACATTTTTAAACAAATTCCAAAAACAAAAATCAGTCAAAACTTTAGCGTCTAATCAAAATCAATACGTCGACATTATGCAAGTATTAAATTGTACCAAAATAACATATAAAACAGCAACAACTTTTTATGTTGACGGTTGATTTTCTTTGATTTTGAGAAGGGGTGTTAGATATTTTAACAACATTTTATCAAAATAGACATCGACTTATGATGGTGTAGATTTTCACAAATTTTGCTCTATAAATAATTTATACTTTTTTTTAGCATATATTTTAATATGGAAACATTTATTTTAAATTTGATGCTTTATTTATTTAAACAAAAATTAAGCTTTATAAATAATAGTTATATAATAATTCTTAAAATTGTAGATAATTTTAGCTATCTAAATAGTTACTTGTGTAAATAAATAAGTAGACATTTTCTACTATAATTAGCCAGTATTTATACGATTTACATGGAATTACATTATTTAAAGACTAAACAAGACACAGCTAAGCCTTTTTAATAAGACAAATGATATACTCGCTTTTCTCTCTTCTTTTGTATATTATCCTAATCACCCTTTAGTACGTATTTAAATGTGTAATACAATGATTTTTTTGTGCACTGGTTAAAAGAACGTGCAAAATAAATTTGCTTACCCAGCAAAACCACACATTAACAAATAATGGGTAAAGTAATGTATCGCCATAGAGTTGGATTGGTTACTTTACACCTTACTTCACTGATGAATTTTACAGGCGATGAGCCTCAAAGTAATGTGTCATTATTACCAGTATACCTACAAAAAAAAAAATGAAGAGTAATGGGTTACCTAGTTGCAGATAGATATTAAAAAAGTAATTGGTTACCCATATGATTACGAAGAGGCTGAGAATAATACTAATTGGTTACGCATATAATTATAAGGACTGAAATAGTAATTAGTTACCCTATAATTACACAATTTAAATAAAAAATTATCTAAGTAAATAATTTTTATATTAAAACAATGTATTTTGTAATAGTAATTACTTTATATTTATTTATAATGCATTATGTAATCAACATTCGGTAGCCCGTTACTTAATGTTTCAAAATAATGATACATGTATGCAGTATACATTACAAAGTAATGCATTATGTAATCTGTGTTTCTAAATAATGGTCAAGGTAAGGATTATACATTACAAAATAATGCATTATGTAATAAATTTTCGGTAAATAATTACTTTATGATTCAAAATAATGATGAAGGTAAGGAGTATTCATTACAAAGTAATGCATTATGTATCCAATTATCGGTAACCAATTACTTTATGTTGAACAATAATTATACTTGTAAGGAGTACACATTACAAGGTAATGCATGAGTTTGTCGCACCCATTACCAAAGTTTTGCTGGGTAGTTACTACAACTAAATTAAGTGTACAAAAAACCCAATGGAATTACTGATTGCAAAATAATTTGGCAATAATTCGATTGCAATAAGTAATTATATTTGGTTGAAACGAAATGAGATTTTAAACACAAAATTAACCAGTGTTCATATTATTTATACTTTAACTAAAAATTTTATAGTTAGGTAGTTAACAGCAATAAGCTGTTGTTTTGTATCGATTTCATTTTTGTTTTTGAAAAGCAGCTTTACCAGACAACAATCGAATATAAAAATTAGCTTTTTTTATGTTAAATAAAACCAACAATTTAAACGTAATCTATTCCAAAGCTGACTATTTTCTTAACTACACCCAGCAAAAAGTATTTATAAAAAATACACAAAACAATTAAACTGATGCAATTGAAACAAATAAATTTACTTGTCACTATGTCTGTGTGTATTCTTTTAGGAAGCAAACAAACAAATGTTGTACACCCAAAATGTAAAATTAAACAACAGACACCTACGAATATAGGAAAACAACCCTTAAGTTCAATACTGTCAGGTGAATACAAGCTACATAAATAAATAGCAGATAGTTCATATTCAGTAATCCATAAATAATTAACTAGTTTTTAATCACTTTGATCTATCATATTTCAATTATTTTAGTAAATTAAAAAATTTAGTACTTAATATTTCACTGATTATCAAAACTACATACAATTGAAATCCTTTTAAACACATTACAGAATCTTATCACAACCAATACACCACCTGAACACGCCCAAAATCACATATTCTTTTAAACAAAATAATCAACGATATTAAATATTTATCTTTTACTTTTCTGTACATAAAAATCTATCGAGTAACAACGAAATTATTTACAAACAATCAACAAATCTGGAAACTTTAAATAAGTAGAAAACATCGTCTGTATAAAGGGCTATACACAGGTTGACCATCTCAATATTTCCACCCACATTTACTATTTCTCAGTATCGCACAAAGAAAGCAGATGCAAAGTGATGATTGACTTTTTCGCCAACTGCATAGTTGGGTTACAGCAACCAACATTTGTGTTGGGGGCAACAAAAATTCAGATTTTCGTTTGAATTATTACATTTCAATTGAACGCATTTGATTGAGACAACCAAGTAACTCGGTTTCTGCAACCAAGCGATTCGGAGGGAAGAAATTCAGTTGTCACAACAAATCTGTCATTTTCATAAGAGAATTTATAAAAAATTTACAATTCTTATTCTCAATACTGGGAAATAGAAGATTGGGATAGACAAAGAAGGTTATCGTGTAAATCCAGCTTAAACTACACTGCCTAGCTTATTCAGTTGTAAATACTCGTATGTTAGATAAATAGTTTTATTTTTTATTGCAAAATTAACTAATGTATTTATATTCGAAATATTCGTACAAAGTTATAAATATACCCACGTAATACATTTTCAAACTCGTAGCCACTAGTTTACAATTTTTGGAATGATATATATTTGGAAGAAAAATTAAATCTCTCTCTAAGGTTTTTCCTCTTTTAATAAATTCGTTTAACCTTTTTTAGGGGGATACACAGGAAAATTTTCTGTTTCAAGGAATCGGTTGTAGAATAGCTACCCAGGAAAATTTTCTGTTCCAAAGAATCGGTTGTACAATAGCTACTTTTCATTCACAACCCCTTCTACTGTCGATTCTAACATCGATTCTTTTTGTTTGAAATTGTCCCAAAAGCAACCCCTTCTATGGCTCCAAAGTGGAACCGGTTGCTCTAGAATCAGTTCTGGAACTAGTTCTGGAACTGATTCTACGTCACCCACACCTTCCATATAGGATCCCAGGAACTGGTTCCGGAACCAGTTCCATGGAATCGGTTGCAGTGGAACCAGTTGTAGAATGGGTGTGGTTGGCTACCGATTGTAAAAAATTTTCCTGGGTATTTTAATACTAAGTTTCAGATTACAGGCTTAAGGGATATGCGCAAGTATTTAAGGGTTTCTTTTACCCTTTCTGCCCCTCCATGTAAATATATACAGTGATGTGCAATATAATAGGCAAATTCATATTTTTTTGAAATTTTATTCACGTTGCCTTTATTTTTAAATATCAAAATAGTGGATAAATTCACCCCAAAATGTGAGGAGAAAATGGTACAGGATTTTAACGTAATGTCCGTTTTTTATTTTCTGACTTGTTTTAAGTATGCGTGGCTTTTAATGAAAAATAAGCGATATAGACCTTCTATCAAATTACATAGTAAAATTTAGCGAGCACTGATCCGATCTATCCAAACTGTATATTTTTGGAAATGCTATAAAATTTCCTTAAATCTTGCTTTATCTTTATCCACAAATGGTCTCCAGACTTAAAATGACAGCGCCTTAAACATGACCAGATTTTTCTTTGTTTTTTAGCGATTTTAAAATAGAGTTAACAACACTGAAACTTTAAAGTGAATGGCCTTATTCTATATTTAGCACGATATAACAAATTAGTCAAGCTTTTTTTTACGTTATAGTATAAAGCATTCCGTGTTTAAATTTCAGTGTTGTTAACTTAATTTTAAAATCGCTAAAAACAAAGAAAAATTTAGTTATGTTTAAGCCACTGGCATTTTAATTCTGGCAACCATTTCTAGAAAAAAATAATGCAGAACTTAAGGAAATAGTAGGTATAGGAATTTCAAAAATATACAGTTTTTACAGAACTGATCAGTACTCGCTAAATTTTATTATGTAATTTGATAGAAGGTCGATTTCGCTTATTTTTCATTAAAAGCCACGCCTAATTAAAACCAGTGACAAAATAAAAAAACAGACGTCACATTAAAGTTTTGCAGCATTTTGGAGTGAATTTATCCACTATTTTGATCTTTAAAAATAAAGGCAACGAGAATAAAATTAGAAAAAATTTTAATGTGCCTATTATATTGCACATCACTGTATATAATAATAATACAAAATATATGTAATCCCACACAAGAGGATGTCTGTTTGGGTGTCCATTAAAAATAAATTTGTCATTACACCCCCAGTTTTATTGCAAATGGTTCCAAATGGAAGAAATCGATTATGTTTTTTTATTAGAAAACGAAGTTGGACGAAACCCCTTTATGGCCTGGGGTCAGAAAAGACCCATAAAACTTAATATTAGTTATGACTACGAGATTTTAAAGCCAATAAATGGATATTAAAAAAATCTCAAGTTGATAAAAATAAATAATTTTTATAACATGATCCATGTAGGGTTAACTTTTATCCTTTTGGCCAAAAACGACCCACAAGGAAATTTGCAGAAAAACACCTTTCATAATTTTCGGAAAAATGTCACTTTAAATGAATCAAAAAAATTTTCCACTTGCTAAAAGTTACACTGCATGACACCCAAAAAATTAATGAAGATCTGACCATCAGTTCTATATATTTCGGACACGCTGATTACAATGGTGTACTTTATTTTTCGATTTCAGATTTTTCTAAATGTCTTTAAAGTTTGGCGGTTGTACATTCAGTTTTTTATATAATATTTTTTTCAAATTCAATTATAATGAATTTTTCTGTGTTAAAATGTAAGCACAGGACCTGTGGCCATATTTACGATATAAATGCGATGTGCTAATCTTGATATTTAAACCACTCCTGAACGTTTTATATAGGTTTTTATGGTTTTTTGCTATTTCACCGAATTTAGTCGCTGAATGTACAATCGACCTCAATAAATGTAATGCCTTAGTAAGGAAGCAATTAAAAGGAAAATATTTCAATAAAAAAATGTATTCATCTATAGCAGCCTATACGTTAAAATCGCGATTTTCCAAAAATTTTGTATGGCAGCATTGCTTTTCAAGATGTCCCCAAAGTCCAACTTTTAGTATAATATGGGGTCAACTCTAAAAACTGTTCCTGCAAAATTTCTAGCAAAACAGTTTCCATTTGAAAAAGTTATCGTACCAAGAACTTGAATTACTATTTTTCCAATTTATTTTTTTTCTTTAATATCAACTATTATGTGGTACAAATGGCAATAGACATCTCCAAATTTAGCATTTTAAAAAATCTTTCAAATTAATTTGAAAAAAAAAAAAATTTTTTTGCATTTTTGTCGAATTGGTGGGTCATTTTGGATTCCAGGCTAAAGTAAGTTAATGATATCCGATGAAGTCAAAATTCCATGTCTTATTCATTTTGACTATAGTATTACCTAAATGAAGGACTGAAATAAAAAATGTGTTTTTTTCGAAATTTCGAATTTTGAGAAAAAGTGTATTACGTATATACACTTTTTCTCTAACATGGGCCATTTTCGTCCAACTTTCGGCACGGGTTAACGTTCCCAAAAAAAAATCGATTTCTTTCATTTGGGAACATTTACAGTAAAACTGGTGGGTGCAATGAACGAAAATCTGCAAATCGTTAATTTAATGGACGTCCTATTTTCTATGATAAAAAATATCGCACTTGATCAACAAGAGGGTATTAACTCAAAATTTAGAATTTCACTATTTGCAAGAAGAAATCAACTCACAACATCAATATCTATCTACTGTAAACATTTCAACGTATTCCGTTTACTCTTTCATCTCGAAAACCACATTTGAGAGCATTTTTGTGATAGTGTAGTGACTACCCAGGTAGAAAAATACTAACGGCAAAACGTTGGCAAATCACTGTATATGGTGGTACAAGCGCTGGCAAAGCGTCCGTTTTTCGAAAACTAAAGTACTGGGTCAACCTTGAGATGATAACGTCGATCTTCAATTGGCCGTTTATCTTTCCGAACGTTGGCAAAGCCTTGGTAACAATAGTAAAATAAGTGCTCTGCCAATCGGTATTTTAGATAAACTGTTTTTTATTCAATTCTTCATGAAAAAGTCTGTAAAATCCCAATCCCGAAAAAAAGAGAAACGTAAATTTTAGTATAGCAGCACTGTATCTAATAAGCGAATACATCTCTGCTTAAAACTACAAATTCAATAGATTTTCACACAAATTTTACCATAAGAACAATTTTCCAGTTCTATCAATAGACTTGAAAACTGGTACTTAAATAGGATGAACATTAAGTGATCAGTTTATGTAATTTTTACATAGTCATAAGTTTCGTAAAACAAGTACTGGCAAAATCCTTTTTGCAAATGTTGGCAAAGCTCTGCAATCCAATGTTTTGCCAGTAGTATTCTTTCATGTACAGTCGTAAATTTTGTTAAACAATTACTGGCAAAGTCCTTTTAGCAAACGTTGGCAATTCGTTTTAAGCCGATGTTTTACCACTGGTATTTTTTATATACGGTTGTAAATTTTGTAAAATAGGCACTGGCAAAGTCATTTTACCTAACGTTGGCAAATCGTTTTGAACCGATGTTTTGCCGGTGGATATTTTCATAAATTGTGGTAAACTTTGTAAAACAAGTATTGGGAAAGCACTCTTTCCAAAGGTTGGCAAAGCGTTCTAAATTAGTGCTTTTGAAATGCTTTTTTTTGTAGCATTGTAAAGCAACGCTTTGCCAGTGCTTTGGTTTTTGTAGCGTCGGCAATTTCTACCTGGGTACCTTTATATCAACAAAAAGTATCAGAAAAATGGTATTAACTCAAAAAATAGATTTTTTCCAATAATTGCAAAAATTTAAAAGAAAAACAATATAAATATATTTCCAAATGGAATTTGCTTACTATGATGTATTCGGATTTTAAAATTCTCTTGAAATGTAACACCAAACGGTTTTTCACCTCTACACTGAAAATATTATTACAGTAACTGACTGTAGTTTATTTAAAAAGTTATCCGTACATTTATTTTTAAATGATTATACAGTTAAAATACAAAGAAATATATTTTTTAACTGATTTTGTCGTTTATTTAAAAAATAAACTACAAATAAATACGGATTTTCTGTTACAGTTAATATTTTCATTTAAAATGTTTTGTAAAAAAAAGGAATTCCAATTCGATTTCTAGGTCAGTTAAAAAAACGAAATAAACTAAATATCATTTATTCTTACGGATTTTGTAGTTAATTTTTTGAAATTTAAAAAAAGGAAATAAATAAAAAATCATTATTTTTTAAGGATTTTGTAGTTTATTTATTAACATTTAAAAATAAATGAAAAGTTCTTTTGATTTAAATGAAAAGTCAGTAGACCGGTTTTCAAGTGATTTTTCATTTATTTTAAATTACATTTTCAGTTAATTTAAACTACAAACTATTTTGAGTGTACTCAAAATTTTAAAATTTACCAAAATTTTATAAAAATCTAAGACCATCGACTTTTTTAGGACCGTTCAGGAATACCTCCACATATATATGTATATGTTCCCTCGGTTCTTGTAAGAAGCATGGGGCCTTAACAAATTTTGAGTCTGATGAAAATGCTTTATAAATTTTATGAAAATTATATTTATATCTGCATTTAAAAATATTGGAAGGAATTTAAAATATACACCTATCTTTTCATATTTTTACTCATAAATTCTAATGCATTTGCCGGATGACCTTTGTCATCAATTATTTGAAATTATTTCAAATAATTGATGACAAAGGTCATCATATACTACCCTAACCCATATAGTAGTTCTCAAGTTTAATTTTTAATTACAATAGTTACTAAAATTACAAGATGAAAAAATTTACGATATTTTTTTTCGCTAAAAAGAAAACTTGTGTGTCTAGAATTCTAAAATATAAAAACGATTCCGCGTTTAGCTCATACGACCTTGTACCTCTTATCATTCTAAAATATAATTGCAACAACTTCGCCGTTATTAATTCGTACGGCGAAAAAAAAATCAAAATTGTTTACTCCATGTGTTACGAAAACAGCTGGAATAAATATAGTAGCCCAGCAAAATCTTTCATTACCAAATAAGTGGTTATATAATAGAAATTCATAACTCCGCACAACTTATATATTGGCGTCTAAACTCATTATTTTTATTTGGCGTGGTCGTTTTTATAAGTAGTCACGCTTACCCGCTCGCTTACGAAAAAATGAGAAATAAGTAGTTATGAGATTTTGAATAATAAGTGGTTACACACATGCTTACAAAAAGTTGAATTATAAGTGGTTATCCGATTGCTTACTTGATTCTTAAAAATAAGTAGTTAGGCAAATACTATTAGCATAAGGAAATACATTCAGAAAAATTTAAGTTTTCTGTAGTGTGTAATTTTAGGACTCGTCATAAAAATTTAAACATAAAACATATTTGCATATAATAAAAAAATTTAACTGTGTAAAAAGTACTTATTTCAACTAATACGAGTAAGTCATTATTTTATATTTAGAAACAATGAATACAATAAGCCGTTATTAGGAATTCATTATTTTATATTATAAAATAATGCAAAAGGTAATGATATATCATTTTTGGTAATGCAGATAGTAATGAGGTCTCATTACCAATATTTTGCTGGGAGTATAATCTCATTAGACATGCAATTATTAAAATGAATATATAAAGTGTTAACATGACACGCGAAAACTGCGAAACAAAAAAACACTAAACATTTTTTTTACAGTAAAGTGTTGTTTTTTCAAACAATTAATATTGTAATTAATATGTAGTTTTATTATTTCTAATTTAGTACGTTTGAGGTTAAGAAGAAGAATAAACCTTTTCTTCAAAAGTTATAAACACATTAAATTTGCAAATCAGACTAGATCCAGTTTCTTCCTTTTTCATGGACAGGCTTCATCAGTGATTTTCCATTAAATTGCATTATTGTTTATATTTTGATTGTCAGATTGTCTCTATATGAATACTTTCAGAAGTGATCAAACAGACATATACAAACATTCTACTTTAGATTTTTTTGTTCATCTTCTTATTTCCTCCGTGTCACCTTTTCGCAAATGTTGCCACATTGTCGTATGGTTTTTACATACAAGTGCAGGCAATTTGTGTATATTGGGTACGGACAGCCAACTAAATAAATTGCCCTATATTAAAATAAACCGCAAATTTCGCAAATATTTTTGTTATTCTCTAATAACAATCCAATGCGTTGACCAAAACGTTGGAAAAACTCAGATAAATATTCTGGAAACCAACAATAATACCTAGTTAAATTAGAAACCCTAAAATTCTTAAACAAATTAAGGAATGAGGTTTTCAGTTCAAGTATCGAAGGTTCTTTAACAATAATCCAAAAGTAAATTATGCAAAAAATCAATGTTGGTTACCACAACGAATAACGGTAAGGGTAACTGTAAACGCATCGAATTTTGTTTATTTCGGTAACGATAAAGGTAACGGTATTTAAGACTATTTCGAAAACGGCATATCCAAACAATAATACCGGTACATACCAGTATAATAAATTAACATATAAAAACAATTAAAAACTTGGCATATCGATATCATAGATTCAATACTCTATATCTGCAAAAATACAATTGTTCAGGAGAGCAATAAAACTAATTCACTTTCTTATAAGATTTTTTTGAATCAATCTGTCTTCTAGAATATTATTTAAAAATGGTAACTTATTCCTATATATACTTATTTTGAAATTATTTGCGTTATTTACGTCGCTAATGCAGATATAGAGTTCTGAAATAAAATTTTTATATAATTTTATGATAATACTAGCAGATAAGTATGTAGTTTTGATAAATATAAAAAATATGCATTATTAGGAACAAATGACCATGTGAATCTCTCTATACTTTTTGTGGAAAACAATATTATGTGCCTCCAAACATCAACGAACACAGAATTGTTAATCAGGGATGGAAAAATCTCGTCTTATTGAAATTAATAATCCAAGAACTATTATATCCATATCTTATTCCAAAAATTAATGGTTAGTTTGGAAAAAAAATGGGAAAAAAATTTTACAAAAACGAAAAAGTTTGCATTATTATATTCGTTTGCAAAATGTTAATCGCTAATTAAGTTTCTTAATTCATTTTCTGCGGCATAAATCCTTTTATTCACAATCTGCCATTATTTGGAATTTTTTTCAATGCGGTGTATTTTAATCCATAATCCAAGACTATTACACTCATATCTGGCCCAAAGTTTGGTGGTTAGTTTGCAAAATAAAAAAAATGCGAAAAAAATTTTGCGAAAAGGATAATTTTACACCAATATATTCCTTTGCAGAATGTCAAGTTGATTAGCTCTTCTAAGTTATTTTCTACACTTTTTCGCATTCCGCTGTTATTTAGCAACTTTTTAAGTGTGATTTCTTAAAATTTGTAATCTAGGGATTGCAAAAACAAATCACAAAAATAAATTACAGAGAGGAAATTTTTTGCATTAATATATTTCTTTACAGAATGTAAATCGCTGACTAAGATTTTTAATACAATTTTTGTACCATAAAGACTTTTTTCGCGTTCCGCTATTATTTTGTAAATTTTCTAGTGCGGTTTTTTAAATCTTTATTCTAGGGACTATAGTACACATTTCATAAAACAAAGTTTGGTAGTTAGTTTCAAAAAATAAAAAATCGCGAAATTTAAAATTTGCAAAACATAAAATTTTTGCATCAATATATTTGTTTGCAGAATGTAAATCGCTGATTAATTTTTTTAATTAATTTTTTGTACCATAAAGCCTTTTTAGTCCTTTTCCGCGATTATTTTGCAATTTTTTAAGTGTGTTTTTTTAAATCTTTAATCTTGGGAATATAATACCAATTTCCGCACCAAAGTTTGGTTCTTAGTTTGCAAAAACGAAATCGCGAAAATATTTTGCAATAAGGAAAATTGCATCATTATATCCGTTTGCACAATATTAAAATAAAGTTTGGTGGTTAGTTGCAAAAACAAAGTTTCCGAAAAAAGATATTCTCAAAAAACTTTAATGTATACCTTATAGAATTGAAATAAGTAATTTAAATTTATGTGCAGATATAGTATTTGAAAATTAATTTGTTTGTAGATAAGGGAAAATATAAAATGTTAAAAAAAGTGGCAAAGAATGGGTATTTCGCTTCCAAATTGATATCATAGATGAATATAATATCAACAATGATTTTGCCATCAAAAACTCATTTTGGCCAAAATTGCAGATATGTATAGAGTATTGAATATAGTGTCTCGATATTTCTAATTTTAAGCGTTAAAATTCCAGATTATAAGCTTTAAATTCAATGGTCGGTAGTTTCAATAATTGAAATTATCATCTATAAATTTTTTGATAAAAATAACTCAAAATTATTAAAGGTATTCATTTAAAGTATTTTCGCCTCGTATACTGTGTATATATTGTAAGTGTACTCAATTAATGTCAAAACTAAAATTATTTTGAATTTTTTTGTGTGTTGTTTTTTATTTTCTCTTTTATTTGTTTTTAAATAATACAAATTTAAAAAATTCTGTCTTTAATTTATGAAAATATCGAAAAAGTGGCTAAATGCAAAATTGAAATGTGAATAGTTTTAAAAGATGCGTTTATTCAAATAAACAGGTAAACTTATATAAATATACGCGATTACAAAAATACACGGTTTACGAGGGCATAAATCCAGTTAGATGAATACCACTATTATAAAAAAAATTTTAATTCTTTATATAAATTATTAAATGCCGGTAAAATCCGATACGATAACTGTATTTGGAAACTTTTTTAGAGGTATTTGTAATGGTAGCGGTATTCAATTTGAAACGGTATTTTAGAGATAACAATATTATAACGACCTTGCAAAAAATTTAGCCACGGATTTTTAAATGAAAATTGAGTTTTTTTTTCAAATAATTACATAGACAACTACAAAAAAATTTAATTTCATTGTAAGCATAGTCCTAAAAACCAAGGGTTAATTTTCTTGTTTATTATTGTTAAATAGCCCTGGAAGCTTTAGCTGACAACATCATCGATAAAAATCCTTAAGAACTTGATTTGATTTTTCAGGATATTCGGCATAGAGTTCCGAATTTGTTACGGTGTTAAGTCAAAATTATGATCTTATTAAATATTTTTCGTAATATTTAATTCAGTTTTTCCAATGTATTGGTCAACATACATATTGGATTGTTATTGTAGAAAAACCAAAATCTCGTCGAACTTCACGGATTTATTTAATTTAATGCAATATTTTTTTTATTAAAATCTCTCTTTTGGGTTTTATCTTTAAATGATTGCATTTCTATTTAAATTATCCAATAATGGCCAAGTGTTTAAACAATACTTTAGGAGAAAGGTTGTATGAGGTGACCGCGAAATATTTGTTATAACTTGATGATTATTTCAGAACTCCAAATGAATAAGCTCTCTTTGTAGTGAAAGATTTCTTTGTAATTTATATCATACTGTAATTTTAGTATTTAACTAAAAATTAAACTTATTATATAATATGACCGTACGAATTAATAATGGTTATATAGAATGTGTAGAAATTTATAAATATAAATTTATTCGATTATGTCTTAATTTGATTATGGGTGGTGTCTGGGCTTATTTCAGTATTCATATTCTTTCGGATTTAAGATGACTCTTCCCGAAGAGCTTTTTAACCTATATTTTAAATATATCAAAAAAAGTGGCAATCCCTCGTTTCGCTTCTAAATTATTTTAAATCTGTGTAAAAACAATTCTAACTTTCGTGAATTTCAGTTCTATTTTAACCCAAAGTATTAGTGTTGGATATCTATTCGCTTACACGGTAGGTACTAACTAATGTTAAGTATCTTTTTCTTGAAGTTAGGAGCATAAATCTGTGGTATTTATAATAGATTTGGATGAATGAAATAAGAAAGGGCTATGTAGATCAATAAGAAATCTCTAGATATATAACTAGTTTCATTATAATCTTCGGAGATAGCCCAAATTCTTAGTTTAAACTTTCCTAAGTGTTTTGTTAAAACTATTGAAAATAGGCGTACTCGTTTACTTACTATAAGTTACTACTTTTACTACAGCTGGAAAAATTCAACACAAAAAGTAAACAAAACTTTCCAATTGCAGTAAAAGTAGTAAGAATTTCGAGTAAACGAACACACTGAATATGTTAAACAGATTTTTATAAATTCTAATAAATGGTAAATGTAGAAATTTCTAATATTTTACATTTCAAGTGCTGATTAAAAATTATGTATGTCGGATGGGAATAAATAAGTATTGTATATGGTAGGAGAGCTATAAACCATAGACGGCATGAATTTTATTTTCTATTTTAAATTCAATTAGTAGTTTTGTTATTAAATTTGTGAAAAAATTGTAGCAAAAAATAATTAATAAACAAATTTATGAAGCAATATTGCAATAAAGTTCAGCCAACTGAACGTATGATTAATAAAATTACGTATACGTACCCGGTTAAACTGCTTAGCAATTTGTATGTATGTGTAATGGTAGAATATAAATTAGTATTATAATATTAATACTGTCCCAGTGTAGAAATATATGGAGATGCCGCGAAAATTTATAAATTATGCTTACACACCCGCAAAAATTCAAAACATATGTCGTTACCTATATGATTACCAGTATTGATAAAATAATGAGTCTAAAAATTGATTAAAAAAAAGTTAAAAATATATGGGTCATTTCATCACAAATCGACCTTTTTCGAATTGGATGAATTTTGGTCAGCACTTTCCTTTCATCATATAACGAAGTTTTGCCAAAGGGAAAAAATTACAACATTTTTTTTCAAAAGTTATGCAATATTTAAAATTTCAAAATATGTCATAATTTTTCTAATTTTTTGCTTTGTTACGAGGTCATTTTATGAATATCTCGAAAACTATAATAGCAACAAAAATGGTTCTTAGCTCGTTTTAAAGAGGATATTTGGCATATTAAAAGAAATATTAATTGAAAATTTTACAATTTTACAATTTTAAAAATCGAAAGACTCAAAAACCTATTTTTTTTGCTCAAATTTTTTTAAATAAAACCTCTAACTAATCTCAAAAGATCCTGAAATTTTCAAGAGGGCGTTTTTTTTAACAAAAGATATGAATTTTTTAATTTATTTATACCCTTATTTTAAGTAAAAATTTATTTTTAGACTCAAGTTTGTTTTAGTAATTTTACAATAAATATGTATATGGATGAATTTTGGTCAGAACTTTTCTTTCGTCATATAGCGAAGTTTTGCCAAAGGAAAAAAATTACAAAATTTTTTTTGCCAAAGTTATGCGATATTTAAAATTTCAAAAAATGTTATAATTTTTTAATTTTTTGGTTTGTTGCGAGGTTATTTTTTGAATATCTCGAAAAATATAATAGCTACAAAAATTTTTTTATTTTTTTTAATCGAAATTATATTCTTATTTTTTTGGTAATAGTTTGAAAAAAAAAATAAGAGTGTGCCATTTCTTACCTTATTTGTTTTTCAAACTATTACCAAAAAAATAAGAATATAATTTCGATTAAAAAAAATAAAAAAATTTTTGTAGCTATTATATTTTTCGAGATATTCAAAAAATAACCTCGCAACAAACCAAAAAATTAAAAAATTATGACATTTTTTGAAATTTTAAATATTGCATAACTTTGGAAAAAAAAGTTTTGTAATTTTTTTCCTTTGGCAAAATTTCGCTATATGACGAAAGAAAAGTTCTGACCAAAATTCATCCATATACATATTTATTATAAAATTACTAAAACAAACTTGAGTCTAAATATACATTTTTACAAAAATTTACAAAAATCTTAAACATATTTGAAATAATGATAAAAATAAGTCATTATTGGTAACGCAATACTTTCTTGTTTTAAAATAATGGAAAAATAAAAATTTATTAGTAACTCATTGTTGTATGTTTTAAATAATGCATTAACTTAGTGTCATTACTGGTTGAAGAAATGCTTATATGTTATTACCATTTCTACACTGGGACTCTTCAAGGGTAGAAATTAAAAATCAAAACGAGGCGCCTACTTGATAGAAAAATTTTATTTTGATATTAAACATACAGTCAGTGCATTTGGCTTAAATGTAGCATAATTATAAATGACTTTAACATCAAATCTTTGTTTAATAGATTTTATTCCCATTGAACCGGTAGTCTATAATTATATATTTCCCCTAAATTATTGAAAAGAAATCCAAATATTACCAATATTGCTTTTATGATTTGTTTTTATCTTAAGTTCATTCTCTTAATTTTCTTTACATAAATGCAGAGCTTTTTAGCATAGTTCTTTTATAAAATGTTACAATTTTTAATTTTGTATATTTCTAGTGTTTTATTGTTATTTAAATTTATTTAAATGATTAGCAAATGTAATTTATTTTGCTATTAATTATTATAAATAATAATATAAGTTTTTAATGACATATAATAATAATAATAATATTAAGGTTTACAAATTGTAAAATTATATTTTCTTTCTTATTTCTTTTCCCAATTACAAAACAAAAATCTCTGTACTCTGTGCTTATTCCCACACACTTGAAACTTACAAAATAATCACAAAACACTCGACACAATTATCATCTTGATCACAACCACCTCAAACACCAAATATCTTGCTCAAAATAACATCAAACGTAAATCATCAAACAACAATTGCATAAATTGGTAAAAATCAAATTTTATATTTTCAAAACTATAAACATAATCATGCCAAATCATTCTTAACATTAAACTCTGATTTATTTTGATTTATTATTGTTTTGATCATTGGGACTGCAGGCGAGAAGAATACATTAATTGAACCGCCACCGATACCATCATTTGGTACACCACGTAGAAGAGCCTTGTCTGCCCGTATACAAGAACTAAATCGTAGTCTACTAGAAGAACGTGATTCCCAAAATCAGAATAGTTTTAGTGATGCAGATGATAGTGGATAGATAGATAAATGTTAAAATTGTAATTTTAAGTACATACCAGAACTCACTGACTGCTATTAGAACTTGAAAATGGAAATTCACAAAGAAAACGACACAACCACTTTCACATATACGCAACAAATATTTGCAAATATCCTAAAGTACGTGTAACACTCACCAACATTTGTATAAGTACATGTTTAACATGATGATCACCAACGAAGAATTCAAATTCAAAACCAAATACTTCCACAATAACAAGAGAAACAGTTAACAAAACCACATATAATGATGATGATAATGACAAAGATGATGAAGATAATGATTCTCCTTATATACATAGTTATTCCATAGTATATTTAAGTAGTTATAATTAGTAAATATGAAAATTTTAAACAAAAAATACCTAGCATTAAATTGTGATTCCTGTAAAATTAAAATAAAAAAATTATATCTTATAAATATATGTATGTAGAAATGCCAATAATATGTACATACATTAATTTATGACATTCATAGAGAATTAGTTTTAATACAAAAAAAAAAAAAAAACAAACAACTAAATCCAATATATTTAAATTGCTACTGAGCTTAAAAGGTTATTTATTAAAAGTAGGCCTTTTAAATATTTAAGTTGATTATTAGTTTCCAATTAAACACTATTTTTGGTTTTTGTTAAAAAAATTTTACTTTTATTTGCTTTTCATATTTTTTTTATTTTGGTAGTTTTTATAAATCAGCTTTTGCAAAAGTACGTACATTAGACCGTACCGGAAAAAAAGTTCGCCGTACACCCTCCAATATGAAGTATTAGGTAAGGGCATTTAAAAAAAATTTTTTTTTGCCGAACCTGGGGGTCGCCTTTTTTTAATTTTTCGCTATAGCTTCGGTATTTAAAATCAGATTTTAAAGTATGATATTTCAATTTTTTGCCTCGAGGAGACCAGTGTTTTGCTATAAAAGTAAAATCCAATGAAAAAAAATTTAAAAAGGCGACTACTATGTTGGGCAAATAAAAAAAAAAAAAAAAATTCTACTGGGGTTATCGAAAAACTTCCTTAGCAAAAGTTTAATGATTTTTTGCGAGCTTTAATTTTCTGACATAAGGGTTGTACATTAGGGTTGTAGCAACTGAGATCTGGTGCGTAACTTCAAGAACGGGATTCTTGAGGTCAATGGAGAAAAACACTGGTCTCGCGAGAGAAAAACATCCGTGTATCATACTTTAAAATCCGACAGTAAATGCTAAAGATATAACGAAAAATGTAAAATGGCGACCCCTACGTTCGGCAAAAATTTTTTTTTTTTAAAATGCCTTGGAAAAATACTTTATATTGGAGGGTGTACTTTTTTTTGCCTGTTAGGTGGTACGGTCTAACGTACATCATAATTTCCAAAAAAAAAAAAAAAAACAATCAGCACTTGAAACGAAACATTCAATTAAATAATTAAATTTATATAGTCATTTACATATATCGTTGTCTCAGTCGGCAAACCTGTCAAGTCCAATTTTTATGCAAATTGAGTTTTTGATGTAGTATGCTAGTGTAACTCAAAACTCATCATTTACAAAGAACAAAATGCCGTTATGTTGTTTTTTCTTGTTGTTATGCAGTGGTCAGCAATTCTTCCAAGTCCAAAAAAAAAAAAAAAAAAACAAAACATCGAAAACCACATGCTAAGTCCAGCTGAAAACAACACAAATTTTGTTTCAACAAATTTCTGCAAAAGAATTAAATGCGACTTTTGTTTATTTAAAAAGACAAAACATTATTAAAGATTAACTAAATAATTATTTAGTTATTTTACTCTTTAAGGTACCCAGTGTACAATTGGAGTCCGAAAAGAATCATAAAAGAGCCCTTAGACCTTCTGAAATCATAGATATATGAGGGTGTTTTTCTTTACCGATAAAGCCTCTTTTGAGCGCACTTTTATGACTCATAAAAGACTTCAAATTATAAGCATTGATGGAAAATTTTGAATTTTCTGAGCCATTTATGTGTCATTTATGATTAATTTTTGAGTCATTTATGAGTATTGAAAAAATTTAAAAAAAAATTTTGAATACACTCGTAAGATTTCAGCACTCTGAAAATGCTCGTATTTTAGAGTATTTTATGAGTCATAATTTCTGAGCGCTCGGAAAAATGTTGGCTGGGTAACTATTACTTATAAATTTTTTCAGGAAAAACATTGTTAACTTATAAATTTTGTTAGGCGATTGTCATGGATTCTGCTGACATAAATAAAAATAAAATATAAAAAAGGAAATCTGCTAAGTCCACATTTAAAGTAGAAAATTATAAAGAGCAAATGTGCTAAGTCCAAAAAGAGCCTATAAGTCTGCAAACTTTTATTTTGGAATTCTATAATTTTTTGTGGTTAAACAAGATGAACTAAATAAAGAAGAAAACTGCGTTTGCAGATTTTAAAAAAAGTTAACCCAAAAAAAGTTATACAGTTTTATGTCTCTCCTGACAAATTAAAAAAACGGACTTGACATATTTGCCGACTAAGCCAACGATATATGAGACTTTCCATACAACTGCCCTGCTATAGGAAAATTATATCATATCAATATCAAATTTCTAGTATTTATTACTCTTATGATACGAATAAAAAATGGAACACGTTTTCTAATTTATACCTCATTCATACTGAGCTCGAAAACCCGTTGATTGGGGTTTCGTTCCAAAATACAATTAAATAGATTTTCATGTATGCGTTTTCATAAATAAACCCTCATAAAAATGGTTTTATATAAAAATATATTTTATAACATTTTAAAATATCTTCATTTGTGTGGCTTAATAGCTGTGTTTGTACATACAAATTTGACATTAGTAACGTTAAGAGTTAACGTTGGCTAATGTCAAATTTATATGGGAATGACACAAACCAACGTTGATAGCTTGCCGCACAAACACAGCTAGTATAGACAGTATCAAGCAATTTATATTTACATTATCGTAAATTGACAAAATTAGATCTAATTTTCACCGTTTTCCAGACTGGTGTTCATTGTTCAATTTTTCTTCCTTAGATTTTTTACCCGGGTATGGTAATGAGAACACTAAAATAATATATTTTCGATGAAAACACAATTGAAAACATTTTTACAACTCTGAACAAAAAAGAATAAGAGAAAATGGAATAACGTCAAAATGCAAAATAAATAAATTTTGAATTTATACAATTTTATAAAAAGATATTAGTTTATTTACATATTTTTCCAAAAATAGTGTTAATACAGAAATTTAATTTTCGTACATCACAATATAAACTTTGCAAATCGCAATAATATCGCAAACAAATCAATAGTGAATGCAATCTGATGTTTTAAGAAGAAAAAAACTTCTGTAAGAGTACAGTAGATTTTTAGTATAGTACAATATTTTTTTTGTCCATTTTAAGTTCTAAATTTAATTGCAAAAGGCTCGAAAACTGCACATAATTTGTTAAAGCAATATGACACATATATAAATTTTGGATCTTTTGCTTTCCAAATTGGCTTTGATATTTAAAATCGGACTTCGTTTTATATTTAAATTTTTTTTTAAAAAAACATTAAAAAATGTTTAAATTTTGACTTTCAGCGACTATAATTAGAAAAGTTATTGAGATATTGATACACACTTAAGTTTGAAAAATAGGGCATGGAATTAAGCTTAAACTGTGTAAAGTGTTTTCTTTCCGAAGCTATAGTTACTAGATTATACATTTTTTATTGACAAAATCGACTGAAAATTGAAAAAATTTAAATCGCGAATTGCGCGAAACCTAGAGCCAATTTGAACAAACTGGTTGCAGATTCGAAATCAGCACCCCATAGTTATACTAAAACCAGTGCAATAACATTCACCTTTATTTCTTTTAGAGCAGTGTTATTTAAAAAAATTAGAAAGAAACTAATAAAAAAGTCTGTAAAAGTTAGTTAAAAAATACCTTGCAGAAAAAACTGCTGAAATTTGCAGATTATTTTTGCCATATATTTGAAAGATATGAATAAAAAAAATTAAGTTGTTTAATATACAGAGCGACTCACCTTATATGGATAGAAAAGAATAAAAAAAGTGCCTTCTTCAAAATATACCTTTTATGATGATTCTCAAAATATCTCATGATCTCATGAGCTAGACCGTTTTTAAAAAAGCTCTTTTTTTAGTTTTTGGAAGAATTTAACTTTTAAGTTATAGATAATATACACAATATGGGTATCATATGAAAGGTTTTTGTAAGGCGCGTTCAACGAGATCTATACAATAGCATGTCCAGTAGACCGCACCGCATAAAAAAAGTTCGCCGTACATTTTTTTTTTTTTTTTTTGGCCGAACTTAGGGGTCGCTTTTTTCAATTTTTCGTTATAGCTTCGGCATTTAAAGTCGGATTTTAAAGTGTGAAAGGTTTGTAATTTAAATGTCAGATTAACACATCTTAACCTCTAGTCGATTTAAGTGAATACGTGTTTCAGATTTTTTTGAAATTCGTGATAGGTCGCGTTTTATCAGAAATTCGGTAGGTGGTAAACTCTTTGTTCTAAACAGGTCATATAGGTATCAAAACTTTCCTTTTGACAAGTACATCATCGCTGTGTGCAAATAATTTGGAATTTCGCAAACTAAATGCAAAAACTTAAAATTTGTTGAAAAGTGTAGTTAGAAGAAAAATGTTAACACGTTAAATATTAATTGAAATTTAAAAAAAAATCTTTTAAAATTCAGAGAATACTAATGGAAATTCAAAAAAGGCCAGTTGAGTATAAGGAAATATCAGTTGAAATTCGGAAAATACAGTTACAGGTATATTCTGAATTTCAATTAACTTTTTCCTGATTTAAATTAATATTTCACGTGCAAACTTTTTCTCTTTACATACCAGTTCATGATTTCCGAATTTCAGTTGATATTTTCTTAATTTTAATTGATGCCCTATGGGAAAAGAGGGGTCAATTATAAAACGAGCACCTTTGCGCTGACTGGTGAAAATAGGACCGGTCTGAAAGAACATCGCATGTGGCTTGTATAATGACCAGCGACAATAGAACCATTTCAAACGGACCTATTCCATGACTAGTGAAAATAGGACCATCTGAATGTTCCTACCTCATTTGCAAATAACTTTCCTTCTTATTTCAAAAAGAATACATTTTTTATTTATTTTAAACCAAATGAAAAATTATTCGGATTAAAAAATTTTAAATTGTGTGTTGAATAAAACTAAAACCAAATGTTAATTAATGCTTTTTGTTACAATTTTAAAATCAAATAAAAGCTAAATGCATGTTTTTTAGTTTGACTCTAGATCATAAATTAATATCACTTTCTGTTTAAATTATTTTCCAAATTAAAGAAAGATGATTAAATTTTCACAAGTAAATTACGAAGAATAAAAATTTTTGAAAGAATTCGATAAGGCCAGCAAGATAGAATATGTATTTTCGGCTTTCGCTACAAAGCCACCATCAGTGTCATTTGCCTTAACGGGTTCAACTTTGATAATGGTCTACTAAAAGCTATTTAATTTTGTAGCTTATAATTTTATTAAAATCTATCGCCTTTAAATGTTTGTATTAGTATTTATTGTTTGTCTTATTTTTTATTGTATTACAATAAAATTTATTTATCTATTGATTATTCCTCCTGTGACAAACCCATGTAAACGTTACCTGTTACCTTGTCCCCAAGGAGCGGTCATGTGACATGCCAGGTGACCCATTCCTTTTCCCACAGGCTGCTTTCTGAATTTCAATTAATATCACTATGCGACAGTCAAAATCGGGATGGGATGAAACCAACGGGAAATGTTATATCGGTCAAAAACAAGTTATACGTGTCCCGGCGTTTCACTGGATCACCACTAGGAATCGAGATATATCTTTTTTTTGAAATAACTCGAGAACCACTAGTCCGATTTTGCTCAAACAATTTTAAAAAAATTTAAAATTACAATTCCTTTAATCTGTTCATATAACGTTTTTCTATATACTCAACAGTTTTGCCGGTAAAAATAAATGTTTGTTACCGCTACCATAAAAATCAATAACCTTTTGTTTATTACTTTTTTTTAATATTTTAGGCAAAAAATATTTTTTTCTTCATACATTTATTTTTACCGGCAAAACTGTTGAGTATATAGAAAAACGTTATATGAACAGATTAAAGGAATTGTAATTTTTAATTTTTTTAAAATTGTTTGAGCAAAATCGGACTAGTGGTTCTCGAGTTATGTCAAAAAAAGACCACCAAAGGTCAAATCGATATATCTCGATTCCTAGGGGTGACCCAGCGAAACGCCGGGACACGTATAACTTCTTTTTTACCGATATAACTTTCCCCGGTAATTTGAACCCTTCCCGATCGCTGACCCTTACCTAATGTGTTTTCTGAATTTTATTTGTTGTTTACAGAATTTCAATTGATGCATTCCTAATTTGAAATGAAGTTTTCAAAATTTAAAATAGGAAATCAGAATTTTAATTGATATTTTCTCAATTTCAATTGTAAATGCTGAATTTTAGTTGATATTTTCTGAATTCCTCTTCATATTTTCAGAATTATAAATATGACATTTGTATAATTATATTTTTCCATTAAATGTTTTCCTTTTTTATAGGAAAGTATTTAAAATTTCAGGGTTTTAGAGTCTTTCTCCGAAGATTCTTCTGTTTTAAATTTCTGAAATTAACCTCAGAGTTTAACTTTGTTGTTTCATATCGAGGGCTTATATTCAAAAATGGGCCATCTGCAGTATTGAGGAAAATGAGAGCAGCAAACACTTTACACTCACCGTTTTCTCATTTTAGTTAATTTGCTATCTACCAAACCTTTTTATGAATTTTATATATGGTATCTGCTCAAATTTTATTACATTTCTTAAATTTTAAAATATCTGTAAAGAGATTATAGCGGAAAACAAAAAACCACTTTATGATGCAACAGATTTAAAAAAACACTTAATCGGTGGGCTAGACGCTATAAAAATAATAATAGTACTCTTTAAAAATAAAAGCAACGAGAATAAAATTATAAAAAAATTTAATGTCCCTATTATATTTCATATCACTGTATGTATCCCAATAATACAACAATATTGCATAACGCAAATCTTCTTTTAATAATATTTTAAAGAAAATTTACCGATCATAAAAGCGCTATCTATAAATGTTTATATCAAAATATAACATATCCGAATGCAATTAAGTCTACCTACAATAAAATCGCGAAAAAAATTAAACCTTAACTAAAAATATTTTTTTTTTAGACATTAGTAGACATCTTTTATAACTAATATGAAATTCAGTTTTTTCAGATAGCCCTTATTGAATATATGCCCTCGATATTTAAAATTAGGTCGGTAGATGTCTTCACATAATTAATTTTTTTAATTACCATGTGATTTTTTTTTATTTACTCATAGCCATACGTGCTCATATACGTCCATGTGTAGTTCAATGTATGACCATACATGCTCTCATATCTTTGGATCGGAAATTTGAGGGTATATGGCCATGGTATGATATATATGCTAATATATGAAGCATATATAAACATATATTTTAATATACGAACGTGTACGGTTACATGCCACCACATTTCGGATCCAAAGATATATGAAAATATATGAGATCATGTATAGTCATACGCAGAGCTATACGTGGCTGTATATGACCACGTATGCCCTGGCATAATTATATACAAGTCTATGTATGTTGATTAGGGTTCTCTAACTTTGTATGGAGCAAATAAAATGTCAGTTATTGACTGGGCCCACCCCCCTCAAAATGTATTTGGCTGTAAAACACCGTCTCCCAAAAAATTAGGACAATCGAATAAGAGGAACACGTGCCTCAACGGCCCTGAAGTTTGAACAACTGTATACATGGGAAAAATATGATTTTTTTTTTAAATTGTTAAAATCTTTAATATTTTAAATTAATCTTGAATTAAAAAGATTAAAAAATAAGGAAATAAAAATTAAAATCGATTAAAAATAAACCAAGTTATTACAAATGCCCCCGGCAACTAATGTGTCACATAACGCTTAATCAGGAAGTTCGAGCCCAAATTTTGAAGTTTGTAGAAATAATGTAATGCAAAAACATTTTCTTACTTTATTAACTCCAAGGTACTCAATTGAAAAGTATTTTTTATCATGTGCCTTGCAAACTCGTTTTAAATTAGTGCCAAAAAGGTCGGAATTCTTAAACATTGTTTTCAAATCTACAATTTTACATTTTTAAAAATTTTTCTTAAAGAAATTTAAAAAAATCAACGATTGGACTTTAGGGTTTTATTAAGAACATATTGTAGATTAAAAACTACAAAAAATGTAGGAATTCCTTTTTTCATTTGGCTGGGGCAAAGATTTTATTTTAACTGATTTCGAGAAAACGGCGATTCTTGGCATTTATTTAGCTTTTAGGCAAGTTTTCTTTTTCTTCTTTTAATTTCAAATAATTTTGGCCGGAATATAACAACACAAGATCAATCCTGAAAATTAGGGCAACATATAAATACATTAAATTGCCCCTGTGTTAGGTCAGAGGTTAAATTTTAAGCGTTTTTAATTTTTCTTAAACATATTTATATAACATATATTTCTGAGCGGATTTTAATGTCTAAGTTGAGTTGTTGATAACAAATTCGATTTGCTTTCAACTGTCACATAAGTACACAATTATTAACCCATTCAAAGGCGAATGCCACTGATGATGGCTTTGTAGCGAAAGCCGAAAATACGTATTCTGTCTTGCTGGTCTTATCGAATTCTTTAAAAAAATTTTATTCTTTGTAATTTACTTGTAAAAATTGTATCATCTTTCTTTTAATTTGAAAATAATTTAAACAGAAAGTGATATTAATTTATGATCTAGAGTCAAACTTAAAGAACATTCAATATTAAAAATTTTAACAGATTAAAAAAAGTCATATTTTTCCCATGTATACCGTTTTGCAAACTTCAGGGCCGTTGAGGCACATGTTCCTCTTATCCGATTGTCCTCATTTTTTTGGGAGACGTGGTTTTACACCCAAATACATATTTTAAGGGGGGCCCAGTCAATAACTCACAATTTTTTTTGGAGACCCTAATGTTGGTATATATATTTCGATTTCCACGTTAAGAGTTGTAAAATACTCGATACTACTCAATTCTGTTTATATTCATACAAATTTTCATGCCAAAAAACAAAGTTGCATTTTCACAAGTTTTTTGTCATGATAAAATTAAGCTTATATACAGAAAAATATAACTTTGACAAAAAAATGGTAACTATTGAGTACTCAATACCCAAATAATTGATACTTTTACAACTCTATTGGTTAATCATTTAATTGATTTGTGTGTATATATATATATTTAATCCTTTAATTCCCAGTGGAACATAGGGCCGGAAAATTAACTAAATCGTAAAGTCGTCATTAAATTTAAAATTTTGTTTTTTAGTTGCGCCGAATAGCTATAACGGATAATTGTAAATACTGACATTTGTTTTCCTAAGATTCATTTTATTCACAGAAAGTACTTTTGCAAAATCACAGACAAATTTTTAATTTCTAAATCTCTATTTTTATCCTTTCAATAATTTTGTTCCGTCCAAATTTTAAACAAACCTTTGTTAAAATCAAAAATTTAAACAATCTCAATGCATTCTTGAAAATATATATTAGGTGTATTTATTTACGATTTTTAAAATAAAAAATCAATGCCTTATTGTGTGTTTAACAATCTGCTTTATATGTTAGTTTACAATATATGATTAAAAGTTTAGTATAAATATAAATGTATATAAATAGTTAGTTAGTTAGTTTAGATTTAGTATGTATAGTTATTACACGTAAGGTAGAATAATATTCTAACTAAATATATAAAACAAGAGCTTTTTTGATAATGATTAAAAAAAAAATAAATTTAGAAAAACGTTAGAAAAAAACTCCGCCAAATTATTGAATAAAAATTCCTAGACAAATTTATTCCTAATTGCACATAAAGCTTATTTTAATGTTATAAGGTTATTTGATTTTTTTTAATGCCTTAAAATTGTATTCCATAACATTTGTGGTAAAATTCTTAAATGCAGTAGTTTTACTCTAGTTAAAGGGTGGTCACTTCTTTCTTCGTATATTAAAGAAAGCATATGAAGTTTTTATTTTAAATTCTTAAAATGAGTCTCCAAATATAAGCTAATGTTAGGCCATAGACGAATTGATAAGAACAGATACTAGGACTTAAAAACAAAATCGCAATTTTTTGGAATAGACGTAATTTTTCTGCGATTTTAAGATATTCGTTTTGGTTTAGGATTATATATTTCCTGCAAACCGCTATCAATTCTTTCAAACTTATTTGACAAATTGTGAAAAATAATCTGTTAAAGGCAGAAATCCCTATCCGGATTTCATTCCTGCCTAAGCAAATCGTCAGGGGACAATAGTTAAAACTCATTCATTTCAATGTATTGAATTGCCGCCATGTTTTTATTTGATTATAATTACGGGTATAATGGTTCAATGATATCTTGAATATATTGCAGGAAATATATCGTGGACCGGCCTGCAAAATGTCACATGTGTTTTTTAATAGATTTTCAGGAGAGCGAAAAAACTATTACAAACTCTACTTTTAAGATATTTTATTGGAATCATATGCCTTAATAATGATTTTACTAAATGAGGTCGTGAATCATTAAGGCATATGATTCCAATAAAATATCTTAAAAGTAGAATTTGTAACCGTTTTTTCGCTCTCCTGAAAATCTATTAAAAAACACATGTGACATTTTGCAGGCCGGTCCACGATATGTATTTAGAAATATGAAATTTTAAAAATATATTTCAATGATGACCAAAGTAAAAAAAATAATTCTTTCTGAATTATTTTATATTATTTTCTGAATGTAGAAAAAAGTTAAATTTTCACTGAAAATAACTTACAGCGATGATATCGCAATTTGTTCTCTCCGATCTTAGCAAGATTCCGATATGTGATAGAAGAGAGAAAAAAAATGTAGACTTATTTTTTAACGACCTAATCTCATGTTTGGTGGTTAAACAGTGGGCTCTAAAAACACCAAATCTTTAGATTTTTTTTTTATTTATTTCTTACAATTTCAAATAAAAAGAGATAAGTTGGGTATTAGTTGAAAGATTCTTTAGATGCGCATCTACTGGTTTCCTAAATGTGTCCGAACTGTTTTTGTTATTCAATTATTACACACAGAAAAAAGATTGTTGGGAGATTGGTTATCACTAAAACAAATCAATACGATTATAAGAATTTTAATTGAAATATTCAATTAGTTGAAATTGTTATAGATTTTCTATATCAGTTACTATGTTACCGTCATAGTAGTTAAATAAAAGTGCCTCCAACAGCAACATTAGTAGCTTTTGCCCATCTGAGCCTATAAACAAACTAATAGACTGATTCAATGTTTACAACTAATTTTAGTACACCATAATATGATTAAATGCCAAATGTTGGTTATAATCACAAATAATTTGGTGATAACAAAATATTTCAAACCAAACTTTAGTGTTCAGTTAAGACAACGAATTTTCAATTGTTAAGATACAAAAAATTTGTATTTCAAATTATTTTTCGGTTAAAGTGACAAAATTCCTTATTTTAACCGGTTTTGGTATTTATTACCGAAAGGAAGTAATGAAAATCGAATATATATTGTTATTTCAAAAAGTTCTCAAATAGTTTTACTGCATGACAAACAAAATTTCAAATAAATAAAATATATAAATAAAAATTTTCATAATAAATTCCAAAAAAATTGATCTACTATTGCAAAAACGCAGATAAAAGATTTCGGCGACTGAAAGTAGTTTTAAAAGCTGATATTCAGTCTAGTGCTTGAAGAGAAAAACATCGTTATTACATCGTTCAAAATATTTTTGCAATAGCCTTTGGTCAATTTTTGGTAAAAACCCGAAAAATCTAGAGTGATATTGGAAGTGTAATTGTTTTAATCATGAAATAAAAAAATAAGCCAAAAAATATACATATGTATAAACTATGCAATTCCATTTTGCGGCCAAATCAACACATGGTCTGGATTTTTTAAAATATAGACAAAATAATGTGTTTTTGTTTTAAAACTGCAGGCTGTTTCGCCGTTCACAGCGAAATTGATTACATAATATTTTTTTTTAATATTTTTGTTTTTATGAGGAAATTATTTAAAGAGGAAATTAAAAAAAAAAAATGATGCTTAAATAATTTTCCCTTTTCTGCAATGTAGTTTCTTAAGAAAATTTTATCGCTTTTGAAATTAATAAAAAGGTAAATAGTTTGAAAAATATTGAAATTTTTTATTAAATATGTTGTTATTAATACTGAATGTATATTAAAGACGTTGTAATAACTAATATGAGGTTGTATATTTTATTTCAATTCATACAACCGATATTTCTTTTTGCTTTTCGGTTGCTTCAACTAATATTTTCTGTTATAACAAGGAACACTAACGCTAAATATAAGTAGCTTTAAATAAAATTCGGTAGTAAGAAAAGAAAGTACAATAGAATTATGTGATAGTACATGTAACCGCATAAATTCGATTGGCAACAAATTCGGTTAGGACAACGAATTTGTTTTCTGGGTGTAGTCAATATGCTTCTACTTCGATGATGGAACTTGAATTGGAACAGGTTGCAAGCATGTACAAGTTGTTCTGCCACCAATTCTTTGCATCCGACAATTTTGCTGGGTTAAAAAGAAAACAAGCGGCTTTTTCTTCCTTGTTCAGTATAATTTTATTCTTTTTTTTTTCTTTTGTATTTAACTCTTTTCTAATTTTCTTTTATATCTTTTACACTTTTTTTTAAAAAAACCTTTTCAATAATATTTTCTTTAAAACTATTTCTTTCCATTTGCTTGGCCACTGCTGTCTCTTTGATGTTACTCTGGCTAGTGAGTTTCGTTCGACTCGACAGTTCATTGCAACTAATGACAGAAGTTCACCACCCAGAAAACAACAATGCTGCCAGATGTTACTTACGCAAGTGACGTTGACTTGTTAGGGCTCAACAACACTTGCGCAGAACATTTATATGGAAAATTGTCGTTTGTTTAAGATCATTTACATATAATGCCGCCTATTTAATTTAATCGAGAGGTTGTCTGGGCTTTTTTCCGTATTGGTTGTCGCTTAGCTCTGGTACGACTTTTCCCATAGTGCCTTTTTCACCAATATCTAAAATTAGTGGCAACGCTGGGTACGCAACATGGGTAATATGGATATCAAAATTTATACTTTTAACAGTAATGTAATGCTGTATGCCAATAAATCTATATTTCGTAAATTTCAGACATATTTTCAGGAAAATTATGTTAGTTTTTTATTACACTTTTTAAACTTTAAAACATTGGTTTTGGTTTGCTAAAAAAATACGTGGCTCTTATGTTTTCTCATCTATCACATATCCAAATTTCATTTCAATCGGAGAGAACCCATTGAAATGCCTTCCCTGTTAGCAACAACTACAAATCCCTACGACTCATTCATATAGAAGATATACAAAAGCTAATAAAAACTTTAGGAATTTTTAAATCACGGATTACCATTTCTCAAAAAAAAAAATCCTTAAAGCTCGTGCATTTGATATCATGGAACAAAATGTAACAAAACAGTGTATGCGTTGAAAATCCACAATTCCTTGTTTAAGGGCACCTCCCCTGCATGACTTTTTTATCTCCATTCAAAACAAGAAAATGTAAAAGTAAAATAATACAACTACAACAAGACATAGAAGTTTAATGTCACTCGTAACTTTTTGCAAAAAAGTCGAGTTTTTTCGGTGATACACGTATGTGTATAATGATGTGAATGACAAATTTTAAACTACGCCAGCTCTGAAAAACACAACTCAAAAATAAAAGCTGTACAAATTTGGCGTTTTTATCAAAGATTACGTTGTAGATTTTAAAATTTTCTGGCAGAGAGGTATGCGTGTGAATCAAATTTCTATATTTTGTTGTGGTTGTATTGTTTATATTTTCGCATTTTCTTATTTGATGTCGAGAAACTTGTTACGCATTTTAAAGAACTAATACTTTTTTACTCTGGGTTGCTTTCTATATTTGAATTTACATTTTTTTTTATAGTCTTACACCAAATGTGATTATTGTTTTTTTTTTTATAAAACGTTAAAAATAAAATTTGTTCCTAATCACATTGAATAAATTTAATTGCAAATGCATTTACAAATATGAAACGATAAGAAAACCAAAAACCATGCCTTATTTAGCAAATATTAGTTAATGAATATTATAATTTATTAATTAATAAAAACGACATTTGATTTTTGAAATGTCTTTTTTATTTATAAGCTAGATTAGCCTTAGTTTATTGTTGTTATTATTAGTTTTATACATACATAGTTAAGTAAAGACCACATTAATTTGTTATTGTTAATATTTACATGCCTGGGGTTATAAGAGGTTTTTGAATCCATATAATAATCATATTTATATAAAGTTTGGATTTATAAGCAATTCTTAGCCTAAAGCATTGAAATATTAAATGATTTATCTTTATAATTTAGGTATTTAGTAAAAATAAACGCAACAAAGTTGCTATATGATGCCCCATACACCAAATTTATAACAGATAAACACAAAGATCTTGTTACGATTAGTTAGTACAAATAATTATAAAAAAATCAAAAATTTATATACATATAAATAATTTACAAACTTTTGTGTTGCATATTTTTATGTCCATATTCAGCGAAATTAAATTAAGTTCAGGCAGAGTTCGAAAAGTGTCAGTCGTATACGTAACACTAAATTAAAAAACTAAAATAAAATTTAATATTAAAAACGTTCAAATTTTGAAAAAAGTTAAATACCTGGTAACCTATTGAATACTCCAGCAAGCATGGCAATACGAAGAAGATTCCCCGATCATATTGCCAGGAAAAAACATTTATTGCCGGCAATATCAATTTCGTATTGCGGAAAATTCTTCCGTCGGGAATAACTGTTACCCGAAGGCAATACTTCCAGGCAACACGAAAGCAATACCCCAGGAAGATAAATCGGCGATATCGCTAAGTTATCATCTAGAAGATAAAAAGGTGATATCGCCAAATAAACTCCCCGGTACAATATAAAGGTTTTATTTTTTAATTATTCAATTTAAGCCTGAAAAAGAACATCTGCATACATAATCCATTGACCAACACATTAATTATCTTGATTTCATGGTAGCCAATTTTTTCCTCGCATTAAATCTTGATTTTTTTAATAAATTTCTTTCCTATGTGTGTGTTGATTGTTTTTATACAAATTTTGTTTTAATTTTTTCCAAAATGACAAAGAATTTCAAACAAATTTTCTTTATCTTCCGAATGATAAGAAGGTAATATTGCCGCAATATCATCATAAAAACCTATGACAAAAAATTGAATTTTTGAATTATTTTTTTTCCAAACATCACCAAATTATCTTCCAAATAATAAAAGGAAGAGAATTTTAAAATACTACTTGATTATTTTCATTCAAATGAAAAATAGAAGATATCGCTTTAATATCTTCTTGGAAGATATCTTCCAAATGCTTGCAGGGACGTGTTCAAAATGTCATTAACTTTTCCATCATTAACTTGTTCCGCTGTGGTGTAATGGTTAGCACGTTGGACTGTTACACGTTAGGTTGCGGGTTCGATCTCCAACCAAGGCAACATCAAGTTATGTAAAATACTAATATGTATGCGTTTTTTCTATCCCTCATACATGTCGCAGCGTCCTGCTTCGGTGTTCCCATACCACTTAACCCCAGCGAAGTAAAATAATATAACAGGGCTATGAACTAAAAAATCTTCAACAAAGTTCGCCAACTCTTCATCAGATGGCGCGCAACAACTGTTCTAACATTCAACATCTCGCGCAATTAGAGTGTTGCCATATTTGAAGCCCTTCATCTTTCACCACCTTTCACTTCTTCTCTATCCCATTTTCAAAGGAAGCAACACGTTAATTAATAGGAAGAATTTCCTGAGTGTTGCTTCTCTTAAAAAAAAATATGTATAGTTTTTTTGCAATGAACATGAAATATAATTTTAAACTACTATTCTGATCTGTTTAATATTAATAAGGATAAGGAGTCAACATTGTGCAGGGCATTACTTTATTCTAATTAACGACATCATCCATAAAACGCATTTTGAGAAATTCTAACTTTCATAAATATGTTAAGATTTGAAATATGTTATTTGTGATGATTATCTATTAAATACAAAATGTGATAATTAGATGTGATTGTCTAGCAATGTTCTAAATTAATTGATTTTCAATACTAAAATATTAATTATAGGCCTTGGATTTTTTGCGTTTTTGGCCTATGACTCTTAAAATATTAAAATAAAGAAAAAGAAATATAAAAAAAAATTTATTTTTAACGTTTTCGTCTTTAACAGAAACAGTTTTTTTCGATTTTTAGCTATGAAAAATTTATATTTTTCGGTTCAAGGACTATTATTTCCTTTCTATGAACTGATATAGCAAGTATTTTTTTAGAAACTCAGTTTTTCTTTATCAGGATATTTCCTAACATATACTTCAATTAGTTTCGGCTTTCAAAATATTCTATTACTTTTAGTAATGAAAAGACGATCGAGTGTACCAATACTGCAATGAATGCAATGGATGAAATCACTAAAACATTTTGAAAGGGAAAAACTGCTTGATAAATGAAATTTTAATTTTTAGAAAGTTCTTATTTGTTATTTCAATTAATTACAATGAAATAATTATCATTGGGCTATTAAGAGGCATTTGTTGAAATTTTTACTAAAATTTTAATTAAGTTTGAAATTTTGTTTAAGATTTTTTTTTTTTTAATTCAAGTCAAAAATCTTACTAAATGTTTACTTTACTAAAAAGGCCTTAGATTGCCAATAACATTAAAAAGACATAAAGACTGCGTTTGAAAAAATTGTCCATCAGCTAATTCAAAAAATCTGCTGAGTCAGTCATTGGATTTAAAAAACAAAAATAATTTTATAACCATCTTTTTATTAAGATTATTAGAAAACTAAACACAAATTGTTATTAAGGTTGTTCACAAGGGGTGTGCTATTTGCTGTATCGTTGTATCGTCCTAACAAAACACAAAATCGAAAAAGTACAACATATGGGAATAGCACGATACAACATTTTTACGTATATTTAAGTAATGTCCTATGTTTGAGTGTGCTAACAGGTAGAGAACCCAATAGAAAATCGTTATTAAAGTCAAATAAAAATTTTAACAACTCTGTTTTTTGTCAGGACGATACAACGATACCACAGATAGCACACCCCTTGTTAACAACCTAATAATTTCTATTTTAAGAAATTTTTTCATTTTTCTAGTATTTTTCATTTTTCAAGTATCGGCTAAAACATACGTCTCGTCGTCCATGATGCAGAAATTTAAGTTTTCAGGAAAATCTTTTTTTCATTTTTTGTCACGCTGTTTCGCTTTCATGTTCTTTGCAGCATACCTGTCTAGAAATGTTTTAACTTTAAAAGTTTTCAGGCAAGCGTCCTTTTTGACCTTGTGTACAAAAAAACTTTTTGAGCGACTTTTCTCCCTATTCGGATTCTTCTTCAACATGGCACAGATTTTGTTCACCTTATTCTGGTCACAGATGCCCTTTTTCTGCCAGAACCTGCCTGTCGACTGAATTCCAAGTCGTCTTTCAACTTCTTTAGAACTCTAGATACTGTGGTTTTAAAAAGTCTTTACAATATTTTTTCGTTCTTCTAATTCAGTTGACATTTTGAGTCGAATTAAAGCCTCTTGGGCAAAAATTTTAAATACGAAATTTTGTTACATTTATTTCAGAGCCTAGACAGAAAATAATGCATTCAACGTTTTGTGAAAAAAATTTAAAATATTTTAAAATTTTTCCAAACTAATAAAACCTTTAAATATACTTTATCTTTTAATTTAAAAAAAAGTAAATTTTTATCAAAGCAAAAAATGGAACAACTTGAAATGTATTTATTTTTCCATAAAAACCAACAGAAATATTAAGCCCTTTTTATAATCATCGGATTTGTTTTTGAATTTATTTATTTTATTTCATTAAAAATTCTACGTTTTAATTTTTGAATTGGAATAATTAATATTTTGATCAAAATCTAATACTTATTCGCTTAAATAATGTGTAAGATAATCATTAAATTTTCCAAAAATGTGAACACAAGAATGAAATTAAGCTAATTTCGAAATGGATTTATAAAAAAAGTAATAAATTCGATTTGGATTTAGCTAAATTTAATTCTAGGTATTACATTTTTGCAAAACTTAAATTTTTCTTCCACATTATATTCGAGAATAAGTCCTAGATTTGAAATAAAAATATTTAATTTTAAAACTTAAAGTGTGGGTTTAAAAAAAGTACGAAAATAAATCCAGTGATTAAACAAATCCCTAATTTATTAAATATAAAAGAATTGCATTTTGTATAAATGTTTCGTAATATACCAAATTGTTGCAAAAATTTCATAGATTTCTTATAACTTGCGAAAAATTTTCGTGGTGCGATTTATTTTTTATATTTCATAAAATATAAAAAATAAATCTAAAGTACACACAAAAATTTCGTTAGAATCTCGTTGTTTCGCACCAGGAAAATTTTTCGTAAATAACATTTCGTAAAATGCATACCATAATTTCTTGTATTTGTGGTGAGAAACAACGAAATTCTTTCGTAAAATTCACACAAAAATTTCGTTTCTTTCGTATATTTTACGAAAGATTTTTGTGGTGCGAAACTACGAAATATTTCTTAGAATGTACGAAAGGTTTCGTATATATTACTTATGGATTTTTTCAGTGTATTAGGAATGAATAAAGAAAGGTGAGATTACCTAAAACTACAAAAATTCGGTTGCAACTACGAATCTGTTTTCTGTGTCCAACATAAGCGTAAAAAGGTAAATGCATCACAGCCTTCTTTCGAAATATATAAAGTTTTGGCAATAATAATAATTAAAAAATATAAAAGGCTTTGGCAATGATGTAGGGATAGAAGATACTGAAAACGAATCGCTCAAATATTCGTGATTTTTTTCGAATTTCTACTTTCCCCATGATGCTTTCAAAAATATTTCGCTGAATATGGAATGTATGTATGTATACAACAAAGTTTGTTAATAGCATAATTGTCATTTAGTCTAGATCCATACTTTGTATTGTGTAAATATCCATGATGTATGAATGAATGTATACAATAACAAAGAAAAAATAAATAAAAACAAATCAAGTATATGGTAAATATACTGAGAAATTATAAAAACAAATCCGATATAATGCGTTTCTTTCATAAGGTTTAAATTGCTTTTTTTTATTTTGTTTATTATTATTGAGTTTTCAGAATTTCTATCATAATACTGATTTTTATTAAGAAACCCCAATCAGGTATAGGTTTTGTTTCTTTTTTGCCTTTAATGAATGTCTTTAAAGTTTGCCGTATGCTATAAGTAGAACTAAAATAAAATAAAAAAATAATCGTATTTCTCTAATATTAAGCCTACACTTATTTAATAAAACTATTTATTGTGTGTAAATTTTATGTATGTATATTTTTATTTTAACTAAATTGTCACAAAACTAACAGTCTAACTAAATTGATTATGTAGCATGCACCACTATACAATATTCTCGTACATACTAACAACTAACTAATCAATACATACATACATACTACATAGTAAAGTGCTTATGCATAATAATTGAAAACCTTATAACACGTTTATAGAATTAATGTGAAAAATTGGTTTTATAACCCATTTATAAATTCAAAAAGTGATTATGCATATGACTCTAAGTGTTTATGTATTGTATTAATTATGGCTTTGTCTTTGGCTTAACATAAAAAAACTCTTAAAATTATTCTATACTTTTAATATGTGTGCGTGTGTAAATTTGAATATTTTAAAATTTCTAAAAATCTATTTATTTAATTTAAATATATAAAATGTCCTTGCTAGAGATATATGATGTATCTTTCGTAGTCTTACAATTATTATCTATTATACTAAAATAATTTTGTCTTTGTATGCGTCTTATTTACTATAAATCTTTTTTTTTATTGACATGATTTCAATTCTTTTATTTCTATATTTTAACTCAGTGTGTATATTTTAAATGAATTCTAATTATATAATATATTTATATACCAGGGTGTATTAAATATTTTTAATGATAAAAAAATATCAACTTTCGGGTTAAACTACTACCAACGAAACAATAACTTATAAAGTAAAAATCGTAATTTTTACTCTTTATAAAAAATATCATTAAAAAATCTATACTTCAATCACATATTTCACCACAAAATCATTCAACACAAATATTTATCCCAAATATCAACACCATGTACACATTTAAATTTTAAATATTTTTATAATAAATATACATATAATGTATAGAGAAATAAAATTTATTTGGAATCATTTCTACTAGTACGACCATGGTTAAGTTTATGAAACCAAAAAATGGCATGGTATTTCAGTATTGCAGTTTCCATCCGAAATTTATGGAATCATTTTTATAAACATACTGTTCATACATTTAAAAAATATGGATCAGAAGGCAGCTGCAGAAGTATTTAAAAACAAATGAAATTACACCTGAAAATAGGACCAGTAACATTTTAATAAACTCAATTTAGGTTTTTTTTTTGACTGTTAATAAAATAAACCACAAATTAGTCAAAACAACTAACAAGAATTATTTACATACATTAATTAGGTTTTTTTCAAAAAAAAAAAGACTGCATAAAATTAAAATTATTTATTGTCAGTATTTTAAGTATGTAGTTCAAATTTATATTTCTTCTAGAAATGAATAAAATTAAATATTTTATGTGTTATATTGCTCTATTAAAAAACAGAGTCGTTAAAACTTTTACATTGTTTTAACAAAAATTTTTTGTTGGGTTTTCTCTTTGTCAGCAAACTTAAATATAGCACAGTACACAAAGCTACAAATATACTGTCGTCCTATCATATATTGTTGTATATTTTAGAATTATATTTTAAAAACTCTGTTTTTAATTGCACAATACAACACATACAGAATTTGGTTCATCATTTGTGAACAACCTAAATGTCCTTAAACTTGAAAACAACAAAACACAAATACTACTCAAACAACTAGCAAATCCTGGCTGCAGAAGTTTCCTGAGTGTATTACTACCCAGCAAAAAAAGAGATGCCGAAGCAGTAGAAAAAGCACTGCAATTGATGATTTAGATGTACTTCTTTTTTAACATGAACACTAATGATTTTAACATAGAGTTGTCATAGGAGAGGAGTACTCCCACTTTAACATTTTTTCAGTACTTTTTGAACGAGTGCAAAGGAAGCTCTTTTTCACCAATTAAAAGTTTAAAAAAAATTCAATTAGCCACACTCAGCGCTATGCTGACCGTGTTGTAGCTTGTTAAGAGGGATGCTACGAGTCATAGCCTATGCAGAGGGCTGCCGGTTCAATCCCCGGTCCTGTCAATACACAAAATGTTTTTCATATAGAGACAAATTAACAATTAAAAATTACTTTGATCAGTTGACACATAAACTAACCACTGGCGAGTCTTTGGGTGAGACGAAACTGCGGCAGTCTGGTGATTCCCTTGTGTCTGTTAAATTTTTCAATAAAAATGTTTTCTTCTTCTTCTTCCTATAAATCAACTCTAAAAAATTCTTTAGTAATTAATGCTAATATTAATTACGATTGTCCTATGCGACGGTTACAAACACTTAACTAAAAAAAAAATTGTATTTTTTTTATTTTACAAAAGTTTTTTTTTATTGCCGCCACCGGGGATCGTACTTGCGACCTTACGATTTCTAGTCTAGCGCCCTACCACTGAGCTATTCTTTGATATGAAAGTTGACTGGCATAAAATACCACTTTGTTAATGCGAGATATTGTTAAACGAGTGTAAAAAGTGCACTCCAATTCAATATTGGTTTAAGTAATATTTTTACAGGTACATAAAAATCAGTTTCTCACAATTTTTTTATATACATATTTTTAAAAATTAAAAAATATTGAATTTAAATAAATTAATTATAAATGTAAAAAAAAATTAATAGAATAACAAAAAATTAAAACAAAAAAACAAAAAAAATATTGGTCCCGTCGGGAATCGAACACGGGAGCCTCTGTTTGGAAATACCAAATGATACCAAAATCACTTTTTACGATCACTTTTAGAGCAATTACTCTTTAGAAGCAATACTTATGTGATTTTTTGGATGTGGCTCAGAAGTAATTCTAAAAAAGCTGTAAAAATGTAATAACGGATACTTCGGAAGCAATGAAAGAAGTGATTTTTTGAAGAAGTGATAGTTCAGAATTAATCCTAAAAAAGCTGTAAAAATGTAATAACACATCTTTGGGAGCAATGAAAGAATTGATTTTTTGAAGTTGTTCAGAATAACTTCTAAAAAAGCAATAAAAATACACTAACGGATACTTGTGAAGCATTGAAAAAAGTAGTTTGTAAAGCACTACTTGCAATTTTTTTTGCTGGGTATAAGTTTTTCTATATCAATATACATATAGCGTCCTCCTATCACTTGAATACAGTCGAAGATATAAACCTATTAAAGATTACCTTGCAGAACAGAGCTGACTACTGAAATTAATTTTTTTTTCTAAATACTAGTAAGAAAAGAATAGCACAACTAAAACGGTTAAAGTAACAAAATTTTAGTTATATTTGAGCGAACTTTTAGTTAATTGAAAAAACATATTAGTAGACTGAAAATAGCAAAAAAAAAAGGTTATATTAAAACAGCAAAGTAATTTTTAACTAATTCTTAGTAGCCCAGTGTAGAACTACATATTTGGTAATGGTAACTAGTTACTTTTGTTATTACATTTCTTAATTACCATTATATGGCGATGTCGCTAAAAATAATGAGTTATGTTTACAAACCAGCATACGAAAAATCAAAAAATATATCGTTACCTATGTGCTTACCAGCACTAACAAAAATAATGAGTCTAAAAATAGATTTTCAAAAAAATAAATTAAATAAAAATAATTATCTTTTATTGTATTTTTTTTTTTTAATAAAATTTGCTGATGCGGGCATCGAATCTGGGTCTACAGATTGTCAGTCAATAGCTCTACCATCTGAGCTATATCGACTTGTAATATTTGGTAGATAAAAACATAATTGACCTGCTGCACACAAGTAAGCTTACTCGCCAACATACAAAAAATTAAAAAATAAGTGGTTACGTATATCCTTACCAGTGTTTAAAAAATATTGAGTCTAAAAATAGATTTCAAAAAATTAAAAAAAAATCTAGAAAATTATTTTCTATTTGAAATAATGATAAAAATATGTCATTATCAGTAACTCATTATTATTTCTTTTAAAATAATGCAGAAGGTAAGTGCACTGATAGAATTTTGTGCATAGTATTAATGAATTTGTTCATTAATCCAATGATTTTTTTCATTGAAAAGTCCCCAAAGAACGCGTTCATTAAATCAATGAAACGTATTCATTAAATGAAAACTAATCGAAAAAAATATATTTTTTTGCGTTACTTTTTTATTTATTGTTTATTTTTATTTTATTAATTTTTCTTTTTATTTGTACATATATTTCTTTTTTGTTTTTATAACATTTTTGACATCTCCCTGAACTCGACTTGAACCCGCAATCACCAGAATGTAAACATTACCGCGTTACCGATTCATCTAAATAGCCAAAATAAAATGATGTAATTATTTGAACTTTTATATTTAAATAATTTCAGTTTGCAACTGAACATATATCTATATTACTGGAACATATATCTATTTTAGTAATTAGCAAATTCAAAACCCTTATAAAAATTATAGCATATCTTACGGGTTAGTTGAAAATATATAATGAAAAAATTCATGTAATTAATGAATTTTTCATTAATTCAATGAAAACTTTTCATTAACTCAATGAATTCAGATTAATGAAATCGATTCATTAATAGTATGAACGAAATCAGCAACAAAAATCACAAAAGATGTAAAATTTCTAAGCTGCCTTCGATTTTTTTAATGCGAATAAAAATCTAGTCTTCCGAAATCAGAAGTTTTATATTTTTTTAGCAACCATTTCTGTGCATTTTAGCAGGATAGACTAATATTTGCATTCAACTAAATTTAACTTAAAAATAGCAAGAATTTTTTCCTAATATTAATATTTTCTGCAGATATTATAGTATTTATATTTAGTTGTTATTTTCAATGACAAAATTTTTTATTTTCAAATATAACTAAAATGTTATAAATTTAACAATTTTATATTTGCTATTCTTATTTTACTAGTATTTAGCACAAAAATTCGCTAATCTCTTGTAAGGCCGATTAGCGAAATTTGTAATATATTGTAAGGCCGTTTTTAGCTAATTTTTAATAGTTTTGTCTGCTATTTTTACAGATTTATTTCTGTGAGTGTAGGCTTCAGAATTTTAAATCCCTGAAAATCATATTCAACTTTGTTTTAAAGCGAATATCATTCTAAAGGTATTTACGAGTCTATTCCACTTTCTTAATGTCATAAAAATATTTTCAAAGGAACAAATTGATTGAAATCATATCAAATGAATTGGGAGAATTGAATTAGGTGGCTCAAGAATTTATTCGATTCTTCGAAATATGGTTTAGGAATTTAGTCACTCAGAATTGAAAGTTAAGTAAGTAAGTTAATTCCTTAGGAGCTCTGATGGGGAAAAACATTTTGTTCGCCATAAAAACACAAAAACCTAATTTTTAATATTTTTATATACGTATTTGAATAACTTCTTTCGCATTTTTTATATCTTTAACTTAAATTTTTAAGAGAAATATCTCATATTTTAAATAATTTCAACATAGGTATTTTTTATTTAACACTCCGATATTTGATATGTTCGCTATAAACACAATAATTTTTATGAAAATTAAAAAAAGCCCAAAAATTTAAAAAAGGAAAATGTGTTAATAGTGCTAAATTATTCAGACGGGTACCATAGTACTTTTGAGTTTCAAATAGTACCATAAAAAGTACTATAGTACCAACTTTATCATCCCTGTCTCAGATACACCATGGTCGGCACAGCGATGAGCATGGCTGATTGAAGTTTTGTATATCGCAGCCTACACAGTGTCAAAGAGCATATATTATAGAGAGATATTATACTACCCTTAACTCTCTCGAAAAAAATGCGAAGTCGGTCAAACTCGATAAACAACATTTTTCCCTTAAAAATGAGTTGAGTTGAAACATTTTGTCAGTTTTGTTACAAGATGTGTGGTGATAAGTGATAAATTTGCCGGTTTTGGTGAAATTATGCCGTTGTTTTTTTCGCTTAAAAAGCGTAAAAAAGCACCAGCCTTTTTAGCAAAAAAAATCAAATAAATTTTATACACATTTTAAAAATACCCCTAAATTCGTAAACGCTTTGTAAAATTATAGGAGGTTTATTGAACAAATTTTGTATTAAAATGACGTTTTGTAAACCTGTTATAACTTTACAAAGCATTTACGAATTGAGGGGGTAATGTACATGTATATTTTAATTTAAAAACAGAAATAAACAGTTCATATACAAAGGTTTACATATTTTCTTTATTTATAAATACCATCCAATTCACAAAACTATAAAAAAAGCGTTTAAACCGCAAATTGTTCTTTCCGAATCGCGCTTGTATTATTCGCAAAAGCATTGCGAATCACAAAAACGCAGAAAAATATTCTGCTAAATTTAGAAAAATTAGTAAAATCTTTTGCTGAAATCAGCAGCGAAAATTTGTAAAAAAATCCGTAATTTGTAATAAGAGAATGCAAAAGTGATTACTAAAAAAAGATTGTACTAAATATCAGTATAAAAATAGTTAAGTGCAATTGGAAACAGTTTACAAATATTTTTACTAACTTTTTTATCTGAGTGTAATCGTAATGGTATTTAGCACCTTTCTATAGGTGAGGTAAAAAATAACTTCCAGCTGTATATAATTCGAATTTATAAAAGCTGTGAATTATATTCAGAGCAGCGATATAGTCTAGCAGTTAAAATGAATTAAATTTCTAATAAAAAAATATATAAAACTATTGTTTTTATGCTATTTAACTGATGACGATTTTTCATAAAAGGCTGATGATTTTGACGATTTATTTTTACATTTGGTCTGGTACCACTGCCTACAGTGGCCTTAAAACCTAAAAAAGTTTGCCATATAAAATGTTCCACTTAAAAAAATTAGTTACCTTTTTTAGAACAATTTCATTGCAAAAACACGAATATGAAAAATTGTTAAAAAAGCAGTAAAACCACTAACCAAAAAATAAAAAAGCACTATTTTAGTGCTCTTTTATGTTTTGGTACCATGAGCAAAATTTTGGCGTTTTGGGTCATCAAAAAGCACCATAAATAGTGCTTAAAGCACCAAATTGGAGTTTAAGAGAGTATGAGAAAGCGTGGAGAAAAATTAAGTTTTTCTTTAGGGCGGATCCGCAGTGCTTCTTTAAGTGTCAAACAATAATAATAAATTAATTTAATTTAATGCGGATCCGCAGTATGTTTTAAATAACAAATTTGATAATAAAAATAAACGCAGCAATAGCTGCAGCTGTAAGGTTGTATGTATCTCTTCACTTACATATTGAATGGTACTGTTTTATCTTTAAAATAAAATAAAACTTTGTTTCCTGTGGATATTAAAATTAAAGGCTATTTTGTAAGGAATGACAATTTATACCTTTCGAACTTTCATTTATGGTGAATTTTGTTGAAATCTTAAATGTTAAATTTTTTTCATTGTTGACATTTTTATATGCTATTTTTCTTAACTATTTATATACCACGCCTAAGAATCATATTGTTACTATAAATGTTAAAAAACAGACCTGGTTTTATCTTCAAAAGTAATTAAGCTACGAATTTAATTATAAACTTCATATAAAAGAAAATAGTTCCTTTATCGATATTTCGAAATGAGACCAACTTAAAAATATTCTTTATGTCCTGAGAAACTACACTAATAGAAAAATTCTGTAAAAAATTTAGTTAAAACTACTAAAAAATTAGTTAAAAATGATGCTGCAGAAAAAACTGCTAAAACTAGCAGATTATTTTTACTACAAATGTATTAGTTATATAGGAACAGCAAATATAAAACTGTTAAATATACAGAATTATAGTTATATTTGAGTTAAATTTTTGTTAATGGAAAAAAATTTTTTTTTTAATTTTCTAAGTTTTTTTTTATTTTTTTTTTTTAAATTCAAATAAAAAACGAGCCTTTTGAAAACAGCAGTTTACAATATTTTTTTAGCAGATTTTAGCTGATTTAGGATAGACTGCTATTTGCATTCAACAAAATTTGACAAAAAATAGCAAAAATTTTGTAGGTATAACTGTTTATTTTTGATATTTTTGGTCTACAAATATTTAGCAAAATTCTGTTCAGATTTTATAGTACAATTTGTTATTTTTAATTACCTAAAAGTTAGCTTAGATATAATTAGAATTCTGTAAATTTAACAGTTTTAATTTTGCTGTTCTCCTTTTACAAGTATTTAGCAAAAAATCTGCTAATTTTAGCAGTTTTTTAAGCAGCATTATTTTTATTTTTACAGATTTATTTTTATGAGTGTAGTGCTCTAGAATTTATTGCAAATAATAGAGAAATGATAGCAGTTTTGAAAATTTGATTAAATATTTGGTTTTTTAATTCAATACCCAATAAACCAAACGATATCGAAACGATATCACATAGGTGATATTTATTATCATATATGATAATCACTTGTGATACGAAAACGATAGATTTTTTATTCTAAAATGTTCCTTTCATAACGATATCCTATCAAAATTCCCTGGAATAACGATGGCAGAATCGCCAAAATTTGGTCCAGCACCGAAACACTATTGCTATTCCTGGCGATTTCGATATCGAAAATGATATCATATATGATAGCAAAATCGGAATTCTTTTAAAATGAGCTAAAATGAAGTAATAATGCAAAATTGATAATGAAATTGTCATATTCAGAAGAAAGGTCGAACTCACCTAGATTTTGCAAACTATAATTGTCCAATAAAAAGGAGTATAAATAGCCAAACAAAGTAAAAATTGCAAATTTTTATAAATTTTATTTGTTTCTGAAAACTATTTGAATTTTTGTAAATTACGAATATTTTGAAGTATACTTTATCATTAAACCTTATCGAAAACGATATTATAATCTTAGTGGAATATGATATAGTTTTCGGATATTTAAGGTGACAGCGATTTCACTATCATATCGTTCTTTGGTTTATTTGCTAGATATAAATTTGATTAATTTTTAAGAGTATTCTAACAACAGATACTCGTTTCCAATTTAGTCGAAGCTATCGGCTCTTGAGAATACTAAATAGTATCTAAATATTCTTGAACCCCTTATTGTTTCAGACTCTAGCACTAATAAATCGAATAGTATCCCAGCAAAAATAGACATTACCGAGTAATTAAGCGAGTAAGTAGCACACAAAGGGTTTCACTACTTACCAGGCTATTTACTCGCAACATTACTTCTGTTCGCGATGTCCAAAAATTCATGGGTGGTCATTACCCTCTCGCTTACAAAAAAAGTGCGAATAACGAGTTACCCATAGTGAAAGAATAAGTAGTTACTCACCAAGATAGAATAAGTGGTTACTCAGAAGTTAGGAAATAAGTTACCCTACATTGTGAAATAGTTATAGGTAATAGTTAATAGGTAATATTGAAAATATAACTTTTTACCTCAGAAAATTTTCTATTCAGTTGGGAAAATATTCGAAATAATTTAATAAATAAAATATTCCCAGCAAAATCTTTCATTACCAAATAAGTGGTTATATAATAGAAATTCATAGCTCCGCACAACTTATTTTTTGGCGTCTAAACTCATTCTTTTTGTTTGGCGTGGTCGTTTTTATAAGTAGTCACGCTTACCCGCTCGCTTACGAAAAAATGAGAAATAAGTAGTAATGAGATTTTGAATAATAAGTGGTTACACACATGCTTACAAAAAGTTGAATTATAAGTGGTTATCCGATTGCTTACTTGATTCTTGAAAATAAGGAGTTAGGCAAATACTATTAGCCTAGGGAAATACATTCAGAAAAATTTAAGTTTTCTCTAGTGTAATTTTAGGACTCGTCATAAAAATTTAAACATAAAACATATTTACATATTATAACAAAATTTAACTAAATAAAAAGTACTTATTTAAACTAATACGAGTAAGTCATTATTTTATATTTAGAAACAATGAATACAATAGGCCGTTATTAGGAAGTCATTATATTATATTATAAAATAATGCAAAAGGTAATGATATATCATTTTTGGTAATGCAGATAGTAATGAGGTGTCATTACCAATATTTTGCTGGGTTAAATTAAAAAACTAAATCAGTACTTATTTAATCAATTACCAGTAAGTGATTACTTTAAGAGTATATATAAGTACTTCTATAATTTAGTATCAGTAAGGCCCTATGCTCCTTGCAGGAGTAAAAGGAACAAATATATATATATATATAAGTCATTATTTTGTATTTTCAAGTAATGCAAAAGGTAATGACCTATCATTACTTGGTAATACGTATGGTAATGACCTGTCATTACCATGTTTTTGCTGGGATATTATGCATATGACTGCAAATAGGCAAGTAACGACCTAATATTTTTGATGATTTTCCATAATGTGATCATTAAATGTAGGCAGGTAATAATTAGAGTCGCAGTAGAAATTTCATTAATGTTTACAACTACTAATCTAGTATTGATGTTTTATAAATAAAACTAATCAAACTTAAATGTTTGTATCCTATACATATTTTGTAATAACTTATTTTTTTGGTAAATTTGTTCCCAATTTCGTGTACTAAAAACACCATCACTAACATAGATGTTTCTAATATAATCGTAATTATTGTAAATGTATTCTAACCTTTTGTTTAATCAAATTAAACATTTTTTATAACGTCTTATTTGCAAACTACTCTTAATCATAAACTATTCCTAATCCAAATAACTAATAAATGTTGTAAGTTTGTTGTAATCTGCGTGTGTACAATAATCAAGCTAAATTAGACAGCCAGAACTCAAATGGAATTCAACAAAATTTCCTTCTCTTTTTTTCCAAAACTACTATTTGCGTTTTTGTGAATTGATCCTGGCCATAACAACTAATGAATTTCAATTATAAAAATGGGTTTATCTGCAAAAACAAACAAAACGGGCTAAACAAAATCAATCAATTGTGACTAAACTAAATTGAAAACCTTAAATGGAAATACACAAAAACCTACAACAACAACGTACTAAAATATTTTTGGCATAATATCTTAATAACAAATTTTACATTAATTGCTTACATTGATATATGACTTTGAAATAAATACTAAAAACAAAAAACATAAATTACCTTAAACAATATCATATATATCTCATAATATGCGGCTTGATTGATTAACGTATGGTATGATTATGATAAATGAATCGTCTTTCGAAATTTCATAATGAACAAATTAACAATTTAAAATCAATACAAATAATCCTCAAACAAATGCACGAAATTCATCTAATCTGTCTCGTAAACGAAAATAATTTATGTCACCAACATCATCCAAAACTCCTCACAAATGCCATGTCATTCTCCAAAATTAACAAATTAAAATTCATCATCAACAAACACTACTAAAATACACACATACACGTTTGAAATTAAAAAAAAAAAAAATAACACATTAGAAAAGCGCGAAAGTCGCAATAGATCCATAAAAAATTGGCACCGTTTAACAAAAGCCCTACGACGATCGTCACCCACAGGGCACAATCTCTCGCAGACGGATGGGAATAGTACTGAAGGCGATTCAACTAGTGGACGAAATCCCGCTACAACAGGAATTGGTTGCTATAAGAACTATGATCATGTGGCTAATCTAAGAAACTCTAATATTCCTCAAGTGAGTATAAATAATATTTGTCTATCTTTTGCTATTTATCTCACTTTCTCTTCTATATGTTGTGGTACTAATTACTAATAAAAATATTTTTATAAATTTAGGTTCAATTAACATAGAATATACTTTATTTCTAAAGATTTATATCGTGTGTAGAAAAACACATTAGTGGTATTCAAGAAAATATTTGTTAAATAGTGAAAACTTGAAATTGCAACAGACTGAGAATCTAGATATTTTTGAATGACTTGAAATGAAATTTTACAAACTAGTGTCGGAATTGCTGTCTAGCTAAAGTTAGCTTTCGGAAACTTACAAGCAAGATATCCAAATATCGATTGGGCTGAAATTTGGAAAACTGATAGAGAGACAAAACCAACGAACATGTACACTTTTTTTAGCGGCATATCCTCTTATTTAAAGGGGATATAAGATGGTAAATTTTGAGTATTTTTACATTTTTCCTCATAATTCCACAAATGAATTTTGGCGTAATTGGTATGTAAACGACCAATCGTAAACTGCATAGAAAATTAAAAGCCGTTGAAAAGTACACATGTATGATAGTTTTGCCTCCTCTATCACATATCCAAAATTTAGCAAAATGCTGAATTTTGGCAATTTTGTTGAACCGGCTACATTTTGAATTAAGTTAACTACAAATGCTGTATGTTACAAGAGTTTAACTAAACGTATACCTTTTGAACTTAAACAATTTGGGTTAGCGAAATATGACGTCATTAGACTTGGGAAAAAACATAAAAAATTTCCTAAATTGTCCTTTCAGAAACGTTTTCGATTTTTAAAATGTTTTCTTTAATACCCCAGCTGGAAATATCTTAAAGATGTCTTCATATTGGCTCAACGACGTGTCACTGCTGACTTGCTGACCCACTCCCAGACAAGATCATTACAGATACGTGCAGGTCAGCAGGAGTTCAGTGTGATGAATGAAAGATGACTATAGAGTTTTAGTAAAATATGCACTTATTGACAAAATATGCAACAAAATATACCAAACTATACGTTAAAATACGCACTTATAGCAAAATGTGCATTTGACGCAAAATATGCATGCACCCAAAATAATAAGTTTGGGTTTTTAGCATATTTAATTCCTTTAATGCAATTAATGTATATCCCGATAAAATAAAATTTAAAAAACTAATATGCAAGTGCTTGTGCAAATTTAAATGTTACTGATATGAATGTTGTTGTTTCTACATGAATGGATGTCACTATATTGCTAGATCTGTCAAAACAACAGAGTAGTACATTGGAAGATGACAGAGCAAATTGTGGAAAATTTTCTGTTGTTTTTGTTTTTTCTTTGATATTTTATATGTTTAATAACGCTCCTAGACGAGAACAAGAAATTCTCATTGAGTTTGTAATTTAACTCAACAAATATTTCCAGAAATTCTAAAAACGTCGTCCACTGGCGATTTCCTTAGGCAAGAATGAAATCCGGATAGGGACATGTGTTACTTCAACAAAATTTATTCCTGGTTTTGGCTTAAAATAAAATTTTTTGCTTTTAACACTTTTTTGTTAAATTTAACAAATTTAAATTTAAGTAAAAAATTTGTAAAACTACAGTTTTTTCTGTAATTATACTGAGTCGTAGAATGTACTCAAATTTAGGGTCTCGGGACCCTCCCTAGTCCATATCATGTAAGGGCACTCCAAAGGAGCAAACATTTTGTCCGTTGTGCTCTATCTCTCTTAGTTTTGGAGATATGGACCATTTTGTGAAGTGGAAAATTTTTATTAAAAATTTCCGAGGATTTAAGTCCTCGCCAAGGTCCATTTTTGGATAGAAATAACCCCATTCGCTGATGTATTATACGGTTAGAGGTAGTCGAAATTTTCATCAATTATTCTTTATATCTCTTAGTTATCGAGATATGGGCCATTTTAGAAAAACGGGAGGGAAAGAAATAGCGCCATCTTTAAAAATTCTGATACATTGGTGTCGCCATCTACCGAGTAATAACAGTAACATGAAAATATTATATTTTAACAATAAGTTATAAATATTTTTGAAAATTAACACTCAAAATTAGTTAAATTACTGAGGATTTTTAGTGCTGTGTTAAATGAAGATAACTAAAATCTTTGCTTAAATTAGTGTTTCAACTAAAAATTTGTTAAAAATTAGTCAAATTGATTTGAAACCGGGTTGACAGATTTTTCTACTGACGTATTATTTTAAATGTGTATTTACATAAGCTCCCTTTCAATAATATGGACTGTTAGCACAAATACGATGCGTTATTTCAATCTGATTATAGGAAAAATAATAAAAAAAAATTTGGCGGGTAATTATAGTGGGTTCGATTTGGATTTTAACTGTTTTTTTTTTGCTAATAAGCTAGCTAAGTAAATGTTTTTTTGACTAAAAACTAACTTTTTAAATTTTCTTAATGTCTTTATTTTATGCAACAATTTTAGTAATTAAGGGAAACAAAATTTACATTTAACCGATTAAATTATAAAAAAAAAATTACAAACAGTTAATATTTATAATAGTTTCGGTATAATCGAACGTATGAGAGGCAAAACTTCTTAGGAAGTAACGCGATGAAGTTATGTTATGCCTCATTCATACTGAACCCAAAATTAGCAGTTTTCAAATCTATTTTGTTTTCGATTGTCAAATAGATTTTCAAAACGAAAACTTCTAGTTTTGGGTTCAGTATGACTGAGGCTTTAGAGGCGAAAATCTATAAACGTTGCAAGTTAACGTGCATACAAAAAGTAATGGTTTAGTTTTCATCTCAAATATGTTTTCCTGTACTTTGAGTTTTTTTTTCTGAGTTAACGGATATAGTTAAGTCGAAAACACAGCTAGAGTAATAAAAAAAGCATTTTTTTAAAATGCAATGTAATAGTAGTGATTTTGGCACATCTCTGATAAAAATGCTGCCGCTTCGTTAAAAAAGGTTTGTAGTCGGAAGGTTCCAAGTTCAAATCTGGTTGCAAGCAAATATTTTTCTTTTTTTGGTTTATGTTTTATTTAAAAAAAATTTTGTTTTATAAAATCGATTTTTTTATTTATGCTAAACCTGTGCAAGACCAACTTTTATTTTTATTCCAACGCTGCCATATTAGTTCCAACAAACATTTTGCCAGTGCTAGCATTTTAGTGCAACCATTAGCAGTTGTCCAGATATCTTGTTAGCTCAGTGGACACACTCAAAATAATACATCCGTTGGCTCAACAGAAAATTTGTTAATTTAACAAATTTGGCTTAAAAAAAATTCGTTGATTTTAATACATTTTTTGTTATATTTAACAAATCTAAATTTAAGTAAGAAATTTGTAAAACTACAGATTTATTTGTAATTGCACTGAGCGTAAAATCTGTTCAAATTGTGGAGCCTGAGAGCCTCCCGGATCTGGTCCATATCATCTAAGGGTATGTAATTTTACTCCGAAAAAGCAAACGTTTTGTCCGGTTTGCTTTATCTCGACATTTTATGAAATAAAAGATTTTTATCAAAAATTTCCGAGGGACCTAAGCCGCGCCAAGGTCGATTTTTGCGTACAGGTAGCCTTATCACGGGGCTATTATATAGTTAGGGGTAGTCAAAATTTTCGTCTATTTTGCTCTATCCCTCTTAGTTTTCGAGAAATATTTTACAAAATTTATTTTTAACAATAAATTTTGTAAAATTTAACGAAAGGGTTCTTAAAAATTAGTTAAAACTAATTTTGAAAACTAACACACAAAATAATGTAAAGTAATGAGAATTTTTAGCATTGTGTTAAATGAAGATAATTAAAATCTTTCTTTAAATGAGTGTTTCAACCAAAAATTCGTTAAAAATTAGTCAAATCGATTTGAAACCCGTTTAACAAATTTTTTTCTCACGTATTCTTTTAAGTATAGAGCTCTCGTATGCCAATCTGGACTTGGACTTGGTTCAAATCACGGCAGAACAAAGAAAAATACATATTAACTTTTTTTAAATTTATTTTGGAAAATCCGTTGAAAATTTTGTTTTCCCGGTGCCTTTCCGGTGTTCTATTAACAACCGGACTTTTTACCTGGGAACGGAAAAGCACTTTTTGTCAGTACTTGTACCACCTGTTAGAGTGCCTTGCCAACCAACACTTACCCTTTTGTATTTTTCTGACTGGGTGCTATTCTTTCCTTTTATTCCTCGTGGTTAATTTTCTTTTAATAAAAATATAAATACTTGTACTGTACTTCTTTTTAAAATAAACACTAATGATTTTAACATTAAGTTGTCATACATATGAGAGGAGTACTGCCATTTCAACATTTTTATTCAGTACCTTTTGAACGAGTGCAAAGGAAGCTCTTTTTCACCAATAAAAAGTTTAAAAAAATTTTTGGAAAAAAAATTATATTTTTTTTATTTTACAAAAGTTTTTTTATTGCCGCCACTACCCAGTGGCAAACTTGCGACCTCACGATTGCTAGTCTAGCGTTCTACCGCTGAGCTATTCTTTGATATGAAAGTTGAGTGGCATAAAAACACCACTTTGTAACTGCGAGATATTGTTCCTTATTCTCTTCAATAAAAGTACTTAATAAACAAGTATAAAAGGTGCACTCCAATTCAATATTTTTTTCAGTACTATTTTGACAGGTGTATAAAAAGCAATTTCTCACCATTTTTTTAATATATAGGTACATATTTTTAAAAATGTTAAATTTAAAAAACTGTTATATTTAAACAAATTAATTATAAATATTAAAAGAAAAATAGAATAAAATTTTTTTTAAATTGTAAAAATATTGGTCCCGCCGGGAATCGAACCCGCGACCATCTATTTGGAAATACCAAATGATACCAAAATCACTTTTTACTAACAGCAACTTTGGAAGCAGTGAAAAGAGTGATTTTTTTAAGTTGTTCAGAATAATTTCTAAAAAAGCAGTAAAAATACTCTAACGGATACTTGTGAAGCAGTGAAAGAAGTAGTTTGTAAAGCATTACCTCCAATTTTTTTGCTGGGATGATTTAGATATAATTACTCCTTTTTTAACAGAAACACTAATGATTTAAACATTGAGTAGAGTACTCCCACTTCAACATTTTTTCAATACTTAGGGAGCGAGTGCAAAGGAAACCCTTTTTCATCAATTAAAAGTTAAAATAAAAAAATCTTCCCGAAAAAAATTAGATTTTTTTTATATAAAAAATTTTCTAACACATGTTTGTTCAATTTTTATTTTTAAATTTAAAAATAAAAAATGGTTTTTGACCTTTAATTCTACAACGAAAGAAGGTATTTATTATTGTCCGAGGCCAATTATTTCCTTCTTATGAAATAACATAAGTACTTTTTTCAAAAACTGACATTTTTTCTTCATCAGGATATTCTTCTAACAAAATACTTCACAGAGTTTTTGCTTTAAAAATATTCTACACCTTCAGGAATGAAAATACGATAATTTTGGGGATTTTCCAGTTCCCCATAATCAGTTTTCTTTTGAAAGTGATGGCATTTCTGCAATTATAAAACATCAAAGTTTCATATTAAAACATATTTTCCTAACAAACCAGATGAGAGCAAACAATGTGTAAATATGTTTTCGAATTTTTTGCAAGCATAACCAACAATAGAAATATTTTGAAAGTTGTTGTTGGTATTTTGTATTACATTACCATCGGTAATAAGCAAATACAAGTTTTTTTCTTGCTGCCTTACTTATTTGTTAATACAAGAAGTGAAAGAAACTCCGTACAATGAGTGTGTTTAACATATGTTTGTTCAATTTTTGTTTTTTATCGCTGAAGCCGGGTATCGAACTTGCGACCTCAAGATTGCTAGTTTATCTCTATATCGCTGAGCTATTGTTTTTGATACGAAAGTTAACTGGTATAAAGGCACCACTATGTTATTCCGAGATATTGTCCTTTATACTTTTCAATAAAAGTACTTATTAAACAAGTGCAAAAGGTTCACAGGTGTATAAAATCAATTTTTGATCATTTCTGTTTATATCGTATACATATATGTTAATCTTAAACTATTTAAAAATTAGAAAAATATTAAACTTCAACAAATTAATTATAATACTACACTCACAACAACTTTACCATAAAAGTTCAATAGTTATTTAAAAAGTAAATCGGTAAAGTTGTTTCAATTGAATAAGCTGTTAAATTTCAAAGAAATTTATTTTTTAACTTTTTCTATCAGTCATTCAATAAACAAAATACTCTAAAGACAGACTTTCGGTATAAGTTAAAATATTCAGTCAAAATTTTCTCTTAAAAATAATCAGTTGTTATAATATAATCAATTTTCAAATAAACGAGAAATCTATTATTTTTCCCGACTTTGTCAGTTAATTAACAATTAAAAATATATTCCAAAATTCAATTGTTTTAAACGAAAAGTGGGTAGTCCTTTTTTAACTTATTTTCATTTGCTGGGACATTAATATATATTAAAGCTACTCACCTTTAATGGACAGAAAAAAGTAGAAAAAAGTGACCCTCTCAATCAGAGCTTCGAAAAACTTAATTCAATTTAAGCTTAATTCACGAAAAATTAAATTCAGATTTTAAAAATATTCATGTACCATTCCCTTAAACCATTCGTAAAGACTTCATTCATAAGCTTCATTCCCAAAGCTTTAATATGAATTGAATGATTTCCTAACTTGAATCATTCAAATCGCATGTTCATTCACCATTTTACTAATTGAATGAAGAAATTTTATTACCATTCACTTAGTGCAGTGTAGTTTGAAACTAACATATAATCAAAACCAAAGCATACAAGCTGTAACAAAGCATACGATACTATTTATTTCTGTTAGATGAATTTTAAACGTTTTTCATTGTATTATGCTAATATTTCAGCAATTACATGCAAATTTAAATTTTTCATTTGATTAAGTGAATGAAAACAAGTCATTTTTCATTCACCTTTTTATTAAATGAATTCAAGTAAATTGGGTTTCATTCAGTTAGAATTCAATCAAAATAGAATGAATTCATATAATTTAAAGCTATAGGGAATTAAGCTATCGAATTAATTCCATAAGAATGCTATTAAGGAATGAAATTTAACCCAAATTTCATTAATTTTTAAAAAGTGAATGAAAGAATTAAGCCTTTTAAACCTTTGCTCTCAATATAAACATTGGTTTGTTTTATGATGATTCCAAAAATATTTCGGGCCTAGCAATGAGATTTCTTGAGCTGCACCATTTTTAATAAAGGTATTTTTTTTAGTTTTTGTAAGAATTTTGCATTTTAGCTGAAGACAACATACTCAATATGGGTATCATATGAAAGGTTTTTGAGGCGCGTGCAGCGGAATATATAACAAGTTCAAGCATATCCAGACATGTCCTATTTTCAAGGATATTCTATAAAAAAAACAAATTTTTGACTCTTCTGTGCGGAGATGTTTGTGATTGAAATATCAAACTTACATTTCATAATCTATAGTCGATTTAAATGAACACGTGTTTCAGATTTTTTTGAAATTCGCGATTGTTCGCGTTTTATCAGAAATTTAGTATGATGGAAACAATATATTCTTATTAGGGCAATATTGATACCAAAACTTTTCTTTTGACAAATGAATCATTGCTGAGTGGATACAGTTTAGAATTTTACAAATTTAATACATTTTTCATGGTGCTCTGGACCAAATTTTGATCTAATTTTTGAGTTAACCCAATTGAATAAAAAATTTTTATGACATTTTTTGTAGGTTTATTATTAAATAAAATATTTTATTGAAATACGCGTGTCTTTAATTTTATTTGGGGTGTTGGGGTTTTTTCTGTTAAGTTGCATTTTTATCCGTACATCTACTGGAAACTGAATTTAAATTATTATTAAAATTTTCAACAATTATCTTAATTTTTGCATTAAAAATACAAAAATTGTTTTTCCGGACTTTCTATATTTTCATATATTTAGTTAGAATATTCTTCTACCTCAAGTCCAAATTCTAATATGATATTGTTATATTAGATTTTTATTTGTTGTTTCAAAAAGGGTTGATAATTTTCATGATAGACAATACAATTGTTTCGTAGACATCCCTCTACTCTTCAGTTGTCCGCAATAAGAAAATGATAACTTTCTTACTCAAACCGAGAATTTACATAAGGTACAAAAAATCAACGGGACGAGAATTTTGTACTTTCGTATACTACCATAACCGAACCATGCGATTGACTATAAATGGGGTTATCAGAACTGAATCTGTTTTCTGGGTGTGTACAAAAGACTCAAACATTTGTTTTTTTTATAAATTATCCTCGAAAATAGGACATGTGTGGGTATTCTTGAACATGTTGTATATACCGCTGGACGCGCCTCGAAAAATCCTTTCATATGATACTTATATTGATAAATGCTAAAATGCAAAATTCTTACAAAAACTAAAAAAAAAATAACTTTTTTAAAAATGGTCCAGCTCGTGATATCTAATTACTAGACCCGAAATATTTTGGGAATCATCATAAAATGAACCGAAGTATATTTTGAGGTGGGCACTTTTTTTTACTTTTTTTCATGAGTGGGTCTAATATATATAATTTTAAAAATTTTATTATATTCTACTTTTAAATTAAAATTTTTGCATTTTATTTGAATTTTCTTGTATTCACATTAAAATTATATTGAAGGAATTCACAGTTTAATTTCTATCATGTTTATCATAATTTTTGAAGTATAATCTATAGAAAATAGTCAAATTTAAAATAAGTGCAAATGAATGTACTTCGATTTAGAATACTCATAGTCTAACTGTGAATTCCATCTTTATTTTTATTTGAATGTTTCTTTAAAAAATAATTGATGGCATGATGTCATGGTGGCAATTTCTGGCAATTCCTTTCCATTCTGTGTTCGTTTTTCGATCGACTGTGTGACAACGGCATAGTATTCTGTCGGATGCCCTATCTGATGTTTGGTCCGATAAGAAACCCACTTAACTGATACTAACCCTTCTTGATGATACTAACAACTATGCAGTTAGTCAGCCCGAATTTACAAAAAAAATGTTTTGCTGATGGTAAATAGGAAGTTTGTCAGCGTCATTTAACGAAAATTAAAAAGTGCAGATATGTGCTTACGATATCTTTGGTAAATGTTTGCACCCACTGACATGTCTCCTAAATGGCGCTACTGACATTTTAGTTAAGATAAAATTTCCAGCTGGATAGTCACTAATGTAATAAAAATTGGCTAAAATAAAACAACATTTTGCAATTTCGAAAATCACAAAATTATCAAATGGTGACATGAATACCATTGGTACATGATTTAGATAAATTAACTTCTAATTATTAATTCTATTACACAGCATCTCTCATCATCTGTACCTGATAATGATGCAGTCCCACCATATTCATTTGAAAATCCCAACGCTCGTCAAACTTCAATGATGGCTATGGAAAGTTATAAGCGTGAACAGCAAGCATTGCAACAACAGCAACAGCTTCTTCAGACATTACCACTACCATTAACATTACCACCAAGTGTAATCACTACAAATGCTCCTAGTGCAGCAGTGGGAGTAGCATCTTCATCATTACCATCACAAACAAAACAACAGCAGCAGAATGGAAGTGGGTCAGATGATGCTGCTGCTGATACATCACAAGCTGGTGAGGAAAATGGTTCACCTTCTATTATACCCGTCCAAATGATGATTAAACCTGGGGTAAGTTTTATAGATTAAATTTATTAAATGTTATTAGTTTTTATGTTGACCAAATTCATATAGAAAGTTATCACAAAAAAATTCAAAAAAGAAGTTCCTTTTTTAATATAACACATCAGATTTCATTTTTCAATATCTGTTTATCTTTCAATTCTATATAATTTACTTAAAAATATATGTTAATTGTAGAAAACTATACTTTTTACACATCAATAAGAAAATTATATCTACTAAAGTAATTACAGCAAAATTTTAAACTCTAAACTGTGCATAGGTCATATTAAATAATAGCAATTATATATTTGTGTTTATTCCAATAAGGCTCCGTTTAAAATATGATTTATTGTTCACAAAAAATGTTTCTAACGTTGCAGTTATAAATAAATTATTGCTACACCTTTAATTTGTATTTAAAATAGAACAGGACCCTGATGCATAGATTACATAGATATCTCACTCTTCTTCTTCTTTTGTCAACAAACAAATTTTTACACATACATTGAAATTTTTTTTTGTATAGGTATACCACGTATGTCTAACACATTCTCATGAGATACGTGCACTGACAGCGAATGTCAAAGAGTAAGAGATCTATGTAATCTATGCCCTGATGTGCATTTTAGTTATTATGTCTGCTACCGCGGTAACCCAAAATATCCCCAAAATGTTGCCGAATTGGGCTGTTTCGGGTTTCTGTCCTATAACATGCGGGAACATACCTATTATGTGCACAATAACAAGGAATCTATCTCCGATCGTAATTAAAGCCAGAAACCAGAAGGGAAGACAAATATAATATATATGTAATAGGGCGGGTCAAATTGTATGGATAAAAATTTCTTGATATTGCGTCATCGATTTTTCGAAAGCTTTTAGCATGGGGAAAAAAAAGTTCCACTGCGACATATAAAAAAAATCATTTTCGAGGCTCCCAAATTAAAATTTTTTGCAATTTTCTAATAAATGCTAGATTAGCGCCATCTTGAGGTGGCTTTTTGAAACAACTAATAAAGTTGTAAACAATATAACATTACAACCTTTCCAGAAATTATGAAAATCGGATAAAAATGTGGCAACTACACCTTTTGCAATTGTAATTCAGAAAATATCAATTGAAATTCAGAAAATATCAATTGAAATTCAGAATTTCCATTTGAAATTCAGAAAACATCAATTGAAATTCAGAATTTCCATTTGAAATTCAGAAAACATCAATTGAAATTCAGATTCTCCATTTGAAATTCAGAAAATATCAATTGAAATTCAGAAAATATCATTTGAAATTCAGAAAATATCAATTGAAATTCAGAAAATATCATTTGAAATTCAGAAAATATCATTTGAAATTCAGAAAATATCAATTATTATTCAGAAAACATCAATTGAAATTCAGAAAATATCAATTGAAATTCAGAAAATATCAATTGAAATTCAGAAATCGTCATTTGAAATTCGGAAAATATCAATTGAAATTCAGAAACCGTCATTTGAAATTCAGAAAATATTAATTGAAATTCAGAAAATATTATTTGAAATTCAGAAAATGTCAATTGAAATTCAGAAATCATCATTTGAAATTCAGAAAATATCATTTGAAATTCAGAAAATATCAATTGAAATTCAGAAAACATCAATTGAAATTCAGAAAATATCAATTGAAATTCAGAAATCGTCATTTGAAATTCAGAAAATATCAATAGAATTTCAATTGATATTTTCTGAATTTCAATTGATGTTTTCTGAATTTCAAATGACGATTTCTGAATTTCAATTGATATTTTCTGAATTTCAAATGATATTTTCTGAATTTCAAATGATATTTTCTGAATTTCAATTGACATTTTCTGAATTTCAAATGATATTTTCTGAATTTCAATTGATATTTTCTGAATTTCAAATGACGGTTTCTGAATTTCAATTGATATTTTCTGAATTTCAAATGACGATTTCTGAATTTCAATTGATATTTTCTGAATTTCAATTGATATTTTCTGAATTTCAATTGATGTTTTCTGAATAATAATTGATATTTTCTGAATTTCAAATGATATTTTCTGAATTTCAAATGATATTTTCTGAATTTCAATTGATATTTTCTGAATTTCAAATGATATTTTCTGAATTTCAATTGATATTTTCTGAATTTCAAATGGAAAATCTGAATTTCAATTGATGTTTTCTGAATTTCAAATGGAAATTCTGAATTTCAATTGATGTTTTCTGAATTTCAAATGGAAATTCTGAATTTCAATTGATATTTTCTGAATTTCAAATGGAAATTCTGAATTTCAATTGATATTTTCTGAATTTCAATTGATATTTTCTGAATTACAATTGCAAAAGGTGTAGTTGCCAAATTTTTTATCTGATTTTCATAAGTAATACCAAAGAGTATACATAATAAAGAGATTGGGGGACTCTCTATCACTGAGAAAGCATTTGTTCTATTACGTCCCTTGGAACAGGAACATACTCAAACCAATATCACCCAGCAAACATGGCAATACGAAGAAGATTCTCCGAACATATCGCCAGGAAGAAAACATTTATTGCCGGTAATATCAATTTCGTATCCGGAAGTTTCCTCCGTCGGAAACAACTGTTACACTAAAACAATACTTCCAGGTAATATGAAACCAATAACTCATATGGAAGATAAAAGGGATATCGCTAAATAAACTCCAGGTACAATAAAAAAACGATTTAATTTTTTCATTATTAAATTAAAGCCTGATAAGCAATATAATCCATTGACCAACTTATAAATTATATTGATTTCATCTTAGCCGATTTTTCCCGTGCAATTAATCTTAGCTTTTCACGAGTTTATTTCCTATATATCTTTTGATTGTTTTTGTACAAATTTAGTTTTAATTTTTTCCAAATTGATAAAAGATTTCAAAAAAATTTGCTTTATCTTCCAAATGCTACAAAGATGATATGGCCGAAATATTGTCATAAAAAGTTATGACAAAAGATAAAATTTATGAATTATTTTTTTCCAAATATCGCCGAATTATCTTCCAAGTGATAAAAGGAAGACAATTTCAAAGTAAATACTATTTGATTATTTTCATTCAAATGACAAATAGAAGATATCGCTTTAATATCTTCTTGTAAGGTATCTTTTAAATGTTTGCATGGTCATTATGTGCGCTCTTTGTATGACTCAACACATCGATTGTAACCAGGGATGGAAAATAAAAATTTAGTTATAAAAATCAAGAATGGAATTATATCGTACTATTCCAACAGTATTATAGCCCTAGATTATGAATTTTAAAAAACCATACGTAAAAAATTGCAAAATAATATCGGAATGCGAAAAAAGGCTTTGGGGTTCAAAAAATTAATTAAAAGATTTAGATTCTGCAAACGATGCCAACATTTTCTTTTTTTGCAACTAACCACCAAACTTTGTTTTATGAAATGGGCATTATACTCCGTAGATTAAAAAATTGCAAAATAATAGAGGAACGCGAAAAAAGACTTTGTGGTAGAAAAAAATAATTAAAAAACTCAATCAGCGATTAACAATCTGCAAATGAATACAATGACGCAAACATTTTTCTTTTTGCAAATATTTTTTTTCGCGATTTACATTTTTTTGGCAAACTAAGCACCAAACTTTTGTGTATAAAATTGGTACTATAGACCCTAGATTATAAATTTAAAAAAACCACACTTAAAAATTGCAAAATAATCGCGGAAAGCGAAAAAAGGCTTTATGTTACAAAAAATTAATTTAAAAACTTAATCAGCGATTTACATTCTGCAAACAAATATATTGATGAAAAAATTTATCCTTTTTGCAAATTTTATTTTTCGCGATTTTTTTTGCAACTAGCCACCAAACTTTGTTGTCTGAAACGTGTATTATAGCCCCTAGATTATAAATCAAAAAAAAAAAAAAATGTACGTAAAGAATTGCAAAATAATTTGAAAAAAGACTTTATGGTACGAAAATTTAATCCCTAGGTTACATATTTAAATTCGAAAAACGCTTTATGGTACAGAAAATGAATTAAAAGAGGTAATCAGCGAACGACATTCTGCAGGCGAATATATTGTTGCAAAAATTTCGCTTTTTCCAAATGTTTTTTATCGCAATTTGTGCTAATATTTGCTAATATCTAAATATTTAATATTTATGTTTTTTAACGAGCCAAAGAAGAACTATTTTTTAGTTTTTTACATTTTTAAATATGTAAGAGCGATCTAACATTTTTTGGTATAAGAGCCCGATTAAGTGAGCCTTTTCCATCCCTGATTAACCAGTCGGAGTTCGTTCCTGTTCCAAGCCGCCTAATATTTTTTCAAATAAAAAATATTGAGAGAGTTGCAAGGCCATTGGATATGTTCAGCAACTTTGTAGAAAATATTAAGGTAAATGGCAAATGGAATTTATTAACAATCTAATTCCCCTACATAATGACAATTTTTGGCTCTATTCTAAAAAAACACCCCTAGAAAGGGGAAGGATGGGGACCAGAGATGGGAGTAATTAATTACTTTGTAATGACCATTGCGGGTTTTCATTACCATTAAATATATAAAATGAAAATTAAAAAAAAAATGCATTACCATTACAAAATGTAATTGCAATGAAAAAAATGTTAATTTCATTTGTTTTCTTTACATGTAATGAAACGTTTTTATAATTTTCATTACAATACGCAATGGTAGTAAAAACAAAAAATCATTTTCATTTTTTCTACACTAGGTAGACAAATGAAATTTCATTACCATTACTTAACATAATGATGTAAAGAACGTTTTGTTCTTTGTTCTACACTAAAAAATTTTCCTTTATGGAAATTTTTTTTCGCAATTTTTTTTTGGCAACTAGCCACCAAACTTTGATGTATGTCTCTAGATTATAAATTTAAAAAAACCGCACTTAAAAAATAGCAAAATAATGGCGGAACGCGAAAAAAGACTTTATGGTAAAAAAATTTAATTAAAACACTTAATCAGCGACTTACATTCTGCAAACAAATCTATTGATGTAAGAATTTTCCTTTTTGTAAATTTTTTTTCGCGATTTTTTCGCGGTTGTTTTTAACTAGCTCCCAAACTTTGTTGTATGAAAGGCGCATTATAGTCCCTAGATTACAAATTTTAATAAACCGCACTTAAAAAACACCAAAATAATGGCGGAACGCGAAGAAAGACTTTATGGTAAAAAAGTTTAATTAAAACACTTATTCAGCGATTTACATTCTGCAAACAAATCTATTGATGTAAGAATTTTCCTTTTTGTAAATTTTTTTTCGCGATTTTTTCGCGGTTGTTTTTAACTAGCCCCCAAACTTTGTTGTATGAAACGGGTATTATAGTCACTAGAATATAAATTTTAAGAAACCGCACTTAAAAAACTCCAAAATAATGGCGGGACGCGAAAAAAGGCTTTATGGTAAAAGAATTGAATTAAAACACTTAATCACGATTTATATTCTGCAAGCAAATATATTAGGCAAAAATTTTCCTTTTTGAATTTTTTTTGTTTGCGATTTTTTTTTGCAATTTTTTTTCAACTAGCCACCAAACTTTGTTGTACGAATAATCCTTAGATTATAAATTAAAAAAAAACCGCACTTACAAAATTGCAAAATAATGGCTAATCGCGAAAAAAGACTATGGTACTAGAATTGAATTAAAAAACTTAATCAGCTATTTATGTCCTGCAAAGAAATATATTGATGCAAGAATTTTCCTTTATGCAATTTCTTTTCGCGATTTTTTTTTTGCAACTAACCACCAAAACTTGGTATCAAATATGGATACCATAGGCCTCGGATTATGAACTAAAAAATGCTTTTAGTAATTTGTAAACCTAATATTTTTAAAATAAAAAACTTCGACAAAAACGGCAGGTAATGAAAAACAAATGGGTGTTTCATTACTATGTAAACATCAGGTAAAAGTAATGAAAATTAAAAAAAGGTTCATTTTAATTTTCAAAACAAATGAAAATTAAAAAAACTATTCATTACCATTTTTTAACGCAACGGTAATGAAAAAAAAAAAACATTACCATTTCTTCAAAAAATGGTAATGATAAAAAAAGTTCCATTACCATTACATCAAGTAATGGTAATGAAAATGTAATGGTAATGATTTTAGCCCATCTCTGATGGGGACGAAATATTCTACAAAAATGTTGACCATAAAATTTTACTACATGTGTAAGAACACACCAAAGCCCAAAACTTAACACAAACAGCAAAAAGCAGTAAAATTCAAGATTGCCCATTAAGGTTTCATTTAGTTATTATTTAAATTTAGTACAAAAAAGTCTTTCAAAAATTGATTTTTCTGGTTTGATGTGTATGAACAAATTATTTTATATTAAGTTTCACTATAGGTCTACAAAAAAAAGCTCTTAATAACGTACATATATACAATACATGGGACTAATTAATTAGGTAGACTAATTAATTGATGATTTCATTACCATTGCATTGATATCAATTGTAATGAAATTAATTTTATTACCATTTTTTTAACTAATGGTAATGATTTTAAAAATTAATTTCATTTATTAATGAAAATGGTTTTAAATTTCATTACCACTGATAATACATCAATTAAAAAAATAATTGCCATTGATAGAAAAACGTAAAAATGTAGAAAAACGTGCTGAAATGGTGGATGGATATTGCTGGTTCAGGCTCATGCTCATTTGAAATTAAATATTACTTTCCATTCCATTGTTATTTGTATCCACGTAAAGTAGAACGGAATGAAATGGATCCTCCTTAAAAAATTATGGATCCTCCTTAAAAAATTCGCTTTCATTTATCTGAATTTTTTTGTAAACAAATAATTAGTTTTTTTTTATACATTAGTGTAATTCATGACCATTAGTAATGTTTTTTCTAATGAAAAATATTTCATTTCAAATCTTTGTAATTAATTAAAAAATTAAATTAAATTTAAAAACGAAAAAGACTAAATTCCCATATGGCAATTTTGAGTGACAAAAAGATAATGACAAAAAGAATTAAGAAGAACATAAGCTTCAAAACTGAAATCATAGTGACCTAGATATAAAGGGATTCGGTAGTTTAGTGTCAAATATTCTCGTAAGAGATGGGATTGCCTACATATGTGAACAATAACTTAAACCATATCGTCCCAATTTATTGTATGGGGTTAGATTTAAATGAAAATATAAAAGTTCTTATCCACTTCACTCCCCCTTTTATTATTAATTTATAATTATAAAAACGCGCGAATAATCGAACATTGGGAATGAATTTCACTAGTTTTTGCTGACATATTTAGTAAAATTTTATAGCCAACATTTTTGTAGAACATTTCATCCCCGCCCTTCCCCTTTATAGGGTCTTTTTATACGATTTGTTAGAATAGAGACAAAATTTAAAGTTATATGGGGAGTTAGAGGGTTAATATTTTCCACAAAAATATTTGTCTTAATATTTTCTACAAAGTTGCTGAACATACCCTACACCTCAGATGTAGAGAACATATAGTTTCATATACCGATATGCTGCACGAACAGGCCAAAGGTGGGAAATTTAACCCCCCCCCCCCCCTAAAATAGAATTCCGATGTGATCCCTCAAAACGCCGACAGGCATATATTTTTCTCTGGTCTCCTCTACCAGAATTCATTGTCAGAACCCCGTTATTGTGAAAAAATTTCGAAATTGTTGTGCAGTGTTTTAAAATACCATCAATGCTTCAGAGTGCTAAACAGTAAATATGAAGCCTATATGACACTTGCTAGTTTCTAGATTCTAGTTTTCTGCACCATCAATGCAAATCATATGAAAGGTACTGCATTACCAACATTAATTTGACAGTTTGATAGTTTTTCGATATAGTTTGATAGTTTTTCGATATAGTTGTTCTCTTATTTTTCACATAAGGAAATTCGTGCTCTCTTCTATTTTGGATTATTAATACTGAAACTAGCAAGTGTCATATAGGTTTGAGCTAGTTGGAAACCATACATGGTACTAATTAACTAGTTATACTCATTATTCGATATTTTTGAATTTAAGCAATGTGTAGTTAAATAAAAATATGTCCAATAGTTATCACAAACTAATAAGTTATAGCCAATTCTCAAAACAAAAACAGCTGAATATTTATAAGAAAACTTATTAGATTTTTGTTTGAGTATAAAATTGAACATTTTGTTTAAAAAGAAGCTTTTCCAAAAGGGTCTAAGAATTATTAAAAAAAAGTAATGCCAGTTTGTTCCCCAAGATATCTCCTACCTAAGTTCTGTCGATCTAAACTAAATTTTCATAAACTTTCTTGTTTTGGACCTACATACTCGTACATATATCTGAAAAAGTACCTTCAGATCTAGCTGTTTTACAGCCTTCCAGAGTTTCAGTAAAAGCTAGACAATGGGAATATAAATTATCTTAAATGACGGTTCTGGTGGCTCATAATTACAAAAATAAAATCGGAATTAAAAAACTTAAAATTGCGGATGCAATATGGTGGGTATTATGGAAAAAAATTTAAATTTTATTGCTCAGCAACACTCACTTGCGGATATATTTGCAACTAAAGTTCAAACTTTTAATACTGGCCGGTCCCGAAAGGTTTAAGATATTTTTAAAAATTTTAATTTTATATATTTTTTTTAAACTCTACATAAAACTTTAACGGTGGATCTCATACTGCAGGTTTAAACTTAGGTTAATAGTTAACCCAAAAATTTGTTGTTGTTTTCTGTACATATTTTTTGACATTTTCTTTTGTTTTTAGTTTAGTTAAAGTTAAACCTACAGTATGAGACCCACCGTAAGAGTTTTTGTAATTTTATATATGTTTACATACGATCCTTTCCCTTTGAATTTAAATTCTTAAGCAGAGTAAGTTGTTTTTCACGTGCAAAAATTTCGCTCAAACTTTAAGGTTTCAAACCAAAATTAATTTATAAAAATGAAAATTTTTTTTAATTTTATAACAACGAAACAATCACAATATACACAAAATGTCACTTTTTCATCAGAAATATAATAGTCTTGTACATTAAATTTGCGTGAAAACAAACTCCACACACTTTTCACGTGAAATTTATTATCGTGAAAAATATTTTTTTTTTTCACGTAAAATCGAAACAAATTACTGTGCTTTAAATGTTATATAAAGTTTATGTCGTTCGTAAAATAATGTAGATAGGACTCTTATAAACACCTAATTTTTAAAAAATTATTCTCAAAATATAGAACTACAAATTAAAAACTCTTAAAAAATATAAAAACTTATAAAAAAAACCTACGGAATCTTTAAAACATGTAATCATATTGCAGTAGGACATGGAAACTCCGCACGAAAAAGTTTTGTGGGTTAATAAGTGCTTATGAAAATCTTTAGTACTTATTCAAATGGGATAAAATTAAAATTGGATCCATCAGTTAAAATATTAAATTTTTGACTTAGGATTCATTATCGTGATCTTGGATACATCATTCTCAATTCAGAATTTTATAGTTTCTAATTCGTTAACAGCGACCTTAAGACCATAAGGAATAACTTGCTTTCCAATATTTTAAATTTATGGCCGCCATATTGGATCCGCCATATTGAATTTTTAAAATTTGATTTCAGCTTCGTAGTCTGCTACCCAAAAACTTACCCTGGTAGAAATTTTAAGTAAATCAGATAACTTAAGAAATATAATGCAAAAACTGTTTGTCGCCCTATTGGATCCGCCATTTTGGATTTCAAAATTTAAATTTCCGATTTATAATCAGCGGTTTGTGGACCTATATAACTGATTATTCTAAGTCCAATTTAAATTACCCAGCAAAATATTGGTAATGACACCTCATTACTGTCTGCATTAACAAAAATGATATATCATTACTGTTCGGCCAAAATACTAATTATTGAATTTGAATTATTAATTGTTATTAAATTTCTAAGTAATTTATTAGTTTTTAATTATCTCATTGTTTTACGTTTATTATTTAAATTTAAAACAATACATTCCTTTAACTATATTTTTTGCTAAATTAATGATTACTAAAACTTTAAAATGCTTTAAAATGTAATCATCTTTTAATATCACTAACTCTTTAAGTTAGTTGTATTTGTATATCCAAATTTAAATTCTAATTTCTTGCTTTGTAAAAAAAAAAAAAACCTTTTGTACAGTCGTTAATAAGTTGTTGAAGAATAAAGAACAAAATATTCAAAACTACTCCTCGTTCTTATTCGAATAAACCCCTTCGCTCCTAACCCCTTCGTCTTCGTTTCCAACAAATTCATTTTTTGCTTAAACATAAATTTTTGGCGACCGTGACAGGACCCGTAAAATATTCGTGCGATTGTGAAAAGTGTTTTAAATTAAAATTAATAAAATTAAATTCAAATTCAAATTCTGAAAAGAAAAATTAAAAAACATTTAAACAATAGAAGTTGTGAAAAAGGCTGTAAAGGCAATAAATAAAACTTCATCATAAACATCATCATCTAATTTCATCGTTGTCGACTTCATCATCAACTTCATCGTCATCATACTTCATCGCAACCGTGTGTATAATCATCATTATCTTCAACTGAATTGCTAGCCACCAAACTCTTCTGCTGTTTGCCTACATCGACGTCATCGCTTGGTAACATCACAATATCATACAAAAGATCAAACACATGCAGTTTATTCTTCGTCTCAGTTAAAATTAATTTTATACTCAGCATACACACACACAGATACATACGTATTTATAGAGTGCAGTTTGGTTTGTTTACAAAACATCAGTGTTGGGCACTTTGGAAATCAGTTGAATTTTAGTAAGAAATGAGTACTGATAAGGGAGAAATCGAAAATTTAGCCTCATTAAAGGTACAAAGGTCAACGATGAAACGGAATATTACGCAAATGAAGGTAAAAATAGAAAAGGATGGTGCTTCGTCTGATTATGTCATACTGGATTGCCGATTGCAGATTCTTGAATCATATTTTAAGCAATTTAGCTACATTCAATCCCAAATTGAAAAACTAGATCCAGCTGATATGAACCGATCAGATTTGGAAGAGCTTTTTATTATGGCTAAGGCATCATTGATTACTCTTATGAATAAAAAGCGTAGACATAGCGATGTTGAACAAAGTTTTTTGAACGTGACAAATACACCATTTTCACATCACAATCGTTTGCCTCAACTAAAACTTCCGAAATTTGATGGAAAGTATTCAGAATACTCACGATTTATCAGCTCGTTCAACACTTTGGTCAATGATGATTCAAATATACCTACCATTGATAAATTTAATTATTTATTAAATTGCTTATCTGGTCAAGCATTAGCAGTTGTTGAGCCATTTCAGGTGGTTGAGACAAACTACAAATTGGCGTTGGACCGTTTGAAGGAAAGGTATGATAACAAATCATTAATATTCATCGACAACGTGAATTCGTTATTTTCAATTGCTCCTATCACCGAACCTAATGCTACATCTTTGCGTTCAATCCTCGATAATGTTGCCAGTCTTCGTAGCTCTCTTCTTTCATTGGGATCAGAGCTTGATGTTATGAACGCAATGATAATTCACATCGTACTTTCGAAAATTGACGCGGAATCCAAAAAAGTTTATGATGAAAAACAAGATTTTAACGCTTTGCCTTCCTGGAATGAGTGTTATTCAATTTTAAATCGTCGCTGCCAATTTCTTGAAAGTCGTACTGCTGAAATAGACTCTTTTCAACAACGTAATCCTAAATCAAAACCCAATACTAGGCGTCCTAGTTCATCGCTTGCAATTTCAACCCCTTTTTGTGAATTTTGCAAAAATAACAAACATTTTATTGGATCTTGCCCTACATACTTAGCATTACCTGTACCTCGTCGTTTTGAATTTGTTAAAGGCTCAAATCTTTGCATCAATTGCCTTCGAAAGGGACATATGGTGTCAAAATGTTCTTCAAACTTTCGATGTCGCATTTGTCGCATTTCACATCACACAACTTTGCACAATTCCAACTCATCGTTTCCAAATGATCCTCAATCTTCATCAATTCATCATAATTCATCATTTAATCAATCTCAAGCCCATCGTTCATCGCAAAATCATCATTCATCGTCGAATTCTTCGCAACAACCTCATACTTCATCGTTTCAACAATCTTCGTCATCGTCGCAATCTATTATACCACAACAGCAATTATCGTCAACACCATCGACTAGTTCGGCTGCAATTCATTTAACTACACATTCTTCGTTCCTTACTCGTAGTAGTCAAATAAATCTTTTGCCTACAGCCGTCGTTTTTATTAAAGATTACTTTGGTAATTATCAACCTATTCGTGCTTTGCTAGACTCTTGCTCGGAACTTAATTTGATAACTCAAGACGCAGTAAGTCGCCTTCGATTAAAACAAACTCGAACTGAACAAGAAATCGCTGCAGTTGAAGACATTCGTTCTCATCTTAAGTTCGTTGTTTCGGCCACTATCAAATCTCGAACAACTGATTTTGAATGGAGTTCTAACTTTTTCGTAACCAAAGCTATTTCGAATCTACATCCAGCAGAATGTATAAATACAGCCGATTGGAACATTCCCGATGACCTCGAGATGGCAGATCCACAATTTTATAAAACCCAGCGAATTGATCTGTTGATAAGCTCTGAAATTTTCTTCGATCTTTTACTAACTGGTAAAATATCTCTCGGAAATAATCTTCCTTGTATTATTAATACTTCGCTGGGTTGGATTGTAGGAGGTAAGGTGAATAATCAACAACAACATCGTTCGCTTACGTGCAATTTTGTCACAAATTCTCAAGACTTGGATAATCTTTTGAAAGCCTTTTGGGAGATTGAAGAATTTGCTAAATCCAAGCCTTCAAGAACTGAAGAAGAAGACCTTTGTGAACAGCATTTCATCAAAAACACTATTTTTAATTCATCTGGAAAAGTTCAGGTACGTTTGCCTTTTAAATCTACTATAAATAAACTTGGTAATTCTTTTGAGATGGCTCGTCGACGTTTTTTATTTATGGAAAAAAGACTTTTTAAAGATGACATTTTAAGAAAAATGTATATTGATTTTATGAATGAATACATTAGTCTTGGTCATATGTCACCCGCTTCCTTTGATCATCTCAACTCTTTGCACTACATAATCCCACATCATTGTGTTCTTCGTCCTCAAAGTTCTTCAACAAAACTAAGAGTTGTTTTCGACGCATCGTGCCGCACATCTACCAATATTTCACTCAATGAAACTTTAATGGTCGGTCCTACAATACAACAGGATCTAATAACAACTATTTTTTCGTTTCGACTTAACAAATTTGCTTTATCGGCCGATATATGTAAAATGTATCGTCAATTTTTGGTGGACGAAAGAGACCGAAACTTCCAGCTCATTTTGTGGAGAAGCAACATGAACGATGATATCAGTTTATACCATTTAAATACAGTGACTTATGGTACTTCTGCCGCTCCATTTCTTGCCGTAAGAAGTTTATTTTTTATTGCTGATTTTTACAAAGATATTTTTCCTGTTGGATCTGAAGTTCTCAAGCAGGATCTTTATGTTGACGATCTTCTCACGGGGGCAGATGATATTTCAGGACTATCTGCGAAAAAATCTGAAATAATACAAATTTTAGAAAAAGCTGGTTTAGAATTGAGCAAATGGAATTCAAATTGTCCGGAATTAGCACCCTCTACTGGAGAAATTTCTTTAAAACCAAATGATGAAAACATTACCAAAACTCTAGGAATGGCTTGGAAACCAAATGAAGATGTTTTCTGCTTTCGTTTCGATTTACCAACCGTTGAAGTTCCCACTAAACGATCAGTTTTATCAGCGGTTGCAAAAATCTTTGATGTTCTCGGTTTACTAAGTCCAATAGTTATTTCTTGTAAAATTCTAATTCAGGAATTGTGGAAACAGCAAATGGATTGGGATGAGCGTTTAAATGAACGCTTATTGAATCGTTGGCGACAAATTGAACAAAGTTTTTTATATATAAACAAGATTGAAGTTCCAAGATTTGTTGGGGTTTCTCCAAAAATAAAATTTGACATTCATGGGTTCGCTGATGCCTCCCAATTAGCTTATGGATGCTGCTTCTACGTTTCAATACTTCACGAATGTAAATCAACTTTGCTCATTGCAAAATCAAAAGTGGCTCCAGTTGTTCAACAATCTTTGCCTCGTTTGGAGCTTTGTGCTGCTTTGTTGCTCAGTCGGACTTGGGAAAAAATCAAACACAAATTTCATTGTTATACTTATCGCATATTTCTTTGGTCTGATTCTAAAATCGTTTTGAATTGGCTAAGCAATCACTCATCGTCTTACGTTTGTTTCGTCGCAAATCGAGTTTCAGAAATCCAAAATCTGACACATAACATCCCTTGGAGACACGTGCCTTCTAAACAAAATCCTGCAGATGTGGTTTCGAGAGGCTGTCTAGCAAATGAATTAACAACAACAATTTGGTTTAGTGGTCCAGAATTTATTTTAAAAAATGAAAACGAGTGGCCTAAAAATAACAATGAAATCGTCGATCTACCTCAAAATGAATTAAGAAAATCAGTTTTCAGAACTAATATTATCATCGAAACTATTATTCATCAAATCATTCATCGTCAATCTTCGTATCTTCGCATTCTTCGTATTATCGCTTACATTCATCGTTTTTTCGACAAACCAAACCGTAGCCTCGTTATATCATCGGAAGAACTACAATCATCGTTTTGGAGAATTGTGTATGACATTCAACAAACTGCATTTAAAGATGAAATTGATCTGCTTAACAAAAACAAAGTTTTAAAACCAAGCCTTCAAAAATTATCACCCTTCCTCGACAAAGTACAATGCTGTAATTCAACTTTAATCATCGTTAGAGTTGGTGGTCGGTTAGCGAATTCAGATTTACCTTACAACACCAAATTCCCTGCTCTTTTGCCAAATCATCGTTTCATTCAACTTTTTGTCGAACATCTTCATCGCAAACATTTACATGCTGGTCCAAAGGCACTGATCGGTATTATTCGCCAAACAGTCTGGGCAATAAACGCTAGAGACATCGTCAGAAAAGTCGTTCGTAATTGCATCCACTGCTTCAAATACAAGCCCAGACTTCTTCAACAAATAATGGGTGATCTTCCTGCCGATCGATTGAAAGTCCAACGTCCATTTTTTGTCACTGGTGTAGACTTCTGTGGTCCATTCTACACTTCTTATCGTATCAGAGGAAAACCTCCATATAAAACATACGTAGCTATTTTCGTTTGTTTTTCGTCTAAAGCTATTCATATTGAACTTGTTTCGGATCTATCTACTAATAATTTTATTCTTTGTCTTAAAAGGTTCATAGGACGTCGTGGCATACCCCAAAGGCTATATTGTGATAACGCAACAAATTTTGTTGGTGCCAACGCAAAACTTAAGGAGTTTAAACAGCAATTTTTCGATGACGCTAACGTTAAAAATATGATGCAGTATAGTGCGGTAGTTGGCTTTAAATTTTTCTTCATTCCTCCTCGTTCTCCCCATTTTGGTGGCCTCTGGGAGTCGGCTGTTAAGTCAACAAAAACTCTTTTGCTAAAAAACATGTCAAAGGCTGGTGTTACGTACGAAGAATTACAAACTGTACTAATTGAAGTAGAAGCTATTTTGAATTCTCGACCATTAGCTCCTCGATCTGATGACCCAAATGATGGCGAAGCTTTGACTCCAGCACATTTGCTGATTGGTTCATCTTTAATGGCATTACCAGATGAAAATCTAGACAACTACAAAAATGTCAACTATTTAAAACGTTGGCAACTAGTCACCTTTTTAAAACAACAATTTTGGCAACATTGGGTTCGTGATTACGTCTTAAGTTTGCAACAAAAGGCTAAATGGTTCAAGTCGTCAACAAATATCCAAGAAGGTCAACTTGTTATTATACATGAAGATAATACTCCTCCTCAGCAATGGATTCTAGCTCGTGTCGTCAAAGCTATTCCAGGCCGTGATGGCAATGTTAGAGTGGTAGACCTAAAAACATCAAAGGGCATTCTTCGAAGGTCTATCCATAAAATTGCACCTCTACCTACTGAGGAGATTAATTGAAAGTCCTTTCAATGGGGGCAGTATGTTCGGCCAAAATACTAATTATTGAATTTGAATTATTAATTGTTATTAAATTTCTAAGTAATTTATTAGTTTTTAATTATCTCATTGTTTTACGTTTATTATTTAAATTTAAAACAATACATTCCTTTAACTATATTTTTTGCTAAATTAATGATTACTAAAACTTTAAAATGCTTTAAAATGTAATCATCTTTTAATATCACTAACTCTTTAAGTTAGTTGTATTTGTATATCCAAATTTAAATTCTAATTTCTTGCTTTGTAAAAAAAAAAAAAACCTTTTGTACAGTCGTTAATAAGTTGTTGAAGAATAAAGAACAAAATATTCAAAACTACTCCTCGTTCTTATTCGAATAAACCCCTTCGCTCCTAACCCCTTCGTCTTCGTTTCCAACAAATTCATTTTTTGCTTAAACAATTACCTTCTGCATTATAATGACTTACTCGTAATATTTTAAATAAATACTTTTTACACAGTTAAATTTTATACATTTTTATTTATTATATGTAAATATGTTTTATGTTTAAATTTTTATGACGAGTCCTAAAATTACACATTAGAAAAAACTTAAATTTTTCTGAATGTATTTTCTTAAGCTAATAGTATTTGCTTAACTCCTTATTTTTAAGAATCAAGTAAGCAATCGGATATAATTCAACTTTTTGTAAGCATATGTGTAACCACTTATTATTCAAAATCTCATAACTACTTATTTCTCATTTTTTCGTAAGCGAGCGGGTAAGCGTGACTACTTATAAAAACGACCACGCCAAACAAAAATAATGAGCTTAGACGCCAAAAAATAAGTTGTGCGGAGCTATGAATTTCTATTATATAACCACTTATTTGGTAATGAAAGATTTTGCTGGGTAACAACTAAAAATTCATGGCCGCCGTCTTGAATCCGTCATTTTTAATTTTATTTTTTTATATCATATTCGTGATCAGCAACTTCCAAACCGCCTTTTGTGGTAATTTCTGAATATTCTAGTTTTGGGCCACAGTGCAATATAATTTAAAATAGAGTTTCATTGAAATATTGATGAAGTTTATCGAAAAGAATGTAAACAAGAATTTAAAATAAACAAAAATTGGCTGCAAAAAAATCTAATTCAAAATGAATGAATTACAATTAGGGGTAAAACAATTGTAGTTGTTTCGGTGTAGCAATATCGTTTAAATCTCATGACCTATGCACAGTACAACTACACTTACAAATATTTTACATACTTACAAACAAACATAAATTTAGATGTTCTTTAAAATGAATCGACTATTTGTTTATGTTAATTCACATTTTATTTATACACATTAATCGTTGTAATTTTTAATGTTTTGTTAAGAAAAAAAAAAAACTAAAATCCCCAAATTAATATTCGTTCGTTTAAGTTTTGTTTCTCTTTCATTTGTTGTAATATCAAATCATTTGTTTTTTCTCATGTAGGACAAGCTTTATTTTCAAATATTTTAAACTATTAAATAACTATTATCAATGTCTAAACAATTTTGTATTAAGAATTTTGTGGAAATTTTATATACACACCTTTTAAATTATAGGTTTTTCAAGGACGGAGTAAGGAGGTATAATAAAATACCTTAAAATTTGTTTTTTTTCCTTTGAATAAATACAAAATTATGTATTTTCCTTTGTACTCGATTCTTTTTTATTTAATTTACGTTATTTTTTTAATACTAATGTCTTGTTTAATACATATTAGAGGCTGTTATTAAAAGCTAATAAAAGGAAAGATTTTATTTGATTTAAACAAAGAACAATACAAAATTTATATTGGCACCGGTTATGCTCCACTGAAAAAAAAAAATAATTCAACAAATTGATTAGTTTGACCATTTAATAGTTCTTTTATTTGAATGAGTTTTAATTTAAAAAAAAAATGCAATATGCTTTTCTATATTTTTATAATTAAAATAAAATTAGATACAAGATTCTTAAATCTCTGTAGATGTAAAAAGAAGACGATGAAGTCATACTCATATGTAAATTCATATATCAGTTTTTGAATTCTAACCAATTATAGGCTTGGATCTGGCGACACACTTATACCCAGCAAAAAAATAAGATAAGGACTTCTAAATGGACAACTTATTAAGTGATACATAAATGTACAACTATCAAAGAGAATAAATTATTATAATGCAATATAAATACATTATTGTATACAACACCTTCCAAATAACTTCTCTGAAGTTGAATTGCAGCTATCAAAAAAATATTCTACGAGTCACGCCTTGTAAAATTTATTGGTGGTTATGATTAAAAAGAACAACTTCAAAAATGTTGAATAGCTGAAAACGAACGTTTTGAGCATAATAACCAAAGAATTTTACAAGGCATGACGTATAAAGTAACCCAGCAAAAAAAGAGATGCCGAAGCAGTAGAAAAAACACTACAATTGATGATATAGATGTACTTCTTTTTCAACATAAACACTAATGATTTTAACATTTATTTGTCATAAGAGAGGAGTACTCCCACTTCAACATTTTTTCAGTACTTTTTGAACGAGTGCGAATTAAGCTCTTTTTCACCAATTAAAAGTTTAAAAAATTCTCAACAAAAAAATTATATTTTTATTTATTTTACAAAAGTTTTTTTATTGCCGCCACCGGTATCGAACTTGCGACCTCACGATTGCTAGTCTAGCGCTAGTCTAGCGCTCTATTCTTTGATATGAAATTTGAGTGGCATAAAAACACCACTTTGTTACTGCGAGATATTGTTCCTTATTCTCTTCAATAAAAGTACTTATTAAACAAGTGTAAAAGGTGCACTACAATTCAATATTGTTTTCAGTACTATTTTTACAGGTGCATAAAAAGCAATTTCTGAACATTTTTCTAATATATACATATTTTTAAAAATTAAAAAAATATTCACTTTTACTGTAAAAAAGAAAAAGTCGATTTTAAATCACAAAAGTCGATTATTATTTTAAATTTCTTACAATACAAAATATTTACCCCTAAATTCATAAACGCTTTGTTAAATTATAGGAGGTTTATTGAACAAATTTTGTATGAAAATAACGTTTTGTAAAGCTACTATAACTTTAGAAAGCATTTATGAATTGAGGGGTTAAAATTTACCTTAAAATTCTGTTGAAGAATATTTTAAATGGTTTTTATTTTATATTTATTTATTGTTTTCAAATTTTGTTTACATTTATTTTTAAATTTCCTTTTTATTTTTGAATATTTTCTTTTGATTTTTAATTAAAATAAACAAGATTTTTTAATGTATATGTTTGGCATTATTTTAAAAGTTCTATTTTAAATATTTTGTATGGTATGGTAAAAACAAAACCTTTACTTTAATATAAAGTCGACTTTAACAAAAATACACCTTTGAAAAATATTGATAGTAAGGCTGATTGAGTTTAAAGAAATTAATTATAAATATTAAAAAAAAATTAATAAAAAAAAAAAATAAAATACTATTGGTCCCGCCGGGAATCGAAACAGCGACCCTCTGTTTGGAAATGCCAAATGATACGAAAATAACTTTTTAGGATCACTTTTAAAGCAATTACTCTTTAGAAGCAATAGTTAAGTGATTTTTTGGATGTTGTTCAGAAGTAATTTTAAAAAAGCTGTAAAAATATACTAACGGATACTTTGGAAGCAATGAAAGAAGTGAGTTTTTAAAGTTGTTCAGAATAACTTCTAAAAAAGAAGTAAAAATACGGTAACGGATACTTGTGAAACATTGAAAGAAGTAGTTTGTAAAGCATTACTTCCAATTTTTTTTTTGCTGTTAAGTTGTTGATTTAGGCAACTCAGCCTTTAAGAAGTTTTTTGTAAGATATTGTATACAAGAATGTATATACTATTTCATTCTATTGAAAGTTGATTGTGTATTACTTAATAAGATATCAAATAAGAAATGGTAAGACTTTTTTGCTGGGTAACAGTGATATTAGTAAGTCTGATCTTTATATAAATATGTATTAGATTATTGTATGTACATTAGGGTGGCCGATTTGTAAGGACAAAAATGTGTCGATATTGTGCCATCGATTTTTCGAAAGCTTTTGGCATAAAGAAAAAAATTTCTACTACGACATATCAAAAAAATCATTTTCGAGGCGCCCAAATTTCGACAAAAACTTCGAACTTCGATACTGTTACGTTTTTATGTATCGGGTATAACATGTGAGTATGAGTAAAATCTGAACTTACTCACTTGAACGTGAGTGAGTGAGTGAAAATACATGTTCGTGTGTAATTGTGCGTGATTGGAATTTTTTCTCATGGCCGTGAGTGAGTGTGCGTGACTGGAATTTTTTTCTCGTAACCGTTAGTGAGTGTGAGTAAAAATTCACTCACGTGCCCATCTCTTAATCAAATCGCGGCTCGATCAAAATAAAAACATTTAAACTTGTTTTAATTTCATTTTAAAAAATCTATTACCTTTATGCCAACGTTGGAAATTTTGTTTCCCCAATGCTTTTGCGATAACGGGTTTTGAATCGATTTGACTAATTTTTAACAAACTTTTAGTTGAAAAACTGATTTAAGCAAAGATTTTAGTTATCTTCATTTAACACAATACTAAAAATCTTCAGTACTTTAACTAATTTTGAGTGTTAATTTTCAAAATTATTTATAACCAATTTTCAAGAACCCACTAGTTAAATTTTACACAATTTATTGTCAAAATATAATATTTTCATGTTTCTGTTACTACCCGGTAGATGGTGCCACCAGTATATTCGAGATATATCGAGATAGAGCAAAATTGACGACAATTTCTACTACCACTAACCGTGTAATACCCTCGTGAAGATGTTATCTCTATCCAAAAATAGACCTTGGTGGGGCCTTGGACCGATTGAAATTTTTAGTAAAAATTTTCCACTTTATAAAATGGCCCATATCTCGAAAACCAAGCGATATAGAGCAAAACGGACAAAATGTTTGCTCTTTGGAGTGCCTGTTACATGCCCTTAAATGATATGGACTATGCCCGTGGAGGGTGCCGTGACACTAAATTTTAACAAATTTTACGAATCAGTATAATGTCAAATAAAACTGTAACTTTACTAATTTTTTACTTAAATTCATATTTGCTAAATTTAACAATAAATTTTTTAAAATCAACAAATTTTATTTTAAGCCAAAAAACAGGAATAAATTTTGTTACAGTAACAAATTTTTCTGTTCAGTCAACAGACTTGTTGAGTGAACTTTTCGTCAACGGAGAGCGTTGTATTTTTTTTCTCTGTAGTTCAACAAGGCAGAGTTGGGAGTAATTATTTTTTTTGTAATGATCATTACTTATTTTCATTACCATTACATATACTTGATTGTAATGAAATATTTTGTTCATTTCCATTATATTCAAGTAATTGGAATAATTTTCTTTTTTAATTTACATTACATTCAAGTAATTGTAATGAATTTAATTTTAATTTTCATTGCAAAATTACACTCACAATATATTTTCCATAACCGATTTAGGTTTATTTGAAAAGTAATAGTTTGTTTACAATTGAAGAATCAATTAAAATACATTGAAACATATTGTTTAACTTTTATTATCAGTCAATAAAAAACAAACCAAAAAAATATGTATCGTCTAGTTTCTTTATATATAAAATTATTTCAATTCAAAATACAAGAAATTCTTTACTCATACACAGAAACATAGCCAATAAAAATATGAACGCGTGTGTTGTGTGGTAGTGTTTTGAAAATTCAAGCAAAAAAAAAAACTTCAAATATGAAAAAACAAACCACAAAATCGTTTTTTTTTACGTTTTGTCAGTTAAAAATTGATGATTGTTTTAACAAACTTTTCAATTATTTATATTTCTTTTATGGATTGCTTAATCAATGTTTGAAAATAAATAGCAAAATGGTTTGATTATAATGAAAAATCAGTAGTAGTTTTTTTAATTGTGATTTCAATTAATTGAATATGTACAATATTTTAGGTTGTTTTTAACGATAAAATATTGTGAGTGTAGGCATAGATTTACATATTACCATTACTTTTATGCAAAGATAAATATTTTTCAGTTTTTGCATTCTTTAGTTTGCATTAATCTTATGCCGATTCGTCGCTTAAAGGCCAAATAACGAATAAGCATAAATTTTGAATCTGAAGCTACAAAATGCCCCATAAATACATACCCAGCAAACGTCGCAATACGAAAGCGATACCCCAATCGTATTGCCTGGGAGAAAAATTTTATTGTGGCAATAATCGCCTTCGTATTGCGGAAGATACCCCAGTTGCTAGAAATCGTGTCCCGAAAGCAATACTTCTAAGCAATACGAAAGCAATTCTTCTGGAGGATAAACTTTAGATATTGCTAGTTTATCAGCTAGAAGATAAAATATAGAAAAATAGATATCGCCAAAATATCATTTGGTAGAATAAAGGAAGATATTCCCAAATATTCCCCCAGAAAATAAAACCAACGTTTTTTTTTTTTACTTTTTATTAAGAAATATGTAATGTGTCACTAATATGAATCTCACATTTATTATCTTGTTGTTGTACGAGTACATTACAGAAATCTTCTTGTTAAATTAAGCGCAACATTTACTTTTGTGACATCTGTTCTTCGTTTGCCATTGGACAACTTTTCTAAAAAAACACAATTAATATTTTGCTCAAAATATTATTGTAAATAATTGCAATAAATATTTTGCTAACCTTAATAAAAGCTATGTACAGATCTGGATTTTCGTAGGAGTTCCTTTTATTTTTCGAAATTTTCCAAAAATATTTTATAACAATTTTTGATTTTAAAATATACATATTTTTTTAAATGACGTAAATAATAATTATTTTTTCATTACGCTTATATTTCTTCTATCTGATAATAAGATGATATTTCCAAAATACTACTTGATTAATATCGTCTAAATGAAAAAAGGACAATATATCCGCAATATCTTCTGTGTGATATATCTTCCAATTGCTTGTTGGGTAAAATATATTAGGTCCAAAATATATTAGGTCCATTCGATTACTGGATAATTTGTACAAATTTTTACTGGATGGCGTTCGTTAACACAAATACTCAGTAAACAGAAAAAAAACAAGAGAGAATAAAGTGACAGTTCTATGATGATAGTTTCTAATTCTTTTTCTTGCAAATTTTTACTGGACAAATTTTTGCCAGTAAGAATTTTTAAGCAAAAAAAAAAAAAAACATGTTTCGAAAACATATCGTTGGCTTAGTCGGCAAACCTGTCAAGTCCGTTTTTTTTTAATTTTTCAGGAGAGACAAAAAATTGTCTAACTTTTTTTGGGTTAACTTTTTTTAAATCTGTAAACGCAGATTTCTTCTTTAGTTCATCTTGTTTAACCACAAAAAATCATAGAATTCCAAAATAAAAGTCTGCAGACTTATAGGCTCTTTTTGGACTTAGCACATTTGCTCTTTATAATTTTCTATTTTAAATGTGGACTTACCAGATTTTCTTTCAACTTTGTGGACTTAGCAGATTTTCTTTTTGTTATTTTATTTATGTCAGCAGAATCCATGACAATCGCCTAATAAAATTTATAATTAACAATGTTTTTCCTGAAAAAATTTATAAGTAATAGTTACCCAGCCAACATTTTTCTGAGCGCTCAGAAATTATGACTCATAAAAGACTCTGAAATGCGAATATTTTCAGAGTGCTCAAATCTTAGAGTCATAAATGAAACATAATAGACTCTTATTAATGAATGTATTCAAAATTTTTTTCAATGCTCATAAATTACTCAAAAATTTGTCACAAATGAATAATAAATGGCTCAGAAAATTTAAAATTTACCTGCAATGCTCATAATTTGGAGTCTTTTGTGAGTCATAAAAGTGCGCTCAAAAGAGGCTTCATCAGTGAAGAAAAACACCCTCATATATCTATGATTTCAGAAGGTCTAAGAGCTCTTTTATGAGTCTCCTCGGACTCCAATTGTACACTGGGTACCTTAAAAGTTAAAATAACTAAATAATTATACCCTACACCACTATGTGGTCAGGGCATTATAAGTTTGTGCTGATGTTTGTAACACCAAAAAATATTGGTCGTAGACCCACCTTATAGTATACCGATCGGTTCAGAATTTTTTTTTATTTCGATTTAACGATGTCCGTCTGTCCGTCCGTCTGTCTGTCTGTCCATGCAATCTTGTGCGCACTCTACAGGTCGCACCTATTAAGATATTTTGATGAAATTTGGTACGCAGACCTATGTTGGCCCAAGGACGAACAAGTTTGATTTTTTTGAACATCGGTCCATGTTTAGACCTAGTGCCCATATAAGGGTCCTACCAAAATTATACTGTTTATATGCTGCAGGTCGTAAATATTAAGATATTTTGATGAAATTTGGTACACAGACCTATATTGGCCCAATAATGCAGCCTATTGATTTTGGTGAACATCGGTCCATGTTTAGACCTAGTGCCCATATAAGGGTCCTACCAAAATTATACTGTTTATACGCTGCAGGTCGTAAATATTAAGATATTTTGACGAAATTTGGTATACAGACCTATATTGGCCCAATAACACAGCCTATTGATTTTGGTGAACATCGGTCCATGTTTAGACCTAGTGCCCATATAAGGGTCCTATCAAAATTATACTGTTTATACGCTGCAGGTCGCAAATATTATGATATTTTGATGAAATTTGGTACATAGACCTATGTTGGCCCAAGGACGAAGCCTATTGATTTTGGTGAACATCGGTGCATGTTTAGAACTAGTGCCTATATAAGGGTCCCCCCAAAATTATATTGTTTTTACGCTGCAGGTCGCAAATATTAAGCTATTTTGATGAAATTTGGTACATAGACCTATGTTGGCCCAAGGACGAAGCCTATTGATTTTGGTGAACATCGGTCCATGTTTAGAACTAGTGCCCATATAAGGGTCCCCCCAAAATTGGTTTGGTTACAAACTGCAGGTCGCAAATATTAAGATATTTTAATGAAATTTGGTGCGTTGACTCACATTATAGAAAATTTTGACATAAGCCCCATTTTAACCCATTCGAATTTCGGATCCAAACAATACACCAGACTGGTGTAGGGTATTGTATAGTCGGCATGCCCGACTTTAACCTTTTTACTCGTTATCTTTAATAATGTTTTGTCTTTTTAAATAAACAAAAGTCGCATTTAATTCTATTGAAGAAATTTGTTGAAACAAAATGTGTGTTGTTTTCAGCTAGACTTAGCATGTGGTTTTCGATGTTTTGTTTTTATACCCTACACCACTATGTGGTCATTATACCCTACACCACTATGTGGTCAGGGTATTATAAGTTTGTGCTGATGTTTCTAACACCAAAAAATATTGGTCGTAGACCCACCTTATAGTATACCGATCGGCTCAGAATTTTTTTTTATTTCGATTTAACGATGTCCGGCTGTCCGTCCGTCCGTCTGTCTGTCTGTCCATGCAATCTTGTGCGCACTCTACAGGTCGCAAATATTAAGTTATTTTGATGAAATTTGGTACGCAGACCTATGTTGGTCCAAGGACGAACAAGTTTGATTTTGGTGAACATCGGTCCATGTTTAGACCTAGTGCCCATATAAGGGTCCTACCAAAATTATACTGTTTAAACGCTGCAGGTCGTAAATATTAAGATATTGTGATGAAATTTGGTACACAGACCTATATTGGCCCAATAAGGCAGCCTATTGATTTTGGTGGACATCGGTCCATGTTTAGACCTAGTGCCCATATAAGGATCCCCCCAAAATTGGTTACAAACTGCAGGTCGTAAATATTAAGATATTTTAATGAAATTTGATGCGCTGACTCACATTATAGAAAATTTTGACACAAGCCTCATTTTAACCCATTCGAGTTTCGGATCCAAACATTAGTTGGCTTTTAACCAGACTGGTGTAGGGTATTGTATAGTCGGCATGCCCGACTTTAACCTTTTTACTCCTTTTTTTTTTTGGACTTGGCAGAATTGCTTAAATTGCTATGACAACGCCATGTAAAAGTGACGAGTCCATTTCATATAAAGGGGCCAGTTCGGTGACAGTTTGTTAAAATTTCCCGTAGGCTAATTACACATGCAATTACACAATTACATGTAATTGTAATTGAAAAAAAATTAATTACAATTACATATTGTTTGTAATTGCAACTCAAAAAAGAACAATTACAATTACAAGTAATTGAAAAATTTTTTTATTTAAAAAAATAATTTTTGTATATTGTTAGATATGGTCCTATATAATATGATAAAAAGTATAAGGTTAATATTTAGATATAATTGTATCAAACTATGTCCACTTTTATAACATTTTATATAATTTGATGTAATTGGATGAGGACAAAATTCGGATACAATTGCATCGAATTGCATAAAATTGTATCAAATTGTACCAAATTGTATACAATTTGATACAATATGATACAATAAGACGTTCTCATTTTTCGGATATAATTATATATAATTACATAAAAGATTATATATAATTAAATATAACTTCATATGGCTCCATATAACTTTTTTTTACTTGGGTTAAGAATGCTGTTGTTAATAATTTTACTTAAAAAAGTTTTTGTTAGAGAGCATATTTAAGGTTTTAACACATATTTCGCATAAAATTAATATGATTTCGATGTACGATTTCGTTAGGTTTTACTTTTGCTTCTTCAGGTTTTTTGCGTATTCGTAAATTCTAAAATGTTAAAAAAAGTCTTTTCGTGGTAAATTCGTGTTCCAACTGCTAAATTTTGATATAAGTTGCCATTTGTAGTTAAAAAAGAGAAGATCGCCGATCAAAATTTAAAATTTAAATTTTTCAGAAAAAATTACGTTTTGCTAATCAATAGGAAAATTGTTGAATTTACCAGCAAAAAGCGTTTTAAATGAAAAGTTTTTTTAAGTGAAATAGTAAACGACACTTTATGGAATGCGAGTACATACCAAGCACTATTGAAAAGCTTTTATGAGTTTAAGCTGCTCTAAATACCAATTCCACTTTGGTTTTTAAAGTGGAATCAAAACGATTTTTTTTTTGTCGTTTTACGTTTTCTGGAGAAACATTTTAAGTACCACTATAAAGCCTGTAGCATACTCGATACTTACCAGAACGTTTTATTTTCAATACAAAACTATCTGTAGCACCCTAAACTGCAAATTCAGAAGGAAAAAAAGTAAAACTTTCAAAATAAATTATGGAAATCATAAGAAAACCTTCTAAAAATATTCTTCTTAATCAAAAATTCTCTCCTTTCGTAGCGACCAGTTAAAATTTATATGTATATTTGGTGTTGTAATCAGCTGTGTCTACAAATTTGCAAATTGTTGCAAATTTTCTGTTCGAGTACATGTTTGGGAAAATTTCATTTTAAGAGTAAGTTTGTACTGAGTAATTCTTACTGGACTTGACTGAGAAAAGTAATCGAATCGACCTATTATATGAAAATTGATCATTTTGCCCAAAAAGGCGCGACTATAGAAATATCAAACGTATTTCGCTTTTAGTAAAGTAATGATTTTTTTTATTACTTCAAAATTTTTTTTATTGCATTACAAACACAAAGTAACAAAACTATCATTAAATAAAGTAATGTTAATTAGGATAAAATGTAATAGCAATGATTTTGGACCATCTCTGAAACAAAGCATGGCACTAAAATTCAGCTAAAAAAGTTAGCATTTTCTTAATTTTTTATTGACTAAAAATTTATGAATTTCCTTACGGGAACATAATGTGTAAGAAGAGTTCTGTAGAATAAATCAGTATCTATTAAATAAATATCGGCAAAGCAGCGCTCCCGTTTGATTTACATTGCAGTCGATATCAATTTAATATAAAAATAAGCTATATGGGCTTTAAGCTGCGTCAAAAGACCTTTAAATTTTGACCATTGTTTTTTATAAAAAAAAAAAAATATATATATACATATATAAAATACATACTCGACAAATATTTTATCAAATTATTCATAAATATGTGCATAAAATATTTCGCTAAACATTAAAATAGTATTTAATAAATATAATTTAAATAGGAAATTAACTGAAATAATCATGGAATTCATAGCATTTCTATCTTAACTGCTCGTAGTAAGACTTTTGGAAAGACGGTAATATATGTTGTTGTCGCTTCCGTTGAAGTTGTTGCAGAAGCCGTTTTTTTTGCTTTTGTTGGTAGACTTTATTAGTTGGAGTAGGCATTTGTATAACTGGTGGTACTGCTGTTGGTTTCTCAGCCTCTTGCAAAGGCTGTTTTAGCTTTTCTAAGAGCTCACTTAAATCAAGAGTAATCTTTGGTTGAGATATTCCCTCAGCGGCTTGCAGACCTACCATTTGTGATGATAACGCATCTACATCCTGCCGTGCAGCAAATAATAATTGATCATGAGCAGCAAGCTGTAATTGTGCTGTTTGAGCTCGTATTGCTGCAGATGCTACTTCCTGTTGAGAATTTTGCAAAGCTGCAGTTATAGCACGGACATGATTGGCAGCTTCTTCGAGAGATTGTTGTGCCGTATTGGCAACAGCTTGAGCTTTTTTAATTTCGGCAGCTTCAAGTTGTACCCGTGCCTGTGCTATATATAAATGTTGTACTAAATTTCGTAAATCTTTGGCTTTTGCTTCTTGTTCTTCATTACTTTGCTGTGGAGCTGCAGGTGGTGGAGAATTCTCTTGTTCTGGTATAAACGTTGTGGTCTGTTCTATTTGTGATGTTGGTATTGAGGGGGTTGAAGACGACTGAGGCATTTCAGATGTTGGCTCAAGTGTAACTTTAACGAAATACAAAATGAAAAGACTATTTTATTTCTATTACATTTGCTTACTACATTCAGTTGTATGCGCTTGTTGCGAGTCATCAGTTAAACTCATTATGGCCGAATGTGGCAATCCTGTGAAAAAGAACTTCTTTGGCCTCTCATTGTTATTCAAACTGATTGCCTCTTCAATTTCAGGATAAAAATCAAAATAGTCATTATCGTTATGCAATCGACTTTCTAGTGAATCAACTATATGATGTGCCGTCATAAGCAGTACTTGCAGGAAACGGAAACAAAAATAATATTGTTTTAAATTAGACTAATTTTTAAACAGTAGAGTATCTTACCAATGCATAAGTATCCTTTTAGTCTCATTGCTGAAACACCCAAATTAAAGTTGGTTTTATTTTTAAATCTATATTTTTGTTTTAATTAATATTTTTAAATTGTCAAAATTTGATAGTGTTCCAAAATAAACAAAAAGGCACAGCAAAAGACATTTTAAGAAAATGTAAATCTTTTATACACTAGCTGTATTTTGTCTCATGCCTATCAACGTTAAGTATTTAAAGCAAATATATGTTAAACCGATTGTAGTGTAAAAAAATTTTAAACAGGTTATGTTTGTAATTGTTCCGTTATAATCGAATGTACGTTAGCAAAAGTTTTCAGGAAGTAACGCAAATAAGTTACGCTAGGTGTGAAAATGTATAAACGTTGAGTTTTCAACGTTGATAATTATCCGTGTTGAAAGTTAACGTGCATACGAAAAGTAGTGTGTTAGTTTTCGTCTTAAACGAATTTTTATGCACTCGATCCGACTGTAAATGCCGAAAATATAACGAAAAATGTAAAATGGCGACCCCTACGGCATCAAAAATCTTATGCACTTTCACTCACTGATCGGCCAACACCATATCGTGAATTAGCCGTCCAGAACGTTAAGCGTCACTAGTGCTTGTGCGACCACAACGAAACTCACTAAACCACTTTTTTACCATTAGTTGATGGTGCAGAGTAACCTTTAGTACTTTTCGCAAAAAATAATGTTTGATGAGCACTCGAAATTCACTTTTTTCCATTTTTACAAAAATCCACGAGGTTTTATATTTTGACACCTATTAAACGCAAAGTTAATGACGGAACTTGCCCAAAATTATAAGTAGTCTACTAACAGATGGTACTTGACAGGAGCAGTGTTGCATTTCATGTAACTTCGAGGGAAGTTAGAAAAGTCATATACTGATTGATCCGCCCTCTTATTTACATTTTTGAGTTGCCAACTTTGTGAAAAAATATTAAAATTTTAAAATTTTTTGTAGGGATTTTTGTAGCCCATATGGTCGATAGTTCCAAATATGGACCAATCCTATTTTGAATCAATAGGCTTTGTCCTTGGGACCATGTGAGTCAGCGAACCAAATTTTATTGACATATCTTCGTATTTGCGACCTGCAGCGTGTAACCAAGCAAAGAGGGGCACCCTTATATGGGCACTAGGACTAAACATGGGCCGATTTTAACCAAATTCCACAGGCTTCGTCCTTAGGCCTACCCTTATAAGGGCACTAGGTCTAAACATGGACCGTTTTTAACTAAAATCAATAGGCTTCGTCCTTGGGCTGACATACACACCTGATCATAATAATAGATACACCTAAATCATACATGGGACTAATTAATTAGGTGGACTGATTTCATTACCATTACATTGATATGAATTGTAATGAAATTATTTTCATTACCATTTTTTTAATTAATGGAAATGATTCTAAAATTTTATTTCATTGATTAATGACAATGATTTTAAATTTCATTACCATTGATAAGTTATGTTTTATAACTTCCTTAATAAGTTATGTTTTATAACTTCCCTGGCCAAACCAGTTGTTCGTTTTCATTTGTCTGAATTTTTTTGTAAACAAATTGTTTTTAGTCAATTGTAATTAGTTCTTTTTATACATTAGTGTAATTTCATTACCATAAGTAATGATTTTTCTAATGAAAAATATTTCATTACCATTAAATGGTAATGAAATTTTTTTCATTGTCATTAGTATGAACTAAAGGGCTGCGTTAGTGCAATCGGTTTGTTGTAGTCATTAAATCACATGGTACTAGTATGTGTGCATTACGATTTAAACCACCCTGTTACGACTAGAAGACAAATCAAAACGTAAGCGAGCTTAAGCATTAAACATGGCAACGAAAAAAAACAATAAGTGATTGATTGTAGTGACACACGATTGTTCGCTACCATAACATAGCAAATAGTACTTTGAACTAGTGTTTAAGTATCGCAATGAATGCTATGGATGCGATGGTGTGTTGTGTTATAATATATAGGTTTTATAAAACGAAAAAGTATAAATGTACACTCAGATAAAAAAGTTAGCATTTAGTTAGTTGTTCTTTATTTTCAATTCAATGTTTGTTTTACAATTTTTATATTATTATATAAAAAAGTTAGTAAAAAAAAAAATTAATAATGTTTTTAATGCATAATAAATTATAAAAACAAAAAAAATAATTTATATTAATTCTTATTAATATAAATATATATAGCTTTTTGGCGATTTTTTTAATGTCGATGATTTTTTAATTTTGATGATTTTTTTCTAATTTTCGACGATTTCTTTAATTTTACCGATTTTTCTAAATTTTGCTATTTTCAAAATTTTGGCGGTTTTTTATGATTTTTTCAAATTTTGACAATTTTTAAATTTAAACGATTTTTTTAATTTTGGCAATTTTTAAAATTTTTAACTTAGTTGGGAAACACTAACCGTAAAATACCGTTAACGATTCGAAACCCTTTCAACGAACTATTTTTAACCCTAAAATACCACTAACGAAGTAACTTAAAATACCGTTAACCTTAAAATAACCTAACGAAATAAATTAAAATACCGTTAACCCTAAAATAACTTAACGATATAACTTAAAATACCGATACCCTTAAAATAACCTAACGAAATTCTATAAAATAAAATTTACCAAATTCATTCCAAAAAAAAAACATTTAAAAAGAATCGGTGGTATAATTAAACAATATTGAAAAATAAAATTAAAAATAAATAATATAATAAAACCAATACGTAGTAGAGTTTGCTAAAAACCCTACTCAATGTTCCTTAATGTATTCGTCGCTTTAGAGCTTTTTTTGGTATCATTAGAGTATTTCACATATTAAATAGTTAAAATATTCATTACGATCAACTAAATAATTTTTTGGGGGTAGACATTTGTCTATTTTTTTTTTTTTATGAAAAGCCGATCATAATCGTCTTTACATAAAAAAAAACAACACGAATGAAAACAAAACTCTCAACTAAAAGCATAACAAAAAAAAAATACTCCATTCATTAGCATGATAGCTTTCAACAAAGTAGGTACGTATTTCGGTTACATACATCAGTGTTGCCAGTCTTTTCATACCTTATCTCCAATTTTTAATTTGCCATCCCAAAAAATTTCCAACTTTTATTTTATATAAAAATTTGTTTTCGTTAATTTTTTCGAAAATTAGTGGAAAAATACCATATTCGTTTATTTTTTGCGGTAAGTTGTACACTCAGACTCAATAAATTTGTGCTTACAACAAATTATAAAAAAGAACAAATAAATTTAAATAACAGCAAAGAAAATTTGAACCAAAATTTTTCATTTTAAATATTTAATAATAAACAGACATTTAATAAATAACAGACATTTTGTTGTGTATGGTACTGCATTAAAAAGTTTTAGCATTTCAGCAGATGGATTAACTTTTGACAATTGAGTAACTTGTAAAGTATACATTTAATTTAAGAAGAACTTCTTATAACTCTTACTAAATAACTTTAAAAATTTTAGAACCAAAACGAATTTGAATTTTCACCAAGAGGAATTATAGTTTCTAGGAACATTACCTTGCCAGACTCAAATTTTTTTAGCTAGAAATCATTCACTATTATCATCATTCTTAGAAAAAAATATAAATATTTAGAATTATCAGGATTAAATTCATAAAAATATGAAAAAGCAATAATATATTTTATCCCCAAATGATCCCCTAAAATTTCGTATCATCCCCAATAAATTCACAGTTCTACAAACGGAAGTTTTTATCCCCATTGATGATACAATTCCCAATTTTGGGATAAATCCCCCAAACTGGCAACACTGTTATACATAAGTTTTCAGTAACACTAAAACGATGGTGTTGATATTGTGTTGGTTGCTTAAGTTCACAATAATATGATGTGCTAATGTACTGTTGTCATCCGTGATAAACGATTCATGATGGGATTCGTCTCACTATCCATAAGCTTTTTGCCATCGTGTTTTTTTTTTTTTTGTTGTTTGTACTGATTCAATCGTTATAAAAAGTAAAACCACACAACTTGTTATGGCTTGTAGGCTATCATGTGTCTTGAAATCTCATTTAAGATGAATCGTTCAGCCCTTTAGTATGAACTAATGGTAATGAAAATTCAATGGTAATGAAAAATTCCCATGTATGACCTAAATATATTTCGTTTAAGGAAAGAAAAAACTTTTTTTTTATAAATAATAGAAAAATACAATAAATCAGTTCATTTTTATTTATAACAATTAAAGAAACAACTTAATATTTTTCATTTATAACATTAAACAAAATAAAAATTAAATTATATGTTTACTAAGTACGTTCATTTGGTGTTCATAATAATAGATACATTTTACAAAATTCAAAAACACTTCATTTTAGGTTAAAAATTATTAAGAAATATTAAAGTAAAACTAGTACCCAGTGCATCCTCCTTTGGTTTGCAGAACTTTCTGCACTCTTCTTGGCATACTACATACATTATTCTCCGAGAACCAATTCTTAACTAACCTGGAACTGTGTTTAGGGTCGTTGTCTTGCTGAAAAGTCCAAAGTAATGGCATATCTTTTTTAGTATATGAAAGCATTACATTTTGCAATATTTCCCTATACACATCTGCGTTCATTGTATTTTCAATACGATGTAATGGGCCAACACCGTACCACGAGAAGCATCCCTAAACTATTACGTGGAATTCTTTTCCTTTAGGGCGACAGACATTCATTTGGCAGTCGTTTCCAAACAAATTAATTTTTGTTTCGTCGCTCCATAGGATGTTTCGCCATGTTTGTTCGCCTTCTCATCCAGACCAAAGTAAATGTTCTTTAGCAAAATCTAATCTCATCTTTATATTTTGTTTGCGCAGGAGTGAAACTTTTCTAGCAATTCTTCCGGGTAATTTAGCATGCAGAAGACGACGACGAACTGTTGGAGCACTGACTACATTTTCAATTTCTGCAGAAATAGCCTTTGAAGACTTGAAAGGGTCTTTTTTTGCAATGATGATAATACGTCTATCAATTTCTTGGCTTGTTTTATGTGGTCTGCCACGTGTTTCGACAGTTTTCTTTTTAGGTAAGGCATTTTGGACAAAACGCAAAGACCTTCCAATGTTTTTTGATATTTCTCTCAATGATTTTCCCTGTTTTCTCATTGTTTGAACTATTTGTCTCTTTTCTTTGCTACAATGTTTGTTTCTTCCCATTTTCTAAAAAATCTTACACTAAATTTATTATATTTTTCTTTAAAATAAAAATACACTTACAGCTTAATGTAAAACAAAAAAAAATTAACAATTTTAATTTGATGCAAAAAGAAAACGGTAAATTAGTCAATTGTATCTATTGTTATGATCCACAATTCTACGTAATTTAAATAAATTCTTAACTGTAAATAAATTGAAAACAACATGCTTGCTATATTTTTCTTTATAATGGCATCGTCACATCAAACTCATTAGGAAAATAAAAAATCCAGAAGTTTAGAAGAGAAAATCTTAGATTTATGATCACTTTAATATTAATTAATAAGGTGTATCTATTATTATGATCAGGTGTGTAGGTCTGTATACCAAATTTCATCAAAATATCTTAATATTTGCGACCCGTAGAGTGCGCACAAAGATTGCGTGGACAGACAGACAGACGAGCGGACGGACATCGTTAAATCGAAATAAAAAGTGATTTTGAGCCAATCCGTATGGTATAAGGTTGGTCTAGGTCCAATATTTTTTGGTGTTACAAACATCACGACAAACTTATTTTACCCTCTCCACGTAGTGGTGTAGGGTATAAAAACAAAGAAAATTAAAAACAAAAGCAATTTATTAACTTTATGTACCAAAAATACTCAAAACCGACGTGCAATTACCAAAAGCAGAAAACTAAAAATAACGGTAACTGTATTTTAGGGATAACGGTATTTTATTTATGTCGGTAAGGGTATTGTAATTGTATGGGTATTTTTTATTTCGGTATCCGTATTTGAAAGACAATAGTAGTTCAGTTATTTCGCTAACGGTATTTTAAGAATAACGGTATTTCGGTTACTTTGGTAATGGTGTGTTAGGTAGTCAGTTGAAAGGGGTTCTGAATCGATAATCTGGTTTAAATTATGTCTTTTTGTAATTATATACATTAATTTTAACACCAAGTAAAAAAGTTTTGATATAGTCATATATTATCATATAAAATTTTGTATAATTTATATTGGAAAATATATATCAAGATATAATTATATAAAATTTTACGAAATTATATCCTAAATATATAACTATATCTTGTTTTATATTGCACATTATATAGTGCAACATATTACAATATCCAATTATATATAGACCTATATATATATGTATATATGCCTCATATAATTATGTATAATTGTATCGAATTGTATACCATTATATCTAGTTGGATATGATTATATTAGATAAATTTGGATGAGGACAAATCCGGATAAAATTGTATCAAACCATATCTTATTCCATCAAATTATATCTAATTGTGTCAAATTAGATCTAATACGATCATAATACGATCTAATTTGATACAATTAGATGTTCTCATTTTTCGGATATAATTATATATAATATCAAGTCATATAATTTTTTTAGAAGGGACAATAAAAAATAAAGTTCTTACAAAATAAAACAAAAATTAAATAAAATGATGTTTGTATATGAATTTGTTCTACCAGACAAAATATTTCAACTTTTTTATTTATCGATAGGTAATCAATTTTTAATGGTTATTTTAATGTGGTTTTTGTTCAAAAGTATTATTTTTTTAATACAACGCCTTAAATATGTAAGTGATACTCGTATACACACATAATAATCCATGCATAAAAATACGAAATTAATGTCAAAACAACAAAAGCTTTCGTAAAATAAATCATTTTTCGTATATTTTACAAAACTTTTTGTTATTTTGACATTTTTTCGTAATTTTATGCATGGATTATTATTAGTGAATTCGACAATTCAAGTGATTGAAATAACACTCGGATAATTTAAAAAATTCAGTTTTTCACATAATTTTGTATGAAAGAGTCACTGTGGTTATCACCACGTTTTACGAAATAGAAAATTTGATAAAAAATAGGTGAAGTTAAGTGTGGTGTTTTTAGAAATTACGCTATAAATATTGTTTCTACTTGATTTGAAAATTGTTTGTCTATGTGTGGTGATCGCATCTTCTACTTAAAATTGATTCCGAGGATGCGTGTTCCGTGTAGAAGTGGAAAAGTTTCAACAAATATTTATATAATTTGAGGGATTGGTATTTTATTATCTATTGCAAGATTATTGAAAAGTTAATACAAATTTTCTTTCTATATTATAATTTCTTTAAAATAAGCACGTCCTTAATATATACATACAAGAGAATGTGGCTTAAATGCACGCTTTTATGATTTGTACATAAATATTATGACATGACTTCATATTTACATATTTACTATATACTCCACCTATATACATACTTTTAAATACATTCACAAGTTTTTTTTTAAGTGTAACTTTATACAATGAAGTTTGCTTATAACGGCTAGCTAATATATTGTAGAATTTTTTTAAAGAACATAAAACAGTAACGGAGTACTGTTTTATGTTCACAGAGAAAACAGATTCGCGCTGATAACCGAGTTTATTGCCAATCGAAGTATTCATCTAACGGGATTTATGCCCTCGTAAACCGTGTATTTTTGTAAACCGTATATTTATAACTTTACCTGTTTATTTGAATGACCGCACCTTTTAAAACTATTCACATCTCAATTTTCCATTTAGCCACTTTTTCATAAATTAAACACAGAATTTTTTAAATTTGTATATTTAAAAACAAATAAAACTGAAAATAAAAAACAACACACAAAAAAAATCAAAATAAGTTTATTTTTGACAATAGTCAAATGTATGTATAAATACGAAAAAGTTTATACACAAAAATGTAAGCGTATATTTACCAGGGCTCGTAAACTAGTTTTGACATTAATCGAGTAAACTTACAACATATACACAGTATACGAGGCGTTAATACTATAAATGAATACCTTTAATGTTTTGATTGGTTGATTTTTGAAAGCTTGACAAATAATATTAACTACAACCCTGCAAACATTACAATACGAAAATGTGTCGCAATCATATCGCCTGGAAGAAAAACTTTATTGCGACAATAATCATGGTCTTATTGCGGAAGATCCCACTTTCGGGAGTAAATGTCGTCTCCCAAAGCAATGCGAAAGCGACACTTCTGCATTATAAATCAGCGATATCGTTAATTTATCATCCGAAAGATAAAAAGGTGTTTGATCCTCGAAACAAACTAAATGATTTATATTTTCCATTATTAAATTTAACTCTGAAAAAGAATATTTGCATACATAATCCATTGACGAAAACATTAATTATTTTATTGCCATCATACCCGGTTTTTTCCGCTCACTAAATCCTCATTTTTCAACGAATTTGTTGCGCACAAATTTTTTGTAAAAATTTTATTAAAATTTAAATTTTATTTTTCCAACATTTTTAAAGTTTTTATTTTGTTTTGTTAATTTCCAGATGATAAAAAGGTGATATTGCTGCAATATTATCATAAAAAAATTATGACAAAAAACACAATTTTGGAATGGTTTTTCCAAATATCTCCAAAATATCTTCCAAATGATTAAAGGAAGACAATTTCAAAATACTACTTGACTATTTTCATTCAAATCAAAAATAGAACATATCGCTTTATTATCTTCTTGGAAGATATCTTCCAAATACTTGCAGGGAATGATGTCGAAAAACTACATCCACATCATATTATTGACAAGTTCCAACTACAAACATCAAATTTAAGTATTTCAAATTAAAGTGCAATATCGTAATTTCAAATAAGTTAATATATATTGCACAGCTGAATCCATGATTATACAATTTTCATAAAAAGTAAAATGTCGCCAAGTAACCAACCAAGCAACCTTTGATGTTGCAGATTTAATTTTAATAAATTCAATGACGTTGGTAGTTGTAACTGTTAAACAAGATTTGTGTCTATGGACCATAGACATAAATCACATAGACTATGGTTTACCGAAGTGATTGCGATTAATATGTTAGGCCTAATTTTAGTATTTAAAAGAAGTTTAACACTTTTTTTATTGGAAAAAGGTGCGAGTAATTTAAATTTCCTATAGCCAAACTCCATTGTATTTAAAATTGTATATTTTTTCTAGTTTCTTTATAAACATTTGTGTCCATGTGATTGTTTTCTTAATATAATAGTTAATCTATCAACATTTTCCTTATACAAAATATATTTTTTTATATGTAATTGTGTATGTTTTATAAATTTCTCCTTATAAATATTTCTAAAGTTTTTTAATTTATTTGCATTTTATAATTAATTATCCAATTATAATTTATTTTTATACTTGTATAATGTAATTTTTACTTATAAATTTAAATTAAAAATAAAAAAAATCACATAACAACACATTTTGTAGGAAGTGGCAGAGTTGCGTCGGCAAGTGGCACTTGAAAATCTACAAAATCAACGTATGGACAACTATGATCAAGATGTACCTGTGGAATTTGAATGTTGTTTTTGCACATCAAAGGTATGTTACTAAATAATATATATGAAATAATTATTTTTAAATAAATTTAAATAATGGTGTAAAGTTAAGTCAAGGTATTTCAATACTGCATATTCGTAAAAATATTTGGGATAATTGCTCAATTGTATCAATTTATCGGAATAATAGTGGCGTTCATATAAACTCGTAAATTCCTTGTAAACCTTGTATAAATACAATTACGAGTAGAATACGAGTTTATATGAAAACCCCTAATATTTTTTATATATAAATATTCAGTAGGAGTACTTTATATATATTTGTATATACTATTCGGATCAGTACAATGTTTGTATAGTTACTATAAAATTTTTGTTTTACTTTTTCTACACTACTTTTTGTAATTTTAATGCAAATATATTTATAAAAAAAAAACTTAACTGGCAGCAATATGTATTGAAATTTTTGTACAAAATAAACAAATTTTGGGCGGAATTGTGACACCAGTTTAAAATAATATGAATAATAGTTATGGCAGTTTTGATATTTTGAAATAGATGAGTATTGCTAATATTTATATTGAATTCTCTGAAGCCATTTTTCTTATCAATTTTCATCAGATCAGATGATATAAATAAATAAGATATGAAGTGACATGCAATTAGATCTACATATGGCTATTAGACCGACTCACGAAAAAAGTAAAAAAGTGCCCCCCTCAAAATAAGCCTTGATTTGTTTTATGATGATTCCCAAAATATTTCGGGTCCAGCAATGAGATCTCACGAGCTGGAGCATTTTTAAAAAAGTATTTTTTTAGTTTTTGTAAGAATTTTGCATTTTAGCTGAAGACGACATACAAAAGATGGCTATCATTTGAAAGATTTTTTTTAGGAGCGTCCAGCAGTACATATAACAAGTTCAAGCATATCCAGACATGTCCTATTTTCAAGGATATTCTGTAAAAAAACTAATTTTTTACTCTTTTGTCGCAGAAGTATATGATTGAAATGTCAAACTTACATATCATAATCTAAAGTCAATTTAAATGAACACTTATTTCAGATTTTTTTGAAATTCGCGATTTTTCGCGTTTTATCAGAAATTCAATGTGGTGGAAACAATATGTTCTAAGTAAATAGGGCAATATGGATACCAAAACTTGTCTTTTGACAAGTAAGTCATCGCTGAGTGGATATAGTTAAAAATTTTGCAAATTTAATACATATTTCACGGGGCTCTGGATTAAATTTTGATAAAATTTGGAGTTTACCTAATTTACTAAAAAAATTGTTATAGGTTTATTATTAAATAAAATTTTTTATTGAAATGCGCGTGTCTGTAATTTTTTTAAAAAGAAACTAAATATAGACTGACTGAAGGTTTTTTTTCTGTTAAATTGCATTTGTATCTCTACATCTATGAGAAACTGAATGTAAATTATTCACAAAATTTTATAAAAATTTTTTTAACAAAAAAAGTTATTTCGTCAAAAAAGCGCGAGTTCTGTATTGCTGGTCTTATCGAATTCTTTCAAATATATTTTTATTCTTTGTAATTTACTTGTAAAAATTGTATCATCTTTCTTTGATTTGAAAATAATTTAAACAGAAAGTGATATTAATTTATGATCTGGAGTCAGACTAAAAAGAACATTCATTTACTTAAAAATAAGAGATCAACTAAATATTCCCCCATTCATCTTTAAACACATTGACACGGTGCAAAAATATAATTTAAATAATATACATTTAAATTTAACGGTTCGTTGTAATTTAAAAATCTGTGGTTATCATACACAGAGTTGAATAGAATCAGCTGAGATATCTTAAGAATTAATGTTCAAAGCAAAATAGAGTAATAATAACAAAGGATAAAAATAGCATTTTTAAATTTCGTTGATGTTAGTCTAAGTTGAGTTGTTGATACGAAATTAGATTTTCTTTCAGCGGTCACATAAGTAGACAACATTAAAATATTAGCCCACACAAGACGAAATACACTGATGATGGCTTTGTAGCGAAAGCCGAAAATACGTATTCTGTATTGCTGGTCTTATCGAATTCTTTCAAATATATTTTTATTCTTTGTAATTTACTTGTAAAAAATTGTATCATCTTTCTTTGATTTGAAAATAATTTAAACAGAAAGTGATATTAATTTATGATCTGGAGTCAAACTAAAAAGAACATTCATTGAATTTTTTTCTGTTTAGTTGCATTTTGATCTTACATCAACTAGGCACTGAATGCAAATGCAGATTGCAGTACCCGAAAAATTTAAAAAAAAATTGGTCCAGAGCACCGTGCAAAATATAAGAAAAGTTTTCGTATCTAAATAGCCCTATTTAGAACATATTTCTTCCACCACATTGAATTTCTGATAAAACGTGAAAAATCGCGAATTTCAAAAAATCTAAAACACGTGTTCACTTAAATATATAGATTATGACATTTTAATCAGAAACATCTCCGTAGAAAAGATTCAAAAATTTGTTTTTTTATAGAATATCCTTGAAAATAGGACATGTCTGGATGTGCTTGAACACGTTATATGTACCGCTGGACGCGCCTCAAAAAAACATTGCATATGATATGAGTATGTTGTCTTCAGATAAAATGCAAAATTCTTACAAAAACAAAAAAAATACCTTTTTATACCCTACACCACTACGTGGAGAGGGTATTATAAGTTTGTGTTGATGTTTGTAACACTAAAAAATATTGGTCGTAGACCCACCTTATAGTATACCGATCGGCTCAGAATTTCGATTTAACGATATCCGTCCGTCCGTCTGTCTGTCCATGCATTCTTGTGCGCACTCTACAGGTCGCAAATATTAACATACTTTGATGAAATTTGGTACACCGATTTACGTCAACCCAAGGACGACGCCTATTGATTTTGGTTAATATCGGTCCATGTTTAGACCTAGTGCCCATATAAGGGTCCCCCCAAAATTATATTTTTTATACGCTGCAGGTCGCAAATATTAAGATGTTTTGATGAAATTTGGTACACCGACCTATGTCGGCCCATGGACGAAGCCTGTTGATCTTGGTAAAAATCGGTCCATGTTTAGACCTAGTGCCCATATAAAGGTCCCCCCAAAATTGGCTTGGTTACACGCTGCAGGTCGCAAATATTAAGATATTTTAATGAAATTTGGTTCGCTGACTTACATGGTACCGAGAACAAAGCCGATAGATTCTAGATAGAATCGGTCCATATTTGGACCCTTCGCCCATATGGGCTTTATTTACGATTTTCTCTTCTTTTATTATTTTATAGAAAATTTTGACACAAGTCCCATTTTAACCCATTCGAATTTCGGATCCAAATATTAGTTGGCTTTTAACCAGACTGGTGTAGGGTATTGTATAGTCGGCGTGCCCGACTTTAGCCTTTTTACTCGTTTAAAAATGGTCCAGTAGTGAGATCTCATTGCTATAACCGAAATATTTTGGGAGTCATCATAAAACAAACCAAGGTTTATTTTGAGGGGGCACACTTTTTTTCTGCCCATATAAGGTGCGTTGCCCTAATGTCTATACATATTTTTTTTTTTTTTTTTTTTTTTTTTTTAAGAGAAGCAACACTCAGGAAATTCTTCCTATTAATTAACGTGTTGCTTCCTTTGGAAAGGGGATAGAGAAGAAGTGAAAGGTGGTGAAAGATGAAGGGCTTCAAATATGGCATTAGTTGTTCGATAACACTATGCGACAGTCAAAATCGGGATGGGATGAAACCAACGGGAAATGTTATATCGGTCAAAAACAAGTTATACGTGTCCCGGCGTTTCGCTGGGTCACCTCTAGGAATCGAGATATATCTTTTTTTTGATATAACTCGAGAACCACTAGTCCGATTTTGCTCAAACAATTTTAAGAAAATTAAAAATTACAATTCCTTTAATCTGTTCATATAACGTTTTTCTATATACTCAACAGTTTTGCCGGTAAAAATAAATGTTTGTTACCGGTACCATAAAAATCAATAACCTTTTGTTTATTACTTTTTTTTAATATTTTAGGCAAAAAATATGTTTTTCTTCATACATTTATTTTTACCGGCAAAACTGTTGAGTATATAGAAAAACGTTATATGAACAGATTAAAGGAATTGTAATTTTTAATTTTTTTAAAATTGTTTGAGCAAAATCGGACTAGTGGTTCTCGAGTTATGTCAAAAAAAATACCACCAAAGGTCAAATCGATATATCTCGATTCCTAGGGGTGACCCAGCGAAACGCCGGGACACGTATAACTTCTGTTTTACCGATATAACTTACCCCGGTAGTTTGAACCCTTCCCGATCACTGACCCCTACCATTTGTCTCACAGTGTAATTAACATCTTTTTTTCATATTTTAAAAAGCAAATGTATTTATATTAACAACAAACATTAATCAATGATATATTGATCATTTGTTTTATGACCGTTTGCCATCTTTCGGTAAGTTGAAAAATTGCACGTTCGAAGAAGCCTTTGTTTTTAGATGAAAAAAACTGTCCTAACTAATTTTTAACAGCCTGATCGGAATCGAAAGTTTTACCATTCAAATACTTTTGAAGGGAGCGAAACAAATGGTAATCTGATGGTGCTGTGTCAGGGCTATATGGTGGATGTATCATCAGTTCCTAATTGAGCTCTGTTAATTTGTGACGGGTTATCAAAGAGGTGTGTGGTCTGACGTTATCATGATGGAGCATCACGCCTTTGAGATTGGTGAATATTAGCTTTCTTCTGGTGAATATTGGCTTTCTTTTGGTGCATATTGGCTTTCTTTTGATGGGAATGTCTTGGGAACTATAAAAGATAACCCAAACAAGTAACATGTTTTTTATAGGCCTGAACTAGCTGAACTGAAAATCCGATAAGAAATGGAAAAATGGCGAGCGCTCAAAATTTTGTATGGAAAAAGTACCCTATTTCGGGGGTTCATATTGCCGTCCCCGTAGGGTCGGTGAGGTCCAACATCTAAACTTCAGTTCGATATTACCTCCCCCCCAGTCTAGATAAGCAATAAATATCTTAGCAATAAGTTAAGTACGTCGGCAGAATAATGATATAAAATTGCTTATTGCCGAGCTTACGTTAAGGGTATGATAACACGTAATTACGTTAACTCATTCCAATAATTCAAGAAAGAAGGTTATGCAACGCTTGCTTGTAAATACCCTTGTAAAAATCTAAAATCGATAAATTTTTTTGTTTTTTATTTATAATTAGTTGAAGTGTATTTAATTCTTCTTAATTTAATTAATTTTTTTTGTTCTTTCTTTATTTTATAATCAGCGTCCTTTTTTATAAATGTCAAACTAAATTGTCATCTGAGTTTGACATTTCATCTCAGCAATATCTCGGCAATAATTGTTAACGAAGATTCGCTAAGAATTACTGCGCCATACGTTTCCAGCAATAAACATGTACGCAATTGAGTGGTCTACACTGAATATAGCATAATTTTGACATTTGCTGCTATATATGTCAACATATTTACTGCTAATCTAGACTGGGGGTCAGCTATGTCTGCTCTAAATTTCATTATAATCGGACCACTAAGTAAGAAATGGCCGAATTATTTTCAATAATTTGTAAAATATTCCATTGTGCTTTGTAGATAATGTTTGGAAAAAATTTAAAAATGAAATTCTTGAATTCTGTAATCGTGCTAATTTACGTTGATTGTGCAGAGTGGCCCAAAATTACCGAAGGGGTTTGAATTTCTTATAACTTTTTTCTAATAATTTTTTTTTTAATTTTACAATATTTTGTAAAGAAGACTTGGGGAATTTAAAATGGAACAGTACACAATTGAACAAAGGTCCATTGTTTTGACTCACCATGCATATCGTCGTTATTTTAATGTGCGGGTTGGACCCTCAGAGTCAACAATAAACCGTCTGGTTGCAAATTTTTGACAAGGGGTAGTAAGGAACCTTCCTGGTGACAGCAAGCGACGAACGGTGCACGCGGATGACAATATTGAACGGGTACAGGAGGGTATTCGCGAAGATGGAGAAACATCAACCAGGAGACGTTCGACACAACTTGGCCTCTCACGAGGGTCGCTGCAGAGAATTTAGCATACAATAAGAACGTTTCCATACAAAAAAAAAATCCACAGCGCACACTGCGAGAGACACAATGGCTCTTTTACGCGACATCTTTGATGAACGAATTATTTCGCGTACAAGCGATTTTAATTGGCCTTCACGTTCACTGGATATAACTGCTCCTTTTGTGTTATTTGAAAGGAAAATTCTATACTAATAAGCCTAGAAACTTCCAGCAATTAAAAAACAATATATGCGATGAAATCAACAACATAGCACCTGAAGTTTTGCGAAAGGTTATGGAAAATGTTTTGGAAAGAGCACGAATATGCGATGCAGAAAAAGGCCACCACTTGCGAGATATAATATTTCATAATTAAATTAAAAATATTTTCACTTAATATAATGTATTAAAAAAAAATTTAATAATTATTTCTTAAATAAAAAGTTATAGTGAACTTAAACCACTTCGGTAATTTTGGGCCACCCTGTACTTTAGCAGTTATACTGTTAATTACTTCATTACAGTTTTTTTCGAATCCCGGCTACAAATGATTTTAGTATAATATTGTATAATTTTATATAATAGTATCTAAACAGATTTGACTAATGTGATATGACATCAAATTGTATACAATTTCGCCAACACCTGATAAAATCATATCACTTATATCTAATAACATCCCGAGTAAAAATAGTTACTTATAGTCATATATAAAGTGATATAACTTAATCTGTATAAATATACAGTTTCATCCAAAATGGCCCGATATAATGGTATAAGTTGTTTATCAGTTTTTATCTAAATGTGCCAGTTTAGATCTTAACTGATTAAATTATATATAAATCAGATGAAGTTGTATCCGATTTTTGACCTTGTATCAGGTTTTATCGGTTTATATCTAATGGTATGTGATTAAGATCGTAGCTGTTACAATTTTATATAAATAAAATATAAGTGTATCAGACTTTATGTTATGCTCGGTGGATCCGATATAATATACTGATATAATTATATCATGTCAAAATTTCGGATATATCTATATAAGTTTGTATAAAAATGTATATATTTGGAAACCGATAAAATTGCAGCAGGTCAAAAGTTGGATACAATTTATCTAACAAAAACTAATAAACTTGTACAAATATATCGGGCCGTTTTTCGGATAAAATGATATAAGGATCACAGTAAGTTATATATACCATATAAAGCTCCAGATTATTTTTTTTTAATAGGGATTGAGTATATTTTTATGTATGTATATTTACAGTTTTAGATCTCAGTTGTATAATTTCATTTATGTTGAAGCAATTTTCAAATCTTCCCACAATTAATTTTAGATCTCGTGTCACAATATTCCGTCGGAAAATCTTCAAAAATTCAATGTTAATAATAAGTGCTACCATATTGTTAATATATGCAAATTTGTTTGTGTGTGTATATGCGTGTTAATGTATTTGAACACAGATATATTATTACTCTTGTTAATTGTAATTGTTTTTGTCATGTTTCTTTTTTTAATTTTTGTTGTTGTTAAAAAGTGTGTATCTGTTTTTTATTATAAACATAAATAAAAGGAAATTAAATACATAAATTTTTAAATTTTTTAAATAAAAATCTTGTTTTAAATAAGAATTTAAGTTTATATAGATTACAATAGAATATAAAATATTACAGGATCGTGTCTGTACATTTCATGGCCAAGATTATACAATGACACAGTTGGTGCGTCCACCACCTGCTCCAGAAAACTATATGATATTAAAACGTATGATAGAAACTGGTGCCCTAGATGTCTTTTATCTTTGAATCGGTAATAGAAAGATTTACTGCAACAATTTTTATTATTAGAGATTGCTATTCTACCCTAGAAATGTTGTATATTTCCAATGAGACTAGCCAAATACTCATGATTGTACTGGTGGTATCATGATTTTGTTTAAGCTAAATATTTATTTCTATAATGATATCCTTCATCTCTCAAATTTAAGTGTACACATTAATTTATCGCCTATATTAGTTAATTAATTGCTTTATATAAAGTCGTAATTTATTTTGTATTGTAATAAATTCGTAACAGAACTGTATAAAAGTTTATTTGAAATATTTTTTTGAAATACTTACTTATTTATACATATCTGTAATTTTGAAGTACATAAATACGCACATAAGTAAGTAACAAAATATCAATACTTCAGCTTTGAAATATCAATAATCTTTTATTTACTTCAAATAATTTTAAGTACCCGAGTAAAAATAGTTATATAGGAAATTATATAATTTAATATGGACTAATTTATTTATATATAGTCAAATGTGACACTATATCTTTGTGGATATAATTAAGTATAGCTTTGAGTTTTCCAAAAATTTCTTGTATAATGTCATATATAGATCAGTATAAATATATATTTCCCCATATATATTAATATATACCATATTTAGTTACATATGTTATGACAATTTTAATACAGCGTCATATATAATTAAAAATGGCTTTATCGGTAAACATATAAAGTCTTATATAGCTCAATGTTAATTTTTTTTCTAAGTTGTTTTAAATATGTTTAAGTATAGCGCAATGTAAAAAAAATTCTATGTTTTTCTGAGACATATTTATGTATGTACGATTTGAAAATATAAAAGGCGTACTCATTATAACTCCTAAATTCCTTGTAAACCTTGTATAAATACAAGCCATATTTTTGATGTATGGAATTTGACATTAAACTCATAAACATACCAGGTTTACACAGTTTATGGGTAGAATACAAGTTTATATAAGAAGGCTTAAAATGCTTGGTTACAATTATGTACAACTACTTCTAAATAATTATGTGTGACCTTCTTCGAGAAAAGGGACCTAGTGTGTCAAAAAACGGGTTTCGATAAAAATGAGAAAAACATTAAAATTTTATTTTTAATTTAACTTTAAATGCGTTCTTCTCAAAACTTCATTTTCACACACTAGGTACCTTTTCTCGGAGAAGGTCACATGTGTAAATTCATAAATGTTTTATAAAGTTATAGAAGGCTTATGAAACAAATTTTGTATGGAAAATTTGTTTTGTAAACCCCCTATATTAAAAAAAAAAACATTTAAGAATTTATACATTAAAGTTTTATTTAAATTTTGAATTCTTAACTTAAAGGTGTTAGTTTTTAGTAGTTTTTAATAGTTTTTGTTTTGAGCCTGAAATATAATGCGTTGTATAATTATGTCTTTCTACGTCAAATTAGATATGATTATCGGGTCAAAATCCGGATAAGTTTCTATATGATTTAATAAATATATTTAGAACTTATCCGATATAATTTTATCCACCATTTTTCGGATCATAGCATATCTCTAATTATATTAAATTAGATATCATTACATATGACATTATATTATTTTTTTTACTCGGGTAAGTATTAAAGGTGGGTGCGAACTGGCTAAACTAAATTCAGGTTTTCAAGTTTCGGCAAAACTGCAGTTTATGTGGTTTCGTCAAAAAAAATTAAAAAAATATGACCTCCTCTGGAATTAAAAAATAAAAAACACCGAAATTAATTTTGGAAAAGGCTCGGATCCGGGAGGCCCGTTGGGGGCAAAAAACGGGGGCACATAGTAATATGTAAGTGTGAGTACTCAAATTAAAGGAAATTGTCTCACGATTTCAAAACTGTTATTTATTTTTATATCCATAAAACATAGACCTAACTAGAGCCATTTTTCGACCAATAGGGGTGGTAGCTGTGAGAATTCGCCAAGCACATACGTTTCATCGTCCATAATACAATATTTATAATTTTTAATGAAATAACGATTTAGTTCTCTGGCACGTTGTTTTGCCTATCATTCTTTTTGGCGTTCCGATCCGGCACTTTCTGTACCTTAAAGACTTCAACCCCGCATTCTTTTACACTTTTCTTACAAACGACTCCGAGCAATTCGTTTTCAGGGCAACTTTTCTTCCGGACAGAATTTTTCAAAAGGGAGTCAAAATTTTCTTTGCCTCTTTTCTACCATATCCTGTTATTTTTTTTTAATGGTTAGACGTTCCCTGTAACCTTTGATGGCCCACGAAACAGTATTCCGAGACACCTTTGCTTCATAAGCGATTTGGAGTTTTATTAAAAATTCTAATTATATTTTTACGCACTTTTTGTTGACTATCCATTTTAAAGCAGAAAAATTATGCATTATCATTAATATTGGCACACAATTTTGTATTATAGTTTGCAATGATAACGTGATAAAAAAAATATTTTTGTTTACTTAAGTAATAATTTATAAGTGAAAATTTATGCACTAGTTATTTCGTACGCAAACCTTAAGAGTTCATTTGAAACAAGAATATACCATATACAATAGATTATATACGCAAAATACATTTTTTTTAATTAATAGGCTTATTTTGTTGCTATATGTGTTACGAAATCTCATACAAATTCTGATGGGCTTTATTAAGTACAATATTAACTTTTTTAATATTTTCAACTGTCAGCAACAAAACAAGAATCAGTTGAACATCATATCCAAATTTGTTTTTAACATTTGATATAGAAATAACGCAATACTTCACATAAATGTCTTTATGATGTTTCTAAATAATATTTTTCAATTAAAAATGGATTATAATTGATTTCGATAACATCTTATTTTAAATTATATATGAAACTGGCCTAAATTTGATCGTATTATGTAAATTTCATGTGCGATATCTGAATAAATATGGCAACATGTAAAATTTTTTCGAAAGACGAAAAATATGGCTTATTATATATGGTTCCATACGAAGTATAATATTAAATACCCGGGTATGAACATTTTCTTTTTTGCAGTACCTACTTTAACCTATTGTACGATTAAACTTGATTTCCGTAAATTTCAAATATGTTCCCGTATTATCAATTCTACATTTCGCTTTTCCAATTCATGCACACTAGTTTTGTCATCTCTATCACATATTCGAATTTTACCCAAATTTAAATTCTCAATTGAGGAGTCAGACTTTTTTAACAGAAGTCATCGAGCCTTAAAAAGGCAATATAATTAAGGTAAAATTATATTGGTACATATCTATGTTGGTATGAATTTTTGTTAAACAGTTCGCACGGGATCTTCGTTTGAGAGGGTTAAACATTATATCCGTTCCCGTACTTTACTCCGGTAAGCCTAACCAGCCCAAAACCGTTCCTGAATTTGTGAGCAAGTTGCTGTTGTTTGGGCTGTTTTGGATGCCCTCATTGGCGTACGGGAACACACTTATTATTTCACATTTTTAATAAACATTTTGTCCATACACCCACTGTAAAATAGGGTATCCCAAAATTGAAAATCTTATGTAATAGCACTCAAACGATGCGTATTAATGAGCTGATTATGAAAAAAAAAATCCAAATACATTTTCGAGGATACTTACATATATGTATTTAGTTCGTTTTTTTTTTAATGGGGCTGAACGTTTGATAGTGCTCAGGATATTATGGTGAAAATATTTTTAAAAATTTCATTGAATATTTTTGGTCCACCACAGCATAATTTAGTTTTACATAAGTAATATTTTTTTGGTTTGGTCAAAACTTGTCTAAAAGCTACTTGATTTCTTAAATAGACACTTTATTTTAAGAAAAAAGTTTAAGTTTTAAATATACTACTAAACCAAATTAACTTAAAATAATGACTTGTTTCCAACTAAATAATGCTGTGGGGGACCGAAATTACTCTAAGGAAATTTTTAAAATATTTTTACCATAACATCCTCAGTACCACCAAACTTTTAAGTCCTGCTTTGTTCAAAAATTCAATAAAAATTTTTACAAAAATATATCACGGAAGCCAAATTCAAAAGTGGGCAGCGAAAAAAATTTTGGTATTTCTTCGATAATCAGCTCAATAATACTCATGATTTGAGTGCCACTACATCACAAAATTCGTAATTTTTCGAAATTGTGGATTTGTTGCTTTGTTCTGTATATTTTAAAATAACCTGTTTTCATTTCACTTATTTATTTGTTTCCGTACTCATCTTCTACATGTTTTGTATAGTTTTGTAAATTATTGCTAAATATTCTTTTAAGTAATAATTATAATTTTATTTTAATTATTTGTGTTTTATAATATTGTTTTTAATTTAATTTATTTATTTATTTTTTTAAAGGGATATCAAGGATGTCAAGGCGAATGTATTCCATTACGAGCGAATAGTGTTTAACAATGAATATTACCAGAGAAACTCTGATACCAAAACAAATGATACTTAATTATAAAATTAGCCAATAACAATTAATTAAAAAATAGAACAATTAAATACAAATTACACTTGATTAAAAAAATTAAAAATGTGTCACCATAAGAGGAGAGATTGTCATTTCAAAGTATAGCATGGTCTGAACTGTTTTCTGTAATTTTAAAAAGGTCGTGATTACACCAAATGTTTACGATTTTCTTTCGCCACATCAAATTTAATAATTCTTAATAACTTACACATCGTATCATACTTTTGTTTTAGTTTTTTGGTTACTTTTTAAATTTCGGAGAATACAGAATTCTCATTTATTTATAAACTCTAATGTTTTGCACATAAGTAATCAAACTAACCTTAGTCAAAATCTTTTATGGTTATGATCTTGCGCGGATACTGATAAGGGGGAGTAAAGGTTCAATTAGACGTACCATAACCATAACCATAACCATATAAAACAGCTGTTCAAACCAATCTTATGGGCTACAATGTATTCGATTATTGGTGACATGCCATAACGCCATAACCGTATATACCAATTGAATTTTGGTTTTTTGCTATGGCGTTATGGTTACGGCTATGGCGATATGGTACGTCTAATTGAACCTACGCCCGCCGAAACAGCTGTCTATCCTGTTTGCAATAACAAAATTTTTAAAAACTAATACGCACAGTTTTATTTAAATAAATAACAAATAAAAACATCGAACTAGAAGCTGAATAATATCTGCTCTCACTAATTTGTGAATAAAGTTCGAACAAACAAGTTCTGTTTTCTTTGAAAACAAAATAATCAATTTATTCCCAATAAGTTTTCTATCGAGAATTTAATATCGCTGAATAAATTTGGATATTTTTATCAAAAATATATCATTTTTCTACACTGATGTCTCTCGTTATATCGGAAATTCCAAATAGACCGCTAGTAATATTAGTTTTATATTCTATTAGAGTATATGAAACACAAAAAGTGTGGTGCGCCTAGTGGTTTTGGAAATTCGACAATTATTCACAAATTTGAGGTTCCCTAGGATATATATATTCCCATAGATATATACTACTCATTAATTTTCATCGGAAAAGTACTGCCTTTATGAAGAAATCGATGTGACAATACGAAAATGTCAATAATAAATGTAAATTAATTTCTGTGATATAAAATGTAAAATGAGATAAGAATCATGAATATAACAATGAAAACGTTGTCAAGTACTTCAGACAAGTGGAAAGTTACTCATTTTTCCACTTTTCTACGATATAGTTAAAATCATTTAAGCAATCGTAGAACAAAAAAAAAATAATATTATCTTGACTCCTTTTGCTGTAACAACAACCAGGAAATTTAAAACTTTAATAAGATTTGCGAAATCATGTCCAGCAGTTCGGGCCATGCTCAAGAGTTTATCGTTTGACCAGAAATATTACTATACATTCAAAGTAGTTAGTTATGAAAATTTTTAAAAATTTATATATTATATAAAATGTTTACGATGCATATTTATCAAGTTTTTAATTTATTTTTATAATTTCTATTTTGTTTTTAAATAAAAAATAATAATAAATTGTAGTAAGAAATAATTGAGAAACAAATTAAATAAAAGACATGCAAGAGTTCAAGGAATTTTTGTTTAATCTTTTTTTTACTACATAAGTTATTAAATTAATTTATATTTACAATGAAATTGAATGCTTTAATATATGAGTTTCTAGCTAATAAAAGTATTTTAGTGAATATTAATTTTTAATAATATGTTATATTCTAAATAAATTATGTTATAATTAAATTAAATAAAAATTTGCAAATATTTTATGCACCGGAATATTGCCAACCAAGATAAAAAACCATTTAAATTTTTATTTGATATGTCGCCTTCGCTTGATTAAAAAGAGCCAAACAAACTAGGACGCAATTAAATCCTTGCCCTAAACTTCCACTTATTCTTAAGTCTGAAATAATATGTTTTGATTTAAAGAAATTCCACACAGTTAAATCTTTATTTAAATTTTTTAGGCTTAAAGGAGATTAAGAATTCTGAACGATTACGAATATAAAAAAACTCAGACATCTCCTCGATTATCGATCGGAGGAGAAAATTTCGCGACGTTTTTCAGGTTCAAAGTTTTGGCAATTTGGGCTGGGTGATTAAGAGTTAGTTTTTGCCTCTTAGCCGCATTTTTACCAAGTTCTTATTAAACGAACCCCCATATATATGTTTTAAATTTCACGTTTCTAGCCAAAGCGGTATTGCCAGGCCGTTTAGGGGAAGAATTTGTCCATACTTCGGGGTACACATATTTTAAATTCAGGTTTATAGAAAAAGGGCGCTAAACTCAGTTTATTTTAAGATAAGTTAGCAGGGCTAAATAAAATTACACAAAATTTCATCAGTTGTGTACAAAGAGTCAGTAACCCAGCAAAAACATGTTCTCAACTACTTATCAGTATATTTACACGTTTAATTACTTTTGTTCGCGATACCCGAAAAGTAATGGGTTCTCATTATTTTGTGCCTCCTTGTTAGTGGGAGGGAAATGAATATTAATTATTTTGTGATTGTGTATGTGACAAGTAATGACTATGCATTACTTTTGGGATATCGAGAACAAAATTAATTAAGCGATTAAATAGACGGGTTAGAAGTTGAAACCCTGTTTTTGCTGGAAATATCATGAATATAATGTTCTTATGAAATTTAAAGGGATGTTTTAATTTCATATCAAATTATCCTAATTATAAATTAATTATTGAACTTTCATCTGGAAACCGAGAGAGCGATTTTTCGGTACATTGTATAGTTTTTGCACATTTTCTAACTAGATTTGAACAAATAAATCTCGTTAAAAGTAATTATTTTAACCCAATTAATACATAGATAAAAGATTTTGTCATCAAAAAATATGTGTTCATTATTAGTCCTTTAATGTCAAATATTGCTTATAGCCAACATTGTATATTTTCGGTCATAGTTCCTGTAGTTTTTGTTATATTGGCTTACCGTTTTTTTCCAACTGAAATTAATATGTGTGAGCATACGTTTACGAAGTTACATTTTTAAAAGTTTTACAAGTGTTCATTTGCGAGCTGTTTTTCATAGTGTCCCCACATATATTTTCTCACAGTAAAGTTTAAAGCAAAACAAAATTTTTGCTTCATTTAGTCTCAAAAAATATAGGATGAATAAAATTCAAAAGCTCTAAAAATTTTATGTAGAATTTAGTTATAGAATTAATATAGAAATCAAATTTAAAAAAATTCTAAACCCGCTCGGGATCGACAACATGTTAACGTTTGAACTTTAATTCCAAATATCTCCGCTAGGCGATGCTGCAAAGCTATAAAAATAATAAAAATATTTTTTTTGCATAGATCTATATTTCCACGAAGTTTGGTCGAAAAATTCCCACATGAAAGGGTTAATTTGTAATTTTAAATGCAAATTCAAACGTGATCAAGTAATGGTTAGATGTCAAATATCTATTTTTTTGTAGTAAAATAGTTTTTAGTAATTTTTTAGCTTGGTTATTTAGTAGAATGAGTTATAGTTACTTTTTAGTTCGTAGTTTACATTTCTGTATCCAAGAATGCTTCTTCCTTTGTTATAATTATATTCCATAGAAAATCAACAGGTAAGTCTCTTTTATAAATATATTTTTAAGTGAATTGGTATTTTAATTGATGTTTTGTGTCGCATGTTTATTTATCATTTACTATTGTTGTCCTTTATAAATAAAAAACTGCACCTTAATAAAACACTACAATTTATTATGTTATTATCTTAGTTTTAAGGGAATTTTATTTTATGCATAAAGGTTAATTTACACGCTAAGTATCATCCCTATCCATTAATATAAACTACTTTACAACATTGGTGATACGAGGTGCCAATTTGTTTTAAATTTTCTTTTGAAAATGAAATATCGAACTCCTAATACTACACCCAGAAAACAGATTCAGTTCTGATAACCCCATTTATATTCAATCGCATGGTTCGGTTATGGTAGCCGAATTTTTCAGTTGTGGCAACAGAAAACCAGTTGAGACAAGAATAATTTGAAAAATTCATTTGATGCAACTAAAGCATTCGATTGGCACCGAATCTGTTTTCTGGGTGTAGGAAATAGTAGATATAGGTCTACAAGAATGGTTAGCGTGTGAGTCAGCATAACATTTTATTTTAATAACGAGTAAAAAAGTTATAGTCGGGCATGCCGACTTTATAATACCCTTCACCAGTCTGGTTAAAAGCCAACTAATTTTTGTATCCAAAATTCGAATGGATTAAAACGGCTTTGTGTCAAAATTTTCTATAAAATGATAAACGCAGAGAAAATCGAAAATATAGCCCATATGGGCGATAGGTCCAAATATGGACCGATCCTATCTGGAATCAATAGGCTTTGTCCTTGGGACCATGTGAGCCAGCGAACCAAATTTCATTAAAATATCATTTATTAAAAATGATGGATAATTTTTGAGTGGGATTTTACAGCAGCAACCAACACCAAATTTTGAAAAAGAATGTATTTTATAAATAATTTTAATGAAATGGTGATCTTTGAAATCATAAATGGAAACCGTTGATTTTTTTATATAGATTTCGATTTTCCATTACGATTGCTAGGAACGAAACTCTGTAGAAGTTTTGTCATTCCTTAGCGATAGTAGACGTCTCTTCCTTATTTTAAATGTTGAAAACTGATAAATACCCTTCATATTTAAATATACTATAAACCACCAGATTCTACTGAGTACAAAACCTTTATCTCTCCCTTTCTGTAAGAAAATTTTCCCTCATTATAATCTAATTTCCAAACAAAATTTCACGCATGTTCTTACCAAATTTTTATTCAAACCAAACCTGCAAACTAAAATTCGCAATGATGCACTTAAGCAATCCCACATTTCTAATGGATAGATTAATTTATATTTAATCCAAATGCACAAATTTCATTCGATATCTATTCAGTCCTCTATTAAAACTAAATTTCTCTTTTCTTTTTCTTCTTCTGTTTCTTTTTTTTTCAAATGAAAATATATATGCATTAAAAGAATTAAATATGCTAAAATCCCAAACGTATTTAACAAATTATGAAAAATAATCCGTTGTAGGCATGTCCCTATCCGGAATTCATTCTTGCCTAAGGAAATCGTCAGGGGACGACGTTTTTAGAATTTATGGAAATATTTGTTAAGTTAAATTACAAACTCAATGAGAATTTCTTGTTCTCGTCTAGAAGCGTTATTAAACATTTAAAATATCAAAGAAAAATAAAAACAACAACAAAAATTAAACAATTTGCTTTGTCATCTACTCTGTTGTTTTGACAGATCTAGCAATGTAGTGACATCCATTCATGTATAAACAACAATTTAACCCAATTGTCTTGAATATTTTCTCAAAACTATTCTGATTCATATTTGAAATTTTGAAAACGGAATAGAAATGAGTATGAGAGTTGCAACCATAGTATACTATAGTAGCCCCACTCATTAAAAAATTGAGAGCTTGTCCCTATCTCATGTAGTTGTAGTGGTATTAAGAACCATATGTACAAGTAAAATTACGAACACTGCTTCATTTTTTCAAATGACAGAAAATGAGTAAAGCTACTATATTATACTATGGTTGCAACTGCACACTAAGAGAAAAATGCTAACTAATGATTCCTGAACTTAAATTTTGTAGCTAACTATAAAACAAAACGTTTTTTCCAAATTAAACCACTACACTCAAAAAAAAAAATTATGTACCATTAAGAACCGTCCTCACAACACACACTTCGAAACATGAGAAATACAAATACGAGTAAATATAATTACATTTATTTTTTTCAATTGGAACAGAATTCTATCCTTTAACTTGAGTCAACGAGATTTCTAAGAATGTTTATTTTTTTTAGGAAAAACAAAAATATATATAAATGGTGGTCCAACCAAAGCGCGCGATGTTAATTGTAAATAGAACAAAAGGTTTTCAGAGAATTATCTTAATATTTTTTATAATGATAGAAGGATCTATGACAATTGTGTGTGAAATAAAATATCGGCCAAATGCTCGCCACGGTTTCGGTGTGATAACTCAATCCGATGGTCCATATTTTCAATGACTCTGAGACATAATTCAGGTTCACTGTCGTTAATGTGCCGAATTATCTCATCCTTGTTCTTGGCTTATTGACGTACACTATTTCTTTTAAATATCCCCAAAGAAAGAAGTCCAATAATGTCAAATCACATGATCGTGGCGGCAAATTAACATCGCCACGACGTGAGATAACACCGCCATTGATTTTTTCGCGCAAAAGAGCCCTTGTTTCTTTAGCTGTGTAGCACCATCCTGTTGGAAGCACATATCGTCCACAAGAAGTCCGTTATCATTTCGCGATAGCGAACACTATTCACGATAACTGCTTGATGGCTCTTCTACCACACTATCGCGAACAACAACAATGTTTTCCGCAGAACGAACTGGGCGAGCATGCAAAGGTGTTTTCACATTTCCTGGTTTGCCGAAATTTGCGCACAATTCTCCCGATTGTGGATACAATTGGTCGATTATGCTGACCAGTGAAGTGCATGAAATGCATTTTGATTTGAACGCCCATTTTCGTAAAAGGCTTCAACAATCTTAACGCGCTGCAAAATTGTGTACCTCCCAATGGTTGAATTTGTCAAAGACTGAAACAAGGAAATGTCAAATTAAGTTGGGCAAAAACTTGACGTTAAGGTGTGACTCACAATTAACATCGTGCATTATGGTGGACCACTATTTATATAGTTTTTTAATCAAAATATGAAAATTTGTGCATTTCTCTCTTTCTCCATAAATTAAAAAATTCTATTAAAAATTAAAAAACCCACAAATATGCACTACAGAGTACAAAATATGCACTAGAAAAACACGAAATGTGTCCTTGAAACGAAAATATGGAAAACCATGAATTTTGCAAAAATATTCAACATAATGCGTGTTCGATCCCCGGCGCACTATGCTTCGTCCCATGGACAAAAATCAAAAAAAATGTTGTCTCAAATTGTGATTAAAGAATGATTTTTTTAAAGATAAGAAAGTAACTCAAACAAATGTGAAAAAAAAACATTTGGTGTGATTGCTTTTTCCGCCAAGAGAGGGCGCTAAACTCAGAGAATTTTATGCAAAAATGACTTAACAGAAAAATGCATTTTAATTCTTTCACGAAAATAATTCTCAAAAATACATTTTTTTAAAAACTTGTTCGAAGATTTGTTTTATAATCACTTCAATATATTTGTAGTTTAATTCAAATATGGATTTTAGTATATGTTTATAAAACAATTATTTTTTATTGCTCCGAAAAACACATTTTTTTTTTTTTGTTGAAAATCCAAAAATTATTTAAGTTTGATGGAGTATAACAAAAATTATATAAAATTAGATATTTTTTTTCTTTTTTTCTAATTTTATACTGTTATATAATAGATCATTAAAAAATTAATTATTATTTTTTACCACAAATTAAAAAAATGGAACTTTTGAAATGCCTAAATTCATAATTTTTACACAAATTTCACGTATTTAAGAGTATTTGTATTCAAACCATGTAAACCTTCCATTTTAGGTATAGAATGTGTTGTGCGGATTTTTGTAAAACACTACGAGGAACATTTATGTGGAACATTTTAACCCTCTAACTCTTCAATGAAAGGGAATTTTTTGGCCACTTTTTAAAAAGGGACAAAAAGACACGTAAGTTGAAGTGTAAGAGGGTTAAAATGTTTCACAAAAACGTTTTACATAAGTTTGCTAAACACATCCTATACCTAAAATGGAAGATTCCCATGGTTTCTCCCTAAAATCCAGGTTTGTGGAACATTTGAGCACCAATTCTGAATAAGTACGAAATTAACCCTTAAACACATTTTAAGTTTTTACTTATTACTGGCACTTAAGTTTAATTTTCAATGCTGATGTCTTTAAAGACTTATAGTAGAATTTCATGACAAATATTTTTGCGGAACATTTTAACCTTCTAACTCTTCAACTTACGGGTCGTTTTTGTCCGTTTTAAAAAGGGTCCAAAAAAGTCCCTTTAATTGAATAGGCATTTTTTTATTAATGAATCGATTTTACCCAAATTCGACAAAAAATATGACCTTGTATCAACTCACGTGCTAAATTACATCGCAATCGGATAATTTTTGCAGGTTTTATAAAGATTTTAAAATAAAAGATATATGGCAGGACTAAGAGTCCTTGCTTCGATTTTGATAAAAATTGACACAAACTTTTCCAGTTTTATGTGCATCTCAATGAATACTTTTTGTAATTTTACGTCCATTTATGTAGCTAATATAACATTTTTAAATTTCAGGACCTATGGGAGCTGGGCGTGTCCTGGCCCGATATTTCAAAAATTAAAATTTTTCTTAACTAAGGGGTTCTATGTCAGTATACCAAATTTCAAACTCTGTCTCGACTCCTTCTATTTTTGTCCAATCGTTATATGGGATCAAAACACTGTGCGGCGGCGCCAGCATCAATTTGGAATAATGATATGAGTAATTTTTCTATCTATAACAGGACTATGAACTAAACAACTTCAACAAAGTTTGCCAACTCTGCATCAGATGGCCACGCAACAACTGTTCTAAAATTCAACATCTCGCGCAATTACAGTGTTGCCATATTTGAAGCCCTTCGTCCTTCACCACCTTTCATATCTTCTCTATCGTCTTTCCAAAGAAAGCAAAATGTTAATTAATAGGAAGAAGAAGAGAATTTCCTGAGTTCCTTAAAAAAAACTAACACGTGTTTATAAACAAAAATCCAATGGCGCCTGATTTTTGAGGCCAGTTATTTTTACACCGTGCTATAGATTTAACTTTTGCTCTTACCCATGAAAAAGTCGATGTACGCATGAAATTAAAGACCATTTATAGTGAAACTGGGTACACTAAAAAAATACAGTAAAGTCAGCAAAAGTGTGGCTGTGTTAACAAATTTTTAGTTAGTAGAGTGACTGCAAAATAGTTGGTAAAGAGTTGATTTTTATCGAAAACAATCGTAATTTCAGCAAAGTGTTGCTAATAATTAGTCGATTGCAAATGAAAATAATTCTTGCTAAAATTAATAAAACTTTTGCTGAAATTTTTGTAGAGAAATTATACTTTAGTTATTTTATTTGCTGAAAATTTAAGACTAAAAAGAGTGTTTTTGTGATTCTCAACCAGAGCTTCGAAAAACTTAATTCATTTTAAGCTTAATTCACTAAAAATTAAATTCAGATTTTAAAAAGATTCATGTACCATTCCCTTAAACCATTCGTAAAGAATTCATTCATAAGCTTCATTCCCAAAGCTTTAATATGAATTGAATGAATTCCTAACTTGAATCATTCAAATCGCATGTTCATTCACCATTTTACTAATTGTATGAAGAAATTTTATTACCATTCACTTAGTGCAGTGTAGTTTGAAACTAACATATAATCAAAACCAAAGCATACAAGCTGTAACAAAGCATACGATACTATTTATTTCTGTTAGATGAATTTTAAACATTTTTCATTGTATTATGCTAATATTTCAGCAATTACATACAAATTAAAATTGTTCATTTGATTAAGTGAATGAAAACAAATAATTTTTCATTCACTTTTTTATTAAATGAATTCAGGTAAATTGGGTTTCATTCAGTTAGAATTCAATCAAAATAGAATGAATTCATATAATTTTAAGCTATAGGGAATTAAGCTATCGAATTAATTCCATAAGAATACTATTAGGGAATGAAATTTAACCCAAATATGAGCTATTCAGAGCCCAATTCTCTATTGGAAACAAATTTGTCAAAATTAATCACAAGGTTTTTTTTTTAAATTTACTGCGAAATAGTTGCTAAAATCAAATGAAGTGATGGAGGGACGTAAACGTGGAGGGAAAATCAATTCTAAACAGAATGTCACTCTACATTTATGTGTTTTATGAGTTGAATGCATAAGAAACAGATACAAATTAATCTACGAGTTGTTCTATTCTTCTTCTCATTGAAGATATTATAGAGCGCTATGTATAATATATGAACGTCTAGCTAATTTTTATAAAATGCTAAATTTAAAGGTGTGGTTCTCCCCGATTTGGATAAAATTTGAATATATTACAGAGAGGACAGAAGTAATAAAAATTTGTATAAAATATGATCTCAATTATAGCATTTTTTTTAATGAATTTTAGAATAGTTTCCGAAACTATTTTTGTTCTTTTTTTTAAATAAAATTATTAAAAATACAACAAATGTATGTATATTATTTTATATAACATTCCTTCGATTAATCGATTAATTTTAAAATTTTATTCGATTAATCGGTTAAGAAAAAAACCCGAATAATTATTGGAACGATTAATCGATTAAATTAAAATGTCGATTAATTGAATACCCTAATGACTTGGTTTATTTTTGGAGCATTCTATTGGTTAATTTATTTTCAACCAATCAAAATGTTTGAAAATATAAATATTTTTGTAGGGTTTTCGTACACAAAATGAACAAAACCGTATGACTAAATATAAAGTCAACTTTAAATTTCAAATACTCTTTTATAGTAAGAGCCTATATGTTTTATATTATAAAAATATTTTTCTTAAAAAAGGGTAAGGGAACACAAAAAATTACCCAAACGACTGAAAAAATGTCTGTCCTTGTATTTCACATAATCACTATTTATAAACATTTTGATTATAAACATTTTAGCCGTAGTAATTATAATTCGTAAATTTTTTGTAAATCTTTTGGAAATACAAACCATATTTTTAACATTAAACTCATAAAAATACCAGCTCGGGTAGAATCCGAGCTTGTATGAGTAGGCGTTTTATTCTGTCTATAATTTAAATCATATTTTATCTTATTGTGTTACATTTTTATGAATACGCATTTTTTAGCGTTCTTTTGTTTTATTTCTAAAAGACAGATACAAAAATCTTTCACAGTTACATTTTTTTATTTGGCTTAGTAGAGTTGTATTTTTAGTATAATTTTCTTTGTCCGCAATACATCTGGACAATCTGCGACATCTACATCTTGTCTGTCTGGTTATTGTCTGTATTATAAATAGGTTTATCACGTTATTAAAAACATTGGTTCAAAATTAGTTTAGCGCTAAAAAATGTAACTAAAGCTTTTGGTGAAAACACAGTTTCAGCAAAAAAGTTGATGCAAACTAGTATGCTCAATATAAAAGACGTTTTACTAGCTTTTCTAAAAACTTATTTTTTTAAGTGTACCCAGTTGCTCTTTATCATGTCAGATGTCATTTTTATAAGACTTTTAAATATTAAAATATACTAACCCCTCTATTCATAAATGCTTTGTAAAGTTATAGCAGGTTTACAAAACGTCATTTTCATACAAAATTTGTTCAATAAACTTCCTATAATTTTACAAAGCGTTTATGAATTTAGGGGTAAAATTATAAAATATTTTTTATCAGTTTTTATCAGTTGTAACTAGGGTTTATGTCCCGGGAATTCCCGGGACGGGATTCCCGGAAATCCCGGCCTTTTTCGGATCCCGAAATCCCGGGAATTTTGTGCGGAATTTCCCGGGATTTTTTTTTTTTATTCTTTTACAGAAGTTTTAGCTAGTATTATTGCAATTTTGGGAGCTTTATTTAAATTTAAAGCATTGTTGTTTTGAAAATAATTTGATCAAAAAATATTTATAATTAAAAAAATACGATTTAAATTTTAAGGCCAAATTGTTTTTAGATGCCAGTTGAATTTGGTTTAGTTAAACCGAAAAAATTGTCTCAGCCATTACCAAGTTTACCAACAAAAATTCTTGTATGTACTTCGGAAAAATTTTTTTTCATTAAAATGATCTTTGTTAAAATAAGGCAATATTTGTATAGGCTGGTTTACACTATATTTTCGAAAAAATTTTGCAACCTTGCCTATACAGTGTACAAAGAAAAAAGTTGGACACTTTGAATTTTCAAAGTGAAATTCAAATAACAACCATGTTATTTGAATTTCTTTTTAAAACAACATAAGCACATTGAACGTAAAATCAGAGACTATTAATTATAGAGATAGAAAATCAAAACTTACACTACTCACCGGTAGAGGGCGCTAAAATTAGTATCAGTTGAGCCTATATTTAAAATCTCAAAAACTGCTGTAAACTGGTCAAAATAAGGTAAAAAACAACGCGGAATACATTCAAATAATAAAATTTGAGATATCCGTTTATTTCTTTGCTTTGTTGTTTGTTATACCCTACACCACTATGTGGTCAGGGTATTATAAGTTTGTGCTGATGTTTGTAACACCAAAAAATATTGGTCGTAGACACACCTTATAGTATACCGATCGGCTCAGAATTTTTTTTTATTTCGATTTAACGATGTCCGTCTGTCCGTCCGTCCGTCCGTCCGTCCGTCTGTCTGTCTGTCTGTCTGTCTGTCTGTCTGTCCATGCAATCTTGTGCGCACTCTACAGGTCGCAAATATTAAGATATTTTGATGAAATTTGGTACGAAGACCTATGTTGGTGCAAGGACGAACAAGTTTGATTTTGGTAAACATCGGTCCATGTTTAGACCTAGTGCCCATATAAGGGTCCTACCAAAATTATACTGTTTATACGCTGCAGGTCGTAAATATTAAGATATTTTGATGAAATTTGGTACACAGACCTATATTGGCCCAATAACGCAGCCTATTGATTTTGGTGAACAGCGGTCCATGTTTAGACCTAGTGCCCATATAAGGGTCCTACCAAAATTATACTGTTTATACGCTGCAGGTCGTAAATATTAAGATATTTTGATGAAATTTGGTACACAGACCTATATTGGCCCAATAACGCAGCCTATTGATATTGGTGAACATCGGTCCATGTTTAGACCTAGTGCCCATATAAGGGTCCTACCAAAATTATACTGTTTATACGCTGCAGGTCGCAAATATTAAGATATTTTGATGAAATTTGGTACACATTCCTATATTGGCCCAATAACGCAGCCTATTGATTTTGGTGAACATCGGTCCATGTTTAGACCTAGTGCCCATATAAGGGTCCCCCCAAAATTGGCTTGGTTACAAACTGCAGATCGCAAATATTAAGATATTTTAATGAAATTTGGTGCGCTGACTCACATTATAGAAAATTTTGACACAAGCCCCATTTTAACCCATTCGAATTTCGGATCCACACAATACACCAGACTGGTGTAGGGTATTGTATAGTCGGCATGCCCGACTTTAACCTTTTTACTCGTTTTAATATATAATGTGTCCAACTTTTTTCTTTATGAAAATCTGCATAGACAGATACAAAGTATCTAGAAATAGAAATTTTTGGATTTCATATTTCAGAAATATTTTAGCGATTTGTTGATCTTATTTCTGACTATAAAACTGGTCCGCCACAATTTTGCACCCATTAACAATTCCAATATATTCTGAAAAAGGGGATGAAGATAAAATACCCGTGTCTTTCACTTTTTCTATATCAATTGGTTTAACCGTTTAAACCGCGAATTAATATTTAATTAATATATTTCTAAGAGTTTTTTAAAATTAAGACGGCCTTCCATATAAATATATTACCTAAATATAAATTCACGATTTAAATTCTTAAACGAATTGATCCAGAAAAAGTGGAAGACATGGATATTTTATATTTAGCCATCCTTTCAGAATATTTTAAGTGCATTTTCTCATGGGTACAACCAAAAGAGTAATCGAGTTTTTCAAGTGCAACATATGTCGAATTTATATATATTCTAACGAGCGGGAATTCCCGGGATCCCGTGAAATTCAGAAAAAAATCCCGCTGTCCCGGGAAATGAAAAAGTCCGGGAAAAGAAAATCCCTAGTTGTACCCAAAATGGGTATTAAATAATAAGGGAGAATCTCCACAGTTTAATGAAATTCTAAATTTTGATAAAAAAAATTTAGTGAAATTCCAATAGCCTTGAAAAGACAATTTTTTCAATGGATACTTGTACTTATAACATAACGTCATAGCTATTTGTCGAAAAACTTTTTGTGAGGAGTCCTACAAAACAGCTTTTTTGCAGCCTTTCGCGAAACTTATAAATTATTTTTTCACACATACATATATAAAGAAATCTCCAAACTTTCCATTTCCAAAAAGTATGAAAACTAAAGGTTTTTCGAAATATATTTTTTTAGTTGCTATAAAATATGCAAAAATAGTTTTCAATATACATGCTTTACAGCGATATATGTATAATACTATACTCATATAACAAACACAACTGATTTCGAAGGAGAGTTAAATAAATATTAGACATGCAAAGAATGGAGAAAAAGAGATACAAGTTCGAAGGTTTGGGAATACAGCAAAACATAAAGAAAACAATGAACCTACACTGATAGAATTTTCATTCATACTATTAATGAATCGATTTCATTAATCTGAATTCATTGAGTTAATGAAAAAATTTCATTGAATTAATGAAAAATTCATTAATTAAATGAATTTTCTCATTATATATTTTCAACTAACCCGTAAGATATGCTATAATTTTTATAAGGGTTTTGAATTTGCTAATTACTAAAATAGATATATGTTCCAGTAATGAACGCTAGGGTTGCAAATTGAAATTATTTAAATATAAAAGTCCCAATAATTACATCATTTTATTTTAGCTATTTAGATGAATCAGTAACGCGGTAATGTTTACATTCTGGTGATTGTGGGTTCAAGTCGAGTACAGGGAGATGTCAAAAGTGTTATAGAAACAAAAAAGAAATATATGTACAAATAAAAATTAATAAAATAAAAGTAAACAATAAATACAAAAGTAACGCAAAAAAATATATTTTTTTTAATTAGTTTTCATTTAATGAATACGTTTCATTGATTTAATGAACGCGTTCTTTGGGAACTTTTCAATGAAAAAAATCATTGGATTAATGAACAAATTCATTAATACTATGCACAAAATTCTATCAGTGTAAAGCGGCCCACACATTAAGAAACATTCGTGAAAAAATTCCCATTTTTTTGTGAATGTGTGAGTGTGTTTGTGAGTGTGTGCGTGTTGACATTGTGCAATTCGTGTTTACAAGATTTTAGTACTATTTACACATTTTTCGATTTTTAAATTTTTTGTGCTTTTTAAATTTTCAGAGATATTATTTTGTTTACAGCGAACACATCAAATATCGGAGTTTTAAATAAAAAATACTTATGTTGAAAACGCAAGTTAAACACATAAAAAATGTTCTTTCGCATTTTTTTTTATTAAAATATGTATGTTTACATAAAAAAAAATATTAAAAATTTGGATAATTACGAAATCTAGAAATTTTTTGTATTTTTTGAAACGAGCAAAATGTTTCTGAATGATTAAATACTTAAAACCTATTTCGAAGAATCGAATGAATTCTTAATGCACCTAATGCAGTCATTAAATTCATTTGATTCGATTGTCAATCAATTTTCAATTTGTTCATTCGAAAATATTCTTATGACATTACAAGGTGGAATAGACCTGTAAATAACTTTAAAATAATATTCGCTTTAAAACGAAGTCGAATACGATATTCAGGGACTTTAAATTCTGAACCCTACACTTACAGAAATAAACCTGTAAAAATACCAGAAAAAGCTACTAAAATTAAGCAAAAATTACCTTAAAAAATAAACTGCTGAGTTTAGCAGATTTTTTATATATTTTTTATATTTAACTTTTAGTTCATTGAAAATAACAAATTATACTGTAAAATTTGCAGAAAATATTAATATTAATAGAGTAAAAATAGCAAAAATAGCAAAAATAAGTTAAATTTAGTTAAATCAAAATAGCAGTCTATCCCGCTAAAATCAGCGGAAATGGTTGCTAAAAATAGTAAACTGCTGATTTCAGACGACTAGATTTTTATTCGTACTAAAAGAAATAGAAAAAAAGCTTTCTAGATTTAAAATTGTTGGTGATTTTTAGTCTACTAATTATTATTTATTACTAATTTTAGCAGGTTAAGTTGTTATTTTCTGTTAACTAAAATTTATTCAAATATAACTAAAATTTTGTATATGTATTTAACAGTTTGGTTTTTGCTGTTCTTATATTACTAATATTTTACAAAAGTAATCTGATAGAATTTTTATGCATCGTAATTTTGAACTAATTTTTAATAGTTTTAACTAAAATTTTTACGCGTTTCTATTGTTGTATGAGTTAAATATAACAGAACTATTGATTTTTATGAGTTTTTATTTGTTAATTTATAATGATAAAAAAATTAAATGAAAAAAAAATTTTGGTACTATAAAGGTCGAAAAAGTACTGTTTTTTAAGCTGGTTAGTACTATTTTAAAAATCCCATTTATCATCCCTGGTGTATATGTTGTAAGTTTACTCGATTAATGTCAAAACTAGTTTACGAGCCCTCATAAATATACGCCTACATTTTTATGTGTAAACTTTTTCGTATCTATACACACACCCTGCAAACATTAAAATACGAAAATATTTCGCAATCGTATCGCCTGGAAGAAAAACATTATTGCGGCAATAATCATATTCTTATTGCGGAAGATCCCCCTTTCGGGAGTAAATGTCCTCTCTATAGCGATACTTCCAAGCAATACGAAAGCGATACCTCTGAAAGATAGATCCGCGATATCGCTAATTTATCACCTGGAAGATATGTAAAAAGGTGATATCGCTAAATTAACTCCTCGAAAGAAACTAAACGATATATATTTTTCATTATTAAATTTAAATCTGAAAAAGAATATCTGCATACATAATCCATTGACAAAAGCCATCATACCCAATTTTTTTCGCGCACTAATCTTCATTTTTCAACGAATTTGTTTCCCATATTTCTTATAATTGGTTGTTGTACAAATTTTGTATTATTTTTTTCCAACATTTTTAAAAATTTGAAACGAATTGTGTTTATCTTCCACATGATGAAAACGCGATATTGCCGCAATATTATCATAAAAACATTATGACAAAAAACACAATTTGGAATTGGTTTTTCAAAATATCTCCAAAATATTTTCCAAATGATAAAAGGAAGACAATTTCAAAATACGTGATTATTTACAATCAAATGAAAAATAGAAGATATCGCCCAGGAAAAAAAGTGTGGAAAAAGAAGTAGTAAAAACATAACAACAGATGAATAGGAAGTAGTGATAATTTGTGGTTTTCACTGATGTATTTAACATTGGCTTGTCATAGGAGGGCAGTTGTTCTTTTTTGAAACAAATTATGTATATTTGAACAGATGAAAAGGAAGTTAATTTTCACTTGTTTGTATTTTAATTTAATTAAAAAAAAAAGGTTCAAAGCAAAATAGAGTAATAATAACAAAGGATAAAAATAGCATAGTTAAATTTCGTTGATGTTAGTCTAAAGCCTGGATCAGCCAGACGTAAATGTAAACGTATCTCTGCATAGCTGAATTAATAAGTTAAGAATGAAACAAAAAACACAGCACATCTTCTGTTCTTATTTAACTTATTAATTCAGCTATGCACAAATACGTTTACGTTTACGTCTGGCTGATCCAGACTTAAGTTGAGTTGTTGATAAGAAACTCGATTTTCTTTCAGCAGTCACATAAGTAGACGATCATTAAAATATTAACCCACCAAGACGAAATACACTGATGATGGCTTTGTAGCGAAAGCCGAAAATACGTATTCTGTATTGCTGGTCTTATCGAATTCTTTCAAATATATTTTTATTCTTTGTAATTTACTTGTAAAAATTGTATCATATTTCTTTGATTTGAAAAATAATTTAAACAGAAAGTGATATTAATTTATGATATAGAGTCAAACTAAAGAAGAACATTAATTTACTTAAAAAAAAACATCATGCATCGTGTGGGGTTTGAAGCCACACTCGTTGGCATTACAAGCAGACGCTCTACCCCTTATGTTATGGCTTGTTATAACTTATAGCTGACTTTTAGCAGTCTTGTTCAGTAAATTGTTATATTTATTTCTTTCCATTTTTATTAACAAAAATATATAACATATTGGAAAATATATAAAGTTGTTTTTTTTAAAGTGTTTTTTTTTTATAAAAATAATACACTCATAGAAAGAAATAAAGCTGTAAAAATAGGAGAAAAAGCTACTAAAAATTATGTAGTTAAAAATGACCGTGCAAAAAAACTGGTGATATAAGCAGATTGTTTTTTTGCTAAATACTAGTAAGATAAGAAGCAAAAATAAAGCTGTTAAATTTACAAAATTTTGGTTACATTTAAGATTACTTTTAATACAAATTACCTTGATAAAATCCGGAAAAAATTTTGCAGCATATTAGTAGATAAAAAATTGTTTTTTCTGCAAGGTAATTTTTAACTTATTTTTACTAGTTCTAACTAAAATGTTTACAGGATTTTTCTTTTTCTGTTATATTTAGTTTCTAAATACATTTAGTAAAAATTTGATCAAATGGATTTTTTAAAAAATTGCAATACAGTAGTCGCTCGATATGAACTAATTCAAACAGAGCCTGTTCAATAAATAGAGAAGGTCACATAATCGGGAGAATATAAAATAAGTAATTCAAATGATTTTTATTACATTAAGTTTTTATTTTGAATAAGTTTTTTAATAATTAATGTACATGAAAGTAGTCGGTTATATTTTTTTGTACTTTTTTTGCTTTTTGTACTTTTTTTTGCCTTGTCCCTGCATTTTCGCAATGCCAAAATATCATTAATATCAGATATATTATTTTCACTCCAAGCAATAACTTTATTGAATGCTTCGATTGCCTCCGTTGTGCTAATTTCAGCTGTTGTTATGATGCACTGCTCTTGATCATCATCTTCAACTTCGCTATCTATATCTTCGCTACCAATGTGTTGATTCCACGTCTGAATCTCTACCCGTGAAAGCTGTTCGCATAATAGAGATAGGCTGTGTTAACTCTTCAGAACCCCCTGTGTTTAAATTTTGTTGTTCACTATTCTGGAAATTTACATAACTGGATATTCATATAACCGAGCGGCTACTGTATTTACCTTTTTCGTATTTTAACAAAAAATATTTGAAGAATTACATATTTATTTAGAACTTTTATATTTCCATAAAATTTCATTAAAAATTAATAGAAAATTAAAAAAAAAAATTTTAAATCGTTTCAAAAATTAATTTTTGAGTGTACCAAAATAGAAAAAAATAAAAATTTTACAGTAAAAACTACAAAAAATTATTAATTGTGTAAAAAAAGTTCCAAAAAATAGTTTTCCACCTGGTGGGATTCGAACCCGCAACCCTCTGCTTTCTGTGCCAGCACGTTCCTATGCAACCCCCATACAAAATATTAACTTCTTATCATCCATGAAAAAGAACTTCTGACTAGCATATATTTATTGCAGCATTAGATGTTGTTTAAAATCAATTCCTAAGGGAGTAATTCTTTGTGATGTAATGAAGGAAGTGATTCATTTAGAAGTCATTTCATTTATTTTTGCTGGGGCTTTATTATCTTCTTGGAAGATATCTTCCAAATGTTTGCAGGGCATTTGAATATTGTCAAAAATAAAATTATTTTTTATTGTTTTGTTTGTTGTTTTTTATTTTCTGTTTTATTTGTTTTTAAATGATACAAATTTAAAAAATTCTGTGTTTAATTTTTGAAAAGATCAGAAAAATGGCTAAATGTAAAATTGAAATGTCCCAATAAGCACGTAGGTTTTAAAAATTCAAGTGCTTTAAATTTTGCTTGAAGTAAAGTATATTTCAAATTCTAGCACTTGTTTTTTTAACAAAAATATTTCAAACTTGAATTTTTGTTTCCCTTTTGCTGGAGTATGCTATTGAAATAAAATGTAATAAAAGTTGAATTCAAGCCTTGAAACTGGAAAACAGGGCTGGAATTGAACTTGATTTCAACTTGAATTCCAGTGAAAATGTTTATAGGGGTGAATAGTTTTAAAAGGTGCGTTCATTCAAATAAACAGGTAAAGTTACAAATATACGCGATAACAAAAATACACGGTTTACGAAGGCATAAATGCAGTTAGATGAATACCACTATTGTAAGTAAACAAATTGTGTTGGTGTAATTTTATTGTAATAATTTATTGTTTTTATTATTACAAATAGACAATTCCTTGAAAAATTAGACAAATAATTTAAGAAACATCGGGGAAAAACTTCTAATTAAAATTGCTTTTTATTTACACTGAGAAATAGCTTTAGGCCTGATTAACTTATCAAAAAATAAATTAATTATTAATTATTTATTGTTTATGAGAATAAATTCGGAGTACCAGAGAAAAATTTAAACTCATTTCCAATAATATCATCCTATTTGAGCTAATAATTTTTAATAAAATTTGACGATAGTAATCCGGTGCCATTATTTCGGAATCGTAAAATCGCAATATTAAGCTATATACTTCAATATTTTTTTCTTAAATTGAAACATAAATCTAGTATACGAACAGTGAAGACGATCTGATTTCTATTTGGAAATTAAGAAGAGTATGGTATTTTCTAAAAATCTAAACACAAATTTGTGAAATTATTGGTAAAAAGCAGCTAGCATCTTAAAAAATAAGCTTTGAAATAAATTTAAATCAATATACTGAAACATTTCGCAATATTTAAAGACATTTTTTAATATTCTGTTCTGTTTGAACCACTTGTTTGGAAGTTTGGAAGCCTTACTGACAGTTTTTTTTTCAAAGTTAGGAAATTAGTACGGTAGAGGCCACATACACCAATCCCTTCTTCTCTGTTTTTAAGAGAGGTAAAAAGTTAAAGAAAGAAAATATTTTGTGCAATTTTCAATTACCTTCCAATGACAATCACTTTGATTAATTTACCTTACATGTGGTCAGAGACAGACGTGTTTTTGTGTTTGTTTGTTTGGGATGCTACACTCAAACAAATGTGTAAACTAAGTTTAAGATCACACCAAACTAAAACTAAGTCTACCGGCTTTTCTTAAATTTAGTTAAAATTTACTTAAAATAAATAGAACTGCTTTAAATTCAATTCAAATGTATTTGTTTTTAGTTTAATCAAAATGTCCATTTACTTAAAAATAAGTAGGCATTTTCCTTAATTTTTTTTTCTTGAATTTAGTTAATATTCTTTACAAGTATTCAAAATTTACTCCTTTTAACTAAAATATTCTTAACTTTTAAGACTTTGTGTACTAACAGAAATGTAAATATAAAATTGCCCAAGCAGAAAAATACGATCGGCACAATGTTGGCATACCGTTGGCGATGGTCGGATATGCGTTGGCAGAACGTGGGATTAACAATCTTGAGAGTATTGTGCTGTTACCCGATTGATAACAGCGGCCAACCGTTGGTTGGCGCTAACTTACCAACGTTGTTACAACGTTGTTAAAATTGAAAAAAGGTGGTCTAAAATAGATTTCCAAAAACATTTTTTTTTCAAAAAAATTAAAAAAAATTTGTTTTTAGTATTTTTTTTAAAAACATGGGTCTGATGGGAATTGAACCCAGGCCTCCAGGTTGTCAGCCGTGATCTCTACACACTAAGCTAACGAGACTTGTAATATCTAATAGCTAAAAAATATTGGGTTTTGGGAAGGCATTATTTTAAATAGTTGAAAAGCATTATAATATGCACTTCCGAGAAGGCATGAATTATCGACATTTTAAAAGAAAAACAGGAGCACTAATCAAAAGCGGTGAATTCATGCCTTTTCGGATCTCGAAACAAGTGCTTTCACGCGAGCTATCTCGAACAAGAATCAGGCATGATATCATCAATAATGCAATCGCTTCACTGCTCATCTTTCCCTGACAAAACTTCTTCCAAGCAGGCAGTCTTATTACCTTTATATTGCGATGTCGCGAAAAATAATGAATTATGGTTACACACCAGCATACGAAAAATCAAAAAATATATCGTCACCTATGCTTACCAGTACTGACAAAAATAATGAGTCTAAAAATAGATTTTCAAGAAAATAAATTATATAAAAAAAAATATTTTTTATGGTTTTTTTTTAATAAAAGTTGCTGGTGAGGGAATCGAACCTGGGTCTACAGATTGCCAGTCAATAGCTCTATCATCTGAGCTATATCGACATGTAATATTTAATAGATAAAAACATAATTGACCTGCTGCAAACAGGTAAGCTTACTCGCCAACATACAAAAAATCAAAAAATATGTGGTTACATATATCCTTACTAGTGTTTAAAAAATATTGAGTCAAAAAATAGATTTCAAAAAATTAAAAAAAAAAAATTTTTAAAAAATCTAGAAAATTTTTTTCTATTTGAAATAATGATAAAAATAAGTCATTATCAGTAACTCATTATTATATGTTTTAAAATAATGCAGAAGGTAAGTGGGTGTCATTACTGGTAGTGCAAAAAATAATGATATGTCATTACCGTTTTTACACTGGGTAGATATGTTCCGAAAAAATGTTAAGGTTGAAAATAATATTGGAGGTCAGTTATAGATTTGACTCCTCTAGGGGCACCCTTCGGACAGTTAGAGCGGTGGGAGCAAATTTTATAAAAATGTCATATTTGTATGGGAGCGCCCTTACGGAGTGGAGATAGAGGGTAGGTATGTTCGGAAACAATGTTGGTGGGAAAAACTAATGGGGATCGCTCTTACATACCACCCCTGTAGGAGGCTCCATGGGGCGGTAGAAGCTGATTTCATAAAAAAAAAATTATAAAAAAAATAAAAAATTTGTATGGGGACCGCTTTAAGGGTTGAAGATAGTGGGTAGATATATTCCGAGAAAATATTGTGGTTCACAAAATATTGGGGTCAGTCAAAAATTTGACTCCTCTAGGGGTACCCTTGGGACAGTTAGAGTGGTGGGAGGAAATTTTATAAAAGTGTCATATGGAACCCTCTTACGTATTGGAGATAGGGGGTAGGTATGCTCGGAAAAACTATTGGAGGGAAAAAATTAATGGGGTCGATGTTGCATTCCACCCCTCTAGGAGTGTGCAAAGCTTTTCTGCGCCATAGCTTCTAAATTTGACGTTTTTTGAAAATAAACTATAAAGGCATTTTAATGTAGAATAAGAAGACAAATCGTCGACCGGCCTGCAAAATGTCACATGTGTTTTTTAATAGATTTTCAGGAGAGCGAAAAAACTGTTTCAAAATCTACTTTTAAGATATTTTATTGGCATCGTATGCCTTAATGATTCACGACCTCATTTAGTAAAATCATGATATTGATGCCAATAAAATATCTTAAAAGTAGCTTTTGTAAAGTAGTAGCTGTTAAAAAACACATGTGACATTTTGCAGGCCGGTCGACGATTTGTCTTCTTATTCTACATTAAAATGTGTTTATAGTGTATTTTCAAAAACGTAAAATTTAGAAGCTATGGCGCAGAAAAGCTTTGCAGTGTTCTTAGGTAATTTTTAGGGTCAAAAGTTCAAACTGACTGGCCTCTATGCCCCCGAGAGATCCAATTTTTGTTCACATATTATTTTTATGCCCAATCTATCGGAAATTGCCTGTGGAGCGAACAAAAAAGTCTCATACATTTCATGGGTTGTCTAATGGTGGGTCCCATACTGCAGGATTAAACTTTAGTTAATAGTTAACCCAAAAATTTGTTGTTGTTTTGTGTACATTTTTTTGACATTTTCTTTTCTTTATAGTTAGGTTAAAGTTAAACCTACAGTATAAGACCCACCGTAATACTCGTATATTTAGTAATTAACAAAAAAAAAATGAAATGGATTTCTGCAAATATAAATTTTTCCACTCCGATTGTGTTAATTTTAAAACACAGTTTTAAATTCTAAATATTGATTTAATATTTTTTGCCTGTATATCTGTACAAGTTAATTTTAAGCTAATAGTCGCTTCTAACCAATTAATTTAGATATAAAACTCCTCTTAATTGTATGTTATCAAAAATTTTTAAGAGTATCTTATAAATCCTTTTGGCTTATTTATATGTATTAAAAGTGCCGTAAATTGATAAACTGCTTGTACAAATCCTATTTTAAATATTATATTTTCTGTTCTTTCGATTCGTTATAGGACTTTAAGGAATTTACAGATGCCGAAGGTGTTATATCACTTCCAACATCGGATTTCCATAAACCGATTTGTTATCAAATGCGGCAAGCTGCCAACCGCAATCTACAACAATCCCTTCAATACGGCTTATTGATACCACCACCGCCCACCACGACTTTACCGTTAACTTTCATGCCCAGCTATATGCAACCGTTGCAGCTAGGTGGCATGATGACGGCCACAACAGGTACAACACAAACCGAATTATTATACTCAGCTGGTAGTGGAGGTATTGTTAGAACTCCTCTGCCACACACTGCCACTGGCGTTGCGCCAATTTCACAATCATCCTCGACATCGTCGTCATATGGTACAACTACATCGACAACAATAGCGCTGCCATTAGATACGCCTCTGAGATATCCACCGTACATTACTAGCAGCAGCATTAGTTCCACTGTTAATAATTTCAATCACAATTTCAATAATAACTTTAACACAACATCTCTGGGATCTTGCCATCCGCTGTCAATGAGCACAAGCCAACAACAAAGTGTACCAGCAGTGGGGAACAACTACAGCAACAATAATTTGAATAATTTAAATTTCAATAACAACAATGCCGATCTAGCTAGCGTAGATAGTTCGGATACATATGCCAGTTGTCAAACCCACCCATTTTTGTCGCAAGGTGATCTTACATCCGACTTTAACGACGATGTGTGTGCATTAGACATCGATATGGATAACTTGTATATAAATCCACTGGAAAAGGATTCGGTCGGTAACACAACTACGGGTTATATGGTGGGTCTGCCGCCCACACCATCCTCGGGCCAAATAAGGACCCACGTCAAGAAGAGCGCTTCTGGTGATACGGCCTTGCGAAATTTAGCAGTTGGTGGTCTAAGTCCCATGGATGATGTTTTTCAAAATTTCGATCCGCATGATCGAGGCAGTCACATTAGTCTTAATGAAAATCCAGTGCCAAAACATCGTAAAACACGATTCCAGCAAAGTTTTACTGTAGCGTTACCTGCACATGCCATTAATGTAACGGGACAGTCATTGAGACCGCGAGCACGTTTTGAAGACTCTAAACTTTCTCATGAAAATCTGGGCAATGAAAGTAGTCCAGCGGGTAGTAGTACTGGTAAAAAGAAACGTTCATCATTTATGCCGGGTAAAAGTTTAGCCACTGCCACAAAATTAATAAATCAGCACCTGTTTGGTATACAAAATGTTGGACCTAAAGGTAATAAATGCTTATAAATATAATCGATTATTTGTTGGTTTATTAAAATTAGCTATTTTATTATTTTGTTTGCTTTGAATTAGTTTTATATATTATACAAATGCTTAACTACAAACAGATTTTAGCTGAAATAGCAGTTCCCACATGTATATATTAACAAGAATTGTTTTGATATTCCTTTAATAATACACAGGATGACCAAATCTTAACTTTTAAAAATTAATAGAGTTCTGACTATTAATTATATATATTTCGGACATGCTGGTTAAAATGGCGTACATTCTTTTTCGATCTAAGTTACAAAATTTATAGTATACTTTAGGGATCTTACATTTAAATTAAGACCTTATGTAAATTGTTATTATTTATATTTATTATTTGATCCCAAAAATATGCTACAAATTTTGTTTAGGTTTTACTAAAACTAGTATTATTATTTCTTTAGTACGATACTAACCTTAATAACTAAGTATATTTATTGTGATAACTTTTGCGAATGGAAATTTTTTTTGTCTGAAATTTTGCAAGAACAGTTTTTAGAGGTAACCTCATATTATACTAAAAGTTGGACTTTGGGTACAACTTAGAAAGCTAAGCCGCCATATACAATTTTTAAAAGATCCAGATTTTAACATAAATACATTTTTGTTTATCAAGGTCGATTTTACATTAATTGGTTCAAACTAAAAAAAACTGTAAAACTCCACATAGAACGCGAACAGTGGTTTCAACGTCAAATATTGGGCATCAAATGTTAACCCTAGATATGACTACAGGTCCTGTGCCTGCATTTCACCACAAAAAAATTATATTGATTAGATTTGAAAATTTTGATATATAAAAATTTAAATGGAAAACCACTAAATTTTAAAGACATTTCGCGGAAAATATGTACTTTAGATCGAAAAATAAAGTACGCTTTTGTAATCAGCATGTCCAAAATATGTATAACTGATGGTTAGATTTCCATTAATTTTTTTCTGTGTTATGCAATGTTATTAAGTAAAATATAAATAATTAATTAAAAATGTCTAAGTTAACCTTTCATTATTTTCACTTTATATAAGGAAATTGAAATTTTTTGGCACTAAGATTCTACGCAAGTTTCCAAACAGTAACTCATTGATTTCTTTTTTATTCTCTATTTATTAAAATCCACATCAAAATATTCATATTTAAGAAAAATTCATAATTTTATACTAATTATTTGCATACCTACCAATTATTCCCGTAGTCAATCGAAGCAGTTATTTTTAATTAAAATTGCAGTTATTTGCTCTAAGAAAATTTAGAATAATTATTTTTGAAAGTTATTAGATAAAGTAAAGAACCACAAATAGCATATTTTAATAACAGTTGTTCTAATCAATTATTATGAGAATTTTGCAAAGAGTTCCTACTAAAAAGCAGGGATGATAAAGTAGGTAATATAACCTCAAAAGTACTATGGTACTTCTTAGAATCATATCGTACTATTTTAAAATGTTAAAAATAAAAATTGAAAAATTGGGAGGAACGTAATTCAAAGAAAAGGTTTTTTAAATATTACAAGAAATATTAAAAATTAGGTGAATTTAGAAAATCTAGAAAATCTGACTTTTTTTGCCACTCCTATATCGAACTTAGCTCTATAGCGAAAATTTCACCACTTGTTTTACGCCTCACCGAGTTTTCTTTGATTTGAATTAGTTATTTCAGTTGACTTTAGTTAATTTAAATTTTATAGAGTAACTGCATTCTTAGTTTCAGTTTTGCGTCAAATAATTTTAAGTTTGTTTTTATTTGATTCAACTGAGACTCACAAGGGAGCTTTCTCGAGTGGATGAAATTTAACAATGTGACAGATAGTCCTATTTTCCTAGCGGACGAATCTCATGTTTAGGTTTGAAAAGTGTGGTAGAAAACGAACTCATTTTTGTCTGAAACTTACAATAAATTTATGAAATTAGGATTTATTTGTACACAACGCTAAATTGTCGAGAATAAAATATGTCGTGGACCCAAGTTGTCATTTATAGGTGTAAAAGCTTAACGGAAAAAATCTAAGGTACCCCCTATATTAAATTTAAATATGAATAAAAACCACTACAATTTCCCAGCAAAAAAAGGAATGCCGAAGCAGTAGAAAAAGCACTACAATTGATGATATAGATGGGTCATTCCATCTCAAATCGACCAATGGTTGGACTCGACCCCTTTCGATTTGGATGAATTTTGGTCAGAACTTTTCTTTCATCATGTAACGAAGTTTTATACAAATGTTTTTTTTCGAAAGTTATGCAATATTTAAAATTTCAAAAAATGTCATAATTTTTTGCTTTGTTACGAGGTTATTTTTCGAATATCTTGAAAACTATAATAGCTACAAAAATGGTTCTTAGCTCGTTTTAAAGAGGATATCTAACCGTATTAAAACTTCTATTACCAAAAAACTAAAAGCGTAATTTCGATTTAAAAATTTTGTTGTGCTTCTAAAGCCTTCAATTTGTTGTTTATTGCTCAAAATTTCAAAACTGGATATTTGTTTAATTTTATTGTATTAAGATTCAACTTAAAAAAGAGAATAAAAAATTAAAAAATTCATATCTTTTTATTTAAAAAAAGTCCCTCTTGAAAATTTCAGGATCTTTTGAGATCAAAAAAATAGGTTTTTGAGTTTTTAAAATTGAAAAATTTTTCAATATTTTTTTTAATACGGCTAGATATCCTCTTTAAAACGAGCTAAGAACCATTTTTGTATCTATTATAGTTTTCGAGATATTAAAAAAATAACCTCGTAACAAAGCAAAAAATTAGAAAAATTATGACATTTTTTGAAATTTTAAATAATGCATAACTTTCGAAAAAAAACATAATATTTTTCCTTTGGCGAAACTTCGTTATATAATGAAAGGAAAGTTCTGACCAAAATTCATCCAAATCGAAAGGGGTCGAGTCCAACCATTGCTCGATTTAAGATGGAATGACCCAGATGTACTTCTTTTTTAACATAAACACTAATGATTTTAACATTGAGTTGTCATAGGAGAGGAGTACTCACACTTTAACATTTTTTCAGTTCTTTTTGAACGAGTGCAAAGGAAGCTCTTTGTCACCAATTAAAAATTAAAAAAAAAAAATTCTTTACAAAAAAAATTATATTTTTTTTATTTTACAAAAGTTTTTTATTGCCGCCACCGGGTATCGAACTGGCGGCCTCACGATTGCTAGTTTAGCGCTCTACCGCGGAGCTATTCTTTGATATGAAAGTTGGCTGGCATAAAACGCCACTTTGTTAATGCGAGATATTGTTCCTTTTGCTCTTCAATAAAAGTACTTATTAAACAAGTGTAAAAGGTGCACCCCAATTGAATATTGTTTTCAGTACTATTTTTACAGGTGCATAAAAAGCAATTTCTCATAATTTTTTTATATATAAATATTTTTAAAAATTAAAAAAATATTGAATTTAAACAAATTAATTATAAATATTAAAACAAAAATTAATAAAATAAAAAAATTATTAAAAAAATCTTGGTCCCACCAGTAATCGACCCCGGGACCCCGGAGGGAAATGCCAAATGATACCAAAATCACTTTTTACGATCACTTTTAGAGCAATTACTCTTTAGAAGCAATACTTAAGTGATTTTTTGGAAGTTGTTCAGAAGTAATTCTAAAAACGCTGAAAAAATATACTAAGCTATACTTTGGAAGCAATGAAAGAAGTGATTTTTGTGAAGTTGTGTAGAATTACTTCTAAAAAAGCTGTAAAAATACACTAACGTATACTTGTTAAGTAGTGAAAGAAGTTGTTTGTAAAGCATTTCTTCCAATTTTTTTGCTGGGTTCTTACGCAAATGTTCTAGAGCCCCCCATTACCCGGTTTTACGGTCGACCGGTCTACCCGGTCAGACCGGGTTTAAAACCGGTCGACCGGTCTTTACGGTCTACCCGGTCTTTACGGTCTAGACCGGTCTACCCGGTCAGACCGGGTTTTAATACTATTTACAAAAGGCAGGTTTTTGGTACTTTTTAGCATAATATACTACAAAATATAAAAATTGCTAAAATTATGTAAATTTTATATAAAAAAATCGAAAATTTTTAAAAATTTATAAAAATCAATAAATTTTTAAAAAAATTGATAAATTTTTAAAAAATTGACGAATTTTTAAAAAATTTACAAATTTTTAAAAAATTTAAAAATTTTTGAAAAATTGATAGATTTTTGAAAAATTGATAAATTTTTGAAAAATTGATAAATTTTTGAAAAATCGATAAATTTTTGAAAAATCAGCAAAATTTTGAAAAATCAGCAAAATTTTGAAAAATCGATAAAATTTTGAAAAATCGATAAAATTTTAAAAAATCGATAAAATTTTAAAAAATCGATAAATTTTTAAAAAATCGATATATTTTTGAAAAATCGATATATTGAAAAATTTTACAAAAAACCGATAAACTTTCAAAAATACCAATAAATTTTATAAAAATTGATAAATTTGTAAAAATCAATTCATTCATGGATATATTTATAATAATGTATAACAAAATAATGCGTATTTCGTATTATATTTATATGAGAGACCCACGGTCATTTTCGGTCCCATGTACGGCGTTTTTTTGTTCGGGGTCGTTATAGGCTAAAATTTTGCAGAAATAATCTAGACGTAATTCTGACTTAGAACTGTAAACTTTTTTTCAATGTGTGGAGCAAAAATATTCCGAAACTGGTTCTTGAATTCAGAAAGTCCTGCACTTTGCATACATTTATATGAAAATGCCACGGTCTTTTTCGGTCCCATGTACGGCGTTTTTTTGTTTGGGGTCGTTATGGGCTAAAATTTTGCAGAAATAATCTAGACGTAATTCTGACTTAGAACTGTAAACTTTTTTTCAATGTGTGGAGCAAAAATATTCCGAAACTGGTTCTTGAATTCAGAAAGTCCTGCACTTTGCATACATTTATATGAAAATGCAACGGTCTTTTTCGGTCCCATGTACGGCGTTTTTTTGTTTGGGGTCGTTATGGGCTAAAATTTTGCAGAAATAATCTAGACGTAATTCTGACTTAGAACTGTAAACTTTTTTTTCAATGTGTGGAGCAAAAATATTCCGAAACTGGTTCTTGAATTCAGAAAGTCCTGCACTTTGCATACATTTATATGAAAATGCCACGGTCGTTTTCGGTCCCATGTATGGAGTTTTTTTTGTTGTGGGTTAACATTTTGCAAAAATAATCTAGACGTAATTCTGACTTCGTTGTTCCAAAACTGTTATCCGTTTTCATTTATCTGATTTAGTTTTCAAGATACGGGCGATAAACCAAATAAAAGCCCTTTTCTCTCTAGGAGGCTTAGTTTTCGAGAAAAACGCAATCTTAAAATCTAGCAATGTAAGTCGAAATTTAGTTTCGGTATCGGGGTATTATGGGCGGGTTTTGACTTCTGGTGTAAACATTTTTCCTCTAGCTCTCTTAGTTTTCGAGATATGGACCATCAAAATTTTATTAAAGCGATTTTCGCATTTATTTTTCCACATATAATTCATTATGACTTCCTTGTTCCAAAACTGCTGTCCGTTTTCATTTATCTCACTTAGTTTTCAAAATACGGGCGATATTCCAAATAAAAGCCCTTTTCACTCTAGGAGGCTTAGTTTTCGAGAAAAACGCGATCTTAAAATCTAGCAATGTAAGTCGAAATTTAGTTTCGGTATCGGGGTATTATGGGCGGGTTTTGACTTCTGGTGTAAACATTTTTTCTCTAGCTCTCTTAGTTTTCGAGATATGGACCATCAAAATTTTATTAAAGCGATTTTCGCATTTATTTTTCCACATATAATTCTTTATGACTTCCTTGTTCCAAAACTGCTGTCCGTTTTCATTTATCTCACTTAGTTTTCAAGATACGGGCGATATTCCAAATAAAAGCCCTTTTCTCTCTAGGAGGCTTAGTTTTCGAGAAAAACACGATCTTAAAATCTAGCAATGTAAGTCGAAATTTAGTTTCGGTATCGGGGTATTATGGGCGGGTTTTGACTTCTGGTGTAAACATTTTTTCTCTAGCTCTCTTAGTTTTCGAGATATAGACCATCAAAATTTTATTAAAGCGATTTTCGCATTTATGTTTCCACATATAATTCATTATGACTTCCTTGTTCCAAAACTGCTGTCCGTTTTCATTTATCTCACTTAGTTTTCAAAATACGGGCGATATTCCAAATAAAAGCCCTTTTCTCTCTAGGAGGCTTAGTTTTCGAGAAAAACGCGATCTTAAAATCTAGCAATGTAAGTCGAAATTTAGTTTCGGTATCGGGGTATTATGGGCGGGTTTTGACTTCTGGTGTAAACATTTTTTCTCTAGCTCTCTTAATTTTCGAGATATGGACCATCAAAATTTTATTAAAGCGATTTTCGCATTTATTTTTCCACATATAATTCATTATGACTTCCTTGTTCCAAAACTGCTGTTCGTTTTCATTTATCTCACTTAGTTTTCAAGATACGGGCGATATTCCAAATAAAAGCCCTTTTCTCTCTAGGAGGCTTAGTTTTCGAGAAAAACGCGATCTTAAAATATAGCAATGTAAGTCGAAATTTAGCTTCGGTATCGTGGTATTATGGGCGGGTTTTGACTTCTGGTGTAAACATTTTTTCTCTAGCTCTCTTAGTTTTCGAGATATGGACCATCAAAATTTTATTAAAGCGATTTTCGCATTTATTTTTCCACATATAATTCATTATGACTTCCATGTTCCAAAACTGTTATCCGTTTTCATTTATCTGATTTAGTTTTCAAGATACGGGCGATAAACCAAATAAAAGCCCTTTTCTCTCTAGGAGGCTTAGTTTTCGAGAAAAACGCAATCTTAAAATCTAGCAATGTAAGTCGAAATTTAGTTTCGGTATCGGGGTATTATGGGCGGGTTTTGACTTCTGGTGTAAACATTTTTCCTCTAGCTCTCTTAGTTTTCGAGATATGGACCATCAAAATTTTATTAAAGCGATTTTCGCATTTATTTTTCCACATATAATTCATTATGACTTCCTTGTTCCAAAACTGATGTCCGTTTTCATTTATCTCACTTAGTTTTCCAGATACGGGCGATATTCCAAATAAAAGCCCTTTTCTCTCTAGGAGGCTTAGTTTTCGAGAAAAACGCGATCTTAAAATCTAGCAATGTAAGTCGAAATTTAGTTTCGGTATCGGGGTATTATGGGCGGGTTTTGACCTCAGGTGCAAACATTTTTTCTCTAGCTCTCTTAGTTTTCGAGATATGGACCATCAAAATTTTATTAGAGCGATTTTCGCATTTATTTTTCCACATATAATTCATTATGACTTCCATGTTCCAAAACTGTTATCCGTTTTCATTTATCTGATTTAGTTTTCAAGATACAGGCGATAAACCAAATAAAAGCCCTTTTCTCTCTAGGAGGCTTAGTTTTCGAGAAAAACGCAATCTTAAAATCTAGCAATGTAAGTCGAAATTTAGTTTCGGTATCGGGGTATTATGGGCGGGTTTTGACCTCAGGTGCAAACATTTTTGCAGTAGCTCTTTTAGTTTTCGAGATATGTTCGCTTAATGAAAAATAATCAATACAATTTTCATTGTCCATATCTCGAAAACTAAGAGAGCTAGAGAAAAAAATGTTTACACCAGTAGTCAAAACCCGCCCATAATACCCCGATACCGAAACTAAATTTCGACTTACATTGCTAGATTTTAAGATCGCGTTTTTCTCGAAAACTAAGCCTCCTAGAGAGAAAAGGGCTTTTATTTGGTTTATCGCCCGTATCTTGAAAACTAAATCAGATAAATGAAAACGGATAACAGTTTTGGAACATGGAAGTCATAATGAATTATATGTGGAAAAATAAATGCGAAAATCGCTTTAATAAAATTTTGATGGTCCATATCTCGAAAACTAAGAGAGCTAGAGAAAAAATGTTTACACCAGAAGTCAAAACCCGCCCATAATACCCCGATACCGAAACTAAATTTCGACTTACATTGCTAGATTTTAAGATCGCGTTTTTCTCGAAAACTAAGCCTCCTAGAGAGAAAAGGGCTTTTATTTGGAATATCGCCCGTATCTGGAAAACTAAGTGAGATAAATGAAAACGGACAGCAGTTTTGGAACAAGGAAGTCATAATGAATTATATGTGGAAAAATAAATGCGAAAATCGCTTTAATAAAATTTTGATGGTCCATATCTCGAAAACTAAGAGAGCTAGAGGAAAAATGTTTACACCAGAAGTCAAAACCCGCCCATAATACCCCGATACCGAAACTAAATTTCGACTTACATTGCTAGATTTTAAGATCGCGTTTTTCTCGAAAACTAAGCCTCCTAGAGAGAAAAGGGCTTTTATTTGGTTTATCGCCCGTATCTTGAAAACTAAATCAGATAAATGAAAACGGATAACAGTTTTGGAACAACGAAGTCAGAATTACGTCTAGATTATTTTTGCAAAATGTTAACCCACAACAAAAAAAACTCCATACATGGGACCGAAAACGACCGTGGCATTTTCATATAAATGTATGCAAAGTGCAGGACTTTCTGAATTCAAGAACCAGTTTCGGAATATTTTTGCTCCACACATTGAAAAAAAAGTTTACAGTTCTAAGTCAGAATTACGTCTAGATTATTTCTGCAAAATTTTAGCCCATAACGACCCCAAACAAAAAAACGCCGTACATGGGACCGAAAAAGACCGTTGCATTTTCATATAAATGTATGCAAAGTGCAGGACTTTCTGAATTCAAGAACCAGTTTCGGAATATTTTTGCTCCACACATTGAAAAAAAGTTTACAGTTCTAAGTCAGAATTACGTCTAGATTATTTCTGCAAAATTTTAGCCCATAACGACCCCAAACAAAAAAACGCCGTACATGGGACCGAAAAAGACCGTGGCATTTTCATATAAATGTATGCAAAGTGCAGGACTTTCTGAATTCAAGAACCAGTTTCGGAATATTTTTGCTCCACACATTGAAAAAAAGTTTACAGTTCTAAGTCAGAATTACGTCTGGATTATTTCTTTAAAATTTTAGCTCATAACGACCCCGAACAAAAAAACGCCGTACATGGGACCGAAAAAGACCGTGGCATTTTCATATAAATGTATGCAAAGTGCAGCACTTTCTGAATTCAAGAACCAGTTTCGGAATATTTTTGCTCCATACATTGAAAAAAAGTTTACAGTTCTAAGTCAGAATTACGTCTGGATTATTTCTGAAAAATTTTAGCCCATAAGGACCCCGAACAAAAAAACGCCGTACATGGGACCGAAAAAGACCGTGGCATTTTCATATAAATGTATGCAAAGTGCAGGACTTTCTGAATTCAAGAACCAGTTTCGGAATATTTTTGCTCCACACATTGAAAAAAAGTTTACAGTTCTAAGTCAGAATTACGTCTAGATTATTTCTGCAAAATTTTAGCCCATAACGACCCCAAACAAAAAAACGCCGTACATGGGACCGAAAAAGACCGTGGCATTTTCATATAAATGTATGCAAAGTGCAGGAGTTTCTGAATTCAAGAACCAGTTTCGGAATATTTTTGCTCCACACATTGAAAAAAAGTTTACAGTTATAAGTCAGAATTACGTCTAGATTATTTCTGCACAATTTTAGCCCATAACGACCCCAAACAAAAAAACGCCGTACATGGGACCGAAAAAGACCGTGGCATTTTCATATAAATGTATGCAAAGTGCAGGAGTTTCTGAATTCAAGAACCAGTTTCGGAATATTTTTGCTCCACACATTGAAAAAAAGTTTACAGTTATAAGTCAGAATTACGTCTAGATTATTTCTGCACAATTTTAGCCCATAACGACCCCAAACAAAAAAACGCCGTACATGGGACCGAAAAAGACCGTGGCATTTTCATATAAATGTATGCAAAGTGCAGGACTTTCTGAATTCAAGAACCAGTTTCGGAATATATTTGCTCCACACATTGAAAAAAAGTTTACAGTTCTAAGTCAGAATTACGTCTAGATTATTTCTGCAAAATTTTAGCCTATAACGACCCCGAACAAAAAAACGCCGTACATGGGACCGAAAAAGACCGTGGGTCTCTCATATAAATATAATACGAAATACGCATTATTTTGTTATACATTTTATAAATATATCCATGAATGAATTGATTTTTACAAATTTATCAATTTTTATAAAATTTATTGGTATTTTTGAAAGTTTATCGGTTTTTTGTAAAATTTTTCAATATATCGATTTTTCAAAAATTTATCGATTTTTTAAAAATTTATCGATTTTTTAAAATTTTATCGATTTTTAAAAATTTTATCGATTTTTCAAAATTTTATCGATTTTTCAAAATTTTGCTGATTTTTCAAAAATTTATCGATTTTTAAAAAATTTATCAATTTTTCAAAAATTTATCAATTTTTCAAAAATTTATCAATTTTTCAAAAATTTATCAATTTTTCAAAAATTTATCAATTTTTCAAAAATTTATCAATTTTTCAAAAATTTATCAATTTTTCAGAAATTTATCAATTTTTCAAAAATCTATCAATTTTTCAAAAATTTGTAAATTTTTTAAAAATTTGTAAATTTTTTAAAAATTCGTCAATTTTTTAAAAATTTATCAATTTTTTAAAAAATTTATTGATTTTTATAAATTTTTAAAAATTTTCGATTTTTTTATATAAAATTTACATAATTTTAGCAATTTTTATATTTTGTAGTATATTATGCTAAAAAGTACCAAAAACCTGCCTTTTGGAAATAGTATTAAAACCCGGTCTGACCGGGTCGTCCGGTCGACCGGTCTAGACCGTAAAGACCGGGTAGACCGTAAAGACCGGTCGACCGGTTTTAAAACCCGGTCTACCCGGTCTTTCGGTCTTTCGGTCTACCCGGTCGACCGGTTCTGACCGTAGCCTCTAAAATGTTCTATTGGGAAAAAGAACTATAATAGCAAAAATCTACTTTGCTCAGAAGACATTTTTAGACAATTTAGTAATTTTTAAATTACTAAATTTTTTTTTTTCGTTTTTCAACTTAGATATTAAAAATTATTAGTGGCACGTTAGTATTAGCTTAGTATTGTATGTATATTATGTTTTCAGTAAACGAAGAGGGATGTGAGTGGCATAAAGTCCCCTTGTTATATATACAGTGGCGGAAATTATAATAGAAACGATTCAAGTTTTTCCTAATTTTATTCTCGTTGCCTTTATTTTTAAAGATCAAAATAGTAGCTAAATTTGCCCCGAAAGGTAAGGAGATGGTTCAGAAAATTGCACAAAATTTTAACGTAACGTTTGCTTTTTTACTTTGTCACTTATTTTAAGTAGTCGTGGCTTTTAACGAAAAATTAACAATATCGACATTTTAACAAATTACATAGTAAAATTTAGAGAGTTCTATACAATCTGTATATTTTTGGAAATCCTATAAAATTTCTTTAAGTCTTGCATTATTTTGATCTACATATAGTCGCCAGACTTAAAATGTAAGTACCTTAAATATGACCAAATTTTTCTTTGTTTTTAGCGATTTAGGGGCAAATTTAGCCACTATTTTGATCTTTAAAAATAAAGGCAATGAAAGTAAAATTAGAAAAAACTTGAATCGTTTCTATTATATTTTCCACCACTGTATATGATCCATGCTGAATTATGTCGCTGCTGATGTTCGTCATTTTTTCGGGCATGTTGTTTCTCAGAGCGACTATCGCTAGCCTCTGCGCTGTTGTTCCGAGCCGTCACTTAAACATGAGATCGGGCTGGAAAAAATACGGTATTCTGTAGATTATATGCAAGAACAAAAGAGACGAAATAATACAGCATAAGTAAGTGCAAAGAAGAAACAAATTTTGTTGGTACTATGAGAATCGAAAAAGTACTATTTTTTAAGCTGGTTGGTACTATTTTGAAAATCCCATTTATCATCCCTGCTAAAGGTAGCAAAAAAAGAGCTTAAAATATTTGTTCTCCTACATGTTTTCACTATTTTCCGTAAATAATCAAAAAGGAACAAATTAATTAAAAGTCTACATTTTTTAAAAACAACTAGGCAACTTTTTCGTGGATAAGCAATTTCGATTGACCTAATTGATCTTTCGTATTTGAAAGACATATCTAATGTTTTCGAAAGCGACTTTAAGACCTTAAGATAAAACAAATTTAAATTATGTAGTTGTTTTGTTTTTACTTAAATTGTAGTTACTATTGAATTGTTTGTAATCGCTAAAATTTTTAGTAATTTATATGCAAAGTGTAAATTGTCTCTTATGTGTTTCAGTGTGTATAATATTTTGTTGATTTCGCCTATATGTGTATGTAATTCGCCGGGTGGAACCAACCAATAAAACAGCCATGAATTCTAAGTTGTGTAGTAATCATTAGTAGTTGTTTTTTAACTGGATGTATACTATGATGAAGGCTAATTAAAGTAGTAATTCTTAATATTATAATGAACTAAATTAAAATGGGTTTTTATAGTAAAAAGTAAATTTTTGTTGGTTACTTATAAAAGCAAAAAATAATGTTGTGCTTTTTTGTAATTCTCATTTAGTTTATATTTGTTGCTATTTATATATCTTTAGTTTGCAATTAAAATATATTTTTGTATCTTTAATATGTAAAAACGTTACAGCTAGAGAATCATATGGAGAAAAGATTTGACTTCAAATTGTCGGTAAAATATTTTATTTCATAACAAAATATATTTAAAAAAAAATTTACAATAAAAATAGTATCTCCTCTCAACTTAGTCAGTTCTTTTAAATTTGTTAAGTGGAAAATTTGCCTGTTATGAACACGGCATTGTTAGCGTAGAAACTATAACGGTGGGTCTCATACTGCAGGTTTAAACTTTAGTTAATAGTTAACCCAAAAATTTGTCGTTGTTTTGTGTACCTACAATTATTTGACATTTTCTTTTGTTTATAGTTAAGTTAAAGTTAAACCTACAGTATGAAACCCACCGTAAGTTTACATATTTTATTTTGTATTTTTGAATAAGAATACATGCTATATTAACTGGTCCATAGGGCCAATTGCGATCCTATCAGAATCAGTCCATGGAGAGAAATAAAATCCGCGAGACTAGAAAGAGAAACATACCGCAGAATGTCCAGGTCGTAAAATTACCTGCTTCTCAGATATCTGAGTCACCGCCAGATATATAAGCCAGCCGATTTTTCCAAAGCTGATGCAAAATGCGAAAATATTTGTTCTTTTTCAAAATTTATAAAATTTATTTAAATACGATACGGGTGATTTCAAAAAATGTGATCAAAACCATGTAACCAGCTAATCTCTAGTGCATGGATTACATTTGAGTTATATATTTCGATATATATCACCTGTCACCTGTTTTACAAAATTTATAACAATCTGACCAATTTTTGGTTAATAGATAAAATTTGTGACACATTTTATAGGCCAAATGTAAACTCCGTAACCAGTAACACATAAGGTTTTTCAACTTTAGTAGCTCATATTTTAATACCCAATCAAGCTAAATACTACCTGTAAGAATTTTTATGCATTTTACATATATACATTTTACATACTTTTTCGTATATCTATGCTAACACGACTTCAACTCTGTAACGATTTTTCGTCATAATTTTTGATAAAAATGCATACACCATAATTTTGGAGTTATCTATTAATTATATTGCGAAGAGTATAATGTTATTTATACTCAAATGATCGTTGGACTGTAGATAATCATCTATATAATAACAGGCTAAGTTTTTCTGCAGCATGTAACATTCTCGAGATGAAAAAGGATGTCTTTAATAAGATTGAAAAACTCCGTTCGTAATTTTTACACCAAACTATTTAACGAGTGAGAAAAACAATGGCATATTTGGATTCACCTTGTAGGCATCATACGATTTTGTTTCGGAAAGAAAATTCTGACAAAGCATTTCTTTCATAATTTCATAATTTAATATATTTTGTATCTTCGCAACAGCTGATTGAATTTTAAAGTTTTTTATATTTTTGAAAAGCATTTAAAGGGAGCAAAAATACAATATTAAAAATTGTTTCGCGGAATGAATTGTATTTTTATTCGCGAAACCACCAATTTGATAAACACATATTGTATATTATTGAAAAGCATGTTGAAAACCCAAATAGGAAAAACTAACAAATTGTGGAAAATTCGTACGCAATTTTTTTTTGCTATATCTTTTGCTGGTGGAAATGTAAACTCCGTTACCACAAAAAAAATTCAAATTGTGCAAAAAAAGTCATTGCGACAACTTGTAGAAGGGATTTTTTGCAATTAGGTTTATAATGACTAAACTTACTGATTCCATTAAGAAAAAACCGAAATATTAACACTTTTTGCTTCTCACAAATTCGGCCCAAAAATTTATCACATTTTTTGATTTCACCCATATAATTATTTGAAAAGTAAAATTTTCTTGGTTTTGCGATATAATCAATTTTTTAAATATTTATCAAGGTAGGTTATTGTTATAATACCGTTATCGCTAAAATACCGTTTCAAATCGAGTACCGTTACCAATACCTCTAAAAACTGTTCTAAATACCGTTATCGTTACCGATACCATTATTTTTATGGGTAGTTGCCGGTATTGTACCGGTATTTATTGATTTTTATAAAAATTAAAATTTTTTTAACTTTTTTATTTTATAATCTTGAGTAATTGTTTTACAAAAAAGTTTACAGATAATAATTTTACTTATTAAAACTACCAGCATTGAATTAATAGCCTCAATTCTGTATTATCAATATGTAAAATTACAAATATGGTATGTTTTTACTTGTTTTTATATGTGTTTTAACGTAATTTTTAATACCGGTATGTACCGGTATTGCTGCTTCGATAATGGCATACCGTGACCGAAACAGTCCTAAATACCGGTACCCTTACCGTTACCGAAACAAGCAAAATTATATTCGTTTCTGTAACAAACCTTGATATTTATGCATCAAAATAGCGGTAGCGTAACTAAGCGGTTTTGTTGATATCACAACTCTACGGGTTCCGCATTGCATACACTCTAATTAAATTCTGTTGAAATTTACCCAACTTATGGTAGGAAACTGAACTCCTACTATAAATTGGGTAAATTTGCTCTATGTGCGTAATTGAAAAAAATACGCACATTGTGTTTAAGTTGGTGCACAAATAATTTGTAATTTTACATTGAAAGTGCGTAAAAATTAAATAAAATTTTGAAATTAGTGTGTTAATTTACTAAATTTGTGTGTAAAAAAGCACGTTTCACGTGTAAATGTACGCATACAAAGTGTAAAAATCCACAAAAAATGCGCAAAAATCCACAGAAAGTGCGTAAAAATCCAATCAAATGCGTACATTTACAACAGTTGTGCTAAATTCAAGCACCACCCAAACATTTTTTTAAATAAAATAAAAATTAATTTTTGGTACGTATTTTATTAATAATAATATCCGAGTCCTTTTCTCATTATCATTTATGTTCCAATTAGTCGTTTTGGGATCTTAAGGCATTTGTATAAAATTCATATAAAATATTGTTATAACTATTGAATGGGTGCAATGACTCCTGATCAACAAATTGCTTTCTTTGCAAGTTAGGCAGTACTCAATGAATACTGACTTTGTTGAGCAGGAGTCATTGCACCCAGTTGTTTTGCCTAGGCCGTATCTCTCTTACGGCGTTTTCTCCCGTTATTGTTGACGTTTGTTGGTTGACTGCCTCCCTTGCAAAGAAGGCATTTTATTGAGCAGGAGTTATTGCATCCAGTAGTTACTGCGTAGGCCGTGTCTCTCTTACGGCGTTTTCAATTTTGAAATGAGGTTTAGACTACCACATGCGTTAACAATAATTACCAAAAACAATTTCATGCTTATGTTGCTATTTCCAGACTCTAATGTGTTTGTTGAAATGTTGTAATTTTTCTTTTTATTATTTATAATTTTTTTTTTCAATTTTTTCCAATTTGAAATGTCAGAGTATTTATTACTATTATAGGATAGTATATTTACCAACTTTGTGCGTAAAAATTTTATTTAACAAAACAACAGTAATTTTAGGCACAATGTGTTTATTTATAAACACATAATGTCTAAAAATACTTTGTGTGTGTATTATTGTGTATGGAAGTGTGTATGAAAAAAGTGTACGCATTTTTTGTTTATATTTAACGAATTTTCGTAAAATTAAACAAAATTTTACCCATTTTATAGTAGTAAATTTATAAACATTTTTTAGAGTGTATCGTAAAAGGATAAGGCCCTCATTATATTAATATTTTTAAGCAATTTAATGTTTAGTAAGTAGAGCTTCAAATAATTAATTCCTTAAATTTCGAATAGGAAATTTAATTAATTAATTCACAAATACTACATATTAAATGGAATAATTTCAAAGAAATGTGTCGAAAAATTGGCGATTTTTGCCCAGGGAGGAAGAAGTAAAAATCGACTGCTGTTTTAATAAGTCGATAGTGCTGGACTCAAATATGGCTACTCTAATTCTCTAAACCCATGGGAAATATCTTAAAATCGCAATTTTCTGGGAAGTTACCTTAGATTTTTAATACGGTAACTTATTTTTAAACAACTGCGTTTTTCAAACCGCTCTTTATATTTTTAAAAATCCTCCTGAGTCCGACACTAATGATTTGTATGTCAGTGTAATCTGCTAACCATGGTCTTTAAAGGTGACATTAGATAAATAAAATATATTTTATAGTAAGTGATACAAAAGCAAATTAATGAAACAACTAAATTTTGGGAATCTTCGCTTAGGTTTTTGAGGATATCTGTTTTGCAATGAATAGATTTTGGCCATAGATATATTATTAGGATCTACTGGTATAGATCTATTACTTTTAGCTTTTCTTTTATCGCTATGTCTTACACTTAAAGCTACACTGAAAATATTATTACAGTAACTGAATGTAGTTTATTTAAAAAGTTATCCGTACATTTATTTTTAAATGATTATACAGTTCAAATACAAAGAAATATATTTTTAAACTGATTTTGTCGTTTATTTAAAAAATAAACTACAAATAAATACGGATTTTCTATTACAGTTAATATTTTCATTTAAAATGTTTTGTAAAAAAAGAAATTCTTTTTCGATTTCTAGGTCAGTTAAAAACACGAAATAAACTAAATATCATTTATTCTTACGGATTTTGTAGTTAATTTTTTGAAATTTTAAAAATGAAAATAAATGAAAAATCATTATTTTTTAAGGATTTTGTAGTTTATTTATTAACATTTAAAAATAAATGAAAAGTTCTTTTGATTTAAATGAAAAGTCAGTAGACCGGTTTTCAAGTGATTTTTCATTTATTTTAAATTACATTTTCAGTTAATTTAAACTACAAACTATTTTAAGTGTACAAACTCAGTTGAAAATGCTTACTGCGACGTTTTTTGGTATACTTCACTGAAAATATTATTACAGTAACTGACTGTAGTTTATTTAAAAAGTTATCCGTAAATTTATTTTTAAATGATTATTCAGTTAAAATACAAAGAAATATATTTTTCAACTGTTTTTGTCGTTTATTTAAAAAATAAATTACATATAAATACGGATTTTCTGTTACAGTTAATATTTTCATTTAAAATGTTTTGTTAAAAAAAAGAATTCCTTTTCGATTTCTAGGTCAGTTAAAAAAATGAATTAAACTAAATATCGTTTATTGTTACGGATTTTGTAGTTAATTTTTTGAAATTTAAAAAAACGAAATAAATGAATAATCATTATTTTTTTAAGGATTTTGTAGTTTATTTATTAACATTTAAAAATAAATGAAAAGTTCTTTTGATTTAAATGAAAAGTCAGTAGACCGGTTTTCAAGTGATTTTTCATTTATTTTAAATTACATTTACAGTTAATTTAAACTACAAACTATTTTGAGTGTAACTAACGACATATGAGAATCGAAACTAATATTTTTTTAAAAGTTTTCGAAAAACTTTGACCCATTTTCGTAAATTCCAGGTCCAGTTTTGGCGTCAGCTTTAAAAGGAAATATAATTTAAAATTTTGAATTGGTTCCAAAGCTAAGTCAAGAGGAATTTGGAAAATATAAAGACCGGTTTGAAAAACACAGCTGTTTAAAAATAAGTTACCGTATGAAAAATCTAAGTTAACTTCCCAAAAAATTGCGATGTTAAGATATTTCCCATGGGTTTAGAGAATTAAGGTGGCCATATTTAAGTCCAGCACTGTCGACTTTTTAAAACAGCAGTCGACTTTTACTTCTCCCTCCCTCCCTCGGCAAAAATCGCCAGAGTCAATTCTCAGAACCTTGTTATTTTGGAAAAATAATTGGATTTTGTTGTATAGTGTTACTAAGGAAGCCATACAATTTTATTAAATTTTTTATAACTTTTCCAACCTTAAACGTTTTATGATCAAAAATCTTTTGAATTTTTTTTAAGCAATGCAGAGGTTATACTCGCTGGGTGTTCTGCTAGAACACCTAGCGATAAATGGTATCGCAACGAGTTGGTTAAAAAACTCGAATGGTGCAGATTACATAAAAAAAGTAATAAAAACAAATTCGAAGCGCGATTTAAGGTCACAAACATCGTATGCAGTTGCCGATAACAGTGCGGTTAGGCTTAAAAATAGTTTTAAATTTTTTCGCAATTAATATTTTTAGTTTTTTAGTAAATTTTTGTTTAGTTTCTTTTTAAACAATTTATGTAAATGTGTACTCGTATCTTTGCATATTCCTACTTATTTGGTAAACCTGTGTATATACATTGCGTTGGTGTTGTTTGTTTGCTTGTAATTATTTAGCCAAATTTGAAAGTAAATATTCCTCATCGATAGACTCAATAGATGCATCACCGAATTTGGAACATCATCGCCGATCAAAGTCAATATTGAAGAATAAATCGGATGTATCACGGGTACTGACGGATCCAGAAAGTGAACGTCTTTTAGCAGATAATATGTCTGGATCAGGTGTATCAGATAATGGCACTGTCATGGTAAGTATTTGGATTTTCTTACATTTTCCATTATTTTAACTTTTATCTATATCTTATAGGGTGAATCTGGCAGTGATTACTCACCGAATAAATTACCTCATTCTGTATTAGCTAAGTCAATATCCCCACCACCCCTAAGGCACCGTACCCTAATGCAACAACGCTCAGGACCGGCCAGCCTGCAATCGAAGCCGACCAAATTCCAAACACCGCGCTTTCCCGAAGAACAAGCTCTACGGCAGGTGAAACCGGTATTGGCCAGATCTGCCGCAGCTTCAAATATGTCCGGTGATAGCAATAATCGTTATGATTCAACGAATAGAGACAGTAGCTTAGGTAATTACAAGCCATTATCAGTCATCAGTCATTTGAATCAATCCATATCGTTCGTTTAATCTAAATTAATTTTTATTTGTCTTTCGTTAATACGAATAATTCAATAATCATCAGTCATATTCGATGCCGCATTTTAATTGAAATCAAAGCATGTCTCTCAAATGTTCGACATTATGTTTTTGTTTTGTTATGGAAACCTGTAATTTTTTGGTAGTAAAGATTTCTACATATATTAGCTTATAAACATTTTATTAAACGCTAACAATTTCAAAAAATATGCACTTTTACATACTAAATTAAACTAATTTTAAATTGTACTTTGTGCACAATCACTTTGGAGAATATTAAAATAGATGCACTCCCTTTAAACAAAATTTCTAAATTTAATTTCGTTTTCACGGCTTTTAAATGAAATTGCGAAAAATTTTATTTAAGCACATGGCGGGAAGCTGGGTTTCTTAAATGTTGTCCGTTTTATTTTAAATTTTGGGGAATTGTTTTTGGTTCCATACGACATTCGTTTGAACGTAGGTCTAAATATGGGACGCACATCTAAATATGGGACGTAGCTCTAACTGTTGACCAGAGAACTGCAACTGCTAATTGCAAAACCATCATATGTAATCAACACCCGAATAAACATTCGTTTGCGTTCAAGCGCCGAAAATACTCAAATACACATATTCGTTGCTGATTTTAAATCAATGAAACCAAGTGATTTTTGTTGAATCGTTCATTTAACCATTTGTCGTTTTCATACACTGATAGAATTTTGTGCATAGTATTAATGAATTTGTTCATTAATCCAATGATTTTTTTCATTGAAAAGTCCCCAAAGAACGCGTTCATTAGATCAATGAAACGTGTTCATTAAATGAAAACTAATTGAAAAAAATATTTTTTTGCCTTACTTATTTATTTTTATTTTATTTATTTTTATTTGTACATATATTTCTTTTTCGTTTTTAGAACTTTTTGACATCTCCCTTTTGACATCGACTTGAACCCGCAATCACCAGAATGTAAACATTATCGCGTTACCGATTGATCTAAATAGCCAAAACAAAATGATGTCATTATTTGGACTTTTATATTTAAATAATTTCAGTTTGCAACCCTAGCGTTCATTACTGGAACATATATCTATTTTAGTAATTAGCAAATTCAAAACCCTTATAACAATTATATCATATCTTACGGGTTAGTTGAAAATATATAATGAAAAAATTCATTAAATAAATGAATTTTTCATTAACTCAATGAAATTGTTCATTAAATCAGTGAATTCAGATTAATGAAATCGATTCATTAATAGTATGAACGAAAATTCTATCAGTGTACCATTCATTTCTTTCATATTCGTTCGGATCAACGATGATTATTTTGATTGCAACAAAATAAAAGAAAAATAATTTCATAACAATAAAGAGGGGGTTTACAGCATAGTCGGGAAGTATTCAGTAACTCAGTACTTAAGTACTAGTAAAGTACAAGTACTTGGTACTTGTACCTAAAAAAATAAGTACAAGTACTTTCAATGTACTTGTACTTAAGTACAATTACTTTGTTAATTACTGGGTACTTGCTAAGTTCTATGGTACTTGCTAAGTACTTCTGGTACTTGCCAAGTCATATGGTACTTGCTAAGTCCTTTTGGTACTTGCTAAGTACTATGGTACTTGGTAAGTACCTTTGGTACTTGCTAAGTACTATGGTGTTTGCTAAGTACTTTTGGTACTTGCTAAGTACTTTTGGTACTTGCTAAGTACTATGGTGCTTGATAAGTACCTTTGGTACTTGTTAAGTACTATGGACTTGTTAAGTACTATGGGTACTTTCTAAGTACTTTTGAGTGCATTTTTCAGTCTGTTTTCCCCTTTTATTTTTTTAAAATAAATTTTTTTGAGAACCTTAACACTTTGCTACAAACTAAATTAAATGGACCGCGCATTTGCAATATTTTTAATTATTTTTTTAAAAACAGTCACCTTATTTTTCAATATAAAATGCTTAATTTTTAAAAATGCTACATAATTTGCATAACTTCGGAGCCTCATATCTTTTAAACTTCTTATTGTGTCTCAGTAATTTGAATGGTATGTGAATGGTACTTTTATCCTTATTTAAAAACAATTTTTTAGAAAAACATTTTTAATTGCTAATTGCACTTTAAATGCAACTGCTGTTTTAGAATGAAATTTTCAGTTCTATTATCACCTTAAATCAAATTTTGAAAGCATTTTTATTGAAAAGCCCAATATTTTTATTAAACATTTATATCATTTATTTTTAAAAATTATGCATTTCCCCGTAGAGTTCTTAGCTGATCTGAAGATTGTTACAATGAGTGTTATTTTGTAGATTACGAATTTTAAATACATCACTCAAAAAATTGTAAATTAATGGCGGGTCGCGAAAAACAGTTTTATGGCACAAAAAATTAATTATAAAACATAATCAGCGATTATCATCTGCAAACCAATATACTGATGTAAGAATTTTCCTTTTTACAAATTTTTTTTTATCAGCGACTCTTCGCGTTTTTTTTCATTATAAATTTTTATTATAAATTTCATAGAATATAAATTTAAAAAATCGCATTTTAAAAATTGCAAAATAATCGCGGAACGCGAAAAAAGATTTTATGGTACAAAAATTTAACTAAAAATCTTAATCAGCGATTTCCATTCTGCAAACAAATATACTAATATAATAATTTTCCTTTTTGCCAATTTTTTTTCCGCGAATTTATTTCGCGACTCTTTCCAACTAGCCACCGAACTTTGTTCTATGAATTGGCTACTATAGTCCCTAGATTATGACTTTAAATAACCACACATAAAAAATCAGCGATTATCATCTGCAAACCAATATACTGATGTAAGAATTTTCCTTTTTACAAATTTTTTTATCCGCGACTCTTCGCGTTTTTTTTTATTATAAATTTTTATTATAAATTTCATAGATTATAAATTTAAAAAAATCGCATTTTAAAAATTGCAAAATAATCGCGGAACGCGAAAAAAGATTTTATGGTACAAAAATTTAACTAAAAATCTTAATCAGCGATTTCCATTCTGCAAAAAATATACTGATATAATAATTTTCCTTTTTGCAAATTTTTTTTCCGCGAATTTATTTCGCGACTCTTTGCAACTAGCCACCGAACTTTGTTCTATGAATTGGCTACTATAGTCCCTAGATTATGACTTTAAATAACCACACATAAAAAATTTCAAAATAATCGCGGAACGCGAAAAAAGGCTTTATGGCACAAAAAATAATTAAAAAACTTAATCAGCGATTTTCGTTCTGCAAAGAAATATACTGATATGAAAATTTTCTTTTTTGCAAATTTTTTTTCCGCTACATTTTTTTGCGATTTTTTTTTTTTTTTTTTGCAACTAGCCTACAAACTTTGTTGTACCAAATGGGTACTAATAGTCTCTAAATTATATATTTAACAAAAAAGTAAAAATATTGGCGGAACGCGAAAAAAGACTTTATGGTACAAATATTGTATTAAAAATATTTTATCAGCGATTTTCATTCTGCAAACAAATATACTAATGTAAGAATTTTCTTTTTTGCAAATTTTTTTCCGCGACTTTATTTCGCGATATTTTTGAAACTACCCACCGAACTTTGTTCTATAAATTGGGTATTATAGTCCCTAGATTATTAATTTAAAAAACCGCATTTAAAAAATTGCAAAATAATCGCGTAACGCGAATAAAGATTTTACGGTACAAAAATTTAACTAAAAATCTTAATCAGCGATTTCCATTCTGCAAACAAATATACTGATGTAATAATTTTCCTTTTTGCAAATTTTTTTCCGCGACTTTAATTCGCGATTTTTTTGCAACTACCCGCCGAACTTTGTTCTATAATTTGGGTATTATAGTCCCTAGGTTATGATTTTAAAGAACCACACTAAGAAATTGCAAAATAATGGCCGAACCCGAAAAAAGTCTTTATGGCACAAAAAATGAATAAAAAACTTAATCAGCGATTAACATTCTTCAAACGAATATAATGCAAAAATTTTACTTTTTGTAAAATTTAGTTTTTTTGTTGCAAAACAAAAAAAAAAATGCGTAAAAAGACAAAATTTTCTAAAATATAAAATTTTTGCATTATTTAATTCGCTTGCAGAATGTTAATCGCTGATTAAGTTTTTATTCCTTTTTGTGCTATGAAATCTTTTTTCGCTTGCCGCCATTATTTTGCAATTTTGTATGTGCGGTTATTTAAAATCATAATAGAGGGACTATTGTACACAATTCATAGAACAATGTTCGGTGGCTAGTTGCAAAAAAATCACGAAATAAAGTCGCGTAAAAAAAATTTATAAAAGGGAAAACTCTTACATCAGTATATTTGTTTGCAGAATAAAAATCGCTGATTAAGTTTTTTACTTAAATTTTTTACCTTAAAATATTTTTTTGCGTTCCGCGATTATTTTGCAATTTTTTAAGTGCGGTTTTTTTTAATTTATAATCTATGGACTATAATACCAAATTCAGAGAACAAAGTTTGGTGGCTAGTTTCCAAAAATATCGCGAAATAAAATCGCGGAAAAAAATTTTAAAAAAAAGAAGATCTTACATCAGTATATTTGTTTGCAGAATGAAAATCGCTGATAAGATTTTTTAATATTATTTTTGTACCATAAAGTATTTTTTCGCGTTCCGCCAATATTTTTTACTTTTTTAGGTGCGGTTTTGTTAAATATATAATCTAGAGACTATAGTAGCCATTTCGTACAACAAAGTTTTTAGGCTAGTTGCAAAAAAACAAAATCGCGAAAAATGTAGCGGGAAAAAAATTTTCACAAAAGAAAATTTTCACATCAGTATATTTGTTTGAAGAACGAAAATCGCTGATTAAGTTTTTTAGTTAATGTTTTGTGCAATTTTCAAGTGTGTTTATTTTTTTCAAATTATAATCTGGGGACTAATTGCCCAATTCATACAACAAAGTTTGGAGGATGGTTGCAGAAAAAAAATCGGGAAAAAAATTTCGAAAGAGGAACATTTTTGCACCATTATATTTGATCGAAGAATTTAAATCTCTGATTAGATTTTTTAATCAATTTTTTATATTATGAAGCCATTTTTCGCGTTCCGCCATTGTTTTGTAATATTTTAAATGTGGTTTTTTTAAATCATAATCTTAGTTCCTAGATACCAATTTCATACACCAACGTTTGCAGAATGTAAATCGCGGATTAAGTTTTTTAATGCATATTTTCAGATAATCAAAATAGTCAGGTCCAGTAGAGGTGCCAATTGATTCCATATTTATAAAACAGCCAATACAAAGCAATCTATCCCTCCCCTTTTTATAAACAAATGCTTTTTTGCCCAATTGTAATTAGTTTTTAAGGCATTAGTGCGATTTCATTAGCATTAGTATTACAAATTCTAATACCATAAGATTTCAGTAGCATTAAATGGTAATGAAATTTTTTTGGCATTAGCATTAGTCAGCTAAAATAGGGGGAAAAAACTACCTAAAACCTGAAACGAATTCACAAATAAATACAAATGTTTTTTATGTTTTTAAGTGGTAGTTCGTGAGTCTTTTAGATATCCTTCGTGTTACTAAAAATGTCACAATTTTGTTTTTGTATTTTTTTTACAAGACATAAACAGAAAACTATAGTCCCATAGTACTTAGCAAGTACCATAGTACTTAACAAGTACCCGTAGTACTTAACAAGTACCATAGTACTTAGCAAGTACCCATAGTACTTAACACGTACCACAGTACTTAACAAGTACCAAAAGTACTTAGCAAGTACCAAAGGACTTAGCAAGTACCAAGAGTACTTAGCAAGTACCTTGGACTTAGCAAGTACCTAGTACATTTTAAGGTATTGGTACTTAAGTATCAAGTACTTCCATATACTGATCGAATTTTGTGCATAGTATTAATGAATTTGTTCATTAATCCAATGATTTTTTTCATTGAAAAGTCCCCAAAGAACGCGTTCATTAGATCAATGAAACGTATTCATTAAATGAAAACTAATTGAAAAAAATATATTTTTTTTGCGTTACTTTTTTTATTTATTTTTATTTTATAAATTTTTATTTGTACATATATTTCTTTTTCGTTTTTACAACGTTTTTGACATCTTCCTGAAGTCGACTTGAACCCGCAATCACCAGAATGTAAACATTATCGCGTTACCGATTGATATAAATAGCCAAACCAAAATCATGCCATTATTTGGACTTTTATATTTAAATAATTTCAGTTTGCAACCCTAGCGTTCATTACTGGAACATATATCTATTTTAGTAATTAGCAAATTCAAAACCCTTATAAAAATTATAGCATATCTTACGGGTTAGTTGAAAATATATAATGAAAAAAAAATTCATTAAATTAATGAATTTTTCATTAACTCAATGAAATTTTTTCATTAAATCAGTGAATTCAGATTAATAAAATCGATTCATTAATAGTATGAACGAAAATTCTATCAGTGTAGTAATTGGTACTGATTACAAAGTACATTTGAAACTTGGTACTTGTGCTTAAAAAATTTCAAGTACAAGTACCATGGTACTTGTCCATGCTACTTACCATATATGGTTTACAGTATTAGCAACGACTATATTTTGTAGAAACACATTTAGTAAATGGTACAGTGTACACTAGACCGTACCTCAAAAAAAAGTTCGCCGTACACCCTCCAATATGAAATATTTTTGGAAGTCGTTTTCAAATAATTTTTTTTTTTTTTTGCCGAACGTAGGGTTCGCCTTTTTAAATTTTTCATTATAGCTTTGGCATTTAAAGTGGGATTTTAAAGTGTGATATATCGATTTTTTCGCCTTGAGGAGACCAGTGTTTTGCTATAAAGGAAAAATCCAATAAAAAAAATTTTTAAAGGCGACTCCTACGTTCGGCAACAAAAAAAATTTAAAAACAAATCTGCTGGGTTTATCGAAAAATTTCCTTAGAAAAAGTTTAATGATTTTTTGCGAGTTTCAATTTTCTGATATTAGGGTGGTAGCAACGGAGATCTGGTGGGTAAATACTAGAACGGGATACTTAAGGTCAATGGCCCTTAGAGCAAAATATTGGTCCCCTCGAAAAAAAAACATCGATGTATTACACTTTACGATCCGACCGAGACAAAAAATGTAAAATGTCGAAAAATTTTTGAAACTGCCTTACAAAAATACTTCATATTAGAGGTTGTACGGCGCACTTTTTTTTTGCTTGTAAGGTGGTACGTTCTAATGTACATTCCCATTATAAAACAATAAGATTTTTTTTTTTTTTATTTTATAAAACAACTAATACTTTGATTTATTCATGTGAGTTCAAATGTTCGATCAGTGTGATATTATTCAACAGTGAGTTTTTTCAGCGATTAAATGTGAATAAAACATGTTCGACAGACGACTCAAACTGATCCGATATACGCGTTCAGCTGCGTGATAGTGATTTTATTCAACATTGAGTATTGTTGATTGATTAAATGTGAATAACAATTTTAGTGTATGATTAAATCAAGAAAAATGTTTATTTTGCAGTTCTCTGATATGGACCGACTAAAACTAATTTCAACAAGTTCTTCCTTGAACAAGAGAATCCCATATATAAAACTTAATTAAAATATCGTTATATTTGGAAACTATAATTTGATTGCACCGCCAAATCGACTCAGATTGTGGTTCTGTTATACTTTAAGGTGGGTCTGGGTCCAACATTTTTGATAGTTCCAAACACCATTACAAATTATACCCTCCCTAATTAGGGTGTAAAAATTTTAGTCGGTTAGGTTAGTCTGATATCCTAAACGAACGCTAGGTTAAAACCAAACATTTCCCGGGGTTCAAGCAGTTTAGATTTTAATTTCGATTCTTACATAAAGTGAAAAGTTTATATCTTCATAAATGTGAACGTATCTAGAATATAGAGGCTGAAAGTTTAAAAAGTTTTTAAGGGGTTTCTAAAGTTAGGTTAGACCCGTTGTGATGCCACGGGACTTATGGACACCACCCTTGAACCAGTTCGAGTTTCTCACGAATCTAAAAAATCCAGCGTGTCAACATCCGAGAGATCGCCCAGATCATCACTGAAACAGTGGCCTTACACCACCGCCACCATATCCCAGATCTCCCTTCTGTAAAGTGATGGAAACGCCCATGTGTGCCTTGAATCCTGAGCGGTAGTTCAATTTACAAGTTGCTAGCGGATCACCGACAATTTAAAACTCCAACAGGTTAGGTTGCTTCCAAGTTTAGCATATTAATAGAATGTCAAATTGCTTGGCCATTCTATTTAAGGACCTGCTTTAGTTTTGAACAGTTACAGTAGTCACGTTGGACTCAAGGATATGACCCGACTCAAAATTGTTAATGTTCGTATTGTGGGCGCTGTTGTGTAATGGTAAGCACGTTGGACTGTTACTCATAAGGCTACTGGTTCGATCCCCATCAAACTCAACACCAATTTGGGAAAAATAATATGTATGGTTTTTCTATCCCTCATACATATCGCAGCATCCTCCCGCGGTATTCCCATAGCAAAACCCCACCGAAGTAAAATAATATAACAGGGCTCTGAACTCAACAGCTTCAACAAAGTTCGCCAACGCTCCATCAGATGGCGTACAAAAACTGTTCCAATATTAAACATCTCGCGCATTAACAGTGTTACCATATTTGAAATGCTTCATCTTTCACCACTTTTTAACTCTTCTCTATCCCCTTTCCAAAGAAAAACCATCTGTTTCTGTCATCTGCGATATGTCGAAGTTCATTGAAAGATTTCCCAGTTTCATTTAAAATTGTTCTTCTCCATGGTATCTTCGGTCTTCCCCTTGTCCATTCTAGTATTTCGTAGCAGATTTCGCTGCATGGTCTTCTGCGGGTATAACCGAGCCAATCATATTTTCTTCTCTTTATCTGTGCGCTGATGTTATCCTGATCAACGATTTCAAGGAGCTGTTCGTGGGTGAACGTATGAGGCCACCAAATTTTTACTTATATTTCGTAGGCATCTGTTGGTGAACGTTTGAATTGTATTCTTTATTTTGCCGCTGACCAGCCAGGACAAACATTTGATTCTATGTGTAGTAGGTATTTACAGTCCCATTTGACATTTCAATTTAAAAATTTGATTTCAGAGCCTTAATTAAATAGGTTTCATTTTAAAGCCCAATGCAGATAGTGAAAGTGATAGTAAACAGTGGTATTTCTGTAAAACTTTGTCCGTTCTCGCATTTCGCGAAAACTATGTAATATGTTCAAGAATTTCTTATTGAATTAAGTCTGAAGTCAACTTTTATTTGAAAAGGTTTTTTGTTGAGTTGATATCGTTTCCTCCTGAACATTCTTTTCGAAATACCCACAAAAAACTTCAGTTTTAGAGAAATGGAAAAGTGCTTAGGTGCAAAAAATAAGTATAATCACCATTTAGTACACCGATCGACGCAAAATCACTTTTTCTTTCGATTTAACGATGTCCGTCTGTCCGTCCTTCCATCCGTCTGCCTGTCTGTCCATGTAATCTTGTGCGCACGCTACAGGTCGCAAATACTAAGATATTTTGATGAAACTTTGTACACTGACTTATATTGATCCAAGGACGAAATTTGGTACACTGATTACAGGTCTTAAATATTAAGCCATTTTAATGGAATTTGGTATACTGACTCACATGGGCCCAAGGACAAAGCCTATTTATTTTATATAGGATCGCTCCATATTTGAACCTATCGCCCATATGAACTCTTTTCCAGATTTACTCTTGATGATATCTAAAGCTTACCGTTTTTCTAATCTTTTTATCGTTTGACGGAAGTCTGTTTCAACTCATTGTAATTTCGGATCCAAACCTTATTTGAATCTGAACCAGACTGGTGTAAGAAATTTTATAGTTGGAATGTCCAACTTTAACGTTTTTACTCGTTTTTATCGCAAAATGTTAGTGTAACAAATTTTATCAAAATATCTTAATATTTTCGGCATGTACCGTGTGCACAAGAATACATGACAAACAGACATACAGAAGGACGGACGGGCGGACCGACAGACGAACATCATTAAATCGAAACAAAAAGTGATTCTGAGTCGATCAGTATAATCGGTATACTAAAAGATGAATCTAGGTCCAGTATTTGTTGGTCTTGCAAACATCAGCACAAACTTATATCCTGGCTAGGGATGCCAAACGGGAAATCCGGAATCCCGAAATCCCGGGATTTTCGGGATTGGCAAAATCCCGAATCCCGGGATTATTTCTCAAAAATCCCGGGATTTTCTTATTTTTTAATATTAATATAAATGCAAATAAACAAAGTGAGCAATTTTAGATTACCCATGTTTGTTCTTGAATTTTCTCGTATTGACAAGAAATTGATGCCAAGATATTGGTAAAATTATAAATTAAGTAGATTATTCGAGTAAACTATGCAAAGACTTTGCAGAAAAATTTGAAATGTTGGTAAACAATATTAAGTTTTTGAGTAATATATGCGAAAAATCAAATTTGTTTGTTATTTTACCGATTTATTCTTCTAAGCGAAATTCGATTTCTGAAACTGGGACTGTAAGTTTTGGCTGGGACTATAAGTTTGAATTCTTCCACGAAAACATTTGATAACCATAACCAAATAACTTTGTTGCTGTAATTACACGATGGGCAAGGTTATCGCAACGAATCTGTTTTAAAATCTGCTTACACAATACTGGGCGCAAGTGTACTTAATGACAGGCCTTCATATATTATCCCAGCCAGAAAAATACAAACGGGAAAGCGATGGCAAGCTATTTGAACAGGTGGTACAAGTACTGACAAAAATTGCTTTCCCATTTCCAATATGATAACGTCAATAGACAAAAGGACCGGCAGTTCAAAAAGCGCCGGAAAAGTACTGGAGAAACAAAATCTTTAACTTTGGCAAAACGCTGCCAAAACCAATAAATAGTTGGTTTGGAATTATATTTTCCAAAATAAAATTTAAAAAAAGTTCATATGTATCTTTTTTTTTGCCCTGCCGTGATGTTTTGTAAAACAAATACTGGCAAAACAATTTTTGCAAACGCTAGCAAATCGTCCCAAATGAGTGTTCTGCCAGTCATTTATTTTTAACATCGCGGTTTTCCAGTGGTATGCAAGTACTTGATTTTTTGTACCACTGTCAATTTCTGACTGAGATATTTCAATATTCATAAAATGTACCACATTATGAATTAACAACTATTAAATAATTATAAAACGCTTTATTGTATAAAAAAATTAGCTACATAACATAAAAATTTTTACAAATTGAAGAAAATTTAAATCCCGAAATCCCGCAAAATCCCGGGATCCCGAAAATTCCCGTAGTTCCGAAAATTTCATACAAAATCACGAATCCCGGGATTTTCAAATATCAATCCCGATTGGCATCCCTAACCCTGGCCAAGCAGTGGGGTATGGTAATTAAATGTATGTTATTTATTAAACAGCAGCATGAATGTCTTGCAACACATTGTCTTATACAACACCAAGATTTTTTTTTTTGTAATGATCTATAATTATTTTAATTTTTGCATTAAAAAATACAAAAATTGTTTTTTCGGACTTTCTATATTTTCATATATTTAGTTAGAATATTCTTCTACCTCAAGTCCAAATTCTAATATGATATTGTCATATTAGATTTTTATTTGTTGTTTCAAAAAGGGTTGATCATTTTCATGATAGACAATACAATTGTTTCGTAGACATCACTCTACTCTTCAGTTGTCCGCTAAGAAAATGATAACTTTACTAATCAAACCGAGACATTACATAAGGTACAAAAAACCAACGGGATGAGAATTTTGTACCTTCGTATATGAACTGTCTGATTTGGTAAAACCAGTTATAAATCAACTCCTTTTTGAAAGCAAGAATTACATAAAAGTACCCTTTGGGTACTATTTATATGTATGTCTGTTGTCAATACATTTTGTAAAAACAACTAATTTTAAACTCAAAACAAAATAAATATTTGAATGAGATTTTAGCCGTGGTGTGCTTATTTTCAACAATTATTTTAATTTTTGCATTAAAAAATACAAAAATTGTTTTTTCGGACTTTCTATATTTTCATATATTTAGTTAGAATATTCTTCTACCTCAAGTCCAAATTCTAATATGATATTGTCATATTAGATTTTTATTTGTTGTTTCAAAAAGGGTTGATCATTTTCATGATAGACAATACAATTGTTTCGTAGATTAGGAAAGTTATCATTTTCTTAGCCGACAACTGAAGAGTAGAGTGATGTCTACGAAACAATTGTATTGTCTATCATGAAAATGATCAACCCTTTTTGAAACAACAAATAAAAATCTAATATGACAATATCATATTAGAATTTGGACTTGAGGTAGAAGAATATTCTAACTAAATATATGTAATGATCTATATTTTAATATCCTGTAAATAAGTATAAATAAGAAAAATTGCCTATTTTTTATTATTTTTAGTAGTACAAATCTTCAAATCGCATGAAAGAGAATGTTGCGTATAATATTCACTACAGCCCTTTTGTATTTATGATAAAAGTAAAAAACTGGATTACACACGTTTAATCGTTTGTAGAGTAATAGATCTATTTTAGTTTTTTTTAATTCCTTTGCATTTAGAAGTTGCTCCCGTTTTTTCATACAAACAGCCGTTTGTGCGCGTGAAATTTTTTTCTAGCGCTAAAAGATTTATAGTATAAATTTTTGTATAGTTTTGCAATCATTATCAATAAAGTCCTTTTTCAAAGCGCAGATACACCGAGAAAAATTGTGCCATTTTCCAACTGAAATTCGGTTACATCTACTAAAATAGGATAGTGCAACTGAATATTGGTTATCACAACCAAATTCGGTTTATACAACTAAATTTTAGTTGCAATACCCAAAATATTTCGGAATCACATTCCAATATTGTTTCACCAACCGAATTTATTGGTTGTAGCAACCAAAACAGGCTTAGCAATTCGGTTGGAAATTTTTTTTCCTGTGTGTATCATTTGTACAAAAACAAAAAGTTCAAAAAATCTATCAACGAAAAAATTAATCCTACACCCAGGAAAAAGATTGGTTGGCTTTCGATCAAACCCATTAAAATGAATTTGCCAGGACGTTATTTTATTTGGAGTTACCTATGTATAATTGAATACTACATCAAAAATATTTTACAAGGTATTAAAAATAGGGAAAAAGAACTAAAAAACAATCCTTTTAACAAATTATTGGTATCTCCAATCAATTTTAGAATTAGTATCAGTTTAGTAATTCTATGCAGTAGAAGCAGCCATTTACTTAGTGAATATACAAGAATATTGGTTTTATCTATAACCTTTATTAAAAGTATTTCAATATTAGAAAGTGGTAACTACAAATACGGGTATCCTAATCAAATATGAACTTAAATTCGAGTTTCTGTAGAACCAACCGAATTGTGGATTGTATTAATAACACACACAACTATTAATTGGTATTGGTTAACGAATTTTATACCGTATTTGTTTTCCAAATAACACACATAAATTCAAAATTAGTCATTAAAATTATTAAGTGTTTGTGGTGTAGTGGGTGAGGAGTTGGCCTAGTACGCCGGATTTCCGGGTTCGAATCCCGGAAAAGACAAAAATTTAGAGGTTTTTATTTAAATTAAAATAATATATTCATATGTATAAACAGTAAATATGGCTAAGAAATTTAAAAGTAGTTGTGGTCCAGTGGGTAAAAGTGTGAACTATTAACCTGAAGGGCTGGGTTCAATACCAGAAAATTCAAAAAAAGTTTTTTAATTTCAATAAAATTTTGTAGAACATAATAATATTTATGTGGAACATAATATTGAATCAGACAACCGAATATTGGCTTTCACGACGAAAAATATAATTTAATATAAAGATAGTTGTCGTAACCGCACGAATTCGATTGGCAATAAATTCGGTGGCCACAACTGAGACTGTTTTCTGGGTGTAGTAAGGTGTTGTTTTTTTCAAACGCGTCATATAGACCAAATGCAATTAATATTGTAATTAATATGCATTTTTATTAATTTTAGTTAAGTAGGTTTGAGGTTAAGAATACAATTTTTTTCAAAGTTATAGACACATTATTAATCTGCACATCAGATTAGATCTAGTTTATGCCTTTTTTATGGACAGGCTTCATCAGTGATTTTCCATTAAATTGTATTATTGTTTCTACTTTATTGTCAGATTATCTCCATATGATAATTTACTCTCAGAAGTGATCAAACACACATACAAACATTCTACTTTAGATTTTTTGTTTATCTTCTTATCTCCTCTTTGTCACCATTTTCACAAATGTTGCCACACTGACGTATGGTTTTTAATTACAAGTGTATATCGGAGACGGACTGCCAGCAGGGCATTTTTATTTTTATAGTATAGTGTTGTTTTTTTAAACGCGTCATATAGAACAAATACAATGAATATTGTAATTAATATGCATTTTTATTAATTTTAATTAAGTAGGTTTGAGTTTAACAAGAATCGATGTTTTATTGTTTGTAGGAAAACTTTTTTTATAAAATCAGTTTGCACAACAGATTTATTTTTCTATTTGTATATAGCTCTAAACTAATTGTAAAGTATAGCAACCAAATTGACAAATTAAAAATTTTTAATTTAATTTGTTTGTATCATTCTTAGATTCTGAAACAACATTTACATCAAATGTTAATTTACGTAGTGGTGAAGCAGCTGATAGTGGCAATGATGGCAGTGGAGATGCTGGCGGATCAAGTGATGAAAATCGATCACTATTACAACGTGATAATTCCAATGAACGTTCCGAGGAACAAGGTGTAAACAGTGGACAGACATCGTAGCAGTCAATGAAAGCAAAGAATGAATAAAAAAAAAATATACCAACACTCATACTGCTAAATACCAATTTTATCCCTTTGTGGTAAAAATATCCTCGAACAGAATGTGAATATGAAAAAGCAATGAACAGTATTTTAGTCTGATTAAATAGTTTTATTTTTAAAATGATATTAACAAAAAACATGTAAAAATTAATATTAATTGAAATGAAAATCCCACTTGCAACAAAAAGAAGAAAAAAAACTGAAAAAATATCTAACAAACTTAGTTAAGCTTGAGAAAAAAAAATAAAATAAAATCAGTCTTAAATAACTTTTCAAAAATTATACAGCTTCACTGTTTTTTTATACATGTATGTACTATTTAATAAAAAAATCTTAAAAGAGAATTGTATCTACGTATTTATATATATACACTCCCAAGAAATATAAAAAGGATCTGTCCGAAGATTCAAAACAAAAAATCGAACACAAATTATCACCACAAAAGCCTATTTAAACATAAAGAAAAATATATTTTATATTTAGTCAAGAAATACAAACAACAACAACAACAACAAATGAAAATAAACACTTTATACAACATTACTAAATATGAAAGCATCGATTCTTTATACACTTATAAAAAAGTATATTTACAAATAATTATTAAACAGCAAATTTATTATTTATTAAGAATAGTAAAATAAATGCAATGCTTCAGGTCTAAATCATATTATAATTACAAAATTAAAACTTAAACAAAGAGAAACAAGCAAAAATACATATTTTCCTAATATATATTATTATTTAATTTAAAAGCAGAATTTACAATACAGGTCATAATGTAAATTTAGTCCACTTTAGTTGATATAAAATTTATGGACATTTCCTGTTCAGAGCCTTTTTTTAATCTGAAAGCTATTCACTTATATATATGTTTCAAAACTGGTTAACTGGAAACCCGAGGTTTTTGCTGTATTGCATTCTTTTTTTTTGTTGAAAACCGGTTATTTTACTTCTTTTTTATTAAAAGCCTTCGAAAATAAAAAGAAATATGTGGCGTATTGCTAAAAATAGTTTGGTTCATAGAAATCCAAAATCAAAATCTCACAGAAGTTAAATATAAATTAAAAAAAGATTTAGGTTTACCACTTGAAATACTTTCGTTCTTAATGCAATTTGATTAAAATGGTGGAATTTCAGTCTGCGAATTTGCTTTTTTCAAATACCACAGAAAGATTTTCAGATTACTTAGCGAGATGTTTGTGTGATGTTTATCTAAAATATTGACTTACATTGTAAAAACAAGATCAGATTTGATGGCCCCGGACATTGCCACTACCGACATAAAAAGTTTTCGGACTTAATCCATATAAAAACTTGGTGTTTCGATTGCTTGTATAATGCTTACACACAGAGAATATATTCGTTTCTAAAAAAAAATTAAGAAAGCAATTCAGTAATTTCTTAAAAAAAAAAATTAATTTACCATAAATTTTGTACACAAATACACCATTGAGTCATTATACCGCTTAAATAATGATTTTAATTTTAATATTTACCGTATTTGATTTTTTTTTAAAACATTTTAAAAATTTCGTATTATTTACAATATTTTTTTTATTACTGACGTTTGAAAATTTATATAACCAATGCATCGGTTACAATTTCCAAATTGTTTAAATTTGTGTTTTTTTATCAGTTGTGGTCACCAATGTTGTTTCAACAATTTTATTTTGGGTGTTATAACTGAAAATCGAGCAAGATACTTTCGATGTATTATAAAAATTGGTCAATGTGGCCAACATTCAATACAAAATTGCTAGTAAAGGACCAATAAAAAAAAAACATGTTGCAATTTGATTATTACAACCAAGTTTTAATTTCAAAAGCTAACTAATGGCAAAAACTGTACTAAAAAGAATTCTTGAAATAATTGGCACTATCCAATAGATGTAAAACATTTTATTTTGGCCACAATTGGTTGGAAAGCCCGAATTTTTTAGAAAAAATAATATTTAATCAGTTGTATTTTCTAATTTTCTCTTATTAACGAAAACTTTTTATTAACACAATTGATATTATTTAATTACTAATAAAATTATATTTTAGTGGTAAAATCATGGGATTCGATTTCTAACTGATTTATTCTCTGTGTGTATAATCGCCACAGCCATGAAGAACAGCTATCCGTAAATTACCCGAAACTGCTTTAAGCACTGGTTTGAAAACCTACAAAGAAATTCACTTATTAGCGAATCCCGCGTTGGAAATATCCCAGCTGCACCTTATAATTTGTCCGCAGAAGGGCGCTATAAAATTTACCTTTAAGATACAATTTTCAGTTGGGAACATAATAATTTTTTTTACCGCTCACAGTGCTCTGATCCCATACAACGATTAGACAAAAAAAGAAGAGCGGAGACAGAGCTTTGAAATTTGGTACACTGACATAAAACTCTTTAGTTAAGAAAATTTAATTTTTTTGAAATATTGGGTCAAGAACACGCCCACCTCCCATATGTCCTGAAATTTAAAAATATATTAGCTACATAAATGGATGTAAAATTACAAAGATACACTCGTAGAAATAAATCTGTAAAAATAGCAGAAGTTACCAAAAATTTGTTGAAAATTATGCTGCAGAAAAAACTGGTCAAATTAGTAGATTTTTTTTTTGCTAATACTAGTAAAATAAGAACAGCAAAATTAAAGTTATTAAATTTACAGGATTTTAGTTATATTTAAGTTAACTTTTAATTAATTGAAAAAAACAAATTGTACTACAAAATTTGCAGAAAATTTTGCTAAATATTAGTATAATATATCTATAAAATTTTGCTATTTTTAAGCTAAATTTAGTTGAATGTAATTAACAGTCTATTCTGCTAAAAACAGCAAAAATATTTGCTAAAAAAATATTTTAGACTGCTGTTTTCAAAAGGCTCGATTTTTATTTGCATTTAAAAAAAATCGAACAAATTATTTAGCAAAATTTTTTTCTGATTTTAGAAAGTTAATTTGCTATTTTGCAATAGCAAAAATTTAACTAAAATATTACTAAAATTTTGTATATTTAACAGTTTTACATTTGCTGTTCCTATATTCCAAATATATGTGACCTTCTCCGAGAAAAGGGACCTAGTGTGTCAAAAAACCTAGTGTGTTAAAAACTTGGGAAAATCGATATTTTCTTATTTTTATCAATTTTCCCAAGTTTTTGACACACTAGGTCCCTTTTCTGGGAGAAGGTCACATATATACAAAATAATCTGCTAATTTTAGCAGTTTTTTCTACAGCATCATTTTTAACTAATTTTTAGTAACTTTTTCTGCTATTTTTACAAATTTATTTCCAAATAGTCAAAAATATTAGACTTTCTAGTGGAAATATCAGCAATAAAAAGTGTTAAAGTGGCCAAGGCTAACAACATAATTAGTTACTCTCGTATTTGATTATTTTTATAAATAATTTTATTATTATATGTGACTCTAACTCAAAATTTTAGCACTTTAAATTCCTATACTATAATTATAAGATTTATTCTTGCTGTACTGGAATGGAAACGTATACACTAAACTTAATTACTTTATATAAAAAAAATAATAAAAAAAAAAAAATAAAAAAACGATTTTATAAATCAGTTGCATTAAAGTAAGAACGAGTCAGGAGAGCCGTATATTCTCCTTGTTGACTTTATTCTTTGATCTGTGAAAAGTAATTGGAGGCACCTCTTACCTGGATCCAGCTAGAGTTTTTCTAAGAATTTTCAAACAAGTTAATGTTATTGCACTTTCGTAACTTTTCTTTACAGAAAAAGGAAATACATTTTTGTTTAACAATTGGTATACTCCTATTATTATAACAAATAGCTGCTTAACCAATTACGAAGGTTTTTTATCTAACTCATTTACCAGTTAACTACTTAAATTAAATAAATTCCAATACTTATTTCTCAAATCAATTTATTTTCAACAAAATCGGATTAATACCGTCTGAGACTGACATTCGTTTGCACGCACAAAGAACTACTTTCAAAATCCCGTTCTATTTTCTTTTTAAACCAAAATAAACCTTTTGTTTTTATTTACATTATTTTTTTTAGCAAACTTTTGTACTTTTTTAAAATTGTCTAGTTTTTTAGTGACTTTTAGTGAGACATTTGTTTGCACGCAGTAAAGAAAAAAATTGATTTCGCGTGCGTAATATATAATTTAGATAGGATTTTTCTACTTAATTATTTAAGGCAGAATGTTATTTAGTTTTTCTAACGTTTTTAACCCTTAAATGCATGTTGTAGCCATTTGGTAACATACGAGTTTTTTAATAAAAAAAAACCTACTTTATGCAAAAAGTGCATTTTTGGGCATTGGGGTCCCTTCTGTATATAGTGTTCTTATAGCTTAGCTTAGATTTTTTGTACAAAAAGTATAATATTGAAAAATGTTTGTTTAAATATTTAAAATTGTATTCTAGTAATCACATTCATTTTGGCGACAATAAATGTATAATTCACAGTTTATAGATTTTTTTTCATACACGTTAAAATAATCACAATTTAACTATTTGGCAAAAAAACATATTTTTCACTAAAAATCACCTTTTTTTAAAATAAGTAAATTTTTTTTGGTATTTTTCTCGAAATGTACACGCCTTTAGAAATCATATATAAAAAAAATGGTTAAAATCGAAGAGATCATGCATTTAAGGGTTAAAGAAACTCCTTGAGAAACTCTACAAAATCAAATAGAGATGAATTTCTTTAAATCGGTGACTAAATGTGAAGATGAATTTGAACAAATTATGTTCTATTGAAGCCTCACTTAATATTTGGTACGAATTTATTATAAATTACAAAATTGGGAGTTAAGCCGGGGTGTAACGTTAAAAAAAAGTGGTAATAAGTATGGAACTTCTAAAGTACCCGGCAAAATCTTTCATTACCAAATAAGTGGTTATATAATAGAAATTCGTAGCTCCGCACAACTTATTTTTTGGCGTCTAAACTCATTATTTTTGTTTGGCGTGGACGTTTTTATAAGTAGTCACGCTTACCCGCTCGCTTACGAAAAAAGGAGAAATAAGTAGTTATGAGATTCCGAATGATAAGTGGTTACAAACACGCTTACAAAAAGTTGAATTATAAGTGGTTATCCGACTGCTTACTTGATTCTTAAAAATAAGGAGTTAAACAAATACTATTAGCTTCAGGAAATACATTCACAGAAATTAAAGTTTTTGATAGTGTGTAATTTTAGAACTCGTCATAAAAATTTAACACAAAACATATTTACATGTAATAAATATAAATGTGTAAAATTTAACTTTGTAAAAAGTACTTATTTAAACTATTGCGAGTAAGTCATTATTTTATATTTAAAAGCAACGACTACAATAGGCCGTTATTAGGAAGTCATTATTTTACGTTATAGAATAATGCAAAAGATAATGATATATCATTATTGGTAATGCAGACAGTAATGAGGTATCATTACCAATATTTTGCTGGGTACTATAGTAATTAAAAATGTGTAAAATTTAACTGTGTAAAAAGTACTTATTTAAACTATTACGAGTAAGTAATTATTTTATATTTAGAAACAATGAATACAATAGGCCGTTATTAGGAAGTCATTATTTTATATTATAAAATAATGCAAAAGGTAATGATATATTATTTTTGGTAATGCAAATAGTAATGAGGTGTCATTACTAATATTTTGCAGGGTACTGAATGTATTTGTCTGGAAATTGAAATGGTTGTAGGGGAGGAGCTAAATATGCAAAATCACATCTTATTAAGTCTGTAGTTGAATGTTGTAGAAAAGAGAAAAGGTAGACATGTTATATATCGTTGGAAAGAGAATTTTATGTTCTTTTCACATTTAAAATATTTTAACCAAATTTGTATTGTTAGGGCACTTTTGTTAAAATAATAAAACAAATAAAAATGGGGAGCTTTCCGCACATACTAATTACACTTCAACTTGAATATCTCGAGATCGGTAAGATCTATATTAATAATTTTTTAACACATAGTTAAACAATACATTTAGAATTCAGAATACAGATTTGAGAAGAAATAACAATTTTTAGTTAATTTTTTTAATAGTACCCAAATTTTCTTTTCCGAAATTTGATGTAATGTGTAATGTAATTCATAGATTTTTAACACACTCTGTGCAAAGTTTTTTACAGGCCCATAAACTCAAAAATTATTTTAAAAATTTATGAATTTCGGCAGTGGTCGAATGTAGAGTGTATGTCCAAAATGAGAAAAACTTAGCGCTAAACACATCCTTAAAGTATGGCCTTTTACTATGTACAAATTTAAAATTAACATTTCCAACAACATTTTTTACAAATAATGAAGGCAGTTTTTTTTACAAAAATTTTTTTTTGGTTAGACCTTTTTTACGACTTAACGGAATAAGACATTTTCTTTATATTTATCTAGAATTTTATTGGAAATTGAATGGTGTACTTTTAATTACAGTCGAACTACACCTTTTGCAACTGTAATTCAGAAAATATCAATTGAAATTCAGAATTTCCTTTTGAAATTCAGAAAATATCAATTGAAATTCAGAATTTCCATTTGAAATTCAGAAAACATCAATTGAAATTCAGAATTTCCATTTGAAATTCAGAAAACATCAATTGAAATTCAGATTTTCCATTTGAAATTCAGAAAATATCAATTGAAATTCAGAAAATATCATTTGAAATTCAGAAAATATCAATTGAAATTCAGAAAATATCATTTGAAATTCAGAAAATATCATTTGAAATTCAGAAAATATCAATTATTATTCAGAAAACATCAATTGAAATTCAGAAAATATCAATTGAAATTCAGAAAATATCAATTGAAATTCAGAATTCGTCATTTGAAATTCAGAAAATATCAATTGAAATTCAGAAACCGTCATTTGAAATTCAGAAAATATCAATTGAAATTCAGAAAATATCATTTGAAATTCAGAAAATGTCAATTGAAATTCAGAAAATATCATTTGAAATTCAGAAAATATCATTTGAAATTCAGAAAATGTCAATTGAAATTCAGAAAATATCAATTGATATTCAGAAAACATCAATGGAAATTCAGAAAATATCAATTGAAATTCTATTGATATTTTCTGAATTTCAAATGACGATTTTCTGAATTTCAATTGATGTTTTCTGAATTTCAATTGATATTTTCTGAATTTCAAATGAGATTTTCTGAATTTCAAATGATATTTTCTGAATTTCAATTGACATTTTCTGAATTTCAAATGATATTTTCTGAATTTCATATGATATTTTCTGAATTTCAAATGACGGTTTCTGAATTTCAATTGATATTTTCCGAATTTCAAATGACGATTTCTGAATTTCAATTGATATTTTCTGAATTTCAATTGATATTTTCTGAATTTCAATTGATGTTTTCTGAATAATAATTGATATTTTCTGAATTTCAAATGATATTTTCCGAATTTCAAATAATATTTTCTGAATTTCAAATGATATTTTCTGAATTTCAAATGATATTTTCTGAATTTCAATTGATATTTTCTGAATTTCAAATGGAAAATCTGAATTTCAATTGATGTTTTCTGAATTTCAAATGGAAATTCTGAATTTCAATTGATGTTTTCTGAATTTCAAATGGAAATTCTGAATTTCAATTGATATTTTCTGAATTTCAATTGATATTTTCTGAATTACAATTGCAAAAGGTGTAGTAGTAAAAAAATTAAAAATTTTATTTTCGAAATGAAATATCTCTTAAACTGTAAGAGATACAAAAACACTTACGCTAATGTTTTGTTTTTTTGTCTTGTTTAACAAAATCCAAAAAGGTGAAAATCATTATAATCGGTTAGTATTTAAGAAAGTTACAAGCAGCACAAAGTTTTTCATACCCGAGGTAGCTAACTTTGGCCCACTGTAACTCCGTGCCTGGTTGAGCTACAGACTTAATAAGATGTGATTCTTAAAATCTAACTCCTCCTCTACAACCATTTCAATTTGCACTACTTTACTAGCCTCATACTTGTTACAACTTTTTTTAATTTTACACCACTGTGCGAAATTGCCATTATTTAGGAACAAACTGCGTAACAAGCGTACAGAATATTTCGTGCATTTTTTCCAAAATTCATCAGTAAAATTGAAAACATTTTGAATTAAAGTAAGTTTAACCAACCTCCGTATGGATTTACTTTTGGGACTAGCTAAAACTCGTATGGAAGTCCTCATAAATGAAAGAATGTTGACATTTTTTGTTTTTTGGATCTTATTTTGCAATAAATATACTTAAATTAGGAGGCTTTTGACTGTCTGTATAACTTTTATTATGATCTTGAGCTTCAGGAATATTTTAGATTGGGTCATGAAATTGGTGTGTGAAATCTCATACGATGGAAAGCGTTGACATGCCAATTTAAGATTTATTTTTGATTTATATCATAACAAATGAATGCCCTTTTTCCTAAGAATTGTAAAGAATACGTTTCGTTTCATTAGCTGCAGAAATTTTCGGATGTAGTCCAATTTTGTATTAAAAGTGTACTAAAAATTAATTTTTAAATGGAAAAATTATTTTTTTAAATTTATTTTTATCAGGATATACATTAATTGCATTTAAGGAATTAACTGGGTGTTTTATAAAAAGAATCAGACGAATTCGTTAACAAATTTGTGTGAAAAACACTAATTTACAAACGTTTTTGTTTAAAAATTTTTGAACAAATTTGTCAGGACTTCTATGTAGAGCAAATACAGCTAAAAAACTTTAAAGAAAAACCTTTCCAAGTTTGTGTTTTTCACACAAATGTTTTAACGAATTCGTCTTATTCTTTTTATAAAAACAGACAGTAAATGTGCTAAAATCCCAAACGTATTTAACCAATTGTGAAAAATAATTCGTTGTAAGCATGTCCCTATCCGGATTTCATTCTTGCCTAAGGAAATCGTCAGGGGACGACGTTTTTAGAATTTCTGGAAATATTTGTAAGGTTAAATCACAAACTCAATGAGAATTTCTTGTTCTCGTCTAGGAGCGTTAGTAAACATTTAAAATATCAAAAAAAAAAAAAAACAAAAGCAATAACAAAAAATTGACCACAATTTGCTTTGTCATCTTCCAATATACCTACTACTCTGTTGTTTTGACAGATCAAGCGATGTAGTGACATCCATTCATGTATAAACAACAATAGAAAACAATGTTTGCTAAAGTGTCAGGAACATCCCAGCAGAAATTCGGAAGCGGTAAAAATGATTAGTGCTTCTTTTTTGCTTCGTCTACTGCTTCTGAGGATGAATAGCTTGCAGTAGTGTGTTAAAAAAAGGCAATAGAATTTTGTTTACCACACTTTATTGCTCTGAAAAAGCACGAAAGAATGACAACCGAATTTACTTTGCTAAAAGCTGTGATTTCATGCAATTATTTGGAGCTATGATAGAAACGCATATCGGATATCGGATATCGAAACAAGTGCTTTCACGCGAGCTATCTCGAACAAAAATCATGCCTTATATCACCAATAATGCAAGCGCTACACTATTTTCTTTCCCTGACGAACCTGCTTCCAAGCAAGCAGTATTTTTTGCTGGGATCTAAATTTTCAGAAGCACTTGCATATTAGTTCTTTTAAATTTATTTTTATCGGGATATACATTAATTGCATTAAAGGAATTAAAAATTGCATTAATTGCATTAAAGGAATTAAAAATTGTTGTGTTTGAACAAATATTGCAACATTTATACAATCTGCATTCAGTCCTGGTCACTACCACCTTAGATATTTAATAGGAAGCATAACTGGATTGATTTATTAACATATATACACAATTTTAATCCTAAATATAGTTTAAATATTCTTTTTAAGGGAACCAGCCAGTTTTTAGTATTTTATAGCTTCAGAAGAAAGTCAATTTTATTTGCACATTTTTGTAAATTTCAAATCCTCCTAAATGCAAATATATGCAAGAGAAAAATATTTAATAATTAAATTTGCCGTTTTTATTATTTAAACAAAGTGCGTGCAAGGTTTTTCAATATAAATAATGCAAAAAAATTAATGTTAATAAATTTGTTATTTTACAAGTTTACTATGAAGTAAACAAATAATTGTATAAAAAGAAAATTAATTTCTAACTTTTTGTTTCTTAAAAAAAAACAAGAAAAACTTAGTGCGTGCAAACGAATGTCGCAGGCTGTATTAATCAATATGCAAAAGTTATTGTAAATGAAATAATAAAAAACAGAAATAAAAAAAGAAAGATAACATAGTATGCCTGTGAAAAGTGATATCTCTTGATAAAAGTTTTTAGGTTATGTATGTTTATGTTGTACTCGCAAACTTTTGTTCTGCAATAGTTTTAAACAAATTTAATACATTCTTTATCAGTGTTTTGTACGTAAGTTAAGTATGTAAGTTTGTTGGTTGGTTGCCTAATTGTAATTGTTCTCTTAAAAAAAAAGAAGAAAGTTTTTTACTGTATGTTGTGGTAGTATATTGCTATAAATTCAGTTGCAATTCCATTTTTTTTTTTAATTTTACTAACGAAAAACACAAATAAAGAATTACAGGTTGTTTTAATTCAAAATTATTGTTAAAATTTGCTTAATATTAGTGATATAAAACTGAATTTTCATTAAATGTGGATTTAATTAAACTAAACAAAAATTAAGAAAACAGGAATAAAACAAATAATTATAAATTATTATTTTTTTTTATATAAATGTGTGTGTTCGTCTATTGGTTAAATACAAATAACATTTTAAGGGTGTGCGTTAGAGTGGGCCAAACTTTGCCGAATTGCGAATTTCAAAAACTTGGGGGGGGGGGGGGGGTGCGGAAAAGTTTCGGCAAAGCGGTTGAAATTTTCGGAAAGTTTTAAAAAAAATCCTTTTATTTTGTTAAAAAATATTTGTTGTTGTGTTATATTATTTATAATTATAGTTTGCTAAATCGAAAAAAATAAAAAATTTTTAATCGGGGAAGGGGTTCTGAAATATTGCTACTTAAATTTTGCTGAAAAACACGTTTTTTTCATTTTTCAGTCGATCCTTCAAAAAGTTAGTCCAAAAATGTTTTGAATTCTTTTCATTTTTAAATCTACTACCCAGCAAACATGGCAATACGAAGACGATTCCCCAAAAAGATGAAAAAAAACATTGTATATATCGCCGATATATAATTTGGAAGTTAAAAAAGATATCGCCTGATATTCACCCACAAGATAAAAATACGTCTTTTGTTTTCAACTTTTTTATTATACAAAAATACAACTAATACAAATTTTTCTAACAATATTAACCTGTCAAATTCGTTATTTTTATGTTAACTATTTATCAATTATTTTAATTTTTGCATTAAAAAATACAAAAATTGTTTTTTCGGACTTTCTATATTTTCATATATTTAGTTAGAATATTCTTCTACCTCAAGTCCAAATTCTAATATGATATTGTCATATTAGATTTTTATTTGTTGTTTCAAAAAGGGTTGATCATTTTCATGATAGACAATACAATTGTTTCGTAGACATCACTCTACTCTTCAGTTGTCCGCTAAGAAAATGATAACTTTCCTACTCAAAACGAGACATTACATAAGGTACAAAAAACCAACGGGATGAGAATTTTGTACTTTCGTATATGAACTGTCTGATTTGGTAAAACCAGTTATAAATCAACTCCTTTTTGAAAGCAACAATTACATAAAAGTACCCTTTGGGTACTATTTATATGTATGTCTGTTGTCAATACATTTTGTAAAAACAACTAATTTTAAACTCAAAACAAAATAAATATTTGAATGAGATTTTAGCCGTGGTGTGCTTATTTTCAACAATTATTTTAATTTTTGCATTAAAAAATACAAAAATTGTTTTTTCGGACTTTCTATATTTTCATATATTTAGTTAGAATATTCTTCTACCTCAAGTCCAAATTCTAATATGATATTGTCATATTAGATTTTTATTTGTTGTTTCAAAAAGGGTTGATCATTTTCATGATAGACAATACAATTGTTTCGTAGACATCACTCTACTCTTCAGTTGTCCGCTAAGAAAATGATAACTTTCCTACTCAAAACGAGACATTACATAAGGTACAAAAAACCAACGGGATGAGAATTTTGTACTTTCGTATATGAACTGTCTGATTTGGTAAAACCAGTTATAAATCAACTCCTTTTTGAAAGCAACAATTACATAAAAGTACCCTTTGGGTACTATTTATATGTATGTCTGTTGTCAATACATTTTGTAAAAACAACTAATTTTAAACTCAAAACAAAATAAATATTTGAATGAGATTTTAGCCGTGGTGTGCTTATTTTCAACAATTATTTTAATTTTTGCATTAAAAAATACAAAAATTGTTTTTTCGGACTTTCTATATTTTCATATATTTAGTTAGAATATTCTTCTACCTCAAGTCCAAATTCTAATATGATATTGTCATATTAGATTTTTATTTGTTGTTTCAAAAAGGGTTGATCATTTTCATGATAGACAATACAATTGTTTCGTAGACATCACTCTACTCTTCAGTTGTCCGCTAAGAAAATGATAACTTTCCTACTCAAAACGAGACATTACATAAGGTACAAAAAACCAACGGGATGAGAATTTTGTACTTTCGTATATGAACTGTCTGATTTGGTAAAACCAGTTATAAATCAACTCCTTTTTGAAAGCAACAATTACATAAAAGTACCCTTTGGGTACTATTTATATGTATGTCTGTTGTCAATACATTTTGTAAAAACAACTAATTTTAAACTCAAAACAAAATAAATATTTGAATGAGATTTTAGCCGTGGTGTGCTTATTTTCAACAATTATTTTAATTTTTGCATTAAAAAATACAAAAATTGTTTTTTCGGACTTTCTATATTTTCATATATTTAGTTAGAATATTCTTCTACCTCAAGTCCAAATTCTAATATGATATTGTCATATTAGATTTTTATTTGTTGTTTCAAAAAGGGTTGATCATTTTCATGATAGACAATACAATTGTTTCGTAGACATCACTCTACTCTTCAGTTGTCCGCTAAGAAAATGATAACTTTCCTACTCAAAACGAGACATTACATAAGGTACAAAAAACCAACGGGATGAGAATTTTGTACTTTCGTATATGAACTGTCTGATTTGGTAAAACCAGTTATAAATCAACTCCTTTTTGAAAGCAACAATTACATAAAAGTACCCTTTGGGTACTATTTATATGTATGTCTGTTGTCAATACATTTTGTAAAAACAACTAATTTTAAACTCAAAACAAAATAAATATTTGAATGAGATTTTAGCCGTGGTGTGCTTATTTTCAACAATTATTTTAATTTTTGCATTAAAAAATACAAAAATTGTTTTTTCGGACTTTCTATATTTTCATATATTTAGTTAGAATATTCTTCTAACTATTTATGTTAAAACGATACATCCATTATTACATCCATCAGTCTTTCATAGATTTGGATTTATTTTATAACAGTACGGAACGTTATTTCCTAAAAAAATTGTTTTTATTTGCAATAAATAATTAAATCAAATACAATTTTAGCTTGCCTTAATAAATATTTTCAATATAAATTGTAAAAGTTATCCATCGAAAGCTCAGAACAAAAATTTTCAACTAAAACGAATTCTAAAAAATATATATTTTTTGACATTTTTGTACAATATCGCCAATGTATAAAAAGAAGATATGTTGGAAATACTACTTTGATTTTCTTTTGAGCGATAAATGGATGATATTTCCGTGATAACTTTTGGGTGATATTTATTCCAAATGCTTATTGGGTATTTATTAGGGATGCCAAACGGGAAATCCAGAAATCCCGGGATTTTCGGGATTGGCAAAATCTCAATTATTATTTCTCAAAAATCCCGGGATTTTCTTATTTTTTAATATTAATATAAATGCAAATAAACAAAGTGAGCAATTTTAGATTACCTACGTTTTTTCTTGAATTTTCTCATATTGACAAGAAATTGATGCCAAGATATTGGTAAAATTATAAATTAAGTAGATGCAAAGACTTTGCAGAAAAATTTTAAATTTTGGTAAACAATATTAAGTTTTTGAGTAATACATGCGAAAAATCAAGTTTGTTTGTTATTTTACCGATTTATTCTTCCAAGCGAAATTCGATTTCTGAAACTGGGACTGTAAGTTTTGGCTGGGACTGTAAGTTTGAATTCTTCCATGAAAACATTTGATAACGATAACCAAATAACGGTTATCGCAACGAATCTGTTTTAAAATCTGCTTACAAATTACTGGGCGCAAGTGTACTTAATGACAGGCCTTCATATATTATCCCAGCCAGAAAAATACAAACGGGAAAGCGATCGCAAGCTATTTGAACAGGTGGTACAAGTACTGACAAAAATTGCTTTCCCATTTCCAATATGATAACGTCAATAGACAAAAGGACCGGCAGTTCAAAAAGCGCCGGAAAAGTACTGGAGAAACAAAATTTTTAACTTTGGCAAAACGCTGCCAAAACCAATTAATAGGTGGTTTGGAATTATATTTTCCAAAATAAAATTTAAAAAAAGTTCATATGTATCTTTTTTTTTTGCCCTGCCGTGATGTTTTGTAAAACAAATACTGGCAAAACGATTTTTGCAAACGCTGGCAAAGCGTCCCAAATGAGTGTTCTGCCAGTCATTTATTTTTAACATCGCGGTTACCCAGTGGTATGCAAGTACTTGATTTTTTGTACCACTGTCAATTTCTGACAGATGTTTCAATATTCATAAAATGTACCACATTATTAATTAACAACTATTAAATAACTATAAAACGCTTTATTCTATAAAAAAAAAATTAGTTACATAACATAAAAATTTTTACACATAAAGTAAAATTTAAATCCCGAAAAATCCCGGGATCCCGAAAAATCCCGTAGTCCCGAAAATCCCGGGATTTTCAAATATCAATCCCGATTGGCATCCCTAGTACCTATATAAAATTCTCTTTCATTTGAGTGTAAAAAAGTTGAAAAATGTGGAAGGGTATTCCAAGGACGCTGCGACAAAGTTGTAAAAATGTTCAGAGTTGAAAGTGATTGTTTTTTGTGATCACTGTCTTTTTTTAAGTGATCAGGGATTCTAACCATTTATTGTTTTGGATTAATACAAAATAACATTTTTATGACTGGTTCATCTTTCTTAATAATTTTGGGTATTTTGATAATAAATACAAAACAGCGGATCGGATCTCGACTCATTGGGACACAATGCTCGAAAAGTATCTTCTTTTTTGTCCACGCAATGTTCGAAAAGTATCCTACTTTATATTTTTTGTTGGATTAAAACAATATTTTAGAATAAAATTAAATACCTAATAGTTTTTTTATAAAAGTTTTGAAAAATATTTTAAACACTGTGCCACAAAAGTATATAAAAAAATGTAATTTAATATAATTTAATACATACATTAATATTCAGTAAATATTACAAAAATTAAATTACGTGCTTGGATTTAAAATTTTGTAATACAATGTTCGAAAAGTATATTCTTGATATTGATTATTTTCTCTCTTCTCCCAAATAAGTCGTAAGTGATGTACAAATTTAGTAAACGATTGACGCGGTAATCGGAAGTGAAAATGTATTTTCTTAAATTAGAGAACTTATGATGTGCTAACAACGAGCATATAATTTAAAAGAGGTACCAACTCTCCCTACCCCTGTTAAGTCACTTTCTTCTTAATTTGTATCGAAAATTCAGCCATAAGAATTACTTACACACGTCTACAAAGGCTAACATTTTCGATACAAATTATTAATGTTCGAAAGAGGCGATGAAAACCGCCTGGTGCTAAGATAAATTTAAAAGCCATTAAAAATATTTTGTTTTTTATTTATAAAACAAATCAATGGAAATGTGTTTAAAAAAGTAATTTTTTAGAACATATTATTCGAAATTATTTCTAAAAAGGTCATTGGCTACGCAATTATTGTAGCTTTTTTTAGTTTGATGGATGCAGATTGTTGGAAGCCACACATTCTAGGGATGGGATGGCTTTAATAAATCATTTCATATCTGAAAATGAAATAATTAAAAATTAAATGGTGGTTTCCTTACTCAAAACTTTATAAAATGTTTAAAGTTAATGAGTATCGACTACAAAACCTATATTATTTTTTTCGTTATTAAGCAAATATGAATACTGTTTTTCACAAATTAGCTTAAAATCCTGCAATAAGACTGTTGTAAAAGTTTACGAATTATACCATAAAAGTTAGTAATAATTGCTCATATATATTAATAAAGCTAAATAAAATAAATTATCACAGATTAAACTTTTCTTAGTATGCATAATTCGTTTAATAACGATAAAACTAACAATCTGTTAAAGTAGCGTAAAGCCTAAAATAAGCATTTCATAAAATTCGGGAAACAAAAGCCTCAGTTAAAACCACAAATATTGAGTTTTTATCTATTTAAAGACTTTTTTAAGGGTCATCCACCCACGAAAAAAATCTGGAATCATTGCACCATTTAAGCCTTTTTCTTAAAACTTTCTCAAATTGGTGTACAAATAAATTATAAAATAAACTAAACAAAATAATGATGTTGTTTAAATCAAAACATAATCGTTATTCGAATACATTCAGTATTCGTACTATTAAAATATTATTTTTCCATTATTACTTCTTAGCGATCCTCGCTTCCTAAAAGTAATTGATCATCCACATAACACGAAACTACGAGCTGAAGGAAGATTTCAGGTGGAACGTCATCGCAACAATTACGGCAAAAACACCTTAGCCGTAGTATTGCCCAACATACTCAACAAACTGCCTATTAATCTATTAAATATTACAAACCTGAATAGGAGAAAAAAAGCATTAAAGGAACATTTTATAGCTTCGCAATGAAATTAAACAAATTTAGTGAATTTATAAATCTTTCATTATTAAAAATATATTTTTGTCTTTTAAAAAAATGTATATATACTACAGATAAGCCAAATGGCTTCGTAGGATCCGAATTAATTTAAAATGTATATTAATTATTTTTTTTAATAAAAACTGAATTGAAAAAAAAAAAAAGTTATGCATAAACATGATTTTTTATCATGTTTAAATTTAATATAAATTATTTTTAAATTGATTATTCTGCTTTTATTAATGAAAAACAGAACTTGTTTGTTTCACAAATTAGTGAGGACAGATATTATTCAGCCTCTAGTTCGATGTTTTTATTTATTTAAATAAAAACCGTGCATATTAGTGTTCAAAATTTTGTTCTTGCAAACAGGATATACAGCTGTTTCGGAGGACGTTACTCCCCCTCATCAGTATCCGCGCAAGATAATAACCATAAAAGATTATGACTAAAGCCTGGATTAGCCAGACGTAAAAGTATCTCTGCGTAGCTGAATTAATAAGATGAATAAGAACAGAAGATGTGTTGTGTTTTTGTTTCAATCTTATGCATTCAATATAGATTAAAATCTGTTGTGAATAGATTTTCGTTGTATATTTACGTTTGCTCTATACACTCTCAAAACAATTCCGTTGTGACAACCGAATTGGTTCGGTTGCTGCAACCTCGTAATTCGGTTGCCCCAACCGAATTCCGTTGTGGTAACCGATAATTCGGTTGTCGTAACCGAATTGAAATCGAATTCGGTTGCCACAACTGAATTCGGTTGCTGCAACCGAACCAGATTACGATCAAATTCGGTTGGCAAAAAATTTCGTTGCCACAACGGAATTGTTCTGTGAGTGTACTGAATGCATAAGAATGAAACAAAAAACACAACACATCTTCTGTTCTTATTTATCTTATTAATTCAGCTACGCAGAGATACGTTTACGTCTGGCTAATCCTGGCTTTAGTCATAATCTTTTATGGTTATGACCTTGCGCGGATACTGATGAGGGGGAGTAACGTCCTCCGAAACAGCTGTCTATCGTGTTTGCAAGAACAAAATTTTGAAAACTAATATGCATGGTTTTTATTTAAATAAATAAAAAATAAAAACATCGAACTAGATGCTGAATAAAATCTGCTCTTGCTAATAAATTATTTTTATCCATAAAATCTTCAAAACAACTTTATTCATCTATGATTAACGAGTCAATCGTTTACTAACTTTATGAAACACTAACAGTTTATTTGAAAGCGGAGACACATTAAATTAGGGCGTTGCCAGAATAAAACGAGAAATTAACAAACTGTTATTTAACGATTATGCATAACATTTTTTAATAAACGTATAATAAGGAAAAATAATAAATTAGCAATTGTATACCTTAACGCAAAATTAAGAATAGTTTATTCATTAGAGCCTGTGTATTTGGGACCCTATTCATATGTAAAAATAACGACATAACAACGAATGCACAACTTTTCCTAATGGGAATTTGGGTGTAAAAAAAGTTTAATTAATTTTAACTTCTGAATAGCGCTATTATTGCTTTACCAATAATTTGCCAATGTTTTAAAATGTAGTCGAGCAAGGTCAGCTCGGGGTTATTGTTTTGGGGTTCGCAAAGCACTATATTATTAAAAATCCTCCATCTTGTCAACGCTGATACCAGGGTTTAAAGCGCTTTATTAAAGTTCTGTTGTTCGATTTTTTCTGGCTGTGTGGTAGGGTCTTCAAAATCGTATGGAGAAATTATATGTACTCCAAGTTTTGCTCCTCAAGGCCGGATCGTAGTTAATAGACTACGGCACCATATGTACCACATTTGAGAGAATTTGGACCACGTTTATAGGTCCCTAAAAATCGCAGGTTCTGCTAACCTTTTGTATGGAGATTTACATATAAATTAAGAAAAAAAATCCTTCAAGATTTTTCCAAAAATTTTGAATCATAATTTTATATACTTTAATAATTTGAAATAAAGTTTCTAAATTATTAACCGTTTCCAAATATTCGGAAGGATAACGTTATCCTGGTAATTTTTTATAAAACTTTGAAATGATGGTCACATTGTTTAATTCAAAATTTTATTAAAAACTATAGTTCATATATATAACAGTTATTGACTGAACAAAATTCCCTCAGTGAAATTGTTCAACAATACTGGAAGCTAAACTAAAAAATTTTGAAAAAAAAAATAATTCCATTGGAAAATATTTAATCAGCGATATTGCGAAAACTGTTCCGCTATTTGAAATTTAGACTTCATGTTCGTAATTATCGCCAAAATATTTAATAGGTTTGATGTATCGCGTTGTATGGTATAAAATTAAATTTTTTTATATTTGAAAATTTTACATTTTTGTTCACCTATAGGCGTAACTTTGTTACCATTTAGGGACTTTTGAACTTTTCGATGGGATCTTGAGGAGCTAGAAAATTTGAGCATCTTGCAATTTGAAGCACCCTACCTGCCGGTCTAGGAAAATTTTAACCACATCGCGCGAGTTAATGAATAATGTATTTATTATTATTTTTGAGTTAGATTTTTGTCAGGTATTTTTAAGTACCTAATATTAATAAATTAGGTTGAGCGATGAAAAATTTAGTGATAATTAATTTTTTTATTTCTCAAAATTTTGTTTTTATTCGCTTTTGTAATATTGTAAATCAAATTATAGCATTAAGTTCCGTAGTTTTTTGGTTTCCCATGGAAGCAGTAAATTTTACTGAATTTCCGCACTTTATGATTATAATTATAAAATATTTCATATTAATTTGTATTTTTTACATATAAAATATCGATTTAGCAACATCGGTAAACCACACACGGAATTTAGCGGAACATGCATTTTTCTAAAACACAAAATTTTAAAAATTCATTTCAGATATTCAAAACGATTATAAGCTATTCTCAAAAAACAGGTTAACTAGATTTGAAAACGATTTTGTTTGCTTTACAGACCACACAAATGTTAAATTATTATAAATATTACTACAAGAAAAAACATTAGGGAATTTAAATTTTTTATAACCGAAAACAAACGTTAATAAACCAAAACCCACTACAAAGAGATAATCGTTTAAAAAAGTATAATTTAAAAATTATTTATGCTGTACCTTAAAACTTTGCAATAATAAGCTATAAATAAATATGCCAATTTCCAAAAAAAAAGCGAAAAAATATATTAATGTAATTAAATTGAATAAAATAAAGAGAAGTATAAAATGCATTAATAAGCTTATTTACAATTAAATATTTAAATTTAATTCAATTTACAAACTATGAAATAACATTTATAAAAACTAAGCATTAATAATTGCAAATATTGTATTTTTTGTATGCAAAAGTTAAAAAGGTCGTAAAAATATTTAACTTAAAACGAACAAAATTAATTTTATTTTATAAGTAAAATAAAAAGCAAAAAATATTGATAAATGAAAAGTATACATAAAATACACAAAAAGGCATTTATTATTTATCTACTAAATATTGTCCAAAATTGTTACAATGAGATTATCAAGTATTGTATTCTAGATTAATAAAAAAAAACTATGAAAATTACAATTAATAATAACAAACTATGCATTAAATTCACCTACGCATTTTTAACGAAAATTTACTTTTGTATATAGTAATTATGCAGGCGATCTTGAAAATAATGCATCCCCATCATTTGAATTTAGGCTCTTAGAAACATATCAGTGAATTCAAACCATACTTGGGAATTTTTCATTGGCATTACTTGATCTCAATACCAATGCCAAAAAATTTCCTTACCATACAATGACAATGAAATTTTTTTCAATTGGCATTTATTGAAACAATGGTAATGAAATGTACACCCAATGGTAATGAAATGTACATATAATTGAGGAAAAGGAAATTAAGACAAAAATGTAAAATTTCAGAGCTATAAACATTATAAATATTCGCTACTTTACCAAGTTTTTTTAAGTATAGACTATTCACTCTTCTTTTAACACTGGTTAGTGTAGATGGATCAGCCTCTAGTAATGTAAGCTTGACGAAATAGCGAATATAAGATAAGAGATACTCGAATTTTTAGTTTTTTTTTTCCTAAGTTGTTTTTTTTTATCAAAACATGAAACCAAATGATTTTTCATCAATTATGATTGGGCATTCAGGCATTGAACAATGCCAATTGAAAAAAATTTCATTGGCATTGATCAATTGTAATGTCAAAAAATTTCATTGGCATTGATCAATTGTAATGTCAAAAAATTTCATTGAAATTGGTCAGCTGTAATGCCAATGAACTCATCAAGTAATTGGCCCATTCAATGAACTAGTCCCAAGTATGATTCAAACACACATACTCGTACACTCCACAAAATCAGACAAATATACAGTATCTCTTTTACACCATTTTGAAATTTATTCATAAAAATTTTATTTTAAATTTATATACTGATCAGAGATACAAGCCAGCCGACTTTAGCCGGTCAGCCGCCGCCAGCCGACACCTTCGCCAAGCCGATTCAGCCGCCGACTATATTCGGCTAAGCCAATTTTCGGCTAAAGCCGATAGAAAAATGCAAAAATATTAATTTTTTTAGAAATTTATGAAATTTGTTTAATAAACATAATTATTTGAAAAGTAAAATTTTCTTGTTTTGAGATATCGTTGATTTTTAAAATGTTTTGTTGATACTACAATTCTACAGGTTTCCGCATTAAAAGCACTGCGTTTGAAAAAAATGTCCATCACAAAATCCAAAAAAAAAAAACTGATGAAACAGGCATTCAATTTTAAAAATAAAAGCTATTTTATAAACGTATTTTTTAAGATTAAGATTATTATAAAACTACCCAGTCCGAAAAATGCAAACGGGAAAGCGGTGGCAAAGCACTTTAACAGGTGTTACAAGTACTGGCAAAAAGTGCTTTCCCGTTCCCAAAATGAGAACATCATTAGACAAAAGGACCGGCTGTTTAAAAAGCGCAGGAAAAGCACTGGAGAAACAAAATTTTTGAACGTTGGCAAAACCAATAAATATGTGGTCGGAAATATATTTTCCAAAATAAAATTTAAAAAAAGTTCATATGTATTTTTTTTTTGGTCCTGCCGTGATTTGAACCCAGGCCGTCAGATTGGCAGATGAATGCTCTACCCACTGAGCTAACGAGACATATAATATTTGATAGCTAAACACATAAATGAGTGATAATCGATGGACAATTACTGGCTGTGCTAAAAATTTTGCGCTGGCGAACAGTTTTATGGAACTAATATGCCAGCGTTGGGAGAGCAAAAAAAAAAGTTGGTCTTAAAGGAGTTTTTCCACAAACAAAAAAATGATTTTATAGAAAAAAAATTTTTAAATTAAAAAAAATCAAAAAAAAAATTTTTACTTGCAGCCGGATTTGAGCTCGGAACCTCCTGACTACAAACCTTTTTTAATGAAGCGTCAGCATTTTTATAAAATCATTGCTCTACCAGTGAATTGGTTTTTGTACCACTGGTAGCATTGGCTAGGTAGCACTGGATAACTGGTTGCAAACATTGGCATATCACTCTTAGACCATTCTTTGCCAGTGGTTTTTGTTATAAACCACAGAAATTTTTGTAAAACAAATGCTGGAAAAACGCTTTTTGAAAGCGCTCGCAAAGCGTCCCAAATGAGTGTTCTCCCAGTCATTTATTTTCAACACGATGGTTGCCCAGTTGTATGACAGTGCTTGATTTTTTGTGCCACTGGCGATTTCTGATTGGGTATATACACATTTTTTATATTTTTATTTAACAAAATTTTTTAATTTTTCTGGTGCCTTTCCATCAACGTTTTTATGGTATTATTAAATACCTTTTGAGCTGCAAAATACCACTTTCCGCGGAAATCTTTGACATCGTTGGCGACTTATTTTGTTACCTTAGTTTCTCTTTTAGCGAAGCCCAAAACTAACGAATTAACTCTTCAAAGTTCTGTTAATTAATTCGTAACAAAAGAAATCGAACGAAAACAAATATGAATTAATTCCATTCAATAGTCTTTTGTGAATTAATTCAATGAATTTTTAATTCAGAATTCAAATACTGAATTAAAGAATTAATTCTTCTTCTTCTGGGGGAGGTTAAGCTAGGAATAGTCGAATTTAATTTCCATTTTGGTCTACTTCTTTTAGTTTAGTAGATATGTACCATTTTAAAAAACTGGGAGGGAAAGAAATAGGGCTATCTTTAAAACATCGGATATACTGGTGGGGCCATCTAATAGGTGATGACAGAGAGATGAAAATCTTATATTTTAACAATAAATTGTGTAAAATTTAACAAATGTATGTATAATTTTATCGACATTGTGAAATATAAACTCAATTTTTATAAATTCGGAAAACTACACTCAAAAATGAACAGAAAAAATTGTTCCTGTTTTTGGCTTAAAATAAAATTTGTTGATTTTAAAATTTTTTTTGTCAAATTTAGCAAATCAATTTAAGTAAAAAATTTGTAAACCTTCAGTTTTATCTGTAATTATACTGAGTCGTAGAATTTATTCAAATTTAGGGTCTCGGGACCCTCCCCGGGCCTAATGCATATCATGTGAGGGCATATAAGGGCACTCCAATGGAGCAAACATTTTGTCCGCTTTGCTCTATCTCGCTTAGTTTTCGAGATATGGGTCATTTTATGAAGTGGAAAATTTTTATTAAAAATTTCCGAGGGTCCAAGGCCCCGCCAAGGTTAATTTTTGGATAGAGATAGCCCCTTGCGGGAGAAATGCCGCCATCTTTAAAACTTCGGATACATTGGTGAAAATTAACACTCAAAATTAAAGTACTGCGGATTTTTAGTATAGTGTTAAATGAAGATAACTAAAATCGTTGCTTAAATCAGTGTTTCAACTAAAAATTTGTTCAAAATTAGTCAAATCGATTTGAAACCGGTTTGACAGATTTTTCTACTGACGTATAATTTTAAGTGTACCTATAAAAAAATTACAAAGTTGACTTCGATATTTTTGCAGTTGTTTTTTGCGTGTATATATATGTTGAAATTCTTGGAAAATGTACCTTTTAGCCGACGTTAGCCGGTTAGCCGCCGCCAGTCGACACTATTTTTTTAAGCCATCCGCCGCCGATGCATTTGCGGCTCAACTCTAAAAATCAATCGCCGCCGACCATTTTAGCCATTAGCCGCCGCCAGCCGGCTAATGGCCAAATAAATTTGCCAATTGATCATTGGCATTGATCAATTGTAATGTCAAAAAATTTCATTGGCATTGATCAATTGTAATGTCAAAAAATTTCATTGAAATTGGTCAGCTGTAATGCCAATGAACTCATCAAGTAATTGGCCCATTCAATGAACTAGTCCCAAGTATGATTCAAACACACATACTCGTACACTCCACAAAATCAGACAAATATACAGTATCTCTTTTACACCATTTTGAAATTTATTCATAAAAATTTTATTTTAAATTTATATACTGATCAGAGATACAAGCCAGCCGACTTTAGCCGGTCAGCCGCCGCCAGCCGACACCTTCGCCAAGCCGATTCAGCCGCCGACTATATTCGGCTAAGCCAATTTTCGGCTAAAGCCGATAGAAAAATGCAAAAATATTAATTTTTTTAGAAATTTATGAAATTTGATTAATAAACATAATTATTTGAAAAGTAAAATTTTCTTGTTTTGAGATATCGTTGATTTTTAAAATGTTTTGTTGATACTACAATTCTACAGGTTTCCGCATTAAAAGCACTGCGTTTGAAAAAAATGTCCATCACAAAATCCAAAAAAAAAAAACTGATGAAACAGGCATTCAATTTTAAAAATAAAAGCTATTTTATAAACGTATTTTTTAAGATTAAGATTATTATAAAACTACCCAGTCCGAAAAATGCAAACGGGAAAGCGGTGGCAAAGCACTTTAACAGGTGTTACAAGTACTGGCAAAAAGTGCTTTCCCGTTCCCAAAATGAGAACATCATTAGACAAAAGGACCGGCTGTTTAAAAAGCGCAGGAAAAGCACTGGAGAAACAAAATTTTTGAACGTTGGCAAAACCAATAAATATGTGGTCGGAAATATATTTTCCAAAATAAAATTTAAAAAAAGTTCATATGTATTTTTTTTTTGGTCCTGCCGTGATTTGAACCCAGGCCGTCAGATTGGCAGATGAATGCTCTACCCACTGAGCTAACGAGACATATAATATTTGATAGCTAAACACATAAATGAGTGATAATCGATGGACAATTACTGGCTGTGCTAAAAATTTTGCGCTGGCGAACAGTTTTATGGAACTAATATGCCAGCGTTGGGAGAGCAAAAAAAAAAGTTGGTCTTAAAGGAGTTTTTCCACAAACAAAAAAATGATTTTATAGAAAAAAAATTTTTAAATTAAAAAAAATCAAAAAAAAAATTTTTACTTGCAGCCGGATTTGAGCTCGGAACCTCCTGACTACAAACCTTTTTTAATGAAGCGTCAGCATTTTTATAAAATCATTGCTCTACCAGTGAATTGGTTTTTGTACCACAGGTAGCATTGGCTAGGTAGCACTGGATAACTGGTTGCAAACATTGGCATATCACTCTTAGACCATTCTTTGCCAGTGGTTTTTGTTATAAACCACAGAAATTTTTGTAAAACAAATGCTGGAAAAACGCTTTTTGAAAGCGCTCGCAAAGCGTCCCAAATGAGTGTTCTCCCAGTCATTTATTTTCAACACGATGGTTGCCCAGTTGTATGACAGTGCTTGATTTTTTGTGCCACTGGCGATTTCTGATTGGGTATATACAAATTTTTTATATTTTTATTTAACAAAATTTTTTAATTTTTCTGGTGCCTTTCCATCAACGTTTTTATGGTATTATTAAATACCTTTTGAGCTGCAAAATACCACTTTCCGCGGAAATCTTTGACATCGTTGGCGACTTATTTTGTTACCTTAGTTTCTCTTTTAACGAAGCCCAAAACTAACGAATTAACTCTTCAAAGTTCTGTTAATTAATTCGTAACAAAAGAAATCGAACGAAAACAAATATGAATTAATTCCATTCAATAGTCTTTTGTGAATTAATTCAATGAATTTTTAATTCAGAATTCAAATACTGAATTAAAGAATTAATTCTTCTTCTTCTGGGGGAGGTTAAGCTAGGAATAGTCGAATTTAATTTCCATTTTGGTCTACTTCTTTTAGTTTAGTAGATATGTACCATTTTAAAAAACTGGGAGGGAAAGAAATAGGGCTATCTTTAAAACATCGGATATACTGGTGGGGCCATCTAATAGGTGATGACAGAGAGATGAAAATCTTATATTTTAACAATAAATTGTGTAAAATTTAACAAATGTATGTATAATTTTATCGACATTGTGAAATATAAACTCAATTTTTATAAATTCGGAAAACTACACTCAAAAATGAACAGAAAAAATTGTTCCTGTTTTTGGCTTAAAATAAAATTTGTTGATTTTAAAATTTTTTTTGTCAAATTTAGCAAATCAATTTAAGTAAAAAATTTGTAAACCTTCAGTTTTATCTGTAATTATACTGAGTCGTAGAATTTATTCAAATTTAGGGTCTCGGGACCCTCCCCGGGCCTAATGCATATCATGTGAGGGCATATAAGGGCACTCCAATGGAGCAAACATTTTGTCCGCTTTGCTCTATCTCGCTTAGTTTTCGAGATATGGGTCATTTTATGAAGTGGAAAATTTTTATTAAAAATTTCCGAGGGTCCAAGGCCCCGCCAAGGTTAATTTTTGGATAGAGATAGCCCCGTTCGGGAGAAATGCAGCCATCTTTAAAATTTCGGATACATTGATGAAAATTAACACTCAAAATTAAAGTACTGCGGATTTTTAGTATAGTGTTAAATGAAGATAACTAAAATCGTTGCTTAAATCAGTGTTTCAACTAAAAATTTGTTCAAAATTAGTCAAATCGATTTGAAACCGGTTTGACAGATTTTTCTACTGACGTATAATTTTAAGTGTACCTATAAAAAAATTACAAAGTTGACTTCGATATTTTTGCAGTTGTTTTTTGCGTGTATATATATGTTGAAATTCTTGGAAAATGTACCTTTTAGCCGACGTTAGCCGGTTAGCCGCCGCCAGTCGACACTATTTTTTTAAGCCATCCGCCGCCGATGCATTTGCGGCTCAACTCTAAAAATCAATCGCCGCCGACCATTTTAGCCATTAGCCGCCGCCAGCCGAGAGAATGGACCGGCTTGTATCTCTGATACTGATCACTCTTACAAAATATGTTGGGCAGCGCTACCAACTTTGACGATTTCTTTCCATTTTAACCCTTAAATGCATGGTGTAGCCATTTGGCAACATACCAGTTTTTTAATAAAAAAAAACCCACTTGATGCACAAAACTGCATTTTTGGGCATTGGGGCCCCTTCAGTACAAAGTGCTCTTATAGTTCAGCCTAGATTTTTTAAACGGTTATAGGAAAAATCTTGGTTTTGCTTCGTATGTTTTTGAAAAATCTACGGCCCTGTGCGAGGTGGCTAAATAAATTCTAAACTAAATAAAAAATGACAAAAGGGTTTAAAATTTCTTAGAAAATTTTTTGAAAACTTTTTCAAATTTCATAGAAATTTGGAAACCTGAATTTAGTTTAGGTTTTATTTAGCCAGTTCGCACCCACACTTAATAACCGCATTTTCTAATCACTTAGATTTAATAAATCCAAAAAGTAGTTCAAAAAGTGCTCAACAGATGGGGTTAGATTCTTCATATTTTGAGTTTTCTGTCAGACACTTCTTTCACCCTAATTTTTAATACCGAATTCGATGATGAAGGATTTTACTTTAACTTTTAATTTTTAATTATATTTTATATAAAACAGCGATAAACAGTCTGCCTTTTCAGTTTTATCACTTCAATTTATATTTTTTCACAATTAAAATATTCCACTGCCATATTTAATATTCACTAATTGAATTCAATTAAATTTCTTATAGTAGAGTGGAAAATTGCCATTTCTATTTCAGCTATTTCTCCATGTCCAAGATGGAAAATATGTATTTGGTAAGGTGTAGGTTTTTTTCTAAACACATTTCATATAAAAATTTTTAAGAAAATCCTTTTATTTGATAGTTTAGCATTTTAAATCCAGGTGATTAAAAAAAACGCTTAATATTTTATAAAATAAAAAATACTGAAATTTCAAATATTTTTATGACAAATATTTGGTATTACTGCAAAAAATCGTTAGGGTATTTTACAGTTATCGGTAATTTGAGTTACTTCGTTTAGCGGTCTCTGTATTTAAAGATATTTCATTTAGTTGTCTTAAGAGTTATCTCAAGGTTAACGATATATTTTTTTCTAAATTTTGATAGCTTTACGGACCGTTACTTTGTGAAACCTTATGTTTGTGTCTAAACAACAGTATTAACCCTCTAATGCTCTATTTTTTGATTGCGATAATATTTAAACTATATATTTGAAAATCTACTATGGAACAAATGTTAAAAATTTTATTTATCTCTTTATTTAGGCGAAATAGCGCAACAAAAGTTGAAGACGTTTCGAGAAACCCAGTAGTAAAATAACTTTGGTTTTTGTTAAATACACTATTAGTAAAATAAAATTACGTACGAACATTGTTGAGCAATTGTTGTTATTTTAGAAGTTATGGCGATTTTCGCTTTTTGAAAATTACGAAATTTGTCGAATTTGGCACTAAACATCAATAGGTTTTGACGAAATTAGTTTTGCTTACTACTACATCTGAGCATATACCATGTGTTTAATTTAAAAAAACTGTTGGCTAGTTTTTGAGTTAGAGAGATATTTTCAAGGCGTATCCTGCGGTTATCCTGTGAGTCCTGGAGAAAAAATTTTAACTGATGACTAGTTTTGTTATTATCGATAATGTACGCCAGATCGTAACTGTATTTTTTTTGGCGATTTTTCACAAATTTTTTTATTTAAAGTTAATTTTTCCAAATTTACTAAATTTTCATTTTACATGCTTCTCGCTTGAAAACCGTTGCTTTTACAAAAAAAGTTTGAAGGCAAATGTTTGAAGGTGGGTAATTAAGTATTCTATGGATATAATACAACTTGTTTAATAAAATATTTTAATTTAGCCAAAAACTATTTAAAATCTGAAGACCGTCTTTTGGCGGCCTTGGGCATTAGAGGGTTAACTTTCCAATAAAAGCTGAAATACAATATTTCATAGATGATATTTTTGAGAGAAAGAAATAAAAATATTTAAAGTTATTTTAATGTTCACGTTATTTTAAGTTATTTCGTTAGTGGTATCTTAAGGTTAACGGTAACCATTTGAAAGGGTTTTAAATCGTTATTGGTATTTTACAGTTTATTTTTAAACTCTGTGATTCAATGTTTTTCTAGACAAAATTTTAACATCTTAACAAAAATGTGAAATTTTGTGACAAGTCCATTTTAACCCATTGGAATTTCGGATCCAAACAATAGTTGAATTTAAACCAGACTGGTGTTGGGTATAATATAGTCGGCATGCCCCACTTTAACTTTTACACTCGTTTTTCTAATAGATAAACTCCAAATAACATATTCTTGGGACATTTTGAAGCAGCATCAGTATCCCGACTAAAAAAGTTTTCATATAATCTTATATGTTTTGATATAATTATAAATGTTTATATGTGTGGCTTTATATGACCATATACATTTATATTAACACTTTGGTTTTATAAATATGTTTGATATGACGTTATATATAATCATATGCGATTTGGTCTCCAGGCATATATTAAGAGATCTGCAAATATAGTTTATACATAATTATATATAATGGCGTATAAGCTTCTCTAAACAATCTTGTATCAAAATATATAACAAAGTTAATATAAAATTGTATTAATTTTATGTATAAATTTATCTGACATGATATCTAATTATACAAAAATTAAAAAAAAAACTCCGAAATTGTGGATCTGGTTTTGAATTTTGCACTTTGACATATAAATAAATGTTTATAATTGAATTTAACATATATTTTCCAAATAGTTAGCGAAATAAAGGAAATTTTTTTTTTTTCATTGTGGAATTAAAGTTCGAAATAATTATTTTTACTTTTAAATTTAAAAATTAGACAAACATATGTTGAAATAAATATGGTTTAAGTTCATTTATTTTTCCGTAAAAAAAAATTAATTGTGAAAGTTAATTTTTTATCATGTTGGTTTTTAATTTTTATTTAAAAAAATAAAATTTGTTTTTTTTCGACCTTTTTAATTCATTAATTAGAAATTTATTAATTCAGTTCCTTGTTATGAATTAACATAATAAGTACTTTTTTCAAAAACTGTTTTTTTTTTTCTTCATCAGGATACTCTCCTGACAAATACTTCACAGAGTTTTTGCTTTCAAAAAACACTTTCAGGAATGAAAAGAGGATCGTTTCGGGGATTTTCCAGCTCCCATTCATCAGTTTTCTTTAAAAAGTGGTGGCGTAATCCCCGAAACGATCGTCTTTTCATTCCTGAAAGTGTAGAGGTTTTTTGAAAGCAAAAACTCTGTGAAGTATTTGTCAGGAGAGTATCCTGATAAAGAAAAATAGCAGTTTAAAAAAAAAAAAGTACTTATTATATTAATTCATAATAAGGAAATTGGCATCGAACTGAATTAATAAATTTCTAATTAGTTAATTCAGTTATTTTATAAGAAAGATAAAAACTCTAACCTAGAAAAAGTTGTTCCGACAAATTTTTGTAATGTTTTATTGTGTCACCTATTTCCAAGTTTATTAGCAAAAATTGTTCTAAACATTAAGCATTAGATTTAATATGAATGAAATAAGTGATCTCAATAATATTTACTAAAATTTTCTTTGAAAATCTTCATCAAATTATATGTATTTATATATAATTTGATGCAGTTAGATAGACCCATTTTTCGGATCAAATTGTATCAGGTGAGATAACATGCTTATCTCGCTTGATATAATTATATATTCCAATATTCGGATCAAATTAGATATGGACGTATATATTGGTTTATATATGGTGATATATGATTATATAACATCTTTTTTAGTCGGGATTCCAGTTTACTTCAGATTACCTTACTGACAGAATCCAGTATAAAAGGACTGAAAATAATAAAAGGTTAAAACGGTTGGGACACATTTTTACATAAAAAGGCTTTTAAGTAAACTGTTCCTTTCCTTCATTGAAATATAAGGAGTTTTTGGATTAAAGATTTTTTGACGATTTCTCATTTACAAAATGAAGATTTTGATGACTTTCTACACTAAAAATTTAAATTTATATATTTTAAATCAGTGGCAATCCTGAAAATATGGTAGTTTTGTTTTTAATATTTTAAAGCTGTGTTCAAACAAAACTAACACCCTGTTTTTATAAAGCGATCGAAATTATTCCTCCAGATGAATTATGTGTATTTTGTTTTTGTTACAATAGCGTGAAACCATACCAACTCAACACATCATTCGGATTTACCTCCTCCGATTTGAATGAAATTCACCATAATTATGGTACACTACAAGAACTCAACGATGCATAAATTTTGGAGCCCGGCTCTTTCCCATGTGCGAAATATGACATCACGAATATTGGGAAAAACGGTAAAATTTGGTTAAAGTATGATTACAAACTCGACAATGACTTTTAAACTATTTAAGATCTAAAATTCATTTTGGTATTATTTATTAGGTAAGAATGTGCCCAATAAAATGGTATGCATATCGATTTTTTCATGGAAGAGTCAAAGGTCATTTCTTGGGGTCTTTAGTTCAAATACCAATTTCTCGTAATGAACCTATTTCGTTATTTGTAGAAAAATTCAGGGTGACATTACCATTCGTGTCTTAAGTATAGCCAAAAACATTGTCATAGATATTTTTTTTTTGTAAATTATTACATATACATACATAAGTATATTGTGAGGTTACTAGAAAAACTAATCCCATTTTAGAAAAAAGTGTATTATTAGCTGTATTTTTGACTTAACTATATCCGTTAACTTTCAAAAAAGCACAAAGTGCATAAAAACGTTTTTTAGACGAAAACTAAAATATTACTTTTCGTATGCACGTTAACTTACAACGTGGATAATTATCAACGTTGAAAACTCAACGTTTATACATTTTCACACCTAGCGTAACTTCTTCGCGTTACTACCTGATAAGGTTTGCTGACGCACGTTCGATTATACCGGAACTATCATAAATACTCACTATTTTAAAAAATTTGATACTCCAATCAGTTTATCGTAGATTTGCTATAAATACTTAACGTTGATGGGTATGAACGAAAATACAGCTATTATTAAAAATTCCCAAAATTCGAAATTTAGAAAAAAATAATTTTTTCTTTGATTTATACATATGGACTTTTGATTTCATCGGATATCATTAACCCACTTTAGCCTGGAATCCAAAATGACCCACGAATTTAATAAAAATGCAAAAACCTATTTTTTTTTAAATTAATTTTAAAGATTTTTTAAAATACCTAATTTAAAAATGTCGATTGCTACTTGCACCACATAATAGTTGATATTAAAGAAAAAAAAAAATTAGAAATATGATAATTCGAGTTTGTGCTTGGAGCGACTGCTTTCCAGGAGATTTTACAAAAAAGTAGTTCATTTTGTCAAAAATTTAACAAAATTTTAATGTTTTCATCAAAGTTTATATAGTTTTGGTAGCACTATAATTATCTTTACATTTGTTTAAAAAATCGTTAACCCTTAGTGGCCTGGGGTCAGAAAAGGCCCATGAAACTTAATATTAATTATGACTACGAGATTTTAAAGCCATTAAATTGACAAAAAAAATCTCAACTCGATAAAAATAATTGCTTTGTATAACATACTCCATATGGAATTCATTTTTATACTTTTGGCCAAAAACGGCCCACTAGGAAATTTACAGAATAAGACCTTTCATAATTTTGGAAAAAATATCACTTTAAATGAATCAAAAAAAAATCTTTTTCCACTTGATAAAAATTATTATTTTGTGTAACGTTTACTCACAGCGGAATCCGCAGCTACAGCGCAAAGTTGCATCTCTACTCAATAGTCAGCAAACCCATCTTTATTTCTTTATTTGTTTGTCTTTATAATTTATTTTTAGAAGAAATGTTTACAGTCTTTTGTATTAAGACCAAATTTATGATCACTTGGAGAAACTGCAAATAAAATATGTCGAATATTAGGGAATATTTATCTCTCTCAATAAATTTAAAGGGTGATAAAATTCTGGTTCGCTTTAGAATTTTGAAAAATTTTATTTCAAACTTTAAATACTGCATTTAAAAATAAATCCCAAGTTCAAAATCTGAGAATATTAAAATTATTTATTTGATACAAAAATCGAATCTTATAATTTATGAAAGAAAAGTATCAGAGATTTGAGATTTTCTTTTTATTTTAATACCTGATTTAGGATAAACCTTGAGTTAATCTATTAGAATCTCAGGATTTTTTATCAAAAAATGTAAACATTTTTTTTTATCAAAAAAAAAAACGTCGAAAAAAATCTTAGAATTTATTAGGGATTAATGGGAGTACACCGAGATCATCGACAGTTTTTCAGTTCTGTTCTCAATTGCACTTCATTAAAACAAGTAGTGCAAATGCACTAATGACGATTTTTTCTGATTCTTTTTATTTTATTTTGCAGTTTCTTTGCGCCTGTCAAAACAGTTTCTTTGCACCACAAAATAACTAATTAGCCTTCCAGGCAGTGGGCGTTAAATTATCTTAAGTCAATACTTAAGATAACCCAAATTCGTTCAAGTCAAGTATAACGCTTAACGTCCTGTAGGAGTATAACGCTTAAATCTTCTATAATTTTATTTAAGTATTTGGAACAAAAACTCTTTTTTTTTTTTTGACTATAAAACTAGGATTTTCAGTTTGTTTTTTAGGAACTGAATTATTATCAGTTATAAAGGACTACCTATCTAGTTTTTTACCAAAGTGTAATCCTAAAATATATGGAATTAGAATTCCGCGTTTGTCGTGTTAAGCCAACTGTATTGTAAATCCCTTAAAACTCGTAAGTCAATTTTTTACCAAAGGCCATTTTTAATACTTATTTCAATAATTTAAATAGTTCTATAGTTCTCTTATTCAAAAATAGAATTTCGTGTGTATATTATTTAATTAACTCCATTCCTTTTAACAACAAAATAATAATGATAACAAATCTGAGAATAAAACCAATGTATAGTTATAAAAGAAAATACATACATAATTCTATTATAGTTCAAATAAAACTAAATAAATTGTAATATATATTTTATTTATTATAAAAAGAAACAAAACCAAAACAAATTTTTAATTAATATAAAAAATAACACAAAGACTTGAATAAATTATTTAAAATATAAAAAAAAAACAAAAAATAGCAATATTCATATTTTGTATGTATGTACTCGTACTTAAAACTCATTTAAAATGTATATTTTGTAATAAATATTTAATTGGATTTATTTAGTATCCATCAGTTTCTTTAATTTTATTAAATTTTTATTCATAATTTCACACAATAAATAAACAAAGAATTGACCTCATTTTATAATTTAGTTGTATAATTTGCAAAAATTATTTTAAATAGTTTTCCATATTTTTAAGGTTTTAATTTTCATAAATATTTCTTTTGTTAAAACAAAATATTATTGAAATGCATCTGTTGTATTTAAGAATGAAATTGTTTATTAATAAAGAAAAATTATGAAAATAATCGTGGACTTTTATTTTATCATAATTCATTTGAAGTGACATAATTCTTTTTAAACCCCAGCAAAAACAAACATTTCCAAGTAATTAAAATTGTAAGTAGCACACAGAGGGTTTCACCAGTTACCGGGCTATTTACAGCCTTACCCAATAAACCATAAAACGATACAGTATCATTAACGATTTCATATTAAGTATCATAATTGCTATCGTTTATGATACAAAAATATGAACTCGTAATGATATCATAATTTTTCAAAATAACGATAAAGTTTCTGAAAAAATCATATTTTTTGTTCTAATTTAATCGTTAAAGATATCATATATGTTTGTTTATTTCGATATCATTAATGATATCATATTTTCATGGAATAGTGATAAAATAACGATAAAAATTTTTGAATATGACGAAAATATTATCGCGCTGCCTGATATTTTCGATATCATAACGATATCGTTATTTCATGAAAAAACTATATCATTAACGAATGTCTATTTTTCTTCACAGTACCTATCACTTATGAATCGTTAATGATATCATTCTCGGACAAACTTATCATCGAAATGATATCGTTACGAATTCGAAACGATTTCGTTTGGTTTGTTGGGTAATTACAAATATAAGTTTGCAACGTAATTCATAAACTTTCACAACACTCTTATTGCAAGTTTTTAAACTAATTTCCAAAAAAAAAAGGTATTTATATTTGCTTAATAATGAAAAATAAAGGTTTATGGTAACGGATCTCAATAACTTTAAAGTTTAATAAAGTCTGTAGTGAGGAAGTTACCATCCTAGCTGTTAATTATTTTATTTATAGACATTTAATTCATATGCGTTAGGGCGTTTCAAAATGGTATGGGGAAACAGGACGTAGTCCGTGGTGAATGGATTGGAATACGGCAACATATGTACCACATTTTGGAGAAATCGGATAACGTTTAGAGGTCTCTAAAAATTGCAGGTTTCTCTCACATTTTGTCCTTTAAGATTTCCCCATAAATTTTGAATAATAAGTTTTTATACTTTAGCCCTTTCGGTCCTTTTGGGATAATACGTCCCAAAGAATGTTGAATAATCCTATTTGTTGTCTTAAGTAAACAAATCATATTTGAAAATGTCCCAGTCGTACTTTTGAGTTTTAGTTTATGAAATAAATAACGGGACTTAGTTTTGAGTGAGTTTGTAATAAGATTTTAGCGTCAGTTGATGAGAAGCTCTCGTAGAGGTAACTTCATTTGCTAATTTAAAGAAGGAAGCTGTATCCGTGTTGCAACCAAAATTGGTATATTTGTTTGAACCAGCTGAATTTATTATTTGTGAATGAAAAACTTTGTTTATTCTCTGTAAGTATAAATTTTTGCTAGTTTTTGTTGGTTTGGGACATATTGTCCCATTCGGGTTTTTCGTTGGGCTTATATATCCCATTCGTATTATATTTAGGAAAAAATGTCGCAACTAAGTGCAGAGCTTCAAGAGCTTTTAAAAGCCGATAATTCCGATTATACTGAATCAAGTGACTCTGAGCCGGAAAATGAATCATCAGAGTCGAGTGAAGAAAATGATGAAGGCAATGACGAATTAATCGATGAAAATAATCCAAGCGAAAACTTTGTAAATCCATTCCTATGGTCACTACCAGACGCAAATTTTCGACCAAGAATGCAGATCCCAATCGGAAAACAACCAATAATTTTGGCTGATGTTAACCGCAGTTCAACACAATTAGATATTTTTAAAAAATTGTTTCCGAAATCGCTTTTAACATTTATTGCTGATAGTACAGATAAAAGACTAGAAATGTTGGAAAGAGACAAAAAATAAAAATTGCAAAAACTGATGAGCATGAGATTCTAATCGTACTAGGATGTTGCCTAATCATGAGCTATAACAAAGTTCCAAGGATTCAAAATTACTGGAGCACACATCCATCTCTTAGAAACTTAGCCATAAAAAATGCAATATCAAGAGACTGATTTCAGCTAATAATATCCAAAATGTATTTCAATGATCCTAAAAAACCAGATGGATGTTCAAAACTGTATTATGTTCAAGAACTGTTATCTTGTGTAAAAAAAACTTTTTCTAGTGTTAGAACGGAAACAACATTTCAAGCTATTGATGAGTCAATGGCAAAATTTAAGGAAAGGTCATCATTAAGACAATATCAACCTCTCAAACCAATAAAGCGCGGCATAAAAATTTGGTTAAGATGTGACTCCAAAACTGGGTTTATATATGATCTAAATATTTATAGCGGAAGAGAAGAAAGCGCTGTGGTATCCGAATCTACCTTAGGAGAAAGAGTTGTGGAAAAACTTTGTAGTACTATACGGAACCCAGACATTATGATAACTTTCGATAGATTTTTTACTAGTACTCGTTTAATAAATTTTACTGACTATCCGGCAGTTGGAACTTTGATACGAACTCGAAAAAACGTTCCGCAATTCAATGGAAAATTAAACAGAAATGAGAGTGCATTTATGGTAAATCGCTTCGGAACAATTGCTTGTCGATGGAAGGATTCAAAAAACGTATTACTTCTGTCTAATTGCCACATGCCAACCACAAGTAAGACTAAACGCAAACAAAAAAATGGCGAAAAAATTGATGTTGAGTGCCCTGATGCTATTATAAAATATGTAGCTATAATGGGTGGAGTTGACATAGCGGATCAAAAAGTTGGTGTTTATGATTTGGATAGAAAGTCCAACAAATGGTGTAAAAAATTCGTTTTCAAAATATTAATGATGGCGGTAGTTAACGCGTGGATAGTTCACCAAGAAGTAAATCACAAAAAAACCGAATTAATCAGCTTTTTGGTTCCACTAGCTGAAGATATGATCGAAACTGGCAGAACCCTAAGCAAAACTAAACGAAAGGTATCATACGGACGTCCACCAAAACGTAAACGCAATTTGATTAACATAGGTGATCATTTACCAGTTCCATCACAAAAAAGGTCGCGCTGTGTAAGCTGCAGCGCAATGAAAAAAGAAAAAAGAACAAAAACAATATGTTCAAATTGTAACGTTGCACTCTGCATTGAATGTTTTACTCCTTATCATAACTTCTTCTTCTTCTTTTCTAAAAAAATTATCATATATGATCTATGTATTTTTAAAATGATTAAAAATAAAATGAATTATAATTTTAGTTTTTATACGTATAATTTTTAACTTTTTTATTCAATTTAAGATTAAATAATATGAAAATAAAATGAATTTAATACCGATCCTTACTTTTATTATTTTTTTATATAAATAATTTTGACGGCTTTATGCGGCGTTTTGATACTAATGGGACATATTGTCCCATTGGTATCAAAACTCCGGCTGGGACAATAGCCCTAAAAATCCGAGTGGGACAATATATCCCAGGATAATTAAAGGACTTACGAAAAAATTTACAATACAAAACATCATAATTTTTGATGTTTTTTACATATGTGAAAAAAGATTTTTAATATTTATTGTTATTTAGCCAATAAAAAACCGGACCGAAAGGGTTAGGAATATGAAATAAAATCTATCAAATTGTTATCTGTTTTCGAGGTATTCATGTTTTTATGATTTCGAGAAAAAAAAAATATTTAGGTGCCTATTCCTACTTGTGACTCACTGTGCCCGTCATAAGACTATTTTTAAGATAGAGAGTCTTAACTTCTCATACAAAACAACAATAAAATTCAAATTTTAGTTGTCAATGTTATGATTGTGTCGATACCAGGTCTTAATTTTTTTTGAAGTTTTCAAACAAAACTTTGAATAAATATAATTTATTCTGACTTTCAACAATAAAATACAGTCAGAACTAAGAGTCACAGACTTTTCGTAGGAATAGGAACGCCTGAAAGAAAGAAAATGTATATGCGTCATTCCATCTCAAATCGACCAATGGCTGGAATTGACCCCTTTCGATTTGAATGAATTTTGGTCAGAACTTTTCTTTCATCATATAACGAAATTTTACTAAAGGAAAAAAATTACAAAATTTTTTTTCAAAGGTATACAATATTTAAAATTTAAAAAATGTCATAATTTTTATAATTGTTTGCTTTGTTACGAAGTTATTTTTTGAATATCTCGAAAACTATTATAATAACTACAAAAATGGTTCTTAGCTCGTTTTAAAGAGGATATTTAGGCGTATTAAAAAAATATTTAAAAAAAATGGCACTCTCTTCCATTTATGTAGACCTACATGTGTGTGTGGGTGCCATTTCTTAACTTATTTACCATTACCAAAAAAATAAAAGCGTAATTTCGATTTTAAAATTATTCTGTGCTTCTAAAGCCTTAAATGTGATTTTTATTGCTCAAAATTTCAAAATTGGATATTTGTTTTATATTATTGTATTAAGATTCAACTTAAAAAAAAAAATAGAATAGAAAAATTCAAAAATTCATATCTTTTTTTTTTTTTAAACGCCCTCTTAAAAATTTCAGGATCTTTTAAGATCACTTAGAGTTTTTATATAAAAAAAATTGAGCAAAAAAATGGGGTTTTGAGTTTTTCGCTTTTTGAAATTGAAAAATTTTAAATTTTTTATTTTTCAATATTTTTTAGGGCTAAATATCCTCTTTAAAACGAGCTAAGAATCGTTTTTGTAGCTGTTGTAGTTATCGAGATATACACAAAATCACCTGCTAGTGCTCTTAGATCACTCTAAAGCTTTTGACACTGTTGACCATAATCTCCTGTGCTATAAGTTACAGAATATGTTTAATTTTTCAACAACCTCCACTCGGTTAATGGCATCATATCTGAGTAATAGATCACAATATGTCCAAACAAATACAAAATACAAATGTCTAATGGTACAAAGAGGTGTTCCACAAGGATCCCTCTTCTATTTACGCTCTATGCAAACGATCTACCGAATCAACTTAAACTATGTAAATTGAGAATGTACGCGGACGATGTCCAAATCTATATTAGTTGTGAGGTTGGAATGATAGTTGAATGCATTCGAAGACTAAATCAGGAACTTGAACGTGTTTATTTATGGGCCAAGGCAAATGGTCTCAGTATCAATCCGCAGAAGTCCAAAGCTATCGTTATTAAAAAGAGATTAACAAAAATAGATTTTATACCTACAATTTTTTTAAACAACCAACCCATAAGCATTGTAGATTCCGCTAAAAATCTCGGAATCATCTTTAATTCTACACTGACGTGGTCGGAACATATTAATTATGCTTGCGGTCGCACATATTCTATGCTGAGAACACTCTGGCGAACTCAATACTGCACTCCTGTTAAAATTAGAATGCTGCTCGCTAAAACATATTTAATGCCTACCTTGTTATACGGATGTGAACTTTTTGCAAGCTGTGATACCCTGAATAGTAGAAAACTAAACATTCTATTTAATAATATAGCCAGATATGTTTATAACATAAAGAGGTATGCTATTGGCAATATTATTTCAATTTCACCTTTCTCCGTACAAATCTATGGTATGAAGTTTGATGATTTACTTAAGATGAGAGTTCTAATATTTTTGCACAAAATTATTTACACACGTCAGCCGGACCACTTATATAACCGCCTTTGTATTTCCTCCTCTGCAAGGGGAAAAAGAATAAGAACATTGCAACAACGTAGTACAACGTTTGATTGGCATTTCTTCATCAATGCCGTCCGTCTTTGGAACGATATCCCACATACGACACAACTTAAAAGTAACGCAATACAATTTAAAAAGAACATAATAACGTTTTTTACAACATAAAGTTTTTACAAATTTTTATAAAATTCTTATTTTAAAATTCTTATTTATTTATTTATTTTTTTTTTTTAAGTATAATGAACAACTTTTGATGTTAATTTCATTCAAATAATTTTTTATTCTCTCTTTTTTTTTTAATGTGTTTGTTTTTATTTTTTAAAACTTTGTCTACAACCTATTATGATGTTACTATTATTATTATTATTATAATTAGTTAATTAGAATCTAAGAGTTATCTTTGTATCAAATCTTTTTTATTCAAAGTTAATTTCTATGCTGCAATAAAAGACTTTAAGTCTTGTGCATAGAAATCGCAAATAATAATAAATAAAAAAAAAATAAAATAAACTTTGGAAAAAAAAAATTGTAATTTTCTTCCTTTGGTAAAATTTGGTTATATGATGAAATAAAAGTTCTGACCAAAATTCATCCAAATCGAAAGGGGTAGATTCCAACCATTGGTCGATTTGAGATGGAATGACCCATATACATTTTTTTTTTCTTTCAGACGTTCCTATTACTACGAAAAGTCTGTGACTCTTAGTTGTGACTTTTTTTTATTGTTGAAAGTCACAATAAATTATATTAATTAAAATTTTTATTTGAAAACTTAAAAAAAATTAAGACCTGGTATCGACACAATCATAACATTGACAAATAAAATTTTAATTTTATTGTTGTATTGTATGAAAAGTTAAGACTCTCTGTGTTAAAAGTAGTCTTATGGCGGGTAAAGTAAGTCACAAGTAGGAATATGCACCTAAATATTTTATTTTTTTTTTTTCGAAATCATAAAAACATGAATACCTCGAAAACAGTTAACAATTTGATAGATTTTATTTCCGAAAAAAACAAATTTACGGAATTAGTAAACATTAAATCTTCTTAATATTTGTGTTGAGTTTTGAATAATGTTTGTGTAAAAGTGATTACTGTGGTCCAGTGTAAAATATTTTTGTTACAATTCTACTTACACCATTTTTCTTCCTCATATGAATTCCGCTCATTTACATTAAGAATAAAAATCCCATGTACGAACCATATGTGCATATCGTCACCTAAAATGCAAAAGGTCGTAACAACAAAAAAATTTAAGCCGATTTTCTGTTTGATTATGATGCACTAGACTAAATTACATTTCCCTACGTCGAAATAAGTCTATAGTCGTGTTTTAAACAAGAGAAGAAAATATAGAATATCTTTAATTCTACAACGCTTTTTTTGGTTCTAGTGTAAAAAAATAAAAAATGTTGTTACGCCCTTTTGCATTTTAGGTGACGATATATAACATGTATAGGAATTGCATATAAGCAAGTAAAAGCTTTTGGTTAAAATTTACGTGCGTGCAGTTAGCATCGATAAGTTGGCATTGATTTTTTCAAACTGGCACTGCTGTAATATTTTCAATTTGACAGCTACATTTCCAAGTCCCCCAAATGGTGTCCAATTCGTACGGAGCAACTCCATGGCCTTGGATTTTGTAAATTAACCCATTTTAATACCAAATAACACACAATTATATAGAAACTTAAACAAATTATACAGAATACAAGATTTTTTTTGAATCTTTAATTTTTAACCCTAAATACTCCCGGCCAGATATCTCCATATCTAGGACGCGTACTATGGTGCACAAAAAGTCCAGTTGAAGCCACTGACATGGCGAATGATATTTACATGCGTGCACGCTTCCATAAGGCACAGATTTTTTTAAAATCTCACTTGTATTTTTAACCCCAAGTACTCCCGGCCAGATATCTCCATATCTAGGCCGCGTACTATGGTGCACAAAAAGTCCAGTTGAAGCCACTGATATGGAGAATAATATTTACATGCGTGCACGCTTCCAAAAGGCACAGATTTTTTTTAAATCTCACTTTTGTATTTTTAACCCCAAATACTCCCGGCCAGATTTCCCCATACTATAGTACACAACATGTCCAGTTAAAGCCGCTAGTATCGAGTATAATATTTATGAGAAATTGCATATATCCTGATTAATTTCGTATATGTACATACATATTTTACTGTAAGATTGGTATTAAATTGCAGTTTTCTTCATTTTTTTAAAAAACTCTGGATTTAAGATGTAGATGCAACATTGGGGAAATTCATTATACCGGAATTTATTAAAAAAGCTTTGGCAACAGTGTTTTCATCCCACGCTCTAAATGTGGGGTACGTTCAGTGATTTTTTTTTTGCATTTGTGATTTTCTGTGCAACTGTGCAACAAATATTTAAATGGTGGATCATAGAAGTTAATGAAACTACGGTTACACAAACACAGAATTTTTATCAAGTGAAAAAGAAAAGTTTTATAATAAAAAACGAGTAAAAAGGTTAAAGTCGGGCATGCCGACTATACAATACCCTACACCACTCTGGTGTATTGTTTGGATCCGAAATTCGAATGGGTTAAAATGGGGCTTGTGTCAAAATTTTCTATAATGTGAGTCAGCGCACCAAATTTCATTAAAATATCTTAATATTTGCGACCTGCAGTTTGTAACCAAGCCAATTTTGGGGGGACCCTTATATGGGCACTAGTTCTAAACATGGACCGATGTTCACCAAAATCAATAGGCTTCGTCCTTGGGCCAACATAGGTCTATGTACCAAATTTCATCAAAATATCTTAATATTTGCGACCTGCAGCGTATAAACATTATAATTTTGGTAGGACCCTTATATGGGCACTAGGTCTAAACATGGACCGATGTTTACCAAAATCAATAGGCTGCGTTATTGGCCCAATGTAGGTCTGTGTACCAAATTTCATCAAAATATCTTAATATTTACGACCTGCAGCGTATAAACAGTATAATTTTGATAGGACCCTTATATGGGCACTAGGTCTAAACATGGACCGATGTTCACCAACATCAATAGGCTGCATTATTGGACCAATATAGGTCTGTGTACCAAATTTCGTCAAAATATCTTAATATTTACGACCTGCAGCGTATAAACAGTATAATTTTGGTAGGACCCTTATATGGGCATTAGGTCTAAACATGGACCGATGTTCACCAAAATCAATAGGCTGCATTATTGGGCCAATATAGGTCTGTGTACCAAATTTCATCAAAATATCTTAATATTTACGACCTGCAGCATATAAACAGTATAATTTTGGTAGGACCCTTATATGGGCACTAGGTCTAAACATGGACCGATGTTCACCAAAATCAATAGGCTGCGTTATTGGGCCAATATAGGTCTGTGTACCAAATTTCATCAAAATATCTTAATATTTACGACCTGCAGCGTATAAACAGTATAATTTTGGTAGGACCCTTATATGGGCACTAGGTCTAAACATGGACCGATGTTCACCAAAATCAATAGGCTGCGTTATTGGGCCAATATAGGTCTGTGTACCAAATTTCATCAAAATATCTTAATATTTACGACCTGCAGCGTATAAACAATATAATTTTGGTAGGACCCTTATATGGGCACTAGGTCTAAACATGGACCGATGTTCAAAAAAATCAAACTTGTTCGTCCTTGGGCCAACATAGGTCTATGTACCAAATTTCATCGAAATATCTTAATAGGTGCGACCTGTAGAGTGCGTACAAGATTGCATGGACAGACAGACAGACGGACGGAGGGACGGACGGACGGACGGACGGACGGACGGACGGACGGACGGACGGACAGACGGACATCGTTAAATCGAAATAAAAAAAAATTCTGAACCGATCGGTATACTATAAGGTGGGTCTACGACCAATATTTTTTGGTGTTACAAACATCAGCACAAACTTATAATACCCTGACCACATAGTGGTGTAGGGTATAATGAATAAATTAAATCAAATGTAAGTGAATTATTGTGATATTTTCGTTGTACTGCATATTGTTTAAAAATCGTACTTATGTACTAACAATAACAAAGATTTAATGATTTTGTATATTGGAATATAAAAATGGATTAATATCCCAGGTAGAAATTGCCGACGTTACAACAAAAGTTGTACTGGGAGAGCACTGTTTTTTACGAAATGCCGGTACTACTTAAAACGTGCTTTGCCAGTACTGTTTTCTGAAAATTAACGAGCTTTTTTTAATTTATTAAAATTAACAATTTTATAAATTTTACGTATTTTTACATCTATTACAAAATTATTTATGTAAGAGAGACATCGCCATTCTTTTCTTGTGAAGTTTCGAAAGAATACGTTTGAAGAAATTCCATCAAGTCTCAAGACATTGACAAAAAAAATAAAAATAAAAAAAAATTTGTGATGTACACTAAGAGGACAGTAAAGTTCTAGCAAACTACTAAATTTGTTATTAAATGTACTGGAATAATAAAATAAAATCCCAAGCTTGCGCCAACGTTGGGAATTAACTACGGCCAAGCGTTTATTGGTGTTATCATTTCGACAACATGGCAGTACAGTGAAAGTTAAAAATCCGACGCATTGCCAGTACATGCACTACCGCCTCCAATACCGGGCCAACATTGTGCCGTTTGTATTTTTCTACCTGGGATGTTTTTGTATTCTAGGTTTTTAGCAAAAGCAATCGAAGATGCATGGGATGAGGGTTTGATTGGACGAAACAACTTAACACGCCCTTACAGATCTCATGCAGATTTTGTTGTTATAATTGCAAAACGAAATGCGCAGACTAATATGTGTGCTAAGTTAAAGGATACCAAGGAAACACGGTATAAAATTTGCTTAGCTTTTAAGCGGGTATGTAATTCCAAATATTAATAAAAAAATGAGTTAAACTTAGCCAGCATTCTATATTAATATATAAATAAATTTATAAATGCTTTATAAAGTTATAGGAGGCTTACAAAACGATATTTTCATACAAAATTTGCTTCAAAAGTCTACATTTACAATCAGTAAAATAAGATTTGGAAATGTCGTTTTTAATTACAGTGTTTAAGTAGACGAATTGCAGTCGTAGAAGTGGACCAATAACGCCAAAGAAATGATAACATAATACAAGTATCAGAAGAGGAATTGCAACAGGCAGCGGATGAGGAATTACCAGAAGCAACAGAAGTGGAATTGCCAGAAGCAGAACATTTACAGACTGTAGAAGAAGATTTGCAACCTGCAGCACAAGGTGACTTTCTACAAAGATCATTAGCGGATATACTACAGGAGCATAATTATTTAAATTTAAACGCAAACTACGTCCTAAAGGTAAACATTAATTATTTATTATATAATTAACTTATTACTTTTATAGTTTGAAGAAAAAAAATATTTTACAAACTATGTCGCAGTTAGTATTCAGTATGGGATGTAGATTATCCTTAAAATTTGTTCACACAGTTTTATAACTGAAGTACCGCGTTTTGAATATGACTTAAGCCCAAACCAGTGAAAGTCCCAGTGGCAGTGAAATTTTGTTCTTGAATTTCACGAAAACGATTTACATGCTTATTCAAAAAAACTTTTTGTCTTATTAGAGGCTAATTGGAGGATTTTTGTTGTTGTTTTACATGTTAATTGGTTTTATTAAACTCTAATAAAATTCAAAACATTTTTGTGAATACAAGCCTTAGTATTTTAAAAATTTCTTATTGAGTTTTCTTTGAAAACATTATTTAGAAACTTCTAATATCTAGGCAAATAAAGAATATACAAAAACTGCTTTATCGTGGAACGCACTGCGGTCGACACTGCCTTTTTCTGGTTGAGGCCTTATTTTGTTTTATTTTAATAAAACTGATGTACTCCATATAAAAAAAGTTTATTGACCATAATGAGCGTCGTGTGATAATTTTATTTAATTTTTTCTCACGCAATTTTATGTAAATACTATTTTCAGGTGAAAAATAATATTTTGTTATTTTTGTTTTTGTCTAATACTACATTTATACTTGAGCAAAAACCACCTAGTTTTTGTACACAACTAGTTTTTGATTGTTTTTTTATATGCGTTTTGACAGGAAAAACCACCTAGTTTTTGTACACAACTAGTTTTTGATTGTTTTTTTATATGCGTTTTGACAGGTCAAAAAAATGTACACAAAACAACAAAAAATGTTTGGGTTAACTATTAACCTAAGTTTAAACCTGCAGTATGAGACCCACCGTTAATCGTAAAAACTTTTAAAAATATTAGTGTTTAGTTTGAAGTAACTTCCGTGTTAACTAAATATTCCTTCTAAAAACTATGATATCTAAGGTATTTATCTCACCAAAAAAGATTCTGCGATATTTTCCTAATAAAAATCTGTTTTTCATTTTCGTATTAAATGCCTTCAGATGCTATTGAATAAGTGTGATTCTAATAATTTTTGTTAAAGAAAAATTTTGTTAAAGAAAACAGTTTTATAATCAGAACTAAGATAGATTTGTTTCTTAAATATTTCTCAAGCAAGAACTTTTCAAACAACATTTCTTATTTAAAAAATATTTAAGACTGAGATCGATCTTAGTTTTTAGATCTTTCAAATATTTGGCGAAATTTTCTTATAAAGATGTGATAGGCGTGGGGGCAATTGTCGCCAAACTCCCACTTTGGTACTAGTTGTAAAACTAGTTTGAAAATGTAATTAAGTCCATTTACCAAATGAAATTTAAAATATTTTTTTGTATATGAATTCTAATCTCGATAAAAAATTGTAATGATAATTTGGAAACTCAGATAACATATATTAATAAAAACAATGTAAACAAAATTGAAATATTTCAAAATTCTGCTTTTGAAATTTAATCATTTGAAATAGACTGTGGATACCCAGGTGGAAATTATGTGTGGTAACAAAAAAGAAGCACTGGCAAAGCGCAAGTAGACCGCGGTCTTACAAAAAGAAGTACTGGCAAAGCATTAAATTTGGACGCCTTCCCAATGCTTTAAAAGGGTGAATTCCCAGCGCTTGTTTTCCTATAACATTATTTTGTTTTTGAAAAAGAAACTCCAAAAGAGTGAATATTTAAATAATTTTTGACTTCACAATACAATATCTCCAAGAATCGTCTATTTTTAGAGTAATTTAAAATTCTTCAGTGATGAGGGCTCATAATTTGGTGGCAGGGAAAACACTTGATTTTTATGTTTCTTGGTGCTATCTCAATACTTTGCACTTTAATTTTTTTATTTGCGCGTTGGCAAAGCATTTGCTTTTTATGTTTATGGGTGCTCTCCCAGGGCTTGGTAAAGCATTGGCACCACCGTGGAACGGTGTTATCATTTGGGCGTTGGGAAAGCGCTGTTAACAAGCACTCATACCACCCATTTCGGTGCTTTGCCAGTGCTGGCCCCTTTGTAATTTTCTACCTGGGTAGTTTCAATAAAAATGGTACAAAAATTTTATTTATTTTTTATTTAACGTCAATACAAAGAAAGCCTTCATGGCAAATTATTTATGTGTTGTTAGATAATGGGTCATATGAATAAAACTTAGCAATTACTTCAAAGTAATTACTTTGGGCTTATGGTCGCAAATGGAAGAAATCGATTTTTTTTTTTTTTTTTTTTTTTTGGAAAACGATAACCCGTGCCGAAAGTTGGACGAAAATGGCCCATTTTGGAAAAAAGTGTATTACTATTAAAAATTCCCAAGTGTATTACTATTAAATATTCCATTTATTCATTTAATATAGTCAAAATGATTCATACATGGAATTTTGACTTCATCGGATATCATTAACCCACTTTAGCCTGGAATCTAATAAATTTTGTTTCTGAAAACAGCTTGAATTTTTGTAAATAATGAATATTTTCAAGTATGCTTTATCATTAAACCTTATCAAAAACGATATTATAATCTTGTTGGAATACATCGTTTTCGGATATTTAAGGTGATAGCGATTTCGCTATCGTATCGTTCTTTTGTTTATTGGGATATATTATTTTTTCAAATTCCTGTTAAATCATACGAGTAAATTTTGTCATTTTTAGTAGTGTTAATATTTATTAACAGAGAAATTTTTTTGAATATTATACATCTAGGAGTCAATAAATTGTTTGGAAATTAAAGCTCGATAAGATTCAAAAAGTGGAGTTAATCGATTTGGCAATTGAAACATCCATATAAAGATGTGAGACCATATACTTTCTAAAACCAACATATTAAGCTACATTAAGGTAGATGATTTATACATTATATTAAATACGTCTGTTCCCGTACTTTACCGCGGTTACCCAAACTAGCCCAAAGGCGTTCCCGTACTCAAAATTGCGTGTAAATTATTGTTTGGGCTGTTTTGGGATCCCGCGGTAACTTACGGGAACGCACATAATAAGTAAAAGCGTTTTTACTCCGAGAGAAAATATTTTAGTGAATATTCATATTAATGATATTTGTCCACATAAAATTCTGATAAAAAATTATGGTCTTATGAACGAAGTTCCTCCTTTTTCGGTTGCTTCGTAAAAATGTTGGTTATAAGCCACAGCATCGAACTTTATTTCTCCTCAGAATTAAAACATTTCTTGACCGAAACGTGACCGAAACTATCAGTTTTATAAACTCATTTACTTAAATGGCTAATTTTCTTTCTCACCTAGGAGGCTACCTGGAATAACAATATGCTAGTTATTTTACAGGTACGAAGTTGAATGAAACAAGTACTAAAAACAAACATAACACTGAAAATAATTTCTTGTAATATTTCACTCACACGCTAATATGGACTAATCCATATAAATGTGTGAAATAAATAATGAAACACAACATCTACATCTGCAATGAAGTTGTTCGAACGAAAGACAAAATATATGCTGCATAAAAAAACACGTTTACTTTATGACCACCTTTGGCATCCAGTTCATTTTTACACAGCAAGTAAATTTGAGAGGTGACAGACGAATTAAGAATAGATATTTGGAATCAGTAATTAAAATAGTAATAGTATGTATCAAGCTTCTAACAGTAGACTTTTAATTTGAACCGATAAAAAGATAAATTTTTCCTATTTTCTTACATGAGGCCAATTTTCGTAAGCTATCGCGGAAAACTAAATCCTAAAGAGCAAAAATATGTCCACGATTTTAAGTACTGATGCAATTTTTGTAAGTTTTGGTAAAGTGGGGTAATGCACATCGAAAATTCTCATATCATCACCTAAAATGCAAAAGGGCGTAGCAACTCTTTTTATTATTTTACACGAAAACCAAAAAAAAAACGTAGAATTAAAGATATTCCATATTTTCTTCTCTTGTTTAAAACACGACTATAGACTTATTTCTACATATAAGTTTAAAATTTTCTAGGGAAATATAATTTAGTCTAGTGCATCATTATCAATCAGAAAATCAGCTTAAATTTTTTTGTTGTTACGCCCTTTTGCATTTTAGGTGACGATATGTATCATAAACGATTCTTAGTCAAAGTTTGGTTAAACCTGCGCTTTAGATTTTTTTTATTAACCGTCATTGCAAGATTCATTATTAAAATATCTTATGTTGCATTTACATCTGCACCCAAATCCCGAGATTTCGACTAAAATTGAGATTTCACTGAAAATCTCATGTGAAATCCCGAGATTCCCCATACAAAGGAAATCCCGTCAATTTGCGAGATTTCTAAGAAATCTCATGAAAATCGCACAAATCTGGAGTCTTTTGCAGAATACAACACTGTGTTTCGCTTAATTTGTAGAGTTTTTGCATGAAAAAGTGGCAACGATGGTTAACAGCTGACTAAAAAAATAACCTAAAAATAACACAAAATAATGAAATAATAAAATTATTATAAATATAATAAATATAACTTTAGACGTAATGGAAATGTACTAATGATTATATGAAGTGTTGCGTGGTTCTAATTTTTACTTCCCGCGAAGCATAACTATGAAGAAAGCATTGGGAAGTGCATGTCTTCCTTCCACCAAAAAATGGCTTCTAGCTTGTCGTCCCTACAAAAAAAAAAAAAAAACAAATTTACTAACATATTTAGCGTTAGATCTTTACATAAAATACTGCAAATTGTACTCCGCCAATGAATAAAATGCTTTTTAGAAATATTTATAATTTGAGGTTATTTTTTATGGTACTTTGTTTAAAAAAAAATGCAGTTGTTAAATCGAAATCTCCCTACTGTCATAAAGTGCAAATGTAAACGGTCAAGATTTCGGGTCGAGATTTCCATTGAAATCTCGGGATTTGAAAACAGATGTAAACGCAACTTTATGTAGGGTGAATTGTTCTCAAATAGCCTTGGCTAAGTTTCTTAACTACAGAAATTTCTATGGTTAAATTTTAGCATTGGTTAGAAGAAATACTTGGTTAAAATTTAGAAAAGTTATTCAAAAAATATGTTTAGCAGTAGTTAGGCTAGTAGAGGTCTTAACCAGGGCAGAAATTCAGATAAATTGGTGAGCCTTAGTGGTTATTTAATTTTCAACTGAAACGCAGGTGAAATACTCTTTACTGAGCTTAAAATTGATAAGTATGGAATTTTATTTGTAAAATACCAATTAAAATAATACAAACAACAATAAAAAATCAGTATGTTTAAATGAAATTTTTATTTACACTTTTGCCTTAATTCAGATGCAATATAAATGTATTCATTTCCGTTGTTTTTCATGTTGGTTACTGTTTCAGCGGCAATTTGAAAAAATTCTTGGACCATTAATTCTTTAAGGGGGTTATTTTGTAATAATGTTGTTTTCCATACAAATTGTTTTTGTAACAATAACAATTTACACACAAATCAACGCAACGCAAGGCGTTGCGTTTTACAAAATAACCCACTAAATGTTATGTAGCGATTTTCGTTTTTCGGAAAATGCGAAATTTAGCAAAAACGCACCCTTACTTCAATATATTTTGTTCACACTCAAAAGCTTTGCTACTAATTTCATAAAAATTCGTCAATTTGTTTCCAAGTTAAAATGATGTCCCTAAAGGTATCCTAATGGAATCATGTGTGCTCTTTGACCAAAGTTAGGCCTGTTTTGAAAAGCTAAGGTTTCAATCTTATACAGAAAGAATCTACAAAATTCTAATTAAATTTTAAACACCTTTCTCATACCAAATTTGTAAATACAAAACGAAAACTATTTAAAAAGGCACCAACAAAGAAATTTGTAAATCCAAAAAAAAAATTCATTTTTTTTTTGTAACTATGAATTTTTAATTTTAAACAATTTTTATATGAAAGATAATAATTTACAAACGAGTTGCAAATATTTCAAGCAAAAAAATTGTTGGGAATAAAATTTAAAAGAAAATGTGACTGCATTTACAAATTCCCATTGTTGGTGCCTACTGTTTTTTCTGTGTACTTTGTGGTAATTATTATTTGTTAAAAAAACACAATTTTTTATTTAATTTCTTTATTACAATAAGCTAGCCTAAAGGCCATAATCGGTTACAAATTTCTACTAAAAGTAACAAAACAAGATATAAAATTTGTTAAAAATAAAAATAAATAAACATTATGGCTGTAATAAGTGCATTTCTTAATTATAACGTCACTCTTTTTTCGAATACAACTCTTTCAATATATATTGATTCCCTTAGGTCTCTTCGGATGAATTACTCTTCTTTGAATATTATCTTGACTGACAACTTTTTATAATTGTTGTCGTAGTTGTTGTATTTTTTTCTTGTAATTTACCGTATGTTCGTGTTTCATAATTATAACGTCACTTTGCAAAAAATAGGAAAATGAGATCAATAAGTGATAAGATTTCAGTGAAATTAGTCGATATAAAAATAATATTTTATCTGTCGTCATATGCCTCGTGGAAAAATACTAACCGACCTTTAAAAAAGTCAAATTTTGGCTTTCAAAGCCGAAAATGTGAGTTTTCGAGAAATTGCTCGAAGATTGGGTCGCAGTCTAAGAGTAGTTCAAAATTTTTTAAACAATCCTACAAATTATGGAAAAGCAAAAGGTGCAGGACGAAAAAAAATTCTATCGCAGCGTGACATAGCTCATATTACCCGACTGGCGAGCAACTCCTCATCTAGTATTACGAAAATTCGAGCCCAATATGGAGTCACTGCGTCAAAAACAACAGTATGGAGGGCTTTAAATGGAGAAAAAAACATAGTTCGTTCTAAAATGTCCATAGTTCAGAGATTACTACCACGTCACATAGCTGCTAGAATGAAGTTTGCACATGAGAACATGGGAACGGATTGGAAACAGGTAAGTCGTATAATGATAAAAAATCAGAATTGAAACGAAACTTAAAATGGGTACAAACATCAAAAATTTCACGCTAGGTCATATTCTCCGACGAAAAAAAATGGGACCTAGATGGCCCAGACGGCAACCGAGGTTACTGGAGAGACGTAAGAAAGGAACCCCTAACCTTCACAAAGAGAAATTTTGGAGGAGCATCTTTGATGGTGTGGGGAGCCTTTTGTGCCGATGGTACATTAGAACTTCAATTTGTTTCATGTAGAATGAATAGTGCTGACTACATAAGAACGTTGGAAATGAGTTTGGTTTCATTTTTGGAAAAAAATCAAAACAAAAGCTTCATTTTTCAACAGGATAACGCGGCTATCCATAATAGTGCTGCAACTAAAAATTGGTTTTCCTCCAAAAATATTTCTGTTTTGGAATGGCCTGCGTGTTCCCCTGATCTGAACCCAATGGAAAACGTATGGGGTATATTGTCAAATAGGGTTTACTGCGAAAATCGCCAATATGCTGATGTAACTTCGTTGAAAGCCGCCATATTAGAACAATGGGAAAGAATAAGCGAAATTGAAATAAAAAATTTAGTAGAAAGTATGCACAATAGAGTTTTTAATTTAATTAAAAATAAAGGTGGAAGAATTCCTTATTAATTTTATTACAATTGCTTTTTATTTAAGAGAAAGTATTAATGACGTTATAATTATGAAACACGAACATACGGTAAATTACAACAAAAAAAATACAACAACTACAACTACAACAACAAAAAGTTATCAGTCAAGAGCAAATTCAAAGTAGAGTAATTTATCCGAAGAGACCTAAGGGAATCAATATATATTGAAAGAGTTATATTCGAAAAAAGAGTGACGTTATAATTAAGAAATGCACTTTATATAAACTTTTCTTAATTTTCCGTTAAGGAATATAATTGCTAAAGTATTCATTATCCTTATCAAACGTTTATAAAAAATGTCATGCATAATCGTTAAGTAACAGTATGTCAATTTCTCGTTTTATAAAATCTCTCTCCACTTTCAAATAAATTGTTAGTGATGCATAAAGTTAGTAAACGATTGACTCATTAATCAAATTTGAATAACCCTTTAGAAAATCGTGTAAGTACACACAATGTAATCGATTTCGTGTACTTCTCATTGTGACTACTTACGATATGGGATACTTTTGTATAACAATTGTAAACAAGAATTTTTAAAATTGAAAGAAATTCTACGAATTATTTTATTTTTGTTAATAACTAAGAAAAACAACTGTTTACTGCAAAACTACTACTAACTGCTTTAAATAACTGTTTGGAAATTACAGTACTTTTCGTTAGTTGTTTTCTTAAATAACTGTCAACAGTTATTTTGTATTTTTCCATGGAAAAAAACTGTAATTACAGTTAAAAATAACTACATGTATTAACTGTCAAACTTTTTTGAGTGCAACGTTGTGTGAAACTCAGCTCAAATTGCTTAAATATTTTTGCACATCACTAATACACATAATTTATTTTTAGGAAGCTTACCAAAATCATGAAGGTGGAGATATTATGCAAATACAGGATAGTACACAAAGTAGCTTAACTGTTGAGGATATAAAAATAAGCAATGTTGAGGGTAAGTGCCTTATTACTAATACAAATATTAATCAAATAATCGGTAGTAATATAACAAAAAAAGTAAAAATCAGTGATAATTCCACTGAATTGAAACAAAATAAAATTGAAAAAATTAAAGAAAGCCATGAAAACTCAGCTAAATATGATGCTACTGACAAAAATAAAGAAAACAATGTGTATGAAGAATACAAAGTTGGTGAGAATTCACAAAGAAATGATAATTTTGAAAGTATGGAAACTACCGATAGTGGCATAACGGAAACAGCAAAAATCCCGAAAAAAATTTCGAATTAAAGAATTTTGAACAAAAAACCGATAATTATATAAGTAAAAAAGGGTATATCAGTAAAAATGGGGTAAAAACATTAAAGAATGGTAAAAAAGAAAAGGAAAACAAAGTCGATAAAACTAAAGAATGCCGTGGAGAAAAAATATTCGCTAATATCGACAATTATGTAAATAAAAGCAAAAATGTGAATGAAGAAAATAAGCAAAATACAAGCGGTAATTCCATATCGGATTTCTTAGACGAAGAGTGTAAAAAAGATTTGGAAAAATTAGTGCAAACACCGAATGATGGTTTGAAAGTTGCGTTTTTAAAGCATACCCGGGAGAAGTACTTAAAAAGGCTCAACAGACCCGTTTTGATGGTAAATGAAGAAAACGGTATTCCCAAAAAAATAAATTTTCCCAGTGCCGTGTTAAAGATGCTGTATTTAATATGTCTGAACTTAGAGATATTCTTAAAAATGAATGCATTACATTTATAAAAAAAGATTCGAAGAAAAAATTTCTCCAATATATTTTGCGGATTGGATATTTTACACAAAATAATGCATGCAATATCAATTTTAGAAACCTTCGAATTAATAAACTATCTTACAGAGGTTATGCTTACTGTAATCACATCCATTGCAATAGATATTTGTTTATGGGAGATTTTGATGGAAACGTAAAAGTTTATCGGTCTAAAGAAAAACTAGAGCATTCTATTCATAATAAGAAGACGTATCAACATCGCGGTCCACAAAGAATTGTGGAAGGCAACGATGTGGTAAATACAACGGCTCTAACACACCAACAACGGAAAATAAATGAGCAGTCAGATGAACTTCGAATTAGTGGAAGAGACCAGTTTATAGTGCCACTAGTCAATATGAGAAGAATTAAAGCCGAAGCTTCCGCTATAAAAGATAGGCGCATTGACCCATTAATTGATACTTACATAATGTGTACGACCGACTACAGACATTATATACAAAAGGTGTCAGCGGGGTCCGTTTTAGAAGTATTTATGTGGACGAAGAAACAAATTGAAATTTTAAAAGATAATAATAATTTTATTTTAGGAAAATGTAACAATACTTTACATATTGATGCCACAGGACGAGTAATACAAGACATTCCTTGGGTGAATAAAAGAATATTTCTTTACTCATTAGTCGGGCATATTAGAGAAAAACAGCACGTCATTTCAATAGCTGATGCGATACTATCCGCACACTCAATGGATGCTATTGGAAACTATTTAAACATACTGCGGAGATTTTGTAACACCAATAGCATTAAATGGCCCATATGTAAAAGATTAGTAACAGATGTTTGCTTTGCAATTATCGGAGCTATTTGCAAGGAATTTAATGATCAAACGCTATCAGAATATTTAAATGCATGTTATAGTTTTTTGATTAATAAAGGTCAACGAAGAAATTTCCCCTTTGTTCCAATTCAATTTTGTGTAAGTCATTATGCTAAAATAATGTGTAAGGATATTGACCAAAAGGTCGGATTGAACAACATCGAATTAAGGAAATTTATGAGAGATGCTTTGGGAGTTGCGTACAATTTTACAACATTATCCGAATGCAAATTATGGTTTAAAAATTTGTGTATAATACTTTGCACTAAGAATTACACAAAAAGTCTTGAGGTCGCCTTAACATATTTTACATCACCATCAAAAGTAGATATTTTGGAAATAAAAGAAGAATACAAACAAGACGGATTCAAATTCGACAAAAATCTTAAAACTATTTCTGATAAAAGTCCATTTCGCAAAGAGTTTTTACCATTATTTCCTAAAATAGTTGACAAGGAAGAGAAGAATAGAGTTCTAAATAATTATTATTTTTGTGGGGAACTCTAATGTACATATTAAATAGGCATTTGTAACTTCCACAGTGAATAAACGATCGGGATAGGAAAGTATGTAAATAATGGTGGGTAGGCCTACTGGGGAACCAGCCATTTTAAAGAAATGGGGAAACGCACTATTGCAGTACCTCCTGGGTAGTGTGGAAATCTGCATCCAGTTTTTATAATTTAATTTTTTATTTTAGCTTTTATTTAAAGAATTAAAAGCTTGTTCCTGGCTGAAAAAGAATACTTTTGTGTTTGAATAAAAATACAATTTCATGCAACTTTTTCAAATTCAAAAATGCGTACACCCATTTCTAAGTATTTCTAAATTGCAAAAACATAAAAAGTTGTATTTGTCGCTCTTTAAGTAAAAATTAATTTAAAGATGTGCATATTTATAAGTTACTATACAAAATTAAAGAGCTAAATGTTGCAAAATATTGATTTATAGAAAAGTTCGGTATTTGGCAAAATCGTCATTTCGGGGCTTGAAATTGTCATTTCGCAAATTTTTTTATAAAAATCGTCAAAATGTCCATAAATCGTCAAATCTGGTACCTATGTTTAGAACCGTATATTTGTTTGAGTATATGCAATTTAATTCCACAATATTTCTAACGGTATTTGTTTCAATTCCATTTTTATGTACATGATAATTTTTTAGTATGTTGTATCAGGGATGATAAAGTTGGTACTATAGTACTTTTTGTGGTACTATTGGCACTTTAAAAGTACTATGGTACTCCGCTGACTCATTTAGTACTTTTTACCTATTTTTAAATTTTTTGTACTTTTTTAATTTTCATATAAATTATTGGCCCTTACTATAAAAGAGTATTTTAAATTTAAAGTTGACTTAATTTTTAATTATACAAAAATTTTTAATTATAATAAATATACAAAATATACATTTTGTTAAAAACAGTGAGGGCACATATTATTCAGCCTCTAGTTCGAAGTTTTTATTTTTTATTTATTTAAATAAAAACCGTGCATAATAGTTTTCAAAATTTTGTTCTTGCAAACAGGATAGACGGCTGTTTCGGAGGACGTTACTCCCCCTCATCAGTATCCGCGCACGATCATAACCATAAAAGATTATGACTAAGGTTAGTTTGATTGCTTATGTGCAAAATATTAGATGTTACTCTTGGAAACTCAAGTTAAAGATATAAAAAATGCGAAAGAAGTTATTAAAGAAATATTAAAAATTAATAGAACTAAAAAATCTTGGAACTTTTGTGTTTTTTACAGTGTTGCCACCAGTAGAACAAAAAATTACACAGCTGTTGGTCAAAAATTATCCAAAACCATACGAAATTACACAAAAAAAAAAAATAAAATTTTATATTTTTTATATATTATGTAAAAATTTTTTGTATAATAAATTCATAAATTCACATATGATGCCCTTTGGACCAACTCTCCAGTACATAATATTTTGTAAAAAATTCACCATTTCTTACCGGCTGTTTAGATTAGATTACATTTCATACTGTTAGAACCAAAATAATTTCGAGTTAAAGTTTTGACAGGCTAATAAACATGCTTCAACGCGTGAGTTATATCTTAAAGCGTAAAAGTTATTTACATTTGAAAATTAAAATTCTGCATTTTAACAATAATCTGGGCCGGTTTCTTGCCATCTGCAAAGTCACCATCTATCAACTAAAGAAAATCTCAGTCCAATATCTTGTTCAGTTAAAAATTAAAAAAGGGACATTTTAGGCTTTTTTTTTTGTTGAAGAGTATATGTCCACTAGGGTTATGACTTTTTGATTTTTTTTTTTTGCAAATATCAAATTTTACATGCCCTAGGCAAAAAGGCCATTAAAAATATTAAGAAACGCAATCTTAATTTTTCACTGCTGCCAAAAAAGTTCTCGCAGCAAAAGGGTTGAAATTTGGTCTATATGGTTTTAGTTTAATTAAAATATTTCTCCGAAGTTTTAAACAAATGAGACTCAAACGATGCTTTTGGAGGGACTTTTGCATACATTTTTTGTTGTTTACAATAATTTTTTTTCGCCGAAATGACCCGCAAACACGATTTTTATTATTAATTTAGTCATAACCCTAATGTCCACATTAAAATTTTTTTTACAACAAACATAGTACGTACGTATTTTTGAAGGGCAACTTTATTTATTGATATTTAAAAAAAATGTTTCCCTGCTGCTTATTATTCTCTTCGCAGAGCCTTCAAGTTCAACAATTTTTTACTCAAATTCGAATTGTACACAAACGCTAAACGATTTTTAATTTTAAAGTTCATTGGAAGTATCAATTATTAGATAATAGGAGTGGTTTTCGTTGCTTTTGTTGCGTTAAAAGACCTAGAAAGTCACAATCACAACAAACACAAATTTCACTCTTTCGCTCAATTTTCGAATGGTCTTGTGGTACATTTTTTACAGACAAACTTATTTTATCTATATGTGACCTTCTCCGAGAAAAGGGACCTGGTGTGTCAAAAAACGGGTTTGTACTTAAGAGTGGATTCTGCTACCTAAAAGGGTGTAATGAAATGAGTTCGATTTCTGATAAAAATTTATTTACATACCAAATCGCATCTCCCAACTGAAGGTGTGTTCAAAGTGATAATGCGTTATGAAACTTTAAATGCGTTCTTCTCAAAACTTCATTTTCACACACTAGGTCCCTTTTCTCGGAGAAGGTCACATATATCGACTTATTTTTATTTGTTTTTAAAACAACTCTCGGGCTTAGAATAAAATTTACGAAAGTTTCAGTAAAAGTGAAATTACACAAAAACTACACAAAAATGTCATTATCCAAAAATTATCCAACGAAGGCGTAAACAGTCCCGTTTTTGAATAATTATTCAAAAAGTGGCAACACTGGTTTTTTATAACGAACAAATGTTTTTCCCCTTTCGATCTTCTAAATAATTCACTCACATATTGATTGATTGAATTCCTACACCATATTTAGAAGTATGGAATGAATTGTTAATCCTCCTCATACATTCATTAAATTCATTTGATACGACTGTCATTAAATTTGTTCATTCGAAAATGGTCTTATGACTTTCAAAAGAATTTAACCCGTAAATTCCTTTAAAATGATATTCGAAGTCGAATACGTTTCTTAGGGACTTTAAATTCTGAACCCTACACCCAAAATAGCAGAAAAAGCTAATAAAAATTAATTCAAAATGGCAATACAAAAGAAACTGCTGTGGTAAGTATACTTCTGTGCGAAATATTAAAAAGTTAAGAAGAGCAAAAATAAAAATATTAAAGTTACGTAAGTGTATGGACAGCTTTAGATATAATTGAAATCTTAATTTTTTATTTGTTTATTTATTCTGATAAAAAAACTTGAGTGAAAAAATTGTTTGGTACTATAGAGGTAGAAAAAGTACTATTTTATAAGCTGGTTTTAAAAATCCCATTTATCATTCCTGGGTTGTTTAGTTTCGAAAGCCACTTCAATGTACATTGGGGTGAGTGCGGTTACAAAAAATTATAAGTTTAAAATAAAAATTAATGCAAAAATCTTCCATTTTGCAAAATTTTTTTTTTCCAATTAAAAAAATTGCAAAATAATGGCTGGTTGTGAACCGAATAATACAAAATGTTTGGATAACGCAAAAGTTTTCCTTTTAATAACATTGTAATAACATTTAAGAAAATTGTAAAAAATTTGTTAAAAGGGTGCAATTTTGAACGATATATTTCAAGATTTCTGTAACCAACTTCTTTAACCCTCGAAGTGGCACATATTTTGAGCCCTTAGTTCTGGCACATGGTGTCTGGCCAGACCCCTATACATTTACATGCATTTGTATGGAAATAAGGGCTGTTTGCAGTTAAATTTTTTACTAAGATAGGAAAATATTTGTTATATTTTGTGTATCTATTTCTTTTTACTATGTTATTAGCTACCTAAAGAAGAAAAATAGACCTGAAAAAATCTTTGGAATGAAAAGGGCAACAATTTTTTTGTTCTATATATATTTCTCTTTATTATGGGTAAAGTAATAAATGTTTATGACAAAATAGAAAATTATTATGAAGAATACATTGATTTTTTTATTCAGAATTTTGCGGAAGGCAACAAAAACATAAATAATCTACTTTTGAATGTTGCTGACAAACAGGATTGTTGCATTTGCAGCAAAAAAAGCGTGTCTTACGGCGTATTTTGTCACCTTGCTGCAGGCAAATTCTGCAATCTTTTTTGGCAGCTAATGTGTCTGGACCACTGCGTGAAGCCACATTAAGGTTTGCTATATTGAGAGATCTCCCAAAGAACGCTTCAAATGCTATACGAGTTGTTGGTTGAGCCACAATGTGCGGATTATTGATGCGATTTTCAACGTTGGCCAGTACCAATTGCTTTTCAAGTTTATATAAAAATATGCGTCTTCTTTCTTTTCTTGTATTTTCATCATTTAGCTTACATATAATGTAACTTGCCAATGTCATCACATCAATCATGTTGCAGAAAAACGCGTATGTCCAGCGTCTGGTTGACCGTTTTGTTGTGTAATGAGTTAGCATTTGATCCATCGTATCGACTCCGGCTTTAGTTGAATTATAAAATAAAATTGCTTCCGGTTTCATGGCTACGCCTTCAACATGTTTCGTGTAATGCACGGTTGAAATTAAATTGACTGCCTTATTTTTTTTTGGGCACGTAGCTGCAAAGTGCAACAAGATTTTCATGAAAACCAAACACACTTGAAAGAATTGGTCGTCTGGTGCTCTTCATAACTTCCTTAGGAAGACATCTTTTGTTTGCTCGAATGGTGCCAACAAATGCCAGTCCCATAGCAGCAAGTCGTTTAGCGCCGTTCAATGAGGTGAAAAAATTATCAGAAATAATTGTTCTGCCGCTGTTTGCGTAACAATTTGCGAAATACATTAGAACGTTTTCACCTTGATTTATCTCCCGATTGTCTCCTTCCTTTCCAGTGTATAGTTTTCCTTTCAATGGAAATTTAGTCTTAGCATCGCATGCCCACCAAACTTTGATCCCATACCTTGCAGGTTTTGATGGGATATATTGGGTGAACTTTGTGCGCCCATGATACGGAAACAACTGCTCATCGATGGTGATATTTTCATAAGGTTCATAATAATTTTGCAGATTTTCATTGAGAAAATTCCAAAGGTCCCGGATAGGAGCTGCTTTATCTGTTTGCTGTCGGAATGCCCGCGTACGACTATTATCGAAACGAATATATCTGGACAGAGTAATGAATCGTTTGTGCGTCATAGCCGCACGGAATATGGGCAGCGAATCAGAACGCCACAATATACTGGAGTCTTGCATATTATTATGGCTGAGACCAGAAGCCAACAAAATCCCAATAAATGCATCTAGCTCAGAGCTTGTCAAATCAATCCATTTTCTTTGGGTAGACTCTGGATGTTCTTCATTCCATTTTCTAATTGATTCTCGCCCATGCCGATTTGTTTCACTAATGATGACGAACGTAATATTGGTTGAGAAAAATAGCTTGAATACCTCAACTGGATTGGTGAGCCTTGTTTTTGTTCCAGATTGAAAACGCATGATATTATGCTGGCGCAAACGAGATGCAGGGGGTTCAGTTTCTTTCCATTTAGTACCGTCTTTACCATAAAAACAGCCTGAGTCGACTTCATTTGCTGCTTCAGCATCATTTCCACTTTCTTCTTCTTCATCTACGTCTTCATCACAATCATAAAGTTCGTTAGGTTCAATTTCCAAATCATTTTCTATGTCTGATGCATCATCTTCTGGCACATAATCAGCAGTGTCGTCACCATCGTTTTCAAAAACATCATCATTTTCATCAGCTTCTACCTGACTTTGAAAATCACGCACTAATGCCTCTGACAATTGGGGTTGCAAATTCGCGCTACGCAAGCGTGTATTATAAATAAATTCCAGTTCATCAGCCATAATATACTAACAACGCAACAAATCTACCTGCGTAAAATTATTCACAAGTTCAAAATTACCGCACAAAAACTAGATTACTTCTTCACTGTTAAACGTTCAAAGAATAACTAACTCCCAAACAAAATCAGAAGAAAGAAAGAAGCATAAAAGAATAAAGTAAATACAAATTTCCAACTCGTGCCATGTGCTTTGCCTATGCGTTCATACAAATGCATAGGGGTCTGGCCAGACACCATGTACCAAAAGTAAGGTGAAGATTTTTTATTTGGCTTTTTTGTCCTGTTCCAAGGACTTTTTTTCAATTATTAATTTACACATCGAAAGCCAACAATATTTTGGGAGATTACCTGAAATTACAGCCATGTACCTAAAATAGAAGTATGCTAAATTGAAGCATGAAAATGAAATATGTCTGGCCAGAACCATGTGCCACTTCGAGGGATAAAAAAATGATACCATAAAACTTTTTGTCGCATTCCGCCATTATTTTGCAATATTTGAAGTGCGAATTATCCATATCTAATAGCAAAAAAGAAAAAATTTTTGAATTCCTATTCCTTTTCAAAATATAAATCGCTGCTTGAGGTTTTTAATTTATTTTTTGTACCATTAAGTTTTTTCGTGTTCCGCCTATTATTTTTAAATTTTTTAAGTGCGATTTTTTAAAATTCAAAATCTAAAGCAGAGAATACACGAAGGAACACTTGTGAAAAAAATCCCATTTTTTGTGAATGTGTGCGTGTTGAAATCGTGCAATTCGTGTTTACAAACTTTTTTGATATTTTTTGTTCCCTTCCTTCGTGTATTCTCCGCTTAAAATTCCTATATCTTATATCAAAGTTTGGTGGTTAGATTGCAAAAAAAACATTTTGCGTCAATATATTCGTTTGCAGGGACTATAATATATCTTAAGCGGACAATACACGAAAAAATGCCCAATTTTTTACGAATGTTCATTTGTGAATGTTAATGTTCGTGTTGACATTCGTGCAATTCGTGTTATCAAAATTTTTTAATAGTTTTTGTTCCCTAGTCAATGTTCCTTCATGTATTCTCCGCTTTATAACAAAGTTTGGTGGTTAGATTGCAAAACCAAATTAGCGAAAAAATAGCAAAAAGAAACATTTTTGCATCAGTATATTCGTTTGCAGAGTGTAAATCGCTGATTATATATGTATTTACATTGTTTTAGGTGTGTTTCTTTACTTTTTGGGTAAAGTTCGGTAAAATGAGAGTAAGCACAAAATCCTCTCACAAAATGACAAAATTACCCAATAGTACAGGAACGCAAAAAACCACTTTTCTAGCCCAAAAACTTATTTCAAAAAATAATGTTAAACAGTGATGGGACTTGAAAAATTTTGTTTTGTGCCAAGTGTGTGACTAAAATGTGCCAAATGGGCCTTTATTGTGCCAAAACTCAATTTTCACTTAGAACCCGTGTTTTCGACTTTCATTTTGTAAATGCATTCTTATGGAATAAATTCTATTTTGAATTCTTATTTTCTTTCAATTAAAAGGTGAATGATAAATTAAATTCATCCGATTCTTATTAAAGATTTGGGAATGCAGCCAATGAATGAATTCTTTAGGAATAGTTGCACGGAATGGTATACATATAAACATTTTCTAAAACTGAATTAATTTTTTCATGAATTAAACTAAAATTATTCTTTCGTAGCTCTGAGATAAATTTATAGCATTTGAATTAAAATTCTATAGATTAAGCACCGTAAGTTGTTCAGTTTTCACGTGAAAAAACTGTTATACTCCATATAAAAAAAAATTATTTTTCCAGACAATGAGTTTCACGTGAAAATTGTGCAAACTTAGTTTTCACGCAAATTTAATGTACAAGACTATTATTTTTCTGGTGAAAAAGTGACATTTTGTGTTAATTGTGATTGTGGCTTTGTTATAAAATTAAAATATTGTTAATTTTTTTAACTTAAATTGCAATTTAAAGCATTTAAAGTCTGAGAGAAATTTTTTCACCTGAAAAACAATTTACGGTGCTTTATTCGGTAATATCTTCGATGCCATTTTTTAGTTTTGCTTTATTCGAAAAGGTATTTTAATACCAATAAATGTTTAGAAACTAAAAATTAAAGAATTGTTATTTTTAAAATTAAAAAATTTGGGTAAATTTCGGTAACATTGGGAACGTACGGGAACACACTGTTTATTTCAAAATATATAGTGGGTTATTTTGTAAAACGCAACGCCTTGCTTTGATTTGTGTGTAAATTGTTATTGTTACAAAAACAATTTGTACTAAAACAACGTTTTACAAAATAACCCCTATAAAATGCTTGCCAGAGTAAAAAAAGTTACATACATATATAAAAAATTATATAATTTAACATGGACTAATATGTTTATATCAAAGCTGTATAGTTACTTAAAAATATTTTCTTAAATTAACAATTTGAAATATTTTTCGTAATTATATTTAAAAGTTCAAGTATAAGTATTTTATTACTTACGTAGCAAAAATATGTGTAAGTCATTCATAACAAACAACTTAAATTGGTTACAATGGAGCGATATGTGCTCTTTTTCTGTTTCGAATGTATGTGCTTTAAAACAACTTTCAAAAATGTATAATGTTGTTTTTTTCTTTGTAAACTATTTGATTTTAAATTACAAATTTATTAGAGATTCCATTTTTTATGTCTAAAAAATCAAAATAGTTAATTTTATTAACGTACTTTATTAATTTACGATTATTTACATATTTTTTAATTATTCGTATATATTTTAAAAAATACTTCAATTACAGTTCCCATTGAAAAAGGGAAGGAATAGAGAATTGGATCCCATTGAACCTCCTGGAGTATGACCCAAATATGAATTCTTCTTTTCACTAAATTCAAATATATAAAAGTTAACAATTAAAATGTATTGTTTAGGCTCTATGAAGTCGCTCGCGTGCTTTTGCACCGTGCACCAAAGAAATATGTTAATAAAATTTGTTATAATGTTAACACATTTTATCGTTTAAAACAGACCAATCAAGAGGTTCGTTAACAGAGATTGGTCCCTTACCTTTGCTTATACATTAAAAGTTCTATAAATGTCACCTGCTTTAAATGCCAATATGCTTTAATTGTTATTACACCTTAAAAGTCGTAAAATCAAGCTAAATAAATAATTCTATAGTGACAAAATATGCTAAATGAACTTCTTCAACATAAGAATTTAACTAATCACGATTGCAAATTATAGCATTGGAACTTAATGCATCGTTTAATGAAAACTTTGATTTTAAGCTAACGATGGTTGACTTGCAAAATTCAAAGGACGACATGGTATTCCGCCTTCGAAATATGTCTGGGGAAAACTGTCCTCCAACGGTTCTCGGATTCTTTAATGTATTTAAAGCTAAAATTTTAATCATAGACCTGCGGATTCAGCAAATTTATAATAATGGCCTTATTACTGTAGAGTTGTAAAATAAAAAAATAGTTTCCTAGTTCGCTTTAATATTCTGAAAATTCCTTGAGTAATGTTTTAAAAAAAATAATCAGAGGGTTACATATAACTTTTAGGCCCAGCTTTTAGGATGTAGATTATCTTTAGATTTAGTTTAACGCAGTTTATAACTGCAATACTGCTTCTAAAATCTATTTTATTTTTCGCTTTCGGTTTAACTAAACCAAGTTTAACTGACATCCCAAAAACTCGGTCTTAATCTTATTTGAATCAATATCGTATCTTTTTCGAATTTAAAGACTGAAGTAAACATGTTACAAACTTATTTAAAAAAAAAAAACTGTTGAACAAAAATAAAAAAAAAAAATTGGTTTTGTCTGATTTTGATTTAATTGAATTGATTCAGATGCAAAAGAAGTGTTTCCTTAATATTGCCCTACAAATAATAATAAATTGAAGCTTTTGTTACACAATAGGTTCAGAAAAGGCTAAACATTAAAATTGCCTCTAAAATATGCTATTTCAGACATATAAATCATTTAAATCACTTTGAAAAATATATTATATTATATATTATAAAGAGTACTTCTAAATCACTTTAAAAATGCAAACAAAATGTACTCGTATTGATGTGATGAAAATGTATACCTAAAAACCATCTTTTTATTAACATCACTTTTAAATTACTAACAAAATGCTTAAATTGAACTACTTAAAACATGGCACATCACGTGTAAAATAAATCAGTGTCAGAGCTAAATTGTAACTACTTCACAATCAGTTGATGCTATTCGGAGTGCTTTTAAAATAACTTTTTTGTAATGACTTTTTTTGCTGGGTACTTAAAAAACATTTTAAATAAGTAAACAAATATTTATATTTGAGTTTTGAAATATTAATATTTTTTATTTATTTCAAATAATTTGGAGTAAGTAAATAAATATTAACATTTCAGAGCTGAAATATAAATATTTTCAAAAATATTAATATTTCAAAGCTGAAATATAAATATTTTGAAATAAATGAAATATGTAGTTAAGTAAAATAGTTAGCTACATTTTTGAAATATTTGAAATTGAAATATAAAAAAATTTGAAATATTTGAAATATTTCAAAAATTTCAAATATTTCAAAAATGTAGCTAAGTATTTTACTTTACATACTTCATTTATTTCAAAATATTTATATTTCAGCTTTGAAGTATTAATATTTATTTACTCGAATTTATTTGAAATAAATAAAAAATTTTATTACTTACTTAAAATTATTTGGAGTAAATAAAAGATTATTAATATTTCAGCTTTGAAATATTATTATTATTTGAATATGTTTAGATCTTATTCGATATAATTTTATCCACCATTTTTCAGATCATAGTATATCTCCAATTATATCAAATAACATACCATTACATATGACCCCAGCAAAAAAATACCTGACCACCCAGCAAAAAAATACCTGACCAAGATCCGTAAAATTACCTATATTGTTCGGCACGAATGCGTTCAAATTGAGGTGAAAAAGGCATTTTTTAACATTGGCTTGTCATAGGAGAGAAGGTGTTTATGCTACTTTAAGTCTGCTTTGCACGTCAAAAAAATTAGTGCTTGGATGATCCTTTTTATATAGGAAAGCAATTCATTTTTTTTACTATCTAAGGAGAGATGAAAAGTACCTTCTTTGGAATGCATTCAAAAGTCATAAATATCACTTCTTAAATATATATTTGAATGCATTCACAAGAAGTTACTTAACAAATATATTTGCAATATTTAACAGTCAAGTAAGACTTGACTATTATACTTATATTTTTTAGAAAATTATTTTTGTGGAAGGCGAGAGAGGAAGAGGCCAAGGAAGGAGTGCAAGAGGCGGCAGAGGTGGAAGAAGTAGAGGAGGAGGAAACAGAGGAAGAAACAATGGAAGAAACAGTGGAGAAAGCAGAGGAAGAATTGGATATGGAAGGGAAACAAGAGGAAGAGGAGAAGGGGGAAGAAGTAGACGAAGAATTGGATATGGAAGGGAAACAATTGGAGAAGGGGGAAGAAGTAGAGGAAGAGGTAACCGATGGAGAACCGACCAAATTCTCCAACCCATTACATGGGTTCAGGATAATCAAACGGACGAAGAAAATTCTTCCCAAGCAAATCGGCCCCCGAGAGGCTATGCCGATAGGTTTGGGAGGGATTTTCTTCGTCCGTCCCGATTTAGGTGGAATAATGAAAATCCTTCTCGGATAAATAGGCCCTCTGATGAGGCCAGAGGAATTGATTTATTCGAGAGGGATATTCCTCATTCCTCCAACAATAGAAATCCTGAAACCATAATTATATTGGATTCCGATGATGAATCACTAAGAAGGCTCAACCTTCATGGGAACCCATTCCAAATCGAAGTAGATGAAAATGAGAAAAATACCCCCCTTTCTCCGGATAAAAGAGAAGAAAACCAAGAAAATAACTAACCTAAAAAAACTACCTTCTGTACATTAAAATATCTACATTAAAATATCGTTGCTAATTGCACTCACGTAAAAATTTTTATTTCTTTCTCTCGAAAGTATCATAAATAAAATGTTTGCTTTTATTGATCGACTATTGTTGTTTAGAAACAAAGATAGAAAAATTCGTGTTGTCAAATATACCCACACATTCGCTGTTCTTAAAATGTAGCTAACAAAATGTAACCCATAGCTGAAAATAACGATAACCCTAAAATAAACCAACGAAATATTTTTTTTCAAAAATCGTTATTCATTATTACTAACTGTATGAATCGCATTCTAATATGTACAATTCCAATATATGTTTTATGTTCGTGTAAAATGTTAAATTTTATTTCTTTTTAATATGTTATTTATGTATGTATAATTGATAGTTATATTTATTTAATCAATACTTTTTTAATTTTTTTTTATTAAATAAAAAAAAACTGGATTTTAAAATAAAAAAATATATCTTATACTTTTATTTATGTAAGTACAGTAAGAAACGGTAATGACATATTATATTTTGGACCACCAATAATGAATTCGACTTTCTGCATTATTTTAATCATAATATTGAGTTACTAATAACTAGTTACCTTTCCATTATTTCAAAATAAAAAATAATGCGTTGCCAATAATGACGTATTTTTATCATTTCAAATATAAACTAATTTCAGATATAAACTAATTCTTTAGATTTTTTTTTTTGGAAATTATTTTTAAATCTATTTTTAGACTCAATATTTTTTTACATATTTTTTTTTTTGTATGTTAGCGCGAAAAAAATATTTATTTTTTTTATTTTTTCAATTTCTTTTTTTGAAAATCCAGTTTGGGACTCATTATTTTTGACAATACCGGTAAGCATATATCTAATGACATATGTATTTCTTAATTTTTAGTATGCTGGTGTGCGACATCGCCATACAAAGGTATAAGAAATGGGCGCTGAAAAAAGTTTGTCGGTAGAATCTAGTGAAAATGACAGTTAAAATAAAGATTAAAATGTCGCAGATAAAAAGGCGACAAAGCTATTTACCTTAAAAAAAAACTAAAAATGTTGTTTTTAACTATTGAAAAATAACTAAAAAATGCTGTAAAAACTAAAATGTCGTAAAATTAACTGGCCAATTTTTACTAAAAAAATTCTAAAATTTACAAAATGGGCAAAAGCTACTGCTTTTTACAGTTAATGATTTTGGTATTATAAAACTATATTTAAAAAACTATTTTTTCTTTCAATTACAATTATGTGTAATTACTTCATCCTATTTAAAATTTTAAGTAAAAATTCCAAACCGTTTTCCAGTTATTATGCTTCTATGGATTGGAAATGAAATACAAGTTTCCGATTTTTATTTGCAAACTAGGAATAAATTAATAATAAGAATTTTTAAAATTCAAAAAAATTATCAATTTTTTATATTTTTTAATAACTAACAAAATCAACTCCCAGGTGGAAACTGGAGACGGTACAAAAAACAAAGTGCTGTGAAAGCGTTTGTTGACAATGGTGCAGAAAAAGAAGCATTTTCACAGCCAATCAGAGGGACAATTCTGCAATGGTTTTGGAAAAACATTATTTTCGATTGCTTTTCGAACGTTCACAAACAGTATTTTAAGAGTGCTTTTCATACAAAATTTACAACGCTTTGTGAAAGAAAAACACTGTTAAAACATTGCCTAAAAGCGTTTTTCTAACGTTTGCAAAAAGTACTTTCCCGAGTAAAAAAGTTTTGATATAATCATATATTATTTTATGTAATTAAATATAGTAACTTATAGTTAGATATGGCCACATATACTTCTAAATTGAAGCATATAGACTTTTATATAGTCATATATTAAATATTTTTGCCTCAAAGGTTTTAATATTGAGACATATGTGATTTTATATTATTACATACTGGCCTGAATATAAGTGTATGTGCTATATATAAGTACACAAAGTAATATATAAAAGATATAATTACATATACGTTTATATATAATTTAGTATGACACTATACATAATAATATAAAACTATATATGGAGCCATTTAAGAAATATTATATAATAGGTGTTATATATGATTATATATTGACGCATATGAACCCATATATAACTTAGTATGGTTTCATATCTACAATATTTCATGATTTCTTTTATATATAACGATATAACATTCTTTATAAAATCATCTATAATTACACTGTGAGACAAATGGTAGGGGTCAGTGATCGGGAAGGGTTCAAACTACCGGGGAAAGTTATATCGGTAAAAAAGAAGTTGTACGTGTCCCGGCGTTTCGCTGGGTCACCCCTAGGAATCGAGATATATCGATTTGACCTTTGGTGGTCTTTTTTTTACATAACTCGAGAACCACTAGTCCGATTTTGCTCAAACAATTTTAAAAAAATTAAAAATTACAATTCCTTTAATCTGTTCATATAACGTTTTTCTATATACTCAACAGTTTTGCGGGAAAAATAAATGTATGAAGAAAAAAATATTGTTTGCCTAAAATATTAAAAAAAAGTAATAAACAAAAGGTTATTGATTTTTATGGTAGCGGTAACAAACATTTATTTTTACCGGCAAAACTGTTGAGTATATAGAAAAACGTTATATGAACAGATTAAAGGAATTGTAATTTTTAATTTTTTTAAAATTGTTTGAGCAAAATCGGACTAGTGGTTCTCGAGTTATGTCAAAAAAAAGATATATCTCGAGTCCTAGGGATGACCCAGCGAAACGCCGGGACACGTATAACTTGTTTTTGACCGATATAACATTTCCCGTTGGTTTCATCCCATCCCGATTTTGACTGTCGCATAGTGTTATATATTATCCCACATTAGCAATTTTTTCAAAGTGATTTTTTATAAAAATATATGTATAAGGTCCTTTTAAAACCGTATTGTATTAAATGTGGTTCCATATTAAAAATGATTTTGAACTAGTTTTAGATTTTGTAATTACTAGGGATTGGCGCATGACACGATCGTGAGTGAAGTTATTCACAAGTGATCGTGAGTAATAATTACTATACCAAAGTAATTCGCCCGTTAGAGTGAGAATATATAATTCGTACGTGAGCGTGAGTAAGAATATATAACCCGTGCATGATTCGTGTGTGAGTTTATTTTTTGCATCATATGTTTTTTAGTAATTTTTACTGTTTTGCGTAAGAATTTTCTAAACTTACTCACGTTTTTAATATTCTCATGTCTGCGTGAGTAAGACACGAAATGCTCGTGCTTGAGTAATTTGTTTTTGTTTAGGAGCGTGAGTTAAAATGGCTAACGCGCCCATAAAATTAACAATACTGAAGCTTTAATATGGAATTCTCTATACTATAACGCACACTTGACTGATCTCTTATATCTTGGTTGTATATCACAATCCTATTAAGTTAAAAATTTCAGTGTTGTTAACCTTATTTTAAAATTACTAAAAACAAAGAAAAATTTGTTCATGTTTAATGCACTGTCATGGTAAATCTGGATAAAAGTAATGGAAGATTTATCGAAATTATAGGATATCCAGTAGACCTGGGGGTTAATCATTACATTTTGTAATTAATTACACATTCATTTACACAATTACATGTAATTGTAATTGAAAAAAACTCAATTACAATTACAAATTATTTGTAATTGTAATTCAAAATTTGTAATTCAAAAAAATTCAATTACAATTACAAATTATTTGTAATTGTAATTCAAAAAAGAACAATTACAAGTAATTTGTAATTTGAAAAATGTCAATTACATTTTTTGGGAAAATAAATAATGACAAAAAGCACAAGTTAGGGGTAATCCCAACATGACGTATTCTTTTTATACACATCCATGCCTATGCAACCTATCCCAGTCAGATTTTTATACAAAATTTTAACAAAAAACACTTTTTAATTCTAAATGTAATTGAAATCACTTTCAATTACAATTACTAGTAATTTGTAATTGAAAATTTTCAATTAAAATTGCTTGTAATTTCAATTACAAGTAATTGTAATTGAAATCCCTCTGGTATGATCTCCAGATATTGTATATCTTTTTTTATTTAAAAATATAATTTTGTATATTGTTAGATATGGTCATATATATTATGGTAAAAATATAGGGTTAATATTTAGGTATAATTGTATCAAACTGTGTCCACTTTTATAACATTTTATATAATTTTATACAAAAAGATATAATTTTATGTAATTGGATGAGGACAAAATTCGGATACAATTGTATCATATTGTATCGAATTGTATCAAATTGTACCAAATTGTATACAATTGTATACAATTCGATACAATATGATACAATAAGACGTTCTCATTTTTCGGATATAATTATATCTAATTACATAGAAGATTATATATAATTAAATATAACTTTATATGGCTCCATATCATTTTTTTTTAGTTGGGTTAGCAATATTTCTTATATGATGTCATATATAGATCAGTATATATATATATGTCCCCATATATATTATGTACCATATCTAGTAACATATGCTATGACAATTTTAATACAGCGTCATATATAATTAAAAATGGCTTTATCAGAAAACATAAATGTTTTATATAGATCAATGTTTATTTTTTTCTTAAGTTGTTTTAGATATGTTTAAGTATAGCGCAATGTAAAAAAAATTCTATGCTTTTTTGAGATATAAATATTTATCAGGCATGTCACAGACCTCAATTTCGCTTGAAAGTGAAAACGCAAATTCCTTCTCCATATTTAAATGGTATTTTTGCATATTTGGACCAAAAATAATAGATAAACATAATTCAATACAAGTTAAGAATGCTGTTTTTAGTAATTTCACTCCAAAAAAATTTTGTTAGTGACCATATTTAAAGTTTTAACACAAATTTCGTATGAAATTCATATGATTTCGAAGTACAATATCGTAACGTTTTACTTTTACTTCTTCAGCTTTTTTGCGTTTTCGAAAATTCTAAAATGTTTAAAAAAACTTTTTTGTGGTCATTTTGTGTTCCAACTGCTAAACTTTGACATATGTAAGTTGCATTTTCTTATTGCGGACAACTGATGAGTTAGCGTGATGGCTACGAAACAATTGTATTGTCTATCAGGAAAATGATCAACCTTTTTTGAAACCACAAATAAAATCTAATATGACAATATCATATTAGAATTTGGACTTGAGGTAGAAGAATATTCTAACTAAATATATGAAAATATAGTCCGAAAAAACAATTTTTGTATTTTTAATGCAAAAATTAAAATAATTGTTGCTATTTATAGTTAAAAAAAAGAAGATCGCGGATCAGAATTTAAGATTTTAATTTTTCAGAAAATATACGTTTTGGTAATCAATCAAAAAATTATTGAATTTACCAACAAAAAGCGTTTTAAATGTAAAGTTTTTTAAGTGAAATAGTTAAAGACACTTTAAGGAATACATACGAAGCACTACTGAAAAGCTTTTGAGTTTAAGCTGCTCGAAACGATTTTTTTTTTCGTTTTGCGTTTTCTGGAGAAGCTTAAGTTTTAAATACCACTGCATACTCGATACTTACCAAAAGGTTTTATTTTTAATACAAAATTATCCCTAGCAAACTAAACTGCAAATTCAGAAGGAAAAAATTGTTTTGTAAAATTTTAGGAAAAAAATTGCGAAATCAATTCAATTGCGGAAAAAACCTGTGACATGCCTGTATATATGAATTCAAAATATAAAAGGCGTATTCATTATAACTCCTAAATTCCTGTAAACCTTGTATAAATATTGTACAAGCTGTATTTTTTATGTATGGAATTTGACATTAAATTTTATAAATATACCAGGTTTACACAGTTTACGGGTAGAATACAAGTTTATATGAAAAGGCTTAAAATGCTTGGTAACAATTAAGTACAACTTCTTCTAAATACTTAAATTTTTATTTAAATTTTGAATTCTCAACTTAAGTGTTTCAGTACTTTTTAAGTTTTTGTTTTGAACCTGAAATATAATGCGATATATAATTAAGTCTTTCTACATCAAATTACATATAATTATATCGGGTCAAAATCCGGATAAGATTCTATATGATTCAATATATTTAGATCTAATCCGATATAATTTTATCCACCATTTTTCGGATCATAGTATATCTCCAATTATATTAAATAAGATATTACATATCCGAGTAAAAAAAATTGATCTCGCGCAATATCTAATTATATCCAATTTGATATTGTTTAAGATCTGCTGTAATATCTAGCTGATCCAATTAGATCTCAAAATTGGGTGTATCCAATCATATCGTATTAGATCCCATTGTATATATGGGGATAAACTAAGATCAAGTTATATCTCAAAATAGGGAGGTCCAGTGATATCTTTGGGGATAAACCTAGATCTATTTTGATCCGAAAATTGGCGGATCCAGCTATATATTTGGGGATATTTTTAGATCTAATTTGATCCGAAAAATGGCGGATCCAATTAGATCCAGCTATATATTTGGGGATAAACTTAGATCTAATTTGATCTCAATTTTGGCAGATCAAATTAGATCCGGCAATATATTTGTGGATAAACGTATATCTAATTTGATCCGAAAAAGTGGCAGATCGAATTAGATCTAGCTATATATTTGGGGATAAACTTAGATCTAATTTGATCCGAAAAATGGCACATCAAATTAGATCCAGCAATATATTTGTGGATAAACTTAGATATAAATTTATCTGAAAAATGGCAGATAAAATTAGATCCAGCAATTTATTTCGGTATTAGAATGGCAGATCGAATTAGAAACAGCAATATATTTGGGGATTGACATCTAAAAGTATTCATAAAAATGACAGATAAAATTAGATGCCGCATTATATTTGGGTACTACGTAAGATCTCCATTTATTTGGGATTAAATAAGATCCCAGACATATATTGCCAACTGTTCAAAAAATAATAGACTGGCAGAGCACTGATTGTATAAAAATTACAATATTTTGTTAAAATAAGGTTTAAACTCAGAAGGGCTCGAGTTCAATATGCATTTCTTTTACAAAATTAATTTCTTTTTATAAAATTAAAATTTTTTTTTCTATTCATTTTTTTATAAAATTATATATTTATTTTTTTATTAAATTGAAATCTTTGAATAAAATAATTTTATTTACATCTTTTTGACGCTCTACACCATTTCCAATTGTATTAATTGTTTTAAAATTTATCAATTGTATTTCAGAAATAATCAATTGAATTTCAGTTTTATCAATTGTGTTTCAGAACTCATCAATTATTTTTCACATTTATGAATTGTATTTCAGAACTAGTCAATTGAAGTTCAGTTTTATCAATTGTGTTTCAGAAATTATTAATTGTATTTGCGAAATTCACAACTGTATTTCAGAAATTATCAAACTGTATTTCAGAAATTATCAATCGTATTTCCGAAATTATGAAATGTATTTGAGAAATTTTTCTCTATTAGCTATGAAATTCTGAAATAGATTTCATTATTTCTGGACACAACTAAATAAATAAATAATTAAATTTGCGTAATATTGTAGTTTCTGAAGTGCAAATAATATTTTGTGATATACAATTAAAATTTTCTAAAATACATTTAATAATTTCTGGAATACTTTTTTTCGATGCTTATAAGTTAGCTCGAAATGCTTTTATCATTCATTTAATTTGTAGCTATCACACATCTATAACAAGTCTCGTTAGATTAGAGTGTAGAGGTCTTGGCTGACAATCTGGTGGACTGGGTTAAATTTCATGTTTTTAAAAGCAAATATTAAAAAAGTTTTCTCAATTTTTTGAAAAATGTTATTTGAAATCTATTTTTTTGCCAAGATAGTTAATGCAACGTTCTGCCAACGCATAACCGACCATCGCCAACGGTTTGCCAGCATTGTGCCGATTATATTTTTCTGTTTCTGGGATGTTAAACTTAAACCTATTGTATATTAACATTAATTAACACTATATTTTTATTTTTAGGAAATACATTTTTATTTTATTATAAGTTAACATTAAATTAAATTTTAGATAATGGCACCAATTTGTAGTTGTAATTATTATATATTAAATCGTATATTCATAAACATTCTATACAGTTAGACGAGGTTTATGGAACTATTTAACTTTATAAAGTGTTTATAAATTATAACTTAAATGTACAAATATATATGTTAAATGTACGTGAACAAATTGTTGATATGGACCCACAAATTGTATCTCAACTGATATTGGAATTATTGTACCATTACCATACATCAATATATATTGAATGATATACATATATTACAATATATGACACTGTATTATAAATATTGTTAATGAAGTAACATATCTGATAATATTTTTTATAGCGCCATACAGTTTTACATTCCCTAGTAAAAATGATTTTTATATATTCATATATGATTTTTATACAATCATTTATGATTTTATACAATTATAAATTGTCAAGTATTGTGAAACATATATTTTTATATGATTATATCAAAAGATATTTAATTATATAAAATTATATTAACCAGATCCACCATTTTTCGGATCAAATAATATATTTTTTATATAATTATATTAAACCATACATGACTTGATCCGGAAAATGGTGGATCTGGTTAATATAATTTTATATAATTAAATATCTTTTGATATAATCATATAAAAATATATGTTTCACAATACTCGAGAAGTTATAATTGTATAAAATCATAAATGATTGTATAAAAATCATATATGATGATATAAAAATCATTTTTACTAGAGTTATTCAAATTAAACCATATATGGAATTGTATTCAAAATGTTGATGTGGTACCAAATTTGACCATATATTGTTTAAATTGTGCCATATATGACAATATATTGTTTAAATAATACCATATATGTCTATATATTAATATTGTTTAAATGACACCATATATCAATATATATGGCACTATATATGGTAGCATATATTATCATATGTGGAACTGTATTAAAAATATTGTTCATGAGGTACCATATATGGGCATATATTGTTGAAATTGCACCATATATGATAATATATGGTTTAAATGGTACCATATATGATAATATATGGTTTGAATGGCACCATATATGATAATATATAGCTTAAATAACACCATATATAAATATATATCGCACTATATATAGTACCATATATTATCATATCTGGAACTGAATTAAAGATTTGGTTTATGAGGTACCATATATGACCATATATTGTTTAAATGGCACCATATATGATAATATTTATTTTAACTGTCACCATATATAATTATATATTGTTTAAATGATACCATATATAATTATATATTGCTAAAATGCCACCATATATATTAAGATATAGTTCTATATATAACTATATATGCAATAAGATCAACCATGTTATGTAATATATAATTATATATGCCATATCTAATATTACGAAGGCCGATATCTAATTAGATGAAATTATATATGGCATAATATAAGGAAAATTTTTCGGAAAAAACGTCATATATAATTATATATAGATATACATAACCACATGTCTAATTATATATTGTAATATATGCCACATATGATTATATATAATTTTTTTTACTCGGGTATGGCATCATAGTTGTCCAGCTGTTGTCACCACCATGTATTATATATGTCGTTAACTCAGTGGGTAGAGCAATCCTCTGCCAATCTGGCGGCCTGGGTTCAAATCACGGCAGGACCAAAAAAATACATTGAATTTTTTTTAAATATTATTGTAGAAAATATGATTCCAGACCACCTATTTATTGGTTTTGCCAGCGTTTCGCCAACGTTCAAAAATTTTGTTCCTCCAGTGCTTTTTTAACAGCCGGTCGTTTTGTCTGATGATGTTATCATTTTGGGAATGGGAAAGCACTTTTTGCCAGAACTTGTACCACCTGTTAAAGTGCTTTTTGCCACCGTTTCCCCGTTTGTATTTTTCTGACTGGGTAGCTTCAATTGGACATGTCGCGTACCATAGTACGTCTCCTAGATACGGCGAAATCTTCTCGGGAGTATATGTGGTTAATATAAAAAATTGAGATTTAAAAAAAATCCTTGCCTTTTGGAAAATTCCATGCATTTAATTATTATTCTTCATGTGAGTAGCTTTAACATGACATATCGTCTGCCATAGTACGCCTCCTAGATATTGTGAAATCTGGCCTGAGGTATATATGATTAAAAATAAATAATTCCGATTTAAATTAAAACCTGTAGTACCTGTAAGTCCTGTGCCTTTTGGAAACTTGCTAGACTTGTGGCGTTCATGAACGAACTAGTTCAATTGAACTAGTCACTCTATTGATCGAAAGACTAATCGCTCTTCTAGTTCAATCGTTCATTTTATCACCTTAATTGTCTCATATTTTATATCTTTGTTATCTAAAACACGAAATATATAGCTGCGACTACATTAAGGAACATTCGTGAAAAATTCCCATTTTTTTACCAATGTGCATTTGTGTGTGTTAATGTTCGTGTTGACATTCGCGCAATTCGTTTTTACAACATTTTTTGATATTTTTTGTTCCCTACTCAATGTTCCTTAATGTATTTGCGCTTATGAATTCGCTACCCATTCAAAATTGCGAAACGAACGATCGGAAAAATTGTTATGTGAACGATTGAACGAAATTGTCAAAAATAAGATGAACTAGAAGAGCGAACTAGTTCTTTACAAGGAATTGAACTATAAAAAGCGTTCACCAAAAAGAACTAGAATGCACAAGTCTAAAACTTGCACGCATTTCAATATCAATGCAGAGTTGCACAGAAAAGCACTAAATGCAACAAAATTCACTGAACGTACCTTAAACTTTTTTTATTTAGCGCTTGGGATGAAAACACTGTTGCCAAAGCTTTTTAATAAATCCCGGTATAATGAATTTCCCCAATGTTGCATCTGCATCTAAAATCCAGAGTTTTTTAAAAAAAATTAAGAAAACTACAATTTAATACCAAGCTTACAGTAAAATATGTATGTACATTAGAGTGGTCCAAAAAAAAAAAAAAGTTGGAATTTTCACTCTCCACAACCCTACAAATATGCCACTTTGAAAAAAAATGTAGTCTGATCAAAAAAATCACCAAAAAAGTTTTGTTTAGAGGTAGCACATCGCAACTGAAGTTTCGAGGTTGTACTTGTTCTATTATTTTTAATTAATTAAAAAAAAGGACAAAATGAGAAAAATTAAATATAATTATTATGATCGCGACATATCAAATCTAATATATTTTTAGGTGTACATTACGAATATGAAATCAAAATTGAAATCGGAGTCGCGGATTTCGCGAAATTTTAAAATTTCATACAAAAAAGGATCAACTTCGTTCAGGATGTTTTCTTATATTTACCAATATGAAAATTTCGTTTTTGCATTAATATATATCTGCTAAATGTCTTATTATGTGGGATAGGGTTTTTGGTAGCAATAAAATTATAGCAATCTAAATAATAGCGAAATATTAAAAAATGTCAAATTTTAAGTTAATTTGCAAGGATATCTGTTATCCTTTTTAAAATTAAAATCAGTGTTATATATAATGAAGGTCCTTGGTAAGTAAATTGCAAAAGTATAACAAATTGCATTTTTCGATAACACCGTTCACAGGTAATTGGGAAAATATCTCAAAAGTTTTTTTGAATTTTCAAAAACCGCGAATAATTCATAAACCACAAATTTTTTTTAAGTTTCGATTGCTGATTCATAATCTTCGTTAAAATAAAGATCAGATTTGAGAAATTTGCGCATACAAGGCAAAAACAAGTTGAATTTTTAATTACATCTTTTCGGAAAATTTCGAAAATTTGACTAAAATTTTTTTTTGTATAAATTTAAAAAAAAAACCACTCAAAAGTTACTTAATTTTGTTAAGTTTTGATTTCAAATTCCTTATATTCATATTAATTAAGACCAGATTTAAAAAAATTGTTAAATAATAGCGTACAGGTTAAGAAATAATTAAATTTAAAGTCAACCCTACTTTTTGTATAAATTACTCTAGAGATAAATTACTAATTCTTAAAATACAACTTTTTGTGCTACCTCTAAATAACAGCGGATTTAGCTGAAACTTGGCACAGAGAGTTTTTAGACATGAAGGAATAGGGGCAACATTGTGGAGATCGCGAATTCCAACTTTCATGTTTTTTTGGACCACTCTAATGTACATATACGAAATTAATCAGGATATATGCAATTTTCCATAAATATTATTCGCGATACTAGTGGCTTTAACTGGACATGTTGTGTACTATAGAATGGTGAAATCTGGCCGGGAGTATTTGGGGTTAAAAATACAAAAGTGAGATTTAAAAAAAAGCTGTGCCTTTTGGAAGCGTGCACGCATGTAGGTATCATTCGCCATGTCAGTGGCTTCAACTGGACTTTTTGTGCACCATAGTACGCGTCCTAGATATGGAGATATCTGGCCGGGAGTATTTGGGGTTAAAATACAAAAGTGAGATTTAAAAAAAATCTGTGCCTTTTGGAAGCGTGCACGCATGTAGGTATCATTCGCCATGTCAGTGGCTTCAACTGGACTTTTTGTGCACCATAGTACGCGTCCTAGATATGGAGATATCTGGCCGGGAGTATTTGGGGTTAAAAATACAAAAGTGAGATTTAAAAAAATCTGTGCCTTTTGGAAGCGTGCAAGCATGCAAATATTATTCACCATGTCAGAGGCCTCAACTGGACTTTTTGTGCACCATAGTACGCGTCCTAGATATGGAGATATCTGGCCGGGAGTATTTGGGGTAAAAAATACATAAGTGAGATTTAAAAAAAATCTGTGCCTTTTGGAAGCGTGCACGCATGTAAATATCATTCGCCATGTCAGTGGCTTCTACTGGACTTTTTGTGCACCATAGTACGCGTCCTAGATATGGAGATATCTGCCGGGGAGTATTTGGGGTTAAAAATACAAAAGTGAGATTTAAAAAAAATCTGTGCCCTTTGGAAGCGTGCACGCATGTAAATATTATTCGCCATAGCAGTGGCCTCAACTGGACTTTTTGTGCACCATAGTGCGCGTCCTAGATATGGAGATATCTGGCCGGGAGTATTTGGGGTTAAAAATACAAAAGTGAGATTTAAAAAAAATCTGTGCCTTTTGGAAGCGTGCACGCATGTAAATATCATTCGCCATGTCAGTGGCTTCAACTGGACTTTTTGTGCACCATAGTACGCGTCCTAGATATGGAGATATCTGGCCGGGAGTATTTGGGGTTAAAAATACAAAAGTGAGATTTAAAAAAAATCTGTGCCCTTTGGAAGCGTGCACGTATGTAAATATCATTCGCCATGTCAGAGGCCTCAACTGGACTTTTTGTGCACCATAGTACGCGTCCTAGATATGGAGATATCTGGCCTGAGTATTTGGGGTTAAAAATACAAAAGTGAGATTTAAAAAAAATCTGTGCCTTTTGGAAGCGTGCACGCATGTAAATATTATTCGCCATGTCAGTGGCTTCAACTGGACTTTTTGTGCACCATAGTACGCGTCCTAGATATGGAGATATCTGGCCGGGATTATTTGGGGTTAAAAATACAAAAGTGAGATTTAAAAAAAATGTGTGCCTTTTGGAAGCGTGCACGCATGTAAATATCATTCGCCATGTCAGTGGCTTCAACTGGACTTTTTGTGCACCATAGTACGCGTCCTAGATATGGAGATATCTGGCCGGGAGTATTTGGGGTTAAAAATACAAAAGTGAGATTTAAAAAAATCTGTGCCTTTTGGAAGCGTGCACGCATGTAAATATTATTCGCCATGGCAGTGGCCTCAACTAGAATTTTTGTGCACCATAGTACGCGTCCTAGATATGGAGATATCTGGCCGGGAGTATTTGGGGTTAAAAATACAAAAGTGAGATTTAAAAAAAATCTTGTACAGTGCACGCTCGATAACGTGAACTAATTAAAACCAAGGGAGTTCACGTTAACAAAAGTGTTCACGTTTTCGAATGCCAAATACGTATAAAGTATATAAGCACATATACACATTTAAGTTCATATTTTATTGTTTATTTGTACATTCGTTTGTGCGCAACAGAAATAAATATCTTAGAAATAGATTGTTTTATTATATATATATAATATAATATATTACACACTTGACCTTTGATCCTTTCTTCAAAAACTCGAGAATTTCTGCTTTTTGTTTTAATGTCAAGCACACAGGTTTTTTACAACTCATTTTTACGCAGCGAATATAAGGCGAAACGCGCAGTACAAAGCCAAAATTGCGACTAAAATGATTTGTGTGTTACATTTACAAACGAAAAGCCAAATAACTTCCTATTAGGGGACTCCCAAGAAACAGAATTATGTATGTATTTGAAATCAAAGCTAACTATGAAACGTCTATTGTTCAAGTTATAGAGCTTTCTTGCTTTGTTCACGTTTTAGAGTGGTGTCAATGCAGAAAAACAATTTTCAACCTCTGAAACGTTGAAATGTCTATTGTTCACGTTATAGAGCTTTCTTGCTTTGTTCACGTTTTAGAGTAGTCAATATACAAAAAAAATTGTTCACGTTTTGGGGTGTTCACGTTTTGGAGTGTTCACGTTATCGAGCGTGCACTGTATTCTGTATAATTTGTTTAAGTTTCTATATAATTGTGTGTATTGGTATTAAAATGGGTTAATTTACAAAATCCAAGGCCATGGAGTTGCTCCCGTACGAATTGGACACCATTTGGGGGACTTGGAAATGTCAAATTGTCAAATTGAAAATATTACGGCATTGCCAGTTTGAAAAAATCGATGCTAACTTATCGATGCTAACTGCACGCACGTTAAAAATTTTATAAATTTACTTGGCCTGGCAATGCCATTAAATCTTTGACATTTATTTATATTTATTACATGGTGTTTTTTATTTTTAAAGTAAATGAGTTTATGACCATTTAGAGGAAAGTTAGTGAGGGCCCAGAATAAGAGCGCAGAGGCTAGCGTTTTACGCTCTGAGAAAAATCGCGCCCGAAATAACGACGTACAGCGGCAGCGACATAATGATCATGTGTTATATATAACAAGGAGACTTTATGCCACTCATATGTCTCTTAGTTTACTGCAAACATAATATACAATGCTAAACGATGAACTAACGAGCTACTAATAATGTTTAATATCTTATTAGAAAAAAAAATAAAGAAAGAGTCAGAAGAGCCATTGATTGCCTTTGTTAGCTATACTCTTTGATATTAAAAAATGTAGTGAACACCAGCAAAAATAATGTATGGTCATACATTTAACTAAGCATTTACGTATATGATCATGTATGCCTATGCATGATCATATACTAGTGAATGTATGATCATGTATGTTCATATATATTTCGATTTTCACATGGGTACTGTTAAATTTATTCTTCTATTTAATGAATTTAAATTCATACTTCTCCCATTTAGATCAGTGACCTATAATGTTCATTATACGGAAAATTAATCCATGAAGCGCCGCACAGAGTCGCGAGGGCGGCCAAAAATGAAAATTATCACCTCCCAGGTGAAAATGTTCACATATGATCATATATGACAACATATATGGGTTCGGATCCGAAATTTGAGGGTATATGGCCATATATGGAGATATATGAATGTTCATATAAATTTTTTTTTTTAGTTTTTAATAAAAATACTGCTTTTTATACCCTACACCACTATGTGGTCAGTTTGTGCTGATGTTTGTAACACCAAAAAATATTGGTCGTAGACCCACCTTATAGCATACCGATCGGTTCAGATTTTTTTTTTCGATTTAACGATGTCCGTCCATCCGTCCGTCTGTCTGTCTGTCCATGTAATCTTGTGCGCACTCTACAGGTCGCAAATATTAAGATATTTTGATGAAATTTGGTACGCAGACCTATGTTGGCCCAAGGACGAACAAGTTTGATTTTGGTGAACATCGGTCCATGTTTAGACCTAGTGCCCATATAAGGGTCCTACCAAAATTATACTCTTTATACGCTGCAGGTCGAAAATATTAAGATATTTTGATGAAATTTGGTACACGGACCTATATTGGCCCAATAACGCAGCCTATTGATTTTGGTGAACATCGGTCCATGTTTAGACCTAGTGCCCATATAAGGATCCTACCAAAATTATACTGTTTATACGCTGCAGGTCGCAAATATTAAGATATTTTGATGAAATTTGGTACATAGACCTATGTTGGCCCAAGGACGAAGCCTATTCATTTTGGTGAACATCGGTCCATGTTTAGAACTAGTGTCCATATAAGGGTCCCCCCAAAATTGGCTTGGTTACAAACTGCAGGTCGCAAATATTAAGATATTTTAATGAAATTTGGTGCGCTGACTCACATTATAGAAAATTTTGACACAAGCCCCATTTTAACCCATTCGAATTTCGGATCCAAACAATACACCAGAGAGGTGTAGGGTATTGTATAGTCGGCATGCCCGACTTTAACCTTTTTACTCGTTTTATTTAAATTAAATGAAATTATAAATTATAATTCTTACTGATGAAATTGTGCATTTGAATGAAATTGAGAATTTATGAAATTTTTAATGGACATAAACATTTCATTTCATGTTTAGAAATTATTTTCTGACTGTTTTTTGATTATTTAATGATTGTTTATACACTAATAGAAAAAAGTGTGTAAAAATTTTAGTTAAAGCTACTAAAAATTAGTTCAAAATGAAAAACTGCTGAATTAGCAGAGTATTTTTGCTAAATATATAAATAAGATACACCGAAAAAATTTCTCAGTTACTGGCTACTACATTTTTGACTGAGTCTCAGGTAAAATACCCCTTACTAAATCTCAGTTGTTTAAATTAATTAAAAATAACTAATTTTTCCAAATGACAAAATTAACTGAGATCTCAGTTGCTGGAAACCTAACTTTTAGTTAAAATAATTAAATATGAAATTTTAGTAACAAACAACTAAAAGCCAACAAAATTAATAAAAAATTCCTGTAATTATTCAATTTTTATTTCTATTATTGGAATATTTTAAATGAAATTGAATTAATTTTAAACTTATATGATTTCTACACTCCGTTGTTTGAGACAATCGACAAAATTTGAGATATTACATGAATAATTTCTTTCCTATTTTTTTAAGATCTAAAAAGAAATATTGCAAATTTTATTATACAAACATTTTTAAATCCCAGCTAATAAATAAGGATGACCTTTCTGGAAAAATCCCTTCAGTTTTATAAATTTATTATTTGAAAATTTAGATGATTTGCTTTTCTTAGTTGCCAAATGTGCGTTTTTTTTGTCAGATATTAAGTTGAAAAGATAATTAACTTCAAATTTGTTTTCTATTTATTTTTAAAAATATTTGTCAATTTCAAATACAGGGTAACAGAAACAAATTGTATTTAACCAATTTCAGTTAATTTAAATTTTTCAGTTTTAACTGAGAAATTATTTAACTGAGTAACTGTAGAATTTTATCGGTGTAGGAACATCAAAAATAAAACTGTTTAATATATTTACAAAATTTGAGTTATAATTGAGCTAAATTTCAGTAATTGGAAAATAAAATTAAACTGTAGTAGTAGACAATAAACATCACATACAATTTAAAATTTTCAAAGTTCCTTTTTCGTTTTTTGTTTTTAATTGAAATACAAATCTAGCCTTCTGAAATCAAGCGTTTAATATTTATAGCAAACATAAAGATTTTCTAAATTAAGCAGTTTTATTTTTGCTGAAATTATCAATTGATTTTCATATTTATCAATTGTACCTATATCAGAAACTACCAATTGTATTTCAGAAATTATGAATTGTATTTCAGAAACTGAAAATTGTATTTCAGAAATTTATTAATTGTATTTCAGAAATTCGCAATTGCATTTCATAAATTATCAAATGTATTTTACAAATAATCAATTGTATTTCAGAAACTGGCAATTGTATTTTAGAAATTGCCAATTGTATTAAGAAATTATCACGCAATTACCCCCATGACAAAAAAAGCTTAAAACATTACCCATACTATATAGAATAATATATAGATATATGAAGATATATGGAATATATGAACCAATATATGGACCAATAAATGCAGTATAGTATCATATATGGATTCATACATTTGAATGTATTTTCCCATACATGCTTCCATACATAACATATATGTTCATATATGATCATACATTAAACCATATATGCTCATACATGTATGAAAATATGAAAATATTCAGCTGGGCTTTCTAATTTTAAAATAATTTTAAAGCCATTTTATAATGTACATTTCAATTAATAAAAATCGAAATAAATTTTTGAAAAAAAAATTTTTTTTAAAGAGTTATGATACTTTAAAGTTAATAGGTTTTAGTGATTATAAAATTATTGAAAAAATTCTAAAAAATAGACAAATTTTAAAGTGCTACTGTGAAAAATATATGTCGATAATGCTGTATAATTTTCAATAAAATATTTGTTTGGTAATTATTAAATATGGTAGAACTATTTTTTATACAATCGATACCTCATGTGTTATTTACCGTTATTCTGAATATAAGCATGATGAGAAAAGTGATATATAGCAAGAAGTTACAACTTCAGTGGACTATAAAAAAAGACCAAAAAAGTCTTTTTTTATATTTTGATATAATATTTTTACAAGTATGTACTTCTTAAAAACTTGGTTTCCCTTCCCCTTTAATTATACCCTATACCACTATGCGGTCAGGGTATTATAAGTTTGTGCTAATGTTTGTAACACCAAAAAATATTGGTCGTAGACCCACCTTATAGTATACCGATCGGCTCAGAATTTTTTTTTATTTCGATTTAACGATGTCCATCTGTCCGTCCGTCCGTCTGTCTGTCTGTCTGTCCATGCAATCTTGTGCGCACTCTACAGGTCGCAAATATTTAGATATTTTGATGAAATTTGGTACGCAGACCTATGTTGGCCCAAGGACGAACAAGTTTGATTTTGGTGAACATCGGTCCATGATTTTGGTGAACATCGGTCCATGTTTAGAACTAGTGCCCATATAAGGGTCCCCCCAAAATTGGCTTGGTTACAAACTGCAGGTCGCAAATATTAAGATATTTTAATAAACTTTGGTGCGCTGACTCACATTATAGAAAATTTTGACACAAGCCCCATTTTAACCCATTCGAATTTCGGACCCAAACATTAGTTGGCTTTTAACCAGACTGGTGTAGGGTATTGTATAGTCGGCATGCCCGACTTTAACCTTTTTACTCGTTAATATTAAAAATAATTTTAAAAAATACGTCTTCAAAATACTAATATGTTCTTTATCTCTGTGAATTATTTTTGGATGTAGTTTAAAGTTTTCCGATTTTGTAAATGTTTGGTCACAAGGACATATGGGAGATGGGCATGACCTATGTCCAACTTTTCTAAAAATTTGGTTTTGAGTCATTACGGACCCATAAAAACTAATGTGCAAAATGTCATTGTTGCACGATTACTCCTTCCATTTTTATAAAATTTTGGTTAAAAAGACATATTGGAAGTGGACGTAAAATTTGCCCAAATTTGTTTTGAAATCATTATTGATCAAAAAAAAACATGTGTGCCAAATGTCATTGTTATATAACTACACTTTCTATTTTTATACATTTCTTGGTTAAAAAACATATAGGAGGTGGGCGTGGCCTTTGTCCAAATTTTCCAAAATTAAGTTTGAAGTCATTATTGACCCAAAGAAACATTTGTGCAAAATTCCATTGTTTTATGATTACTGCTTCCATTTTTATACATTTTTTAGTTGCAAGGACATGTGGGAGGTGGGAGTATCCTTTGGACAAATTTTCCAAAATCAGGGTCATTATTCGACCAAAAAAGTATATGTGCAAAATTTCATTATTCTACGCTTACTCCTTCCATTTATGGCCGCTCATTATATGAACTCACGACACTGTGCGCCGCGCGTAGTGAGTTTCGTTGACAGTTTTTTTACTGTTGTTCTCCATCAAAGTGGATATTAAATGAAGAACGTTATAGATTCCCCCCCAACCCCCCCCCCCCCCTGCGTTAGTATCTTCTTTAAAACGCGAAAAAATTATAATTTATCGCGATTTAATTTTTTTTGAGAAGAGTTACTATTAATTTAAAATTCTGTTTTTTCCCAAATGAAATTAGCAAACACGAAATTGTTTTTATTTTTAAATCTAACTTTAAGTTTTTTTAGTCTAATTTTGTATAGTATTAAATGATTTCCTTTATATTAAATATATCACTATGATTTGTGCTTGAATTTAAAATTAACTGTTTGATTTAAACCTTTTGGTAGGTAACTTGCTGTGATCAATAATGGGACCACTACATTTAATTCTCTCTCAGGTATTTGTTAGATAGTGGTCATGGTAGGGTGGGCGAAAGATTACCTCAACGCCATCTGAGGTACATACAATCACATTCGGTGATACCGATACTTTTAATATTAGGCCCTTCTTTTCGTTCTTCACTCATTTTTTTCCATTTTCGTACCCCTTCGTATTCTTCTCGTGTATCTAGTGTACAGCGATGCATGCATAAATTAAAACTTAAATGTAGCACAGTTGGCTGGAAGCATCAAGTACCGAACCCACCCACCGATGAGCCAAAGGCTGGACCAGATGCATACCCCCGCTTGAATATGCCTCCATGTGAATTTCTTTCAACAAAAAGCACTAATAGTACTTCGTTATATGCTACAATATTCCTTAGACGATTATTTAAATATTTCCGCTTGTCCTATTTGAACTTGCTCCTTAGTAATAATTTTGTTCAACTGAACCTACTTTGACAGCAATATGTAATCCGGATGGTTCCTATTCAACATTCTTCTAAAAACCTTTCTTATTTACTTGCCAGGAAAACTTTAATCTATATAAGTTCCTCATTCTATCCGATAAAAAACACGTTTATTTGTCAACTCTGTTCTTTCACAATAATTTTTAGATACCTGTTTAATGGATGAAGAAAATTTCTCCAAAAAACCATCTATTTTCGAGTTCGATAAGTTACCATTTGAAGGAGGAAAGTTTTCAGGAACTTTCGTTATGATTTGATCTCTAAAAGACTGCCAGTTAGTGTTCCTAAAAGATGTAGAAAGCGTGGGGAGAGATCTAACTGTGAAATTTGGGTTAAAAGTATCAAACAAATTCGAACTTATCATAAAAATTTCCAAAAAGGAATTTGTATTAGGAATAGAAGGCATTTAATTTGAAAATCTAACAAAATCTAAACAAATATTAATCAACCAATCAAATAACGCGATACCGTTAGAATTATTCAGACTTCCTCCCCAAAGATAATTCCGTCATAGCTGGACGAAACGTTCTTAATGGAAGATTATCCGTATTCAGAGTTGTATGGAATATACAAGCATCCGAAAAGGAATCATTTAGGTAAGCCGTCAATTGCCAAAAAAAATTGCAACAAATATACTTGAAAATAAAACACTATCTAAATTAATACAACGAAAACAATAATTCCCAGGAAAATTTTCTGTTCCAAAGAATCGGTTGTAGAATAGCTACTTTTCATTCACAACCCCTTCTACTGTCGATTCTAACACCGAATTTTGTTGTTTGAAATTGTCCCAAAAGCAACCCCTTCTATAGCTCCAAAGTGGAGCCGGTTGCTCTAGAATCAGTTCTGGAACTAGTTCTGGAACTGATTCTACGTCACCCACACCTTCCATATAGTATCCCAGGAACTGGTTCCGGAACCAGTTCCATGGAATCGGTTGCAGTGGAACCAGTTGTAAAATGGGTTTGAGTGGCTACCGATTATAAAAATTTTTCTTGGGTTTCTTTCAACACCCCCATACCTGTCACCTCTTACGACCGAATAATTTTTAAAAACAGTTCTGTGTTTTGCACTATATAGATCTTTTGTGCTGCCTAGAGTTCCCTAGAGATTCAGGCTACCAATAAAGCCAATAATCCCGTTAGAAAAATTTCCCCAAACGTCCGAAGATGACACGAAACGGTCACCCAGAAATTTGAGTCCCCTGTTAAACAGTCTCGGACATTCGCAGAAAATATGCTCCGATGTCTCACTTTCCAACTCACAAAACCTGCAAACTTCAGTGTCCGACCAGCCCTGTTTGTGAGCCCACAGTGCCAAGTTAAGTATCCCGTCAGGGTCCTAAGGTTACCCATGTCGAGTGAAAATAGTCGCCTTGATACCCCGCTGGACAAGGAGATAAATCTTTTGGCCTGTCTTTGGCCAGTAGAAGTTTCCCAATGCCTAGCAAACTCAGTCTCTTTCCACAGCCTGAGTATTTCCCTAGCCTGAGTTTTTCCCAAAGAATGGTTCTGGGCCGATGAAGGGTCGACGGGCTCCACAATTGGCTAGACAATCAGCCCTTTCTTTACCATCATGCCCTTCATGACCAGGAATCCATCCCAGTGTAAGGGAGCTGTTCCTACCAGATGATACCCCGTAAGCTCCTAGAGCCTTTAGCGCAGCCTGGCGGTCAGAAAGAATGTAGATGCGGGATCAACCGTGCCTCTCCGCAGACACTCTCTCTACTAGAATTAATAAGTGAATGAACGTTAAAAGTTAAAATTTTAATTGTTGTATTTACCATAAACAGATTCAATTTCCCTAAAGAGTTTCAAACAATCAGATTTAGCCTGTGTTTTAGTACAACTTTTGTAGTTACCAATAAAAAAACTAATTTTATCTTCTAATGCTTATTTCTATGCTTATTTAAATTCAAAGTTAGACAACTAAATGTAACTGTCTGTGGTGCAGGGGGTAGAGACACAGCCTGATAGTCTTAGCAATCTGAGTTCAAATCTCAGCAAAGACGTAATTTTTTTAAAATAATTTTTTAATGATTTAAATTAAAAAAAGATAGAATTGATTTTCTGTTGTAAATTGAGTTTAGCCTAGATCAGGGCTGGCAAAACTATGACACCCGAGTCAGTAGTGGCACGGGAGTGGATTTTAGGTGGCAAGAGCAAAAAATTCTGTTAAATATTAAATTTCGCTACAAAAATGTGTGATTTAACTCCATAATAGTGAAATTTTTCATAGAGCTTGTAAATCGTCTTTTAAAATAATTAAAACTCTGTATTGAAACCATTTTTTGTTTACAGAAATATGGTTAATACAGAACTCGCAAATTTGATTATCAGAAAATTCTGGGAAAATTTATAAAATTATAGATTGAAAGAAGTTCAAATGTTTCGATGAGAAAATGCCTCATAATCGGAGAAATAAAAGGTACCAGAAAATTGCACAGAAATGGAAAACAATTTATAATAAAATTGGATATAAAAAATTAACTTTTTTTAGAGGGAAAATAGGTGCTCCGAAATAACCCTCAATTAAATAAAGTCTGAAAATAAGTTTCATAATGAAATAACCCCCTTTGTTGAATTTGAAATTGGGGTCTGATCGTGTTTCGCAGAGCCATTTCATGTGAAATAGAAATTTCTCTGTTCAAATCCATAATGTTCGCTTTTTATTCATTAATATGATGATAAAAATCGCGCGATTTATTTTAACCATATAAAATTGTTGCCTGAGGCACGTTTTTCAACTAGTTTCTTACGTAACTAAATAATAGTTGGCGCCCAAAAGTTTAACTTCTTTTAATAAAATTAAATAACCACCAAAAATGAAATAACCCCCCAAAATATTTAAAGGCAATAATGTCCAAACTATTTTAATTTTAAGGAATTAAATATGCTAAAATCCCAAACGTATTTACCAAATTGTGAAAAATTTTATTTCATTAAGGATTTTTTCATAATGAAATAATCTCAATATTTAAAGATTAAATAAACCCAAAAATATTAAATAACCCTCAAACATTTTTACGTCATTTCTTGGATGTTATTTAATTTTTCCCTTTTTTTTTTGTTGGACCAACACTCAGGGATGACCCCTATTAACGCAGTGCATTGTGTTGGTATTAGGAAAATAGGTTATGGGGAGGAGGAAAGAGGGAGTAGTGTTTGTGAATATTTGATTTGAACTTCTCTACATTGTAAGTAACAGAGAAGACTTCTGCGGGGAGTTTATTCCACATACAGCTGGTGCGACTGATAAACGAATTCTCTCCGTAATTCGTTGTGCGATCCACTGGACAATTGACTATAAACGGATGTGCTCTACTGGATATTACGAATAAAAACTCGGGCTCTGGGGATAAGTTCACTTACCTCAGCAGAACACTTCCCATGGTAATATCGATAGAACAGAGTCACACAACCCACATTCCGACGATGATCCAATAAGTCAATAGAGCTGGATACTTTACCGTCATTGATAAGCGCCGACGCCCTCCTTTGCACATGGTCCAGAAGCTCCCAAATAGACTTCGAAGCTCCTGCTCATATATGGGAGTTGTATTCCATCTTCGGTCGGATATAGGTGGTATAAATATTGAGTAAATCGGATGGGGTGAAGTATTTCTTGCACCGACGTAGAAAATCTAGACACTTGAATGCTTCTTTCGACACTTGGAAAACATGCTTATTCCAACGGACATCACATTGAATTTTCATGCCCAGGACATCAAGAGTATCCGATTCACGATTGAGTGTGTCATTCGTAATTTGCCTTTTGCCCCCAATCTCCTCAAGGCTTGGCCTACTATTGAAGGAAAATGAATGACAAATGTTGCTGTCATCTGCAAAAGAGTAGATAGGGTTGAAAGTTTGACCAAGAAGGTCATTGAGAGAGATAAGAAATAGGGAAGGAGAAAGATCAGAACCCTGCGGTACCCCTGAATTCAGCTGAAACTCATCGGATAAGATCCCATCTATAACAACACGAATGGTGCGATCTCTGAGAAAGCTCGAAATAAAACGAGCGAAGTCATTACGCACACCAAAAGCAATAAGCTTTAATACAAGCGCCCCGTGCCATACACGATCAAAGGCCTTTGAAATATCCAGAGCAACCACTTTACTCTCATGGACCGACTCCAACGCTCCGAGAGGAACGTTAATAGGTCTCCCGTAGAACGATTTCTACGGAAGCCATACTGTCGGTCATTAAGAAGTGAGTTAGACTCTAGATAATTCACAAGATGGTAATTAACCATACTCTCGCCTTAGAGAGCGCAGAGCATATTGCGATCGGACGGTAATTTTCAGGGTTGTTAGCTGGACCCTTTTTCGGGATTGGCTGGACATTGGCAACCTTCCAGCACGAGGGGAAAACTCCCGCATGGTAAGAAGCGCATAAAAGGTTGGCCAATGGACGGGCTAGCGTCGAAGAGCACTGTTTCAGCACCAGTGCTGGTATACCATCCGGCCCCGTTGACTTATTTACGTTGAAGTCAGCAAGAACCCTTTTAACTGCTCGAGCTCGAAAGAATATCTTAGGCATAGTACTCGATACTCTTTCAAGCTCGGGCAGTGGTTGATCGCTTTCCGGCAGGAATGAATTTCTTGAAAACATCTCAGCTAAAAGGTTAGCTTTATCAACAGGTTCAGTATATATTTGGTCATCCTTTATAAGAGTTGGGATAGCTGAACTAGCATTATCCTTTACTCTTTTAACGAATGACCAAAAGCTCTTACTACCCCTAGGAGCAGAAAGAACTTTAGTACGAAGACGTCGTTCGTAAAGAAACTTTTCACGTCTAAGTACTTTGGAACACTCGTATCTCGCCCATTTGCGAAGCATATCAGTATTGGCGTTTTTTTTATCCCGCCAATTATTGAACGCTAACTCTCTTGATCTGACTGCATTTCTGCAAGTCTGGTTAAACCAACATTTATCTTTTGGTTTAGCCGAAATTTGCTTCGAAGGAATGAAATTTTTCATTCCAAGCAATATAACTTGTTCAACCATTTTCGCCGCGGCATCGACGTTGTCGTCGAGGAAACAGAGTTTCCAATTAAAATGCCGGAAAAAATCGTTGAGCTCAGCCCAACGTGCTTTTTCGTAAATAAAAATTGAGCGCTTAGCAGCTGTTGCCGAAACGTTTCGAAGTCCGGAGAACGAAAAAGATGCGGAAATGGTACAAAGATCCGTATTGCCGAGAGGTGCAAGTGGTTATCCGTAGCGCTGATAAATATGTACATTAGAGCACCCATATGTGTTATTTTTGCAGCTCCCCGCTCATTTTCGGATAGGATGAGAGTAAAAAAATAAGATATGTGAAGAAATTGGGTTTCTGCGACATAAACCGTCCAGGCCGTTTACATTTATGTCCTCAGAATTACCCAAAAAAAGGTTCATGGATTTATCCATCTATAACTCCTAAACTAGAAGTTTCTAGTGATTAAGTTACATAGCTGTTGTTTCACAATGAAAAGACAAACATTTTCTTTATACAAACTTTTAACCCTCCCATGACCGTTAGTGGTGTTTTAATCAGTAAACATAAAATTTTTTGTCAAAACTAAACTTTGAATGTCTCTCATTTAATTTTGGAGACTTGTAAATACGTATACTCTTCATCATATAATAAGAAATTTAGCGTAGATTAAGAGCCAAATAAGTTTTTTTTTTAATATTTCGTACATTCCATGACAGAAAGTGTCATCCTTACACAGCTCTCTGGCAATATTTAAAAACTCTTCTATCAATTGCGGTTTCTTTGATGTATTACCAACCGTTATAGAATTACTTAAACAATTTGCAAAGGTTTTATCAACTGAAATAAAATTTGATGCAATAATCGCATTCCAAATGTTTTGTGTAGCCAATACATTCCTTTCCTTGGAGATATTTGTAAAAGCATTTGCATTTTTACCGGGATGCAGTGTGATTAAAAATAAACCAGTGTCAATTTAAAATTTTCTTGAGTGCATAGTTTGGAATTTTAAAATATTATTTGTTGAAATGAAGTCGAGCTGAAGTTTAATATCATTAACATCAGTTTTGCTATATAAAACTCGAAGAATAATATTGTTTTTCTTTAGCGCTTTTGGTGTGAAGAAGTAGGGTTCTACTTATATTTTTTTCTTTTAACAGTGGCATCATTTCTTGGTGTACACCTGGATCTCGCAAATAAAGTTTACTTTTGTGTCTTGCTTTATTTATGATTTTAAGATTTTGATTTTTTAGCTTTTGATTGATTTACGAGAGTTTAAATGGTAAGATTATACAGAAAAATAGGGGGACAAAAACTTTCAGTTCAGTTTTTGGTTTTGGTTTTACAGATTTCTCTTCATTTGGTGTTTTTTTGTTTCCATTTGTATTAATTGTTTCCATTTCAATTTCCCCCAAAATTCTAAAACGATTGTTGTTCATTTTATTAGCATTAGTAGGTTTAAATTCCGACAAATGTAGTTGAACATGATGGATACGCTTTCTTCGTTTACCGCTAATCTTAATGAACTCTTGAAGATCTTTCGCTAAATTGTTATCTTCAAACTTGTGAGGGCGACCGTTGCTGGAAAGGCTGAATTTTATTGATGGGGATTATATTAGGGTCAGACTGAATCGTTCTTTGGGTGTACTGTTCCAGTTGGATTATATATATTCGATCTATTTATTGCTTTTACGTGTACTAATAAATTTTTTTTGGTGTAATTATGAAAACACGTTTCTATGGTAGCATTTGTTTGAAATAATTTTTAATGTTTCGAAATTCAGGAAAATTTTATTTCAAACGAAAATTTGTGTAAACTGGAATATATTGGGGAAAATATTTGTGAAATTTTTTTAATTTATTGGTGATTAATCAAGATAATTTAACTGATTTTCCTCGTTATTGGAATAATTTGTTTGGTGGAAAGATTTGGTAAGATTTTTCTAATATAATTGATTTTATGGATATTTTATATATATCGGCGTGTGTGCATTTTTCTTTATAGGAATCTTTGATTTGAAGTTGGCTATAAAAACTATAAGAATCGTAGATCAGTTTGCGGATATTGGGTTTTAAATATAATGTTGTTGGAGTAACTAAATATTCCTGAATCAACAGTGTACATACAGTGGTGGAAAATTTAATAGGAACGATTCAATTTTTTTCTAATTTTATTCTTGTTGCCTTTATTTTTAAAGATCAAAATATTGGCTAAATTCGCCCCGAATGGCAAATATTTGGTCTATAATATTATGCAGAATTTTAACGTAATGTCTGTTTTTTTTATTTTGTCACTTGTTTTAAGTGGGCATGGCTTTCAATGAAAAATTAGCGACATCGACATGTTATCAAATTACATAGTAAAATTTAGCGATTACTGATCGGATCTATACAAGCTGTATATTTTTGGAAAATTTACAAAATTTCCTTAAGTCTTGCGTTATTTTTATCCAGAAATGGTCGCCCGACTTAAAATGACAGTGTTTTAAACATGAAAAAATTTTTTTTTGTTTTTAGCAATTTTAAAATAAAGTTAACAACACTGAAATTTTAAAGGGAATAGTTTTATGCTATACTTGCTACGATATAACAAATAAGTCAAGTTTTTTTCTATGTTAAGTATAAAGCATTTCCTATTAAAATTTCAGTGTGGTTAACTTTATTATAAAATCGCTAAAAGCAAAGAAAATTTTTTTTATGTTTAAGGCACTGTCATTTAAATTCTGGCGACTATTTCTTGATAAAAATAATGCAGAAGTTAAGGAAATTTTGTAGGATTTCCAAAAATATACAGTTTGTATAGATCCAATCAGTACTCGCTAAATTTTACTCTGTAATTTGATAACAGGTCGATATCGCTAATTTTTCATTGACAGCCACGCCCACTTAAAACAAGTGACAAGATAAAAAAACAGACATTATGTTAAAATTCTGCGCAATATTCTAAACTACATATTTGCCTCCCGGGGCGAATTTGGCCACTATTTTGATATTTAAAAATAAATGCAACGAAAAAAAAATTAGAAAAAACTTGAATCGTTCCTATTAAGTTTGCCACCACTGTATATAATTTTCGTGGAAGGACAACTTATTTAACGTAAAAAGATAGTCAAATAGATCAACCATCGTCCATGTATATTGGGCATAAATGTTTTTTTTTTAACATTTTGGTCATAAAGCCTTTTGGTCAAATTAAATTTTTTGTTACCGCTACAATAAAAATCAATAACCTTTTGTTTATTACTTTTTTTTAATATTTTAGGCAAAAAATATTTTTTTCTTCATACATTTATTTTTACCGGCAAAACTGTTGAGTATATAGAAAAACGTTATATGAACAGATTAAAGGAATTGTAATTTTTAATTTTTTTAAAATTGTTTGAGCAAAATCGGACTAGTGGTTCTCGAGTTATGTCAAAAAAAGATATATCTCGATTCCTAGGGGTGACCCAGCGAAACGCCGGGACACGTATAACTTCTTTTTTACCGATATAACTTTCCTCGGTAGTTTGAACCCTTCCCGATCACTGACCCCTACCATTTGTCTCACAGTGTAATACATTTAAATTAATATATATACCACCTATATCCGGCCGAAGATGGAATACAACTCCCATATATGGGCAGGGGCTTCAAAGTCTATTTTGGAGCTTTTGGACCGTGTACAAAGGAGGGCGTCATTAATGACTGTAGGGTATCCAGCTCTATTGACTCGTTGGAGCATCGTCGGAATGTGGCTTGTGTAACACTGTTCTATCGTTACTACCATGGGAGGTGTTCTGCTGAGATAAGTGCACTTATCCCGATGCCCCATGTTTTTGGCCGTAACACGCGCTTGTACAGTAGATCTCATCCGTTTGTGGTTGATTGTCCAGTTAGTCGCACAACGAATTATAGAGAGAATTCGTTCATTAGTCGAACCGCCCGTATGTGGAATAAACTCCCCGCAGATGTCTTTCCTGATACTTACAATTTAGGGAAATTCAAGTCAAACGTTCACAAACACTACTCCCTCTTTCCTCCTTCCCATAACCTATTTTCTTGATATCAACACAATGCATTGCATTAGTAGGGGGCATCCCCTGAGTATTGGTCTATTGTAAAAAAAAAAAAAAAAAAAAAAAATATAATTAAAAGCTGGCCAATTTTCTTGTTATTTCTATATTTATCTTTCATAACTTGGATAATTTCTTTACCTTCAATATACTTTATCTCTGCCAGATTAATAGTTTATTTCAGTTAAAGTCTTAAACTTTTATACAACACTTTTAAATTTATACTAAAGAATTTATCCAAATGCTGACCGAGGGTTACTTTTATGCAGATTATAAAATAAATTTCCCCCATTAATTATTTCTAATTTTTTTTTTTATATTATATTTGTTTAATTTTAATAAACTTCTGATTATAATGGATTCATACATGAAATTTTAAAATTTTGTTTATTTCGAAAAGTGAAGTTAAAGGTATGGGGTAGGTAGGTAGAGGAACTTTATTTTTTTTTCTTATATTGGGCTGATAACCAACATTTACTAATATCAGCATGGAGGGTGGGATAAGGTTGTGTGTAGCAAATTACACCAAACGCTACATATTGATCATCAGGACTTCGTCTTCTTCTTCTTCTCTTTCTTTTTTTTATGAATATTGTTATTTCACTATCTAGCTACCTCAATTTAAAATCATTTGTAACTGATTCTACGGACAATTTTTCTGGGAACTAATCACACTCCCCCCAACGACGAGAACGGCCTGATTAATAGGTAGCCCCGTTCCCAAAAGTATTAGACCTCCATTCGAGAATCGTTACAAACTCCATTGAAGATACAGACAAAGAACGTGGAAGACCATTGTTATTTTATTTCTTATTATTTTCGATTGAAGATTCTTCAGATTGCGTATTTTTTTTTTTTTTTGAGACGACTTTTAATGGCTGAATACCAACATCGAATGACTTAAATAGGAGATTCATACCAGAAGGCTGACTTTTATCCGGGGGCAATTTTAAAGCCGGAATACCGGAATACCAATTGCTTGAATTACAGATTTATTAAAATTATTGCCTTCCTTGGTTATTAATAAATTTTTCAATTAGTATATATAATAAAGGATTTTAAGAAATTTCAGAATTTTTTTAAGCTTTCAAATAAATTTGATTAAATTTTCGGAGCAAGAAATTTTTAGAACTGTCTTGCTTGAAATATAAATGGAATCTTAGCTTTTGTTTAATAACTTTTAAGATATTTGTCAAATTTTTTAATTTGAAATTTTATTAAAAACTAGACTTCATATAGATCACGGTTTTTGAGAGAACAAAAATTCCTGAAAAAAAAACTGAAAAAATTTTGGAAAAACATATTTCTATTGGAAAATGTTTAATCGCTAAAACCGTTCCTCTTCATGTTCGTAATTATCGCTAAAATATTTAATATATTCAATGTATCGTTATTAAATTTATTTTTTTTTTATATTTGGAAATGTTCAAGTTTGTTAACCTATACAGTAACTTTATCACCACTTAGGGAGCTTAAGATGAAAAATTTTTTAACTTTTGTTGATGTGGTTTTGGAATATTCGAAAATTGTCCCACGATTCCAAAAATATTACAATATTTTTTTTTATCCATAAAACGTAGCCCTAACTAGAGCCATTTGAGTCCCTTAAGAGGGGGGGGGGACTGAAAATGATAAAGTTATCTTGTTTGGTAAAATGATACTTAAATGATAAAAAATGTTCCCGTGACTTCATAAAAAATTTTTTTTAACATTAAAAAAAGAATAAAAAAAAATTTCCCTGCGGCGCAATTTAAGTATATCAGCTCTGAAATTGCATTTTTCATCAATTATTATTTTATGTTCCAAATCTTCAAAATAAACAACAAAAAATGGACATTTACAGGGTTTTACCAAAACTAAAATAGCGTGATTTTAGACTTTTTATTTTTTCGAAGGTCCAAAATTTAACAAAATGCCATTAATTCAATTCACGTTCAGCGGATTAGTATAAAAAAGCCTCATTTTTGAAATCGTGAGAAAATTTCCTTTCATTTGAGTACAATTTTAGTTCATATTCATTTTTTACTTTTTTCGATCGAAAAATGTCTCTAGTTACACTCTAAAAAATTCTTGGAAATATACTACTATAAAATGGGTAAAGTTTTGTTTAATTTTATAAAAATTCGTTAAATATTAGGGTATTCAATCGATTAACCGTTACTCGATTAATCGATGAACTCCTTTCAAAAATTTGTTCGGGTAATTTAAAATGGCCAGTTTCGAGTAACGAATTACTCGAGTTATTTCGGTCGATTAATCGAGTAACTCGAGTAAATATAATTTTTTCTTAATTTATACCAATTTGTTTTTAATATTCTGACTACTTTTTTTTATTTTTTTATAGATTTTAAAGTAATGTTTCAGTTACAATTTTAATTTAAGTATGATATGATTTATATAAATTTATACTGATTCAATTTTGAAAGAATTTATTTGTTTTACGATTTGATTCGATATTGAAGGCAACCATTATTGGTTAAATTAATTTGTTAAAATTGAATCAGTTCGTTTGACTATGAGAAACGAATCAACAAAAATTAAATTGATTCTTTGAATAAAATAGTGATGGAATTTAAATTCTTATGGATTCGTTCAAAATTTAATCAGAGTTAAAAATCTAATTAAGGAATTATATTTTTGAAGGTCTGTATTTGAAGGTACTGTGTAAGAAAAATAGAATTCCCAAAGAAGACCTTTATAAAAATTTAAGGAAAGTCTTTTAAAAAGCAAAACACCTTAACTGTATATTTTTAGAAGATCTCTTTAACTTTAAGTAAAAACATCCAAAGCTTACTACAAACAAAAAGGGGTATGAAAAAAAAAACTTGATATAATCTTAATAACTTTGAATCTAAAAATTATTTGAATGCATTTTTTCACTAAAAAATTTCATTCACACATATTCACAGTTTTTAGATTTTATTTTTTATCCTTCTCCTCTAAAGAAATAAAAAATCTAGTTGGGTTCATTTTAAATCAAGCCATCCAAAAGTTTTAAGCTTTTTAGAATACTGCGCTACAAATTATTTTTAAACTAGTATTTAACAGACCTCTCTTAGATTTCAAAGTTAACTTAAATAAATGATCTAAACAATTCTTTACACTTCTACTTACGGATTTATTTTAGTTTTTAGTTTGTTGTGTTTTGTTACTAATAAGCTATAAAACCTACAAAAAATGGATAATTTTTGCGAAAAAATAATGAAATAAATTTGTTACTCGAGTAATTTTAAACCTTACACGATTAATCGAGTTACTCGAGTAATTTTAAAATCTTACACGATTAATCGATTAATTTAAAACCTTAAAATAGAGTTACTCGAACAAAGCAAAACCCGAGTAATTTGAATAACTAGTAAATATATACAAAAAATGCGAATACTTTTTTTGTACACACTTCCCTAAAGTATTTTTAGACATCTATTTACAAATAAACACATTGTGCCTAAAATTACTATTCTTTTGTTAAATAAAATTTTTACGCACAAAGTTGGTAAATATAAAAACTTATATTAGTAATAAATACTCTGAAATTTTAAATTGAAAGAGATTGAAAAAATGTTCAAATAATAAAAAAAAGCAAAAACGGATTATTTTTTGTGCATTACTATATTTCTACAAGCACATTATTATCTGCAAAAAGCAACATAACAACCCAGTCAGAAATCGCCAGTGGTACAAAAAATCAAGCACTGGCATACCACTGGGTAACCACGGTATTAAAAATAAATGACTGGCAGAACACTCATATGGGACGCTTTGCCAGCGTTTGCAAAAAGCGTTTTACCAGTATTTGTTTTACAAAAATTTCGGTGGTTTATAAAAAAAACCACTGGCAAAGAATTGGCTTAGAGTGATATGCCAAGGTTAGCAACCAATGGTTATCCAGTGATACCTAGCCAATGCTACCAGGCGTACAAAAATCAATTCACTGGAAAACCAATGATTTTATAAAAATACTGACGCTTCGTTAAAAAATGTTTGTAGTCGGAAGGTTCCGAGTTCAAATCCGGTTGCAAGCAAAAAAATTTTTTTGGATTTTTTTTAATTTAAAATTTTTTTTGTTTTACAAAATCAATTTTTTTTTTGTGGGAAAGCTCCTTCAAGAACAAGTTTTTTTTGCCCTCCCAACACTGGCATACTAGTTACTAAAAATTGTTTGCCAGTACTAGCATTTTGGCACAGCCAGTAGTTGTCCAGCTATTATCACTCATTTATATGTTTAGCCATTAAATATTATATGTCTCGTTAGCTCAGTGGGTAGAGCAATCGTCTGCCAATATGACGGCCTGGGTTCAAATCACGGCAGGACCAACAAAAATGAACATATGGACTTTTTTTAAATTTTATTTTGGAAAATATATTTCCAGACCACCTATTTATTGGTTTTGCCAGCGATTTGCCAACGTTTAAAAATTTTGTTCCTCCAGTGCTTTTCCGGCGCTTTTTGAACAGCCGGTCCTTTTGTCTAATGATGTTATCAGTTTGGGAATGGGAAAGCACTTTTTGCCAGTACTTGTACCACCTGTTAAAGTGCTTTGCCACCGCTTTCCCGTTTGTATTTTTCTGACTGGGAAGTCTCCAATATACACAAATTACCTGCACTTGTACGTACAAACCATACGTCAATGTGGCAATATTTGTGAAAAGGAGACACGGAGGAAATAAGAAGATAAACAGAGAAAATCTGAAGGATAATGTTTGTATATGTCTGTTTGATCACTTCTGAAATTATTCATATAGAGACAATCTGACAATAAAAATATAAACAATAATACAATTTAATGGAAGATCACTGATGAAGCCTGTCCATAAAAAGGCAGAAACTAGATCCAGTCCGATTTGCAAATTTAATGTGTTTATAACTTTTGAAGAAGGTTTATTCTTCTTCTTAACCTCAAACCTACTAAATTAGAATTAATAAAAATACGTATTAATGACAATATTAATTGTATTTGGTCTATACGACGCGTTTGAAAAAACAACACTTTACTATAGAAATTGTTTTTGGTTTGCAAGCAGCAGCACTCATCCAAAAGTAAGGAAATTGGATACCCCATGTATCACATGGGTACCACAATTTGCATGTCCGCAATGCTGCTTGAACGCCGTAAAAAGAAGTAATTTTTACTTTGAATCATTACAGGCGATGAAAAATGAATCCGTAACGACAACCCGAAGCGCAAGAAATCGTACTTGAAGCCCGGACAATCAGCCAAATCAACGCCAAATACATGGCACCTGTATTTGGTGGGACCAGAAGGGTCCCATCTATTATGAGCTGCTGAAATCGGCCAAGACGATCACAAGGGACCATAATATTATTCCGTCATAACTACGCTCGGCGACATGTTGCAAAAACTAAAAACTATTTAGAAAATAGTGATTGAGAAGTTTTGCCTCACCCGCCTTCTGGTAAGAGAACGAAAGAGAACGCTCTCACTGGAATACGCTTCACTTCAGAACAGGGTATCCGAAATTGGCTTTCTTCGTTCTTGGCCTCAAAAAATGAGCAGTTCTCTTGGCGTGGAATCCATATGTCCCCAGAAAGATGGGAAATAGCCAAGGATGGCAAGGACTTTCAATAAATTTATATTGTACCAATGTTTTAAAATAAACGCCCAAAATTTGCCAAAAATCCCGAATTTTTAAGTTATACACGAGAATGAGACGGATATTATTATTAATACATAAAATACGTACTTAAAATTAATTTGTTTTTTTATTAACAAAAAAAAAGTTTTTGGTTGCTTCAAAATAAGCACAGCTGTAGTATATATACTAGAGTTCGTCATAAAAATTTGATTTTCGGATATCATCACTTTTTTAAAGTTTTTGCATAGAAATAGAGAATGGGGTTTTTTTATTTCAACTCCTTCCACTGGCGCAAGTCGTCCAAAAACGCCGATTTTATTCGATTCTACAACAAAATTTAATATAAAAAACTTTTTTTTTTTGCATTTTCAAAATATACCAGATAGCCATTAGAGTGGTTCGAAAATCCACTTTTTTCAAAAACTTCTAAAATTTCCGGCTGAGTACATGGGTACAACAATTTTGGATACATCGCGAACCGTTACAAAGATATTAGCTAATCAAATTTGGATTTTTTTTAATTCAATGAAAAAGTATTTGAGCTAATTAATTAGTTTAATATTAATCTTGCACCATATATGGAATCATACGTAATTAATATCTCATAGCATTTAATGTAATATATAATCATATATAAAAATATCTTACATCATACAACCAACAAATTTTCATAAGAGCCCGAGTAAAAAAAATTATATATAATCCTATATGGCATATATTACAATATATAATTATACATGTCGTATATATAATTATATATGACGTTTTTTCACAAAATTTTTCCTTATATTATGCCATATAAAATTTCATCTAATTAGATATCGGCCTTCATAATATTAGATATGGCATATATTATTATATATTAAATGACATGGTTGATCTTATTGCATATATAGTTATATATAGAACTATATCTTAATATATATGGTGGCATTTTAGCAATATATAATTATACATGGTATCATTTAAAAAATATATAATTATATATGGTGACAGTTAAACTAGATATTATCATATATGGTGCCATTTAAACAATATATGGTCATATATGGTACCTCATTAACAAATTCTTTAATTCAGTTCCAGATATGATAATATATGGTACTATATATAGTGCGATATATATTTATATATGGTGCTATTTAAGCAATATATTATCATATACTGTGACATTCAAACCATATATTATCATATATGGTGCCATTCAAACCATATATTATCATATATGGTACCATTTAAACCATATATTATTATATATGGTGCCATTTAAACAATATATGACCATATATGGTACCTCATGATCAACATTTTTAATACAGTTCCAGATATGATATATATATTTAATCCTTTAATTCCCAGTGGAACATAGGGCCGCAACGTAGGTTTCAGTAATCATTTCAATCAGATATGATAATATATGATACTATATATAGTGCCATATATATTTATACATGGTGTTATTGAAGTAATATATTACTATATATGGTGCCATTTAAACCATATATTATCATATATGGTGCCATTTCAACAATACATGCTAATATATGGGACCTCATGAACAACATTTTTAATACAGTTTCAGATATAATAATATATGCTACTATATATGGTGCAATATATATTGATATATGGTATCATATGTACCCGAGTAAAAAAAATTATATATAATCATATGTGGCATATATTACAATATATAATTAGACATGTGGTTATGTATATCCATATATAATTATATATGAGGTTTTTTCCGAAAAATTTTCCTTATATTATGCCATATATAATTTCATCTAATTAGATATCGGCCTTCATAATATTAGATATGGCATATATAATTATATATTACATAACATGGTTGATCTTATTGCATATATAGTTATATATAGAACTATATCTTAATATATATGGTGGCATTTTAGCAATATATAATTATATATGGTATCATTTAAACAATATATAATTATATATGGTGACAGTTAAACTAGATATTATCATATATGGTGCCATTTAAACAATATATGGTCATATATGGTACCTCATAAACCAAATCTTTAATTCAGTTCCAGATATGATAATATATGGTACTATATATAGTGCGATATATATTTATATATGGTGTTATTTAAGCTATATATTATCATATATGGTGCCATTCAAATCATATATTATCATATATGGTGCCATTCAAACCATATATTATCATATATGGTACCATTTAACCCATATATTATCATATATGGTGCAATTTCAACAATATATGCCCATATATGGTACCTCATGAACAATATTTTTAACACAGTTCCACATATGAAAATATATGCTACCATATATAGTGCCATATATATTTATATATGGTGTTATTAAAGCAATATATTACCATATATGGTGCCATTTAAACCATATATTGTCATATATGGTGCTATTTCAACAATATATGCTCATATATGGTACCTGATGAACGACATTTTTAATACAGATGCAGATATGATAATATATGCTACCATATATAGTCCCATATAAATTGATATATGGTGTCATTTAAACAATATTAATATATAGACATATATGGTATCATTTAAACAATATATTGTCATATATGGCACAATTTAAACAATATATGGTCAAATTTGGTACCACATCAACATTTTGAATACAATTCCATATATGGTTTACTTTGAATAATGTAAAACTGTATGGCGCTATAAAAAATATTATCAGATATGTTACTTCATTAACAATATTTATAATACAGTGTCATATATTGTAATATATGTATATCATTCAATATATATTGATGTATGGTAATGGTACAATAATTCCAATATCAGTTGAGATACAATTTGTGGGTCCATATCAACAATTTGTTCACGTACATTTAACATATATATTTGTACATTTAAGTTATAATTTATAAACACTTTATAAAGTTAAATAGTTCTATAAACCTCGTCTAACTGTATAGAATGTTTATGAATATACGATTTAATATATAATAATTACAACAACAAATTGGTGCCATTATCTAAAATTTAATTTAATGTTAACTTATAATAAAATAAAAATGTATTTCCTAAAAATAAAAATATAGTGTTAATTAATGTTAATATACAATAGGTTTAAGTTTACCATCCCAGACAGAAAAATATAATTCGGCTGGCAAACCGTTGGCGATGGTCGGTTATGCGTTGGCAGAACGTTGCATTAACTATCTTGGCAAAAAAAATTGATTTCAAAAAACATTTTTGAAAAAATTGAGAAAACTTTTTTTAATATTTGCTTTTAAAAACATGAAATTTAACCCAGTCCACCAGATTGTCAGCCAAGACCTCTACACTCTAATCTAACGAGACTTGTTATAGATGTGTGATAGCTACAAATTAAATGAATGATAAAAGCATTTCGAGCTAACTTATAAGCATCGAAAAAAGGTATTCCAGAAATTATTAAATGTATTTTAGAAAATTTTAATTGTATATCACAAAATATTATTTGCACTTCAGAAACTACAATATTACGCAAATTTAATTATTTATTTATTTAGTTGTGTCCAGAAATAATGAAATCTATTTCAGAATTTCATAGCTAATAGAGAAAAATTTCTCAAATACATTTCATAATTTCGGAAATACGATTGTTAATTTCTGAAATACAGTTTGATAATTTCTGAAATACAGTTGTGAATTTCGGAAATACAATTAATAATTTCTGAAACACAATTGATAAAACTGAACTTCAATTTACTAGTTCTGAAATACAATTCATAAATGTGAAAAATAATTGATGAGTTCTGAAACACAATTGATAAAACTGAAATTCAATTGATTATTTCTGAAATACAATTGATAAATCTTAAAACAATTAATACAATTGGAAATGGTGTAGAGCGTCAAAAAGATGTAAATAAAATTATTTTATTCAAAGATTTCAATTTAATAAAAAAATAAATATATAATTTTATAAAAAAATTTATAGAAAAAAAAATTTTAATTTTATAAAAAGAAATTCATTTTGTAAAAGAAATGCATATTGAACTCGTTACCTTCTGAGTTTAAACCTTATTTTAACAAAATATTGTAATTTTTATACAATCAGTGCTCTGCCAGTCTATTATTTTTTGAACAGTTGGCAATATATGTCTGGGATCTTATTTAATCCCAAATAAATGGAGATCTTCCGTAGTACCCAAATATAATGCGGCATCTAATTTTATCTGTCATTTTTATGGATACTTTTAGATGTCAATCCCCAAATATATTGCTGTTTCTAATTCGATCTGCCATTTTAATACCGAAATAAATTGCTGGATCTAATTCGATCTGCCATTTTTCTGATAAATTTAGATCCAAGTTTTTCCCCAAATATATTGCTGGATCTAATTTGATCTGCCATTTTTCAGATCAATTTATATCTAAGTTTATCCACAAATATATTGCTGGATCTAATTCGATGTGCCATTTTTCAGATCAAATTAGATTTAAGTTTATCCCCAAATATATAGCTAGATCTAATTCGATCTGCCACTTTTTCGGATCAAATTAGATATACGTTTATCCACAAATATATTGCCGGATCTAATTTGATCTGCCAAAATTGAGATCAAATTAGATCTAAGTTTATCCCCAAATATATAGCTGGATCTAATTGGATCCGCCATTTTTCGGATCAAATTAGATCTAAAAATATCCGCAAATATATAGCTGGATCCGCCAATTTTCGGATCAAAATAGATCTAGGTTTATCCCCAAAGATATCACTGGACCTCCCAATTTGGAGATATAACTTGATCTTAGTTTATCCCCATATATACAATGGGATCTAATACCATATGATTGGATACACCCAATTTTGAGATCTAATTGGATCAGCTAGATATTACAGCAGGTCTTAAACAATATCAAATTGGATATAATTAGATATTTCGCGAGATCAATTTTTTTTACTCGGGTATTGACATTTAAACCATACATTATGATATATGGTGCCATTTCAACAACATTTTTAATACAGTTCCAGATATGATAATATATGATACCATATATAGTACCATATATTTTGATATATCGTATCATTTAAACAACCCGAATAAAAATAGTTACATATAGTCATATATGTGATTAAGTTATATCTGTATAAATATACAGTTTCATCCGAAGAATGGCCCGATATATTTTTATCAATTGTTTATAAATTTTTATCTAATTGTATCAGTTTAGATCAGACCTGATTAAATTATGTGTTAATCAGATGAAATTGTATCCCATTTTTGACTTGATGCAATTTTATCGGTTTATATGTAATGGTGTCAGGTTTGATCGTAATTGGTTCAATTTTATATAAATAAAATATAATTGTATCCGACATTTTCCTTATACAATTGTATTAAAGTTTTAAACTGATATCAGGTCAAAATTGGGATATAACTATATAATTTTGTATAAAATATATCTATTTGGACCTAAACTGATACCATGTGATATAATCATAATGTGATATATCAGGTCAAAAATCAGATACAATTTCATCTGATTAACACATAATTTAATCAGGTCAGATCTAAACTGATACAATAAGTTAAAAACTGATAAACAACTGATACAATTTTATCGTTCCATTTTTCGGATCAAATGGTACATGGATGACTCTAAGTTATATATTACCATATAAAGCTCCATATTATTTTTTTTAATACCCGAGTAAAAAAAATTGATCTCGCGCAATATCTAATCATATCCAATTTGATATTGTTTAAGATCTGCTCTAATATCTAGCTGATCCAATTAGATCTCAAAATTGGGTGTATCCAATCATATCGTATTAGATCCCATTGTATATATGGGGATAAACTAAGATCAAGTTATATCTCAAAATTGGGAGGTCCAGTGATATCTTTGGGGATAAACCTAGATATATTTTGATCCGAAAATTGGCGGATCCAGCTATATATTTGCGGATATTTTTAGATCTAATTTGATCCGAAAAATGGCGGATCCAATTAGATCCAGCTATATATTTGGGGATAAACTTAGATCTAATTTGATCTCAATTTTGGCAGATCAAATTAGATCCCGCAATATATTTGTGGATAAACGTATATCTAATTTGATCCGAAAAAGTGGCAGATCGAATTAGATGTAGCTATATATTTGGGGATAAACTTAGATCTAATTTGATCCGAAAAAGTGGCAGATCGAATTAGATCCAGCAATATATTTAGGGATAAATATAGATCTAATTTGATCTCAATTTTGGCAGATCTAATTAGATCTAGCAATATATTTGTGGATAAACTTAGATCTAATTTGATCCGAATAATGGAAGATCGAATTAGATCCAGCAATATATTTGGGGATTAAGTAAGATCTAAATTTATCCAAAAAATTACAGATAAAATTAGATCCAGTAATATACTTCGGGATTGCGTAAGATCTTAACTTTTCCGATAAATTGCAGATCGAATTAAATCCAGTGATATATTTGGGGATTTGGTAGGATCTTAATTTATCCCATAAATTACAGATCGAATTAGAAACTGCAATATATTTGGAGATTGACATCTAAAGCTATCCAGAAAAATGACAGCTAAAATTAGATCCCTCATTATATTTGGGTACTACGTAAGATCTCCATTTATTTGGGATTAAATAAGATCCCAGACAGATATTGACAACAGTTCAAAAAATAATACACTGGAAGAGCACTGATTTTATAAAAATTACAATATTTTGTTAAAATAAGGTTTAAACTCAGAAGGTCTCGAGTTCGATACCTTTCACGGCTATGCATTTTTTTTATAAAAATGCGCATTCTCCTTGCTGGTCTTATCGAAATTTTTTCAATAATTTTTTTACTTTGTAATTTACTTGTAAAAATTGTAAATAAATTGTAAAACAGAAAGTGATATTAATTTATGATATTCAGTCAAACTAAAATAACATTCATTTACTTAAAAATAACAGATCAACTAAAAACATTTCCCCCATTCAAAAGAATTTCTTTTTATAAAATTATAATTTTATTTTCTATAAATGTTTTTATAAAATTTTATTTTTTTTATTAAATTGAATTTTTTTTTAAATAATTTTATTTACATATTTTTAACGCTCTACACCATTTCCAATTGTATCAATTGTTTTTAAGATATATCAATTGTATTTCAGAAATAATCAATTGAATTTCAGTTTTATCAATTGTATTTCAGAACTTATCAATTATTTTTCAGATTTATGAATTGTATTTCAGAACTAGTCAATTGAATTTCAGTTTTATCAATTGTATTTCAGAAATTATTAATTGTATTTCCGAAATTCACAACTGTATTTCAGAAATTATCAAACTGTATTTCAGAAATTATCAATTGTATTTCAGAAATTATGAAATGTAATTTAGAAATTTTTCTCTATTAACTATGATAAACCATCAACAAGTTCTGAAATAGATTTGATTATTTCTGAAATACAATTATTAAATTTCTGAAATACATTCCATAATTTCTAAAATACATTTAAAATTTCTGAAATACATTTAATAGCTTCTGAAATACAGTTAATATTGTAGTTGCTGATGAGTTACCATATATGATGGCACCATATATGACAATATATTGTTTAAATGGCACCAATATGGAGCTTTATATGGTAATATATAACTTAGATTCATCCATATACCATTTGATCCGAAAAATGGCCCGATAAAATTGTATCAGTTCTTATTTGTATCAGTTGTTATCTAATTGCATCAGTTTAGATCTGACCTGATTAAATTATGTGTTAATCAGATGAAATTGTATCAAATTTTTGACCTGATACAATTTTATTGGTTTATATTACATGGTATCAGTTTAGGTCCAAATAGATATATTTGTATACAAAATTATATAGTTATATCCCAATTTTGACCTGATATCAGTTTAAAACTTTGATACAATTGTATAAGGTAAATGTCGGATACAATTATATTTTATTTATGTAAAATTGAACCAATTACGGTCAAACCGATAGAATTGTATCAGGTCAAAAATCTGATACAATTTCATCTGATTAACACATAATTTAATCAGGTCAGATCTAAACTGTTACACTTAGATAAAAATTGATAAACAATTGATAAAAATATATCGGGCCATTCTTCGGATGAAAGTATATATTTATACAGATATAACTTAATCACATATATGACTATATGTAACTATTTTTCCTCGGGTTGTTTAAATTATACGATATATCAAAGTATATGGTACTATATATGGTAGCATATATTATCATATCTGCATCTGTATTAAAAATGTCGTTCATCAGGTACCATATATGAGCATATATTGTTGAAATGGCACCATATATGACAATATATGGTTTAAATGGCACCAAATATGATAATATATTGCTTAAATAACACCATATATAAATATATATGGCACTATATATGGTAGCATATATTATCATATGTGGAACTTTATTAAAAATATTGTTCATGAGGTACCATATATGGGCATATATTGATAATATATGGTTTAAATGGTACCATATATGATAATATATGGTTTGAATGGCACCATATATGATAATATATGGTTTGAATGTCACCGTATATGATAATATATTGCTTAAATAGCACCATATATAAATATATATCGCACTATATATAGTACCATATATTATCATATCTGGAACTGAATTAAAGATTTGGTTTATGAGGTACCATATATGACCATATATTGTTTAAATGGCACCATATATGATAATATCTAGTTTAACTTTCACCATATATAATTATATATTGTTTAAATGATACCATATATAATTATATATTGCTAAAATGCCACCATATATATTAAGATATAGTTCTATATATAACTATATATGCAATAAGATCAACCATGTTATGTAATATATAATTATATATGCCATATCTAATATTACGAAGGCCGATATCTAATTAGATGAAATTATATATGGCATAATATAAGGAAAATTTTTCGGAAAAAACCTCATATATAATTATATATGGATATACATAACCACATGTCTAATTATATATTGTAATATATGCCACATATGATTATATATAATTTTTTTTACTCGGGTAGGGAACATACCATATATGGTGCCATTTAAACAGTATATTGTCATATATGGTGCCATTTAAACAATATATGGTCATAAATGGTAACTCAACTACAATATTAACTGTATTTCATAAATTATTAATTGTATTTCAGAAATATTCAAATCTATTTCAAAACTTGTTGATTGTTTATCATAGTTAATAGAGAAAAATTTCTAAATTACATTTCATAATTTCTGAAATACAGTTTGATAATTTCTGAAATACAGTTGCGAATTTCGGAAATACAATTAATAATTTCTGAAACACAATTGATAAAACTGAACTTCAATTGACTAGTTCTGAAATACAATTCATAAATGTGAAAAATAATTGATGAGTTCTGAAACACAATTGATAAAACTGAAATTCAATTGATTATTTCTGAAATACAATTGATAAATCTTAAAACAATTAATACAATTGGAAATGGTGTAGAGCGTCAAAAAGATGTAAATAAAATTATTTTATTCAAACATTTCAATTTAATAAAAAAATAAATATATAATTTTATAAAAAATTTATAGAAAAAATAATTTTAATTTTATAAAAAGAAATTCATTTTGTAAAAGAAATGCATATTGAACTCGTTACCTTCTGAGTTTAACAAAATATTGTAATTTTTATACAATCAGTGCTCTGCCAGTCTATTATTTTTTGAACAGTTGGCAATATATGTCTGGGATCTTATTTAATCCCAAATAAATGGAGATCTTACGTAGTACCAAATATAATGCGGCATCTAATTTTATCTGTCATTTTTATGGATAGTTTTAGATGTCAATCCCCAAATATATTGCTGTTTCTAATTCTATCTGCCATTTTAATACCTGAATAAATTGCTGGATCTAATTCGATCTGCAATTTATGGGAAAAATTAAGATTTTACCAAATCACTAAATATATCACTGGATTCAATTCGATCTGCAACTTATTGAAAAAGTTAAGATCTTATGCAATCCCGAAATATATTACTGGATCTAATTTCATCTGTTACGTAATCCCCAAATATAATACTCGATCTCATTCGATCTGCCGTTTTCCAGATAAAGTTAGATACAACTTAATCCTAAAATATATATGTGACCTTCTCCGAGAAAAGGGACCTAGTGTGTGAAAATAAATTTTTGAGAAGAACGCATTTAAAGTTTCATAACGCATTATCACTTTAAACACACCTTCAGTTGGGATATGCGATTTGGCATGGTTAGGTGCCTCAACTCATTTCATCTTATTCTACACACTTTTAGGTTCCAGAATCCACTCTTAAGTCCAAACCCGTTTTTTGACACACTAGGTCCCTTCTCTCGGAGAAGGTCACATATACCTACATCTACTTTTTCGTATAAATTTAGATCCAAGTTTATCCTCATATATATTGCTGGATCTAATTCGATCTGCCATTTTTCTGATAAGTTTAGATCCAAGTTTATCCACAAATATATTGCTGGATCTAATTCGATGTGCCATTTTTCGGATCAAATTAGATCTAAGTTTATCCTCAAATATATTGCTAGATCTAATTCGATCTGCCACTTTTTCGGATCAAATTAGATCTAAGTTTATCCACAAATATATTGCTGGATCTAATTCGATCTGCCAAAATTGAGATCAAATTAGATATAAGTTTATCCACAAATATATAGCTGGATCTAATTGGATCCGCCATTTTTCGGATCAAATTAGATCTAAAAATATCCCCAAATATATAGCTGGATCCGCCAATTTTCGGATCAAAATAGATCTAGGTTTATCCCCAAAGATATCATTGGACCTCCCAATTTTGAGATATAACTTGATCTTAGTTTATCCCCATATATACAATGGGATCTAATACGATATGATTGGATACACCCAATTTTGAGATCTAATTGGATCAGCTAGATATTACAGCAGATCTTAAACAATATCAAATTGGATATAATTAGATATTGCGCGAGATCAATTTTTTTTACTCGGGAGGGCATACATTATTATATTTTAAAATATATAGCTTATATGCCACCATATGTGATCATGTATTATGTTATATATGATAATTTACAATTGTATATGACAACAGATCTGTCATATCTCATTATGTATAGCATATATGGTTGATATCTAATCTTATAAAAGACAGTATATAAAAATATATGGTTATATAAGGTACCACATAGGAAACATATAATAATATATGGCTATTAATGACAATATATATACTCACATATTATAAGATAAAACATGATATTACTATATATGACTATTAGGCCGGGTCGATTTGTGAGGAAAATCGTATTCTAGGGATCAAAATAAGAAACTTTGCCGAAGGAACCATACCTCTTAAACGAATTCTACTACCCCCCAACTGTTGACTTTTGTCCCGTAGGGTCAAGTTTTGAAAAATCACACTTTGACCCATTTAGAGTGCCCCAATCGAGTCCAAATGTATGACCGACCCCCACTAACTTTGGAGGGCCAATCCACCCATGCCAGTGGCACACCCCCTGGAACTCCCCTGGGGGGTTCCCCATACAAACATTTTAAAAAATCACCATTTTTGGCACTTTATTTTATTATTTTTTATTTATTTTTATTATTTTATTTATTTTTTCTCCTTAGAAATTTATTTAGTCAGAACATATGTAAATGAAAAAATTAATTTAACTTAGTAATAGAAAAGAAAAAATAAAAAATTACTGTTTGAAGTCTTTTTTGCTTTCAAGTCTGGGCAATTTCGCACGGCTCTCTAATGTCGTCGCCATAACAGCTTCTACATTTTCCGGTATAACTCGTTTGGAAACGCTAGCTAGCAATTGAACGTGTCGTTCTGTTTCTTGTATGTGTGATGGAATTTTTGGATCATTAAACGGTGGATCATCTTGATTTAAATATTCTTTCAAAGTATCGTATGGAATGCTTCGCGTGAATGGTGGTTCAAATACGTCATTTATGTCATTCATATTGATCATTTCCGTGTAACTTGTGCAATAAAAGTTTATATCTGGTTTTTTATAAGCTCTAAGTCCCGTTGGGTCGTCAACATCGGTTCGATAGCGTAGAATTATCTTGATAGCACAGTCGCGCTTTTCTTTGCTATCATCAAACAACATTGATAACAAGATATTTTCCGAATGCGCATAATATGAATTATCTGTAATTACTTTATTGACAATTTTGCGTAAACGAGGTTCTAGAAATCTTGACCAACTAATGAATTTGAAAAATAATCTACTACCGTACACGACAGAGCTGTAATACTTGATATTGAAGTACATTGGCACATAACATGTAATTATAAATTCAACCAGTATTCTTAAATTTGCATCTGGATTTTCCGTTGTCACATATAATCGTAATAGTCTAGCGGCCTTGGTGAGCCACCGAGAATGTACAATTTTCCCTGGTTTGATGTTTGCCAGATCCACTGAAACCACGCCGCTAGAAATTACATGGGCCATGTCGTATAAGTACTTGGAATCGGTGGAAAATTAAATTTTTTCTGGAGCAGGGGGCATATTTTTCAACTCAATTTTCTGAAAGCCGGTCACCACCTGAAAATATATAAAAATAAAACAATTAAAAACGGTTGACAATTATAATAAATGAGTGATAGCAATAACTTACCGGAAGAGTTTCACAAGTTTCGATTTGACGGCTCAATTTTCCGGTTGCCGATCTTGGTCCAGTGCTGGTTGATTTATCCAAAGCTTCAAACAAATGCCGAAACGGAAGTTCGTTGAAGTGTAGAAGGCAAACGAACCAATGCAATGGTCTTTTTAACAGCAATTCGAATCGTCGTATAATTCCACCATTTGGGCCAGTGTTTGTTGGCTCACCGTCAGTGCATATGCCAATTAATGCATCCAGTTATATATTTTTATCGTTGAAAAAATCATTTAATTTGGTTGTTTTGTATTCAGCGGTTTCATGTTCCAGTCTTACGTAACCAATCAATTCAGAATTCGGTTCTCTCAAAATAACAAGATGAGGTTCTTTTACCATTCTAGTATGATACTTCTCATCAATTGTATCTCTCGTTAAAGTATCATCTTTTCTGCCATCGAATGAAAATGCTAACAAATTGGTATCATCTAACCGTTTGCGAAGCACTTCTTGTCTGCATTTCTCTTTTTCTCGGCGAACTTTCGATTTATCCATGATGAGAGGTTTGCCATGGATATCTTTCATTTTAAAATCTTGGAAAAGAGCTGTTCCCATTGCTGATGCTACTCTATCAGGCACGCCAAATCTGTCACATACCAAGGCAAAGTTAAAACAATCGTATCTCTGTGTGTATTGTGAACTTGTGCTTATATCCAAATCTTCTTGAACCGGTGGCGGTGCGTATGTTGAATCATCGGGATCTTGGTATGTTGGCATTGATGACATAGACGTTGCTCCTTGCTCTTCAATTTCCATCGCAAATCCATCCATTGTTAGACTTCTCTGATTATGTTGATCGTGCATAAACTCTGGAGCTGCCTTCAAATCGCATTTACATGTTCCAATGAAAAAAATTGTTTCCAGAGATTTTACATACTCTGTAAATTGTTGGGGTTTGTTTCTTCTCTTGATTTGCTCTTGATATTTGTCAAGCAATCTATTCAATTTATTACATACACTTTTTTTCAGCATTATTTCCATACCAAGTTTTTCCCAAATTCCAATCAACTTATCTTGTACTTGAATAGTGAATGCTTTATAGGACAACTTTTTTTGTTCGCTCAAGTAAAAATAATATCTCAAGATATCCAGATGGGTTGGTAAATTAAGATCAGTCAAATCAGTAGACACACCAAAAACAGTAACATCATGCCTGGGTATATGACTCATTGGGTTTTCGATAGTTGTTGATGTTGTTATTGCTTCATCTTGCGGTGTAGAGGATGGTGGATTCATTGTAAACTTCTTGATTTGGAATGATTTTTTTTTAAATATTTTTTATCTCAAATTAGCACTTCACACTTCGAGTTCTTCACAACGACTTAATGCATTCACAAAAACTGTTGCGTTATATATGGTCTAGGAGACGAGGTAATAAGAATGAAATGGTAATTTCAATTCTACCTGTAACGGATTTTGTTGTCAAAACTGCCCATAAAGTACTTACATGTAAATTAAACGTTAATCTGACTACAAATTCTGTTAAGCAAGTGCGCCTTTTATTACTTCTGGAAAATCCTTTATGATAATTTTATGCTCAATTCTACCTATAACCGATTTTGTTGTCAAAACTGCCCATAAAGTACTTACATGTAAATTAAACGTTAATCTGACCACAAATTCTGTTAAGCAAGTGCGCCTTTTATTACTTCTGGAAAATCCTTTATGATAATTTTATGCTCAATTCTACCTGTAACCGATTTAGCTTAAGTAAGTTTACGACATGCAGCTGTGTCTTGTGGTGGCTTAAAAAACCCACACAACCTATTTTACGACTTCCAACAGAACGACACGTTCAATTGCTAGCTAGCGTTTCCAAACGAGTTATACCGGAAAATGTATAGGCTGTTATGGTGACGACATTAGAGAGCCGTGCGAAATTGCCCAGACTTGAAAGCAAAAAAAAATTCAAACAGTAATTTTTTTTATTTTCTTTTCTATTACTAAGTTAAATTAATTTTTTCATTTACATATGTTCTGACTAAATAAATTTCTAAAGAGAAAAAATTAATAAAATAATAAAAATAAATAAAATAAATAAAAAATAATAAAATAAAGTGCCAAAAATGGTGATTTTTTAAAATGTTTGTATGGGGAACCCCCCAGGGGAGTTCCAGAGGGTGTGCCACTGGCATGGGTGGATCGGCCCTCCAAAGTTAGTGGGGGTCGGTCATACATTTGGACTCGATTGGGGCACTCTAAATGGGTCAAAGTGGGATTTTTCAAAACTTGACCCTACGGGACAAAAGTCAACAGTTGGGGGTAGTAGAATTCGTTTTAGAGGTATGGTTCCTTCGGCAAAGTTTCTTATTTTGATCCCTAGAATACGATTTTCACTGAGCCATTATAAAATCGACCCGCCCTAATGACTATATATTAGGGTTATGACTACGGTTTGGGGTTCGGGAAATCCCGGGCGGGAATTCCCGGGAAATCCCGGGAAAAGTTTGCCGGGAATTCCCGGGAAAATAATATATTTTTCCCGGGAAAACGGGAAATTTTAAAAATATTAAATTTTTTATAAGTAACGTTTTCATTAATAAATGTGAAAAGAGAAGGCCAATGGTTAACGGTGGTATCTAAATTTGGTTAACCGACATCTAAATTTGGTTCACAAAAAAAAAAAAATTGATGGTCATGCAATTTCTCTTGAAGAAAACAACAACAAGAATAACGTTTCTGCTAAAATTAGCAAAGTACCCAAAGAAAAAAGTTAAAGCTGAATAGGCATTAAAGGTTTTATGGTAGGGCAAACATTTCCTGAAATGGTATCCAAATTAGCCGCAGCCAATCCGCACCATAACTAGATCTTCGTTTATTCGAGAAAGTTTTTATAATAAAAACCTTGCATTGCAAAAAAATGAAACCGATGTAAAGAACATTATATTAAATTACTACAATCATGTAAAAGATAACAATAGGAGACTTACTATAATCTTAGACGAATGGACAAGAATATCACAAAAGAGATATTTGAACATATGTATAATCGGAAATAATTCTTTTTATAACCTGGGGTTGGTTTATATATCAGGAAGATGTAATGCTGATGAAATAAGAAGAATTGTAGAAATAAGACTAGAAGAGTTTTATTTGTCTTTGGAAAATAACATTGTGGCCACCATATCTAATGGGCCAAGTGTGATGAAACGGCTTGTTTCCGACAGTCCAGTAGTAGGTGCTTTCTGCTGGAATCATGCAATTCATTTGGCAGTGCTGCGAGTAATTTATGTGAAATCAAATGTTCAACATTCTGATATTTTTTACTTTGAATTCTCACTACACAGACTGCATTTGTTTTGAAATAGTGTTTTTTTTAACAAAAATTACTTATATAGGTGGTTTTCATTAACAATTTTGTTCAAAAATATTTCTCGGGATTCCCGGGAATCCCGGGAATCAAATTTTTTCATTCCCGTTTCCCGGGAAATAAAAAAGTCCGGGAAATCCCAAACCCTAGTTATGACTTATTTTTAACAAAAATTTTACCTAACACCACGTGATATTAGTGAGGCAATACTAAATTAATAACAAAAATCGTGTTTGCGGGTCATTTTGGCAAAAAAAACCTTCCGCCCCAAATGCAATTTATAAAAATTATTTTTTATTATTATTTTTTGCAAAATCCGCTTAATTTACATAACGAATTATTACAAGAATTAGTGTAAACGACAAAAAATGTTTCCAAAAGTCCCTCCAAAAAGGTTTCGTAATTCTTACCGTAAATAGCTTTTAATACGCTTCCTTTGAGTCTCATTAGTTTAAAACTTCGGAGAAATATTTTAATTCAACTAAAATAATATAGACCAAATTTCAACCCTTTTGGTGAGGGAACTTTTTTGACAATAGAGAAAAAGTAAGATCGGGTTTTTTTTAAATATTTTTGTATTGCCTTTTTGGCTAGGGCATGTAAAATATAAAATGTAGTGTAGAGTATGTTTTCACGCAAATTTAATGTACAAGACTATAATTTTTCTGGTAAAAAATTATATTTTATATTTGCTGTAATTGTATCTTTCTTAAAAGATTTAAAAATTTTTCATTTTCATAAATTAGATTACGATTCAAGGCCTTTAAAATTGGAGTGAAACTTTTTGGCGTAAAAAACAACTTACTGTGCTTATTAAAAAAATTTATTGAAACAACTTTTTCTAGTTTAGAAATTTAAAATGAAACCAAAAAAATCATATCCTAAAAGCAGTGTTCTGGTTAAAAACTGAGCTTAACCAAGCTAAATGACAATCTGTATCCTAAAAACTCGGCATCAGTCGATTTAACCATATTTAGATGTGAAAACGGACGGTATATAAAAGCTTATAGTATTTATATAATAAGGCCAGATTACTAAAAGTTAACTACTAATTGGGACTTTAACTGACATAGTTGTTATGTTTACCATATAAAATTTAACTGTCTGCTGAATTTTAATTGCACATTCAGTAATTGGGCCTAACCTAGTGTCTTCAAATGCAATGAAATGTGCAAAGAAATTTGAAAATAACACACAAAGCAACAACAACGAAAATAATTTTGTCGTTGCTTTGTGTGTAATTCGTAAATTTTATGGCATATTTTATTGCATTTGAAGACACTAGGTTAGTAAGCTTAAAATTAACGTTAAGACACTGCCGCAATATTATATAGGCGCTGTCGACAAATTTTTTGTTGACGCCGACATTTTCCTTGTTCATCTTATGCCGGATTGGTATCGGCATCATCTTATTTTTATGGGCTGTTTGGTGTCTTAAACATACGAGTACAATGTGAAAGTAGTAACTGTCAAGTTAAAGTTTTAACTGCTCAAAAATCCATATGTAAACGGTGAGAAAAAAAAGTTTTATAACTTTAGTAAAGTAAATTAATTTAGCTGTCCAAACGGCCTAAGCTTTATCAAATATTTATGTTGAAGGCCATCCTAATATTACAAAAAATGGGTGTTTACTAAAACTTATGAAAGAGTTAAATAATTATAGTTATATCTTCCTGATAACGGCTATAAATTATCCAACTTATTTAATTGTTAAGTCATTACGAATCGAACCTTTTAATTAAGTGCATACAATTCTCAACAGTTCCTGGTGTAATAATTTCTTGAGCAAAGTTTACAAAAATGTTGCATGACAGTGAAGCACGACATTATAAAAAAAGAAATTATCGACAAATTAGAGAATTAATACGAATTTCTTTTGGATTGGGAGTTAATTTAACTAGTCCAACATTTTTTAAGGATTCGCTAAAAATGTAAGTTAAAACTAAACAAAATTATAGCGTAGATATATCTGCTACAAAAAAGAATCAGTCTTGCTTTTTTATCAAAACAGTTATTATTATTATAAAAACTTATTTTAACCCATATTGGCTTGATTAAAAGCTTTTTATTTTTATATATTTCCAAAGATAAAAATTTCCTTTACATAGCTAAATTTTAAGTAGATATAAATCTGTCATTTGTTATCGCATATGATTGAATGAAGGCTCGTTTTGTTCACTGAGAGAATTATCTGCATGATATTAATGAATTTTTGCATACCACAAATGAAGTTTCACTGGAACTCGTCCATTGAAACTTTTCATTGAATTAATGGAATTTTTCATAAAATGTTGTGAAAATTTCATTTTATTTATTAAAATTTCATACACTCAATGAAAAAGTTTCATTAAAACGAGATTCATAAAATATATGAAGCTTTTTCATCAAATTTAAGAAATTTTTCATTTACTTAGTGAAGAAAACTTCATTACATTACTGAAAAATTTCATTAAAACTCGTCCAAAAAAATTCCCCCTGTGTTCGTACTCACATCTACTTTTGGACTAAACCTTCAAGAGTTATATATTTTGTGATATATAGAAATTAATTTTCAATGCAACTGGAAATTTTAAATTAATTTTTTTATTTGTAACTTTATTTAAATTATATTACATTTTAATATAAGTTCGGAACTTTATTAAAACTTCGAGTATTAAGTTTTATTTGAATATATGGGAAAATCTACGAAACAGGTCGATTTCAGATTTAAAAAGCAAAAATTTTAAAACTAGTGGCACACATTTTTTTCTAGATTAACTTATTTAAAATGCATTAAAAAGAAGTAATCTGTTCGAGTGAATAAATTTTTTGAGTGCTGAAAAAGTTATAAACACAAAACCGCACACATTTTCGCTACTAAATATTTTTAAATTTTTTTGATTTTTTGGACAAGTAACCCTTCCGTGCTGAGTCCGAATTTGGTTTCAAAATTGTTCCAGCACATCTGCTTTGTGAGAAAATTAAGGTCAAAGTTAACAAAAACCCTTTTTGGATATTTTTGAGTTGTTTTTACACACTTTACCTCGAGTTAATAAAAAAAGATGAAACAAGTTTTGCAGTCATCACCGTAAGTTTATTCGAAAACGCATAGTTGCAGTATATTTCCATTATTGATTTTAAGTAATGTTGTTTTTTTATTTTTTCCGTCCGTCCTTCTGTCTCTCCATCTATCTTTGAACGCATGTTTCAGGTCGCAAATATTGTCATAAAACTTGGTAGACCGACTTATATCGAATCAAGGATGAAGTCTATTGATTTTGGTTTAAATCGATCTATGGTAGGACCTAGTTCCCATATAGAGCTCACCCAAAATTGCAGCCCAAATTGAATGGCACATCCACGGTTTAAAGAATTATGGGGTCAAATATGTCTTTAATGGTACATATCTCCATTACTATTATTATCTGAGAGTGCTAAATGGATCGGATGAACTTTGTATTCTCTACAGCATATTTTTCTCCAAAAATCGCTAAAAGGTTAAATTCAAATTGAAGGCACATCCACAGTTTTAAGAGCTATGTGGTCCAATCTATCTGGAACGGTATATATTATCATAACAATCATTATGTGGAAGTGCTAAATAGATCGGATTTTTTTTTAGGCTTTACATCACTTTTCGCTGCACAATACGCTAAAAATCCAATTTTAATTGACTGGCACATCCACAAATAAAATAATTAATGGGTGAAATCTGGTTTATATGATATATATCGCTATTAATTTTGGTTTGTGTAAGTGCTAAATTGACCGATTTATCCGTTTCGTTTCTAAAACACTTTTAGCTCCAAAAAAAATATGAAAAACTAGAAAGTTTAACCTAAAATGGCTCTGGGTACCAAAATAATAGTTCGATCCATTTAGCACTTACACGCAATAATAGTATTACTGATACACTTCAAAAGAAGAGATTTTCGTTGTCATATCTTCTTGATCTCTGAAGGCACACTAATTAATTTGATCTTATTTTTGTATTTCTTTGACAGTTATATGTCAGTATCAAAAAATTTTTAATTACATTGAGGCTGAAAGCGAAAAAATTAAAAATCTCTGAAATTACTCTTTATTCAAAAAACAGAGTTACAGATTTTGAAGTACTATAATTTGTTTCTAATTGAGGGCAACTATTTTCTTCAACAAATGTGAGATTTGTTAACATCAAAATTATTTTCCACCAAAGGTTTTAGGCGATGTCCTTTTATGCTGAAAAAACTATACCCAAAAGAGATAAAAAACTTGTGAAAGTTACAGGCAAAATTAGGGTAAATTAGGGTAGTTTTTAATTGAGTAGAGCACATTAACAGTATCAATATTAAAATTTAGGATGTTCGCCTGATTATATTCGTTGCGTCGAAAATGCTGATACTATCAAAAATATTATATATTGTTATTGAGATGGTTTAACCGTAACCGCAGTTTTGCTTAACCGCGATTACGGTTAAAATTGGTGCGGTTAATCGCGGTTAACGGTTAATCGCACTCATAATAAAATATTTTTTAACTTACTTGATTAACACAAAATTAATTAATTGCTAAAAGTACCAACGGCAAAATTATTAAAATCAAAAGCACCCTACACCAGTCTGTTTGAAAGCAAACTAATTTTTTGATCTGAAATTCTAAGTTGTTGAAATGGACTTGTGTCAAAATTTGTCTAGTAAATTAGCAAAATCCTAAGAGAATTTGAAGTATAGTCCATATGGACGATAGTTCCATATATGGACCGATCCTATCTGGAATCAATTGGGCCCATGCAGAGCTTTGAAGAATTAATTCTTTTCTGAATGAATTCACTACCAATCGAATTCAATTTTCTTTAGAATTGAATGAATTCCTTTTCTTAAGGAATTCACTAAATTCGTTCAACTAAACGCGTTCATCAAACAATAAATTCAAAGAATTAATTCCATTGCAATAGTTCTCTTTATTAAATCAAATGAATTAACTCACTGGTGAACGCGTTCAATTTTATAAATCGAACGGAAAAAAATGAATTAATTCCTTACTGAATTAATTCACCACTGAATTCATTCAAGTTCATTTTCATTCAGTGAATTAAAAAATAAAATTACATTCAGTGAATTAAAAAAAAATAAAATTACATTCAGTGAATTAAAAAAAAAATTAAATTACGTTCAGTGAATTAAAAAAGAAAAAAATGCGTTTCATATTTCATTAGGATTAAGGATTAAGCACTAAAGATTAAGGATTAATGATTAAGGATTAATTATTAAGATTAGATTAGAAAAGGTTGGATTATATTAGGTGGTTGTCATAGTAACGCCAAGGCCTGGATGTCATAGCAAGGTTGTCATAGCAACACGAAAATTCTATATGCATGGACGCCCTAATCCCCTGGCGGTATGAAAAATACTTTACGACCTATTCTCATACCTACCAAATACACATAAAAGTCAGTCGGGCCGTTTCGGAGGAGTTCGACCACAAACACCGTGACACGAGAATTTTATATATATAGATAATGACGAATGAATAAGGAGATTGTTTCAATTACTAAAATTCATATTTTTTCAATAAAGCAAATTAAAAAATTAAGTTTTATTTGTGAAATCAGTCCCGGGTAAAAATCTTAATATGATGTCATATATAATTATATCTTATTTGATAAGTCCCCATATACAACGACATACAACTTGATCCGAAAAATGGGTCATCTACTTGTGTCTAATTATATCAAATAAGATATAATTTGATACAGTTTGATCCGAGATTTGTCCATATGCAGCACATCAAATTACATCTAATTCGATATAAAAATATCTGATTTTATATAACATTGTCTAATAGTAAGTATACTTTTTATGCATACCGGCTATTAAATTGATATTGAAATTTCTATAGCTTGAACAATTTTAAAGTCCCAAATTTTATAACATAAAATAAAAATTTTATTGCTTTTGTCTTCTAAATCGTACCCATCATTTTTTAATATAAATTTTATATGCAAAAAAATCACGTGAAAATTATTTAGCTGTGGAGAAATTAACTCTTAATTTATATTAATTTGTATGAGATCATACAGAAAGTTATATAAAACGAGTAAAAAGGTTAAAGTCGGGCATGCCGACTATACAATACCCTACACCAGTCTGGTGTATTGTTTGGATCCGAAATTCGAATGGGTTAAAATGGGGCTTATTTCAAAATTTTCTATAATGTGAGTCAGCGCACCAAATTTCATTAAAATATCTTAATATTTGCGACCTGCAGTTTGTAACCAAGCCAATTTTGGGGGGACCCTTATATGGGCACTAGTTCTAAACATGGACCGATGTTCACCAAAATCAATAGGCTTCGTCCTTGGGCCAACATAGGTCTATGTACCAAATTTCATCAAAATAGCTTAATATTTGCGACCTGCAGCGTATAAACAATATAATTTTGGGGGGACCCTTATATGGGCACTAGTTCTAAACATGGGCCGATGTTCACCAAAATCAATAGGCTTCGTCCTTGGGCCAACATAGGTCTATGTACCAAATTTCATCAAAATATCATAATATTTGCGACCTGCAGCGTATAAAAAGTATAATTTTGGTAGGACCCTTATATGGGCACTAGGTCTAAACATGGACCGATGTTCACCAAAATCAATAGGCTGCGTTATTGGCCCAATGTAGGTCTGCGTACCAAATTTCATCAAAATATCTTAATATTTACGACCTGCAGCGTATAAAGAGTATAATTTTGATAGGACCCTTATATGGGCACTAGGTCTAAACATGAACCGATGTTCACCAAAATCAATAGGCTGCATTATTGGGCCAATATAGGTCTGTGTACCAAATTTCATCAAAATATCTTAATATTTACGACCTCCAGCGTATAAACAGTATAATTTTGGTAGGACCCTTATATGGGCACTAGGTCTAAACATAGACCGATGTTCACCAAAATCAATAGGCTGCATAACTGGGCCAATATAGGTCTGTGTACCAAATTTCATCAAAATATCTTAATATTTACGACCTGCAGCATATAAACAGTATAATTTTGGTAAGACCCTTATATGGGCACTAGGTCTAAACATGGACCGATGTTCAAAAAAATCAAACTTGTTCGTCCTTGGGCCAACATAGGTCTGCGTACCAAATTTCATCAAAATATCTTAATAGGTGCGACCTGTAGAGTGCGCACAAGATTGCATGGACAGACAGACAGACGGACGGACGGACGGACAGACGGACATCGTTAAATCGAAATAAAAAAAAATTCTGAACCGATCGGTATACTATAAGGTGGGTCTACGACCAATATTTTTTGGTGTTACAAACATCAGCACAAACTTATAATACCCTGACCACATAGTGGTGTAGGGTATAATTACAAGAATATATTTTTAGTATGACGATACATACAGTGTTATATAACTTAGTATCGAACCATATATAATCATATCGGTCACTACATATATTTTGATTAGTTTTATATGGCTTATGTAGTTATATATGGAGTCAGATGTGGGGATATGTAATAACATCAATTACCGTACAAAAAATTCATTGAAAAAATAATATCAGATGTAGTTGTATATAATGATATGTGTCTTAATGTGACTCCATTCACTGTCAGATATAACCCAATCACATTATATATAACAATATATATGTATTTTTACTCGGGGTAGCATTTTCTTAATTTTTGCGCTTCATTCCAAAGTTATTTAAATATTTCACGACAATTTATTAAATAAAATTTTTATCATCGTTTGAAAAAAATAACATTACCGTTCCAGATTAAACACAAAGACTAAAAAAAAATTGTATTAATTTTTATAATTTTTAGACAAGTTTTATAAAACTGCGTGAATTGTAAATGTTTTTATTTTTTTGCAAAAATTTAAAAATTTTGATACTAAACTATTCACAAAAATCTGGTTTTAAATGTATTATAATTTAAACGTAACCGCACGGTTTTTACATGCGGTTACGGTTACAGTTAACTATGCGGTTAACCGCGGTTTCGGTTACGGTTAAAACCCAATTGCAAACTATAGTTTAAATCCTGAGTTACATGGAGTCGCCCGTTTCCGTAGATTTGCCCATATATTTGAAAAATTTTTCAAAAAAATATTTAAATTTTATTCAAAAACTAATTTTAGTTTTTTCAAAAATCAAATGGGACAAATTCATAAAAGTATTGTATGGTGAAAAATGTTTGTGTACTCAAAAAGTAAGTTAGTAGAAAAATTAGTAAAACATCTTGTATATAAAGCAGGGATGGAAAAACTCGCTCGCTCGGGCTCTTGCTCTTTTCAAAAAAAGAGCAGAGCCCAAAAAAGCGAGCTCTTATATAAAAATGAAAGTAGCTAAAAAAATATAGCTTCCTCAATTTTTTAAAACAGCGAGCTCAATGATTACGCTCAAAAATTGAAAAAGAGCTTCACAAAAAAAGGCTCTTTTCCAAAAAATAAATCGAGTATTATGAAAACGTAAGCTCTTTCCAAGTAAATTTAAAAACTCTTTTGGCTTGTTTACAAAAAAAAATAAATTAAATAAATGAATGTTATTTCAGTTTGAATCAAGATCATAAATTAATATCACTTTCTGTTTAAATTATTTTCAAATCAAAGAAAGATGATACAATTTTTACAAGTAAATTACAAAGAATAAAAATTATTGAAAAAATTCGATAAGACCAGCAAGGCAGAATGCGAATTTTCGGCTTTCGCTACAAATATTTTTATTCTTTGTAATTTACTTGTAAAAATTGTATCATCTTTCTTTGATTTGAGAATAATTTAAACAGAAAGTGATATTAATTTATGATCTTGAGTCAAACTGAAATAACATTCATTTACTTAAAATAACAGATCAACTAAAAACATTTCCCCCAATAAATTAAATATTTAGATAAATGCTGTATTTAGCATTTCCAATAGAATTTCAAAATAAATGTTAAAAATTGTTAACTAAATAGATATGTCAGGGACTAAAGTACCCAAATTTTGTACAAAGTATGGTGGTTGTTTGCAAAAAGGAAAATATTTGCATTAACATATTCGTTTGCAGAATGTTAATTGCCAGTTAAGTCTTTTAATTTATTTTCTGTACCACAAAGCCTTTTTTCGCATTATGCCATTATTTTGCAATTTTTTAAGTGCGGTTTTTGAAATTCATATCCCAAGAAAAAAATTTTCCAAAAATGCAAACATTTTTCCATCAGTAAATTCGTTTGCAGAATGTTAATCGCTATATTAACTTGTTTACTTAATTTCTGCGCCACAAAGCCTTTTTTCGCGTTCCGCGATTATTTTTAAATTTGTTAAGTTCCGTTTTTTTTTTAATTTATAAACTAGGGACAAATAATACCCATTTTATACAACAAAATTTGGCGGCTAGTTGCTAAAAAAAAAGAAAACGCGAAAAAAAATTTCCAAAAAGGAAAATTTTTTTTATCAATATAGTTGTTTACAGACTGTAAGTTGCTGATTAAGTTTTTAATTCAATTTTTGCACCATAAGGTATTTGTTCGCGTTCCGCCATTATTTTGCAATTTTTTAAGTTTCATTTTTTTAAATTTATAATTTAGGGACATAATACCTACTTCGTAAAACAAAATTTGGCGGCTGGCTGCAAAAAATAGAAATCGCGAAAAAAAATTTGGAAAAATAAATTTTTTCATAAATATATTTGTTTGCAGAATGTAAGTTGCTGATTAAGTTTTTAATAAATTTTTTTTTAGCGTTCCGCTATTATAATCTAGGGACTAAAATACCCATTTCATGAAACAAAGTTTGGTGGCTAGATGCAAAAAAAAAATCGCGAAAATAATCGCGAAAAAATAAAATTTGCAAAAAAGAAAATTTTTCCATCAACATATTTGTTTGCAGAACGTAAAGAGCTGATTAAGTTTTTTAATAAAATTTTTGCACCATGAAGTCTTTTTTCGCGTTCCGCCATTATTTTGCAATTTTTTAAGTGTGTTTTATTTGAATTCATAATTCTGGGAATACAATACCAATTTCAAACACCAAAGTTTAATGCTCAGTGTTTTAATTAACTTTTTCTACCATAAAGTCTTTTTTCGCGTTCCACCATAATTGTGCAATTTTTTAAGTGCGGTTTTTTAAAATTTGTAATCTGGGGAAGTCAACACCCATTTCATACAACAAAGTTTGGTGGTTTGTTGCAAAAAAGAAAAATTGCATTTTTTAACCACAAAGCATGTTTGCACATTCCGCCATTATTTTGCAATTTTTTACGTGTGGCTTTCTAAAATTCAAAATCTAGGGACTATAATACTGCTGGATATAGTGTAACTAAGTTACCGTTTTTGTTTTTTATAATAATTAACATATTTTAATGGGAGCGAGCTTTTTTAGCGGCTCGATTTCAAAAAACTCTATTACGCCCTGGTTTATGTATTACGAAAATACTCTAAACGAAAGCAAAGTAACGAAAATTTGTTTTTGTTTCGCATATATTTTTGATGAAAGTGATTGTCAATTTCTTTCGTTTAGACAATTTTCGTAATAGATAAACAGGCCCTAAATTTCTTGTAAGAGCTGCTCGAAAAAAAGCTCTATGAAATTTTTTATACGAGCTTCTCGATTTAAAAAACTCTATTCAGTTTTCTAAACGAGCCCTTTCATTTTTATAAACTCTTTATTTTTTTTAGTTGCGGGCTTTTTTTATTTGAGCAGCTCTTTTAATTTTGGCTTCCGAGCTTTTTAAAAAAATGTATATATTTTTGGCTCGCTCCGAGCTTTCTTTCCATCCCTGATATAAAGTGTGCTACACTCAAAAAAAAAAAGTTAGTAGAAAAATTAGTAAAATGTCTTGTATATGAAGTATACTAGTTTTCAACAATTTTTTTCGCTGAAATTCCGTTTTCAGCTAAAGTTTTAGTTACATTTTTTAGCACTAAACTAATTTTGAACTAACGTTTTACTAATTTATTTTGCTACAAAAATTGTTCTGATAAGCGCATTTATAGTGTAGACGACATCCAGATAGACAAGATGTAGATGTCACAGCTTGTCTGGATGTAGTACAGATAACGGAAATGATAATTTAAAAAAATATTCTCAATTTCTGTATTTAAATTTTCAGCAAACATATTAACTAAAGCAAAAATTTTGTACAACTTTTTAGAGTTTTTTCAGTCTACGAATATTTGGCAAAAAATTTTGTGATTTTAGCAAGGATTTTTTTCATTTGCAATCAGCTAAATGTTAGCAAAATTTTTGCTGAGATTAATATTGGTTTTGGTAAAAATTAGGTCACTGATTTTCAGCGAAAACCTTTTGCTGAAATTATCAACTTTTTTGCAAGCACGCTCCTGTCTAAAAGTTTGTTGACAGAGCAACATTTTTGCTGACTTTTTTTTGAGTGTAGTTTTCATAATTTTTTTACTGATATGGTGTTTTCAACAAAAGTTTTAGTAATATATTTTTAGGCCTAAGCTAGTTTCTAACTAGTACTTTACTAACATATTTTGCTACTAAAATTGTGCTGATAAACACACACTCACAGAAGAATTCCGTTTAGACAACGGAATTTTTTTCCAACCGAATTGGGTCGGTTGAGGCAACCGAATTAAATTTTAGTCTAATATTCGGTTGTCACAACCGAAATTATAATCGAATGAGGTTGCCGTAACTAATTTTTTTATATATTTAAATCGTAGCTTTAAAAGTACACCCTATAATAAAATTGCATTTTGAAATTGATTATTGTTTTTTATTAAAGGTTTTTTAATTTGAATTACATAAATAGTGTTATTGAACTACAAATACAAAAATACGAACTCTTCGTGACTCGATTTTGAGATATGTGAAGTATATCTAATATTTAAAATTGTTACATTTAATATGTTATATATGTTTGCCGAAATACTAATTTTTTTTTTTAAACACAAGTAAATGTAGAGATACAACCTTTTTGTTTGTTCTGCGTTTATTTTCTTTATATAAAGTTTTGACAATTAAAAACGCACTGCGGATTCTCTCTAAATTAAAACTTAATTTAATTTCTCTGCAGTTTCTCTCATACTCGCATATTTTCATTCTCACACATACTACAGTGTTCCCATATTTTCAAAAAATAATCTCGATATTTGATGATGTTCACAGATGGAAAAGTTGAAACGATTGAACTTTTATTTTGAAAAAGCATTGTTTTTCATGTTTATTACTGGTTTCGAACTCATTTATCCTATCATTTTAATTTAATGATTTTTGCCAAAGTTGAAATGAAAAAAAAATATGAAAAATTAAAAAATTTTCTATATTGAAACAAAAACCTCATTTCCCATCGCTGGTGCTCTCCACACATACACTAAATGTACACACACATACATGTAAAGAAAGTGTGAATGTATTTATAAAAACAACCGTCACCGCAGCCGCAGTCATTTAATTTGTTTTTACTATCCGCAGAGGTTGTATCTCTACTCCAAAACTGATTATCATAGTTTACGATGTGTTCACCTAGTGCAAACCCACGTTCTCCGCTATTACAAGTATTTATAAACACAACATGGCCCCTCTTAAATTTTAAATTCTCAAAATCGACCCAATTCAGCTCTTCAGCGGTACTATTAAGTCTATAATTTTTACTCCGAAATTCGGAATTAATACTGAAGGATATTTGGACTTGAATAGTTTTTTTTACTAGGAAATTGTCTTTAAAGCATTAACATGCTTATTCAAAAAAACTTTTTGCCTTATTAGAAGCTAATTAAAGGATTTTTGTTGTTGTTTTGCATATTCATTTTTTTTATTAAACTGTAATAAAATTCAAAAGATTTTTGTGAATACAATGCTAGGCCTGTTGTTTGAAATATAACAAAATTTTTTATAAATTTTATTAATCTTATAGAATTGATTTCCGAAATTAGACCAATTTCTCACGTAATTATTATACAGTGAACTAAATTGTGGAATTATGGTTTTAGAATTTGTTGATGAAATGTATTATTATTATGTAATTGGAGTAACTACTAGGAACTGTTGATTTGCATGTTTCACATAATTCCACATGGATGGAAAAAATCTGGTTTGCACTCAATATATTTGCATTGGAAACTTATAGGGGCATATGCATAATCACTTTTAAAATTAAAAAGTGACTTATAAAACAAATTTTTCATACATAATTCATTTTATATACGTGTTATAAGGTTAGTATCTACAATAGATGAACACTTCTGAAATGTTCTGAATACAATATAAGCATGTTGAATGTAGTGTTGTTACATATTATACAATTTATGTTTAATTTTGTAAAAAAAATAGCAATATTATAAATGACACACATCTTACTTATATAAAATGTACCAGAAATAAAAAATTGTAGAAGATAATGAAATAATTTTAATTAATATTTTTAGTAAATATTTCAATTAAACAGTGTTTTTACAAGAATGCGTTGTTACGAGTTTATAAAAAGAGGATAACTTAACTATTTAATCAAAAGTGGATTATTTCTTCGAGTTAATTACACAGTACAACATCCAATCTGGGGGGTGAGAAATTCCAAGTCAGGGTGATGGTACTAGGTCAGTATAGTAAAACCCTCAAAGGGTTTGGCGTTCGTATGTGTCATTTTTTTTTATGACCTTTTAAATTTTTTCCTTATCTTGATGTTTTTTCGCTTAGTTGTAACTCGAGAACCACTTGTCCGATTTTGATGAAACAAATTTAGAAAAATTTAGAATTACAATTTCTTTAATCCGTTCATATAACATTTTTCTTTATAATCAACAGTTTTGCCGGTAAAAATAAATTTGTGGAGAAAAAAAAATATTTTTTTGCCCAAAAATTAAAATTTTTTATGAATTTAAAAAAAAAAATTTTTAATTTTTAGGCAAAAAAATATTTTTTTTTCTCCACAAATTTATTTTTACCGGCAAAACTGTTGATTATAAAGAAAAATGTTATATCAACGGATTAAAGAAATTGTAATTCTAAATTTTTCTAAATTTGTTTCATCAAAATCGGACAAGTGGTTCTCGAGTTACAACTAAGCGAAAAAACATCAAGATAAGGAAAATATTTAAAAGGTCATAAAAAAAATGACACATACGAACGCCAAACCCTTTGAGGGTTTTACTATACTGACCTAGTACCATCACCCTGACTTGGAATTTCTCACCCCCCAGACAATAATCCCAAAAATGTTCCATAGTGTTATTAAAAGGAATTAAAGAGGTTGATATTACTGAAAAACGATTTATTTGTTGTCTTAATTTTTTAAATGCCGGTTTAAAGGTACATAATTCGGGTCATGTTTGTGAAAATTCAAAATATATTATTTTTGCATAAAATCCCAAGCCCATAAATATAAAAAGCAGTTCTCAAGCGCCACCACAGGATTTGAAAAATAGAATTTTTTCACAGAGTACGGCTCTTATACGGCTTTTAATGTTCAAATTGTCCAACAAAAGCTATTAGTGGTTGAATGGATTTTCTCTACAGAAAGCATCTCTCATAATTTTCAGATTCTTGAAAATTCTAAAGACATGTAAAATAGATGAAGAGGTTTTAATAACACCATTTAACAAAATTCAAATTTTTTCAGAAACCCCTCTTGGAATACAACTTTTCTAATAAACTTTGTCAAGCTGGAACCGATTTTGGTAACAAAACAATTTTCTAATGGACGGGTTTTAAGAAATCGAAATTTTTGTTATCTGTGTATAATGTAAATAGAGATTAATAGAAACCCGTCCATTGGAAATTTGTTTTGAAATTACCAACTTTTTTGCAAGCCCGCTTTTGACTAAAAATTTTCTGACACAGTAACATTTTTTGCTGACTTTTTTTGAGTGTATAAAGAGAGCTGTATAATTAGTTACTAAAAATATTTACTTAAACTGATAGTTTGAAACATGTTTCATCATTTTACTACACTGAAAAAAATAAGTTAGTAGAAAAATTAGTAAAACGTCTTGTATATCAAGTGTACTAGTTTTCAGCAATTTTTTTGCTGAAATTCCGTTTTCAGCAAAAGTTTTAGTTATATTTTTTAGCAAATGAATGTTTTTTAGTTTTAGTTTATACTATACCAATTTTGAACTAATGTTTCACTAATTTATTTTGCTACAAAAATTGTGCTGATAACTTCATTTATAGCGTGGACGACAACCAGTTAGACAAGATGTAGATGTCGCAGGTTGTCTGGATGTAGTACAGACAACGGAAATGATAGTTAAAAAAAGAACTGTACACAATTTCTATATTTAAATTTTCATCAAATAAATTAACTAAAGTAAAATTTCTCTACAAATTTTTTGTGTTCTTTTAAGTCTACTAATATTCAGCAAAAAGTTTAGTGATTTTAGCAAGGATTTTTTTTCCATTTGCAATCGACTAAGTGTGAGTAAAACTTTTGCTGAGATTACTATTTTTTGGTAAAAATCAGCTCGGTGATTTTCAGCAAACACCTTTTTTGCAATCACCCCCTTGACTAAAAATTTGCTGACACAGCAACCTTTTTTGCTGACTTTGCTGACTTTTTTTGAGTGTACCTACATTTAAAAAAAATATATATATTACAAAGCTGAAGTGTAAGTATTTTGAAATATTTGAAGTAGTTAAGCGAAAGGCTTATCTACATTTTTGAAATATTTGATATATTTTTATTACTTTAAGGTAAAATAAACTTTGCAAATTTTTAACTAATATTTATTTTAGTTAAAAGTTTTTCTATAAAAAAAAAGTTATGTTATTTTTTGCTAAATTAAATTATAAACTTTTAAAGCAACCAAAATTGTCCAAAATAAGTCTGTCTATTGTCTGAGTTTTGGTACACATATTACCAACATTTAACTCCGTACTTTAAATATTTCAAAACACTTACGGTAATTTGGTTAATCATTTTTTAAATTTATAAATGGCTTTTTCATACAAAATTCATTTTATAAAAGTGTTATAAGGTTTCCAGATGACTATGCATACCTAAGCACTTTTTACACACTTCAGCTCTGAAATACATGACTAGCGGGCGCAGCCCGCTACGTTGTTAGCGTGCGGGCACAGCCCCCCCCCCCCGACAATTTTTTTTAAATTAGCTTTTTATTTAAAGTACAGTTTTTATAATAAAAGCCTTCACCCAGCCACCACAAATAAATAATTCTGCACAACAATGGGCTTAATATAAATAAATATTTGATCACTTTTTCTCATGAAAGTGGATTGTTAGTAATGAATCCATAATAAATTGCAATATACGTGTGTATGTTAAGATAATTTGTTAAAGTGCGAACTTAGGTAGATAGACCCGTAAGTAGTTTTGTTCATTTGTGTTTTGAATGAAAATAAATAACGTAAAGCAGGGTTGGAGAGCATTTTATAATATTAAAAATAGCGGGCAAAGCCCACTACGTTGTTAGCGTGTCTTAAAGTTTTTTTTTTAATTCCAGTTTATGTAAAGGTAGACCTGGCAATTCATGTAAATTCACAAATTCAGTTGGCAAATTTACTGCGTCGGTTTCTTCCGTCGGTGCTTCGTTACATGAAGTTTAAATATCGGAATATATAAGTTCCATTCCTTTTCTAAGGTTTTTTCTCTTTTAGAAAATTTGTTTAACTTTTTGGAGAGTATGTTTCAATGCTACATAAGTTTCATATTCCGTGGATAGTGTTTGAACAGGTAATTCCCTCTTCCAATCCATTTGCATTGTCTATAATTTCAATTCCACTCGTTCAACGTTTATATCCATTTCATTCCACTTGTTTAGTATTTCAATTCCACTCGTTTCCTATTTAGTTTCTCAATTTTAGTGTTTCATATACACTTGTTCTTTAAGTTTTAGGTTTGTAGCTAAAGACGCAGACGTTAAGGGGGGGGGGCAATTTTCCCCTTTTGAACCACCATTTTTACCACGTTCCTGTCCAAAGTCCTAGAAATGTCTTGTCGATAAGTTAGCTCATACTCCAAGGAAAACATATTATATATTACAGGTTTCTAGCCGAAGGGTCCGGTTAGGCCATCAAGGGGGAGAATTATTCCGTTTTTACCCCTCCCGGTAGGAATTTCCAAAAATTCCGTCTTAGAGGACGTCTGCGTTGGAGGAGGAACCTACTACATACATAATTTTAGGTCTCTATAGCCAGCAGTTTGGCCAGGCCGTCAAGGGGGAAGTTTTTTCCCTTTTTACCCCTCCCGGTATGAATTTCCAAAAATACCATCTTAGGGGATGGAGAAGGAACCCAAATACCGAATTTAAGCTCCCTTGTTGCAGCAGTTTGTCCAACCCTTTAAGGGGGAGACTTTTCCTGTTTTTGATCCTACCTGTAGAAATTTCCAAAAATCTCATCTTAGCGGATGTCTACAATAGAGGAGGAACTTTAATACCAAATTTTAACTTCCTACCTCCAGCGGTTTGGGCAGGCCTTTAAGCGGCACTTTTCGCTTCATTAATCCCCATTTTTGCAATGTCCCTGTCCAAAAAGCACCTTCCCGGTCCAAAAAGCCCATACTCCAAGTAACATATGTTTTAAATTTCAGGTTTCTAGGCAACTTTTACTATTTGTGCCCCTCTCGGTAGGAATTTCCGAAAATCCATCGACAGGAAATTTCAGTTTCCTAGTTGCAGCAGTTTGAGCAGGCTGTCAAGGGGGACACTTTTTCTTTTTTTGTCCCTCCCGGTTGGAATTAGGCTGGAAGAGGAACCTAAGTACCGAATTTCAGCTTCCTAGTTCCAGCAGTTTGGACAGGTCGTTAAGGGGCAACTTTCCCTTTTTGAGCCCCCATTTTATAACGACCCTGTCCAAAATTCAAAAAAGTATCTTTCTAATAAGTTAGCCCTTACTCCAGGGACCCACATTTTAATCTTCAGGTTTCTAGCCGAAGGGATTTTTACCGGCCCCCAAGGTGAGGCTTTTCTTCTTTTTGGCCCTCCCTTTAGGAATTTACAAAAATTCCATCTTCGCGGCTATCTGCGATGTATGTGGAACATTCATACCAAATTTCAACTGCATTGCCTAAGCGGTTTGGGCAGGCCGTTATTGGGGACATTTTTCCCTTTCAACCACCATTTTTACTATGTTGCTGTTCCAAAATAGAAAAATTACGTTGCCGGTGAGTTAGTCGTACTCCAAGGAATACATATTTAAAATTTTAGGTTGGCCAAAAGGGATTGGGCAAGCCGTCAAGAGGAGACTTTTACCTTATTTCCCCTCCCGATAGGAATTTCAAAAATTCCGTCTAAGCGGACGCCTACACAGAAGGAGGAACTCACATACCGAGTTTCCTTTTGGGATATCCTGTAGGGAATTCCAAAAATACAAACTTAGTCGATGTCTACTACAGTGGAGGAACCTTTATACCAAATTTCAACTTCTTACCTCCAGTGGTTTGGGCAGGCACTTTTCCAATTTGTGAGACTGTTTATGGGGAGACTTTTCCCCTTTTTGCCCGTTCCGGTAGGAATTTCCAAAAATCCCGTCTTGGCGCACGTCTATGCCGAATATCAAGAAACCTTGTTTTAGTGGAGATATCCGTGGGGGGAGAAAAAAAAGTAGTTTTTTTGAAATTATATATTATTTTAAATGGTACTTTTTGGAAAAACGAATTATTTTGGAAAAAGATACTTTATTTTTACAAAGTACTTTATTTGTAATTTTTTTGGAAAAGGTATTTTTTTTTTAAAAGGTGTTTTTTTTTGGAAAAATGTATGTTTTTTGGAAAAGGTACTTCTTTTGGAAAAGGAACATTTTTTTAGAAGAAGGTACTTTTTTTTGGGAAAAGGTACTTTTTTTTTGGAAAAGGTACTTTTTTTGAAAAAATGTATGTTTTTTGGGAAAAGGAACATTTTTTTAGAAAAAGGTACTTTTTTTGGGAAAAGGTACTTTTTTTTGAAAAAGTTACTTTTTTTGAAAAAGGTATTTTTTTGGAAAAATGTATGTTTTTTGGGAAAAGGTACTTTTTTTGGAAAAGGTACTTTTTTTTTGGAAAAGGTACATTTTTTTTAGAAAAAGGTAAATTTTTGGAAAAAGATACTTTTTTCAAAAAAGGTACTTTTTTTTTGGAAAAAGGTACCTTTTTTGGAAAAGGTACTTTTTTCAAAAACGGTACTTTTTTTTTTGGAAAAAGGTACCTTTTTTGGAAAAAGGTACTTTTTTTGGGAAAAGGTACTTTTTTTGGAAAAAGGTTCTTTTTTGGAAAAGGAATTTTTTTTGGAAAAAGGTCCTTTTTTTGGAAAAAGGTACTTTTTTTTAGAAAAGGTACTTTTTATGGAAAAAGGTAATTTTTTTGGAAAAAGGTATTTTTTTTGGAAAAAGGTACTTTTTTTTGGAAAAAGGTACTTTTTTTGGAAAAAGGAATTTTTTTTGGAAAAAGGTACTTTTTTTGGAAAAGGTACTTTTTTTGGAAAAAGGAATTTTTTAGGAAAAAGGTACTTTTTTTTGGAAAAAGGTACTTTTTTTGGAAAAAGGTATTTTTTAGGTAAAAGGTACTTTTTTTGGAAAAAGGTACTTTTTTTGGAAAAAGGTACTTTTTTTGGAAAAAGGTACTTTTTTGGAAAAAGGTACTTTTTTTATCCCCTTTTTGCCCCTCCCGATAAGAATTTCCAAAAATGCCGTCTCAACGGACGTCTACACCGGTAGAGGAACCTACATACCAAATTTCAACTTCATAGCTCCAGCAGTTTGAGCAGGCCGTCAAGGGGGAGACTTTTTCCCCTTTTTGCCCGTCCCTGTAAAAATTTCCAAAACTCCCGTCTTGGTGGATGTCTACGATAGTGGAGGAACCTTTATACCAAATTTCAACTTCCTACCTCCAGCGGTTTGGGCAGGCCGTCAAGGGGGGCCTTTTCCCCTTTTTAACCCCCATTTTCACAACGTCTCTGTCCAAAATTCCAGAAAGTACTTTCCAGAAAAGTTAACCCATACTCCAAGGAACACATATCTTAAATTTCCGCTTTCTAGCCAAAGGGGTTTTGGCAGGCCGCCAAGGGGGAGACTTTTCACCTTTTTGCCCGTTCCGGTAGGAATTTCCAAAATACCCGTCTTAGCGGATGTCTACGCCGAAAGAGGAACCTACATACCAAATTTCAACTTCCTAGCTTCAGCGGTTTGGGCTGGGCGATGTTGAGTCAGTCAGTCAGTCATTCATTCATTCATTCATTCATTCATTCAGTCAGTCAGTCAGTCAGTCAGTCAGTCAGTCATTATTATTTTACTAAAAACTATTTTAATTTTTGTATTAAAAAAATACAAAAGTAGTTTCTTCAGTCTTTCTATCCCAGTGTAGAAAAGGTAATGACATATCATTATTTTTTGAAGTACCAGTAATGACACCCACTTACCTTCTGCATTATTTTAAAACATATAATAATGAGTTACTGATAATAACTTATTTTTATCATTATTTCAAATAGAAAATAATTTTTTAGATTTTTTTGAAAATTTTTTGAAATCTATTTTTAGACTCAATATTTTTTAAACATTGGTAAGGATATATGTAACCACATATTTTTTGATTTTTTGTATGTTGGCGAGTAAGCTTACTTGTGTGCAGCAGGTCAATTATGTTTTTATCTATTAAATATTACATGTCGATATAGCTCAGATGGTAGAGCATTTGACTGGCAATCTGTAGTCCCAGCTTCGATTCCCGCTCCAGCAAATTTCATTAAAAAAAAATACAATAAAAAATATTTTTTTTTTTATATAATTTATTTTTTTGAAAATCTATTTTTAGACTCATTATTTTTGTCAGTGCTGGTAAGCACATAGGTAACGATATATTTTTTGATTTTTCGTATGCTGGTGTGTAACGACAACTCATTATTTTTCGCGAAATGCCCATATAAAGGTAATAAGAAATGTAATAACAAAAGTAACTAGTTACCATTACCAAGTATGTAGTTACATAACCACATATCTGGTAATGATTTTCTACACTGGGATATTCTCATATATTTAGTTAGAATATTTTTCTACCTCAAGTCCAAATTCGAATATGATATTGTCATATTAGATATTATTTGTCGTTTCAAAAAGGTTGACCATTTGCATGATAGACAGTATTGAAGTTGGACATTTCGCGGAAAAAAGTTTTTTTTTGCAAAATCGGTCTTATTGTTTTGTAAAATAAAGGTTATTAAGATAAAAGTCCCAAACAAAAATCTCATCCATCAATTTTGGTCCATCATTGCATTTTTAAGTTTTAAACAGATATTTTTCGTAATAAAACTAAAACAATTGATTTTCAAATCACCCCTATTTTACTGAGTATTGCCAAGTATACTACAGCAAATTGATAAAAACAAAAAATGGTTGAGGTAATTTTAGGCCACCACCCGCGGTTACATTTGCGCTTTTAACAGCGCTTACTTACTTATTTCAAATGCAATTGTGGACCAAAATTTATGCAGTTTTATTCTACAAAATGTTTGAGGCCCATTTTACAAAAAGAAACAAAACTTTTTCCTAGAAATTTCAAACTTCACAAAGTTTGTAGAGGTCTATGAGTATCCTAGTCGTAGAAAAGTCGTAGTAGTCGAAAGAAAATTGATAATTTGTTTTTATTTTTTGTTTGGCCGCTTGACAGAAACTTTCGACAGTCGATATAAAAAGTGGATAAAAATAATTTATTAGTCAAATGAAGAAGTTCGATATCCAAAAATAAATAAAATTTATAACAATCTGACCAATAACCCAAAACCAGTAACTCATAAGGTTTTTTAACTTTAATGGCTTATATAACCAATGAAGCTAAATACTAACAGTATAACACTGTAAATTTTTGAATATTTTATTTTTTACGATTTTCATAATTTAATTTATAATTTAAGAAATTGCAATTACTTAATTTTTTTCCAACCTATTTTGTATTTTTATACATTACCAGAAAGGTCATTCAGTCTAGATTATGATTCTACTTACATTTTCCAAAGCTACGGTTATTTGAGGCCAGTATTTTCCAAAAAATTATACAAAAGAGTGATTTTTTCGCCTTGTAAATCGTACTTCAAACTTCAGGGCTGATGCAGCACGTGTTCCCGTAATACGATCGCCTTAATTTTTTGCATGATGTAGTTTTATACCCAAAGGCACATTTCTAGGGTCAAAGGTCGCCATTTTCTTTCGTGCATATAATGAAGTCCCACACTAGTATTACATATTTGAGTATATTGATTTTGCATTTTCTTGCAAAAAGTTTACCAAAAATTCACTTTTCCCACAAAAACTCTTTGCAAATATTTCCTAAACTATAGCAAACTTTTCAATTCTAAGGCCATATCTGCGATCTACGTAACAAAATCTATTGGTAGCGATATGTGGCAACCCCGATGCATCAAATCTTTCTTGTTTTGTTGTACTGTATTTTTAACATACATGGGACTAATTAATTAGGTGGACTAATTAATTGATGATTTCATTACCATTGCATTGATATCAATTGTAATGAAATTATTTTCATTACCATTTTTTTATTTAATGGTAATGATTTTAAAATTTAATTTCATTGATTAATGACAATGGTTTTAAATTCCTCCCTAAAAAATTATGTTTTATAACTTCCCTGGCCAAACCCGTTGTTCGTTTTCATTTATCTGAATTTTTTTGTAAACAAATGGTTTTTAATCAATTGTAATTAGTTTTTTTATACGTTAGTGTAATTTCATTACCATTAGTAATAATTTTTCTAATGAAAAATATTTAATTTTTTCACTGACATTAAACTAATGGTAATGAAATTTCAATGGTAATGAAAAATTCCCAAGTATGATTTTTAATATGTTTTTTTTTCAGAATAAATGTAATTTTAATTGTTGCAAGTTCTCTATCTTTGTATGGACATTGGAGTTATGTTATGCGTTATATTAAAAATGTTGCTGTAATGGCTGAAGTATATTCTGCATTGTAAAAAAACTTGAACTATTAAATAAATCTAAATCTCTTTGTATTCCTTAGAGTTTTGGAACTGCTCTACAAACCTTAATTTCTATAATTAAAATGATTTATTATTTTTTTATTCAACGTAAATTGTACGTCCTGTTAAATAAGGCACAAACACATGAATACTTGAGAAAAATTGATATATTCCACAAAGGTAAATTTATAGTATCTTTAAAAGTTGGATAAACATTTTATAATATTTTTTACATGCTTCTTTTTTAGATTTCCCTATAAATAAAAATTTGAAAAAACATATTGACGAAATTATGGACTCAAATTGGAAAAATATTCGACGTCAATTGATATTTTATATAGTGGTCTGTAGTACCATCATTAGCCATTACTTTTATATGGCTGTATTTTTAAATTTATACCACTATATTAAAAAAACCCCTAACTATCAACATATAATGCGTAAGTTTATATTTGTAGGAGTACATTTTTGTCGTTCGTAAATTACATAATTCAGGTGAACTATTTTTTACTACTTTGAACGATATTACTAAACGCTTACAATTCTTAAAAAAATAATTTTTACAAATTCTTGCCAATAAAATTCATTTTTGCGATTTCTCAGAATGCCAAACTTTGTATATCACATATACATGTTACAACCATAGCACTTCCCAGCAAAATCTCAGTAATGGGTGCTCATTACTAATATCTAAATAATAAGCAGTAGAATTAGGGTCTACTGCATATAATTCGATGTCAAAACTCATTATTTTTGTTCGACAAGGTCGTTTTTGTAAGTAGTTGTCCATATTCGCCGAATGAAAAAACGCACAAAATTTGTGAACCGCTGCATTATAAAAATATATAAAATAAGTACTTACCAAAATAAGTAGTTATTCGTGTGCTTATACGTAGTTAAAAAATAAGTGGTTACACTTTGTTAAATAATACGACTTAGTTATATACTTACTCTAGTGGTTAAAAAATAAGTAGTTACCAAATTCACATTATCTTTATAAATAAATAATTAGTCGCGCGTAAGCTAGGCTGCTAATAAAAACGACAAAAATAACTAGTACTGACGCCGAATTATAAGTAGTAAAACATTTTAGTTCCATTATATAACCACTTATTTGGTAATAAAAGATTTTGCTGGGTTTAAGGCCTTGTAACATAAGTAATACCAATGATAAAAAAGAAACACATTTTTTTCCAAAAAAAAAAGAAAAAAATCTGAGTTCGTACGGTTAGTTTTCGAGATATTTCGATTTAAAAATTTTCAATGGACACTAGAGCATCCATGAAGTATAAAGGATGTGTAAAAGTGTTATTAAAATAAAATCCCCACAAAAATTGGTCCTCTCGGATTAAAAGAGGCCAGCCTCCCTCGGCTTTTAACCCTAAAAATGGACTAAAATGAATTCAAAGCTTCTTTGCGCTATAACACTTAGGTCGGCTAACTTATCTAAAAGTACGCTCAATTTGAGACTATCCAGAGTCATTTTAATGCGAATTTTATTCGTGGTTAAGATTAAAGACCAACTTCACTACCTTAACCAAAAGTAGTCTTTTCATCAAAACAACTCTAAATAGTGTTAAAATAAGCATTCTTTTAGATAAATTAGCCGACCTTAAAGTTATGGTTTTACAAAAAAATACTACATGGGCATAATTACAGGCAATGATAATACTCACTTTTGATGTATCAATGACGCGTGATGGTGATTTAAGTGGTTAAAGTCAAAATTTGTGTTTGACCATATAAATCACTTTGATTTTAACCACTAAAATCACCATGACGCGTCATTGCTACGTCAAAAATGTGTTTGAGAAAAATGCTAGCCACATTATTGCATGGCGATGAGCCCATTTAGTATTTTTCTGTAGAACCTTTACTTTGAGAGTTATAGCGCAAAGAAACTTTGAACTAATTTTGTCTATTTTAACGGCTAAAAGACGCAGATGACTGGCCTGTTTTAATCGGAGAGGATCAGTTTTCACGTAGATATTATTTCTTATGCCCAATCTATCGGAAAGTACGTGGGGAGGTGAAAAAATAACACTTTTGCACATATGGGTGTTCTATTGAGCGCCAATAACTCTTAAAGGAAAGCATACTTGGGACTAATGACAATGATTTTAAATTTCATTACCATTGATAATGAATAAGTTAAAAAAAATAATTGCCATTGACAGAAAAACGTAAAAATGGAGTAAAACTAGCTGAAATCGAAGATGGAATATGCTCATTCAGGCTCATGCTCATTTGAAATCAAATATTACTTTCCATTCCGTTGTTATTTGTATCCAGGTAAAGTTTAGCGGAATTAAATGGATCCTCCTTAATAAATTATGTTTTATAACTTCCCTGGCCAAACCAGTTGTTCGTTTTCATTTGTCTGAATTTTTTGTAAACAAATGGTTTTTAATCAATTGTAATTAGTTTTTTTATACATTAGTGTGATTTCATTACCATTAGTAATGATTTTTCTAATGAAAAATATTTCATTACCATTAAATGGTAATGGAATTTTTTTCATTGTCATTAGTATGAACTAATGGTAATGAAAATTCAACGGTAATTAAAAATTCCCATGTATGAACGAAAGTAACTCTTAAACACATTTTAAGTTCTGACATTTCTGGAATTAAACCTAAATTTTAAACTTTGATTTTCAGAGACTTATAGTAGAATTTCATGACAAATATTTTCGCGGAACACTTTAACCCTCTAATTCCTTAACTTACGGGTCGTCTATGACCCGTTTTGAGAAGGGGAATTGTTTTGCTTACACACAAATTTCACTTTTTGTAAACAACATAAATAATACTCAAACAACAAAAAGTTCTAAGCAAGGTTATGGTCAAAAATATTAAACTTTTTATTAAAAATATCAGCTGTCACCTAACAAGTGTTTTATTGACCAAGGCTCACAATAAAAATAATTACCCTCGTATTTGAAGCTTCGGTTTAAAAACGCTATACAACTACTCGAAAAAGATCGTGAAATTTTTATATAAATGAATTCCACTGCGATTTTCGCAATATTTTTGTTCGACGACATAAGAAAAATGCTGTATTTGTTGGTCGAATTACGTTCAGATAATTTCTGTAAGTAAAGTTTAGACCTATTTGTAGTCACGGAGTAAAAATCCCATTTACTATCCAAAAAAGACCGTGGCATTTTCATATAAATGTGGGTAGAGTGCAGCATTTCTGAATTCTATTGCGATTTTCGGGACATTTTTGTTCCACGACCTAAACAAATAGCTATTATTTTTGGTCGAATTTCTGAAGTGCGATTTTCGGAATATTGTTTTTACCACAACCTAAAAAATGGCCATAATTGTTGGTCCAATTTACACTCAGATAATTCTTGTAAATTTTTAACATAAGAACGTCGTACTACTACCCGAAAAATACCATGGCTGTTTCATGTAAATGTTTGGAAAATGCAGCATTTCTGAACTATAATTTCTGGAGTATTTATCTTCAATAAAGTGGACAAATATCAATAATTGAATTTACCTCCGAATAATTTTAGCAAAGCTTCAACCTATTTGGAGCTACGGTGTGAAAACGCCTTACTACTATCCAAAAAGATATGTGGGAAATGTAGCACCATTATTCCATTATGATTTTTAAAATATTATTGTTCCACGATCTGCACAGATGTCTAAAATTCTTGGGCAATTTTATGTCCAGATGACCGTAGTATTTTGATATGAATATTCAATTTATAGTACACACTGTACTAGAAAGACACTCATATACACACAGAACGAATTTACAAAATTGTAATTAAATTTTTAAACAATTTTCTCTTACCAAATTTGTAAATACAAAAAAAAACAACTTTTTAAAAGGGCACCAACAAAAAAATTTGTAAATCCAAAAAAAAATTCTTTTATTTTTTGTAACTTTGAATTTTTATTTTTAAACAATTTTTATATGAAAGACAACAATTTACAAACCAGCTACAAAAATTTCAAACAAAAAAATTGTTGGGAATAAAATTTCAATTTAAAAGAAAATGTGATTGCTTTTACAAATTCCCATTGTTGGTGCCTACTGTTTTTTCTGTGCACAAAAATGTAATTTTTTTTTTAAAGAAATTACTCTTTTTTTAAAAAGTGCATTTTATAAAAAAAAATAATTTTTCAGAATAAGCACGTTTTATACCCTCCATCCTACTGTGCAGGAGGGTATATATCATTTTGTCATTCCGTTTGTAACTCATCGAAAAAAAAATCTGGGACATAAAAAAACGAGTAAAAAGGTTAAAGTCGGGCATGCCGACTATAGAATACCCTACACCAGTCTGGGTAAAAGCCAACTAATGTCACCAAAATCAATAGGCTGCGTTATTGGGCCAATATAGGTCTGTGTACCAAATTTCATCAAAATATCTTAATATTTGCGACCTGCAGCGTATAAACAGTATAATTTTGGTAGGACCCTTATATGGGCACTAGGTCTAAACATGGACCGATGTTCATCAAAATCAATAGGCTTCGTCCGTGGGCCAAAATAGGTCTGTGTACCAAATTTCGTCAAAATATCTTAATATTTACGACGTGCATCGTATAAACAATATAATTTTGGGGGGACCCTTATATGGGCACTAGGTCTAAACATAGACCGATGTTCACCAAAATCAATAGGCTTCGTCCTTCGGCTGCCATAAGTCGGTGTACCAAATTTCATCAAAATATCTTAATATTTGCGACCTGCAGCGTATAAACAATATAATTTTGGTAGGACCCTTATATGGGCACTAGGTCTAAACATGGACCGATGTTCACCAAAATCAATAGGCTTTGTCCTTGGGCCAACGTAGGTCTGTGTACCAAATTTCATCAAAATATCTTAATATTTGCGACCTGCAGCGTATAAACAGTATAATTTTGGTAGGACCCTTATATGGGCACTAGGTCTAAACATGGACCGATGTTCATCAAAATCAATAGGCTTCGTCCGTGGGCCAAAATAGGTCTGTGTACCAAATTTCGTCAAAATATCTTAATATTTACGACGTGCATCGTATAAACAATATAATTTTGGGGGGACCCTTATATGGGCACTAGGTCTAAACATAGACCGATGTTCACCAAAATCAATAGGCTTCGTCCTTCGGCTGCCATAAGTCGGTGTACCAAATTTCATCAAAATATCTTAATATTTGCGACCTGCAGCGTATAAAAAATATAATTTTGGTAGGACCCTTATATGGGCACTAGGTCTAAACATGGACCGATGTTCACCAAAATCAATAGGCTTTGTCCTTGGGCCATCGTAGGTCTGTGTACCAAATTTTATCAAAATATCTTAATATTTGCGACCTGCAGCGTATAAACCATATAATTTTAGTAGGACCCTTATATGGGCACTAGGTCTAAACATGGACCGATGTTCACCAAAATCAATAGGCTGCGTTACTGGGCCAATGTAGGTCTGTATACCAAATTTTATCAAAATATCTTAATATTTACGACCTGCAGCGTATAAACAGTATAATTTTGGTAGGACCCTTATATGGGCACTAGGTCTAAACATGGACCGATGTTCACCAAAATCAATAGGCTGCATTATTGGGCCAATATAGGTCTGTGTACCAAATTTCATCAAAATATCTTAATATTTACGACCTGCAGCGTATAAACAGTATAATTTTGGTAGGACCCTTATATGGGCACTAGGTCTAAACATGGACCGATGTTCACCAAAATCAATAGGCTGCGTTATTGGGCCAATATAGGTCTGTGTACCAAATTTCATCAAAATATCTTAATATTTACGACCTGCAGCGTATAAACAATATAATTTTGGTAGGACCCTTATATGGGCACTAGGTCTAAACATGGACCGATGTTCAAAAAAATCAAACTTGTTCGTCCTTGGGCCAACATAGGTCTATGTACCAAATTTCATCGAAATATCTTAATAGGTGCGACCTGTAGAGTGCGTACAAGATTGCATGGACAGACAGACAGACGGACGGACGGACGGACAGACGGACATCGTTAAATCGAAATAAAAAAAAATTCTGAACCGATCGGTATACTATAAGGTGGGTCTACGACCAATATTTTTTGGTGTTACAAACATCAGCACAAACTTATAATACCCTGACCACATAGTGGTGTAGGGTATAAATATATATTCTTGATCGTTATCAATAGCGAAACCGATATAGCCGTGTCCGTCTGTCTGTCTGTCTGTCTGTTGAAATCACGATCACGCTCAAAAAAGTTGCGCTAGGATGTTAAGTTTTAGTCAAAATTTTTGTCCAATTTCTTAAGCAGTTTGGTATTGGAAATGGGCATATTTGGTCCAGACGTTTAAAAGTTATGAATGAAAATATAAAAGCACCTCTGGAATTTTCCATATTAACATTAAAAATATATTAACTGTGTGTTGTTATTGTTACTGAACAAGAACAAATACATACATACACACCCAAACCTTGAAAGAGATAATTCTTTTTTTGAATTTATATGCATAAAATTGGATTCATTTTATAAATTACTGAATAATTCATAATGCCTTTAAATCAATGATTGGACATTGAATAAAGTGAGATAAGATTTGTTCCTATTTGTGTTGATTCAATTTTGATTCGATTGAATAATTTGGACGTATGTTGACTTTATAGGCACCTCACCGATTGATTCTAAATTTGTACTACTGATATAACTCTCTTCTGGGGGCCCGAAGAAATTTTTTTATTAGAGGTCAAAATCGGGAGATTTTTTTTCTTTTAAAGTATGGCTAACTTTTGACAAATGAAAAATCTCAATACCGACAATAGGTTTAAAATGTGTTTACCCCCAAAATATATTCGATTCCCGATGAGTTAATTCAGTATAATTGTTGGTTAGAGTCAAAGTTGTATCTTTTGTACCATCTGCAAAAAAATTAGGTTTGACTTCTAATATCTTCGGTGTTTGAAGTGATAAAATTTGAACTACATATCAAAAGTTTTTAATCTTGAGAATATATTAATAAGTAAAAAATTATGTGGTAGTATACGGTGGTTTTTATAAAAACGGTTTATTTTAAAACATCTTAAAAATAAATCTCATTCGCCGGTAATGGGTAAACAAACAAAATAAAAATGTCGTCCATAAGATATTTTTACTATCTTTCCAATGGTATATATATATTGTTCCAATCCGACTATAAATGACTTAGATTATAGCTAAGTCCATTTCCAAACTTTGCACAGAAATAAACTCCCTACAGAGGTTTTTCCGCGGATTTTTTTTTCAAATCAGCTTGAAAAGGACTACATCGGGGTAAAAAAATTAAGTAATTATATTTTTAAAGGTCTGCACACATCTATATGAATAACATAAGCAGTGTTGCCACTTTGTGGGTAGGTCATGGATGATAGCAATTATTAAATTGTTTAGTTTTTCACCTTAATTTCAATCCAAATGAATGAATTGAGAAATTTATCAAATTTGTAAATAAAAAAATATATTATACATAAAAAAAGAATTTAATTCATAAACTGGCCAATAGATAGTGGGTCTATGAATACAACTTAGCAATTACTTCAAAGCATTGTTGGTAGCAAAGACGGTGCGATTATCGGTGAGGGTAAGTAACGCTATTGTAGATTATTTCGGTTACAGTATTTTAAGGATAATCGTGTTTCGATTATTTCGATAACGGTATTTTAAGGTTAACTGTATTGCAATTATTTCGATAATGGTATTTAAAGATAACAGGTATTCAGTTACTTCGGTGCATTCCGCAAATTATTTTTTACAAAAAAACAAAGTAAAGTAAAACAAATTTATTAACTAAGTGTACGTAAAATTCACAATTACGACGTGGGTTTACAAAAAGTTTAGACTTAAAAATAATGGTGTTGTAAGGATAATGGTATTTCATTAATTTCGGTACTGGTATTTTAAATATATCGATATTTGAATCTATAACAGTATTTTAGCGATAGAACCTACCAACCCTGCCTCAATGTATGTAATTACTTTTGGCTTATGAATGACTTAACATCTAATTGTGAAGTTTGCATAAAAATTCCAATATCTATTTTTTATTCATACGAGTTAATGAATTGATTCACAGCGACTGATCATCCACGAATTAAGCCGATACATCAGGAAAGTGTATTAATCTATACATGCTTTGAAATTCTCTCGATATACAAATAAGCTATTAACGTACACAAAAAACTCGTTACCAAGTAATTAAGAAAATTTCAACTAATAAAGTTTTATCGAATAATTTATTATATTGTGTATGCCACAAAAACATTATTTTAGTTGAAGTGCTCCCAATTGCTTGACAAAGATTTTTTTGTGTGTATTTAAAAACGCAAATAAAACTCGATTTTTGAAAGACTCTAAAATAAGATTATTTTTAAATCGTTCACATGTGATCATAACTGACTCTTATTTACAAGCTTTTTAAGTGTTTTGTTCTAAAGTTCATTTTTTCTCTAAATTTTATGAAGATTCATATAAGACTCAAAAGTTCATCATAAATGCTGCATATTTAAGGAAATTTTCTTTGTAATAATATAACGCCCAGAACGATGGGACAATTGAAATGGCCAAATTAATTTTTTTTTAAGTTTACTGATGAGGTTATTACCTTTTTTCGGAGTTCAAATTGTAATAATATGTTAATTGAAGTCATTTATAATTTCATATTTTTTGGGTAATTTTGTCTACACTTTTGGGAATTTTGAATCTTGCTTGTGGCAGCACTGAGATTAAACGAGATTAAACTGAACTATTTACTTGTAGTGGTGGAAAAAATCATACACATTTGTTGCACAGTGGATTGACCGAATACAAAATGGGTAATAATTCATAATTGTTTGTACTTAGTAGAATCCCCGAATAAAAACACCAGGATGGAGGGTATCTAAAGACTCGGCACAGCCGAATTTAATCTTTGGTTTGTATAAGTTCCCAGTCACCTGGGGACTTATGCAAACCATCGAGCGGGCTTTAGCCCGCTTGTTTATTAGTAAAATCTGTATTTATTCGTAAGAGTTATTCACCTTTACTAAAAAAAGAAAAAGTCGATTTTAAATCACAAAAGTCGACTATTATTTTAAATTTCTTACCATACAAAATATTTAAAATGAACCTTATAATTCTGTTTTAAATTTGAAGTTTTCATTTATTTTTATTTTATATTTATTTTTTTTTTCATATTTTGTTTACATTTATTTACAAATTTCCTTTTTATTTTTGAGTATTTTGTTTTGATTTTCAATAAAAATAAACAAACTTTTTGAATGTATATGTTTGGCATTATTTTAAAAGTTATATTTTAAATATTTTTTATGGTACGGTAAAAACAAAACCTTTGCTTTAAAATAAAGTCGACTTTAACAAAAATATACCTTTAAAAAATATTGATAGTAAGGCTTGTTTACAAATTTAAAATGTTTTAAAGCGATAATTTTATGCTTCTATAATAAATTTTATTAAAGCAAATTTTAAATATTTTGAAGCGACAATTTCATGCTTCTACATACATATGTATGTATATTAAATTTTATTAAAAACAGTTCCAAGTCAAATTCCTTATCTTTATTATACCCTACACCACTATGTGGTCAGGGTATTATAAGTTTGTGCTGATGTTTGTAACACCAAAAAATATTGGTCGTAGACCCACCTTATAGTATACCGATCGGTTCAGAATTTTTTTTTATTTCGATTTAACGATGTCCGTCTGTCCGTGCGTCCGTCCGTCCGTCCGTCCGTCTGTCTGTCTGTCCATGCAATCTTGTGCGCACTCTACAGGTCGCAACTATTAAGATATGTTGGCCCAAGGACGAACAAGTTTAATTTTTTTGAACATCGGTCCATGTTTAGACCTAGTGCCCATATAAGGGTCCTACCAAAATTATATTGTTTATACGCTGCAGGTCGTAAATATTAAGATATTTTGAAGAAGTTTGGTACACAGACCTATGTTAGCCCAATAACGCAGCCTATTGATTTTGGTGAACATCCGTCGATGTTTAGACCTAGTGCCCATATAAGGGTCCTACCAAAATTATACTGTTTATACGCTGCAGGTCGTAAATACTAAGATATTTTGATGAAATTTGGTACACAGACCTATATTGGCCCAATAACGCAGCGTATTGATTTTGGTGAACATTGGTGCATGTTTAGACCTAGTGCCCATATAAGGGTCCTACCAAAATTATACTGTTTATACGCTGCAGGTCGTAAATATTAAGATATTTTGATGAAATTTGGTACACAGACCTACATTGGCCCAATAACGCAGCCTATTGATTTTGGTGAACATCGGTCCATGTTTAGACCTAGTGCCCATATAAGGGTCCTACCAAAATTATAATGTTTATACGCTGCAGGTCGCAAATATTAAGATATTTTGATGAAATTTGGTACACAGACCTATATTGGCCCAATAACGCAGCCTATTGATTTTGGTGAACATCGGTCTATGTTTAGACCTAGTGCCCATATAAGGGTCCTACCAAAATTATACTGTTTATACGCTGCAGGTATTAATATTAAGATATTTTGATGAAATTTGGTACATAGACCTATGTTGGCCCAAGGACGAAGCCTATTGATTTTGGCGAACAGCGGTCCATGTTTAGAACTAGTGCCCATATAAGGGTCCCCCCAAAATTATATTGTTTATACGCTGCAGGTCGCAAATATTAAGATATTTTGATGAAATTTGGTACATAGACCTATGTTGGCCCAAGGACGAAGCCTATTGATTTTGGTTAACACCAGTCCATGTTTAGACCTAGTGCCCATATAAGGGTCCCCCCAAAATTGGCTTGGTTACAAACTGCAGGTCGCAAATATTAAGATATTTTAATGAAATTTGGTGCGCTGACTCACATAGAAAATTTTGACATAAGCCCCATTTTAACCCATTCGAATTTCGGATCCAAACAATACACCAGACTGGTGTAGGTTATTGTATAGTCGGCATGACTTTAACCTTTTTACTCGTTTAAATGTATTTTTCTCATCTGAAAATGAATAACCCAAAAATTACAACGTCTTAACTCTTTTTAATTTCTTTTTTTATTACCGAATTCCTATTACACCCGGCGAAACAATTACAAAACGTAATTAGTTTTATATCCCGTTTAGACAGAAAAATTGATCTTTTTGTTAAGTCATAGTTGAACTTTTCGACCACTCTGGAAATACATTGATTGGTCACCCGTTCTTTTTTGTGCCCATATTCAAGTAGTTTTTTATTCTCCGTTTTAAACTAATGAGCCACTCGAATTTTACAAACAGATTCATTTTTTTAAAACCTGATATAGTTATCAAAAAAACTACCCGGTTTTCGGCTCTTGTAGTTTTTAACTTGTGAAAACGCATACAAAAAAACAAGCAAAACTAGTTTTTTACAAAAGCTAGGTGGTTTTTGTTCGAGTCAGTGTTGTCAGTTTAGGGGATTTATCCCCAAATTGGCGACTTTTTTGTGATTGGGGATAAATACCCTTTAGATAAACGTGTAAGTCCACACAAAGTAATCGATTTTGAGTACTTCACATTGTGTGTACTTACGATATGGCATACTTGTGTATAACAATTGAATATGAAACTAAAAATATTTGAAGTTTTTCAAAAATTTTGTCTAACTTACATGCAACTATACTTGTGTGTACTTGCGAAGTATATTCGCTTATGGGCCATTACAATGCGGCCTTACCCTGGGTAAAGTAAGCCAACTTGTGTGTAGAGTTTGTAAGCACTCGGGGATTCTGGTAAGTACACACAAGTATGTCCGAGTACGTTCAAACCCTACACACAAGCTGGCTTACTTTACCCAGGGTATGGCCGCATTGTAATGGCCCACAAGCCAATATACTTCGTAAATACACACAAGTATAGTGCAATGTAAGTTAGACAAAATTTTTGAAAATTTTCAAAAATATTTAGTTTCATATACAATTGTTATACACAAGTATCCCAGATCGTAAGTACACACAATGTGAAGTACACGAAATCGATTACATTGTGTGGACTTACACGGTTTTCTAAAGGGTATTTACGTTTGGGGATCCGGAGATTTGTTGGGGATGACAAAAAATTTTAGAGGATTTTTGGGGATTAAAATGTTACAAAATTTTTCTGAATTTTTAACCCTGATAATCTTTTAATATTTTGTATATTTCCTTTATAATTGATGGTAGCGGTGAAAGATGTAGACTACACAAATTTGTGTCTGGCCAGCAGATTTGAGTCTGGCAAGGTTTTTGTACTAAAATGATGCCTGTTCTAAGATCTTCTCATATTAAAATGTAGTTTACAAATAAATCAATTTGTTGTCAGAATTCCATCCATTTTCTAAAATAGTGAAACATTTAAATTCAAACACCATGCATAATAAAGTTTTTAACCTGATAGAATATGGTCGGCCTGATTACGAGTTTCCGATTTGTAGTCGAAATTTTCAACTCCATATAAAATGATTCTTTATATAATGGAAGTTATAAATAAATTAAACTCTGATGCTGGATTTTTTCAAATCTGAGTGCTATATATGGTAAATCCAATCGTAAAATTGTTCAAAAGTTGTTCTTTAAACGAATTTTCAACAAATTCGACTTAGTCTCGAATTCGACTACGACACTCGTAATAAGGCCGATTGATTATGAAGAAGATTTTGACCAAAGTGTATTATTTAAAAAAACATATTAATTGTTGCGTTTCGAGTTTTCATTTTTCCCATTCACATCAATTTCCGAACTCTAATTTTTCACGTGTGATATACATAACTAAGACGTCCAGGCAAGAAGAAATCTAACAACTTGTAAAACACGAGGGAAAACAATTTTCAATGAATATAACTTTTGTACAGGAAATACCTAATGAGGATTTTTAGGGATCAAGAAAAATAATTTGGGAATTTTTAGGGATGACAAAATAATAAGGCCCAGAAAAAACTGGCAACACTGGTTGAAGTATAAATGTAGTATTAGGATTTAATCACAACTGGGTCGATTGTCGACCGACGACAGCAAAAGTCGTCACGATTAATTTAAATTCAGCGACAATCGGCCCTCGACATTTGTTGACGTTTAGAAAAAAGGAAAGCAAAACAAGAATATAGTTTGTAACGACGTGTTTTCACTTTTTAAGCTGGGGCATACTCAGCGTGCCCAGGATCCGTTACAAACTATTTATATTTCGATAAGAGAAGAAAACACTGTGCAATTTAATAATTTTTTCATAACACGTTATAAACTTTATTATTCAATTGTTCTTAACACGTAACAAGTTGACACGACACGAATATTTATTTTTATAGCCAGTAGAAGTCGGTCCCGTAGTAAACAGCAGTACTTTGTATTGGGGTAGAGCAGGACGATAGCTCACTCTCACGGCGATGATTGAACAGAGCGATAGCTCACACTCACGGCGAAGATTTGAGCAGAGCGATAGCTCACGCTCACGGCGAGGATTTGAGCAGAGCGATAGCTCACGCTCACGGCGAGGATTGAGCAGAGCGATAGCTCAATGCGAGGGTTTGAGTAGAGCGATAGCTCACGCTCACGGCGAGGATTGAGCAGAGCGATAGCTCACGCTCACGGCGAAATTTGAGCAGAGCAATAGCTCACGCCCACGGCGAGGATTGAGCAGAGCGATAGCTCACGCTCACGGCGAGGGTTTGAGCAGAGCGATAGCTCACACTCACGGCGAGGATTGAGCAGAGCGATAGCTCACGCTCACGGCGAGGATTGAGCAGAGCGATAGCTCACGCTCACGGCGAGGATTGAGCAGAGCGATAGCTCACGCTCACGGCGAGGATTGAGCAGAGCGATAGCTCACGATCACGGCGAGGGTTTGAGCAGAGCGATAGCTCACGCTCACGGCGAGGATTTGAGCAGAGCGATAGCTCACGCTCACGGCGAGGATTTGAGCAGAGCGATAGCTCACGCTCACGGCGAGATTTGAGCAGAGCGATAGCTCACGGCGAGAGTGGTCACTGAGCAGAACGATAGTTCACGCTCGCGTCGGAATGGGCAACAGAACGATAGTTCACGCTCCCGCTGTTAGTCCGTGTTATGGCACAGAGCGATAGCTCACGTTGCCGTCCCTATCGTCAGCTGTCCTAGGTAGTCTAGTTGGTTAAAGGTGTTGAACGATAGTTAAACCCCTTTAAGCTATTTAGGTAAAATCTTCTTTAAATGCAGAAAGATATTTCACGCACTTATAGAAGGTCTTACCTCGTTGCCGTCCCCTGGCTAATCCCCCAAAATCGATCAATGCAGCAGCTTTTATACATGTTGATCGATGACACATAAACATTCACACATATGTATTACACAGTTGACAACAATTACATGAGTGTTACAATTAGTAGTACAATGATGCATTTTATAGTATTTTCTAATGTTCAATGTTATGTTTGACATCTAGATGGCATTTTTAATAAAATACTGTTAAATTCAAATATAATTTAAATAAATTAGAACACTGATAAGGAACCAATAATAAAATTAATTTTATATATATACATGAGACCCAAAAACGAATGCACTGACTTTTGCACGTCTCAAGTTGTATTTGTTTCACCACAATTCTTCACCAATTCAATTGGTCTTTCACTAATTCTTGTTGTTTTATATTGTATTGTATTTAATTTAGCTTTTTTGCGGTAAATTATGTATTTTACAATTTCAATTATAATTCTTCTGTCAAAAAAATTAATTCTTTGTAAACAAAGTATGAATTTTTGCAGCTCTAATACGACTTTCTAACAACTCTGTTCTATTGGCAATCTTTAATTAGTTAAAAATATGGCAACAATTTGACAAATATTTTGAGTATGTATTAGTGTGTCGTCACGAAAATAGAATAGATTCTATTACGACGACAAATCGCTGGACGACATGGCGACATTTTGCTTCCCATACAAAATATATGAACAGGAACGTGTCGCTGTCGACCCAGTTCTGATTAATCTCTTATACATTTCAATTTAACTACTTGTTCGTATGAGTGATATTAATTATTATATTGGTAATAATAACACCCATACGCCACATATGCACCTGCGGTCACACATATCTTGCCACTTCATTTTTTGCAGTATTTTTCAAATTTCTCGGCTTAAGTTTGGACCACATGAAAAATTTTTAAACATGGATTTTATAAATAAAAATACGATTTTTAACAAAATTTCATTGATTTCAAAAGTGTATATTTCTTTTTTTCCAAATGAAATACATAAAACTATAACTTTTATTTTCATATATTTATACTGGTTTTTAAAATATTTTCAATATTAAACAATATAAAAAAAATTGCTGGTTGTTTACTTGAATATTTTTGAAGATAAAATATTAGCTGTGTTTTCGTTAAAATCTCAACGTTTATAGATTTTCACATCTAACATATCTCCTTTGCGTTACTTCCTAAAAAGATTTGCCGGCATACTTTCAATTATAACGCGAATATTGTAAACATTAGCTGTTTAAAATTTTCTTATACTTTAAGCGGTTAAGCGTATTTTTGCTTTAAATAATTAACATTGATAGATATGATCGAAAATACAGCTATTATTATAATCTTAAGTCTAGTAAGATGTCGACCCCCCTCTGGAGGCTATAACAGCTTCGATTCGGGAAGGCATGGACTCAACAAGTTTTTGCAATTCACTGTTTGAAATCTTATTATGCCAGATATTTTCCAAAATTCTGTTTCGTTTAGTTTACTCTGTGGCTTATGCTGAGCCACGTTACGATTCATCACGTGCCATAAATGTTCGATAGGATTTAAATCCAGGGAGATTCCAGGCAAATCCATGTGCTGCATACCGAGGTCCTTGAATATTTTTTGCACCTGTAAAAAAGATTTAAAAAGATTATTTCATAATTTTTAGCCACAAACCTACGAATATAATGATACTATATACTTATAATCAAAACTTACCGATTTTGCAAGGTGACATGGTGCGGAGTCAGCCTTAAAAATAGCCTCACTAGAATGCTCACATTGCTCCTCCACAATAGGCGCGACAAGTCCCGTTATGACTTCGCCATATTTTTCTCCTCTCATAATTCCATACACAAACAACAAAGGACTTCTACATAATAAGAAAAACATCCCCAGATGTTTTGACTCTGAGGATGCTTGAGTGTTCCAATTACACACGTGTCTTTAAATCTTTCACCTGGGAAACGTCGAACGTACGGAAGATTTTTGGCACAGTGCAAGTTAAACTTGCCCTCATCAGACCATAAACGTTTGCACATTGGTCGAAAGTCCAATTAAGGTGCATTTTGGCCCACTCCAATCGTTTAACTCTAATTTTTGTGTCAGGAGGGGTTTTTTGACGGTCTACTGCCACAAAGTCCGAATCCCCGTAGTCGTCTGCGAACAGTTTCCAAACTAATGCTAATTTGGTGGTCTTGTTTGAGAGCTCTTCTTATTTCGACGGCATTTCTAAAACGTTTCTTCAAGCTCATTCGGCGTATAACGGGACATGCTTCTCTCTAAACAGTCGTCCTGGTTCTTTTTTTTCAGCAAATTTATCACGGTTGGATGACTATAGTCTATCCGTCTTTCAATTTCGCGGCAAATTATTCCTTCTTCCTCCAATGTAAAAATAATGACCTTTTGGTCTCGAATCAACCGCTTATATTTTGGACTCATTTTTGAGGTCTATCTGTATAATATGCCACTACTGATTTATAAATGATTTTTTCACAATATTTCGTATTTGGTTTTAATTTGGAGTATCTTGTACAGATAAATTGATATAATTGTGATACAGCAAAAAATACCGTTATAATTTGTATTTAAACAAGCGTTTGTTAAACAGAATTCAGTGCTAAGATGTGCGTGACCGCATGTGTACAATAAAACAGCAACGAAAATACTATAATTCCAACGTAGAAGTGGTAAAGACATATCCTTCTTTTTTTGTACTATCAGTAATTACACCGACTTACTTTCTACATTATTTTGAAACATATAATAATGAGTTACTAATAAATAGTTAATTTCTCAATTATCTCAAAAGATGAAATAATACAATAACCCAGCTAACTTGGGAATACGAATAGAATTCCCCGATTGTATTGACTGGAAGAGAACTTATATATTTATTTTTTTTTTTTGTTTTTTAAGGAGAAGCAACGATCAGGAAATTCTTCCTATTAATTAACGTGTTACTTCCTTTGGAAAGGGGATAGAGAAGAAGTGAAAGGTACTTAAAGATGAAGGGCTTCAAATATCGCAACACTGTAATTGCGCGAGATGTTGAATTTTAGAACAGTTGTTGCGCGCCATCTGATGGTGAGTTGGCGAACTTTGTTGAAGCTTTTTAGTTCATAGCCCTGTTATATTATTTTACTTCGGTGGGGTTAAATGCTATGGGAACACCGAAGGAAGACGCTGCGATATGTATGAAGGATAGAAAAAACTCATACATATTACTATTTTTCATAAATTGATGTTGCCTTGGTTGGGGCTCGAAACCGCATCCTCACGTGTAACAGTCCAACGCGCTAACCATTACACCACAGCGCCCACATTGCGGCAACAATCGTCTTCGTATTGCGGAAGATACCCCATTTGGTATAGAACATGTCGCGAATGCAATACTTCTCAGCAATACGAAATCAATACTTCTGGAAGATAAATATGCGATATTGCTATATTATTATATGGAAGATATAAAAATATCACCGACATATCATCTGGAAAATATAAAGAAGATATCTCTAGAAAAACGGTCAGATGATATAAATATGATTTTATTTACTTTTTATTAAAAAAAAAAATTTTTTTATTCAAAAATTTTTATTTGAAAAATAATTTAAACAGATAGTGATATTAATTTATGACCTGAAATCGAACTAAAAACATTCATTTATAAAAATTTATTTAATGAATTCCTTATTCTGAAAAATTATGTAAAAAACTTAAATTCAATTAACATGACTGATAACAAGTTTGGTGCGATTTTTTTTATTAAACATGATGTTTGCTATGAAATGAAAAAACTTGTTGGGTTTTATTTTTTCTTACCAGCACATAATGCCAACGTAGAACTTAAATTTTCTTCAATCAAGGCACAGTGGGAGCCAAAAGGAAGTAAATTGAATCCAGAAACTATTTCTGATATTATTAGAGTCAAATATAATTTTGATATGAATTGTCAATAGTTTTATGAATATTTGAAGAAATGCGACAGTAATATATTGATTCAAATTGGAAGGGTTGAAAAATATTCATGAAACTCTTGATAATTCATATCAAAATTATATTTGACTCTGATAATATCATAAATAGTTTTCTGGATTCAATTTAATTCTTTTTGGTATCCACTGCGTTTTTTTTTTTTTTTTGTTTATTCAGGTACTACATATTTTAAGTTCATAATGATTTTTTATACTTTTGTGAAGTTTTTAACCAAGGCGCAATGGACGCCAGAAAAAAATTTAATCCAGAAACTATTTCTAGTTCTATTTCTGATATTATTAAAGTCAAATAAAATTTTGTTATGAATTTTAAAGGCGCTTTCACAATGGTAGAGTGACTCTACTCTGCAGCACAGATTAAAATGTTAACTGTTCACAATGCAGAGTAGAGTTACTTCAAAAAAATATTTGACATTTCAGTACTTACCCAGTTTTTGGGAATTTTCTCACTCAGTTTCCACTGTTAGCAATTTTAAATATTTTTTTATTTTATTTATTTTCAAAATGAAAAAGAATTTGTATTTATTTTTGCTTATTTAAATTTTTTGTTTACTAATTTATTGACAATTAGGGATGTGAGTATGTTAGTGATGTGTTTTTTAAGGTATATTTGTCATGTAAAACAGTTAACAGACCAATGTTAACTCTAGAGTAGAAAAAATCTGTACTCTAGAGTCAAACAAGTTTGACTCTGGAGTGGAACAAAAAGAGATAGCAAAATATACAAAATATACAGATTAGAGTACTCCGTCATTGTAAACGCACCTTAAAGAGTTTTATGAATATTTGAAGAAATTCGACAGTAATATACTATCGTGATTCAAATGGGAAGCATTGAAAAACATTCATGTAACCCTTCGCAATTCGTATCAAGAAATTAAAGAAATGCACATTACTGAAAATGTATGCAATAAATTGGTTAATCGTTATGTTTTTTTTTTTTTGTTTATTTATGTACCACTAATTTAAAGTTCAGAATAATTATTGTGTTTGTTGCGAATTTTGTTTAGTGGGAATAAAAATTTTTTTATTTATAAAATAAATTTTTATTTGTATATTTTATCGCGTTGTTGATTTTTGTAAAATTAATTTATTTAAAAAAAATTGTCCTCTTTTTTAAGGCAAATGTCCTCATTTTTTGAGGTTGGCGTCCTCTTTTTCTCAAAATGGAAATGGCAACCCTAGTTGTGAATGACAAGTAGCTATTCTACAACCGATTCTTTGGAACAGAAAATTTTCTTGGGAATTTACTTGTGAAAATTGTATCATCTTTCTTTAATTTGAAAAATAATTTAAATAGAAAGTGATTTTAATTTATGATCCAGAGTCAAACTAAAAAAAACATTCATTTACCAAAAAAGCAGATGTAATATTTACATTCTTTTGTGTTATTATTGTAACAAAATAAACTATCCCATTTATCAGCCATTCATTGATTCTAATTTGTTTTTCCACCCGATATTTTCTGAACAAAAAAGAAAATAAATTTTTATTTGCTAAATATGGTTGTGTAAAAGAAACGCAATTCAGCGGTAGAGCGCTAGACTAGAAATCGTGAGGTCGCAAGTTCGATACCCGGCGGCGGCAATGGAAAAACTTTTGTAAAATAAAAAAAATATAATTTTTTTTGTGAAGATTTTTTTTTTTTACTTTTAATTGGTGAAAAATAACTTCCTTTGCACTCGTTCAAAAAGTACACAGAAAAAATTTACAAAATTCTGTTTGTAATGTTAAACACCTTTTTTGCATAAACAAACAAAAATTTTTTTAAAAAGGCACCAACAATGGAATTTGTATATACAAATCCCTTTTTGTAACTTTTTTGTAATTTGTTAAAAATAAAATCAATTTTTTTTTAACAATGTGTTTTGTAAATACAATAATTTTTTTTGTAACTTGTTTGTATTTGTTAAAAATAAAAAAATAAAATTCAACAACGAGTTTGTTATATTAAAACAATTATTCGCTTTATGTTGTCGTATTGACAAAAAATAATACTTTTTTGAAATTTTTGTTACAATTTACAAACATTTGAGCAATTGAAAACATAAAATAAATGATTTGTTTTTTTTTTTGTTTCAAAAAATTCTAAGGCTATATTTTGGATATTTTTGATACAATTTACAAACATTTAATAAAAAAATTGTTAGATATCTAAGTAAAAAGCCAACAATTTTTTTTAATTACTTAAAATTTTGTGATACTTTTTTCTGTGTACTGAAAAAATTTTAAAGGGGGAGTACTCCTCTCCTATGACAAGTCAATGTTAAAATCACTAGTGTTTATGTTAAAAAAGAAGTACATCTAGATCATCAAGTGTAGTGCTTTTGCTACTGCTGCGGCATCTCTTTTTTTACTGGGGTAAGCATTCTTTTGTGTAGCACGTCAATAATGTTTTCAGATATCAAATATAACATGCAAATTAATAAGAAACGTAACTACCCTATTAAAAAAATTAATGAGGTACAACATGCAATCATATCTTTTTCTGATGTTGGCCAAAACAAAATTTGATCCGAAAAATGGTGGATCATGCTGTATTCATTTATATGCACCGTAGATCTAATATGAAGAAATACGATCCGAAAATTTGTTTACCTAATCATATAGAATTGGATGTGACATAATGACAATCAAAAGCTAATTTCAATATAATGGACGATTTAATGCAATATGAGCGAACTTTGAATGAAGTATTTTTGTCTAATGGTATCAAATAAAATGTAACTTTATTGTACTAAATCTAATAATATATAGTAAGATAAACCCATTTTTCGGATCGTATTTCATCATATTAGATCCAAGGTGTATCTAAATAAATACAGTACGATCCACCACTTTTCGGATCAAATTGTAGTTTGGGCTATACCAAAAAAAGATACGTTTGTATTTTATAACATCTAACTTTTTTTACTCGGGTAGTTGCCATTACCAGATTTGCAGTTTTATATCCACATATCTGTCAATGAATCTCTACAGACAAAGAGTTATTAAATTTAGTAAAACTCAAAACTACTAATGGAATTCGATTTGCTAAAATTAGCCAAATTGTTAACTAAATATTAGCAAAATTAATCTTATAGAACAAATTTGTAAATTTTACTAAACATTAGTAATATATCTGCAACAAGAAAATGAAAAAAGATGGAGAAATTAGAAAAACTTAAGTAAATTTAACAAAAATTTTATCAAAAATCAACTAAAATTTTAATAGAAATTTTTACTAAAAATCAATTGTAAGTTTATTTCGAATTATAAACGGAAAAAATTCTTTCATTAAAATTTCAACTATAGAGGTGTAAAATTTTTAAAAATTAGTGTAAAAGATGAATGGAGGAATATTTAGTTGATCTCTTATTTTTAAGTAAAAAATTTTAAAAATATTAGCCCACACAAGACGAAATACACTGATGATGGCTTTGTAGCGAAAGCCGAAAATACGTATTCTGTATTGCTGGTCTTATCGAATTCTTTCAAATATATTTTTATTCTTTGTAATTTACTTGTAAAAATTGAATCATCTGTCTTTGATTTGAAAATAATTTAAACAGAAAGTGATATTAATTTATGATCTAGAGTCAAACTAAAAAGAACATTCATTTAATTAGTGTAAAAGTTTAAAAAAAATCCTGAGGGATTTACAACTACATAAAATAAACGACAATTTTTTCAAGCAATTTAAGAAAATGTTCTAAGAGCCAAATTTGTAAATAAGTCACAGATTCTGTTGAATATTGCAAACTTTCCCAAGTTCAATAAACTATTTTGTTTGTAAATAAAAGTGCTATTTTTTATTGCAAATAACATTTTTATTAAAATTATCAATTTATTAAATATTAAGTTATAGTTTTATACCCTACACCACTACATGGAGAGGGTATAATAAGTTTGTGCTGAAGTTTGTAACACCACAACACCCTTAGTATAACGATCGACTCAGGAAAACTTTTTATTTCGATTTAACGATATCCTTCTGTCCGCCCGTGTGTCTATCTGTCTGTCCATGCATTCTTGTGCGCACTCTACAGGTTGCAAATATCAAGACATTTTGATGAAATTTGGTACACAGACCTACATATGTCGGCCCAAGGACGAAGCCTATTGATTTTGGTTGAAATCGGTCCATGTTTAGACCTAGTGCCCATAAAGGTTCCCCCCGAAATTGGCTTATTACGTGCTGCAGGTAGTAAATACGAAGATATTTCAATGAAATTTGGTTCGCTGACTCACATGGTCCCAAGGCCAAAGTCTATTTATTCTAGATACAATCGGTCCATATTTGGAACTAGTGCCCATATGGGCTATATTTTCGATTTTCTCTTTTATCGTTTTATAGACAATTTTGACACAAGTCCCATTTTAATCCATTCCAATTTCGGCTTTTAACCAGACTAGCAGTGTAGGATATTACATAGTCGGCAGGCTCGACTTTAACTTTTTTACTAGTGAAATATGCTAAAGAAATAAATATCTAGATAAAGTTATTGCTGATGTGTTCACCAAGTTCCACGTCTTCTAAGTCTTCCAGTTATCATATTATAAGAATACCAATATATTACGACTGCAAACAAAATTAATAAAGTTAGAATTAGGTTTTGTACTTATTTGTAAGATATTATTCGTTACGTCCTTGTAAACATGTTGAAGAAAAAAATGTACAAAAACACATGCGAAATAAACTAAACTAGCTTGAAAAGTCCATTGGATGACACATAGGTGATAATTTTTATATCGTTATATTTCGTTATATCTTTGTTATTTACAGTCGGATCTTAAATTATGATACATCGATGTTTTTCTCTCGAGGAGACCAGTGTTTTGCTCTAAGGACATTTTGACCTCAAGTATTCCGTTCTAGTAGTTACCCACCAGATCTCAGTTGCTCCCAGCCAAATGTACGACCCTAATGTCAGAAAATTAAAGCTCGCAAAAAATCATTAAACTTTTGCTAAAGAAGTTTTTCGCTAAACCCAGTAGACATTTTTTTTATATATTGGTTGCCGAACGTAGGGGTCGCCTTTTTAAATTTTTTTTAATTGGATTTTTACTATATAGCAAAACACTGGTCTCCTGGAGGCAAAAAATCGATATATCACACTTTAAAATCCGATTTTAAATGCCAAAGCTATAACAAAAAAAAAAAAATTTTTTTTGAAATCGCCTTCCAAAAATACATCATATTGGAGGGTGTACGACGAACTTTTTTTTTGAGGTACGGTCTAATGTACCTGTATGTGGTGCGCATAGTTTGATGACATATCCAAAAATGTGCCCAAACTATGCTGTATATTAGTCAAAAATGTCTTGATACTATGCGCTAGATCTAGGAAGAGTTTGAGGACAGTCTCCAAACTAACCAAACGTCTCCATACTAAACTATAAATAGAAAAAATCTCCCCGTAGCATGCACTATGCATACATATAGATTATATATAAAAATAGATTTTCAAGATAATTTACAAAAAAAATTTTGAAAATTATTGGTAACGTATTTTTTTTTTTTTTTAATAATAGAAAAATTTGTTATTTACTCAGTAATTCATTATTATTAGGGTTTTTCTTTTCCCGGACTTTTTCATTTCCCGGGACAGCGGGATTTTTTTCTGAATTTCCCGGGATCCCGGGAATTCCCGCTCGTTAGAAAGTAAATAAATTCTACATATGTTGTACTTGAAAAACTCGATTTCTATTAAAACACCGTCCGACAAAGTTCATCTTTTGGTTGTACCCATGATAAAATCTATTTAATATATTTTGAAAGGAGAGCTAAACATAAAATATGCATGACTTCCACTTTTTCTAGATCAATAATTCGTTTACCAGTTTAAATCGCGAATTACTGTGTAGGTAATAAATTTATATGGAAGGCCGTTTTAATTTTAAAATGAAATATATTAACTAAATATTAATTCGCGGTTGGAACGGTTAAACGAATTGATATGGACAAAATTAAACACACAGGTATTTTAATTTCTTATTTTCTTTCAGGATATATTGGAATTGTTAATGTGTAGGACCAGTTTTATAGTCAGAACTAAGATAGATTTTTTGCTTAAGTATTTCTTGAATATGAAATCCAAAAATTTGTATTTCTAAAGATTTTGTTTCTATGCAGATTTTTAGAAGTATTCGTATAGAAGTATTTTATAAAAAAGTTTAAAAGTATTCTTCACAGAAATTATTACGCAAGTTCTCTTTAAGATTTTTATAAAAATCGACACTAGAATATTATTAAATAATATTTTATTCATCTTAACACACTAGATATAGTGAAATATATAATTTAATACGTATGCCTAATTGTTTACTGTCAACATGGATTTATGTTGTAGGTTAAAAAATAATTATGTAGAATATGCATTTAAAATTAACGGTTCGTTCTCGTTCAAAAATCTGTGGTTCATAAGATCAGAGTTGAATTCCATAGGAAGCAGCTGGATGTTAGAATTTCGTTGATGTTAGTCTTATTGAGTCGTTTCAATTTGCTTATTTGTTTCAATTCAATATAAATAGATCATCATCAATTATTAACCCATAAAGAAATATAATATTGAGGATGGGTTTGTATTGTAGCAGGACCCGAAAATACGTATTATCTCCTGCTGGCCTTATCGAATTTTTTAAATTTTTATTCTATGTAATTTACTTGTAAAAATTTTATCATCTCTCTTTTAATTTGAAAATAATTTAAAGGAAAATGTGATAATATTTGATCTCAAATTGTACGAAAAACATTCATTAAATTGTTTTTTCACTTTAATTTGTATCTTTTAAATATTATTTTTTTATGCCACAACTATTTAAAAAGAAATTATTTAATTTGTATAGTTTCATTTTAAATTAACATCCCGAGTAAAAAAAATAATATGATGTCATATGTAATGATATCTAATTTAATATAATTGGAGATATGCTATGATCCGAAAAATGGTGGATAAAATTATGTCGGATAAGATCTAAATATATTAAATCATATAGAATCTTATCCGGATTTTGACCCGATATAATCATATCTAATTTTATGTAGAAAGACATAATTATATAACGCATTATATTTCAGGATCAACACAAAAACTATTAAAAAGTACTAAAAAATAACACCCTTAAGTTAAGATTTCAAAATTTAAATAAAACTTTAATGTTTAAATTCATAAATCTTTTATAAAATTATAGGAGGTTCACAAAACAAATTTTCCATACAGAATTTGTTTCATAAGCCTCCTATAACTTTATAAAGCATTTATGAATATACAAATAAGTATTTAGAAGTAGTTGTACATAAACTTCTTATATAAACTTGTATTATAAACTGTGTTTATGAGTTTAATGTCAAATTCCATACATAAAAAATATGGCTTGTATTTACCCAAGTAAAAAAAATGATATGGAGCCATATGAAGTTATATTTAATTATATATAATCTTTTATGTAATTAGATATAATTATATCCGAAAAATGAGAACATCTTATTGTATCTTATTGTATCGAGTTGTATACAATTGTATACAATTTGGTACAATTTGATACAATTTTATGCAATTCGATACAATTGTATCCGAATTTTGTCCTCATCCAATTACATCAAATTATATCTTTTTGTATAAAATTATATAAAATGTTATAAAAGTGGACATAGTTTGATACAATTATATCTAAAAATTTACCTTATACTTTAGATCATATTATATATGACCACATCTAACAATATACAAAAATTATTTTTTTAAATAAAAAAGATATGCAATGTCTGGAGATCAGACCTGGGGGATTTCAATTACAATTGCAAATAAATGTAATTGCAATTAAAAAAAACTCAATTATATTTCATGTAACTGTAATTCAAAATTTTCAATTACAAATTTCAATTACATTTAGAATTAGTGTTTTTTGTTAAAATTTTGTAGAAAAAAACTGACTGGACTGATAGGTTGGATAGGCGTGGATAAGTATAAAAAGAATACGTCATGTTGGGCTGTCCCCTCACTTGTGCTTTTTGTCATTATATCTTTTCCGAAAAAATGTAATTGTAATTGACATTTTTTCAATTACAATTATATGTAATGTTTAATTGAAAATTTTCAATTACAAATTACTTGTAATTGCTTTTTTTTGAATTACAATTACAAATATGTAATTGTAATTGAATTTTTTTCAATTAAAATTACATGTAGGTAATTGTGTAATTGCATGTGTAATTAATTTCCAATTATAATGATTAACCCAAAGGTCTGCTGGAGATCCTATAATTTTGATAAATCTTCCATTACTTTTATCCAGATTTACCATGACAGTGCATTAAACATGAACAAAAGTTTCTTTATTTTTAGTAATTTTAAAATAAAGTTAACAAGACTGAAATTTTAAAGTTAATAAGATTATTTTATACAACCAAGATATAAGAAAAATAGTAAAAAAAATAGTAAAATATTACAAAATAGTAAAAATTACTAAAAATATAAGATGCAAAAAATAAACTCACACACGAATCATGCACGGGTTATATATTCTTATTCACGCTCACGCACGAATCAAGTACGAATTATATATTCTCAGACTCACGCACGAATCACTTGAGTATAGTAATTATTACTCACGATCACGTGTGAATAACGTGACTGACTAACATTTCTAGTCACGAGCCAATCCCTAGTAATTACCAAATATAAAACTAGTTCAAAATCATTGTTAACATAGAAACACATATAATATAATACGGTTTTATATGGACCTTATATATTTTTATATAAAATCACTTTGAAATAATTGCTTATGTGGGATGATATATAATTATAGATGATTTTATAAAGAACGTTATATTGTTATATATTAAAGAAATCATGAAATATTGTAGATATGGAACCATATTAAGTTATATATGGGTTCTTATTCGTCAATATATAATCATATCTAACACAAATTATGAAATATTTCTTATATGGCTCCACATATAGTTTTATATTATTATGTATAGTGTCATACTAAATTATATATAAACGTATATGTAATTATATCTGTAATATGTTACTTTATGTACTTATATATAGCACATGCAATTATATGTAGGCCAGTATGTAATAATATAAAATCACATATGTCTCCATATTAAAACCTTTGAGGAAAAAACATCTAACATATGATTATATAAAAGTATATCTGCTTGAATTTAAAAGCATATGTGGCCATATGTAACTATAAGTTACTATATGCAATTACATAAAATAATATATGGTTATATCAAAACTTTTTTACTCGGGTATACAAGGTTTACAAGGAATTTAAGAGTTATAATGAGTACGCTTTTTATATTTTGAAATCATACATACATAAATATATCTCAGAAAAACATAGAATTTTTTTTTTACATTGAGCTATACTTAAACATATCTAAAACAACTTAGAAAAAAATTTAACATTGAGCTATATAAGACTTTATATGTTTACCGATAAAGCCATTTTTAATTATATATGACGCTGTGTTAAAATTGTCATAGCATATTTAACTAAATATGGTATATATTAATATATATGGGGACATATATATTTATACTGATCTATATATGACATCATATAAGAAATTTTTGGAAAACTCAAAGCTATATATAATTATATCCACAAAGATATAGTGTCACATTTGACTATATATAAACATATTAGTCCATATTAAATTATATAATTTCCTATATAACTATTTTTACTCGGGATGCAAAGAAATCCAAAATAATTTGAAAAAGCATCTGCATAATATTTAAAAAATACAATTGAAATAAAGGAATAGCAGTTGAAATATAAATAAAATTATTTGTGAAAAAACCTCAAATACTCAATTGAAAATACGAAAATATTACTCATTTTTTAATGCCCAGTTTTTTTTTTTTGAGGTATTTGGAACTGAGATACGTATGTTGAAGTGTTGTATATTTTGCTTTATTTGAACAAAAATCACAATTTAAAGAAAAAAAAAATTTTTTTTCTGACGAGTATTTGTTTTTGGTTTAACTTAACCAAATTCAACTGACATATAAAAACAATTTGGCTTAAATAATATTTTTTTATACTTTTTCAGTTTATTAAATTTTAAATCGCATTTTTTTAATTTCAAATATTTCTTATTTAAATTAATTTCAAATCAATGCTTTAAATTTATTTAGCTTCCAAAAAGGCAATATATAATAGCTAAAACTTCTGTAAAAGAATAAAAAAAATCCCGGGAAATCCCGCACAAAATTCCCGGGATTGCGGGATTGAAAAAAGTGCGGGATTCCCGGGAATCCCGTCCCGGGAATTCCCGGGACATAAACCCTAATTATTATACGTTTCAAAATAATGCAGGAAGCCAGTTGGTGTCATTACTGGTAGAACAAAAAATAAGGATGTCACTACCATTTCTACACTGCAATTACAATATTTTCGTTACAGGTTTTTCTACCCAGGAAATTTTTCTGTTCCAAAGAATCGGTTCCAGAATAGCTACTTTTACTGTCGATTCTAACAACGATTATTTTTGTTTGAAATTGTCCCAAAAGCAACTACTTCTATATATCCAAAGTGGAACCGGTTGCCCTAGAATCAGTTCTGGAACTAGTTCTAAATCTGGTTCTACGTCAGTCACACCTTCCATATAGGACCCCAGGAACTGGTTCCGGAACCAGTTCCATGGAATCGGTTGCAATGGCACCAGTTGTTGAACAAAAACAAAAACAAAAACATGACAGGTCATTACCATACGGATTACCAAGTAATGATAGGTCATTAACTTTTGCATTACTTTAAAACAAAATAATGACTTATCGATAATAAGTTATAGAAGTACTTATATATTTGTGTAAAGTAATCACTTACTGGTAATTGATTAAATAAGTACTGATGAAGTCTTTTTATATTAATATTTTATTTATAAATTTGTTTTGAACTAAGTAGGAAATTTTCCAAGGTAAAAAGTTTTGTTTGCCAATATGACCAACTATTTTACAATGTAGGGTAACCACTTATTTCCTAACTTCTGAGTAACCACTTATTCTATCTTTGTGGGTAACTACTTATTCTTTCACTATGGGTCACTCGTTATTCGCACATTTTTGGTAAGCGAATTTTTGGACATCGCGAAAAAAAGTAATGTTGCGAGTAGGGTTTGGGGTTCGGGAATTCCCGGGAAAAGTTTCTCGGGAATTCCCGGGAAAATAATATATTTTTCCCGGGAAAACGGGAAATTTTAAAAATATAAAATTTTTTAAATTATTTTTGTTTCGAATAGGATTTTTTAATTTTAGTCATAAAAAACATTTTAAATACCAAAACAAAAATGTCATTGTTAAAATCTTTTAAAAGGGGATACACTTATTTGACACACAAATAAAATCTTTGCCAAGTAATTAGGAGCATTTCAACTAATAAAGATTTTTCGCATAACTTATTCAAAATTTTAGTAGTAAAACCTAAAAACTTGGTAACATGTTTAAAAGAAATATGAAAAAATAGCTTTGTTTCTTACAAATAATCGCCCTTACTATCTAAATTATTCAAAAGTATAATTTAGGTAAAGTCGACTTTAGTTAAAATATTGGGTGGTATACCTTGACTTGGTTTATTTTTGGAGCATTCTGATTGGTTAATTTATTTTCAACCAATCAAAATATTTGAAAATATAAATATTTTTGTAAGGTTTTCATACACAAAATTAACAAAACCGTTTGACTAAAAATAAAGTCGACTTTAAATTTAAAATACGCCTTTATATTAAGGGGCAATAATTTTATAAGTAACGTTTCCATTAATAAATGTGGAAAGAGAAGAAAATCCGACATCTAAATTTGGTTCACAAAAAAAAAAATTTATGGTCATGCAACTTCTCTTGAAGAAAACAACAACAAGAATAACGTTTCAGCTAAAAGTAGCAAAGTACCCGAAGAAAAAAGTGTAAGCTGAATAGGCATTAAAGGTTTTATGGTAGGGCAAACATTTCGTGAAATGGTATCCAAATTAGCCGCAGTCAATCCGCACCATAACTAGATCTTCGTTTATTCGAGAAAGTTTTTATAATAAAAACCTGGCATTGCAAAAAAATGAAACCGATGTAAAGAACATTATATTAAATTACTACAATCATGTAAAAGATATCATGATAAAAGAAATATCGAGCAATATTTCTAACAATAGGAGATTTACTATAATCTTAGATGAATGGACAAGAATATCACAAAAGAGATATTTGAACATATGTATAAACGGAAATAATTCATTTTATAACCTGGGGTTGGTTTATATATCAGGAAGATATAATGCTGATGAAATAAGAAGAATTGTAGAAATAATATTAGAAGAGTTTTATTTGTCTTTGGAAAATAACATTGTGGCCACCATATCTAATGGGCCAAGTGTGATGAAACGGTTTGTTTCCGACAGTCCAGAAGTGGGTGCTTTCTGCTGGAATCATGCAATTCATTTGGCAGTGCTGCGAGTAATTTATGTGAAATCAAATGTTCAACATTCTGATATTTTTTACTTTGAATTCTCACTGCACAGACTGCATTTGTACTGAAATAGTGTTTTTTTTTAACAAAAATTACTTATATAGGTGGTTTTCATTAACAATTATGTTCAAAAGTATTTCCCGGGATTCCCGGGAATCCCGGGAATCAAATTTTTTCATTCCCGTTTCCCGGGAAATAAAAAAGTCCGGAAAATCCCAAACCCTAGTTGCGAGTAAATAGCCTGGTAAGTAGTGAAATCCTTTGTGTGCTACTTACTCGCTTAGTTACTCGGTTTAGCTGGGTAGTTCAATGTAGTAATTAATATCATCATACGCACAAGTAGTTAAATTGAAATGTTTCCAAAATAATTTTTTTGAAAATTATTTAAAATGTTAAAGGCTAAAATGTTAACTAAAAAAAGGACTCCTCTCGCAATACAAATTTAATTTTTACAAAGGTAACTCTAAATAGCGTTTTCGATTGGCTGCGGGTTATAGTATATTGAAAGTGCCAGTAAGCGTTGACAGTGCTGTCAAATTTTGTTGTTAAATTCCGGGAAAACGACACAATATTTTTAAGAATTCCTTATTGAATTTAGTTTGTACTAGGGTAACGGGTAATTTTATTCAATTTACTAAGAGCGCCATGACACATTTTTGTGAAATTTTGGCACAGAAATATTTTTTTTTTACATTAGACCAACACTCAAGGGATGCCCCCAAATGATGCAACGCATTGTGTTGATATTAGGCAGAGCTGGGTGTTAATCATTACATTTCAATTACAATTACTATTATATGTAATGTGTAATTGAGGTGTCCCCAATTACAATTACAAAAAATTAATGTAATTGTAATTGAAGTACTTCGTTTTCAATTACATGTAATTGTAATTGTAATTTTTCAATTACAATTACACGTTATTGTAATTGACATTTTTTCAATTACAATTACATGTATTTGAAATTTTTTCAATTACAATTGCAAATAATATGTAATTGTAATTGAGTTTTTTTCAATTACAATTACATGTAATGGTGTAACTGCATGTGTAATTAATTACAAAATGTAATGATTAACCCCCAGGTCTGATATTAGGAAAATAGGTTATGGGAAGCAGGAAATAGAGATTAGTGTTTATGAACGTTTGGCTTGAATTTCTCTAAATTGTAAGTATCACGGAAGGCATCTGCAGGGAGTTTATTCCACATACGGGCGGTTCGACTAATGAACGAATTCTCTCTATAATGCGTTGTGCGACTAACTGGACAATCGACCACAAACGGATGAGATCTACTAGACAAGCGCGTGTTACGGCCAAAAACACGGGACCTCGGGATAAGTACACTTATCTCAGCAGAACACTTCCCAAGGTAGTAACGATGGAACAGTGTTACACAACCAACATTCCAACGATGCTCCAATGAGTCAATAGAGCTGGATACCCTACTGTCATTAATGAGCGCCGACGCCCTCCTTTGTACACGGTCCAAAAGCTCCAAAATAGACTTTGAAGCCCCTGCCCATATATGGGAATTGTATTCCATCTTCGGCCGGATATAGGTGGTATAAATAGTGAGAAGATCAGAAGAAGTGAAGTAGTTCTTACACTGGTTTAGAAAGCCAAGACACTTGAATGCCTTTTTCGACATTTGAATGACGTGATCCTTCCAACGGACGTTACACTATATTCTCATGCGCAGAACATCAAGAGCTTCAGATTCCTCAATACTGATACCACCCATGTAGACAGATGACACTGATGGCTCAGCGGTCCTGCACTCACAATATTTTATCCTTCAAAACAACCTAAAATACATATAAAATTAATTTAAAACACACTTAAAAAAAGGACTACTGATTTTTCATTATAGTCAAACCATTTTGCTATTTATTTTCAAACATTGTTTTAACAATCCATAAAAGAAATAAAAATAATTGAAAAAATAATTAAAACAATCATCAATTTTTAACTGATAAAACTTAAAAAAAACGATTTTTGTGGTTCGTTTTTTGATATTTGAAAGTTTTTTTTTTTAATTAGAAATTTATTATTGTTTAATTTTCAAAACACTACACAACACACACGTTCATATTTTTATTCCCTATGTTTGTGTGTCTAAGTAAAGAATTTCTTGTAATTTGAATTGAAATACTTTTGTATATAAACAAACTATTTCAGTAAAAAAAAGAAAACCGAAAATATTTGAATCTTTTGTTTTAAAACAGAAAAGAACGAAATTATTTAAATTATTTTCTCTGAAAATATAAATCTAAAAATATGATATTTGACTTAAAATAACAACTCCTACAGACGATACGTATTTTTTTCTGGTTTGTTTTTTATTTATGGATAAAAAAGTTTAACAATATGTTTCAATGTATTTTAATTGATTCTTCAATTGAAAACAAACTTTACCTATTAATAAACCTCAATCGGTTGTGGAAAATATATTGTGAGTGTATGAGTCACCAAACAACATTGGGTCTTGCATGGATTAAAATCGACCCTATTCACGCGACCCCACTCGGAGATTGTAATTAGGTCCTGATTGAGCGTGTCATTCATAATCTGCCTCTTGCCTTCCACCTCCACAAGGCTTGGCCTATGATCAAAGGAATATGAATGGCAAATGTTGCTGCAAAAGAGTAGATAGGATTGGAAGTCTGACAAAGAAAGTCATTCAGAAAAGTAAGAAAGTGAGAAGGAGAAAGAACAGATCCTTGTGCTACCCATGCATTTAACTGAAACTCATTAGATGCGACCCCATCTATAACAAATCTTATCGTGCGATCCCTGAGAAAACTCGATATGAATCGAGAGAAGTCATCACCGACACCAAAAGCAATAAGCTTTGATACAAGTGCTTTATGCCACACACGATCAAACGTCTTGGAAATATCCAGCGCAACCACTCTGCTTTCACCAAATCTGTGAATGGACCTACGCCAACGCTGTGAAAAGAATGCCATCAGGTCTCCCGTAGAACGACTTCTACGAAAGCCATACTGTCGATCATTAAGAAGCAAATTGGACTCAAGATAATTAACAAGATGGTAGTTAACCATGCTCTAAAGGACCTTCGAGAGCACAGAGCAGATTGCGATTGGACGGTAATTATCAGGGTTAGTAGCCGCACCCTTTTTGGGGATTGGATGGACATTGGCAACCTTCCAACACGATGGAAAGATACCCATGCGGCACGAGGGCCCGTTGACTTTTTTACGTCTAGATTCGCAAGAACCCTTTTAACTGCTCGAGGACGAAAGAATATCTTGGGCATAGTATGTGATACTCTTTCGAGCACGGGCAGTGGTTGATCGCTTTCCGGCAGAAACAAATTTTCCGCGAACAGTTCAGCCAGCAGGTTGGCTTTATCAACCGGGTGTTCTTATTCTCACGAATTTACGAATGTTCAAAAGAAAGTAAGAGGGTGTTTTTGGGGTTTGCGAATTAAGTTCGTACTATATAATTTTTGTTCGGAAATTGTTAAAATCTTTTGAATATTCTTTTGTATTATTGGCAAAGCATCAAATACTATATTTACAACTGACAAAAACCACCCAGCTTTTGTACAAAAGTAGTATTTGGTTGTTTTTTTATGTTCGCGTGACCAGTCAATAAGTTTCCAGAGTGGTCTAAAAGTTCAAAAAGAACCCAACAAATGAGTTAAATTTTTCTGTCTAAACGGCATATAAGACCAATTACGTTATGTCAAGGTTTTGGCAGGTGTATTAGGAAAACTAATTTTGTATAAACCTATTTTATCTTTATAAATCATTTATGAATAGACGCATAAGTATAGTTCAAATGACGTCGTTTTTCTTTGGGTTATCATTCTCAAAACGAGAGAAATATATTAAAATTAGGATATTAAATTAGACTTGGAACAGTTTTTAATAAAATTTAACATAGAAGCATGAAATTATCGCTTCAAAACACTTGGAATTTGAAAATATTGACTTATGAATAAGAACAGTTTTAACTAATAGGATAAATTATTGGGTTTTTTTAATATACATATACCTTAGAAAGTTGCGGTATGTTTCATATTGCAGGATTTTCTTTAACTTAAGCATAAAACAAAAGAGAATGTCAAACAATGGGTCATATGAATTAAACTTAGCAATTACTTCGAAGTAATTACTTTGGGCTTAGGAATGACTTTTAACTCCAAATTTACCATTTGTCTGGTAGAATATCATGAAATATAAACGAAAATTAAAAAATTAAATTTCTAGTCTACTCCCAAGCAGACTAGATTTGTGAAGTTATTGCTTAAAAAACCCTGTATTTCCCCCTATTAGTAATATCTATTTTTTATTCATATGAGCCATTGGCTTCGAAGTACTTGCTAAGTTTTATTCATATGACCCATTATTATCTCAGAAACCATCAGTGTGTAATTGTTTAGGGCTTGCCTAAATAAAAAACACGGTCCTTTTTTGATTTTAGTTTAAAATTTAAGTTTAAGTTTTATTTAGTTTTTAATGTTACACTTAGTTTTAATTTTATAATTAATTGTATTGTTCACTGTGTTTCTTGTTTTTTGTACAAATTTTGTTACTGATTGTTTTGCTGTTCTTTTACTGTTCACTTGTTTGTTCTGTTTCGATGTTAAAGTTAGAGTCTTTTTAAAATAATTTGGTTTACGTATTGATGCTTTGCAATGCATCAATACGCATTCTTTTTAACAACAATAACAATATGTAAAAGCAAATTCAGCTAAACTGTTGATTACAGTGCAGTTGATTAGTTTAGTGGCACACTAATGGGCATTAGTTTAGGGGCATCTCTAAACATTCTCCCCCCCATGATTGGTGCAATGGTGATGTCATCTTTTGGGTTTACAAGTTGAAGCATTTGATTGTTTTGAGTTTCTTGGGGCTTCTTTTGTAGACATCATTCCTTTTAGATTTGTGATAAAGGTTTCTCAGAAGGTCATGATAGTTTGTGTATAACACAACTATTTTTGTAATAGGTCTAGTGCATATTCCATTAGCGGTTCGTATGTCAGCTACTCGACTGTTTTGATCGGGTCCTAGGTAGGTTTTAACAATACGGCCTAATTTCCATTCGTTGGGTGGAAGATTATTGTCTTTGATGACGACCAGATCATTGACTTTAACGTTTTCTCGTTGATTTTTCCAATTATCTGCGATGAAGTTCAGTCAAATATTCAGATTTCCATCTTTGGCAAAAAGATTGATAGATGACCTTGATGCGTTTCCAGCGGTTGATTAACGTCAGATTTTCAGTGCATAATTCAGATTCAGCTGGGGTCATTAATGGAGCGCCAATGAGAAAGTGTCCAGGGGTCAATGGAGATAGGTCATTAGGGTCATCGCTAGCAGGACTTAAAGGTCTAGAGTTTAAACAGGACTCGATTCGAGTCAAAATTGTAGACAGCTCTTCAAAGGTGAATTTCATATTTGGAATCATTTTTCTTAAATGGGTTTTAAAAGATTTTACGCCTGCCTCCCAAAGTCCGCCCATGTGAGGGGCACCGGGAGGAACAAATTTCCAGTCAAGATTTTGATGGCTATAATGATGAATCACCTGGGTTTTCAGATTTTTTATAAACTCTAGGCGGTCTTTTTTGATAAGTTCTGCTGCACCAACGAAATTTGTTCCATCGTCGGAATAGACTAGAGCTGGGCATCCACGTCTTCCAATAAAACGTGCAAATGCGGCTAAAAACGCTTGAGAAGACAGATCACTTACTGCTTCGAGATGTACGGCTTTTGTAGTAAAACACACGAAAATGCAGACGTACCTCTTTGTGATGAGACATGCTCGGCCAGTGAAATTTCGTATGTCAAAGGGGCCTGCGTAATCGACTCCCGTAGTTTCGAAAGGTCGGGAGAGATTCGTTCTTTCCGGCGGCAATGAAGCTATGATTTGATTTTGTGTCTGTTTTTTGTATAAGACACAAGTTTTGCAATTGTGTATCACACTTTTAACTAGGGGCCTCAATCTAAATATCCAGAATTCAGTTCTTAGAACTCGAATCATGAGTTGATTTCCACCATGTAACGTAATTTTATGGGTAAATTCGGTATTCAATCGAGTGAATTTAGAGTTATGAGGCAGCAAAATTGGATGACGTTCGTTATACGTTAGGGCTGGCGATTGAACAAGACGCCCATTTGCTCGAATGATACCTTGTCCATCTATGAACGGATTTAGGGTCAAAAGGCTGCTGCTGGATGAAATTTTGACTTTTTGTGATAACTTTTGATAGTCATCTGAAAAACAATGCTTCTGAGTCAAAATTATAAGGCGATTTTTGACCTCTCTAATTTCATCCGGTGTGATGTCTATCGAGGAAATTCGAAGATGAGACCGATTTGCGCCCGTATTTCGCCATAATCGTAAAACGTATGCGATTACCCTATAAGCACGGGGTAGTGATGAAAAGCGTACCAGTGGGTCTTCATAAACGGTGTTTATTAAAACTTTTGTAGGTTTTGCTTCAACTTTTGTATCTGTCGGAGAAATTGGTATGGGCCATTGATTTTTTTGTAATTTTAACCAGGGAGGTCCAAACCACCATAAGTTATGGGTTTCCAATTCTTTTGGTGTACACCCGCGGCTAGCGACATCTGCTGGATTTTCTTTGGATTCGACATGTTGCCAATTTTGAGTTCCAACTTTTTCCGATATTTCAGAAACTCGATTTCCCACAAATGTATTCCACGAACAAGGCGGTTTATTTAACCAGGCGAGTACAATTGTAGAGTCAGTCCAAAAAAAGGCATTAAAATTTTGTACCTGAAGATTTGGTAAGATTCCAAAGGTTAAATTTGCTAACAACAGGGCTCCACATAGCTCTAAACGGGGTAAAGATACTTTCTTGATAGGGGCAACACGGGTTTTGGCGGCCAAAAGAAAAGTGCGAACGGAGTTTTGAAGTTGAATTCTGATGTATAATGTTGCAGAATAAGCTTTTTCTGAGGCGTCGCAAAATCCATGGATCTCCACGTCACAAGAGGGGCTATAGTGAATCCAACGTGGTATCTTCAGGGTATTGATTAAAGGACAATTTTGTACGAATTTTTGCCATTTCATGTAGGTGAGAGTTTTCAAGATGTCATCCCAGTCGATTTTATCTAACCAAATTTGTTGCATGATTAATTTGGCATCGACAATGATTGGGGCCAGCCATCCGCATGGGTCAAAGAATTTTGCAATTGTTGATAACACTTCGCGTTTAGTGTACGATTGTTTTATTTTGACTTCTGGGGCTGTGAAAGTGAAAGAGTCTGAAGAAATGTTCCACTTTATCCCAAGGGTCTTTGTTCCAGCATTTTCGGATAAGTTTAACCAATCAAGAGGTAATAGTGTCTCGTTTGGCAAATCCTGGATGACTCGTGGGTCGTTTGAGGTCCATTTCATCAGGTCAAAACCGGCAGATTTTAGAACACTAGATAGTTCTTTTCGGGATTCAATGGCATCGTTTAAGGTGTGCCCTCCGGCTAAGACGTCATCTACGTACATATTTTGCTTCAAAATATGTGATGCTAAGGGGTGTGTATGTTTGAAATCTTCTGCTATTTGGAGCAGCGTTCTAATGGCCAGGAACGGGGCACAATTAACTCCAAACGTCACTGTTAGGAGTTCAAAATCTTCAATTGGATCATTTGGAGATTTCCTAAATAATATCCTTTGATATTTGGTTTGAGTGGGGTGAACTAGTATTTGCCGATACATTTTTGTGATGTCGGCATTGAAGACAAATCGGAAGAATCTCCACTTCAGTATTTGGAGCACTAGGTCCTGTTGAAGTATGGGTCCTGGATGTAAAATGTCGTTCAAACTTCTCTTATTTGAAGACGGGCTGGAGGCGTTGAAAACTACTCTAAGTTTTGTGGTTAGGCTATCAGGTTTTATTACTGCGTGATGCGGCAGGTAATAATTTGGGGTACTATTTATATCCAGGGGAGAAACTTTCCGCATATGTCCCAGCTCAAGGTATTCCAAAATTACCTGATCATACTGTTTCTTAATGTCAGGCTTTTGGCTAAGAATCCGTTCCATTCTTAAAAATTGGGCCATGGCGATATTTCTTGAATTCCCTAACTCTTTATCATTTTTAAAGGGCAGGGTAACTAAGTATCTTCCATTTTGGATTCTACGGGTTGTAGATTGGCAGTTATTTTCGCATAATGTGTCCTCTTCTGACCTCAAAATCTTTTTTGGGGTTTCCTCCACCTCCCAAAAGCGTGTGAGAATTTGGTCAAGGGACTTTGTATTGACTAGCGATGTAGCACTCGTTAATTGAGTCGATGTATTTGCTGGTCCCCCTACTACAAAGCCAAATACGGTTTTTTGCGCTAAAAACGATCCTACAAGGCGCATAGGTGTTTTGCAACAAACTATTAATGGGCCTATATCGAGGCCGATTACTAAGTCGACAGGGCGACTCTGATAAAAATGAGGGTCTGCAAGTTCTAATTCTGCAGCCTCACTTAGATTTGGTAGATACAACGTTTGGCTTGGCAAAAGTAGCGACATGTCTTTTACCACTTGTGCCCAGACCTCTAACTTGAAATTAGGGTCAACTCTGGAGCAAAGATTAAACAAACAGGCTTTGGTAGAAGTACCCGAACCGTTAGTCATACCACTGTACTGAATTAGGTTTCGTGTTGAGGGTAGCTTCAACTTGTTTTTTAATTTTTCGGATATAAACGTTGTTTGTGATCCAGGGTCGATGATAGCTCTTGCCTGGAATCGTTCGCCTTTGTTTTCGATTTCTACGATGGCAGTGAACAGTAAACTTTCCTCGTTGTTTGGGGGTTTCGTTTGTAAGGTCAAGGTTGTCGTTGAGGGAATTGCAAAATGTGAATTTGAAGTGGACTGTATGTTTGATGCAAGGGCTGTGGTGCTTGTACTTGGCCGCACCGTATTGATTTCATGAGCTGAAGCTGTAGAATGGGATTCTGTCCTCTTGTGTAACATCGTGTTATGTTTTTGGTGACAGACTCTGCAACTATATTTACTTTTGCAATCCTTGACCCTATGATTAACACCGAGGCAGTTGTAGCATGTATTTGTGACTCTAACTATTTGAATTTTATCATTTACATTTTTTTCTAAAAATTTGGGGCAATTTCTTAATGGGTGGGCCTCTTTACAATGAGGGCAATTGTACTTAGAATTATTTTGAATGCCTCTGTTTGGTTGTGAGTGATTTTTCTGTTTTGACCTATTATTGATTTGTGAGGTATTTATTTGTAATGAATGGACTTTTTTCTCCCTATTTAAGGGGTTGTTTTCGGTTTGAGGTTGAACACTTGGTAATTTTGTTGCCTTTATGTTTACGCTGGACTGTAGAGTTTTAAATTTTTTTGTCAAAAAATTATCAAATTGCGTCCAATTTGGTATCTCTGCACAGTCCTCAAGTGCATTTTCGAATTCCTCTACAAATATTCGGGGAAGTTTTATCTGGCATATAAAAACCATGATTGGGTCCCAACAACAATAATTGATTCCTAAGGTATTAAGTGTTTCTAAAATACCGTTAGCTGCGCATTGTAGTATTTGAACTGAGGCAGGTGAATCAATAGAAACGTTTGGGAGATCAAAAAGAATCCTAAGTTGTGCATTTACTTGTTCCCTTTTATTGTCATAACGTTTTAATAACCTATTCCAAGCAAGGTCAAATCCCTCATTGGTCATAGGTACGTTTCCAAGTACAATGTTAGCGTCGCCTCCAATTTTTTGTTTCAAATAAATCAGCTTTTCGATTTTTCGCATTTTGTCGCTTCTTACACAGATGGCCGTGAAAAGATCCCGAAATGTGGGCCATTTTGTGGGTTCCCCGTAAAATGGATCCATATCACACTGTGGCAACCTCATATAAGAAACTGAATTATTGTCTAATGTTGGAGGGCTAGAGGAAGATTGACGACCTAATTTATTTGCTGCTGACTCATTTGTTTCTGATAAAGCCTGAATTTCCGCATTTATAGAAGCAGCACAACTTTTATATGCTGTGAGGGCCTCTTTGTACCGATTCCGAAGTTTAGTTTTGTCAATTGGTTTTGCGTCTGGTCCTTGCTTTAAATCCCGGCATTCTTCATAAGTTCTTTTGACTTGGGTCCAAAGAGAGTCGAGTTCGACGCGAAGAATTTCTAGAGCGTGAATATTATCTTCGGCTCCGGTCTCAGAATGAAAGCTTTCAAAATCCAGCAAGTCATTTGTACAGTTAACGAATTTATCAAGAGGCATTTTGAATTCAATAGGACGAAAAACGTAAGGTCAAACGAAAAAGGATGTTAAACTTGGAACAAAAAGGTGAATACTTTCAATAAAAAGATATTTTTTGTCAAAAAGAATGTTGATAAAAGTCGGCAAAATTTTAATTATCAGCAACTAATTAATTTATATGGGCCAAAAAAGTACCTGCTAGCGATAAAATGAGATCTTATAATAAATTGGGTCAAAATTTTAAATCCCGATTTGTTATTATAAATGTCCCCGGAAATTTTACAAAATGTCAACAAGCGGCAACTCTATTATTTTCTTTAACAATAGGAGCAGCAAAAAATAGAGTAAGTAGACAATAACAACAAACACAGGAATGTTACAATACTTGGTAGATGTATTTATTGTTGTTTGGCTCACTATTGTTTGTCGATCTATTTTTTGTATTTTAATTGTTTTCTTCTGTACTTACTCAATGTGTTTTCTACTTATGTGATTACTGTGTGTGTTTGATGATCGCTGCTTGTCTGCTGCTACTGCACTCCAGTATTGGTTTGATGATGTTGCTGCAGATCTTGTTTTTGAAGAACTTTTTGTTGTTGTTGCTGTTAGGCAGTTATTTTTCACAATGTTTTTATATTTTGTTCTTATGTACTTGTTTCTAAAGGATCTTTTTTAAGGGCAAATCAATGTCACCTCTGTAGGTCAACTTTGAAATATTTAATTTTGCAAATTTAATTTTAAATTTATTATTTTTATCTAAATTTTTCTTTACACTTTACGTCAAAGCACTTTTAAAATATTTTTAATTTTTTAGCAAATTATATTTCTTATTTTTGAAAATCACAGGTCAGTTTTTGCTTTTGAGTCACTTTTACACTACTTTCTGAACCAAACTTATTTGTTTGTTTTTCACAAGGAAATCACTTTTCTAATAAACTTTTTTTTTGTATTACAGTTTTGATAAAAACAACTATCCGGTTCGCGAGGACCAAAATGTTTAGGGCTTGCCTAAATAAAAAACACGGTCCTTTTTTGATTTTAGTTTAAAATTTAAGTTTAAGTTTTATTTAGTTTTTAATGTTACACTTAGTTTTAATTTTATAATTAATTGTATTGTTCACTGTGTTTCATGTTTTTTGTACAAATTTTGTTACTGATTGTTTTGCTGTTCTTTTACTGTTCACTTGTTTGTTCTGTTTCGATGTTAAAGTTAGAGTCTTTTTAAAATAATTTGGTTTACGTATTGATGCTTTGCAATGCATCAATACGCATTCTTTTTAACAACAATAACAATATGTAAAAGCAAATTCAGCTAAACTGTTGATTACAGTGCAGTTGATTAGTTTAGTGGCACACTAATGGGCATTAGTTTAGGGGCATCTCTAAACAGTAATCAATTGCCTACTCTTGGGAGTAGACTTTTTCTTATTATTTTCATATAAATTTGATGGTATTTTATTAATTTTTTTTCTTTCAATTGTAGCACTTCCATCTGTCTATCCAATATGGGAGGAAAAAGGCATGTCATTTCCATATTATCCAATACAAATGTTCCTGGGTAGTTGTGCAGATTATATTGCTGGCATGTGTAAGTTAAATTCTTTGAATGCTTTTTTATTAGATTACCATTGCTAAAATCTTGAAATATTTATACACAATGCTACACTCATACAAATAAGTCCGTAAAAATAGCAGAAAAAGTTACTAAAAATTAGTTAAAAATGATGCTGCAGAAAAAACTGCTAATATTAGCAGAATCAGTTTGCTAAATATTAATAAAATGAAAACAACAAAAAAACTGTTCAATTTACAGAATTTTAGTAATATTTGAGCTAAATTGTTGTTAATTGCAAATACCAATTTAACTTGCTGAAATCAAAAAAAAAATTGCTAAATAATAGTAGAATGAAAATAGCAAAAAAAATTGCTAAATAATAGTAGAATGAAAATAGCAAAAAAAAAACTGTTAAATCTACAAAATTTTTGCTAAAATTTTCTGAAATCAACAAAACTTTTGCAGATTACTAGTGGACTGGAAATAGGTAAAAAAGGAGCAAATGAAATGAAAATTAATAAATAAAAAATAAATGTGTATTTAAAAACATACTTGGGACCAGTTTATTGAATGTGTCAATTAATTGAAATTTTTTCAATTGGCATTGTTCAATGCCTAAATGCCCATTTATAATTGATGAAAGAAGTATTTGTTTTCATGTTTTAATAAAAGAATTAATTAAGAAAAAAAATTAAAAATTCGCGTATTTCTTATATTTTTTTATATTACAATGCTTTTTCTTCAATTATGTGTACATTTCATTACCATTGTTTTCGTCAATGCAAATTGAAAAAAAATTTCATTGGCATTGAATAGTGATGAATTTTTTTGGCATTGACATTGAGATAAAGTAATACCAATTATATTTCAATGCCAATGAAAATTTCCAAGAATAATTTTTTGTAAAAGTGGTAATATTTATAGACAATACTATGTTAACCCATGATACAACCATACTAGGTAGATGCATTAGAACAACAAACAACAACAAAAAATGTAAACGGCTACTTTTGATACATAGCGAAAGCATACGAAAAAATCCCTGAACTGTCATAAGAAAACCCTGAACTGTCAAACTCTCCCTAATGCATTTACCTAGTATGGTTGTATCATGATGTTAACCATAACAAAATGTATTAAAGAGACCCTTCTTTTGATGTTCATTGTTTGCTGATCGGATATGTACTTCCGAATTTATTTGAGTTTCCATTTTCACCTCTAAAGCTCCACCCACAGGAAAGGGGTGGAGCTTTAGAGGTGTATTCTATTCTTTAAATAAGCTTAAAAAGTACAATATTGGGGAAAAAAAATTAGGGTATCCCCGTAAACTCCACTTGCTCCCCAGAGATACTTTAAATCACAATTTTCATATTAAAATGGTTCGTCCAAAATAAACTTTGATCTTTGAAAATTAATGTATTACGATAAATAGAAACTTTTCTCATAAATTTTAATAATTTAGATATTTTATGAGTAGGACAAATTTTCAACCATTTCAATTTAGCATTATTTAAAAACTTTTTGCATTATTTTTGGCGAGTTAAAAATATGCAGTAATTTTTATGAGTCATTTAACATTCTGTTTATAAGAGCTCCAAAATTGGTGGCTTAGTTTACAAAAAATTTGTAAAATTAGCAAATCTTCTGTTAAAAATTAGTATCTAAAATTCAGCAAAATACTGTAAAGTTAGCAAATTTATTGTTAAAAATTAGTAACTAAATTCAGCAAAAAAAAATAGAAAAAAAGTTTGTAAGTTAGTAATGTGGAGGTAGCAAAAAAATTAACTAAAAATTAAATTTAAACTAAAAATTAGTTAAAAGTTTGTTAAGTTGAAGTACTAACAGTTTTACTAACTTTTCTAAAAACTTTTTTCTATGAGTGTAGTAACTGCTACATTAATAACACCACACCAATAATAATAACACCAATAAACTTTTCAAAATTCTCTCAAATTGGTAACAGTATCGATATTACAAAACCTTTCCTTCTAAAATGGGTATAGTACAGTCATAGAAATAAATCTGTAAAAATAGCAGAAAAAGTTACTAAAAATTAGTTCAAAATGATGCTACAGAAAAAATTGCTAAAATTAACAGATTTTTTTAAATACTAGTAAAATAAGAACAGAAAAATTAAAACTGTTAAATTTACAGAATTTTAGCCATTTGCTCCTGTGGTTGTAAAAGCAGCGCTATCATCGCATCTGGAACAATGAACGCTCAAATTCTGGCCGGACCTGGCAAGCTGCCATTATGCCAAGGACACATTGCAGTGGTACAATGCAAATAAAATCGATTTTGTACCTCGCGACTGCAATCCACCCAATCGCCCAGAACTAGGCACTATTGAGGAATATTGGTCAATAGTGAAGGGAATATTGAAGAAGAGAGGTGAACTGGTAAAAAATATTGCAGAATTCAAAACCGAGTGGTTGTCGGCGTCGCGAAAATCGATGATGCACTCGTGCAAAAGATGATGGCGCGTGTGCGACGAAAAGTCCGATCAGTTGCATATCGAACAAATAAGGACTAATATTTTAATACTTTTATTACCTCTAAACTCTAAAAAAAATTATTTGAAAGCCATCTAGTTTTTTTCTGGTATTAGTTTCTAAGTTTCGCAATTTTGGTGTGTTCACCCTAAAATTAAATTTTTATATTTCGATAATAAAAATATATGTAAAAAAATAGCAAACAATTTATATTATGCCTTTTGCAATATTCATAAGAACTTTTAAAGGAAAATTTTATCTTTAGACTTTTATTAATCTTTAGACAAATTAATTTTCTACATACTTACAATTTTACAAAAACGAATAGCCTTTGATAGAACTGTCAATTTATTTTTTAAAGTGCAAACTGAACTCAGAAATTTTTTTCCCTTAAATATTTGTTACACGTTTTTCTCGAAATCAACATATCACTTTAACTACGCAGCTCTTCCTTATATTTTTAAATATTTTTTGAAAAAGTGCTTTGAAGATAAGTCAAAAATAGTTTTTTTTTTTCAAATCATTATATGGCAACCCTTTAAGTGAAATTTTTGTAATTTTTTAAATATCGTTTTTAGAAAAGGCCTCAAAGTATCACATTCTTTCGTCTTCCTATCAAAATTTATAGGCTCTTAATAGTGGATGTGACTTTAAAATAACATTGGTAAGAAATTGATTAATATATCACTCTGACTGTAGATGTTATTTGGTAGGCGCGCTTTGTAGCCACCGGGCCTGATGACACCACGCCTGATGCCAGCATGCCCGCCGCCACCACTGCACTCGTCACTATCGTACCCATTTCGTTGTGAACCCCAGCCATTTTCTTGCCAAAAATCTGAAAACAAAATGATTAGAACTGAACTATTGAAATGATTATGAGAATTGTACACTTTCTGCATTAAATTTCAGCAACATTTGAAAAGCAGTAAACAAAAAATGAAGACGATTATGACATGATCATTTTAAAACTAAAAACGAACTTGAAATTGGCGATTATAATTAATAATTATTAGTACAAAATTACGACAATATCCATCAAAAAATAATTATTTTTATAGTAAAAATCCAAAATGGATCACAAAGAACTTTTATGTTAAAAAAGGCGCAAAAGTTAGCGTGGTCAATGAAAAGTATGCGCTGACCTGGCGTGGGATATAAGGATCATGCCTACTAACTAAATTTTAGTAAAATCCGCTGGAAAATAAAAATTTCCACAGCGAATATCCATTGTTATATAGAAAATTCTTAATTCAAAATTTATGATAAATTCACAATTTAAAAAAGTGGGCGTAAAAACGGAAATTATATACCGACCTGGCCTACGATAAAAGGATCATGTGTACTAAATCTTAGCAAAATCAGTTGGAAAATAAAAGTTTCTGTAGCGATCATCCATTGTTATATAAAAACACATAATTTAAAAAATGTGGGCTTAAAAGGGTTCGTATCCAATGAGAATCAAATGGTGACTTCGGCTAAGCTATAAGAATCATGTTTTCCAAATTTCAGCGAAATCGGTTGAAAAATACAAAATTTCAGTGCGAAAATCCATTGTTATATGACATATTTATTCTTTTAAAGAAAAAGTGGGCGTAAATATGGGCGTGGTCACTAAAATGGAAATGGCGACCTCGCCTGTGGTATGAGAATCAATCAAATTTCAGAGAAATCTGCTGAAAAATAAAAATTTGTATATCGATCACACATTTTATATGGGAAAACACACCATCACAAAAGTGTGCGTATAACGCGTATGCGTAGACATTTTTAATCAGTGAAAGTAGACCTCTCCATGTATTGGCATGTATTTGTGTGTAAATCGGTTGAGTGGTTCTCGAGTTATCAAATGACGAACATAGAACAACTTATTTATATATATATATATATAGATTAACTAAAACATAGCTAGAATTTTGTTCTTGCTGTTTTATCTTACTAATATTTAGCTAGCCAATTCTATTAGTTTCGGCAGTTTCTTCTTCTTCCCTTTTATACAGTTTTTCTTATTTTTTAAAATTTTTACCTTTTTACTACCGACTTTTTGTATGCCGATGTATCGTTATTTTGACTTCAAAATTTTTGTTGAGTCTTCAAATTAGAGTCTTAAAATGTGCCCCTCCCCCTCCTATTCCCCAAAAATGACGATCGGAAATGGATTTTTTGGAACCTCTCATCTTCGTTTTAACCCTTAAACATTCGAATAGCCATAAACCCTTTGGTTGGTTTTCTTCTCGTCATAAAACGAAGACATGTATTTGCCAAATTTCAATTATCTATCTTTACTAGTTTATGCACACAGAAAATAAATTGTTTGGAATTCTATCGGAACCAAAGAAATTTTAAAAAACAACACTACTAGAAAACAAAAATGCCCTTTTGGCAGTCCGTCTCCAATATGCACAAATTGCCTGCACCTGTGCGTAAAAACGGAGGAAATAAGAAGATAAACAAAAAAATCTAAAGTAGAATGTTTATATATGTCTGTTTGATCACTTCTGAAAGTATTCATATAGAGACAATCTGACAATGAAAATATAATCAATAATACAATTTAATGGAAGATCACTGATGAAGCCTGTCCATAGAAAAAAGGCAGAAACTGGATCTAGTCTGATTTGCAAATTTTATGTGTTTATAACTTTTTTGAAAATTGCGAAACCAAATTTCGCTAACTAGACATTTATGATTTCTTGACCTAAATTCAGTCCAACTAAATAATTGCTAAATAAGCAAGTGTTTCATTTGGCACAATATGATTGTGACATAAATTTAGTTCAATAACATAAGTGCTTAGTTTACGGAAGTTAGTTTAAATAAAAAACAATTTATTGTAAAAAAAAAGAAAATATAGCAATAAGCAAAATTTGTAATTATTTAAACTTATTAAGAAATAAATCAGTTTGTAATTGAAACTCGTATAAAACAGACGCATAGCGTCTTAATAATAAAATTAAAATTAATAAATAAAGTGAAAAAAAATTAAATAAAAGAAACTTTGCTTTTTTTATGTTAAATAAAACTAACATAAATTAACTGGCGCCCGAGCAAAAGTGACAAGTGCTAAAGTGAAACGCGCTTAAGGAAAAAAAGCCCGAACAAAAGTGTCAAAAGTGAAACGCGCTTAAGAAAAAAAAGCCCGAACAAAGTCACAAGTGCAAAAGTGAAACGCGCTTAAGGAAAAAAGCCCGAACAGAAGTGTGTAAGCGGAGACAGCAGTGCCTTAGTAGCCGACGCAAAGAGGACTTTGCTGCGTCGCCCATCATTATCCCGATGTTAATGTAAGCCTTAGATTTTAAGAATAATTATACAGTAATTAAATTTAAAAGGAAAATACCTAAATATTAAAAATTTAAATATAAAAGATCAAATATAGTAAATTTATCCAGAAATTGGAAAAAGTAAATAACTAAATTTTAAAAAGATTAAAAACACGAAAAAATCAAAATATTTAAAATTTATTCGGAAAATTTCTTAACGAACGAAAAAGAAAAGAAAAGAAAATCATATAGCAATTTAGATTAAAATATCCCTTTTTATTTTTGACAATTAAAAAGTTTAATACATTGATTAAAAATTTTCCTATAATAATTTAAAAATGTCCAATCCAAACAATATCATAAGACCCGCGGTCCTAAATAACAATCCTCCTCCTCCTCCTCTTCCTAATCCTCCAGTACAGGGAACAATAGAATTGGAAAGTCTTGTGACAAGAATTGTCACTGACGTTCTGACCCGGAACAGGCGACATGCCAGCAGCAACGCTAATGACATGTTGGATCAGACAATCAATCTTAACGATGGTGGAAATTTGTCGGACCTGGACAAAATTCCCGATGTCGTTCGATCCATACGGGAGTTTTCGGGAACTCCTGGCGAATTTAACTCGTGGAAGAAAAGTGTGGATAGAATTATGAAGGTGTATGAACCAATAAAGGGTTCACCCAAATACTACGGCATCCTAAGTACGATCCGGAATAAAATTACCGGTCACGCGGACACAGCACTGGAATCTTATAATACCCCTTTGAACTGGACCGCTATGGCAAGATGCCTTTCCATTCATTATTCTGATAAGCGGGATCTTACAACTCTCGAGTACCAGATGACAACTATGGTTCAAGGGAATAATTCGGTGCAAGAATTTTACCACAACGTTTATTCTCATTTATCCCACATTTTGGATAAACTCGCCTGCATGGATGTAGGGGCGGAACCTATGGAACTGCTTACTAAATCATACAGGGATAAAGCCCTAGATACCTTTATCAGGGGTTTAAAAGGTGATCTCCCAAGATTACTTGCGATGAGAGAACCCACCGAATTGCCACAAGCCCTACATTTGTGCCTGAAACTCGAAAACCAGCACTTCCGTTCATACCACGCAAACCAAAACCATCAGACAAGAAATCACAATGGCGCTCAAACTACGCACCAAAAAGGACAAGTCCAGAATCCAAGAGGTTTTAAACAGCCGTTTTATCCTCAACTTTCCTTTACACCACAATTTAGACCAAATGGCCCCTATGTGAATATACCGCAGGTCAATCCGCAAGTGCAGTATGCACAATATCCTAACAATAATGGCCCTTTCCCAAGACCTTTACCTCCAAGACCTTTACCCCCGAAACCTCGACCAAGACCAGAACCGATGGATATTGATCAGAGCATGCGAACTGGGAACGTCAACTATATGAACCGGCCGGCTCAAAATTCACTCTTTGAAAAAAGGCCACCGGAACAGTATAATCAGAACCCTACTAAACATCAACGATACTTCAACATCGAGGAAACTGATCAACCATACTATAATCAGGATCTAGAAGACTCGGCGGAAAATTATGAAAGCGGTCACCAAGGCGAATATTCGAATGAACACTATGAGGACCAACAACTCCAAGTAGAATATGAGTATACCGAACATAGTGATGTCCATTTTTTAATCTAGACCACTCTTCGTTACCATTCATCGAGTGTAAAACGAAGGGTGGACGGCTATTTAAATTTTTAATCGATACTGGTTCAGGAAAAAATTACATCCGTCCCGATATTGTGAAAAAATCGATACCCAATAAGAAGAACTTTTTGGCGAAATCAGTTGGGGGCGATGTTCGCATTACAGACCATACTCTTATTAATCTCTTTAATATAGATATCCCAATTAAATTATTTCTTCTTCCAGCATTAAAAACATTTGATGCAATTATAGGGCATAATACTCTAAAGGATCTTTCCGCTGTAATTTACACTGCGAAAAATTATATGACAATTCAAAATAGATTAAAAATTCCACTGAAACAACTACCACTTCCCGACGTAAATTTGTTGAATATAAAAAGCGATAACGTGAGTTTGGACCCAGAGAAAAGAACTAATTTCTTAGTGGAAAAATTTCCAAAACTGTTCGCTGATCCGGACGAGAAACTACCGTACACCACAAGAGTAATTGGCGAAATTAGAACTTCAACTGATAAACCAATATACTCAAAATCCTACCCATATCCGTTGTCATTGAAAGACGAGGTTGAGGATCAGATAAGGAAAATGCTGGATGACGGTATTATACGTCCCTCTAGGTCACCCTATAACTCTCCAGTATGTGTTGTGTCGAAAAAACCTGATTCTCAGGGAAACAAACAATACAGAGTAGTTATAGATTATCGCAAGCTGAATCTTGTAACAATTTCTGACACATATCCAATTCCGGACATAAACGTTGTTTTGTCTCATCTGGGACAGAATAAAATTTTTTCCGTTTTGGACCTAAAAAGCGGATTTCACCAAATACCGTTGAAGACGTCTGACATCGAAAAAACAGCATTTTCCATTTGTAACGGAAAGTTTGAATTTACAAGACTGCCTTTTGGATTGAAAAATGCTCCATCGATTTTCCAGCGTGCGTTAAACGATATACTACATGAGTATATTGGGAAAATTTGCTTCGTCTATATTGACGATATTATAATTTTTAGTAAATCTGAAGAGGAACATTTACTGCATCTGGAGCAGGTTTTTAAAACCTTAGAGGATGCAAACATGAAAGTCCAGCTGGATAAATGTAAATTTTTCCAGGCTGAGGTCGAGTTTTTGGGATTTATAGTTTCGTCGGCGGGAATTAAGACTAACCCAAAGAAAGTTGAGGCAATACTCAATTTTCCAATTCCTAGAACGTTAAAAGAACTCAGATCATTTCTGGGACTTTCGGGTTATTACCGTCGTTTTATTAGGGACTACGCCAGACTGGCAAAACCCCTAACGTCTCTCTTAAGAGGGGAGGGGGGTCGCATTTCCAAGAGACAATCGGCTAAACACGATATTACTTTGGATGAGAATGCTTTGGAATCTTTTAGGAAATTGAAAAACTCCTTGGTCTCCCAGGATATTATCCTGGCATATCCGGATTTTTGGAAACCCTTCGAGTTGACCACGGATGCATCCAATTTCGCCCTTGGTGCAGTATTGTCACAATCCGATCGACCAATTGCGTTTATCTCAAGAACCTTAAGCAGAACAGAAGAACACTACGCGACTAATGAAAAGTAAATGTCGGCCATAATATGGTCACTAAATTCCTTTAGAAATTATTTGTATGGTAAATCAAAGGTAATAATTCGTACTGACCACCAACCGCTAACTTATGCTATGAGTAATAAAAATAATAATGGGAAGATGAAACGATGGAAAGCTGTTTTGGAAGAATATAACTATGAGATGGAGTACAAACCGGGAAAAACTAACATCGTTGCTGATGCACTTTCTAGGAAACCGGAAGTAACCGAAATCAATTCCCTAACAGTAAGCCAACACAGCGACGAAAGCTCTGGTGAAAACTTAATTCCAAGTGTGGAGTACCCAATTAACGTGTTTAAAAATCAACTATTTTTACATATTAATCCAACCCCATCTTACCAATTCCAAATCATATTCCAAACCTATCATCGCCACGTAATATCCGAACCGGAATATAATGAGGAAAATCTGATATCCATTTTAAAGAAATATTTAAACCCATCAGTAATTAATGGTATCAAGACTCCCGAACCAATTATGGGTAAGATACAATCAATATACCCTTTGCATTTCTCCACCTATAAAGTAAGGTTTACACAAAACCAAGTCAATGACATTGTTAACGAACAGGACCAAGAACAAATCATCTTGGAAACGCATAAACGCGCACACAGGAACCATAAGGAGAATAAAGCCCAGATTTTAGAAAAACATTATTTCCCAAAGATGAGCAAGAAAATAAAGGATTTAGTAACTCAATGTGCTGTCTGCAAGGAGAATAAATATGATAGACATCCCATAAAACCAGACATTCAGGAAACTCCTATTCCGCAGTATCCTGGCCATATTGTTCATATCGACATATACCACACGGAGGGGAAACACATACTTACGGCTGTTGACAAATTTTCTAAATATGCTCAGGCAAAGATTATAAAATCAAAAGCTGTCGAAGACATCAAAGAACCCCTTAGGAAACTCCTACTTATATTTGGAGTCCCAAAGGAAATTGTTATAGATAATGAAAAGTCCCTGAACTCCGCCTCTATCACTTTTATGCTAGAAGATCAATTGGGTATTCGAGTTTATAAAACACCCCCATATAAAAGCTCTGTAAATGGACAAGTAGAGAGGTTCCATTCAACGTTAACCGAAATAATGAGATGTACGAAGGCAGACGGAATAAACAGATCATTCACAGCACTACTAGACAGATCTGTCAACGAGTACAACTATTCTATACATTCAACCACGAATAAAAAACCTGTTGAAGCCTTTTTTGGTCGAACAGTAAGCTCCAATCCTAAAAAACTAGAAGATGCTCGGCAAGAAACAATTTCAAGGTTAAAGGAAAAACAACAATACGACAAAAGCACCCATAACAAAAAAAGGACTCCGATAAGAAATTACGATACTGGTAACACCATATACGTAAAAATAGATAAGAGACTAGGAACCAAGATAACACCCAAATACAGGAAGGAAATAGTAAAAGAGGATAGATCAACTACCGTGTTGACAGAATCGGGAAAAATCGTACATAAGAGTAACATCAAGAGCTAAAACTTACATTTTACTTCTCTTTTTTTTTACAGATTAATATTCATCTTGTCGGCCCATGCCGACATTCAGCTATATAACTATACATCGTCGCAAATAGCGACAATAGACAATGGAATTGCGAAAATTCAAAGTGGCGTTTTCCGATTCATACACCAAATTGACATCGACAGATACGAACATTCCTTGAACGACATCCAACATTTTATTGATACCTTTGAGACATCCCAAAACCCTTTATTTCCCATCCTAAAAGAAGAATTAAAAAGAACATACCAACTATTAGAAAGTATACATTTATTAAAAATTGTCAGAAATAAGAGGTCAATAAATATTCTGGGTACTGCCTGGAAATATTTAGCTGGTACTCCGGACCATGACGACCTAGAAAAGATAATAAATAATTTGGAAAATCTAAATAATAATAATAATGAACAATTTGTCATTAACAATTCATTCGAAACTAGACTCAATAATATTACACGGATAACCAACCTTTTGACTAACAATATAAAAAAAACTAGTATATTAAGCGAACAGCTTATAATACTAAATCAAAATCGATTACGTCTCATAAAGGAGGATATCCTCAATATCAAATATGCTATCCAATGGTCTAGAATCGGAATGATAAATTCTTTTCTTTTAAACGAATTAGAAATAAAATTAGCAATTGAAAAAATCAAAAATGAGAATATACCATTTGAAAGCCCAGAAGAGGCATTAGAATTTACAAATATTAAAGTAATGCATAATTCAACGCTGATGCTCTATATAGTAGAAATTCCGTTGACCTCAACTATTGTTTATGAAAAATTGTTAATTAAACCAATAAAGAAAAATAATTTAATTGTAAAACTAGAATTTAATGAAATATTAACTTTTGAGAAACAAATTTATGGGATAAGAACAAAATGTAGACGGCTTGCAAGGTTGGAAATTTGTAATTTAGATAATCTGGTAAACTTGTCTACTGACAATTGCTTACAAAAATCCTACACTCTCTCCCATCATCATGTTATACAACAAATGCTCATCACATTCCCCAAATTGAAGAAATTTCGACAGGAACTATACTGCTTAATGAATTTTCTGGAACTCTCAGAGTAAATGAAGAACCTCAGAACCTCACTGGAAGTTATATTATATCCTATACCAATGCCACCATCCACATTAATGACGTATTTACGAAAATATCGAAGCCACTCCCATGAACATTTTAACACCTGTAGAACAACCCACTCCAAGCGAAATAGAACAACTTCAAATCCTATCACTTGAAAGTTTACAAGAACTCCCCATAAATAATACAAAGCTAATTGCTAACTTTAGCAAATCAACGGAAATAAGAGAATTGTCTCTAGCAATTATAATTTTGATGATTACAATTCCACTGGCTACACTTATAATTCTGCGTAAGAACAAACCGAAGACTATATTTGTAAATGAAATACCACAGCCTATTGAAACCGGTAACACTACTTCCTGCCAACCCAAAATAGAGCAAACCTCACTAACATACCAAGGCATCAAATTAAACGATATACCAATTTTCTACTCGATTGAGGACAATCGATTTTAAGAGGGGAAGAGTTAAGGAAACAAATATTAATTTTTGTAATTACAAATTCCCAAATTGCGAAACCAAATTTCGCTAACTAGACATTTATGATTTCTTGACCTAAATTCAGTCCAACTAAATAATTGCTAAATAAGCAAGTGTTTCATTTAGCACAATATGATTGTGACATAAATTTAGTTCAATAACATAAGTGCTTAGTTTACGGAAGTTAGTTTAAATAAAAAACAATTTATTGTAAAAAAAAAGAAAATATAGCAATAAGCAAAATTTGTAATTATTTAAACTTATTAAGAAATAAATCAGTTTGTAATTGAAACTCGTATAAAACAGACGCATAGCGTCTTAATAATAAAATTAATAAATAAAGTGAAAAAAAAATTAAATAAAAAAAACTTTGTTTTTTTTATGTTATATATGTTATATAATTCATCATCAGAAAAGTTAAATTGCATTCTGAACAGAAAATATATACGATTAGCCAAAACGCAGTCACATTATCCAAAATATTGGCTTTTGTAATCAATATTGAAAAAATACTAACTTCTACATTACCTTCAATACCAACAACCACCAGTAGAAATCTTGGATCAGTTGTGTTTCAATAAAATCTATCACTTTATCCAAAGTATTAGTTTTTCCAACCAATTTAAAATTTTTTGTCAACTTTAGTGCCATCAACAATTAATTTCCATTTTTTGGTAATTATAATAATATATTGAGACTAGGAACAGAAATTTTATTTGGCGTAGTAAAATTTTCGAATGTGTCATATCTTTTCGTTTCATACATACTTTTGCGTATTTAAATTAAAAATTAGACAACAACAAAATGTAAATGTCTGTGGTGCAGGGGGTAGGCACACAGCCTGATAGTCGTAGCAATCTGAGTTCAAACCTCAGCCAAGGCATTATAGTTTTTTTTTTTTTTTTATGTTTTTATTGATTCAAATTGAAAGACACAATTATTTTCTGTTGTTGATATAATTTTATTCATAAACAAAATATTTAAATTTTCAACCTCAAAAAATTCAAATTTCAAATTAGACTAAAAAATTTAAATCGAGTTTGGTCTAGAGGAAAAGCAATGGGCTGACAAACGTAAGGCCTCCGGTTCTTTCCCAGTTCGGGACATAATTTTTTTTTTTGATATATTTTTATTAACTTAAATTAGAACACACAATTGATTTTATGTTGTTGATATAATTTTATTAATAAACGCGATATTCAAATTTCCAACATAAAGAAATTTAAATTTGAAATTTTACTATAAAAATTTAAATCGAGTTTAGCCTAGAGTAAAAGCAATGGGCTAACAAGCGGAAGCTTGCCGGTTCTATCCTAGTTCGCGACAAAAAATTTTAATTTTTAAATAAAATTTGTAGAACGTGTTATTCTATTTATAGAATTTATAATCCGCAAACATTAAAGTAATCAATTAATACAACAAAAATTGGAAATAAATTTCGGTAATTACAGCAGTAATAAAAATTAATAAAAGTGATTGTATCTGGAACTACAAAAATTCGGTTGGAACAACGAATCCGTTTTCTGCGTTTGAGAAACACCAAACCCCCCTTTTTCGGAGATTATGATATATTCAAAAAATTAAACTTCATTAACAAGTATGGAGACTATATCATCATGCTGAACTGCTTATACATATAATGATTTTTCTTTGAAGGCTAATAGCCTAATAAACTTAATTACAAAAAGTGTAAAGTTGTTTTTGCATATATTCTTTTAAAGATGTGTACACTCAAAGAGTTAAGAGATAAACCACCAAACATCGTCTAAAAAGTTATTAAAGAGAACTTTTTTGTACCCAGAAAACAGATTCAGTGCTAACAACCCCATTTGTTGCCAATCGAATGGTTCAGTTGCATCAAATGAATTTTTCGTTTACGGCTACCGTATTATTGTTGATACAACTGAAATTCCGTTGTCACAGTCAAATTAGTCCTATCTCAATTGTTTTTCTGTTGTCACAACTGAAAAATTCGGCTACCACAACCGAACCATGCGTTTGACTACAAATGGGGTTATCAGAACTGAATATGTTTTCTGGATGTGGTTATTACAACTCTCCCATTTTTAGAGGCGTTAATGATATATTTTTGAGAAGGAATATGTGGAGGATATAAAAATTATAATATCATAATTTATGTGCGCTTAGAAATATTTTACTGATTAAAGCCTTGTTTGTTCACTGTATCCAAAAAAATTTCGTTATTTCCCCCGAGTCTGTTAAATTTTTCAATAAAATTTTTTTTCCTTCCTACAAAATAGCACTTTTGAAAATCAATTAATTTATGTGTGACCTTCTCCGAGAAAAGGGACCTAGTGTGTCAAAAAAATATCGATTTTCCCAAGTTTTTGACACACTAGGTTTTTTGACAAACTAGGTCCCTTTTCTCGGAGAAGGTCACATATAATTTTTAAAACAAAAGTTGTGAAAAAAATAAATAAATCTCCCTTCCATAAGTAACATTTGAAAAAACTGCAAAGAATACTTTATTATTATTATTAATTTTATAACGTTTTTTGCTTCTCATGTAAAAAAATAAAAGGGCAGTTACGTCCGTTTGCATTTAAGGTGACGAAATTGTAATTGAAAATATCTGACTCCAATTAATTTTTATAAAAATTTAATTCTTTGTTTTGTTTATAAATTCGTTATTTTCAATTATTGCATGTTAATTTTTTTAAGGGGAGATGTACTGAAGAAGGGTTTTCTAAAATTTATAAAAACGCTAAGACGTTTCAGTATTAAGCCATCGATACACAATTTATGATATGATATTTATTTATGATATTTATTTATAGGTGCTGTGAGTTTCGATGGAGTTTTTATAGTTTTATCTGTTCATGGTGTTGGACTTTTAAAAGTACTTAATACCTTGTTTGAAAATTCAACATCATCCGATATACCCCAGGAAAGACGTGTCGAATATTTACGTTATTGTATTTTCCAATATCAACGTATATACGAGTGAGTAAACGATTCCATAATAAGCATGGTTCATACCAAATTATAACTCCGATATAAATGACAGTTGCTTAAAAATTTTCCGACTGCTGATTTAACATGAACCTGGTCTTATATTTATCTGCCATAATATTTAAATTCCTAACTTTTTAATATAATTTTATAGCTATGTTCTCACTATAGATAACATATACAAACATATCAGTCTGTTACAATTTCTGTTCAGTTTGATAGTATGGGGTATTACGCTCTTTCAAATGAGTATTGGTTTTGTAAGTATATGGATTCACTATAGTATATATTAAACTATCCAGTCAGAAATTACCAACAGTACAAAAGCAGTACACTCAACCAAAAAAGTCTGTAATGGCTACTGAAAATTTTGCTGTTATTATGGGAAATTTAACTGTTTTGGGGCTAGCGGTATTTTTTGCTAATTTTAGCAACACATGTCTGTTGATCTGTAGTAGAATAAAATTAGTAGAAAAAATTAGTAACCGCTACTAAATTTTAGTAAAATTTATGTAAACTGCAATTCAAAATCGATTTGATAAAATCAGTTAAAAAACTTACTAAATATCATAATTTTAGTACAATGAAATTAGTATAAATAATTAGTAGCAGCTACTAAATTTCAGTAAATTGTTGTAAAAATAAAATTTTCTGAGTGTTATTTCCAAAGAATATATCATTAGTAACAAATATTAACTAAACAAGAATTGAAAAAAATCAAAAAAAAAAAATATTTAAATTAGTATATTTTTCTGCTAAGTTTAGCATTTGGTTTTGAAAAACTAGTAAAATGTTTTGCTAAAATCAGCAGCGGGAATTAGCAAAAAAAAATCCGTAATTTGTAATAAGAGAATAGCAAAAATGATTACTAAAAAAAATTGTACTAAAAATCAGTATAAAAATATTTAGTAAAGTTCGATTGGAAACTGTTTACAAATTTTTTACTAACTTTTTTATCTGAGTGTACGTTTGCAAAAGCATTTTGCTTTATTTACTTTAAAAAAAATTGTTAAAGCAAAAACATTGGCAAACAATTGGTAGAACATTGATTTTATAAAAATCATAAGTAGTGTCCGGTAGAAACAACTGTGATTTGGTCGAAGCCGAAATTCGAGCATTTATAATGCTGAACTTTATGCTTTACTTTTTGACTTGAATAATGTATGAATTTAGAAGGATTTAAAAAATGCTTAAACAAGAGTAAATTTCAAAAACAAGCAAATTTATAATATTTTTTCAAAAAGACTACATGTTTGTTCATTTAAAAGCCGATTTTAAAAAATTCGAAAGAAATTTTATATTTTCAATAAAAAATAAAACAAATTTATATTTGTACTCCAAATTAAAGAATTTAAGTTAAAAAATATACTCAATTTCTTTATATGCTCGCTGTTTGGCCTAAATTTGGCCGAACATTACTATTCCGCCGAACTCCGAAGCCGATTACTCGGCTGCAAAATTATGACCTTTTCAGGCAACGCCATAATGTTCTCTGACAACTATGGCAACGCCTTAATTTTCTGTACGATGTCCGGTCCGAAGTGCGATGCGATAGCGATTCTATCTCCTAGTTTTAAATGCTTCTTGTATACATACCGTCTGCTTAAAAATGCTTTCCTGTGTATTTTTCTGACTGGATAGTAGAGCAACTATGAAATATATGGAATGTGCAAAAGTGTTATTTTTTCAACTCCCCGCGCATTTTCGGATATTTTGAGAGTAAAAAATAAGATCTGTGCAAAAATTGGGTTTCTGCGATGTAAACTGGACAAGCCGTTTATATTAATGTCCTCAAAATTACCATAACAAAGGTTCATGTCTTTATGCATATATAACTCTTCAACTAGAATCTTCTGGAGATTTACCCTAAAATAGGTCCATTCATCTATAACTCTTCAACTGGGGATTTAATTATTTTGTTTGTTGTTCACATAATGAAAAGGCAAACATTTTATTTATATACCCGATTAAAAAAATTAATATGGGGATTAATAAAGCAATATGTAATTTAAAATGTGTCTTTATACAATATTATCCGAGAAATGGGCCCATATAATTACATAACTTTGCATCAATTCAGTTACTATTTTATAATATCAGATATAAATGAATCCGAATAATGGCATGATCCAATTTAATCAGATATTATATAGTGGTGTAAAATTAAAGCTGAACTGATACGAACATATCGTATATTGTTGTATCCGCTTTATGTACTACAAATTTCACTGAAATCCTGAATAGTTGCAGAAATAATTACATGAGATAACTTGACATTTTTGTCAGAGTTACGTCACTTGCGAAATGTTCATGATTTTTTAGGTTTAACGTTAAATTTCATGAAGGCAACTATTAAACTTTTTTTGGTTTTAAAAAAGGAACATTTTACGGGAAAGCACAAACACCTTCACTGTCGCTCAAAATTGTTTGTATATATTTTCTTACAAAGCTTGAAGGATTGTTTTAAAAAAAAAATTACACAGAATTTCTTTTCATTGCAAATTTTATTTTAAACAGCCTCTGGAGGAAAAATAAAAATTAATAACAAAAATTTTTTTTCAATACGGGAAAAATTAATAGTTTTTCTAGCGGTTTTTTGTGTGTTTCTGGTCATAAAAAAAGAATACACTTGACCACGTCGTTTTTATAAGATTCGCGGTCGCTAAATGATTGTATCTTTTTGCATACTACGAGAGGTGATTAATTTAAATCCATTTGGTAAGTCTATAAAATAAAAGTGGATTATTTCGAGACAAACGCGGAAAGATTCACGCATAAAATTAAAAAAAAAAATAGTGGAAATTTTGTGATAGATTATAAAATTAAGGTAATTTATGCGATGAGCACATCAAAGTGAGTAGAAAAATAATCGCTGTGCATGATTTTGTATCTTTTTGTAATTGCGAATCAAAACTGTGGGTTGTCCAGGGGTTCCTCACATACTTTTAAGATATTTAAAATATGATTGGTTCATATTTCGTAAATTCACTATTTGTGGAGCATTTTTTTGTCAATACCTAGTTCTTAACTACATGTGTATGGTAATAAATTATTTTGTTTTTTTTCTGTGCCTGTTAATCGATTTCATAATTATTCGAGTTTTTATTTTTCCCGATTAATCGAATGAAATTTAAAAAAAATCGATCGATCGACTAATTTTTAAGTTTGTCGATATAAGGATAATATTAAATAAATTCTATTAATACACTTAAATTTTATTAATGCACTTAAGATAATACGGTAGTAAAAAATCTGAGTGCTAAAAACGGCACTATTTCTTTCCCTCCCGATTTATTTAAATTGCCCATATCTCGAAACCTAAAAAAAGAAATTACCTCATCTGATAGTCTCTGGTTTTTAGGAAATTTGGATTAGAGATGGGCGCGTGATTCACGCGTGATCGTCAGTTAAAATGATAGCACTCACGTGAGTCGTGCGTAAGCGTGAGTTAAAAAAAATGTTTGTGCGTGAGTCGTGCGTGAGGAAATTGTTGTGCGTGAGTTTGCGTGATTATATTAAACCAGATTGCGATAATTTACAATTTTGGAAAAATTCCAGAGATCTTCCCCTCCTTCAAATAATGTGTATTCCAGTCAGTTCAGGTACTAGCGAACGGATGTTTTCTACTTCTACCAGAATTCTTATGTAGAGAAGAAATCGACTTCTTGTACAAAACATTGAAAAATTTTGTTCCTCCACAAAAATTTGTAATAACATTTAAAGATTTACAGTGAATTTTTTAAGTTACTTAAAAATCTTAAATATAAAATTAAATTAAAGGAATTAAATGCGCTAAAATCCCAAAACCGAATTAACAAATTATGAAAAATAATCTGTTAAAAGCATGTCCCTATCCAAATTTTATTCTTGAATAAGGCAATAGTCAGGGGGCGACGCACAGTGAGATAGTCCTATAGTAACCGCGGCAAAAAATGGTTTTGGCGTGTCGTCTAATTTGGATGAAATTATATATGAGTAACAATTCCCTGAAATTTCAGCCTCATACCTCCATTACTTTTTGGTCTAGAGCAAGTCAAAGTTGATGTATGCCAACGCGCTTGAAATATGTTAGTTCAATATGTAATATTCAAAAGCTTATTTATAAAAAAATACATAATAAATATAACTTTAATGTATTTTTTTATTAATTTAGTTGTTGTAGAATGAGTAGATGAAAAAACAAATTTAAAAAAAAAAACAAAAAAAAAATTTCTTAACAACAGAATTGTGGTGTAAAAATTGAACATTTTGCATTTTCAATGGACTAGGAAATATAGAGCAGCCTAGGTGCAGACTTATATCAAATGAAAGATTGAAGTCTCAGCTTTCATTTAAAGTAAAGGACATGTAGCAAAAGTTTGCAAAAGTACTTTAAACATACAAAAAACTACAAAAAATACGCAACGCGCACATTCTGTCGCTATACGTATGTTAGCATGCAATAGCATGTTTACAACTTTTTACTTTTATTTTTTTTAATTGTTTACAACTATTCACTTATTGTTTATTATTATTTCATTTACATTATTCATTTGATTGATAATTTTTTTGAAGGTCATTGACTTTGGGTCAGATAGTTGCATAATTTTTAATTTAAATTGATAGTGTAAGCTGTTGTTCTTATCTAAGTTATGTTATGCTCACTTTCTAATGTGGTTAGTTTAATTGTTATATATTGAACTTATATATATTTGTTCCTTTTACTCCTGCAAGGAGCATAGGGCATTGAACTTAGTTGTTGCATTATTTATTGGGTTAAGTAATAATGAGTGTTCTTGTAATGATCTCTTTTGATAAGAGATTAGCATTTCTCTAACATATTTGATATTTTATTTTGTGCTCACAAACTTTTTAAAAACAAACTGTAAAATAATTAGGTTGTTCATAAGGGGTGTGCTATCTGTTGTATCGTTGTATCGTCCTAACAAAAAACAGAGTTGTTAAAATTTTTATTTGTGTTTAACAACGATTTTCTATTCAGTTTTCTATCGGTTAGCACACTCAAACATAGGACACTAAACATGTTGTATCGTGCTATTCTCAAATGTTGTATTTTTTCAATTTAATTTATAACAACTCTGTTTTTTGTTAGGACGATACAACGATACAACAAATAGTACACCCCTTGTGAAAACCCTTAATATTACATTGTTGTTGTTTTAAATATTATTGATCAACAAACGGTAATTGCAATTATATATTTAATTCACAATCTATTTGAGAGTGCAAGTTTATACAAGTTTATATAAAGTGTTAAAAAAAATTTACAAGGTCATGGATAATTCAACAATTTCTTATAGTGCAATTTCTGATATTTGGATCGATAGCAATAAAGATATTGATGTTGTTGTTGGTGTCATATCAACAAAATTCAATGAAATGTCAGACTTAATTATTAAAAAATTTCGTGATTTTTTAATAAAATATTTCATACCAAAATTAAAATCCAAATGGAACAAATCTGGGCGCATAAAAAGTAAATTTTTGGCTGATAATGAAGAATGGCTTGCACAGCTTTACACCATATGTGAAGAAACTTTGGATGATGAACAACCAAGCACTTTGCATTTCGTTAAGCGTGGACGACCTGTAAAAGCTTTCGAAGAAAGCGAAGAAAGGTCTAAGAGAAGTAAAATATCTCAATTTTGTGAAAGTTTTCCAAAAGACTTAATAGCGTCTGCTGCTAAAAAATATGAAAAGAGTGAACAATTCAAATCATTTACACCAGAGAAAGCACTCAGCCTTATAATTGATGCTTCATTATCAAGACACCAATATGATGTTTTAAGAAGCTCTGCAAAAGAAATTGGTTGTGATATATTCCCACACTATAGCAAAATATTAGAAGTTAAAAAAAATGCTATCCTGCAAATATTAAGGTTGATGAACGTTTTAGCAGTGTTGGATTACAAGAATTACTTGATCACACTGTTTCAAGAATTTTTCAAACAAAAACAAAAAGTGAGATTGATGAGATTCCAAATGAGTTGAATTTAATAAGTAAATGGGTGTGTGATGGATCATCAGGGCACAGTGAATATCATCAACGTTTCACCGATGAAAATGTTTCTGATAAAAATATGTTTTTAACATCTCTTGTTCCGTTAAAGTTAACTGATCTTTACAGTGATTCTTATTTGTGTTGGACAAATTCAGAATCATCTTCAACAAGACTTTGTAGGCCTATGAAATTCGAATTTGTGAAAGAAACAGCAGATGTTATTAACAATGAAGTGAATCGTGTAAATACAGAAATTCAAAATTTAAAAACGACAGAATTCGAAATGTTCAACAAGAAGTTTGCGATATCTCATAGTTTAACTATGACGATGATTGACGGAAAAGTGGCAACAATAGACAGTAAGAATTGCTCGATGGCTGTTTGTTTCATATGTGGAGCAAAACCTACTGAAATGAATAATTTGGATGCAGTTATCTTGAGAAGAAATTCAGCTGAAGCATTGAAATTTGGAATTTCGCCGCTACATGCTCGAATAAAATTCATGGAATGTATATTACATATCAGTTATAATAAAAGTTTTAAAGCGTGGAGGACAAATAAAGACACAAAAGAACAGAAAGAAGCTGTTAAAACAGAAATAAAAACAAATTTCAAATTAGTTGTGGGTTTAAAAGTCGATGTGGTGAAACAAGGCATGGGAACAACCAATGATGGTAATGTCTCTAGCAGATTTTTTGAAAATCCAGAAATAACCGCTGACATAACTGGTGTAAATGTAGACTTAATTCACCGCTTTAAAATTATATTAAATACTATAAATACTAGTAAAATTATAGATGTTGGTAAATTCCATAAGTATTGCATGGACACTGCAAAATTGTATGTAGAGCTTTGTGGCTGGTATTACATGCCTATCACTGTCCATAAAGTTCTCATTCACGGCAGCAAAATGGTATCTGAGGCTATATTGCCAATAGGTTTGTTTGCAATTTTTATTTTTGAAAGTATTTTTTTAAATTTTATTTAATATTAACTTTTTTTTTGCTACAGGAATGTTATCCGAAGAAGCGCAAGAAGCAATGAACAAAGAGTATGGAAACTGTAGGCTATTCCATTTTCGTAAAAATTCACGTATTTCTACGAATGAAGATGTAATGCACTATTTGCAAATATTAGCACATCCTTATATTAATTCATTTAGAATGAGAATGAAATTGAAAAAATTAGAATACCATGATGATATTAAAAAATTATTGATACAATGAAAAAAAAAATTGTTCTTTTTTATTGCATTTCAATGGGAGGTGGGCGTAATAGTGGGCGTGTTATTGTAATTTTTGCATGAAACATTTTAAATGATATAAATTACAGTGATATCAAATTTGAAGGTTGTACCTAAAATATTTTAGAAAATATGGCATTATGTTGAGGTTGTATGGCTGGTGGGGGTAAAAGTGGGCCAAAGTTCAAAATTTTTTTCCGATAATGTTTGTAACAATATAACATTCAAGTATACCAAAATTGAAAGTTATGCCTAAAGTATTACGGACAATACGGCATTTTACAAATTTCGATTGTATGGGAGGTGGGCGTAAAAGTGGGCGAATTTTCTTAATTTTTTTTTTTTTTAAACTGGAATTGTCTCAAAAATAACCTGTGCAATTTCAGAGCTCTACAATGACTCCTAGTATTTGATGCCGGCGTTGTCTCACTGTGCGACGTTATTAGTATTTCTAGAAATATTTGTTAAGTTAAAGTGCAAACTGAATGAGAATTTCTTCTTCTCGTCTAGGCTCGTTTCTAAACATTTAAAATATCAAAGAAAAAACAAAAAACAAATACCACAATTTGCTTTGCCATCTTCCAATATACTACTCTGTTGTTTTAACAGATTTAGCAATGTAGTGACATCCCTTCAAGTATAATCAACAATAGAAAGTAAAAGTTTTTCTAAAGTGTCCGTAATATTTATATTTGCACAAGCACTTGCATGCTAGTTCAATTTTTAACAAAATTTTTTTATAGTTAAGCTAATTTTAAAAGTTTGTTTAACCTGAAGTTAAAACAAACTGAAAGTTAAAAAATTCAAATTTGTATGGACATCTGTAACTCTAAGTTAGCTTAAACTTTAGGTTAATTTTTTATTGTTAATGGCCCTAAATAAATAAAACTTATATTCAATAAAGAAAGTTTCTTTAAATAATTAAGAAAAAAACAGGGTTGGCAGGCAATACCGCTAAAATACCGTTATCGATTCAAAACCCTTTCAACTGACTACCGTTACCCCTAATATACCGTTACCGAAATAACTGAAATATCGTTATCCTTAAAATACCGATACCGAAATAAATCAAATATCGATACCCTTAAAATACCCTTACCGATATAAATTAAATACCGTTACCCCTAAAATACCGTTACCGATATTTTTAATTTTCTGTTTTTGGCAATTGCACTGGATTATTGAGTATTTTTCGTACATTAAGTTGGTAAATTGGTTCTGTTTTTAATCTCGTTTGTTTTTCGTAAAAAAAACTGAGGGATGCATCGAAAAAACTGACTACCGTTATCCTTAAAATACCGTTACCGAAATAACCTAAATATCGCTAACCTTAAAATACCATTACCGAAATAATCAAAAAACCGTTACCCTTAAAATACCGTTACCGGAATAACTAAAAAACCGTTATCCTTAAAATACCGATACCGAAATAAATAAAATAGCGTTACCCTTAAAATACCGTTACCGAAATAATCTAAAAGAGCGTTACCCTTACCGATAACCGCATCGTTTCGGTTACCATCCATGGATAAAATCAAATTTCATATTTTTCGTGAGTATTTCGTGAGCGTAATTCAAAATAAAATTAATCACGTGAGCGTGAGTGAGCGTGATTATAAAAAAAATGTTCGTGCGTGAGTCGTGCTTGATTATTATTTTTCTGTCGTGAGCGTGCGTGAGCATAAGTCAAAATTCACTCACGCGCCCTTCTCTAATTTGCAACACCTAAGGTGTATACGCAAGATTTATTAAAATTTGCTTATATTCATTATACGACCCCCATCACTAAAACTGAATTTATAATACAGTGCGTTATGCCAACTTGGTACTTTTGACACTATTTATGGTGCTTTTCCATGTCATAAAACGCCAAAACTTTACTCATTGTGCCAAAACAAAAAAAGGTCTACTTTTCTCTGCTGTGAACGAAATAGTGGAGGATTTTCTAAAAATGGAAATAAATTTGCCATTTATTTTTATCAACTGGACCGATTGTAATGAAATTTGTTGGTGAATGTTTGCATTTTTTTTGTACACGAGATTTATCACTTCGGTTGATGTTCCTAGGGTAAGTAGATAAATAATGGCAGACTTATTTCCGACATTTTTAGAAACCCCCCACTTTGCAGAGTTTTTATGCCAGAAATTCTAAGTAAAGAAATATTTATTTCAGCATAAAATCCAATTATGCTTTATGACCACCTTGAGTTCATTTAAAGAAGGTTAAAATCAATTTTAAATTTTATAGGTTATCTATACATTATTTAATATTACACTTATACTTACCTAGCCAGCAATTTCGGAGCGCTCATAAATAAGATTTTTAAATGGCTCATAGAAATGATAATTGTTTTTTTGAAAACACTCTTTTTTTGGTAGAAAATATGAACCCTCAGAAAACAATCCAAAAAGTTGTCTCTACAATCAAAAAAGCTGTCTCAAAACGAGGGTTAATTTTTCGGACTCAAAAAAGATTCAAAAATTGTTTAAATTTATGAAGAAAATTTCGATACATTCTTTTTTCTGAGTCATTTCTGAGTACACAGGAGGCCCTTTTGGATGGATGACTTCCATAGAAAAAAGTGGAAAAAAGTTGGTTGGCTGGGTAACCAAAAAAATTTTAGTTTTTGAAAACTACTTGTATTTACTTGTAAAATGCAATACAAATTTTAAATCAAAAACTAAAAGTTTTTAAAAATTACTAGTTTTTGGTTGTAGAGTAAATTAGGCTTAAAACTTTATAAGTTAAGGACCGTAAGTTGTTTGAGTTTCACGTGAAAAAACTGTTACACTCCATACAAAAAAAATTTTTACGACAATAAGTTTCACGTGAAAATTGTGTAGACTTTGTTTTCACGCAGATTTAAATATACAAGACTATTTTTTTTTTCTTGCGAAAAAGTGACATTTTTTATTTATTGTGATTGTGGCTTTCTAATTACATAATTTAAATTACTATTTAAAGCCTTTAAAGTTTGAGTGCAGATTTTCCACTTGAAAAACAACTTACGGTGCATTAACTGTAAACTATTTTTTTTTAGACCGTACCACCTTAAGCACCGTAAGTTGTTTGAGTTTCACGTGAAAAAACTGTTATACTCCATATAAAAAAATAATTTTTCACGATAATGAGTTTCACTTGAAAATTGTGTAGAGTTTGTTTTCACGCAAACTGAATGTACAAGACTATTATTTTTCTTCGGAAAAAGTGACATTTTGTGTTTATTGTGATTGTGTTTGTGTTATAGAATTAAAAAATTCTCCATTTTTATAAATTAAATTGCAATTTGAAGCCTTTAAACTTCGAGTGAAAATTTTCCATATGAAAAACAATTTACGGTGCTTTACTGGCAAAAAAAAAAGTGCGCGGAACACCTTCAAATATAAAATATTTTTGCAAGGCAATTCGAAAAAAAAAAAATTTTTTCCCGAACGTAGGGGTGGCTTTTTTAATTTTTCATTATATGTTGCTTCGGCATTTAAACTCTGATTTTAACGTATGATATATCGATTTTTTTGCTTCGAGAAGACCAGTGTTTTGCTATAAAGGAAAAATGCAATGAAAAAAATTTCTGAAGCCGACCCCTACGTTCGGCTACAAAAAAAATATAAAAAATTTCTGCTGGGTTTATCGAAAAACTTCCTTAGCAAAAGTTTAATGATTTTTTGCGAGCTTTAATTTTTTGACATTAGGGTCGCACATTAGGGTGTATCAACTGAGATAAGGTGGGTAAATACTTGAACGGAATACTTGAGGTCAATGGTCCTTAGAGATTGGTCCCCACGAGAGAAAAACATCCATGTATTATACTTTAAGATCCAACTGTAAATTTTTTTTTCCAAAAATCATTTAGATTGAACGGTGTACGGCGAATTTTTTTTTTTGAGGTACGGTCTTATGTATATATACATTTCTGAAACTTTGAAAACTGTTTGTGAAAGTTTTGTTCTCAAACTTAACTTGCAGCTCAAAATATACCAATCGTCTCAATCTACACCTAAGCTCTGAACTAAGACCATAAATTACCGTTTGTGTAACTAATATTAAAAAAATAAAAACGTATTCGACTAATCGTGGAATAAACACGAATAATTATTTAATCCATTAACAGGCACAGAAAAAAACTGAATAAGTGAACACCCTACATTCCAGAGTATACGCGTGCACAACAAGTAATAAATCCATACTTCAGAGACACTTTTTGGTCTTTCTGTCATGGAATAGACGAAATATTTAAAAACAAGCGTACTTTATTTTTCATCTACGCTAAATTTCCTATTATATGATGAAGAGTGTACTTATTTATCCAAGTTGAATGAGAGACATTCAAAATTTAGTTTTGATACAAATTTTGACTTTGAACGCTTAAAGCACCACTGGTGGCATGAGAGAGTTAAATAAAAGTTTGTATAAAGAAAATGTTTGCCTTTTCATTATGTAAATAACAGCTATGTCACCAGAACCTTTTACTTTAAGTAATTTTGAGGACATTAATGTAAACGACCTGGCCGATTAATACCACAAAAACCAAATTTTTGCACAGATTTTATTTTTATTCTCAACAAATCCGAAAATGTGCGGGGAGCTGGAAAAATAACACTTTTGTACATATGGGTGCCCTGCTGGGTAGTTATACACATTCTAATATGATGCTAAACTACAAAAGAAAAACAAAAGTGAAAATTTTTGTTATTTTTAGGAATCGGATACAAGGACTTTTTTTCGAATGCTGATGTATATTTCTGCGGCTGGGTATCAAATTGTTCTTTACTGTTATAATGGACAACGTATAACTTCAGAGGTCTGTGGAAATATTTTTGTAAATGATTATTTAGAAAACTATAACAAATCGTTTATCTATTTTTATTAAAGTATGAAAAAATGTCGATGTCTTTGTATAGTTGTGAGTGGTATAATGAATCTGGAGAATTTAAAAAACTTATGCGCATGATGCTGATTCGCACTAGCCGTGCTTTAAATATGAACATCTCCTGGTTTACTACCATGACTTTACCTACACTCATGGCTGTAAGTAATTTATTGTCGGCCAAGAACTGGTATCGAAAAACTTGAAACTGACTGTTTGGCGTCTTGTCTGGCGCGATGTACAAACTAGTGATCACGAACCTCGTGATCAAGTGCCTTTTTTTATTGTGTTCAAATTTATTCCATATTGTTTGGGGGAAGTTTTCACAAAAATCGTTCCCGAACTGCGTGCTTTATTTGTTCGCCATCCCAAGCAAGACGCCAAACAGTCCCTTTGTACTTCCTGGATTATATGTTCCTTAATGAAACATATAAAATTTCACATATAATTTTATTTACTTCATTGCAGATGATAAAAACAAGTGGGTCATATTTCTTATTATTGCGAAATTTAGCTAATTAAAGTGTATTTAAATTGCAATATAATTTTAATATAGTAAATAGTTTTACTCGCACTCTTATTAACCTAAATAAAATAAATAAAATTGTTTTTGGGTAACACATCCAATTTTCATTTTAATACATCCTCTAAATGATTAATGCTTTTGCAGCCTACAGAAATGCGAGCACCTGTTTAATGATAGTTGAATGTAGATACCGGTTTAATATATCTGTGATGTGACCTGTCTCGTTACCGTTAAAAACAGGTGACTGGGGACTTATACAAACCAAATATTAAATTCGGTGTTTTTATTAGCAAAGAAAAACCGAAGCAATACGTACCTATCCCTTTAGAAAAACGTGCAAGTCCACACAATGTAATCGATTTCATGTACTTTATATTGTGTGTAATTACGACAGGCACGTAGCTAGCGCGGGGCTTGGTGGCTCGGCCCCCCCCCCCCGAAATCACAAATTTTGAAACGTAACAAAATACGTCGAAAGCAACAACATTTTTTAAAAAATGTAATGAAAAATATTTATTATTATTATTATTAATACCAAATGGCCAAGTTTCTTAAGTTTTCATTAATAAAATAGACTCTAAATCCAATTGCGAAAACTGCTTTCTAAAAAATTTTCTAAGCTTTTCGGTGGCCATAGAAACTGTTTTTTATGGGTTTTCTTTGTAAAAATCTTGAATAGTTATGTGTGCTAGGCATAATCAAAGAGGCTAGAAAATAAATAGAATACAATCCTCTCTTTTACTGAGAAAAAATTTATAAAATGTGACTGCAAATAGGAAACAGAAATTTTTCCCCCAACTTTTAATTGATAAGTGGCTATTTTTTATTGTTACTATTAATAGTGTTCGTCATATTTATTATAAGATAAACACAAAATTAATAACTTTCGGGTTTCCTTAAAAATTACAGGTTTCTTGCTTGCAGGCACAAGGTTTTACTATAGGGTGATAATTTGGCATAATTCGACATTTTACAAATTTTTCCACCCTAAGTTAAACATTATAATGTTGGATTTTCATAATTTTTTTTTTAAATTAAAATTATCAACTGTCCATGAAAAAACGTACTTTAGGAGAAACAAGAAATTTATTCTGGAAGTGACTGTAAATTAAATAAATATATAAATTCGAATTTGTCACAAAAAGCTTCTTGCAGTATATTAACCAAAACTATATTCTGCGGTTTTAGAAGATCCTGCAAAATTATCATCGCGGTCAGAATCAATGTTTCGAACGCGAAATGAAAGTACACAGTTGGAAAAACAAAACCCTCGAAGTGTTTTGCAAATCTACCTCCGTTTTTAATTTGATGGCCTCTTGAAACATGTGTCTATTTTAATCAAGTTCTCGTCACAAAGACGTACTGTCAGTTGCTTTTTATTTATATTGTTTATTATTAGCAGTTTGGTGTTAAAAATTGTCGAAATCAATTCTATTTCACTAATTTTAACACAATGCACTAGCATAAGTAGGGGACATCGCCTGAATGTTAGTCCATCGTAAAAAAAAATTAGAAATAGTGAGTAAAAATGTGAGGACACTCGGAAAATTTCACACAAAATAAAACATTTTGTACAAATAAACAATCGGGATAAAAATGACTAGAATTTGGCATTACAGTTCACAGTTCATTTCAATCAATTTCATTTTTGAACTAGTGTGTTCTTCTAGTTCACTCGTTCGTTCCAGAAATTTTTTCAGTTGTTCATACACTAATATAAAGGTCTTCAAAAATTGCTGCTGAAAAAACAGCTGAATCCAGGAGAATCTGTTTTCTAAACATTAGAAAGATACAAACAGCAAGAAAAACTTTATTAAATTTACAAAATTTCAGCTATATTTTAGTGAATCGAAAATGACAATTTACCCTTCTAAAATCAGCAAAAAATTTACTGGAAATTATTCGACTAAAATATCACAAAAAAAAAATTTTTTTTCTGAATTTCTTAATGCGAATAAAATCTAAACTGCAGAAAGCAGTCTACTATTTTCTAGCACATATGCACTTTTGAATATATAACAATTTTTACTGCTTTTTTGTCTAATAATATTCAGCAAAATTTTTTAAGCCAATATTAGCATGGAAAATTTGCAAATCCATTGAACGAAATTTCAATCAAATATTACTAAAGCAGTTGCATTTTTGCTGTACTTATCTTACTAATATTTTGCAAAAAGGATTTACTAATTTCAAAAGCTTTCTGTGCATGGTCCCTGTTAGGGCTTAAGTGAAAGGCGTGCGAGTCGTGTGGTGGTTTTAAATTGAACTAACTTTATTTACAAATTTATTCCTACTTATATACTAACATATTTTACTTAAAAACTATTTAATATCTAATTCCACTTATAGATAAGGAAAGGTAAGCATAACATTCTTGTCTCAACACTTCCCCATCTACCTGCTCGAACACTAAATGCATTAGTAGCATAACTAACGCATTGTGTTCGTCTCCAGGTGAAATGCACTAAAATGTGTCATACTAATGGATATTTAATCACTTATATTTTATTATCTTAGCAGCTGTCTATGGAAAGATATTTATAACCATAGAACCACCTTTCTAAGAATCCATTGTTCAAGGTTGAACAATGTATATTTTATTACTTATATTATATGATCTTAGCAGCTGTCTATGGAAAGATATTTATAACCATAGAACCACCTTCTAAGAATCTATTGTTCAAGGTTGAACAGTACCTTTTAACTAATTTTGAGTACCGTTTTTTGCTATTTTTCAGGATTTTTCAGTATAAGATTATATTATGTCAGTGGTTTGTTTGATAATTCCGAATAAAATAAAGGAACCGAAAAGAACAACTGAAATTGAACTTATTTGTGAACGCGAGAGAGTTCCTAACATTTTTGGGCTTTCGCGCCACACAGATATTTCAAGAGGTCATAAAATAAAAAACCGAGCTAACTTTGGAATTTTACTTTAATTTCGGGTTGGAACCATCGGGCTTGAAATTACTGTTGCGATTTGAAATTAGTCTAAGATCATTTCGGAATGGCGCACTCCATTGGAAATCAAAATAATAATGATGTAATTTACGTTTAGTATTTAACCTTTCCGATAATCTATAAAATTGTAATAAAACCCCAGCAAAAACGAAATGCCGAAGCAGTAGAAAAAGCACTATAATTAATGATCTAGATGTACTTCTTTTTTAACATAAACACTAATGATTTTACCATTGAGTTGTCATAGGAGAGGAGTATTTCAACATTCTTATCAAAAAGAAATTACATTTTTTTATTTTACAAAAGTTTTTTATTGCCATCATCGGGTATCGAACTTGTGAGCTCACGATTGCTAGTCTAGAGCTCTACCGCTGAGCTATTCTTTGATATGAAAGTTGACTGGCATAAAAACACCACTTTGTTAATGCGAGATATTGTTCCTTATTCTCTTCAATAAAAGTACTTATTAAACAAGTGTGAAGGTGCACTTCAATTCAATATTGTGTTCAGTGCTATTTTTACAGGTGTATAAAAAGCAAATTCTAACCATTTTTTTTTATATATACCTACATATTTTTAAAAATATTGAATTTAAAAAAAATTAATAGAATAAGAAAAAAAATGGAAAAAAATTAAAAAATATTGGTCCCGCTGGGAATAAAAATATTCTAACGCATAGGGGAAAGTCGTGTACCTTGGATCGCGTGTACCTTGGAACTTTGCATTTTTCTCCTATTTGTTAATGTTTTACTGTAAAGTCTTCTTCTATGAAGTTTTTTATTTTGCCTCATGATCATTTTAAACTACTCAAAGTTTCAGATAAGTCTATAGGAGAGCCTAAAATTGGATGCGTGTACCTTGGATCGACAAAAGTAAATTTGTGAATAAAATTTAAACAAATTTTTTAAAAAATAATCAAGATATTTCAAGCTAAATCAATATAAAGTTTGTCTGTTTCTAAATGCAGTAACCAGTAAATTTCTTAACTATATTGTACAAATAAGAAAAAAAATATTTTTTTTGCAAAAATTAAGAATTAAGTACCTTGGAACTTTTTGAATATTTCCTCTTCTGTGTATCCAACAAATTTTAATACATGATTAATCGAAGCTCCACAGGCTAACTGTACTTTTTGAATTTAATTCGCTTCAAAATAACCTTTGATTTAGGATTTTTGCCATTTTTTAAAAATGATGGTTTCATGCAAATATTAAATTGCATTGTCTCATTTCAAGTAGATATTAACTCTACTGCAAATAATACAATAAATTTCATTATGGGGCAGTATTTTTTTTTAAGAAATTCCCTTAATTTTTTACGAGTTCCAAGGTACACGCCATTTAAATTTGTAATTTTGAATACTTTTTCGCTTTCCTAAAAAAAATTTAAATTTCTTAAAATGCATAAGAATTATTAAAGTTTTTATTATTTGCAATCTATAACAACACCAACACTAATATTTCTGCATTAAAAGATTTTGCGCATCTATCTTAATCTTAGAGATATTGACACAGGATTTTCAAAAGAACCAAGGTACACGACTCTACCCTACTTTAGAAACAATGAAAGAAGTGATTTGTAGATGTTCTTCAGAATAACTTCGAAAAAAGCAGTAAAAATACACTAACAGATACTTGTGAAGCAGTGGAAGAAGTAGTTTGTAAACCATTATTTTTTTGCTGCAACCTTTTAAAACTAATATCGAAAAAGAAAACCGCGCAAATAAATTAAAAATTTGTCCAAAAAGTATTAAAATATAATTTCACTGTTAAAATCAAGTAACAAAACTATGAGATACAGTATTTAAATTGTTTAATCCATTTTTTATCAACATATCTCTAAAGACACGTCTACCTATCCTTCTACGAAGTTTTGCACAGAATCCATGCTTGGCAGAAAATGGGTAAAACAATATACTTGCAGAAAATTTTGAGTATTGAGAAAAAACTGAAATTTTTGAAAATTGGAATCACCTAGAAATCAAATTACACTTGAAATATATAATTTAGTTTAGAAGTTAGAAAATGCCTTAGATATTAAATTTTAGATTTAATATTAATTAAGTTTTAAAAAACCCTTAGGCCCTAACAGATATTTTTGGGTTCTTACAGATATTTTTATAAAATTTGCTGCCTCTGTCTACTATTAACTTCTCTTTTTACTATTAAAAAAAATTGTAAAAGGTACAGCTGGTGCAATGATAAACAAATAATATCTTTGTGAAAATTCTAAATTTAAATTAAGCAAAGAAATACATAAAATAAAGGTGCTTTCACAATGGTAGAGTGACTCTACTCTGCGGCACAGATTAAAATGTTAATTGTTCAAAATGCAGAGTAGAGTTATTTCAAAAATTTATGACACATCAATACTTACATTTTATTTTCGCATAGTCTATGCCACACCGCAATTTATTTTCGTATTTAATTTTTTCTTATACTTTTATATTGTTTATTAAAAAAATTTCGTTTTATTTTTTGCATTTTAAAAAAATTGTTTTTATTTTATTGACAATTAGAGATGTGAACAAATTAGTGATGTGTTTTTTTAGGTATATTTGTCATGTTAAACAGTTAACAGAGCAATGCTAACTCTGGAGTGGAGCAAATCTGTACTCCAGAGTCAAACAAGTTTTACTATGGAGTGGAATAAAAAGAGATAGTAAAATACAAAAATATATTAATACGAAAGAGAAAGAAATTAATTTTGCTACAGATTGAATTACTCCATCATTGTAAATGCACCTTAAAACTTCTATATATAAAAAAAACTTATAATACCCTGACCACATAGTGGTGTAGGGTATAGTTAACTGAACGAATTCAAAAAAACTTATAAATGCAAAAAATATGTTTCTGTGCGATTTTTAAAGCTAAAACTGTACGCATTTTAACTTTTTTTATACCCTACACCACTATGTGGTCAGGGTATTATAAGTTTGTGCTGATGTTTGTAACACCAAAAAATATTGGTCGTAGACCCACCTCATAGTATACCGATCGGTTCAGAATTTTTTTTTTATTTCGATTTAACGATGTCCGTCTGTCCGTCCGTCCGTCCGTCTGTCTGTCTGTCCATGCAATCTTGTGCGCACTCTACAGGTCGCAAATATTAAGATATTTTGATGAAATTTGGTACGCAGACCTATGTTGGCCCAACGACGAACAAGTTTGATTTTGGTGAACATCGGTCCATGTTTAGACCTAGTGCCCATATAAGGGTCCTACCAAAATTATACTGTTTATACGCTGCAGGTCGTAAATATTAAGATATTTTGATGAAATTTGGTACACAGACCTACATTGGCCCAATAACGCAGCCTATTGATTTTGGTGAACATCGCTCCATGTTTAGACCTAGTGCCCATATAAGGGTCCTACCAAAATTATACTGTTTATACGCTGCAGGTCGCAAATATTAAGATATTTTGATGAAATTTGGTACATAGACCTATGTTGGCCCAAGGACGAAGCCTATTGATTTTGGTGAACATCGGTCCATGTTTAGACGTAGTGCCTATATAAGGGTCCCACCAAAATTATATTGTTTATACGCTGCAGGTCGCAAAATTTTTTTTTTAAATCTCTAATTGGTAGATTAACCTAACAAATTTGCTCTGGTGGGCATATTGAAGTACCCGTTCGTTATTAAAAAGAAAGGTGCCAATCTTTCATAGGTAATTATCATAATTGATAAATCTCTTTTTTATTTGATTGAATACTCATATCAATCTAAACTTCTTTTTAGATTTGGCTCCTTTTAGTGCATACATACATTAATTAGTAAATTAGTAAATTAGCATTCAGCTATTGGTTTTATATGTCAGGCAAAAGCTCTAATTCCTCACCATAAGAAATCAAAAGAGATAAACTTCAGTCAAATTCGGCTGCTGAGCAGTGCGGTATGGACAAATGGGCATCGGTCGATTCGTTGGCAGCTTAATTCTTGAAGCGCTTGAGAATATAGTGTAAAGTGTGTGAAACGGTCATTAAAAGAAGAAAAGATTTTAACGTTGAAAAGTTATAAAGAAAAGAAATTCAAAGAAATTGACAGAATATTTGCTCTAAATAACCCTACGGCAGGGGGGAAAAAAATGTTAGTCAGCGAAAAGGTTTTTATATAAAACATTTGGGAAGAAAAAGAAATCAGAGTGATTAGGAAAGAAGATAGTGTCAAAATTAATAATAAGTGTAAAATTTATAATTTTGCTGATAATTTTACGTTTTTTTTTCTTGTTTTAAAAAGGTTTACAAGGCCAATACCACTCGCGAAGATAAATTACATAAAACGGGATATACAAGAATTTACACCGAGCTACAAAAATTTTCAAAACAGTTACAGTATTAAATTTGTAATCAGTGGAAAAAAAAATTGTGTGAAGTTTTAATAGCTAAATATTTTTCATGTAAAAATTTGTTTTATAAGCCATTTGTACATTCGGGAAGAAAAGGTTATTATGCATATGACCCGAAATATATAAAATTAAGGGTGGCTTAAAGGTGTAATTAGTAAATATTTGCGGTGAAAACTAAATTTGAGGAATTAGTTAATATTGAAACTTCTTTATATTTCGGCTGGGTTTTGAATGATGTTCGTATAAAAGTGATTACTGTGGTCTAGTGTAAAAATATTTGTGTTACAATTCTACTTAAAACACTTTTTTTTTCTCATATGAATTCCGCTCATTTACATTAAGAATAAGAACCCCATGTACAAACCTTACATGCATATATAACATGTATAGGAATTGCACATAAGCAAGTAAAAGCTTTTGTTTAAAAATTTCGTAAATAGTTTGGCCTGGCAATGCCATTGAATCTCTGTCATTTCTTTATATTTATTACATGGTTTTTTTTATCTTAGGGTAAACGAGTTTGTGACCATTTAGAGGAAAATTATTTTGGAATAATATTCGGTTTTAAGGGAATTTCGTGAAAAGAATGGTTTTAAAATTACTAAGAAAAATACAATATACACTCTTTAGGGAGTAGATTTTGTTTTTTTATTCCGAAATAAAAAGAGTGTTTCATGACTGCCGGTCTAATATAATTCTCTTTAGACCAGTTGAAATCAAATTCTCTCTTTAGATTTTTTTTGTTTCATCCCCTCTCTGAAGGGTAAAATTATATGAGTTACATCGAAATATCCACCACCAAAGGTATGCTGCACTCTTCGAAAGATCTTTCGGCGTGGGAGCAACAATAACACCAATGTAAGTTTGTTTTGATTTTTTTTTACATTTTACTCTCATATTCTTGTTTTTAAATACAACTTTTTTTTTCCAACTTGCAAATTTAATATATCGTTAAGGTGACCATACCTAAATAAGGAAAAGATTAGTGTAAGATTGACTTGTTAATCAATTAAACCTTAGTTTCTTTTTAAATAATAATATTTTGTGATTATTCAAATTTAGAATTTGATGCCTTAAATTCAAACACAGATTTTAATGCTGCCTACGGATGATAATCAATTTAAAATTATACTTCTCCCATTAAGGTCCGTGGCCTATAATGTTCATTATACAGGGAATTAATCCATGAAGCGCCGCGCGTATTAAACTTTGTTTACAGTTATTTTCTGTTGTTATCCATCAAAGTGGATACTAAAGTAAGAACGTTATATATTTTTCGCCCGCGATTGTATCTTCTTTACAACGGGGGAAAAAATATAATTATTTCAAATATCTTTTATTCATATGGTTGCATTTAGGTTAGGTTAATTAGATATTATTGTTTCACTTAGGTTTTTCTTTTGATTTCCTTTAGGTACCATAAGCTCATTGCGATTTAAAATTTTTTTTTGAAGAGTTACTATTAAGTTGAAATTCTGTTTTCTTCCCCAAATGAAATTAGCCGAAAAGAAATTGTCTTTATTTTTAAACCTACATTTAAGTTTTTTAGGCTAATTTTGTATAGTATTAAATGAATTTATTTATATTAAATATATCAATATGATTTGTGCTTGAATTTAGAATTAACTGTTTGACGGTAACCTTCTGGTAGGTAACTTGCTGTGATCAATAATGGGACCACTACCTATAATTCTCACTCAGGTATCTGTTAGATAGTGGTCATGGTAGGGTGGGCGAAAGATTGTCTCAACACCATCTGAGATACAATCACATTCGGTGATACCGGTGCTTCTAATAGTAGGTCTTTCTTTTCGTTCTTCACTTTTTTTTTTTTTTTTTTACCATTTTCGTACCCCTTCTTATTCGTCTCGCGTATCCAGGGTACAGCGATGCATGCAAAAATTAAAAATTTAATTGTAGCACAGTTGGCTGGAAGCATCAAGCACTGAACCTCCCCACCGACGAGCCTAAAGCTGGACCAGATGCATGCCCCCGCTTGAATATGCCTCCATGTGAACTTCATCCAATAAAAAGTACTGATAGTACTTCGTTATATGCTACAATAGAAATTTTGGCGCCCAACGTGGGGCCAGAGCGGTAGTAGATTGTTTTTTTTTCATCCTTTGAATCTACCTTCAGTAGATCAAGCTTTTCCGTTCGGTTCCGATTTTCAATTATTTCTTCTCTATTTTAATTCTTCGGAGTGTTACTCAATTGCTTTACATTTTTTTCCCCTTTACTCCACCTCTAGTAACTTGAAATCTAATGGATTTATTTTTCGAATAAAAGCTTTTAGGTTGTCGTTAATTACCGTCTATTTTAAGTTGCTTCATCCTTCTCAGACTATCCTCGTACTTTTATAAGACCCATTTATCGGTTGCAGGAATATAGATCTTGGACTTTTGAGCTAAGGCTAACCGCGGCCATAGTTGGACTGATAAATTTACCCTACAATACTTTTTGAGGAAATAGACCTATGACTCATATGGCTCTATACCTGAAAGTAAAATCTTCTCTCGCTTTCTTCTCTGATTGTAGTAAACTTTCCGCCTAATATTTTACAGCATTTTGTTTTACGAATATTTTTTTTTTTTATCCCAGCAGGTTTTTACCATTAGTAAAACAATCAAACAGTACCTCAATGATTATTTTGTTCTTCGATTATCTCGAAATTATTTTATCAAAACTTTTACGTATTTTTTCTTCTTTTTTGTGTTTCTGCATAACATTATTTGATTTTGTTTTTGCGATTTTTTTTGTAATTGTTTTTACACCTACATAAGCTTTTTCTATGATTTTTTTATTTATTTCATAGTTAATTAGGAATTTTGTTAAATTTGAGGCCTTTTGAATCTTTGGGTTTTCTTTTTTTTTGTTAAGATTGAAGTACATTTAAAAAGAAAATTCAATTAATTGAAAAACTCCTAACTTTTGAGCAATTTTGAAATTATTACACGAGTTTTTTATATGCAATAGATTTAAAAAATTAATTTCAAAAATTTCAATTTGCTCTCATATTAGTTATCATCTTGATAATTTCTTTTAAATTTATTCAAAAACTATCTCGACCCATTTATCAGAAAATTTTAGTAAACTATCCTAAGGATACTTTTCGGTGGTACTCTTGTATACTTTTTTTTTTTTTTTTTCTTCTTCTCGCAGACACTTTTACAGACTTAAAATTTTGCAATTTACTTTGCAATTAAAATTTTGTTTTTCCTTTTGTTAGAGCAGATTTCTCATAGGGGCTCAAATTAAATTATCGCTCTTTTGCCTTAATTATTCTGGGAAAGAAGCAATAGGGGAAAAACGAGAATTTAAGAAAAAAAATCATATGCCCATAATTGACAACCATCAGTGTGTCTTTGCCAAATCAGAATAAACATATGTGTTTAGTTCTGTTTGTTCATATCGATCATACGCCCTCGTTCTTTCTTACACACTTGTCAAATGATAGAATGTTTTGGGGGTTGGTTTCTTGAGGGTTTTTTTTATAGCATTACCAAATTGAAAATTTAATTGCTTCAGTGTGGGTGTACTAACACCAAGTTATTTCATTGTTTGTTTTAGTATCCGTGAAGAGCAAAATCTTTTGTTGATTTTCCGTTTCCGGAGTTAATATAAACCTGATTGTATTTTGTTAGTCTTTTAATGGTACTTTTCTTACTATATATTTGGAGATTTTTTTTATTATAACTTTCAGGTTTTCCCTTTTGGGTAGTAAATTCCTTGATTATTGCGAATCTTCTGATTTTCTCTTTGCCCAAGTGACAGCGAATTCGAATATTTTTAGCTTAGTACTACTTGCGATCTTATAATTTTCTTGGTGATAATCTTAATATTTTCGGCTCTTATTCGAAAAGGCGGAGGATTCCAATTATATTTTGGGAAATTATATATTTATATATATATATATATATTGTTTTTCTGTTTTTTTAGGAAAGAAGGAAGTTATTTTGGAGATATTTTCTTCACTAATAATTCGAAATGGCCGGTGATAATCCTACCACTGATAGATACCCGAATTGTGACGCATGTCTCACTGCAATCACATCTAAAACTTTGCTAGTTCAAACATGTTGTGGTCATATTTTTCACAAGGCATGCTTGAATAAGTGCGTAAAAACTAGGCCATATTGTCCGGTTTGTAATGTTCGAATTGTGAACGAACCTCCTGCCGTGGGTACTCTTTCCGTTTTGACTCGTTCGAAACCTGATGAGACGAATACCATTAAACAATCTGAAGTACTTAATGCCTCCTTCAGAGTTCCTCCTGCTTTGCAAAGTGAGGATGGTGCTGGGGCGAAGGTTGGCAACAACTTGGATACTTCTTTGGCTAATCTTCCTGTTTTAAACACGCCAGCTTTTAATTTTCCTCCTCCGCATTTAGCGGTTTCTAGTGTTCAGGATGATGCGTTAAGGGAGATGTTGACCGCTATGATAGCTTCTCAACAGGCTTTGAATTCTCAAATCGTGGATATTCAAACCAATCTCTCGAGAATAAGTCCAGTTATTGTTGCTAATCCGCCGCAAAATGTCTCGCAATTATCATCGTCAAATATTCAGCCACCTCCTCATATGCAGACGTTGCCGGCGGTAGAGCAGCAGGCATTCAGGGAACTTTTAGGTATTCGACCTGTAAGGCATTCGTCTGATCCTTCTGCGCAGCAACGTCTTGAGAGTGCTGCTTCATCTTTTAGGCCAACGAATTCCATCCCGAGATCATCCGACTTATATGTCCGTCCGGATAAGGTGTTGCAAATTATTTCCAACTGGAAAATTAAGTTTTCAGGGGGTATGAACAGTCTGTCCGTTGATAGTTTTATTTATCGCATCGAAGCTTTAACGGCTCAAACTCTACATGGGGACTTTGAACTCCTGTGTAATAATGCTAGTTCGTTATTTGAAGGAAAGGCTAATGATTGGTTTTGGCGATACCACCAGAGGGAGTCTCAAATTACTTGGCCGAAGTTATGTAAGGCCTTGAGAGAACAATATAGAGATTCACGAACGGATATAGATTTCCTAGAGTTAATACGCGACCGAAAGCAAAAGCCTAGCGAAAATTTTGATTCTTTTTATGAGGCCATTAATGAATTACTTGATCGTCTTAAGGATCCCCTTGATGACGGTACTTTGATAGAAATTTTACGGCGTAATTTATTGCCCGAAATACAACATGAAATCTTAAACACACAGATTTATACTGTCCAACATTTGCGGGATATTTGTCGCCGTCGCGAATTTTTTTTTGCTGATGTTCGTAGAAAACACGGTTTTAGCTTGTCAAGAGTACCTCCGCCGGTACATAGACGCGTGTCAGAAATCGATCAAGATTTCTGCGATGTGGTCGATAACAATTTATCGGTAGACGGTGGTGAAATTGCGGAGATCAATTTGACTTGCTGGAATTGTCAGAAACCGGGCCATAGGTATCAAGATTGCCTGGGGGTTCGAACCATATTTTGTTATGGGTGTGGCAAGGCGGACACCTATAAACCTAACTGCAAATCTTGCCAATCAAAAAACTTGAGGTCGGGTGCACCAAAGAGTGCACAGAAACCAGTACGGAACCAGGAAGCGGAAATATAATTTCAATTCTAAAACGTGCAACCGATGTTACCGAGAGTGTTATGGCGAATGTCAAAAATACATTTAGGGATGGCTCTAGTTTTACACCTATTCAAATTACACCCAAAGATGACCAAAATACAACAGATTTTGAAAATGCATCCCATATTGTTAAGCCTTATCATATTAGAGTGAAGGAATATTATGAAACCCGAGCAAAAATTTTCAAAGATACCCCTGAACCTTCCCGATCTTCTTTGCGTATGCGTAGCTTTTGGCAAAAGGCCAAGAAATTTAGAAAATTGCTTTTATGCTCTATTCTGGATAGACCACGTGATGTACGACCATATGCTGAGGTCATTCTCTTCGGCCGAAATATTTTAGGATTACTAGATACTGGAGCGTCCATAAGCTGTATAGGTTCAGAATCAGCCAGAGATTTTTTGTCTTCGAGTGCTAAATATCGTAAACTAAATTCGTCGGTCAAAACTGCAGATGGCAAGGATCAGAAAGTAGTGGGTTATGTTGAAACCGTTATTACTTTTAAAGGAGTGGAGAAGCCGATAACTATTTTTCTGATTCCAAGCCTGGAGAGAAATTTGTTTTTAGGGATTGACTTCTGGGACATGTATGGGTTGCTTCCCGAAGGCATAACGCGTTTTAATTACTCCTTGAGTTCGCAATCGGGTGTTAGTGAAATTAAGAATCGGGTTCCTTTGTCACCAATTCAGCAACAGCGTCTTGATCAAGTTATAGGTTTGTTTCCCTCTTTTGCTGGAGAAGGTCTCGGAAAAACTAATGTCCTAAGCCATGTGATAGATACAGGCCATGCAAAGCCTATAAAGCAGAGACACTTCCCTGTTTCTCCAGCGATAGAAAAGTTGATTTATGATGAACTAGACCGAATGTTAGAGCTAGGCGTTATTGAGGAATCAAACAGCGCTTGGTCCTCACCGGTTGTTTTGCACAGGAAACCGGGAAAGAACAGACTTTGTTTGGATAGCAGGAAGTTGAATTCGGTCACAATAGGAGACGCTTACCCTCTACCTCAAATCGATGGTATCTTAAGCAGGCTGCCCAAAGCCGAATTTATAACCAGTTTGGATCTCAAGGATGCTTTTTGGCAGATTCCGTTAGATTTGGGATCACGGGAGAAAACAGCATTCACTGTACCTGGGAGGCCGCTGTACCATTATAAGGTTATGCCATTCGGGCTTTGTAATGCCCCGCAAACCATGTCACGCCTCATGGATAAGGTGATACCAGCGGTCCTCAGGACAGAAGTGTTTGTCTATCTTGACGATCTTCTTATCATTTCGGATACTTTCGAAAAGCATCTTCAGGTGCTAAGGGTTATGGCATTGAAAATTCGGGAATCAGGACTGACAATTAACGTTGAAAAGAGTAAATTTTGTGTCCCAGAGGTAAAGTATTTAGGACATTTGGTGGGTAACGGAGTAATTCAGACGGATCCGGAGAAAGTGTCCGCTATAACCGACTTCCCAGTTCCGCGATCCGCAAAACAAATTCGTAGATTTCTGGGAATGACAGGTTGGTACCGGAAATTTATCAGGAACTATGCTTCTATTACCACGCCTTTGACTGATTTGTTAAAAGGAAAACGAAAATTTGTGTGGACCGATGAAGCCCAGCGGGCTTTTGAGGTTTTAAAGACTCACTTGAGCACAGCGCCCGTTTTACATAGCCCCGATTTTTCGCAGCCGTTTTTTATACACTGCGATGCTAGTAAAACCGGTATAGGAAGTGTGTTGGTTCAAAGGAATGCAGAGGGCGAAGAGGTTCCTGTGGCCTTTATGTCTAAGAAACTCAACCAAGCCCAACGTAACTATTCGGTGACCGAACAGGAATGCTTAGCAGCTTTGCTAAGTATTAGAAAATTCAGAGCTTATGTCGAAGGACATGAGTTCACTGTTATCACTGATCACGCGTCATTAAAGTGGCTCATGTCTCAGACGGATCTGAGTACGCGGCTTGCTCGTTGGGCTTTAAAACTTCAGGGGTACAAATTTAACATTCAGCATAGGCGTGGGAGTCTGAATATAGTTCCGGATACTTTATCTAGGGCCAATACTGAGGATTTGTCCGCTTTAGGGATTGACAGTGTGACGGACGTAGATGTTGACTCAGGGGTTTTCGTAGACCTAAGTTGGATGATCGGATGAATATAAAGAGCTATTGGACAGGATCGGACGAAATGTTGTCGAAATGCCGGATTTAAAGATTATAGACGGTTACATATACAGACGAACCGAACACGCTAATGGCGATAAGATACATGATGATTTGTGTTGGAAATTATGGATTCCGAGGGAGATGGTTCCTGAGATTTTGTTCAAGGCCCATAACAGTACATTATCTGCGCATGGTGGTATCAACAAGACCTTGGAGAAGATTAGGAGATTTTGTTTTTGGCCAAATTTAGTCGTGGATGTTAGAAATTATATCAACAACTGTGAGATTTGTAAATCCACTAAGCATCCGAATCAGGTTCTCCGACCTCCTATGGGGAAAACAGGGGAAACCCAACGTTTCTTTCAGAAGCTGTTCGTTGATTTTTTAGGGCCATATCCGAGATCTCGTACTGGTAATATTGGTATATTTATTGTGTTAGACCATTATTCTAAATTCCCTTTCATAAAAGCTGTGAAAAAACTGGCATCCGAAGTTGTTGTAAAATATTTAGAGCAGGAGTTGTTTCACACCTTCGGTGTTCCCGAAACTATTGTTTCCGATAATGGTACTCAGTTTAAGGCGAATCATTTTAACGACTTTTTGAAGAAGTACGGGGTAAATCACGTGTATACCGCGGTACATGCACCGCAGGCTAACGCATCAGAACGTGTGAATCGTTCTATCCTATCGGCAATCAAATCTTACGTTAGGCCGGATCAGAAGAATTGGGACGAGCTTCTCAGCAACATTAGTTGTGCTCTACGTTCAGCTACTCATTCAGCGATAGGAACCACTCCTTATTATTTAGCTTTTGGACAACATATGGTGACCAACGGTGCAACATATAAGTTATTACATCAGCTGGAGATGCTTGAAGACCGAACTGTGCGTTTTGATCGTAATGACTCTCTACAAATTATGGCGAAAAGGGCTACTGAACTTATGCAGAAACAGTATGAGCGCAATGAAAGGACCTACAACCTAAGGTCAAGGGAAATTTCCTATGATGTAGGTCAAGAGGTCTTCCGTAGGAACTTCAGACTGAGTAACTTCGCACAGGGGTATAGCGCAAAGCTTGCGCCGACATTTGTTAAAGCTCGCATACGTAGGAAGGTGGGGAATAGCTATTATGAACTGGAAGATTTACGAGGTAATTCGTTAGGGAATTATCATGCTAAGGATATCCGGCAATAACCTATTTTTCGAGCTTAGCTTTTGCGCAAGCGGAATCAGTTTTGGTGTTTTTCATTCTGCAAACCCCCAAAGTCTGATTTTGGCGGGGGGGAAATGTAATGGCGCTTGTGTTAGTGGCCGATATTATTTTAATTCATTCCCATATTTGGCTATTGACAATAACTTTTCCGTAAGAGTTCAATAGTTATTTTAAAAGTAAATCACTAGATTTTTTTTCCCCCATTAACTAGTTAAATTTTTATATTTTGGTGCTACAAATTTCGGTTGAACATTGCAAGAAATTTTGAATATTTATTTTGCAATATTTTTAATAATTTTTTTTTCGGGAAAGTTTTATCTTTAGAAGTTTCTAAAAATTGCTAATTGTTGTTTTAAGGGAAAAATATTGCGAGGGAATCTACCCATTTCTTTACACACTTTCATAATGTACGTATATTTTTCAACGCCATCTAGTGAGGATACCAATACACTACTCACGTTTCGGCTATCACGTTGTTGACGTTTACATGCATTTTTGCTCAAGTACAATATATTATTTTTTTTGTAAATTTGGAAGGAAAGCGTTACATCTTCAAATGGTGTCAAATCATTTGCTTAAACCGAGCTTTCATTTTAGCTAAAGAAATGTCTTTCTGCCATTTTTTGTCTACCATTAGCTATTGATTGCAGTTCACTCTCTAGTAAAAGTTAAAAAAATAAAAATTTAACAATAAGTTTTTATATGGAGGAAAGAGGAAGTTTGTGTAACAAAAGAGAAAAAGAAATTCTTCAACTTTTCGTTTAATTTAATTTCAACCGAAACCCTTACTCTGTGGGAAGAGGACACTGAACATTTGTTTTGTAAGGGCGACCTCCATTTGCCAGGCCAGAATTGTGTTAATTCCTCTTAAACTTCAATTTTGACTAAAATCGAAATTTAAAGGTAAAATAAACTTGCCAAAATAAGTATTTGGTTTATGTTTCTAAAATTTTTTTTTTAAATCTCTAATTGGTAGATTAACCTAACAAATTTGCTCTGGTGGGCATATTGAAGTACCCGTTCGTTATTAAAAAGAAAGGTGCCAATCTTTCATAGGTAATTATCATAATTGATAAATCTCTTTTTTATTTGATTGAATACTCATATCAATCTAAACTTCTTTTTAGATTTGGCTCCTTTTAGTGCATACATACATTAATTAGTAAATTAGTAAATTAGCATTCAGCTATTGGTTTTATATGTCAGGCAAAAGCTCTAATTCCTCACCATAAGAGATAAACTTCAGTCAAATTCGGCTGCTGAGCAGTGCGGTATGGACAAATGGGCATCGGTCGATTCATTGGCAGCTTAATTCTTGAAGCGCTTGAGAATATAGTGTAAAGTGTGTGAAACGGTCATTAAAAGAAGAAATGATTTTAACGTTGAAAAGTTATAAAGAAAAGAAATTCAAAGAAATTGACAGAATATTAACATGCATATATAACAGAATATTTGCTCTAAATAACCCTACGGCAGGGGGGAAAAAAATGTTAGTCAGCGAAAAGGTTTTTATATAAAACATTTGGGAAGAAAAAGAAATCAGAGTGATTAGGAAAGAAGATAGTGTCAAAATTAATAATAAGTGTAAAATTTATAATTTTGCTGATAATTTTACGTTTTTTTTTCTTGTTTTAAAAAGGTTTACAAGGCCAATACCACTCGCGAAGATAAATTACATAAAACGGGATATACAAGAATTTACACCGAGCTACAAAAATTTTCAAAACAGTTACAGTATTAAATTTGTAATCAGTGGAAAAAAAAATTGTGTGAAGTTTTAATAGCTAAATAGTGACATTATATTAAAGTGCTTATGCATAATACAGCGAAAAACTTACAACACGTTATTAACCGAATTTTTCATGTAAAAATTTGTTTTATAAGCCATTTGTACATTCGGGAAGAAAAGGTTATTATGCATATGACCCGAAATATATAAAATTAAGGGTGGCTTAAAGGTGTAATTAGTAAATATTTGCGGTGAAAACTAAATTTGAGGAATTAGTTAATATTGAAACTTCTTTATATTTCGGCTGGGTTTTGAATGATGTTCGTATAAAAGTGATTACTGTGGTCTAGTGTAAAAATATTTGTGTTACAATTCTACTTAAAACACTTTTTTTTTCTCATATGAATTCCGCTCATTTACATTAAGAATAAGAACCCCATGTACAAACCTTACATGCATATATAACATGTATAGGAATTGCACATAAGCAAGTAAAAGCTTTTGTTTAAAAATTTCGTAAATAGTTTGGCCTGGCAATGCCATTGAATCTCTGTCATTTCTTTATATTTATTACATGGTTTTTTTTATCTTAGGGTAAACGAGTTTGTGACCATTTAGAGGAAAATTATTTTGGAATAATATTCGGTTTTAAGGGAATTTCGTGAAAAGAATGGTTTTAAAATTACTAAGAAAAATACAATATACACTCTTTAGGGAGTAGATTTTGTTTTTTTATTCCGAAATAAAAAGAGTGTTTCATGACTGCCGGTCTAATATAATTCTCTTTAGACCAGTTGAAATCAAATTCTCTCTTTAGATTTTTTTTGTTTCATCCCCTCTCTGAAGGGTAAAATTATATGAGTTACATCGAAATATCCACCACCAAAGGTATGCTGCACTCTTCGAAAGATCTTTCGGCGTGGGAGCAACAATAACACCAATGTAAGTTTGTTTTGATTTTTTTTTACATTTTACTCTCATATTCTTGTTTTTAAATACAACTTTTTTTTTCCAACTTGCAAATTTAATATATCGTTAAGGTGACCATACCTAAATAAGGAAAAGATTAGTGTAAGATTGACTTGTTAATCAATTAAACCTTAGTTTCTTTTTAAATAATAATATTTTGTGATTATTCAAATTTAGAATTTGATGCCTTAAATTCAAACACAGATTTTAATGCTGCCTACGGATGATAATCAATTTAAAATTATACTTCTCCCATTAAGGTCCGTGGCCTATAATGTTCATTATACAGGGAATTAATCCATGAAGCGCCGCGCGTATTAAACTTTGTTTACAGTTATTTTCTGTTGTTATCCATCAAAGTGGATACTAAAGTAAGAACGTTATATATTTTTCGCCCGCGATTGTATCTTCTTTACAACGGGGGAAAAAATATAATTATTTCAAATATCTTTTATTCATATGGTTGCATTTAGGTTAGGTTAATTAGATATTATTGTTTCACTTAGGTTTTTCTTTTGATTTCCTTTAGGTACCATAAGCTCATTGCGATTTAAAATTTTTTTTTGAAGAGTTACTATTAAGTTGAAATTCTGTTTTCTTCCCCAAATGAAATTAGCCGAAAAGAAATTGTCTTTATTTTTAAACCTACATTTAAGTTTTTTAGGCTAATTTTGTATAGTATTAAATGAATTTATTTATATTAAATATATCAATATGATTTGTGCTTGAATTTAGAATTAACTGTTTGACGGTAACCTTCTGGTAGGTAACTTGCTGTGATCAATAATGGGACCACTACCTATAATTCTCACTCAGGTATCTGTTAGATAGTGGTCATGGTAGGGTGGGCGAAAGATTGTCTCAACACCATCTGAGATACAATCACATTCGGTGATACCGGTGCTTCTAATAGTAGGTCTTTATTTCGTTCTTCACTTTTTTTTTTTTTTTTTACCATTTTCGTACCCCTTCTTATTCTTCTCGCGTATCCAGGGTACAGCGATGCATGCAAAAATTAAAAATTTAATTGTAGCACAGTTGGCTGGAAGCATCAAGCACTGAACCTCCCCACCGACGAGCCTAAAGCTGGACCAGATGCATGCCCCCGCTTGAATATGCCTCCATGTGAACTTCATCCAATAAAAAGTACTGATAGTACTTCGTTATATGCTACAAGACCTAAGTTGGCCCAAGGACAAAGCCTATTGATTTTGGTGAACATCGGTCCATGTTTAGACCTAGTGCCCATATAAGGGTCCTACCAAAATTATACTATTTATACGCTGCAGGTCGTAAATATTAAGATATTTTGATGAAATTTGGTACACAGACCTATATTGGCCCAATAACGCAGCCTATTAATTTTGGTGAACATCGGTCCATGTTTAGACCTAGTGCCCATATAAGGGTCCTACCAAAATTATACTGTTTATACGCTGCAGGTCGCAAATATTAAGATATTTTGATGAAATTTGGTACATAGACCTATGTTGGCCCAAGGACGAAGCCTATTGATTTTGGTGAACATCGGTCCATGTTTAGACGTAGTGCCTATATAAGGGTCCCACCAAAATTATATTGTTTATACGCTGCAGGTCGCAAATATTAAGATATTTTTATGAAATTTGGTACATAGACCTATATTGGCCCAAGGACGAAGCCTATTGATTTTGGTGAACATCGGTGCATGTTTAGAACTAGTGCCCATATAAGGGTCCCCCCAAAATTGGCTTGGTTACAAACTGCAGGTCGCAAATATTAAGATATTTTAATGAAATTTGGTGCGCTGACTCACATTATAGAAAATTTTGACACAAGACCCATTCGAATTTCGGATCCAAACAATACACCAGACTTGTGTAGGGTATTGTATAGTCGGCATGCCCGACTTTAACCTTTTTACTCGTCTTTTAAATAGTTTTGGATTAGAAAAGTGATTTTGTGCGTTCCCGTACTTTTGGGTAATTTTGACTTTTAGATAGAGTATTTTGTGATTACTCTCATTTTATTGAACTTTACACAAAAAGTAAAGGGGCACACTTAACTTAAAGTAACGAGTTTTTTTAAATTTTATACGCTTCCCCAGTAAATAAAAAAAAAACGGGAAAAATTAAACAAACAATTTTTGAAAATAATAATTCGATAATTCGATAGCCGCAAACGAAAAATTCATTTGATGCAACTGAACCATTCGATTGGAAACAAATGGGGTTGTCAGCACCGTATCTGTTTTCTGGGTATAAGTTTAATGATAATCTACATCCTAAAAACTCGGCCTTAGTTGATATATTTCATTCTTATACGATCAAAATGGCAAATATATAAAAATATAATGTTAATACCATTTTAAGAAACTTTTGTTTTTTTTTAACGAAAACACGATTTTTTTTCAAAATACGAAATTTCCTAACAAAATAGAAGATAATACATATAAAATATAAACATACTGTAAATGGACGACCATACAAAGTAATATATGAACATGTATGACCATATTTGCCGATATATGGAGATGTAGGTTAATTTTTCTAGTATGTACGAATATGGATGACCATATATGATCATCCAAAAAATATATCTCTATATATAAAAGAATAACGTGACTGACTGACTGACTGACTCACTCAACATCGCCCAGCCCAAACCGCTGAAGCTAGGAAGTTGAAATTTGTTATGTAGGTTCCTCTTTCGGGGTAGACGTCCACTAAGACGGGATTTTTGGAAATTCCTACCGGAACGGGCAAAAAGGGGGAAAGTGTCCCCCTTGACGGCCTGCCAAAACCCCTTTGGCTAGAAAGCTGAAATTTAAGATATGTGTTCCTTGGAGTAGGGGCTAACTTTTCTGGAAAGTACTTTCTAGAATTTTGGACAGGGACGTTGTAAAAATGGGGGGAAAAAGGCCCCCCTTGACGGCCTGCCCAAACCGCTGGAGGTAGGAAGTTGAAATTTGGTATAAAGGTTCCTCCACTATCGTAGACATCCACCAAGACGGGATTTTTGGAAATTTTTACAGGGACGGGCAAAAAGGGGAAAAAGTCTCCCCCTTGACGGCCTGCTCAAACTGCTGGAGCTATGAAGTTGAAATTTGGTATGTAGGTTCCTCGACCGGTGTAGACGTCCGTTGAGACGGCATTTTTGGAAATTCTTATCGGGAGGGGCAAAAAGGGGACAAAAAAAGTACCTTTTTCCAAAAAAGTACCTTTTCCCAAAAAAAGTACCTTTTCCCAAAAAAAGTACCTTTTCCCAAAAAAAGTACCATTTTCCCAAAAAAGTACCTTTTTCCAAAAAAAGTACCTTTTTCAAAAAAAAGTACCTTTTTCCAAAAAAAGTACCTTTTTCCAAAAAAAGTACCTTTTTCCAAAAAAAGTACCTTTTTCCAAAAAAAGTACCTTTTTCCAAAAAAAGTACCTTATTCCAAAAAAAGTACCTCTTTCCAAAAAAAGTACCTTTTTCCAAAAAAAATTCCTTTTTCCAAAAAAAGTACCTTTTTGCAAAAAAGTACCTTTTTCCAAAAAAAGTACCTTTTTCCAAAAAAAGTACCTTTTTGCAAAAAAAGTACCTTTTTCCAAAAAAGTACCTTTTCCCAAAAAAAGTACCTTTTTACAAAAAAAGTACCTTTTTCCAAAAAAAGTACCTTTTTCCAAAAAAAGTACCTTTTTCCAAAAAAAGTACCTTTTTCCGAAAAAAGTACCTTTTTCCAAAAAAAAGTACCTTTTTCCAAAAAAGTACCATTTTCCAAAAAAATCACCTTTTTCCAAAAAAAAGTACCTTTTTCCAAAAAAAGTACCTTTTTCCAGAAAAAGTACCTTTTTGCAAAAAAAGTACCTTTTTCCAAAAAAAGTACCTTTTTCCAAAAAAAGTACCTTTTTCCAAAAAAAGTACCTTTTTCCAAAAAAAGTACCTTTTTCCAAAAAAAATACCTTTTCCCAAAAAAAGTACCTTTTTCCAAAAAAAGTACTTTTTTTCAAAAAAAGTACCTTTTTCAAAAAAAAATACCTTTTCCCAAAAAAATAACTTTTCCCAAAAAAGTACCTTTTTCCAAAAAAAGTACCTTTATCCAAAAAAAGTACCTTTTTCAAAAAAAAAGTACCTTTTCCCAAAAAAAGTAACTTTTCCCAAAAAAGTACCTTTTTCCAAAAAAAGTACCTTTTTCCAAAAAAAGTACCTTTTTTCCAAAAAAAAGTACCTTTTTCAAAAAAAAGTACCTTTTTCCAAAAAAAGTACCTTTTTCAAAAAAAAGTACCTTTTTCCAAAAAAAAGTACCTTTTTCCAAAAAAAAGTACCTTTTTCCAAAAAAAGTACCTTTTTCAAAAAAAGTACCTTTTCCAAAAAAAAATAATTTTTCCTAAAAATAACTTTTTCAAAAAAAGTACCTTCTTCCAATAAAATACTTTGTAAAAATAAAGTATCTTTTTCCAAAAAATTTCGCTTTCCCCAAAAACTTACATTTAAAAAAATATAATTTCACAAACAGTACTTTTTTTACTCCCCTCACGGATATCTCCACTAAAACAAGGTTTCTTGATATCCGGCTAGACGTGCGCTAAGACGGGATTTTTGGAAATTCCTACTGGAACGGGCAAAAGGGGAAAAGTCTCCCCCTTGGCGGCCTGCCAAAGCCCCTTTGGCTAGAAAGCTGAAATTTATTACATGTGTTCCTTGCAGTATGGGCTAACTTATCTGGAAAGTACTTTTCTGAATTTTGGACAGGGACGTTGTAAAAATGTGGGTTAAAAAGGGGAAAAGAGCCCACGATGACGGCCTGCCCAAACCGCTGGAGGTAGGAAGTTGAAATTTGGTATAAAGGTTCCTCCACTATCGTAGACATCCACCAAGACGGGATTTTTGGAAATTTTTACAGGGAAAAAGGGGAAAAAGTATCCTCCTTGACGGCCTTCGAAAATCCCTTTGTCTAAAAAGATGAGATTTCACATATGTGTTCCTTGGAGTTTGGGATAACGTATTAGGGAAGTACTTCTTGGAAGTTTGGACAGGAACGTGTCCAAAAGGGGAAAAGTGCGCCCCTTGATGGCCTGCCCAAACCGCTGGAGCTAGGAAGTTGAAATTAGGTGTTAAGGTTCCTCCTATGTAGTAAACATCATCTAAAATGGGACTTTTGAAATTTCTACAGGTAGGGGCAAAAATGGGACAAGTTTCCCCTTTGGCGGCCTGCCCAAACTACTGAAGCTAGGAAGTTAAAATTCGGTACGTACATTCCCCCTCCAGCGTAGTCCACCCTTAAGATGGCATTTTGGTAATTCCTTCTGGGAAGGACAAAAAGGGGGAAAAATAACCTTTTCTAAAAAAGTATCTTTTTCCATAAAAAGTACATTTTTCCAAAAAAAAATTTTACAAAAAAAGTACCTTTTCCAAAAAAAGTACATTTTTCCAAAAAAAAATCCTTTTTCCAAAAAGAATCTTTTTTCGAAAAAAGTACCGTTTTCCAAAAAAGGTACCGTTTTCCAAAAAAAATACCTTTTTCATAAAAAAATACATTTTTTCAAATAAGTACCTTTACCAAAACAAAATCTTTTCCCAAAAAAAAGTACTTTTTACAAAAAAAGTACCATTTCCAAAAAAAATACTTTTTACAAGAAAAGTACCTTTCTCCAGAAAAGTACCTTTTCCCAAAAAAAAGTACCTTTATTCAAAAAAGTACCTTTTTCCGAAAAAATACCTTTTTCCGAAAAAAGTACCTTTTCCAAAAAAAAGTACCTTTTTCCTAAAAAGTACCTTTTTCCTAAAAAGTATCTTTTCCCATAAAAAGTACTTTTCAAAATAACCTTTTTACCTTCCCAAAAAAGGTACCTTTTCAAAAAATTACCTTTTTCCATAAAAGTACCTTTTTCACAAAAATTGCCTTTTTCCCAAAAAAAAAACTCCCCAAAAACGACTTTTTCCCAAAGTACGTTTTTCAAAAAAATACCTTTTGATAAAAAGTACCATTAAAATAAACAATACCATTTCAAAAAAAAAAAAAAATCAATATCGTTAAAAAAAACATTTTAAAAACATATTTTTTTTTTCTGGCGGATACCTCTACTTTGTTGGTATACGTAATTTTTGGATATTTCTTTTTCCAAAAAAGTACTTTTCCCAAAAACTAAATTCTTTTTAAATATTTTTTACAAAAAAAAAGTCCTTTTCCCAAAAGAAAATTAGGCACCTTTTCCAAAAAACTTCCTTTTTCACAAATAGCACTTTTTTCCAGAAACAAAGTACTTTCTCCAGAAAAGAAGTTCTTTTTCCAAAAGAAAAAAAAATTCCACATCCGCAGAAGATCTCTCGGGATTTTTCCACCAGGGAGGGCCAAAATTGGAAAAGTCTTACTTTTTCCACAAAAAAATATCTTTTCCACAAAGTACCTTTTCCTTTAAAAAAAAAAGCCTATTAAAAAAAAATATTTTTCCAAAAAAATTGTTTCTCCAAAGAAGTAATTTTCCCAAAAAAAAAGGTATTTTATTATACTCCAACAAGACCCCAACTAACACGGAATTTTTCCAAAAAAATACCTTTTCCAAAATAGTACTTTCCCAAAAAAGTATCCTTTTCGTCTTTAGAAAATACTTCCTTTCAAAAAATGCATACCTTTTTAAAAAATAGCACATTTTTCAAAAGCAAAGGTTTTGTAGAGTATCCACATACTCCCACAATACAAATAGGCAAGGTCCTGGACAGCTCCCGAGGCATCCATTTTTATACAACAGTAACAGATTAACATTTTTAAATTTTGTTTTTTAACGATTTATGTGATAATACAAATTAACACACTCCTATAATGGACCGGAACATCGGTGCAAATTGGAACGATATGAAATGGAATGGGGAACGAGTGAAATTGGAATACGTGCCGTTGGGAACGAAATGGAATGAAACAGGGATGGAAATTCTTATTCATATTAGTGTATTTATTTCTATTTCAATTTCAATTACAACATAAATTGAAAAAAATTCTATTTCTTCTTTACGACATAAATTTAAAAAGATTGATCACCATATGTGTTTCATAAATACGGATTCTTCGGGATCCCTCTCGATCCTACCTCACCTGAATAATAGGAACGTGAACATTTTCGAACTTGCAAACATTTTACCCATTTTGCTTTATCCTGCTTAGTTTTTGAGATACAGGCCGTTTCGTAAAATGGCTATTTTAAAAATGGCCCGTATCTCAAAAACTAAACGAGATATCGCAAAAGGGACAAAATTATTACCCTTCTGGAGTATGTACACACTTCTGTAATACAAATAGGCCAGGTCCGGAAGATATCCCGATGGATCTCTTTTTATAAAACAGCCAATATAGAGCAATCTAAACATCCCCTTTTTGTAAACAAATGCTGTTTTTGCTCAGTTATAATTAAATTTAATGCATTAACCCTCTCATGCCCGATGTTGCGTATATGCAACATTGTGTTTATGAGCGTCTAAGTACCGCTATTTTAAATATTTTTTTTTGAACTTTTCGCAAAAATATTGCCTCATGTGTTGTTTAAGCTTACAGCTAATTGATTGGTAGTCAGCTGTGCACGTGTTCAGTTAGTAGCTATTCTCCCGAGAGCGAAGTTGACAAATTCATTTTGTAAAAAAACGTTGTTTTAAAAAAGTGTTAAAAAACATTAAATAATTAATTCATCCTAAAACCAAGTTCAACAACTAAATAATAAAAGGTAAGTGAGCAATTTAAAAAAAAACCCTGCATGAAAATATTATTTAGTTTGTCTGTAATAATTTTGTAAATGTAGTGTTGCGTATATGCAACATTGGTCTATTGTGGTAATTTTCGAAAAATAAAAACTTATTTTTGTATGCACATTCTAAGATGCGCCCAAAAGGTCTCACTCAGGCTGAAATTGAAAAATTTGCCAACTTTGATTGGGATGATTCGGCTGACGAGGAAAATGAAGAAGAAGAAGATGCAAATATGGACAGAATTATAGAAGAAACTTTGAAAAATTTGGATAACAGAGCTGAAAATATGCAAGTTGGTTTGATTGACCAATTTATTAGAACCGAAAATGATGAAGATTTGAGTGAAAATGAAAACTTTGCACAGGAGGTGATAGAAAAAATTGATTTACAGAGTTTGAGGTGGAGGAGTGCAGAGTTTATGGAAAGCGAGACCAGCTGGAAAAGTAAATTATGCAGCAATGCGGTGAAAAAACCTATCGAATATTTTAGTATTTTCTTTGGTGATGAACTGTGGCAGAAAATATGTGAGGAAACGAACTTATATGCTATGCAAACAAAGGGCATAGAATTAAAATGTACTGTGCCTGAAATAAAAAGGTTTGTTGGCATTCTACTATACCTTGCAGTTGTGAAAATACCAACATATAGAATGGCGTGGGCGGCCAATTTCAAACTAGCGGCCGCTGCAAGTGCATTACCAAGAAACAGATTCGAAAAAATCAAGCAGTTTTTCCACTTGAACGATAATACTAAACAGCCTCAGAAGGGTACACCTGAGTACGACAAGTTATACAAAGTTCGGCCTATGTTGGACTCCATAAGAAAAAAATTCAATGAAATTTCACAGGAAGAATGCCAAAGCATTGATGAGCAAATGCTTGCATATAAAGGTATATTATTATTTGTGAACATATGTAATATATTTCTGAATAATACAATAATATATTCTTTTCTTAGGTCAACATAGTTTGAAACAATATCTTCCAATGAAGCCCCACAAGTGGGGTTTCAAAATGTTCACTAGAGCTGGTGTATCTGGGATTATTTATGATTTTACTCTCTACATTGGAGAAGGAACGTGCAAGTCTTATGGCTTGGGAATATCATCAGATATTGTGCTATTTTTATCATCCAATATGCCAGTAAACCAAAATTTCAAACTGTTTTTTGACAATTGGTTTTCTTCAATAAGCTTGATGATAGCTCTGAAAGAAAAAGGCATATTAGCCGTTGGTACAATTAGAAGCAATCGATTGAAAAATTGTACTCTAAGTAGTGAGAAGGAACTTCAAAAACGAGGACGAGGATCAAGCGATTTCAAATATGAAGCAACGCACAACTTGATTGCTTGTCGATGGTATGATAATAAGAGTGTACAACTGATTTCAAACTATGCAGGTAAGAACCCCATGAGTGAATGCAAGAGATGGTGCCGCAAAGAGAAGAAGTTTATAACTATACCTCGTCCAGGTATAGTAGAATGCTACAACAAGCACATGGGAGGGGTTGATCTTGCGGACATGCTGCTTGAATTGTACAAAATCAACCACCGCTCAAATAAATGGTACATGCGCATAGTGTACTGGTGCATAAATTCGAGTTTAGTAAACAGTTGGTTGTTATACCGCAGAGACATCACACACACAGACGGCGAATTGAATCATATGCCGCTCATAAATTTCCAATTGGATGTTGCTACCGAGCTTTTGAACGCAAGTCAAACTACAGTTGTCGCAAAAAAGAGAGGTCGTCCATCATCACTCCTTTTGACAATGAATTCAGGAACTTCATCACCTTCTCCATCGACTCCGTCGTCACCAGCTCCATCATCACCAGCTCCATCATCACCAGCTCCATCATCACCAGCTCCATCATCACCAGCTCCATCATCACCAGCTCCTTCTACGGGTTCTGAATCAAACCCCTATAAAAGAGCATATGTTGCAGAGCCTGCAAAATCCCTACGATTTGATGGTTATAATCATTGGCCGGAATGGGGAACAAGGGGCAGATGTAGGCTATGCAACACTGGGTTTCCAAGCTGTAAATGCAGCAAATGCAATGTGCACTTGTGCTCCAATCCTCAAAAAAATTGTTTTGTATCCTACCATACATAAATTGAAATAAACAGCATTTGAAAAAAAATCAACTTGTATTTAAATTTATAACACCATTGCCCAATGTTGCCTATACGCAACATCCTTAGCTCTTGAACCAGGACACCTAGGATATTGAAATTTGTGTCAGTTGATATTGACGTCAACTCTATCTTATACGTCTACTCAAAAAAATTTTAGCCACGCCCATTTTAATTCGGGCATGAGAGGGTTAATGCGATTTAATTAGCATTAGTAGGACAAATGATAAGCCAGCAAATTTCAGTAGCATTATATGGTAATGTAATTTTTTAGCATTAAAATTACCCAACTAATGCCAATGAAAGAACCCCAAGTATAATTTGTACTTTGAGCCCATTAATAGCTATTAATGATTTTAAATGCCAGGTTGTCAGTGTTGTTAACTTCTGAAAACGGGTAAAAGGGGTAAAAATTTACTAAAAATGAATGATTTTTATTTAGTTCATACTATTTTGTCAACTTTAAAAACTAAAACAAATTTTAATAAAACGTGAACAAAAAAAACCACAAAGTACTAAAAACACTATCTGAAATCGGAAAAACCACTGTAAATACCTATTTTTTTAAAAACGGGTATTTCTAAAAAATCAGTGGATACGAAAATTGTAAGCACCAAAAAATACCCAAAATGCATAAAATTGCAACACTGCAAGTTATCTCTATATATAAAAGAATAACGTGACTGACTGACTGATTGACTGACTGACTGACTGACTGACTCAACATCGCCCAGCCCAAACCGCTGAAGCTAGGAAGTTGAAATTTGGTATGTAGGTTCCTCTTTCGGGGTAGACGTCCGCTAAGACGGGATTTTTGGAAATTCCTACCGGAACGGGCAAAAAGGGGGAAAGTGTCCCCCTTGACGGCCTGCCAAAACCCCTTTGGCTAGAAAGCTTAAATTTAAGATATGTGTTCCTTGGAGTAGAGGCTAACTTTTCTGGAAAGTACTTTCTAGAATCTTGGACAGGGACGTTGTAAAAATGGGGGTTAAAAAGGGGAAAAAGGCCCCCCTTGACGGCCTGCCCAAACCGCTGGAGGTAGGAAGTTGAAATTTGGTATAAAGGTTCCTCCACTATCGTAGACATCCACCAAGACGGGAGTTTTGGAAATTTTTACAGGGACGGGCAAAAAGGGGAAAAAGTCTCCCCCTTGACGGCCTGCTCAAACTGCTGGAGCTATGAAGTTGAAATTTGGTATGTAGGTTCCTCGACCGGTGTAGACGTCCGTTGAGACGGCATTTTTGGAAATTCTTATCGGGAGGGGCAAAAAGGGGACAAAAAAAGTACCTTTTTCCAAAAAAAGTACCTTTTCCCAAAAAAAGTACCTTTTTCCAAAAAAAGTACCTTTTTCCAAAAAAAGTACCTTTTTCCAAAAAAAAGCACCTTTTTCCAAAAAAAGTATCTTTTTCCAAAAAAGTACCATTTTCCAAAGAAAGTACCTTTTTCCAAAAAAGTACCTTTTTCCAAAAAAAGTACCTTTTTTCAAAAAAGTACCTTTTCCGGAAAAAAGTACCTTTTTCCAAAAAAAGTACCTTTTTCCAAAAAAAGTACCTTTTTCCAAAAAAAGTACCTTCTTCCAAAAAAAGTACCTTTTTCCAAAAAAAAGTACCTTTTTCCAAAAAAAAGTACCTTTTTCCAAAAAAAGTACCTTTTTTCAAAAAAAGTACCTTTTCCGGAAAAAAGTACCTTTTTCCAAAAAAAGTACCTTTTTCTAAAAAAAAGTACCTTTTTCCAAAAAAAATTCCTTTTTCCGAAAAAAGTACCTTTTTCCAAAAAAAGTACCTTTTTCCAAAAAAAGTACCTTTTTTAAAAAAAGTACCTTTTTCCAAAAAATGTACCTTTTTCTAAAAAAATGTACCTTTTCCAAAAAAAGTACCTTTTCCAAAAAAAGTACCGTTTCCCAAAAAACATACATTTTTCCAAAAAAATACCTTTTTCAAAAAAAGTACCTTTTCCAAAAAAAAGTACCTTTTCCCAAAAAAAGTACCTTTTTCTAAAAAAATATTCGTTTTCCCAAAAAAACATACATTTTTTCAAAAAAATACCTTTTTCAAAAAAAGTACCTTTTCCAAAAAAAAGTACCTTTTCCCAAAAAAAAGTATCTTTTTCTAAAAAAATTTTCCTTTTACAAAAGAAGTACCTTTTCCAAAAAAAAGTACCTTTTTCCAAAAAACATACATTTTTCCAAAAAAACACCTTTTAAAAAAAAATACCTTTTCCAAAAAAAGTACAAATAAAGTACTTTGTAAAAACAAAGTATCTTTTTCCAAAAAATTTCGTTTTTCCAAAAAGTACCATTTAAAATAATATATAATAATATATAAAAAAATGGTGGTTGAAAGGGAAAAATGTCCCCACTAACGGCCTGCCCAAACCGCTTAGGCAATGCAGTTTAAATTTGGTATGAATGTTCCTCATCCATTGCAGATAGCCGCGAAGATGGAATTTTTGTAAATTCCTAAAGGGAGGGGCAAAAAGAAGAAAAGCCTCACCTTGGGGGCCTGTAAAAACCCCTTCGGCTAGAAACCTGAAGCTTAAAATGTGGGTCCCTGGAGTAAGGGCTAACTTATTAGAAAGATACTTTTTTAAATTTTGGACAGGGTCGTTATAAAATGGGGGCTCAAAAAGGGAAAGTTGCCCCTTAACGACCTGTCCAAACTGCTGGAACTAGGAAGCTGAAATTCGGTACTTAGGTTCCTCTTCCAGCCTAATTCAAACCGGGAGGGACAAAAAAAGAAAAAGTGTCCCCCTTGACAGCCTGCTCAAACTGCTGGAACTAGGAAGCTGAAATTCCCTGTCGATGGATTTTCGGAAATTCCTACCGAGAGGGGCACAAATAGTAAAAGTTGGTTAGAAACCTGAAATGTAAAACATATGTTACTTAGAGTATGGGCTCACTTACCGGGAAGGTGCTTTTTGGACAGGGACACTGCAAAAATGGTTATTAGTGAAGCGAAAAGTGCCGCTTAAAGGCCTGCCCAAACCGCTGGAGGTAGGAAGTTGAAATTTGGTATTAAAGTTCCTCCTCTATTGTAGACATCCGCTAAAATGAGATATTTGGAAATTTCTACAGGTAGGGTCAAAAACAGGAAAAGTCTCCCCCTTTACGGCCTGGCCAAACTGCTGGAACAAGGGAGTTTAAATTCGGTATTTGGGTTCCATCTCCAACGTTGACGTCCTCTAAGATGGTATTTTTGGAAATTCATACCGGGAGGGGTAAAAAGGGAAAAAACTTCCCCCTTGACGGCCTGGCCAAACTGCTGGATATAGAGACCTAAAATTATGTATGTAGCAGGTTCCTCCTCCAACGCAGACGTCCTCTAAGACGGAATTTTTGGAAATTCCTACCGGGTGGGGTAAAAACGGAATAATTCTCCCCCTTGATGGCCTAACCGAACCCTTCGGCTAGAAACCTGTAATATATAATATGTTTTCCTTGGAGTATGGGCTAACTTATCGACAAGGCATTTCTAGGACTTTCAACAGGAACGTGGTAAAAATGGTGGTTCAAAAGGGGAAAATTGCCCCCCCCCCCTTAACGTCTGCGTCTTTAGCTAGAAACCTAAAACTTAAAGAACAAGTGTATATGAAACACTAAAATTAAGAAACTAAATAGGAAACGAGTGGAATGAAACACTACACAAGTGGAATGAAATGGATATAAACGTTGAACGAGTAGAATTGAAATTATAGAGAATGCAAATGGATTGGAAGAGGGAATGACCTGTTCAAACACTATCCACGGAATATGAAACTTATGTAGCATTGAAACTTACTCTCGAAAAAGTTAAACAAATTTTCTAAAAGAGAAAAAACCTTAGAAAAGGAATGGAACTTATATATTCCGATATTTAAACTTCATGTAACGAAGCACCGGTGGAAGAAACCGACGCAGTAAATTTTCCAACTGAATTTGTGAATTTACTTGAATTGCCAGGTCTACCTTTACATAAACTGGAATTAAAAAAAAAAACTTTAAGACACGCTAACAACGTAGCGGGCTTTGCCCGCTATTTTTAATATTATAAAATGCTTTCCAACCCTGCTTTAAGTTATTTATTTTCATTCAAAACACAAATGAACAAAACTACTTACGGGTCTATCTACCTAAGTTCGCACTTTACCAAATTATCTTAACATACACACGTATATTGCAATTTATTATGGATTCATTACTAACAATCCACTTTCATGAGAAAAAGTGATCAAATATTTATTTATTTTAAACCCATTGTTGTGCAGAATTATTTATTTGTGGTGGCTGGAATAAAAAAACTTTAAATAAAAAAACGAATTTAATAAAAATTGTGGGGGGCGCAGCCCCCCGGGGGGGAGGGCGCAGCCCCCCCCCCCCTTAACCTTTAAGGCACGCTAACAACGTAGCGGGCTGCGCCCGCTAGTATGATCATATATGAACTTTTTTAACCGGGAAAAAAAACTTTATAAAAGACACCAACAATGGAATTTGTACATCCAAAAAAATTTTTGTTTTTATTTTTGTAACTTTGAATTTTTATTTTTAAACATTTTTTATATGAAAAATAACAATTTACAAGCGTGTTAAAAATATTTCAAACAAAAAAATTGTTGGGAATAAAATTTTAACTTAAAAGAAAATCGGTTTGTTTTTACAAATTCCATTGTTGGTGCTTACTGCCTTTTCTGTGTAGTATAAGAATCTGTTAATACTTTTTAATGATATTTGTTAATCTTTTTGTAAAAGTAAATGAAATTGGCAAGATTTTTGTTTTGTTTTTCTAGAGGAATAATAATTATTATTTATAATATTAGCAAATATAATTAATTTTCATTAAAAATGTGGTTTTAATTCATATTCGTTTTAGAAGCTACATATATTGGGGAAATATTTGGGGATTTAAAAATTTATTTTGGGGATTTTATCTTGGGGGATACGAGTACAAACTATTCTAGCAAACGCTGTGTAAAAGTCTCATTTATTGTTAAAGCTTTATTTCAAATTCACGGTTGATGTCTACAACACACACAATAAATTAAATAAATTATTTCCCTTTTACTTAGTAAAGATTTCAACGAAAGCATTTATTCAAAATAAGCTTTTAAGATAAAACAGTTTCATGTACTTTTTGGTATTTTAATTTTTAACATACTTTATCTTAACAATTTGCTATAACTTTACTTAAACATTTGGCACAGGTCCCTTTGTTCAGAAGCCCAAACCACATAGTGAAAGTGACTGTGGACAGTGGCAGTGCTGTCAAATTTTGTTCTTGAATTTCGCGAAAACGATTTAATATTTTTAAAAATTTCTTATCGCGTTTTGTTTAAAAACAGCTCTTGTTTATTAAGAAACTTTTTAATTTCTCGGCAGTGACAAATAAAGAAAATACAAAAACTGCTTTATCGACAAAACGTCGCACTGTGGTCAACACTGCGTTTATGTGGCTTAGGCTAGAGATTTTTAATTTAGAGATGTGACGTCGATAACTTTTAAACAAACTGTAGATATCGCTAGAACGTAGGAAATTTCGTCAAGGAGGATTTTATTTTCTCAAATGAGGTTTTAACATTATTGTCAGGTAGGAGAATTTGGGCACAAAGAAGGAATATCTACTTCAGTTGGGTACAGTTTTTTGAGGAGAAGGATTTGGGTATTTCACAAAATATGGTGATATTTTTAAGAATTTTTGAGATTTTTTTTGATAAGTAGGTACCAATTTGTAACTAAAAAATTGTAAATTATAAAAAAATTTAGTTTTAGGTCAAAAATAAGAAGACTTTTCGGAGAAATTATATGTGTATTATTTTAAATTAAAGTCAATCAAATTGGGTCTGTTAAAGCATTTCAAAATTTCTCCAAAATAGTTAAATCATTGAAGAAATGTTGTATAAATATTTATAAACTTTAATTTTTATTGATCTTTTCTCACACACTTTCAATGTTATTAGAAAAATATGAGTTAAAATTAAATTGCTAAATATTTTCCATCCTATGAAAAATTGCAAAATTTTGCAGATTTTAAAATTTTTATTTGTGTTTAACAACGATTTTCTATTCAGTTTTCTATCTGTTAGCACACTCAAACATAAGACATTAAACATACGTAAAAATGTTGTATCGTGCTATTCTCAAATATTGTATTTTTTCAATTTAATTTTTAACAACTCTGTTTTTTGTTAGGACGATACGACGATACAAGAAATAGCACACCCCTTGTGAACAACCTTACTGAAATTGCTACATGTAAAGGACTCAGAAATAATATACATATTTTGTGTAGGTTTAACCTCGTAACAAACTTAATGTTCAAATAGTTTATAAGCATTAAAACTTACGCCTACTAGATTAGCCCCTGTTTATGTATTACGAAAATGGTCTAAACGAAAACAAAGCATACTTGGGACTAATTAATTGAATGGACCAATTAATTTATGATTTCATTGGCATTACAATTGACCAATGCCAATGAAATTTTTTGGCATTACAATTGATCAATGCCAATTAATTTTCTATCAATTGGCATTGTTCAATGCCTAAATGCCCAATTATAATTGATGAAAAAAGCATTTGTTTTCATCTTTTGATAACAGAACAAATAAAAAAAATAATAAAAAATTCGGGTATTTCTTATCTTATATTCGCTATTTCGTCAAGTTTACTTTACTAGAGGCTGTTCCATCTAGACTGATCAGGGTTAAAGAAGAGTGAACAGCAGTATACTTCATACAACTTGATAAAATAGCGAATATTTATAATGTTTGCAGCTCTGAAATTTTACGCTCTTGTCTTAATTTCCTTTTTTATTAAATAATTTTTTTTGTATACAATGCTTTTTTCGTCAATTATATGAACATTTCATTACCATTGGTTGTACATTTCATTACCATTATTTCAATCAATGCCAATTGAAAAAAATTTCATTGGCATTGAATGGTAATGAAATTATTTGGCATTGGCATTGAGATCAAGTAATGCCAATTAAATTTCAATGCCAATGAAGCAAAGTAACGAAAATTTGTTTTTGTTTCCCATATATTTTTGACGAAAGCAATTGTCAATTGCTATCGTTTTGTGTATTTTCGTAATAGATAAACAGGCCCTTACATTTAACCAAAAACTAGTAGATTTTGAAAAGTACTCGTATTTACTTGTCAAATTCCATATAAAATTTGGAAAAAAAAGGATTTTTCACGATAATGAGTTTCATGTGAAAATTGTGTAGAATTGCTTCTCTCGAAAATTTAATGTACGACCTTTATTTTGAAAAAGTAATATTTCAGCTTAATTGTGATTGTGTCTTATAATTAAAAATTGTTTCCTTTTACGAGCTAAATAAAGATTTGAGGGCTTTAAAGTTCGAGTGAAAAAGTATTTCTTCTAAATTATTCAATTTTATTTATTTTTCTGAGTAATTTCTTAATAACTTTCTAGACTTAAGAACGATGCGAACTTAGCCTATTTTTTTTCTTTTAAATTGTGTTTTTGTTTAAATTAAAACCGATTGGGTATAAAATTGGGGATTTAAACTTTCAAAATAGGAGTCAGCTAAAATTTTCGGACAACACTGCTCCAAACTAAACAGATCAGGGGGGCAAAAAAAAACAAAACAGCAGCGATATCTATCGCTAGCGCCGTCTGTTGCATTATAAACTGGTATTGTCGTAATTCAGGAACATGTGATAATTTATTGTCTTAAAAACCCCTATTGTGTTTTTCTCCCTTGTTGAGACAGTCAAACAGGTCACTCAACATGGATCAGCATAAAAAATTCAATTCGTCTTAAGAATAAAGCACCTCAGGCTACCATAAATGTAATTTGTTTGATCAAAAGACACCATAAAATAAAGCCTGGATCAACATAAGCAGAAGATACACCACTAAAGCCACAAATAAGATGATTATATAAGCAGTAAAATATTTATCATACACGGGCAAATGCGTCTACTAATTTGGTGCGATCCTTCATTAATTTTAAAACAATCAAAAGAATTTTGAAAAATTTTATTTTAATAAATATGCTTTAAAAATATGGATTTTTTTGAACAGACTTCCTTAAACCTTACAATAAATACTTATATATTTTAGGGATTAATATATGTGAGTTTGGCCCTTAACCCTGTTTACATCCCTGTACAGAACCACCTAAAATTTTGATGTTTTGTGTTATGCCATAAACCAATAAGTATACTGAGGGAATTAAGTGCATAATATTAATGAATTTTTGCATAAAACCAATGAAGTTGCACTGGAACTCGTCCATTGAAACTTTTCATTGAATTAATGGAATTTTTCATAAAATTTTGTGAAAAATTTCATTTTATTTACTAAAACTTTCATACACTCAATGAAAAAGTTTAATTAAAACTACATTCATAAAATATATGAAGCCTTTTCATCAAAGTTAAGAAATTTTTCATTTGGATTGTGAAGAAAACTTCTTTAGTTTACTGAAAAATTTCATTAAAACTCGTCCAGTAAAATTCCCTCTGTGTATGCTTTGCAGTCAGTGAACATATCTCATGAAAATGTGTTGGACATACGTCATATACCTATACAAAAAATGTTTGAATGTGTGTGAAAAAATGGGTTTGTTGACAAAAGAAGAAGAAGAGTAAGATTTCTATGTAATCTATGATGCTTAGGCCTGTTTTATACACCTATAAATAGGCCTCTCAATTACTTTTCGTTTGACTCCAAAATTTCCTATAGTCGCTTTGGCACAAACAGGAAACAAACCGAAAAAACGAAAAATTGGGCACGAAAAATTTTTTAAACCTTTAAAATGACTTTTTTCTCCTCTACAACATATCCGAAGCTCATTAAGATCTGCGCGTCCGCGTTGGGAGTCTTTCCCTGTTACATTTAAAATAATACGTCAGTAAAAAAATCTATCAAATGGGTTTCAAATCGATTTGACTAATTTTTTTACAAATTTTTAGTTGAAGAACTGATTTAAACAAAGATTTTAATTATATTCATTTAACACAATACTAAAAATCCACAGTACTTTAATTAATTTTGAGAGCTAATTTTCAAAATTACTTATAACAAATTTTTAGGAATCCCTTTCTTAAATTTTACACAATTTGTTGTTAAAGTGTAATATTTTCATGTTTTTGAAGATGGCGCACAGTGCTTCGTCCCCATATAGCAAATCGGAAAAATAGGAGGAGTTATCGTAGAAGAATGAAATTCGGTGTGCTGGTTCAGAACATGTAAGTTAAGAAAAATTCGAACTTTCAGCAAAATCGGTGCAAGGACATGACTACCTCCCATACATCCTTAATCTAAAATTTTTAATTTTAGCTACAATTATTAACAGAATAAAGCGAAAATTACTGCTGGTCAAATTATGTCCTTTAACTCAGTAGTTAATTTTGTTTCATTCGGGGCAAGGACATGACTACCTCCCATATATCCTTTTTCTAAAAAACAAGATTTTGGCTACATTTATGATCAGAATGCACTAAAAGCTTAAAATAGTTTGTAAAATAATACTTTCTAGCTCTTTGACAAATTTTGTTTCATTCGGTGTAAGTACATGACTACCTCCCATATATCCTTTTTTCTAAAAAACTGTATGTTGGCTACATTTATGATCAGAATGCACCAAAAACTTAAAATAGTTCTGTAGTATGTTTGACTACTCTGTATTGCATACCATAAGCATGCAATACGATATTCTTTTGTATGTCCATACTGCACTAAACTTGTATCGTGGGAATATGCGTAGTAATCATATTCCACTATTTGTACATTAGTAATATTAAGTAGCATTAAGTATTTTCAATAAAAAACGAACAGTCTCATCGTAGACAAGAAACCAACCAGAAGGGCGTTTTAATTATTTTATATTATATGGCGATCCTGCCAGTGTCTGCTTTAAGCAGACTCTGGAAAGGAAAAAAAAAAAATATGAATTGTCAACAGCCATTGCCTCATCGGGCTAGAAGAATAGTGTATAAAAAAAGACACAATAACAACATAAATTATTAATTAAATTAACACAGCACTAAAAAACTGTTAATTTCAAAGTGTTTGCATAATTAAAAGAAATAAGGGTGGAAAATAAACGAGAGTGTTAAAAAAAAAATATATTTAGTTAAATTCTATAAACATTGTCGGATTTAACATTCTCGCAATTAAAGTTATAAAATAAACAATATAGAAAAAAAAAGATAAAACAGAAATTCCTTTGTTAAATAAGAGACAAAGTTGAAAAAATCAACAAAAAAGTAACAGAAATTAAAATGTTAATGGTCTTTTTAATATAAAAAAAAAATCAATTTAGAAACAATTTAAAAACTAAATTATTAAAAACTGTAAAATTAAAATGTTACCAAAAATATTATTACAAAAAAAAAAAAATGGTTACACGCCGAGTAATCCGAAGGAAGATGCTGGTGTGGCCAATACACCAGTCACCAATTATCTTCTCCTCATCATGATGAAAAAAGCCATAAAGCGGCTTGAACAAAGAAAACATCAACTACTCCATCTCATCCACCAACTCAACAAATTCTCGATGCTGTCATTAAAACTTTAAAAGAACGGAACGTGTCATCTCTTCCAACCATTAAGAAAACTTACCAGTACAAAAACGTAGGTGCCCAAAAATTGGCACCTTTCATCAAGAAAAAACAAAATAGTAGGTTAAAATTAAGAATGTTGTTTTATAAAACTAATTATAAAAAAAAAAAATACAATAAAGTATAAAATTAAAATTTGAACGGAAAAAATTAAAAAAAAAAAAAAAAAATAATAAAATAAAGTTTTTTTGAAACAAATTTTTGCAAAAGTAAACATTTTTTTTTCATATTATTTAAAAAAAAAAAAAAGAAGAAAAAAAGGAAAACTGAAATTTGAAAATCATAAATTTTTTTATAAAAAAAAAAAAAATGAATCAAAGCTTATTAGAACAAAGGACAAACTAAATTACATACAGCATATTACTATTTTAACGCTTTAATATAAATGGACAAAAATTTATATGAAATTGAAAATTTTTAATTGTGAATATACTCGTACATGTGTGGAAATAAGAAAAAAATTAGAAAACAGAATTTTTACTAACCAGCTGCTAGTAACTCTATCGGTAATTTTTTTAATTTTTGTCGACTGGGGTGATTCACAAGTGACCCTCCCATAGTGCGATAAAAATAAAACCGGTCTTCAAAAAAGAGACGACCGATTTATGTCATAGTAACCAAAATCTGTTTACCTGAAGGGAACGGATAGTGGATGCTATGACATAACTGAATTTTTTTTCCCCATTCTCTATACTAACATTGGCCTACTAAGGTAGGATAGTCGAAAATGGAAAAAAAAATTTTTTTTTTACCTTCTTTGAATACAATTTCAGCCACAACCAGGGATGGAATTTTTGAATTTAGCCTCAAAGCTCCTTCCGGACTTTGATGGCAGGGCAGAAAACCTACAAAGTTTTCTAGATGCCCTTGATCTTGTTGACTCTATTAAGGAATCACACGAGACCCTGGCAGTGAAGCTTGCGAAAACGAAATTAAAAGGTTTCGTAAGAAACTTAATTACTTCGGAGACAATTCTCCGAGAAAATTCCTTGAAATTAGAATATTCCGTGAAATATGAATCAGTCGAGCTTGCCTCGGCTAAACTTTTTAATATCCGTCAAGGCAGTAGCAGTGCGAATTCATATGCTACTAAAATTGAATCCTTGACAAAATCTTTGGAAAATGCCTATATTTCGGACGGAGTGCCATTAGAACTGGCAACTAAATACTCAACCCAGGCAGCGGTAAGGGCAATTGCCAAAAATGCTGCAAACGAAAGGGTGAAATTTATAATAGAGGCAGGCAATTTTTCAAATTTGAATGAACTACTTGCCAAGTTCATCAGTAGTTGTACCAAATCATACGGACAACCAAATATATTATTCAGTAATGCTAATAATATTGGTAATAAATGCGTGGAAAATCGTAAACGCAAACGTAACTGTATCTTGGGCAAGGAAAATTTTTACGATGACTACAATTCCGGTCGAAGGAGTAAATACAAATACCCCGACCGAGAAATTTTTGATAATGGTAAAAGAAACCATAGAATTTCATATGACAATATTTCATATGGTAATAATCAAATCGTAACCGACAGTGTTTCGGGAAACTGATATGCACCCCTAATATAAAGCAAATGGAAAATAGAATATACACCTTCAATCTATCTCTTTATAGTTACCTCTCCATTAGGACTACATTAAACGGAGAGAGATCCACATTTTTAGTAGACACGGGAGCCAATATTTCTATAATTAAAATCGGTAAAGTTCTTAACGAACAAATTGATGCAAATATAACGACAACTATTAGTGGTGTAGGACAGAGTTTAATAACTACACTTGGAAAAGTCGAAACGGATTTGAAAGCTAAAGATCTCCTTATAGCACATGAATTTCATGTTGTTCAGGATGACTTCCCAATTCCATCTGACGGAATAATAGGTATGGATTTCATACGGAAGTATAATTGTGTACTCGATTATCAGAGCGACAAGGACTTGATTATTTTAAGATCCGGAGAATGTCCATATGATATCGCTTTGGAGATGCGGAATGCACTGCAAATCAACTCCATATCTCTTCCTGCAAGATCTGAAGTGATAAGACTTATCAGTATTCAGAGTAGTGAAGATGAAGTATTGATTCCACACCAAATGTTACGAAATGGTGTTTATATTGCGAGTACGATAACTTTGAAATCAATGCCACTCGTTAGAATTGTTAACACAACAGACGAGAATATTATTATTATTTCAAATCCTCAAACACGAACGGAAAGTCTAAACGACTACGACATTGTTCAACAGAGCCGAGATTCTTAAAAAGATCGAGAAAAACTGGAAAGATTATCCAGAAATTTTTCTAAATTTGTCGAGGATAGATTAAGGAATATATGCTCTGAATTTGTTGACATATTTGCATTAGAATCTGAGAAGATAACTGTTAATAATTTTTATAAACAAAAACTCAGATTAAAGGATAATGAGCCCGTATATATGAAGAACTATCGCATACCACACTCCCATAAAGAGGAGGTTAATAAACAAGTAGATAAACTAATTAATGATGACATAGTCGAACCATCAGTTTCAGAATATAACAGTTCAATTTTATTAGTAAGATGGAGACTTGTCGTTGATTACCGAGGAATAAATAAGAAGCTTATAGCTGATAAATTCCCTCTTCCTCGCATAGATGATATTTTAGATCAATTAGGTAGAGCAAAATTTTTCTCCTGTTTAGATTTAGTATCTGGTTTTCATCAGATATAACTGGAAGAAGATTCCAGGGATATTACATCTTTTTCAACGGAAAAAGGTTCCTTTAAATTTAAAAGACTTCCATATGGTATAAAAATTGCACCGAATTCATTCCAAAGAATGATGTCTTTGGATTTTTCCGGGCTGTCGCCAGCCCAGGCATTTTTGTATATGGATGATCTAGTGGTAATCGGTTGCTCAGAGGAGCATATGTTGCAGAACTTAAGAGATGTATTTGGCATGTGTCGAAAATATAATCTCAAATTGCATCCGGATAAGTGTTCATTTTTTTGTCGTGAAGTGACATTCTTGGGACGCAAATGCACGGACAAAGGCATTTTGCCTGATGACAGCAAATTTTCGATAATTGGAAATTATCCAACACCTAAGAATGGTGATGAAGCTAAACGCTTTGATGCATTTTGCAATTATTATAGAAGGTTTATACCTAATTTTGCTGAGTCATCGAGACATTTGACTAGATTATCTAGGAAAAATGTTTCTTTTGATTGGACTGAGGAATGTGAAAACTCTTTCAAATACCTCAAGAGTCAATTATTAAGTCCGAGGATACTGCAATATCCAGATTTTACAAGGGAATTTTGTATAACAACAGATGCAAGTAAACATACTTGCGGAGCTGTTTTAAGCCAGGAAAATCAAGGTATTCAACTACCTGTGGCTTATGCATCCAGAACATTCACAAAAGGTGAAAGTAATAAATCTACGATTGAACAGGAGCTAGCTGCCATTCATTGGGCAATTAAATATTTCAGACCATATATTTATGGTAGAAAATTTTTGGTCCGAAGTGATCATAGACCTCTAACCTATTTATTTTCTATGAAAAATCCGTCATCAAAACTGACGAGAATGAGATTAGATATTGAGGAATACGACTTTACGGTCGAATATATTAGGGGCGGAGACAATTATGCAGCTGATGCGCTGTCCCGCATAGAATTCTCAGATATAATGAATACTGAGACTAATAAAATATTGAAGGTAACCACGAGACTTCAATCAAAAAGGGAGAATATGAAAGATAAAATTTTTGTTCAACCAAACGTCTATGAGGTGCTCAATAATAGCGAATTAAAGAAAAGTGTAAGATTATACACTAAAGATACCGCAATAAATATTAAAAAAGGGAAAAAGATAGTTCTCAAAATGAATATACCTAACCTTGTTGCTAATGAGAAAATCGATTTAGATCAATTCTTCTCACAGCTTGAAAAGATAGCTGGTAATAACGGGATAAAGTTATTCCAAATGTCACTAGATGACAAATTATTTAAATATATAGGAATCGCGGAATTTAAAGAGAGAGGAAACGCTTCCCTCAATAATGTAAAAATAGCCCTCACACCTAAATTAAGGAAAATAACAGACGAAATAGAAAAGCGCAATATACTGCGAAAATATCATGATGATCCAATTTTTGGAGGACACTCAGGTATAACACGGTTGACTAATAAAATAAGAAAATATTTTCGCTGGGACAAAATGACTAAGGACATCAAAAGATATGTCAAGTCCTGCGATCAATGTAAGAGAAATAAAGCACTGAGAAACGTTAAGGAGGAAATGATAATTACTCCAACGCCAGTGAAACCATTCGATGTTGTTCTGATAGACACAATTGGTCCATTACCGGGATCTAATAATGGAAACGAATACGCTGTAACTATGATTTGTGACCTTACAAAATATCTTGTAACGGTGCCAATACCCATTAAAAGTGCTAAAAGTGTAGCCAAAGCTATTATGGAACACTTTGTACTATTATATGGTCCAATGGGAAGAATTCTAACGGACATGGGTACTGAATACGTAAATCAAGTTCTTCAGGAACTTTGCGATCTCTTACATATAGAGAAATCAACATCTACAGCATATCACCATGAATCCATGGGTACAATTGAAAGATCTCATAGAACACCTAACGAGTATCTCAGATCATATTTGTCCTCTGACAAATCCGACTGGGACGAATGGTTAAAGTCTTTTACATATTGCTACAACACTTCGCCATCAACAGTTCATGGTTATTGCCCATTTGAACTAGTATTTAGAAAAATACCTACTGACTTTGGCGTCATGAACCAAGGCCAGGTGGATCCCATATATAATGTGGATTCCTATAACCTAGAAGTAAAGTATAGGTTACAAGTTTCTAATCAGAGAGCTCGGAAATTGCTTGATAAAGCTAAGAGAGCACAAAAGATCCTCTATGATAGAAACTTAAATAAAATAGGTATTGAAGTAGGCGATTTAGTTTTGGTTCGGAACGAATCCGGCCATAAATTGGACGAACAATTTAAAGGACCCTTCGAGGTCAATGATATAGATAATAGAAATAATGTACTTTTAAGTGATGGCAATAAGTCCACCTTAGTACATAAGAACAGGGTTAAGCTATATTATAAGAAAGTTAATATTTAAATTTATTATGGGTTGGCCACCCACTATACTAATTAGGGAAAAAGGAGAATAAAAATGAATAATTTTTTACTCTCCACCCATTATGATAAATAGAATAAATAATGTTTTTTTTGCTCCACACATTATACTAAGTAGGGAAAAATAAGAATAAAAGTAAATAATTATTTTTTTTTTTAAAAAGGGGAGGAAAAGGTACGCCCTAACTCCCACGTAAAATTAAAATTTTATAGGAAAGAAAATTAATAAAAATAATATTTATAAAATTAAGAGAAAAAAAACAAATTAAAATTTTAAAAATTAGTATTCAAAAGAATGATCAATGAATATTGATCATACCCAATTGATCATTCTTTTTTCTGTAAAAGGGAGGTGTAGTATGTTTGACTACTCTGTACCATACCATAAGCATGCAATACGATATTCTTTTATATGTCCATACTGCACTAAACTTGTATCGTGGGAATATGCGTAGGAAGCATATTCCACTATTTGTACATTAGTAATATTAAGTAGCATTAAGTATTTTCAATAAAAAACGAACAGTCTCATCGTAGACAAGAAACCAACCAGAAGGTCGTTTTAATTATTTTATATTATAGTTCCTAAAATAATACTTTTTAGCTCTTTGGCAAATTTTGTTTCATTCGGTGAAAGGACATGACTACCTCCCATATATCCTCTTTCTCAAAAACTATATTTTGGCCAGATTTAAGATTAGAATGCACTAGAAACTTATAATAGTTTATAAAATTATACTTTTTATCTCTGTAGCAAATTTTGTTTTATTCGGTGCAAGGATATGACTATCTCCCATATATCCTTTTTCTCATTCATTATCAATTTTAAGGGCGCCACAGACGAGCAGTATTATTGCTTAATTTTTGCAAGTTTTTTTATGGTGCAATGTTATTTTATTTTAGCAAAACCTTCAATATGACACACACATGGTCAAAAATATTGGTAACTTGATAAAATTTAGTGAAAACAATTTTTGACAAAATAATCAATTTTCATAAAATGTCCTGGAAAGGAGTCGCTCCCTACACAAAACCCGAATTATCATTTTTTCAATTTATTGATTTTCTTTAATAATAACTATTATATTACAAAAATAGCTTTTGACATTTCCAAATTTTGTATTTAAAAAAAATTTGGCAAATAATTAAAAAAAATCCGTTTTTGCATTTCTTCACTTTTCTAGTTCTTTTTATACCCTACACCACTATGTGGTCAGGGTATTATAAGTTTGTGCTGATGTTTGTAACACCAAAAAATATTGGTCGTAGACCCACCTTATAGTATACCGATCGGTTCAGAATTTTTTTTTATTTCGATTTAACGATATCCGTCTGTCCGTCCGTCCGTCCGTCTGTCTGTCCATGCAATCTTGTGCGCACTCTACAGGTCGCAGCTATTAAGATATTTTGATGAAATTTGGTACGCAGACCTATGTTGGCCCAAGGACGAACAAGTTTGATTTTTTTGAACATCGGTCCATGTTTAGACCTAGTGCCCATATAAGGGTCCTACCAAAATTATATTGTTTATACGCTGCAGGTCGTAAATATTAAGATATTTTGACAAAATTTGGTACACAGACCTATGTTAGCCCAATAACGCAGCCTATTGATTTTGGTGAACATCGGTCCATGTTTAGACCTAGTGCCCATATAAGGGTCCTACCAAAATTATACTGTTTATACGCTGCAGGTCGTAAATATTAAGATATTTTGATGAAATTTGGTACACAGCCCTACATTGGCCCAATAACGCAGCCTATTGATTTTGGTGAATATCGGTCCATGTTTAGACCTAGTGCCCATATAGGGATCCTACCAAAATTATACTGTTTATACGCTGCAGGTCGTAAATATTAAGATATTTTGATGAAATTTGGTACACAGACCTATATTGGCCCAATAACGCAGCCTATTGATTTTGGTGAACATCGGTCCATGTTTAGACCTAGTGCCCATATAAGGGTCCTACCAAAATTATACTGTTTATACGCTGCAGGTCGTAAATATTAAGATATTTTGATGAAATTTGGCACACAGACCTACATTGGCCCAATAACGCAGCCTATTGATTTTGGTGAACATCGGTCTATGTTTAGACCTAGTGCCCATATAAGGGTCCTACCAAAATTATAATGTTTATACGCTGCAAGTCGCAAATATTAATATATTTTGATGAAATTTGGTACACAGACCTATATTGGCCCAATAAGGCAGCCTATTGATTTTGGTAAACATAGGTCTATGTTTAGACCTAGTGCCCATATAAGGGTCCTACCAAAATTATACTGTTTATACGCTGCAGGTATTAATATTAAGATATTTTGATGAAATTTGGTACATAGACCTATGTTGGCCCAAGGACGAAGCCTATTGATTTTGGCGAACATCGGTCCATGTTTAGAACTAGTGCCCATATAAGGGTCCCCCCAAAATTATATTGTTTATACGCTGCAGGTCGCAAATATTAAGATATTTTGATGAAATTTGGTACATAGACCTATGTTGGCCCAAGGACGAAGCCTATTGATTTTGGTGAACATCGGTCCATGTTTAGAACTAGTGCCCATATAAGGGTCCCCCCAAAATTGGCTTGGTTACAAACTGCAGGTCGCAAATATAAAGATATTTTAATGAAATTTGGTGCGCTGACTCACATTATAGAAAATTTTGACACAAGCCCCATTTTAACCCATTCGAATTTCGGATCCAAACAATACACCAGAGTGGTGTAGGGTATTGTATAGTCGGCATGCCCGACTTTAACCTTTTTACTCGTTTTTTTTAAAAACATTATTATTTTAATTTTTGGTGGTACCTTAAAATTTAGCTCTTTCTAACTTTGTTAAAACTCAGGTAAAAGGTTTTGGAAAATGTATAAAATTTTTAAATTTGCGGTTAAAAAAAACAATTTTTTTTTTCAAATTCTATTAAAGAGCTTCAATATGTCCTAAAATCGTTCTTCCATATTTTTTTTTACTCTACCAAACTTACGCAACTTTGGGATTTCCAGTCAAAAAATGCCTAAAGTTTTCGATGCCACCTGTCGAGAACGACAGTTTGTTAGTTAATTTTTATAATTATTTTTGTCAGTGTTTGAACACTTTGTAGATTATTTAGTAATCATAGAATTTGTTCGTAACAATTTATTTGTCACAAAAATTTGTTAATTGTTCGTTTGTCGTTGTATTTGTCGGTAGAGCAAAATTGTAATGTAAGTTCTTTATTAAAATTTCAAATATTTCAGATAATTTGTTAATTATACCTCTATTTTGTTTAGAATAAAACGCAGTTAAATAATTAGAATTTCGCTGGAGTTTTATTTCCGCTCGACGACAAATTTTTTATTATTACAATTTACAATATATCGTGTGCTGTTTCTTGTGCAAGATCTTAGAGATTTGAGTTGGTAAGAGTCTACACTCAAAGGTCTGAAGATATCAACAGCTAATAGTGTGTTCTGTAAAATTTTTGTGAGAAGCCTTTTACTTCGTGTGATTCTTTCACATATTAAGATAAGTAACACCTTTAAGAATGCCGGCTCATCGAACGCCTAAGAAAGGCAAAGGACAAAAGACAAATTCTCAACTAAATAGAACGTTTTGTGATTCAGAAGAACCAAATGCGTTAGATTTAAATTCATCACCACCATCTATTATGGAAAATGTGGAGTCGGCACCAAGTGTAGCTATTTCAGATGGCATCTCGCAAGAAATTGAGAAGAAGCTTGAGGTAATGCGTAGAGAATTTCAACAACAGATGTTTGAAATGCAAAGGGTGGTTATGGCTCAAATCCAGGAGCTATCTCGCCATAATGTATCACATGTTCAGCCTTATAATGAACATTCTGAAGCTAACCAAAATCTACCTCGGACCGAGTCCGAAGGGCGTAACCAAAATTTATTTGGTATCGAATCTGAAGTACCTATACTAGATCAACCGGTTATGGTGGTTCAAAAGCCAAAAAAGATTTATCCACTACCAGAATTCAGTGGTTCTCCTGAGGAGTGGTCTATATTTAGTGAAGAGTTCCGGTGTACGACAAGTGAGTTTGGTTATTCTAACTTACAAAATATAATGCGTTTACGGGAAGCCTTAAAAGGCCGTGCAAGGGAGACTGTTGAAGCCTTGCTTTCAAATTCGGATAATGTAGAAGACCTCATGGAAACCCTACAAGAAACATTTGGAAGGCCAGAGCAATTAATCAAAAGCCAAATCGATAAAGTTTGCCAAATGTTACCTATTGTTGAAGGAGATTTGGAGGGTTTGGTAATATTCGCCAACAAAGTTATTAATATGGCTGCATTTTTAAAAAATGCTCGTGGTTCATGTCATTTAGCAAACCCATCACTTCTTAGTGAGCTTGTAAGCAAATTACCAATTCCTCGTCAAGTGCAGTGGGCCGAAAAATGCTTATCATTGGAGAATCCACCAACGGTTATTGACTTTAGTTCTTGGATTAATGCTGTACGGAAAGTAGCAAATGTTGTAGTTGATTCCCTTCCTACCCAAAGACAAACAAATGTAGGAAACAATTTTCGAAAAGTAAATCAAACAACGGCAACAACACAGAAATGTGTTTGTTGCGAAGGTGAGTGTAGAAGTATTCAAGAATGTATACAATTTTTAAATTTATCTGTTTCCGACCGTAATGAACGAGTAAAAGGTTCTAAATTATGCTTTCGCTGTCTGAAGAAGGGACATTCAATTTCGAGATGCTTCTCTAAAAAAGGATGCGATAAATGTGATAAGAAACATCATCCACTGCTGCATGTAGATAGTTTCAATCTGTCAAATACAGAACGTTCCAATAATCCAGAATATCGAAGCTGTCATTTGGATACCTATGGTGATGGTGTTTTGTTTCAAGTTGTACCAGTTACCTTATACGCAAATGATCGAAAAATTACTACATATGCGTTTGTAGATGATGGTGCCAACACTACTTTAATTGATAAGGAACTCCTCCGTCAGCTTGGTGTTAAAGGAAGTAAGGATAAGTTAGAGTTAAAGTGGTTGAATGAATATACAACTCGAGAAGACAGTGAGATGGTTCAATTACAAGTAAGTGGGATTCACAAAGGCGCGGAAATTTACAATATGTCGAAAGTATATTCATCAGAAAATTTATCGTTACCTACACAATCTCTTCAAAGGTATGATATTTCACGTCAGCAAAACTTTGCTATAAATCAGCTTCCAATTACATGCTATGGACCCGTTCAACCTCGAATGCTTATAAGTCTCGCTCACGCTTATTTAACAACACCCTTAGAAGCTCCAGTAACATCAGAAGGCCCTGGATTAATTGCCATTAATACACGTTTGGGATGGATAGTATATGGATCAATAACAAAACAAAATCTATCCAGTAGAAGACATTCATTGATGGTAAATACAATTAAGGTAGACGCTGAAAAACAAATGAGTGATATGATGGCAAATTATTTTGACATGGAAACATTTGGAATTAAAAATGATGTAAAACCCCTATTAACTGCTGAGGAGGAACGATCGAAAACAATTTTAAATAATACGGTTAATAGAAGTGCTGATCGATTTGAATGCGGTTTACTTTGGAGAAAGGATTTTCTCGCATTTCCTCAAAGTTTTCCCTTAGCTTATAAGCGTCTATTAACGGTTGAGAAAAAGATGGAACGTGATCCCCAATATGCAAAAAAAATATTGTGAAAAAATAGATGGTTATGTTACAAAGGGTTATGCGAGGAAATTAAGTGTAGAAGAAACCAAACAAACTTCTCAAAAATCTTTTTATTTGCCACATTTTGGTGTTACCAATCCAAACAAAGATGGTATTCGACTTGTTTTCGATGCTGCTGCCAAAATCAACAACATTTCCTTCAATGATGCTTTGCTGTCAGGACCAGATTTTAATAAGCCACTTATTTCTATCCTGATGAAATTCAGACAAGCTCCATATGCTGTAGTTGGAGATATAAAGGAAATGTTTCATCAAATACGAACTATAGAAAATGACCAACAGTCTCAAAGATTTTTATGGCGAAATGGTGACAGTTCCAAACATGTCGATACCTACGTAATGCAGAGAATTATTTTTGGTGCAACATGTTCTCCTTCAATAGCACAGTTTGTAAAAAATTTTAATGCAGAACGATTTAAACTAAAATTTCCCCGTGCGGTAGAAGGAATAGTGGATCGTCATTATGTCGATGATTACGTTGATTGTTTTTAGAGCGAGGAGAAGGCTCTTGAAGTAGTTGGAGATGTAATAAATATACATAAAGACGGAGGCTTTGAGTTGAGAAAAATTCAATCAAATTCTCCGAAAGTGATGGTTAAATATGGTGAAGCAAACGCAAGTGGTATAGTAAATGTTGAAGGCAATGATAGCCGAATTCTAGGTATGTATTGGTCTTCAAAATCTGATACATTTAGTTTTATTCTTAAGCTAAATAAAGTTAAACCTGAAATACTCAACTTCCAAAAAAGACCAACAAAGAGAGAGCTGTTGTGTCTTACAATGTCAGTGTTTGATCCATATGGATTTTTAGCAGACTTTATGATAACAGCAAAACTACTAATGCAAAATGTATGGAAATTCGGTATTAGTGGGACGATGAACTTCCAGATGATCTGTATAAAAGTTGGAAGTTGTGGATTATCGAACTGAAGAAAATAGAAAATTTTCGCGTAGATCGCTGTTATTCAGCTTATTTCGAAAAATCTGGTGTAGATTTACATGTATTCGTAGATGCTAGTGAACACGCTCTTTCTGCCGTAGCATATTGGAGAATAAACGAAAACAATAATATTAAAGTAGCATTTATCATAGGGAAAACATCATGTGCCCCTACTCGATATCATACTATTCCGAAATTGGAATTGCAAGCCGCTGTGATGGGTGTTCGTCTTAAGAATCTGATAGAGCAACACCATACTATCAAAATTCGAAAGTTGTATTTTTGGAGCGATTCTAATTCAGTTATTCTTTGGATTCGATCGGATCATCGTCAGTATAAGCAATATGTTGCGAACAGAGTTTCAGAAATTTTAGAAAGCAGCAAAATTGAACAATGGAATTGGTTACCTGGAAAAGAAAACCCTGCCGATGAAGCGACTCGCGCAAAGATACCTCCGAAATATAATCCAAATGGGAGATGGAAAAATGGTCCTGAGTTCTTAAATAAAGATGAAATATTTTGACCTAAGGAAGAAGGCATGAAACATAGCCCCAACAAATCTGAAGATGAGCTAAGAACAAAATATACTTTAATGACTTTAGCTCAAGTGGGTATTATTCAACCTGATGTCAAAAGATTTTCGAAGTACTCAAAATATAAACGAACTATGGGATGGATCTTTCGATATTTGTCGAATTTGAAAAGAAAGTGTAAAGGCGAGCCATTGATGAAAGGTCAACTTTCAGGTGAAGAAGAGATTGAAGCCGAAATGTATTTGATAAAAATTGCTCAAAAGGATATGTTCAAAAAAGATTATGTCAATCTACAAAATGAGAAATCAGTTGAAAAGGACAGTTCAATAAGAACTCTAAGCCCATATTTTGATAACGGCATTATCAGATCAAAAGGCCGTATTGAGAATGCGGAAGTTCTTCCGTTTGCTGCTCGGAGACCAATTATTCTCGCTAAAGATAATTTATTAACAAAACTCATTGTTGAGGATTACCACAGAAAGTTTCATCATATAAATAGTGAAACCGTTATCACAGAAATTCGACAAAAATTTTGGATTATTTCGGTTAGAGTTATTTTGCAATCTATTAAAAGTTATTGTCAGTTCTGCAAAATTAGAAAATCTAGCCCGATTACTCCACAGATGGGTATACTGCCAGCTGATAGAGTTACGCCATATGTTCGCCCGTTTACCTACTGTGGTGTAGATTTATTTGGACCGTGTAATGTAACAATTGGAAGAAAACGGAAAAAACTTTGTTGGTATTAAAAAAGAATTAAAAGGGGAATCAACATTTATTGATTTTGATAACGTTACATGCAAATTGGCACCTCTTGGTGCAAAGTGGATATTTAATACGCCTATGAACCCTAGTGAAGGAGGAGCTTGGGAAAGACTTATACAGTCTGTGAAAAAGGTTTTGGCTGTAGTTCTTAAAGAAAAATCACCACGCCTAGAAACATTTCAATGTTTGCTTATTAAAGCTGAAAATGTTGTAAATTCAAGACCGTTAACTCATTTACCAATAACGATTGATGAGCCTGAACCACTCACACCAAACCATTTCTTATTGGGGTGTACTAATTCAACTCAAACTCCATCACCATATGATCCCAAAGGATTGTGTCTTCGTAAACAATGGCGAATTCTTCAAAACCTTAAAAACTGCTGGTGGCGAAGATGGATTTTGGAATACCTTCCTGATTTAAATAGAAGAACAAAATGGTGCTTTCCAACAAATCCAATTACAGTTGGAAGTGTAGTTTATATATGTGATCCTGATGTTGCAAGATCAAAATGGAAACTTGGAAGAATCAGGCAATTATTTTATGGAAAAGACAAAATAGCTCGGTCTGCAATTATAAAAACATCAGATGGTTTCTGCAAGAGACCATTATCTAAGTTGGCGGTTATTGAAGCAAATTAAGACTTTTTGTAAATCATCCTCTTAGTTGATTTACGGGGGATAGTATGTCGAGAACGACAGTTTGTTAGTTAATTTTTATAATTATTTTTGTCACTGTTTGAACACTTTGTAGATTATTTAGTAATCATAGAATTTGTTCGTAACAATTTATTTGTCACAAAAATTTGTTAATTGTTCGTTTGTCGTTGTATTTGTCGGTAGAGCAAAATTGTAATGTAAGTTCTTTATTAAAATTTCAAATATTTCAGATAATTTGTTAATTATACCTCTATTTTGTTTAGAATAAAACGCAGTTAAATAATTAGAATTTCGCTGGAGTTTTATTTCCGCTCGACGACACCACCAAATATTATTCTATAAAAAATTGTCACTCAAAATAATTTCTGCTTATTGTAAATATAGTGAATAACAAAACTACGTGTTTCAAAGAATTATCTTTAATAATGAATTTTTGCCAATTTTTTTTGTAAAGCAGTTAAAATTAGATTTTCGTTTAACTATTTTAGCTCAAAATTTTTTTGACTTTAGCGCCCTCTGTTGTTAACAGAAAGAGGAGATACTGAATTCCATAGACTGAATTCCTCTTTCATATTTATTTATGGTATTATGTCACCTCCAGAGAAACAAGCCAGCCGCCGTAAGCCGTTTAAGACGCCGCCGCCGCCGGTCATTTTTGCCTCAGCCGCCGCCGCCGATTTTTTTCGGCTCATTTCGGCTGGAAGTATCAATTTTCCAAAATAAAAAAATTAAAAACAAATGTCATTTTTAAAACAAATTTTCCAGGGGTATGGCATCACCAAAGATGGCACTTTGTTCAAAAAATTGACAATTTTCTTTTTTTATTTAAATTGAAATAATAACAAATAAAAAAGCGAATCAAAAAAAAGGAATTTTAAAATTTTATTATTTGAACATATTTTGAGCTTGATTTTTTCTTATTTTGCGCAGTTTTCAGCAATTTTTGAGTTTCTAAATATAGGCTCAGCTGATACTAAATAGCTGCTCAGGTGATACTAAATTTCAGCGCCCCCTACCGGTGAGTAGTGTAAGTTTTGATTTCCTATCTCTATAATTAATAGTCTCTGAAATTTTCTACTTCATCATTTCCTGAACCATCAAGAGTATTTTTCTTTAGTTCAAAAGAAATAAAAGAACCAGTTTTATAGTCAGAGCTAAGAAGGATTTTTGTCATAAATATTTCTTAAGTTGGAAGTTTTGCTTGAAAACTTCTGACAGATTTCGCTGAAATTTGGATATGCAATTTAAGCTTAATTCGCACAAAACCGAATTCAGCTTTAGAAATTGAATATATATCATTCCATTAATTCATATTTTTCATTTCCAAAGTTTAATATTAAATAGAATGCATTCTTATGTTGAATACATTCCTTATAGAATTACAATCAATTTAAATAATTAATTTTTTCATTAATTCTAATCTTTTACAAAATGGCTTATCGAAATTGTCATTTTACTCAATCCGTAAAAGATCTAAGGTATGAATATACTAATGATTCTGACAACACTTTAGTTTATAATTACAAATTAAATAAAAATGTGGCTTATTTTAGGGATAATATTGATATCATATAATAAAAATAATGAAGGTAATTAACCAAAATTTAAAAACGCACACATTTGTTTTAATATTTTACAAACCGAATAAAACGTGAAAGATCATTATAAAAATAATGAATTCATTAAAGAATTCATTCACTATGCATGAAAATTAAAAGAATGATGCCAGTGAATGAATTCAAAAGGAATGGTATAAACGAATGATATAATAGTAAATTTTAATTAAAAATCCAAAAGTGAATTAAAGAATTAATTCATTCGAATCTATGGTCGTAGGTTTGGTTAAGTGGATCACATCAAATTTTTCAGAAATTTCAGTACACCTGAAATTATTATCAAAAGACACATTTTTAAGACATTGCGGACGAAAAAAATGTTAAGTAAGTTATTGCTCGGTCGACTTATAAAATTGGGGAGATATTTACAATAATCGACGCTATTCTGAGTTCCGAATCCACAAAAAAATTCTAAAGTGAAACATTTCGGATTTTTTTGATGTTCCGTGATCCACATCCGAGTTATTTTTTCATTTTATTTCGTGTAGAAAAAGCTTGATGATAGTGAAACGAATATATATTTTTTAACAACAATTACTATATAACAATTTATTATAAAATTAGTCTATGAATATTAAAATTTGGTAGGAACAGCAAATTTTCGAAATTTTTAATTCCGTGTGATTTTACAAATCAACTCTAACTAAAAAGTTTCGGGAATATTATTCAGGGGTGAATATCTGATTTTTTTTTACTTTTCTTTTAAGTTTTTCAACTTTGACATCTTTTCGAGCATAATTTTTTTCGAACCATATTTTTTTCTAGTTTATTCTAAAAACACATTTAATTTTGAGTGAAAATAGAGTTTGTTTATTTCTAAGTTCCGAATCCACATAAAAAAATTCTAACGTGAAACATTCCGAATTTTTTTGCTGTTCTGTGATCCACATCCGAATTATTTTCTTCGTTTTATTTCGTGTTGAAAAAGCTTGGTGAAAGTAAAAGGAATATTTTGTTGCAAAAACTGATATGTTAAAATTTATTTAAAAATTTTTCAGTATGCTAAAATTTGTTCGAAACAGTCAATTTCCGACATTTTGAATTTTGTGTGATTTTAAAAAACTACTCTAATTAAAAAGTTCCGGAATTCGGAACAGGGGTGATAGTGTCAAAACTCTGTTTCCAAATATATGTATATAGAATTATTTATTTGTAACTGAAATATGTTGACAGTTTTTTTAAAAACATTAAAATTAATTTTTTTTTTAAATTTGTATACTTGGACGGCTTTTTTACATTATTAAAAAATTCTTTACTATTGTAATTTATTCTGAAAGTGGGCTTAGTTTTTAGTAAAATCAGATCCTTTTGTTTAAATTAATTGAAAATTAAAAAAGTTATCGTAATTTTTCTAAACATTTAATTTCAGCTATTTTAAGACATTTTGATGTTCCTGTTTGCACACTCATTAAGGTTAACATTTTCAATTTTTTTTATAAATGCAGAGATTCCATATTTATAAAAAAATTTATAACTTTGACAATTTTAATCCGATTAAAGTAGAACTTCATTTTACCCTGAATTAAGAATAACAAATTTTTAACAAAATATTGTAATTAAAAGCCGTCAAAATTAAACAAAATAAGAAAAAATTTAGAAAATCAGTTTTATTTGAAAATATTTCCACACAATTTTGTTGAATATATAAACATTTGTATATATTTGGAAAGCCCAACTATCTCTCCTTCTAGGTCCGTTCAAAAACTAAAAATCCTAAATTTGTAATTTTTATCAATGAATTTAACTTAAAATTATTTTTTATTTGATAATTCCATTTTTTTTGTACAATTTTCTACTGCTATATTTTGGAAAAAACCTTAAACATCTTAAAATTACGTGTATAATTTTCTATCAAGCCGCCGCCGCCGCCGCCGCCGATTATTTGGTTGCGCCGCCGCCGACGATTATTATCCGGCTCAACCTTAATCGCCACCGCCGCCGCCGATTTTTTGCTTGCGCCGCCGATTATTTTGATCGGCTTGTTTCTCTGGTCACCTCTTCAAAAATGTATAAGTCACTAACGTTCCGCTTACATTTTTTTTTTTAATTTTGCCTATGGGACAAAGCACTGTGTGGCGTCCCCAGTGTATCCAAAGTTTTAAAGACGGCGCTATTTCTTTCCCTCCAGAGTTTTTAAAATGGCCCATATCTCAAAAGCTAGAATAGATAGAGCAAAATTTATGAAAATTTCGACCACCCCGCAAAAAGGTCATCCCTATCCAAAAATAGACCTTGGTGAGTCCTTGGACCCTCGGAAATTTTTGATAAAAATTTTCCACTTCATGAAACAGCCCATATCTCGAAAACTAAGCGAGATAAGCAAAACGGACAAACTGTTTGCTCTTCCGGAGTGCTCTTACATGCCCTTAGGTGATATAGACTAGGCCCGGGATGGGGCCCGAGATCCGAAATTTGAACAAATTTTACGACTCAGTATAAATGCAAATAAAACTGTAGATTTACAATTTTTTTACCTAAATTTAGATTTGTTAAATTGAATAAAATATGTTTTAAAATCAACAAATTTTATTTTAAGCAAAAAACAGGAATATATTTTTTTAAAGGATCAAATTTTTCTGCTTAGCCAACAGATTTTTATTATTTTGTGTGTAAGCTTTGCAAAACATTTGTGTTATCGTTAAGAAATTTGGGTTGCCCTAATATTATAACAAATTGCTGTATAATCTCTTTTTAATTGAAATGTACGAACAACATTTCCTCATTAAATATTTTAGTGTAAATATATTAATTATTGCCTTTTCACTTGACTAACACTTATGAAATATTTACTATATAAATATTTATTCTGAGTTCTCCCTTAGCAACTCTCCCGAGGGAGAACTCAGATTGAGATTAAATTTACCGGGTTTGAACTTTGCTTCACCAACTTAGTACGTAAGTATGATTTAAATATTATTTAAGCAAATATGGACTAACGTTGTCGTAAAACTGATTTTGAGTGTACAGATGTATTAACGATTAAGATTTCTTCACGATCACAAAGAAAAATGGCTTCGAGCAAAATGAGAGTGTAAATATAAATGTTCATCAATATATCAACTGCAGTGCTACCTCCCGGTCGATTTTTGTAATTTTTTTCATATAATTAAATACTTAGGATTCTAAATTCGGGCCAAATCGGAAATTTTTAGTAAATATGTCTATCCCAGCACCACCCAGCGGTTCGAAAATAGAAAGATACTTATCGGTTCACCAAACGGATGCAGCCGATATATACAAATTTACTAAATAAGAATTACACCAGCAAACTTAATTGTTTTGCATTAATGCTCGCAGAAAAATAAAATATCAATTTCGACGAAAATTTTTAATTGCTTAAAAAAATATGATTGGTTTTGCTTTGTCTGCGGCTAGCATACTGCTTATGATCAAAGAATTACTTTTTAACAGCAAAGCAGAAGACATTTACAAAACGTATTTTCAAGTGGAAGTTATTTTGGATGAACTATAGACGCCAAGGCAATGTTTTCGCAGTAGTTACAATGGCTTAATGCTATGTGTCCAAAGGTAAATTAATCTTTATTTTGAATTGATAGCACGATAGTAATATTTTTTGAATTTTGGGTATAGGTCAACGAAATTCAATGCAGTTTGGTATACCCATTCGATCGCTACACCCAGGTGAGCATATCGACGCCACCTGCTACATTGCGAAAATAGCGCCGTATTACATTCAAATAGGTATAGGTAGAAGAATTTTGTTTATAAAAACGTAGCTACTGCCCTGCTTCCAGTGCCACACTCTGACGAACACCCAGTACTTATTCTAGACCATGTAAGACCCGGTAAACATTTTGGGGCTACAATATGTGATGAAACGGCAACCTGTAATTATCCCGACAACGATTACTTAGGTAATGCAGCAGTCCCGAGCCCAATATTAATGTCGCTAGAACATTTATGTGCATTGGTACGAAAACTGGGTCTGTCTTAAAACAAGGCGGACTTGAAAAGCTTCATCTGCTTCAAGCTGGCGTTAATTTTATAAGTTTCCGTAAACACCAAGACAATTTTCTTCAATATTCTTCGATTAACGAAGCCAACAACTTCGCTTATTGCAACGACATTGAAATCCTATTGATTGCAATGAATACAGAATATAACCGCGAGCACTGGCATGTCTTTATAGATTCGTCGAAAAAAAGTCTCCTTTATTTTGATAATTCAAAGAATCATAGAATTGCCTGGAGCTGGAAGAAAAATGTAATAAATAAATGTTTGCTAAAATACCCATGTAATTGTAATTTTTTTTGTTAGTAGTTATTTTATTTTTTATACTATAGCTTTCTTTTTTAAGGTAATCTATAGCGAAATATTATGTAAAAAATTTTTCTCATACAAAATAACACCCTAAAATTCAGGTTTGTGGGACATTTAAGCGTTACTTCTGAATAAGCACGAAATTAACCTTAAAACACATTTTAAATTTTAACTTATTTCTGGCACGATAAATTTTCAACTCTGATGTCTTGAGAGACTTGTAGTAGAATTTCGTGACAGATATCGTATTTTTGTGGAATATTTTAACCCCCTAACTCTTCAATTAAATGGTCTTTTTTGTCCCTTTTTAAAAAGGGGCCAAAAAGTCCCTTCAAATGTTCAATACAACAAATATCTGGGTTAGCTAATAGTTAGCTCAAAAGTTTTCAGAATAAAACGCAGCGGAATTGGTTAAAAACAAACCATCCAAAATAGAATGCTTCAAATAAAGGGCCACAAAAATGCTTCAAAAATAGTAGAATTTTATTCATTCTTTGGCTATAAAAAAGAATTGTGATGAGGTGAAATTTTGGTATATCCGATAAAACCATTTTCGGCAACTTTTTGAGAATACGTTAAGCTTTTATTTTACAATAGAATATTTGTTAATGATCGTATTGCAGAGAAATTTTAGACGTGGGCCTTTTTATTCTTTATATTAAAATAAAACAAAATTTTGAGGTAAGATGAAACAAATCCCACAGTTACTAGAAAAGTGTTAAACTAATTTGGAACTTATGCCGTTGCATAATTAAATATATAGCACTTGGATAATTTTCCCCCTGATTTTTTTCTTTCTGTGCTTGAAAAAGATAGGCAGTCAGAAATCGCCAGTGGTATAAAAAATGAAGCACTGGCATACCACTGGGTAACCACGTTGTCAAAAATAATTGACTGGAAGAACACTCATTTAAGACACTGTGCCAGGGTTTCAAAAAGCGTTTTGCCAGTATTTGTTTTACAAAAATTTCAATGGTTTATAAAAAAAAAAAAAAACACTGGCAAATAATTGGCTTGGAGTGATATGCCAATGCTTGCAACCAGTGGTTATCCAGTGCTACCTAGTCAGAAATTGCTGGCAGTATAAAAATCAATTCACTGCACAGTGGGCCAGCATCATCGAATTTTGGCCATAACTAGAATATTGAGTATATGGGCCTAAAAGATATCACGAAGGGGATTTGGTTGTTGCTGATCACGAGTCTGAAAAAAATATAAAATTCAAAATGGCGGATCCAAGATGGCGGCCATTAATTTTTAGTTTTAATTATATTGGACTTAAAATAATCAATTATATAGGTCTAGGATCCGCTGATTAAAAATCTGAAATTAGAATTTTGAAATTCAAAATAGCGGATCCAATATGGCGATAAACAATTTTTTCATTAAATTTCTTATGTCGCCTGATTTACTCCAAATTTCCACCAGGGTAAGTTTTTGGGTAGCAGATTACGAATCTGAAATCAAATTTTAAAAATTCAACATGGCGGCCATAAATTTAAAATAGTTATGTCTTGGAAAATAAATTACACTGTACAAAAAAAAAAGTTATGATGACAACTAATTCTGGCAGAGGGGCCAAAGAAAATATAAGTGTATCGGCGTTTTAATAGTTTTCGTCTGGCCCTCAATTTTTAATCTTTGATGTCTTCAGAGACTTATAGTAGAATTTCATGACAAATATTTTTACGGTACATTTTAACCCTCTAACTCTTCAACTTACGGGTCGTTTGTAATCCTTTTAAAAAGTGGCAAAAACTGCCTTTAATAGAAGAGTTAGAGGGTTAAAATGTTCCACAAAAATATTTGTCATGAAATTCAACTATAAGTCTCTGCAGACATCAAAGTTGAAAATTTAACTTCAATGCCAGAAATAAGTCAAAACTTAAAATGTGTTTAAGGGTTAATTTCGTATTTATTCAGAATTGGCACTCAAATGTCCCATAAACCTCGAGTTTAGGGGGCTAGTCTGTGCGAGAAAACCAGAGCCTTCATTTAAGGTAATTTTTAGTGCTATTTTTTAGTTTTTACTAAAACTCTAGAATGCTGGAAATCAGCGAGATCTGAAGGTACTTTTAGAAGACACCTTATGGAACACAGTGGCATTTAGTTTTTTAAATAACTCTTGGAACATTTTGGAGCTTTTTTTTGAAAATTTAGGATTTTCAAAAAAAAAACCCATATTTTTGAGGTAAATTCAATAATTTTGTTCCTTTTTTGGTAAATACTTAACAGGTTTCTATGTTTTTTTGAGAAGTAGTTTCAGTTTTATAATTTGAGATTGTTTTTGGAACAAATTATTGTTTATTTATGAATTTTTTATTGTATCATTAAAATAAAAAATTTCACAAAAATAAATAACTTTGATTTTGAACACTCGCCAACTAACAACGAGTAACCACAATGATACAATACTTCACTCACAAAATATTAAACAATCCCAGATTTTGAATATATAAACATATTTTCCCTTTACCTGAATTGTACTTTTGTATTTTATAAAAATGCTGACGCTTCGTTAAAAAAGGTTTGTAGGCAGAAGGTTCTAAGTTCAAATCCGGTTGCAAGCAAACAATTTTTTTTAATTTAAACATTTTTTTGTTTTATAAAATCAATTTTTTTGTTTGTGAGAAAGCTCCTTTAAGAAAAACTTTTTTTGCTCTCCCAACACTGGTATATTAGTTCCAAAAAACTGTTTACCAGTACTAGCATTTTAGCACAGCCAGTAGTTGTCCAGCTGTTATCACTCATTTATGTGTTTAGCCACCAATTATTATATGTCCTTTTGTCTAATAATGTTATCATTTTGGGAATGGGGAAGCACTTTTTGCTAATACTTGTAACACCAGTTAAAGTGATTTGCCATCGCTTTTCCGTTTGTATTTTTTTGACTGGGTATTTTATACTAAAATTTTTAATTTATAGAATAAAAATTACTAAGAGCGATTGAACTAAAACAACTCGCTGAGTCTTGACAACAAATTGAACTAGAACTAGAAAGAGCGCTTAACAAAATGAACTAGAATGCACAAGTCTGTTAAAGTTTCTTTTTTTTTTTGGCTTGAAATATGATTTTTCGCATTCGATTACTTTTGTTCATTTTTGTGACAAACTCAGTTAACTCTCATTTTGGCGAAATTCACCCAAAATATACGTTAACACAGCTATGATGACGGTTTTTGCAGTAAGTCCGATAAAGCTTTCGACATGGTCAATCATAAGCTTTTACCCAAAACAATTATAGCTGATAGATTTGAAAAAAATTCTTAGCTGTTTAACCCATTTACGCCCAAAAGCAATCTTGGGGATAGAGTTCAATAAAATATCTTTATATTTTAGGCAAAGGCGCCAAATACGATAAAGTGAAATCAAAATCGTTAAACATCCATTCAAATTGGCAAAGAGCATGAATGGAACCATTTTAAATTCAGTATTGCAGAACTTAATTAACCAGGTTAAATTAGCGCCTTAATAAATAATGAACACTAATAATATATTCCATAAAATATTGTATTATTAAAAATTTCAACAATTAAAATTTTTCCTTTAAAAAAAAATTTGCCAAAAATTTCCTATTTTACAATTGTTGTCAAATAATGCGAATTTTAACAATCCTAGCAAAAAAAGAGATGCCGAAGCAGTAGAAAAAGTACTACAATTGATGATCTAGATGTACTTCTTTTTTAACATAAACACTAATGATTTTAACATTGAGTTGTCATAGGAGAGGAGTACTCCCACTTCAGCATTTTTTCAGTACTTTTTGAACAAAGCTGTTTTTCACCAATTAAAAGTTAAAAAAAAATTCTTCCCAAAAAAAATTTAATTTTTTTTTATTTTACAAACATTTTTTATTGCCGTATCGAACTTGCGCCCTCACGATTGCTAGTCTAGAACCCTACCGCTGAGCTATTCTTTGATATGAAAGTTAACTGGCATAAAAACAAAACTTTGTTACAGCGAGATATTGTTCCCTATTCTATTCAATAAGACTATTTATTAAACAAGTGTAAAAGGTGCAGTTCAATATTTTTTTCAGTACTATTTTTACAGGTGCATAAAAAGCAATTTCTCACCATTTTTTTTATATATATATATTTTTAAAAATGTTAAATATTAAAAAATAAAATAAAAAAAAATTGAAAAAAATAAAGAAATTTTGGTCCCGCCGTGAATCGAACCCTCGACCCTCTGTTCCGAAATGCCAATTGATACTAAAATCACTTTTTATAGTCACTTTTAGAGCAATTATTCTTTGGAAGTAATACTTAAGTAATTTTTTGGATGTAGATCAGAAGTAATTAAAAAAAAGCTGTAAAAATATATTAACGGATACTTTGGAAGCAATGAAAGAAGTGATTTTTTTAAGTTGTTCAGAATAACTTCTAAAAAAGCAGTAAAAATACACTAACGGATACTTGTGAAGCACTGAAAGAAGTAGTTTGTGAAGCATTAGTTCCAATTTTTTTTTGCTGGGATATTAAAGCTTTTTGATGACAAAAAACTTTTGCTTTTTAATTTCTGAAGTGAGTTGGCTATCAGAAAATAATTTTACTTAAATTATAGACCTAAGTGGGTTATATTTATGTTGCTTACAGACAACTTTGTTATTATGTGCCTATAACTCCCGTTATATTTATTTTTTTTATAACGAATTCTTTTACTCAGTAGCATTGCAGTTCCATAATGCCTGTGTATAATTTCATATAGCAGGATGTGATAGTGTTCATCCACAAACTCACAGCAACGCTATGAAAAAAATGTTTTTTGTTTAAATTCGTCTCAAAAATTGTGTGATGAATAAAATTAAAAAAATCAAAAAATTTTATATAAAGTTTTGTAATAGAAAATTACAATTTTTTTTAAATTCTTAAATTTAATGGATATCCTTAAAGATATAGATCCAGGTTCCACAAAAACAAAACTTCCCTTAGTCAAACAACTTTAACAGGTTTATTTTTACTGTTCTAATTTTACTTGTATATTGCAAAAAAAACTGTTAATTTAACAGTTTCTTCTGCAGCATAATTTTTAACTAATTTTTAGTTACTTTTTCTGCTATTTTTAAAGATGTATTTGTATGAGTGTACTATTTTGAGGAAATTTCAATATATTGTAGAAGCAAAAATTCTACGATGAAAATGTCAGTTTTTGATCATCTCGGTAATTCAAGTGGCCAAAATATGGGGTAAGAATGGGTTCGTCAGAGCTGGAAAAAAATATGAGACAGGTTGAACTTAGATTTCTTTTCTTCATCAAATATCAAAATTTTAGCGTATAGCATTCCCTGCACGAGCTTTTCTTCCGAAAAAAAGGATGCATTTTTCAGATTTTTCTATAAAAAACATTTGAAAATTTTGAATATTTTATCAAAAGGGAGAAAGTTATTTTTAAAAGTCTTTTTTGTACACTCATAGAAATAAATCTGTAAAAATAGCAGAAAAACTTTTTAAAAATTAGTTAAAAATGATGCTGCAGAAAAAACTGCTAAAATTAGCAGATTTTTTTACTAAAAACTAGTAAAATGAGAACAGCAAAATTAAAACTGTTAATTTTACAGAATTTTATTAAATTTAGGCTAACTTTTAGTTAATTGAAAATAGCAAGTTGTACTGTAAAATCTGCAGAAAATTTTGCTAAATATTTGTAGACTAAAAATAGCAAAAATAAACTGTTAAATCTACAAAATTTTTGCTATTTTTAAGCCAATTTTTAAGTCGAATGCAAATAGCAGTTTATTCTGCTAAAATCAGCAGAAACATTTGCTAAAAAATTGGAAAAAAACATTTTTATTTTTTTAAATTTTCACAAAAAATATTTTTAACCCCTTTTGACGTTTTTGGACTCCGCAGCGCAAGGTTAACGATTTTATGAGCGACGCTTTATGTATAAAAGACAATATAAAGTCCAACGGAAAATTCTAAGTTATATTTTTCATCAAAAACTTTAATATTTGATACGTATTTGACATCCAACAAGGATGGGTTAGTAATGCCTAAAAAAGTTTATATTAAATAACATATAAAATCAACAATTGAAATTTCCGCACTCTATTTGAATTGTATGAAACTTGCTATAACTTGGAATACTTTGTATAGCTAAAATTGGTGTTCAATTTGGGGAAAATTATCAAATTTGCTATAGACTTTCCGTACATATTTGGGTCTAACTTTTGTATTATTTTAGCTATGTGACTGGTTGATATATCACTTTAAAGCTTCTGAAAGCATGCCTGAAGTTGGTCTGCAACTCATTCTTTAAATTGGTAATTTCTGATTTATTAAAAAAATTTAAATTTTTGAGAATTTTTCTACAATTAATTAATTGTTTCTATCCTTTTATAATTGAAGCCATGATTGAGCCACTGTTTTGAAATGAAATTTAACCATTTATCGTTATCAAAGTTCTAAAGCCATTTTATCTTAATACGCGGTTCGGGATACTTTATCGTAGCCTTTTAATATTTTTGTATTAGTTCTTAGTTTTTTATCAATGACACTGTGAAATACCAGTTTGGTACTCCTTTTGGTTCCTGAGTTATAGTATAGTATTAAATAAAAAAAACACAGTTCGATTTTTCAGCATTTGTATGAAAAAGGACCCAATAAGAGTGCCAGTATAAGATTTCGTAAAGGCAAAAATAAAGTAATGAGGAACAACATAAGCGTGTTCGTTTACTTACTACAAGTTACTACTTTTACTACATCTGCAAAATTTCAATATAAAAAGTAAACAAAACTTTCCAATTGTAGTAAAAGTAGTAAGAATTTCGACTAATCGAATACACCACATATATTTTTTCAGAAATTTTAAAGAATTCGTTTTTCGATTTAAATCGCGGATTTTATTAAATTAAACTTTGAAAATTTTACGAAAAACGTCGCCGGAGTCTGAAAAGTCCTCAAAATTTGATTGAGATGATTACAAGGATTTAACTCAGCGATTACTTTTTAACAACAATACAAAAAGTTAATATTTCCTGAATAGTTTTGAAATTATTTTCATTATTTTTATATTCACTTTATTTATTAGAAGCTGATTTTTTATACTTCAGTTATAAATTTTAACTAAAAACTTCTAATATTTAAAAAATTCTTGTTTTTTAATTATTTTTCAGAATGTTTCGCAGACCTCCTAGTATGCGATTATGGACGCTCAGGGGTTCGTGATCAACATTTGGAAAACTTTGTATAATTAAATTTTCATATCGGTTTTGGTATAGCTGTGGGAGTCAGATGTCGTTATTAACAAAAAGAATTACTGGCCAATTTTGTTTTGACGCTACACCAACATTCCGTATTTTAAAGTTAAAACACTTTGCAGGTTGGGAGGAAGTGCAGGATCTAATGCTAGTCAATTACTCGCAGGCAATCAAAAATTTAGTATTTCAAAAGAAATTATTTCAGGAACATAACTATATACTCTACGATATCAACATGTATACTCAGGATTTCCGAAAGACAGACTGGAATAAGTTCAATACGATCCTTTGGAAAGACCTAAAAAAGAACTCCACCATATCTTTCGGAATGAAATTTGGAGAATTTCAAGTGAAATTAATTGTGAATTCTATTTGGAATTTGTCAAATTGGATCTTAAATCTGAACAAAAATAACGGTAATTAATTATTTTCTTACAATATTGATAAAATATTAAGAGAAATTTCGATTTTTTATTTCGAAATGAGAAAATTCTAAAATATAGTAGCATTTACCACTTCAAATTTATAAAATTCCATTAGAAGTTCAGTTTTGCAATTTTAATGAAAAAAAATCAAAATAAAATTTAGTCTTTTTCCCAAAAGCACCGTAAGTGGTTTATCACGTCGAAAAATTTTAATCGAACTTTAATTTTACTCAAATTTTAATTTAAATTATAAAAATTAACAATTTTTCAATTTTATATCAAGGACACAATCACAGTATACAAAAAATGTGATTTTTCCCCAAGAAAAATAATAGTCTTGTATATTAAATTTGCGTGAAAACAATCTCTACTCAGTTTTCACGTGAAATTCATTGTCGTGGAAAATTATAATTTTTTTTATATGGAGGAGTATAACAATTTTTTCAGGTGCAATCCTAACAACTTACGGTGCTTTATTATCAAACAGTATTTTACTTTTAAAGTCGACTTTATATTTAAACGGCTTTGTTCATTTTGTGTATGAAAATCCTAAAGAAATATTTACATTTTCAAATATTTTAATTGGTTGAAAATAAATTAACCAATCAGAATGCTCCAAAAATAAATTAGGTCAAAAAATGCTGCCACCCAAAATTTTAACTAAAGTCAACAAAAATATATATTTGGAAAATTGAAAAAGTAAGGGCGTTTATTTTTATTTAAAAAATTTTTCAATTAAAATTGGAATTTTGTATTAAAAAAAGCGAAATTTTAAAATGAAATTTCTTTTTGTCATTTGAAATTAGAAAAATTTCAAACGAAATTGATCTACATATATACAATTTTGAAAATCTAATTTGAAATTTAAATCTTTTAACTACATTTCTCCACAAACTTTAATTTTTTTATAATCAAAATTATCAGTTTTTATATGAATTTGTTAAAATATCTATTGAGATTTTTTAAGTGACGACTGGTTAAATGAAAATAAGGAAAAAATTTTATATTTCATATTATAATTCATAACAAATTTGTATTTCTTTCACTTTATCCTTTTTTTCTCCTCTTTTTTCTCTCCTTTTTCCCTATTTTTCCTTTTCTCTCCTTTTTCCCTCTTTTTCCTTTTTCGATTTCGCTGAGGGGGGGCGGGGGGGGGGGGGGGGTATCCACCCCCACACTGAAGCCGCACATGCTATATTAGTAATATAAAGCAAAAATAATCTAGGTACGTCTATGGCTCCACATTTAAGATTTCATATTTAAGCTGCATCGTCGCCTTTCTATCCCTTTGTCTGTCTTCGTTAAGATCTCCTTCTACTTGTATTTTCGATCCGGCTTAATATTCCAGGATTTTAAATATTATATTAGCCACATCCTCCTCTAAGCTATATTAGGGTCGATGTTTTTATACAATACTATGTTAAATAAGGTATGATTTTATATAGGAGTTTTTCTTCGGGTATGCCCTTTTCTAGAAGATTTGGTGCTTTTGGTCATTAATATCTGGGTAACTAGAATTTGGAACAAACAAATAATAATCTGGATGTGGGTATTCTATTTTACAGCAAATGGAATGTTCACTTGGGAGAGTTTCCTTGTTAGATTTATATACTAAATGCTACTAATATAAAAACTCATTTAATTTCAAAGTCAATACGAATCGAACCTTTCAATTAAGTGCATACACTTGTCGACAATTTGCTAGTGCAGTAATTTTTTCAGAAAAATTTACAAAAATGTTACACGAGAGTGAAGCGCATCGTTATAAAATACGAAACTATTGGCGAATTAGAGAACTAGTACGTATTTCGTTTGGATTAGGCGTTAATTTAACAAGCCCATCATTGTTCAAGGATGCGTTAAAGGTGTAAGTGGAATATTAAACAAAAACATTGCAGCAAAATAGCTATTTTGCTTTTAACTTACTACACTCTAAATAATGTCAGAAAAATTTGTAGGTTTAACAAATTTTATTCCTACTTTATTGCCTAAAATAATATTTTAACACATTTTCAGTTAAATTTAATGAATCTAAATTTAAGTCAAAAATGAGTAAAACTACAGTTTTAGTTGTAATTATAGTGAGTCCTAAAACAGGTATCGGCACCCAGGGAGCGACAGCGGTTAAATATTATTTAAGTGCATGTAAGCGTACCCCGATGGAGCGAAATTTTTGCTCTATATGGCTTAGTTTTCGAGATATATGCCATTTTTATACCCTACACAACTAAGTGGTCATTATACCCTACACCACTATGTGGTCAGGGTATTATAAGTTTGTGCTGATGTTTGTAACACCAAAAAATATTGGTCCTAGACCCACCTTATAGTATACCGATCGGCTCAGAATTTTTTTTATTTCGATTTAACGATGTCCGTCCGTCCGTCTGTCTGTCTGTCCATGTATTCTTGTGCGCACTCTATAGGTCGAAAATATTAAGATATTTTGATGAAACTAGGTACACCGACTTATGTCGGCCCAAGGACGACGCCTATTGATTTTGGTAAACATCGGTCCATGTGCCCATATAAGGGTCTTACCAAAATTATATTGTTTATACGCTTCAGGTCGCAAATATTAAGATATTTTGATGAAATTTGGTACACAGACCTACGTTGGCCCAAGGACGAAGCCTATTGATTTTGGTGGACATCGGTCCATGTTTAGACCTAGTGCCCATATAAGGGTCCTACCAAAATTATATTGTTTATACGCTGCAGGTCGCAAATATTAAGATATTCTGATGAAATATGGTACACCGACTTATGTCGGCCCAACGCCGAAGCCTATTGATTTTGGTGAATATCGGTCCATGTTAAGACCTAGTGCCCATATAAGGGTCCTACTAAAATTGTATGGTTTATACGCTGCAGGTCGCAAATATTAAGATATTTTGATGAAATTTGGTACACCGACTTACGTCGGCCCAAGGACGAAGCTTATTGATTTTGGTGAACATCGGTCCATGTTTAGACCTAGTGCCCATATAAGGGTCCTCCCAAAATTGGCTTGGTTACAAACTGCAGGTCGCAAATATTAAGATATTTTAATGAAATTTGGTTTGCTGATTCACATTATAGAAAATTTTGACACAAGTCTCATTTTAACCCATTCGAATTTCAGATCCAAACATTAGTTGGCTTTTAACCAGACTGGTGTAGTGTATTGTATAGTCGGCATGCCCGACTTTAACCTTTTTACTCGTTTATTGATAAATTTATTAAAAACATAATTTGTTTTTCACAATGAGTTTGCAACTGCATTCATTTGTGGCAGCCGAATTTTGAGGTTGTGGCAACCAAACTATGGGGTTATGACAACCGAATTCGGTTGAAGCAACCCTACTTAGAGGTTGCGACAACCGAATAAATTGGAGAGCTAGGTTGTCTTAACTGATATTTCCTTTTATTTGAGCTAAAATCCTTATATATTATTTTGGAAGAAAAACGCATTTTTTAATTTTTATACATATATTTTCTCAATATTAATACATATTGTGAAGCAACATAGAAGCAATAGAATCAACCTAAGTATTTACAAATATAGTACTAAATGATTGAGAGAAAAATTACTAAATGAAGTACGCTTGGTTTGGGAGAAAGAACACCAAATGAAGTACCCTTCCTTTGGAAGAAAGAATACTACTTAAATGAAGTACCCTTTCTTCGAAAGGAAGAATACTAAATAAAGTACGCTCTCTTTAAAAGAAAGAATACTAAAAGAAGTAGCATTCCTTTGGTAGAGAGAATACTAAGTAAGGAAGAATACCAAATGAAGTTCCTTCTTTTTGAGAGAAATAATACTTATGCCCGTGAAATTATCTCAATTTATACCCTGGTTAAGACATCTACTAGCCTTAACCACTGGCAAAAATACCAAGTATTTCTTCTAACCAATGCCAAAATTTAACAATACAAATTTCTGTGGTTAAGAGACTTAACCAAATCTATTTTAGAGCAATTCACCCTACATACGATATTTTATTGTAATAAATTGATTTTATAAAGATGATTATTAAAAAAAAATTTAAAGCACATCTTTAATCCACTGCACTTTGACTGAGAGTCCTTGACGATACCTATATTTTCGATGTGCATTTCCGCACTTTACCCAAACTTACAAAAAGTGTTTCAGTACTTAAAATTGTGTAAAATTTTTGCTATTTGGGATCTAGGTTTCTTATGTAGTAGCTTATGGAAATTGATCTCAGGTATAAAAATGGGCAAAATTTCTCTTTTTGTGGGTTTAAGAAGACCAAATCTGCCTTTAGTAAATAAAACCGAACTCGGTGGGGACTATTAGAACAACTTGACACGAATTACACACATCTACAGAATGAAAAGTCGCTGCTGTTTAAAGCTTTATGTAAGATTTTGGTATTTGCCTTGCTGATTGCAATTCAAGGAAAAAATTCATTTAAAAACCACTCTCACAAAACCAATCAAATATTAAATTTTTAGCCCAATATATCTTTATTTGGAATCAGAGTATCAAAGGCAATATGAATCATTTATCAAAGCTCAAACCTCTGGAGGCGTATTCAGGTGTGTTATCAAGGGTTTGTAGAATATTGGTACACGTGAAGTAAAAGAGTACTAAATTTAATTCTTTAAAGCAAAAAGCGCAAAGGAATCACTTTCGAATTAACAAAATGAGAACTAATAATGTTTTAGATATTGTAAAAGGAACCCCGAAAGTTACAAAAAAACGTGTTAAATAGAATTTGATTTCATATTGACAACCCGCAGTTTTGACTTGCAATTACGAAAAGATACGAAATCGTGCACGGTGATTATTTTTCTACTCACTTTGATGTTATTTAGTGAAATCTCACAAAATTTCTACTAACACAATATTTAAAAAAATGGAATTTTGTTTTATAGACTTACCGATTGGATCTAATTAAATCACCTCGCGTAGTATGCAAAAAGGCACAATTATTTTACAGTATTTAGCGGCCGCGAATCTTAAAAAAACGACTTGGTCAAGTGAATTATTTTTTCATGACCAGAAACACACAATTTAATTTTCCCGTTTACAAAAAAAAACTTTTTTGTTATTTATATTTGTTTTTATTCCGACATTTCATACTAAGATTAACTACCAAGAGTAAAAATATTGATAAGTGTAAATATTTAGTATTGGTTACTTAATAGGGCATTTTTTCTTAATCGATTAATCGAATAAAATTTTAAAATTAATCGATTAATAGAAAAAAAATTTATGTAAAATAATATACGTACATTTTTTGATTTCACTAACTCTTCTTAAATTTACAATAATAAAAAATTTACTAATTGAGATTTATTTTGTCAAATTTTTTATTTTTGTGTACCCTCTGTATATATTAAAATTTTATCTAATTTCCTGATGAATGAAATCCGGATAGGTACAAGCCTATAGCAAATTATTTTTCACAATTTGTTAAATAAGTTTTGGAAAAAAAATATATATTTTTTAAACATTTTTCTAATTTTTTACCAATTTCGAGTAATCGATTAATAGTATTAAATTATTCGTTATTTGAAATATTCGAACAACTTTTGAGCAAAATTTTTCGATTAATCGAATAACGGTTAATCGACTGAATACCCTAATAGTTACCCATGGTTAAGTTAGAGTTAACTTCTCGAGACAAGTTCATGGGCCTAATGGGATAATGGAGATAAGTTAACTCTAACTTAACCATGGGTAACTATTAGGGTATTCAGTTAAACTAATGTTTAGGCATACAAGTGAATTAACTTAACCCTGGAACACTAATCTTATTTTCTATACGTTAACGCTAATCATTAGTCGAATCGACTAACATATATATATTACCGATTTTTTAAATATCTATATTTGAACCGCCAAAAAATCTTTACAAGGTTGACAGTTGGTTTTATCTTAAATTCAAATCAATTTACAAATTTTATTTTTTGTAAAACAGTTAATTTAAAATTTATATTAATAACAAATACTCTTGAGATCAATTGTTGAAAATAATTAATAAATAAGAAATAGTAAGACTAGCCATTTGTCGAATCGACTAACATTTTGCTAAATAACTCAAAATTAGCAATACTTACTGCAACAATGTGACCATTAACAACAAGAGAACATCGATGACTGAGATTACAAGAGAATTGTAGCCGATCGGTAACACGAGAAAAAAGCTGTGCACAAAAATGTAAGTGTTAAGAGTTAAGGTCAAATATTTTTTTTATTTACTTATCGAAACGTTTACCGTAGTTTTCAAATAACCATTGATAAAATTTAACTAGGGGTCTCACATGGTCCTGATTAATGGCAATACCGGTTTTTAATGCAACATATGTTTTTTCTGGCAATACTGCTTCATTTTATTGGGGAGCAGTGTTGCCCGAAAAGTTTTAGATCATTCCCATTTTGAATGTTTAAATTCCCAATGTTATACCCAACTAATTTTAATTTAAACAAAAACTCAAATTAAAATAAAAAAATAGGAGCTAAGTTAGCATCGCTCTCAAGTCCAGAAAATTATTAAGAAATGACTCAGTAAATTAAATAAAATTGAATATTTTACAAAGAAATATTTACTTTTTCACTCGAACTTTAGAGGCCTCAAATCTTTGTTAAAATTGTGAAAGTAAAAAAATTTTATTATAAGAAAGATAAATCACAATTAAGCTGAAATGTCACTGTTTCAAAACAAAAGTCGTACATTAAATTTTCGAGAGAAAAAATTCTACACAATCTCACACGAAACTCATTATGGTGAAAAATCTTTTTTTTCCAAAAATTTGTTTGAATTTTGACAAGTAAATACGAGTAGTTTACAAAAACTAATAATTTTTGGTTAAGTGTAAATCTAGTACAGTCAAAGCCCGGTATAACGAATACTGGGTTTAACGAAAACGGGATATAACGAACGACCTAAATCTTTCCATTGACTACTTTATATAACGAACGTTTCAAAAATGTTATACTCGATATAACGAATGTTTGCAGAAAAAACTAAAAAAAAACAACAAAGAACACAAAAAACTCTCAACAAAATAATGAAATCAAAAACAAAGGAAAAGAGAACCAAAATCGTTACAATACCGTTAGTTTTTCAATGAGTTCTCATTTTTTATTTGCGTATGCACATAGACCGCAAGCCTTTTAGTGCATTTTTTGATCAACTTGTGATTGAATGTTATATTAAAATAAGCATGGGAAACAGAAAAAGAATTTCTTTAAGTGACAAAATAAAAATTTTAGATGAATGTAAAAAAGTATAAGCCTAAGTGAAATTTCACAGAAATACTGGATTCAATGGAGTCAACAGAACAACGTAGACTTTTCTAAAGGGCGGATTATGGGACCGTAAACGTAAATGTGATGGAACTGTACCGTGCCGTAGCTAAAAAGTACACTTATAGATTATCGTAAACGACATTACTATTTAGCATCTATTTCATATGGTTTTATATTTTATTCTAAATTTTTCCATTTATTTGTTCATTTTTATTCCTTATTTGTTGTTTGAATCAATTTTCTTTATTCATTTCATATTTTTTCCGACTAAAATCATTCAGCTGTTTCGATGCCGGATAGAAAATTCTGATTTCAACAGAATGATCCGGCAAGTTCGTTTATATTTACGTGTTAGTAACCATTCGTATACATTTCTTCTTGTGGTATCGGAACAGCTGATTCGTTACAGATACGTTTACGGTTGGGTAACTCAGCCTTAAGTCTTTGCTGTTAAGAGAGCTTCAGGAAGAAGCAGTTCAGAAAAGTCTTCATATTGTAACAAAACAAACATCTATAAATTCTTTTCTCAAACAATTTTAATTTTTAAAATAACCATTACAAAGTGGATTGATTATATGTGTACAAATGTGTATGTATATTCTTTTTTTAAGTTTAACAACGTATTATTTAACAAATATTTATTAAAATATTTATTTTAAAACATTGCTTTGTAAAGAATTAATTACAAAAATTCTTATTAGGGGCTTTCATATAAACTCGTAAATTCTTTGTAAACCTTGTATAAATACAAACCATATTTTTTATGTATGGAGTTTCGACATTAAACACATAAACATACCAGGTTTACACCGTTTACGAGTAAAATACGAGTTTATATGAAAACCCCTATTATTTAATATAATTTGAATGTTTGTATATGTTATCCTAAAAAATTTATTAAAAAAAGAAAATGTTGCGATATAACGAATTATTCGAAATAACGAAAGGGCCTGACAATATATCATTCGTTAAACCGGGCTTTGACTGTAGTTGTAAGTTCTAGGGCTTGTAAGAGGTTACATGAAAACCCCTGGTACTTTTTAAACCTACACAAAATTTATATTTTTTTCTGAGTCATTTGCATGTAACAATTTCAGTATTTTGAAAATAGAAAATTTTTTGATTAATTATTGAGCTTGGTTGCTTTACCCTATTCCAAGATTTATAAATATTTAGGGAATATTTCCACATGTTAGCGACATCTACAGTTTGTTTAAAAAGTTATCTATGTTATATCTCTATATTATATGTCTCTGAATTTTACCACCCAAATATCTATGGTTAAAGTCAGGGGTTTCACATGATCCTGATTAATGGCAATACCGGTTTATAATCTAACAGATGGCGCTGACTGCTGTTTTGTTTTTCTGGCAATACTGCTTCATTTTATTGGGGAGCAGTGTTGCCCGAAAAGTTTTAGCTCATTCCCATTTTGAATGTTTAAATCCCCAATGTTATACCCAATTCATTTTAATTTGAACAAAAACTCAATTTAAAAGAAAAGTATAGGAGCTAAGTTAGCATTGCTCTTTGGTTGCTTTTCGTTATTTCAAGATTTATAAATATTTAGAGAACACTTCTTCAATAATTCAGATATTTTGTAAAAATTTTGAAATACTTTAACAGACCTAACTTGATCGAATTTAAAATAATACGCATATAATTTATCCGAAAATTCTTCTTATTTGCGGCCTTAAACTAAATCTTTTAAAATTTGCAATTTTTGAATCTGTCCCCAAACCGAAGTATAAATGCCTAATTTTTGCCCAAATCTCTTTACCTGACAATTCTGTTAAAACCTCATTTGACAAAATAAAATCCTCCCTTGACAAATTTTATCAAAATAAAATACTCCTTTGACAAAATTTCCCACATGCTAGAGATATCTACAGTTTGTTTAAAAAATTATCGACGTTGCAGGTTATTTTGATATTGTCAAAAATAAGTAAATAAAAAATAAATTAAATTAAAACTAACACAGAAATCGTAAAAAAATTGTGAAATAAATACACAAAGATATTCGCTGATGAATTTATAAGGAAATTTTTATACATTTGACCAGGGGTCTCCCATGGTCCTGATGAATGGCAATACCGGTTTTAATGCAACAGATGGCGCTGGCTGCTGTTTTGTTTTTTCTGGCAATAATGTTTTATTTTATTGGGGAGCAGTGTTGCCCAAAAAGTTTTAGATTATTCCCATTTTTAATTTTTAAATCCCCAATGTTATACCCAATTCATTTTAGTTTAAACAAAAACTCAAAAAAAAAGGAGCTAAGTTAGCATCGCTCTTAAGTTCAGAAAATTATTAAAAAATATGTGAGCAAATTAAATAAAATTTAATATTTTACGAAGAAATATTTACGTTTTCTCTCGAATCTCTGTAAAACACCATTTGACATTAAAAAAACCTCCCTTGAGAAAATTTCCCAAAATAAAATCCTCCTTTGACAAAATTTCCCACATGCTAGCGACATCTATAATTTGTTTACAAAATTATCGATGTTGCATCTCTATATTATATGTCTCTGCATTTGAAGAAAGAAATGTTGTAAGATATTTACCTTATCAGTTCCTAAGATGGAACAAGTTCAAACAAAGATTTCGTTTATCGAAAAAACAGTTATGTTTGTTTTAAGATTGATTCATTATAAGTTTAAACCCAAATTGATGAGAATGAGGTATATATCCATGTGCATAAACAAATATTATTGTATTAGCTATATGTATATTCAACTGCTTCCAGAAAACATGATTTGTCTCCTCTCAAGAAAATATTGCTTACATTAAGATTTTACGCAACAGGAAACTTCTTGATTAAAGTTGCCGATTTCATGGGACTGTCTATCATGACAGCATCTCGCGTCGTGCAAGAAGTTTCAACTGCGTTGGCGTCTTTAGGAAGAGAATATATCAAATTTACAAGAACACAATATGAACTCGCAAAAGCTTCAGTTGATTTCTGCAGGACAGCCAAATTTCCACCAATGTGTAGGCACAATTGATTACACGCATATGCGTGTAATCTATCGTATAGATATATACGATGCCCAAGTAAGTCATAGACGGGACTATAGGAAGTAGTTTTTCATTTGATAATCCATATTTGCTTATTGTGAATACCCGAGTAAAAAAGACTATATATAACATATATTTTTTAATATTAAAATATATGATAATATAAAATATTGTATGCGACTTTATATGTTTTTATATGATGATATATTAGAAATTTTTTTATAAATTTTCTCATATGTAATCACATTAAATTATAATATATCAGTATTTGCTTTATTGCAAATTGTTGATATAGGAATATATAATTGATGAAACCGTTCAAAATTTTATAAATTAAATATTGTTATAGATCATTTGCAGCTCCATAAATAGGGAACTACAACAAAAAAGAAATGCATTGCCGGGCTAATCATTAAATTTTTATTTAAAATAAAAAAAAACTTAACATATTTAAAAAAAAAAATTCTAAGTCCAAAGAAAATTCCATATTTGAAAAAAATGATCTACACCCGTATTCAAAATGACAAAGTGTATGCTAACCAACTTGCTGCTAACTTTTTTACACACAAATTCCCATAAGGGAAGCTGGCAGCTAGTTAGTTAGCGTATGCTTTTTCATTTTGAATACGGGGGCTAATCTTTAAGGAATTCAACAATAACGGATTAATCATATCGTATTATATTAACTTATATCCAATTTGATCGGGACAAAACTCGGATATAAGTTGATCACTTGATATAACTTTGTACCCATGTGAATATAATTATATCCGATTTGATACAATTTAATATAACCATTTTTAGGATGAAATTATATCCAGTTACATATTGCAAATATATCCATTCATATATAATTTTATATAAACTTTTTTACTCGGGTACATACATTTAAGATTGATTAACAATCTAATAGGTCCATCCATATCTACAGTAGTGGACTAAAGGGGATATATATTTGAATTTTTTTAAAACTGTATTAATAACTTTTGTTCAATTTGTGATATCCAAGTGTAGTTTTTCCAGTTTTTGAAGTGGCCAGCTCAAAGCCCCGATTTGAATCCCATCGAGAATTTGTGGGCAATTGTCAAAAGAAGACTCTCCCAATACGAACGAGCACCGACCAACTTAGACGATCTTTGGTCAAGAGTTTCAGCGGAATGGACTAATATTCCACCTCAAACTATTAAAAATCTCGCGGAAAGCATGCTTTCTCGCATAAAATCTGTTTTAAAGCACAAAGAACTTTGGACAAAATATTAAAGAAAGAACTTGCCGAAAATTTTAAATATGAACAATACCGGATAAAAGAGTCACAATTTGCAATTAGTTTTAACTTCTTAATTATATAGTCTACTGTATTTAGGTTTTTATTGAAGAAGAATGTTTTATTTTTATGCTTTAAAAAAAATCATTTAAGTTTCTATAATAAAACAAAAATTATAACAAATTTCGTAAAATCTTTAATTAATGTATCCACTTTAGTCCACTACTGTATATCCCAGTATTGGGAATATGAAATGTCATTTTCAAAAGAAAATTGTTAAAAAAAACTTTTAAATTCGTGTCACGAATAGTGAGAAATAGTATGCGTGGACAGTTTTCAAAAGAAAATTTTGTATAAAATTTTTAAATTCGTATCACGAATAGTGGGAAACGGTATGTGTTGACAAGGAATGTTAACGTGTGAATACTCGTAACATTTATCTTACCTTTGTGATGAAGATAACAAAACATCACTGACCTACAAAAATCGACTTCTATCAAAACTTTTTTTTTAATATTTTGTTTGGTCTCCCAAACTCGAACCCGAATTCAAAAAGTGTCATCGAATCGTCTTTCTGTGATATGGGCATTTCCTTAATTAAGCCCCGGCCTAAGGAAAATTACTTTATTGGTTGATACTGCAGAGATATACTTGAAAACCTTTTATATTTTTGTGGATTTCAATTAAACATAAAACTCACTTTCATTTGAGTAATCAATTGTAATCCTTAAGAGATCTCCAAAACTACCTGTTTTGCAATTGTCCTTATAGCATATTAATTTGCTAAAAAATTATTGTAGAACAAATTTAAATCATATTCATACTAGACACTGCAATAAGTAAAACGTGCACAATAGACGGTACCGCAAAAAAAAGTCCGCCTTACACGCTCCAATATGAAGTATTTTGCAAGGCAATTTAAAAAAAATATATGTTTTTTGCCGATCGTATTGATCGCCTTTTTTAATTTTTCGCTACCCGATCAAATAAACATTATATCTAGCATATGTAGTCATATCTCATTTGATATAGATCGACATTTAATCTTATCCAAGTTCATCTCAAAATTGGGGTATCCAATAAGATCCCTCAAATATATCACAGGATTAAATTAGATCCAAATAGATATCAAAATTGGGAGATCCAATAGTATACAATAATATCAAATTGAGATATTGATAGATCCCAAAATATCCCATGGGATTAATTTAGATCCAATTAGATACAAATGGATAAGCTAATTTTGGCAGATCGAATTGGATAATTTGAAATAAAAATTTATCCTTTGTATATTTGGAATAATTTAAATTTTAATAAAATTTAAAAAATAACACAAAAAATTAAAAAAAAATATTTATTTATGTTTGTTGGGGGGAGCCGATTTATATGGCTCAAAAGTCTAAATATCAACTGGCTGTATTTGCGAAATTAATAATGGGATAAGTCTTTTAAATAAGGTATGACATGTATAAACTTAACAATCCTTTGGAAAAAAATACTCGTATCTAACACTTTTCCACAAGTTCTTTTGTTAGTATTAAAAGTAGGAGTAAAAAAATTAGAATATTGCCGAAATTTTATGTAGAAATGTTACAAAAAAAAAAATTATTTTCGCTCTGAAAGAACTCAAATTCATAACTTTAATGAAATTATTATATATTACGATATCTAATTATATATTTAAAATATTATTAATTGAAAACATAATTTGCAGATGCTGTTGACACAAAATGGTTTAATCTTTTTAAGATCTGTAAGAAAATATTTATAAGTAAATCAAATTGAGTTGAAAAGTAAAAAAAAAATCACATATATATATATATATTAGACCGACTCACGAAAAAAGTAGAAAAGGTGCCCCCCCTCAAAATAAACCTTGGTTTGTTTTATGATGATTCCCAAAATATTTCGGGTCTAGGAATGAGATCTCACGAGCTGGACCATTTTTAAAAAAGGTCTTAGCTAAAGACAACACACTCAATATGGGTACCATATGAAAGGTTTTTTAGAGGCGCGTCAAGCGGTGTATATAACATGTTCAAGCATATCCTGACATGTCCTATTTTCAAGGATATTCTATAAAAAAAACAAATTTTTGATACTTTTGTACGGAGATATTTGTGATTGAAATGTCAAACTTACATATCAAAATCTATAGACGATTTAAGTGAACATGTATTTCAGATTTTTTTGAAATTCGCGATTTTTCGCGTTTTATCAGAAATTCAATGTGGTGGAAAGAATAAGTTCTAAATAGGGCAATATGGATACCAAAACTTTTCTTTTGACAATTAGATCATCGCCGAGTGGACATAGTTTAGAATTTTGCAAATTTAATACATTTTTCACGGTACTCTGGACCAAATTTTAATAAAAATTTAGAGCTACCCCAATTCAATTAAAAAAATTTATGAAATTTTTTTAGGTTTATTATTAAATAAAATATTTTATCGAAATAGGCGTGTCTGTAATATTTTTAAGAAAGGTCTAAATATAGGCTGACTCTAAATAAAATTTTATAATACGTTTTTCGCGAAAAAAAAGAAATTCTGCCAAAAAACGCGTGTTGGGTTTTTTCTGTTAAGTTGCATTTTTATCCTTAGATCTACTAGAAACTGAGTTTAAATTATTACCCAGCAAAATATTAGTAATGACACCTCATTACTATCTGCATTATCAAAAATTATATATCATTACCTTTTGCATTATTTTATAATATAAAATAATGACTTCCTAATAACGGCCTATTGTATTCATTGTTTCTAAATGTAAAATAATGACTTACACGTATTAGTTTAAATAAGTACTTTTTACACAGTATAGAAAACTTAAATTTTTCTGAATGTATTTCCTTAGGCTAATAGCATTTGCCTAAGTCCTTATTTTTAAGAATCAAGTAAGCAATCGGATAACCACTTATAATTAAACTTTTTGTAAGCATGTGTGTAACCACTTACTATTCAAAATCTCATAACTACTTATTTTTCATTTTTTCGTAAGCGAGCGGGTAAGCGTGACTACTTATAAAAACGACCACGCCAAAAAAAATAATGAGTTTAGACGCCAAAAAATAAGTTGTGCGGAGTTATGAATTTCTATTATATAACCACATATTTGGTAATGAAAGATTTTGCTGGGTATTAAAAATAAAAAAAAAAAAATGTTTCGCGAAAAAAAGTTAATCCGCCAAAAAAGACGCGTGATGGATTTTTTTCTGTTAAGTTGCGTTTTTATTTTACACCAACTTCATACTGAATTCAAATGCAAATTGCAGTAAATCAAAAATTTTAAAAAAAATTTGGTCCAGAGCATCGTGCAAAGTGTATGAAATATGCAAAATTCCAAACTATATCCACTTAGCAATGATTTACTTGTCAAAAGAAAAGTTTTGGTATCCATATTTCCCTATTTAGAACATATTGTTTCCACCACATTGAATTTCTGATAAAACGCGAAAAATCGCGAATTTCAAAAAAATCTGAAACACGTGTTCACTTAAATCGTCTATAGATTATGATATGTAAGTTTCACATTTCAATCACAAATATCTCTGTACAAAAGAGTCAAAACTTTGTTTTTTTATAGAATATCCTTGAAAATAGGACATGCCAGGATATGCTTGAACATGTTATATACACCGCTTGACGCGCCTCTAAAAAACCTTTTATATGATACCCATATTGAGTATGTTGTCTTTAGCTAAGATGCAAATTTCTTACAAAAACTAACAAAATACCTTTTTTAAAAATGGTCCAGCTCGTGAGATCTCATTCCTAGACCCGAAATATTTTGGGAATCATCATAAAACAAACCAAGGTTTATTTTGAGGGGGGCACTTTTTTTTGCTTTTTTTCTGTCCATATAAGGTGAGTCGGTCTAAAATATATATTAAATACATAGAAAATATTACTGACATGGGGACCATATATAATCATATCTGAATTTTTATTATTTATCTTGCACCATATATGGAATCATATATAATTGGTATCTTATAGCATTTCATATAATATATAATCATATATAATAATATCTTACATCATACACCCAACAAATTTTTATAAGAAGGCATATATTATTATATCTCAATTTATATGGCTTATATGCCACCATATGTGATCTTATATTGTGCTATATATGATCATTTATAATTATACATGACAATAGACCTGTCATATCTCATTATGTATAGCATATATGGTTGATATCTAATCTTATAAAAGACAATATATAAACATATATGGTTATATAAGATACCACATAAGAAACATATATTACTATTCATGACAACATATGTATATATATGTATGTGGTGCGCATAGTTCAGAGACATTGCCAAAAATGTGTCCAAACTATGCTGTATATGAGTCAAAAATGTCTTCATACTATGCACTAGACCTAGGAAGAGTTTGAGGACAGTCCCCAAACTAACCAAATTTCTCCATACTAAACACTTGATCGAAAAACTGGAAAAAAATGGAAAAAAAATTTTACAAGGCTACCCCTACGTTTGGAAACCAAAACGATAAAAAAATTCTACTGGGTTTATCGAAAAACTTTCTTAGTTGATTTGCAATTGGCTAGATCCAAAAATATATGAAAGTAGATTAAAATCTTATAATTTTTTTATTTAAGAAAGGCGTATATTTCGTCAGAACGATTTGAACGAGTTTTTTTTTTACTCAAGATTTAAAGAAAACTACTTTGAAAAATGTTAATTAGAATCATGCGCGCTTCAAGCACTTAATATATGTAAGGGGAAAAATCATACGCCACCGTAGACAAAACACAACAAACACATTGACTTATATATTTCCTATTATATTAATTGCTGAAACCACGCGCGATTAGAATACTAGCTAATTTTTTAGAGTAGTGCAACAAAACGACTTTGCTTTCATTTTTGAATTAAACTTTTGGATTATCCCAGAAAATCTTTCATTACCAAATATGTGGTTATTAGGGATGCCAATCCCGAGTCCCGAAATCCCGGGATTATTTAATAAAAATGAGTCCCGAATCCCGGGATTCTTAAGCTCGAATCCCGGGATTTTCACAATTGCAAAAATATGTGGTAATTTTTTCCAAAATTGTAATCCTGCTTATATTTTTAAACCGTTTTTGTTAAATATAATTTAATAAAAATCTATATTGTGCAGTAGAATAAAAAGTTGTATTTCATTATATTTCATATGAATTTCTGCAGTATATGTGGAAAAAAATTAAGAATTCTGAAACCAATTGCAAATTCTAAAATTTAATTGACAATTTTAAATTAAAATGATATGAGAATAGTGAATATAAAATTATTATAAACATAAATAGCACATGACATATCGCCGGAGTTAAATTCTTAATTCTTGAGTTTTTTTTCAATTCTTTCGTTTTTTATAAATAAACAGGAGTATATAAAAAACGTATAAAACAGTTATATTTTACAGTGCTCATGTATAATAATTTGAAAACCTTATTAAACATGTTATAAATGAAATTTGTATGAAAAATTTGTTTTATAAGTCACTTATAAATTATAAAAGTATTTATGCATATGAGCCTTTATTTCTATTACATAAATTTGAATTTTTACCCATTTTTTTACATAAAAAATTCCCAAAATGGCAAAAAATCAAAAATTCAAAAAAATTCGGGATCCCGAAAAATCCCGATCCGTCCCGGAATCCCGTTTTTTAAATTTTAAAATCCCGAATCCCGGGATTTTAAAAAACCAATCCCGATTGGCATCCGTAGTGGTTATACACTCCGTTTCATAACTATAGCCGCACTATAAAATAGCTGATACGTGAGGTTCTGAATAATTTAGACATACAAAAGACCTTATGACTAAAACTTACATCCAAAATACATATATTTCCAAAAAAAAATTTTTTTTTAATGTAGATTAATTTAAATCGCCATTATTTTTTACTAGTGTTTCATAACTATAGCCGCAATTTCAGAAAAATGGATTTGGAAGTTAAAAACATTTGAGTAAAAAATTAAATAAAATAATTAAATATTACACTCTAAAAAATGTTTGTAAATTTACTACTATAAAATGGGTAAAATTTTGTTTAATTTTACGAAAATTCGGTAAATATAAACAAAAAATGCGTAAACGTTTTTTGTACACACTTTCATACGCAATAATACACACACAAAGTATTTTTAGACATTATGTGCTTATAAATAAACACATTGTGCCTAAAATTACTATTGTTTTGTTAAATTAAATTTTTACGCACAAAGTTGGTAAATATACTATCCAATAATAGTAATAAATACTCTGACATTTCAAATTGGAAAAAATTGAAAAAAAAATTATAAATAATAAAAAGAAAAAGCGAAAACGGATTATTTTTTGTGAATTACAACATTTCCACAAACACATTAGAGTCTGGAAATAGCAACATAGGCATGAAATTGTTTTTGGTAATTATTATTAACGCATGTGGCAGTCTAAACCTAATTTCAAAATTGAAAACGCCGTAAGAGAGACACGGCCTACGCAGGAACTACTGGGTGCAATAACTCCTGCTCAACAAAATGCCTTCTTTGCAAGGGAGGCAGTCAACCAACAACCGTCAACAATAACGGGAGAAAACGCCGTAAGAGAGATACGGCCTAGGTAAAACAACTGGGTGCGATGACTCCTGCTCAACAAAATGCCTTCTTTGAAAGGGAGGCAGTAACCGTCAACAATAACGGGAGAAAACGCCTTAAGAGAGATATGGCCTACGCAGAAACAACTGAGTGCAATGACTCCTCAACAACAAAATGCTTTGTTTGCAAGTTAGGCAGTACTCAATGAATACTGACTTTGTTGAGCAGGAGTCATTGCACTCAGTTGTTCCTGCGTAGGCCATATCTCTCTTAAGGCGTTTTCTCCCATTATTGTTGACGGTTACTACTGCCCCCCTTTTAAAGAAGGCATTTTGTTGAGCAGGAGTCATCGCACCCATTCAATAGTTATAACAAATTTTTATATGAATTTTATACAAATGCCTTAAGATCTCAAAACGACTAATTTGGACATAAACGATTATGACAGAATGACTCGGATATTATTATTAATAAAATACGCACTAAAAATTAATTTGTTATTTTATTTACAAAAAATTTTGGGTGGTGCTTAAAGTTAGCACACCTGTTGTAAATGTACGCATTTTATGGGATTTTTACGCACTTTCTGTGGATTTTTGCGAATTTTTTGTGGATTTTTACGCATTTTATGCGTACATTTACACGTGAAACGTGCTTTTTTACACACAAATTTAGTAAATTGACACACTAATTTCAAAATTTCATTTAATTTTTACGCACTTTCAATGTAAAATTACAAATTTTTTGTGCACCAACTTAAACACAATGTGCGTATTTTTTTTCAATTACGCACATAGAGTAAATCTACCCAATTTATAGTAGGAGTTCAGTTTCCTACTATAAGTTGGGTAAATTTCAACAGAATTTAATTAGAGTGTAGGTAAAGTCGACTTGATTTTAATTAATTCCAAAAATTCCATTTGGCATGCGCCATTGTAGACTGCCCACCAATTTTTTTCATTCATTGGTCTTCAAACACTACCCTACGGGGAAAGGGACCGGTCCCAGATGACACGCAGGATAGGTCCCAAGGGGGCGGAGATCGGTCGTTGATCGGTCTTTTTGTTTGAAAGAGACATATCGCTTTAACATGGCGTTGTCATTGGAAATGACCAATTGCCACAGTTCAGACACATTGTGGCAGTAAGGTGGTGTGTCTAAAAATAGCTTTCCAAATAACCTAATAAAAAATTAATAATTAAAAATAATCTACTTGGCGTCGAAGTAGGGCTCCATAATACAACCTTCTGGTTGTAAGGCAAACGCTCTACCTTCTGAGCTAATGTTGCTTATGCGTGATGGCTGGCTGATGGTTAAGTTATATATTTTTCGTTTCTGTTCAAATAAAAAAGAGAAAGAAAAAACAAACGCACACACAGCAAATAAAAAAAACATGGTAAAGAAAAAAATAGAAAAGAAAACAACATTAACACACACACAAATATGGTGGAAGTGCCTTGAATATGCCCCCGCTTGACCGGTCATGGGATAGGTCCCTTAATGGCAGTTGACTTGTTTTTTGCGTTGGCCATAATTAAATTAAAAAATCAATTAAAAATTACAAAATTACCTCAAAAACTCTTATAATATAAATAAAAATTTAAAAAATTCCCCTTAAGTTAAAAAGAAAAGTAATGAAATACCAATTGTTAAAACTAAAACAGCTTGAACATTAAAAAAACGTTGAAAATACAAAACCTAAAATTTCTTAGCAAAACATTATAGAAATTTAAAATAAGAGCTAAAATAAGCAAATCGTGAAAAATAAATTTAAAAATAATTAAAGAGTAAAATAAATAAAAAATATTTTTAAAAATATGCCGCGAATTTTGTTTTTTATTTCGGTATCGGTCAAGTTTTTTTAAAAGCAACAGTGAAAATAACGGATCAGAAAATACTTAGAAAATTAATTTATTTTCTTTTGTTCGTATTTGTACTAGTTTAGTAATATGCCTTCGGTTGACCGGTCACGGGATAGGTCCTTGGAGGGCAATTGACTCCTCATTCCCCGTAGGGTAGTTTCTGCCCTTTTAAGATCAAAACTGTTTGATACTATCGATTTTCTGGAAAAAATTACATAATTAAATTCCGTAGGTATTCTATATTCATCTATTATCCCGGTAATATATGGGTCATTCCATAGCTATAGTATTTTCAGTTTGAAAGCATCCCTGAGTAAGTGGATTTTTAAGACCTAATGCGTTGCCAGGTTGAAAAATCAGTTTTTGTGAACATTTTTTTTTTCAAAAAAATATTCGAATTTGTCTTCCAAATTAAAGCATACTCCAATGATCTCATCCGTGACACACCAAAACAACAAAGCAAGCTTTCCTGTTACAATGAAATATTCCCCGAACCACTAACAAATAACCCCGAAATGAATGTTTAGAAATGCCAAAATTTATTCTTCAGATGGATCCAGTAGTTATTAATATCATCTACACTTTTCCGATTTTAATTATTTCAATCGATTTTAATTTCAACACTTTATAATTTTATTTACTTCGTTGTAAAAGAACTACTTTTTTGTTGTGAGGCTATGGTTGATTTGGTGTTACCTGTTACACGGATGAGATCACTGAAGTATGCCTACATCCTGGAAGAGAAATTTATGCAGTGTTTAAGAAAAAAAAAACGTTTGTTAAAACTGATGTTTCAACCTGGCAACGCATCAGCCCTTAAAAATCCACTTATTTAGGGATGCATTCACACTGAAAATACTAAAGCTATGGAATGACTAAAGCTACCCGAGTAAAAAAAATTATATATAATCATATATGGCATATATTACAATATATAATTATGCATGTCGTTATGTATATCCATTAGGCCGGGTCGATTTGTGGGGAGGCAATATATGTGACAACGGAAAATCCAGATGCAAATTTAAGAATACTGGTTGAATTTATAATTACATGTTATGTGCCAATGTACTTCAATATCAAGTATTACAGCTCTGTCGTGTACGGTAGTAGATTATTTTTCAAATTCATTAGTTGGTCAAGATTTCTAGAACCTCGTTTACGCAAAATTGTCAATAAAGTAATTACAGATAATTCATATTATGCGCATTCGGAAAATATCTTGTTATCAATGTTGTTTGATAATAGCAAAGAAAAGCGCGACTGTGCTATCAAGATAATTCTACGCTATCGAACCGATGTTGACGACCCAACGGGACTTAGAGCTTATAAAAAACCAGATATAAACTTTTATTGCACAAGTTACACGGAAATGATCAATATGAATGACATAAATGACGTATTTGAACCACCATTCACGCGTAGAATTCCATACGATACTTTGAAAGAATATTTAAACCAAGATGATCCACCGTTTAATGATCCAAAAATTCCATCACACATACAAGAAACAGAACGACACGTTCAATTGCTAGCTAGCGTTTCCAAACGAGTTATACCGGAAAATGTAGAGGCTGTTATGGTGACGACATTAGAGAGCCGTGCGAAATTGCCCAGACTTGAAAGCAAAAAAGACTTCAAACAGTAATTTTTTATTTTTTCTTTTCTATTACTAAGTTAAATTAATTTTTTCATTTACATATGTTCTGACTAAATAAATTTCTAAAGAGAAAAAATAAATAAAATAATAAAAATAAATAAAAAATAATAAAATAAAGTGCCAAAAATGGTGATTTTTTAAAATGTTTGTATGGGGAACCCCCCAGGGGAGTTCCAGGGGGTGTGCCACTGGCATGGGTGGTTCGGCCCTCCAAAGTTAGTGGGGGTCGGTCATACATTTGGACTCGATTGGGTCAAAGTGTGATTTTTCAAAACTTGACCCTACGGGACAAAAGTCAACAGTTCCGGGGTAGTAGAATTCGTTTTAGAGGTATGGTTCCTTTGGCAAAGTTTCTTATTTTGATCCCTAGAATACGATTTTCCCTGAGCCATGGGCGATTTTTTTGCCTCCCCACAAATCGACCCGGCCTAATGACCATACATTGTTGAAATGGCACCATATATCATAATGTATGGTTTAAACGTCAGAATGATACCCTATATCAATATATATTGCACTATATAGAGTAGCATATATTATTATATCTGGAACTGTATTAAAAATGTTATTTATGAGGTCCCATATATGGGCATATATTGTTGAAATGGCACCATATATGATAATATATGGCTTAATATATAGTAATATATTACTTAAATAACACCATATATAAATATATATGGCACTATAGTATCATATATTATCATATCTGGAACTGTATTAAAAATTTTGATCATGAGGTACCATATATGGCCATATATTGTTTAAATGGCACCATATATAATAATATATGGTTTAAATGGCACCATATATGCTAATATATTGCTTAAATAACACCATATATAAATATATATGGCACTATATTTAGTAGCATATATTATCATATCTGCAACTGTATTAATGATTTTGTTCATGAGGTACCATATATGACCATATATTGTTTAAATGCCACCATATATGATAATATATAGTTTAACTGTCACCATATATAGTTGTATATTGTTTAAATGATACCATATATAATGATATATTCCTAAAATGACACCATATATATTAAGATATAGCTCTATATCAGGCGTCGGCAACACCTATGCCAATGGGCGCTCTCTGACACCTACATAAGCTCACACATAGAACAAAAAAATAACTTAGTCGCATACAAGCATTCAATGAAGTAGGTTGTCAGATCGCCTGTTTGCCAGATTTTTTACACTCTGCATAATATTTATTGATACAGTTTTTTGGTAATTTATTTTTAACTTCTTTTGTTTTTATTTTTTATGTGTTGTTGTTTTTTGATATTTGTTTTTGTAGTTGTTCTTTTCTTTTAAATTTTTATTTTATATTCCCATTATAAACATTTAAAATTTTCAAATTATTATACAAACGTTTTTTGCCAGTGCATTGAGAGAGAGAGGCTGCAACTCACTCATACAAGCACAAAATAAGGTTGTATATGTTTGCCGATCCCTGCTCTATATACAACTATATATGCAATAAGATCAGCCATGCTATGTAATATATAATCATATACACCATATCTAATATTATAAAGGCCGATATCTATTTAGATGAAATTATATAGGCATAATATAAGGAAAAATTTGGAAAAAGACGTCATATATAATTATACGTTGATATACATAACGACTTGTCTAATTATATATTGTAATATATGCTACATATGATTATATATATTTTTTTTTTACTCGCGTTTTCAAACAAAAATTTTAATAAATATAATTTATTACACGCAACCAAAAAATTCTGTAATGGCTACTGAAAAGTTTGCTGTTATTACGGGAAATTTAACTGTATTGAGACCAGTATTGTTACTAATTTCAGCAAAACATGTCTGCTGATCTGTAGAACAATAAAATTAGTAGAAAAAATTAGTAGGCGTAATTAAATTTTAGTTAAATTTATGTAAACTGAAATTCAAAATCGATTTGCTAAAATCAGTTAAAAAACTTACTAAATATCATAACTTTAGTACAATTAAATTAGTATAAATAATTAGTTGCAGCTACTAAATTTTAGTAAATTGCTTTAAACTGTAATTTAAAATCAATCTGCTGAAATTAGCAAAAAATTGTACTAAAAAATAAAAAAAACTGTAAAATCTAAAAAAAATTAATAAAAAAAAAACTTTTTTTCTTTCGATTGTAACAAGCGTATAATTATTTCATTACTTGAAATTTGGAGTCAAAAATTTTCTGGGTGTTATTTTCAAACTAAGAATATATCATGCAACAAATATAGACTAAACAGGAATTTTAAAAAATCAAAAAAAAAATATTTTTAAATTAGTATATTTTTATGCTAAATTTAGCACTCGGTTTTGAAAAATTAGTAAAATGTTTTGCTGAAATCAGCAGCGAAAATTTGTAAAAAAATCCGTAATTTGTAATAAGAGAATAGCAAAAATGGTTACTAAAAATTAAAATTGTACTAAAAATCAGTATAAAAATAGTATAGTGCGATTGGAAACTGTTTACAAATTTTTTTGCAAACTTTTTTATCTGAGTGTATGACTTTGCAACAACAAATACATGGAATATGCATGATTATCTTCTTACGGGGTGTGTTGTCTTTAAAAAACGGAATCGTTTTTCCCCAACAACTGGTTCGGTCAGGTTGACCCTTGTTCTCCTTACGAGTCAATCCTTTTTCCCGACACCATGAGTGAATAAAGTTCAGAGCCTGCTGCATACGATCAGTATACCGCCCTGAGAACATCCTCTGGTCGCATTCACAGACCATCCATTAACATATAACAGATTCAAAATTTCTAAAAAGTAGGAGTTAAAGTGGGCGTGGAAAGTATGTCGCGACCTGGTCTGGAATATCAGGATCATGTATACCAAATTTCAGCAAAATCCGTTGGAAAATCAAAATTTCGATAGCGACCATCCATATTTATATAATAACCCAATAATTTAAAAAAAATGTGGGCGTAAAAGTGGGTACGACCCATGAGAGGCACATGGTAAGCTCTGCTAGGCTGAAAGGATTACGTGTATCAAACTTGAGCGAAATCAGTTGGAAAACACAAATTTCCATAGCGAATATCCATTTGTTATATACCACATTCATATTTTAAAAGAAAAAGTGGGCGTAGGCAACCTAGCCCGGGGTATGAGAATTAAGTGTAAAAATAAAAAAAATATTTAAAAATAAAAGTTTGTATAGCGAACAACCAAACAAACAAACAGAAAATGAATTTTATACATATATATATATCTTTTACCGGTAGCGAATTCAAAATTTGGTGTCTCCATCTTTTTCTATTCACATCCGCTCATTTCATTCATTCATTCATTCATCGAAGCTCTGAGATGAATGAATTCTATTTAGAATGAATTCCCTAAAAATGCCTTTTGATTTCCTCTTAAATCGTATGAATTCACACCCATATACAAAATCTGTTAGAATAGGGTTGCAGCATCCTCAATTCAGTTACAACAACCTCAATAGGGATGTTGCTTTCAAATTAGGATTTCCATTTTATACCACAAGAGGTAACTCTTTTCACGTTATTATTAATGATATATTATAATGTAAATTTTTTTTAATATATAAACACACAATACTCGTAATATACATATCGTCGGCTTGCCTGCAAGTAGTGCTATGTGTTTTTTTAATAGATTTTCAGGAGAGCGAAAAAACTGTTAAAAAAACATCCTTTTAAGATATTTTATTGGCATCATTTACTAAAATCATCATTAAGGAATTTAATGTCACTAAAATATTTTAAAAGGATGTTTTTTAACAGTGTTTTCGCTCTCCTGAAAATCTATTAAAAAACACATAGCACTACTTGCAGGCAAGCCGACGATGTGTATAAAATCTAAAAAAGAGTATTTTTATTACAGAACTTGTATTAAAATTTTAGCTTAACTAAAAAAATAAAAAATCGGTCGAAATACATTTGTTAAATTATTTTTTTTTTCAGATTAAACGTAATTTTGGTCATCGCAAGTTCCCTATCCTTGTATGGAAACTGGAGTTATGTTATGCGTCATATTAAAAATATTCCTTTAATGACTGAGGTACACACCAAACTGGACGACTAAAAAATGCTAGGGCCAGTTTCATAATCAGAACTAAGTAAGAACTATTTTTGTCATAAATACATATTTTTAAAGTTAGAAAATTGCTTTTAAAAATTACTCACTTAAGTAAAATTGTAAGAAAAGTTCGTTTTTAGTTCTGACTATAAAAATAGCCCTAAAATTTCCAGCTAAAAGCCGATATGTATGAATCCATAGGAATTTAATGTACGTTATTTATGCACATGCACCTACATTAGAGAAACCCATATTATATGGACACGAAAAAGTTAAAAAATCAGTAGGGGAATTGCGACACACTTGATCCTTTTAAATAATTGTAAGAATTGTTGGATATGCAATTTGAAAGACTATTATGTAAGGTGTAATTCCACTTTTAAAAAAAAAAAAAGAATCCGCATTCTATCTTGAGATTTTTTACTACGACAAAAATAAAAAAAACGAGTAAAAAGATTAAAGTCGGGCATGCCGACTATACAATACCCTACACCAGTCTGGTTAAAAGCCAACTAATGTTTGGATCCGAAATTCGAATGGGTTAAAATGGGGCTCGTGTCAAAATTTTCTATAATGTGAGTCAGCGCACCAAATTTCATTAAAATATCTTAATATTTGCGACCTGCAGTTTGTAACCAAGCCAATTTTGGGGGACCCTTATATGGGCACTAGTTCTAAACATAGACCGATGTTTACCAAAATCAATAGGCCAACATAGGTCTATGTACCAAATTTCATCAAAATATCTTAATATTTGCGACCTGCAGCGTATAAACAATATAATTTTGGTGAGACCCTTATATGGGCACTAGGTCTAAACATGGACCGATGTTCACCGAAATCAATAGGCTGCGTTATTGGGTCAACATAGGTCTGTGTACCAAATTTCATCAAAATATCTTAATATTTGCGAATTTTTTTTATTACCTTTTAAATTTTTTCCTTATCTTGATGTTTTTCGCTTAGTTGTAACTAGGGATGCCGAACGCGACTGGTTTTTACAAATCCCGGGATTCGGGATTTTGAAAATTGAAATCCCGGGATCTCGGGATTTTTCGGGATCCCGGGATTTATCGGGATCCCGGGATTTTTCGGGATTTTTCGGGGTTTCGGGATTTTCTTGTTTCATCATATTTTTAATTTTAAAACCAAATAGCTCAAATAAATCCTACAAATTAAAATAATTCATTATAACTCTACTCATTATTTTTTGTAGTATGAAGAAATAAACAATTTAAGCCGGATTCACAATGCTGGAGTACTCCTCGCTGCATAGTGGAGTATATAAAATAGAGATAGCATGATACAAAAAATATGGAGTACTACAGCATTGTGAATCTGGCTTTAAACAGAAACTCCATTCATAGAAATAAGTATGTAAATATAGCAGAGAAAGCTACTTAAAATTAGTAAAAAAGGTTCCGCGATTAAATATACTGAAATCAGCAGAACTTGTTTGCTAAACAATTGTTAAATTTCCGACATATAAGTAATATAATTATGAGTTAAATTTAAGTAAATTTCAAATTACAATTTACTTCTGAAGAAACTTTTTAACTAGCCGAAACACTGCTTATCTACAAATTTTTAGTTATATTTGTAAAAAATTTATTGAATGCAAATACAAACTACTCTGCCGAAATCATCAGAAATATTTAGTGACTATTAGTTTTTTTAAATCAACTAACATTACATACTATATTAAACACATACCTCTGCTGTTTGAAAGGCAGTTTGTGAGATTTTTATAATTTAACAAAAACTTGCTGTTTTTAGTCGGCAAAATTATTTTGAATGAAGTTATGATTTTAGCAAATCATCAATAAAATAAATAAAAACATATCCGTTTATAGAATAAATAAAGCTGAATTATGATTTTTAAAAGTTTCACAGCTGAATAAAAGTTTTTAAATTATTAAGGTTTTTATTCAGATTTATTCAATCTGTAATCTATTTGAATCTATTACTTACACTCATAAAATAATTACGTACAAATGCATAGGTCAAAATTGTTCTGGCGCAAATACATGTACTATTTCCTGTTATTTTAGCAGAATTTTGACCTATTTCTATGGACTTTTTTAGAGAAAATAACAGAAAAATTAGTTCAATTTAATCAGAACGCGTTTAGCGTTTGACTTTTGTACTAATTTTTTTTTATAAGTGTATGAATAGGAAAAATTAGTTTTTTAATAACATTTAATAAGATATTAGATTTATGTGATTTTGGTCGAATATAACAATAAAAACAAATACAAAAAGAGGTAAAATATGGCAAATAATGAAATCGGAAATCCCGGGATTTTTCAAGTCCAATCCCGGGATTTCGGGATTTCTAAATCCCGAAAATCCCGGGATTTTCGGGATCGGGATTTCGGGATCGGCATCCCTAGTTGTAACATTTTGGCAAAAACGTAGTTTAACATAACTCGAGAACCACTTGTCCGATTTTGATGAAACAAATTTAGAAAAATTTAGAATTACAATTTCTCTAATCTGTTTCTATACCGTTTTCCTATATGTGCAACACTTTCGAAGTTAAAAATGAATGTATGAAGGGAAAAAAGTATTTTTTGCCTAAAAATTTAAAATTTTTTTTTTAAAAATTCATAAAAAATCCAAAATGGAAAAAAGTGCCAAAACTAATTACTTTCGCGTAAAGTCACATAACTCGTGAGCAAAAAAAGGCATAGATCATGAAAATCGATGCACGCGTTTCTCATTTATTCACAATTAGGTAAATGTATGAATTTCAAAAATTTGCTCCAGATATGCACAACATTATTTGGAGAAAACATTGACACTCACAAGCCGAACTCTCTCATATTTTTCTACTGTACTAAAAGAGAAATATTGATGTGGCAACACTGGTTCTGTAATGTTCACATAAAACATGCATTGTCATTATACTTCTTCTCTTTCTCACACTGGTTCTGTGATTTTTGTCATTCAACAAGTGCCGACGAACGCGAACAGTAAAAGTGATTTTTCTCCAGTTTTTTAAAAGTGAACAAAAGAGAACGGAATATGGAACTGTGCAAGCCAGATATAAATAGCTTTTGCTACTGCTGTGGTCAATATGTCTCAACACATAAAAAAAGGGGAAATTTCAGTACTGATTTTGTTCAAACATACGAGATGTACTTCAACCAAAATGTTATAGTGAACGAAAATTGGGTACCAAATATAGTGTGTAAAAGCTGCTACAACCGTCTAATGGATTGGAAAAATAGAAGACGTGAAAGTATGCCATTCGGTATCCCAATGACTTGGACTAATCCTGGCGAAGGTCACAATCCATTGAATTGCTATGCATGTGCGAATAAAGGAGCCGCAAAAAGGATAAGAAAATCGTATAATTACGTTGGTGTTGCGAGTGCCGCAACACCATTGCCTCATTCGGACCACATTCCTGTGCCAAAAGCTTCTAGCCCAGATATTTTCTCTTCTACGACTGCTCCGACATATCATGCACGTGATGATTCCCCATATGAGCCATCAGTATCCAATGAGCCAATTTTAATAAATCAAAATAAGCTTGATTCAATTGTTGCCAAGTTGGAATTAACACAGCATAAATCGGAAGAGCTGGCTTCCATTTTGAAATCAAACAATTTGTTGGCACCCGGTGTGAAAGTCACAGCTTATCGAAGTCGTCAGGCAACACTCCAAAGTTTATTCCTTGTGAATGATGAAAAAACTTCTGCATATTGCCCGGATGTAGGAAAATTGATGGACGCAATGGAAATAAAATATGAAGCAGATGACTGGAGATTATTTATTGACAGTTCAAAACTCAGCTTGAAGGCGGTTTTACTGCATAAGACCAATAAAAAACCTTCAGTTCCAATCGCCTACAGTACAGAAACGAAAGAAACATATAATGCACTGTAAAATATTTTAAAAATGGTTAACTACGCCAAACATATGTGGCGCATATGCTGCGATTTAAAAGTTGTAGCAATGCTTTGCGGTCTTCAAAGCGGCTATATAAAATATATGTGCTTTTTGTGCGATTGGGACACACGATTTTCCGGTGACCAATATGCATGCCACGGATGGAAACTCAGAGAGCACAGCAGGTTACAAACGGCCAATATCATTCGTGAGCCTCTAGTGCCGAAGGAGAAGATATTGCTGCCTCCACTGCATATTAAACTTGGAATTGTTAAGAATTTTATCAAAACTGTCGCCAAAAGAGATGAAGTTTTCTTGTGTTTGAAACTAATTTACCCAAGACTCAGCGAAAGTAAAATTAAAGAAGGTAAGTTATAATATCACATTCATTTCCCATGATTTTCCATCTTAACAAATTAATTTTTTCCAATCAGGCGTACTAAATGGTCCATATATACGAAAGCTGATTAAAAGTGACGCATTCAACAATATTTTGATTGACGCTGAATTGAATGCATGGCAGGCAATCAAAGAAGTAATAGAAGGCTTGTTGGGAAGCATCGTTCTAACAACTACGATGTTTCTGTCGCAAGGATGTTAAGAGCATTCTCGGAAATTGGTGTCCACATGTCCTTGAAAATCCATTATTTACATCGTCATCTGGACTAATTCAGCAAACAATTGGCTACCGAATCTGATGAACAAGGTGAACGCTATCATCAAGTTGCTATGCCATTTGAAATGAGGTAATACTGATTTTTTATTTTTTCAAACTCATTTTAATAAAACAAAAACTTACAGATATAGAGGCAAAAAGTCGCCGAGTGCAATAATTGCGGAAATTTGCTGGTGGAGTAAGTTAGTGTGGCAAGACAAGGATGATCTTGATGATAAAGAATTTTCAGGAGATGAAGAAGGGCCAACAGTGGAGTCACACATTGACATTATGTGTGGTTCAGAAACTGATGATAGCGATGAATGCGATGCCACTAGTCCCGAACAACCACCATCGAAAAAGTCTAGGCAATATTTATTAAAATAAATAAAAATAAATAAATAAAATAAAAATAAAAAATTATAAAAATGTTTACTTAATTTTTTTAGTAGTTTATGGCCAGAAGTCTGGAGTTATTGGGGAAAATTTATGAAAAAGGCGATAAATGACACTTTTTTGAATAAAAACAAATATCAATATTCTTGTCAAAATGGGATACCTTCACTTAATTGTAAATAAAAGCAGAACGCGTTAAATTTTGTTTATAGGTTATGTGACTTTACATGAAATTAATAACACTTGATCCTTTTTTCCGTTTTGGATTTTTTATGAATTTAAAAAAAAAAAAAATTTTTAATTTTTAGGCAAAAAAATATTTTTTTTTCTCCACAAATTTATTTTTACCGGCAAAACTGTTGATTATAAAGAAAAACGTTATATGAACGGATTAAAGAAATTGTAATTCTAAATTTTTTTAAATTTGTTTCATCAAAATCGGACAAGTGGTTCTCGAGTTATGTTAAACTACGTTTTTGCCAAAATGTTACAACTAAGCGAAAAAACATCAAGATAAGGAAAAAATTTAAATGGTCATAAAAAAAATGACACATACGAACTCCAAACCCTTTGAGGGTTTTACTATACTGACCTAGTACCATCACCCTGACTTGAAATTTCTCACCCCCCAGATTGGCTGTTGTACTGTGTTATTTAAATAAGTACTTTTTGCACAATTAAATTTTATACATTTTTATTTATTATATGTAAATATGTTTTATGTCTAAATTTTTATGACGAGTCCTAAAATTACACACTAGGGAAAACTTAAATTTTTCTGAATATATTTCCTTAAGCTAATAGTATTTGCCTAACTCCTTATTTTTAAGAATCAAGTAAGCAATCGGATAACCACTTATAATTCAACTTTTTGTAAGCATGTGTGTAACCACTTATTGTTCAAAATCTAATAACTACTTATTTCTCATTTTTTCGTAAGCGAGCGGATAAGCGTGACTACTTATAAAAACGACCACGCCAAAGAAAAATAATGAGTTTAGACGCCCAAAAATAAGTTGTGCGGAGCTATGAATTTCTATTATATAACCACTTATTTAGTAATGAGAGATTTTGCTGGGTATGAATGAGTTGACAGATCGAAATGAAATTTAACATTTGTTCATACGATTGATGGAAGTTTCCATTATACAACGCTTTTTGTTGTTTATACCGCCATCTCTATGTCAGTAAAAATAAAACCGTTTATTTTCAGAATCTTATGTACATACATATGTAGTTGGAATATCGTTCCACCTCAAGTGAAAATTCTAATATAATATTAATATATAATATTTTTATTTGTTGTTTGACTCATCAGTTGTCCGTAACAAAAAGAGAGTCACCATACTGAATTTCAAAAACCGCCACTCGGCATTGAAAGTAGTTTTTTAGGATTATATATGTATTTGGTAATTTTTACGGGGAGAGGCAAAAAGGGCTGAGAACCCCATTTAATTACCTGTACAAACTATTGTATTTAAGCCAGAAATCTGAAACTTTGCATTGAAAAATACTCTACAAAAAGGTTAAAAAAATTTATTAAAAGAGAAAAAAACCTTAGAAAAAGAATGCAACTTATGTATTTCGATATTTAAAACTCCCGGTAATGAAGCATCGGGCTTACAAGTTATCTATTGATAAAGTGATGAAAGAAACTGATGCGGTAAACTTTCCACTGGATTTTGTGAATTCACTTGAATTGCTAGGTCTACTTTCACATAAACTGGAATTAAAGAAACTTTAAATAAACAAAGCTTTGACCGCTAAGTTGTTAGCGTGAATCAAATTTGGTTAATGCAAATGTGTGGAGACATTTGGATGTACGTTTGGAGATTTATGTACCCATATATGGACATTCATGAATGTTTATGATCATGCACGTACATACATTTAACTTGTGGGGATCCTTACATATCGATTTTTAGCTTAGCTATTAAATAAAATTAACTCTCACTATTTTTTAGAGTGTGTGTACTGCTCTACAAACCATCATATCTATCGCAAAAATGATTTATTATCTTTTTGTTCAACGTAAATTGTACATCCTGTTAAATAAGGCACAAACACATGAACTTTTGAGAAATATTGAGATTTTGCATAGAGGTAAGTAAATTCAAATTATTTAGGGAATTTATGAAACTTCACGTGTAAATATATAATGTTTTAAAGTTTTCATTTATTTATAAAATGGAATATTTTATGACGAATAATCAAAATGATCTTATTTGAGTATGTATGAATAAAAACAAATTGTAAAGTAAACTTTCCAGGGCATTTTTTTTTGCAAAAATGTTATAAGAATGTGATATTTACACTATAAATGGAAAAACATGAATTCCCTTATTGAAGAGTTACAATGGGTGCGTTTATCAGACCCTCAACTGTTACTAATCTGCTTCTCAAAATTTGATTATCTACCGCTAAGTTAATATGTTGGAGCAGCGCTACTTGTGATCAGTTATTAATATTGTTTGCGCCGGCAATAAAACGCCGCCATCCGAAATACTCATTGGGTACTCATGAGAGTACTCATCGATGAGTACTGACATGAGTACTTTGCTTCACAAAATCGTAGCGAAAGTTTATTATTGTTTCGTGAACTTTTGTCGTGGTAGCCGGCAGCAGCAAAGAAAACAAAAATTAAAATTGTAAAAATTAAAATTGGAAAAGTAAAACTAAAATTGTAAAATTAAAACAATAAAATTTGCAAAGAAAAGTGAAGAAGACCTGAATAAGGAAAAGGAGTGAAATTATTGAGAAATATAAAAGTTGTATTAAAGATAGAAAAGAGAAAGTGGGCAAAATTATAAAATCAAAACTTATACAATCTAAAGAAGTTAAACACTGAACTTAAAAATTGTTAACTAACGAATTTCTAAATTTGAAAATTTGAAAAAACAAGGAAGAAAATAAAAAACTGAAAACCGATCCAAAATAAAAGTGTGTTGTATTAAAACCAAGGGAAGAACAACAAAGGGTAAGGAAGCTCCCTTTGACGCCACCTTATTCACATGCCACAACATCCTCATAAAGTTACGACACCATTGCCCAGGTAATCCACAACAACAGATATATTAGCTCCCGTTTGTTTTTTTTTCGGAAGAATAACACTGCTCTACAAAAAAAAAGGTGAATGTTATTGCAGTAGTTTTAGTATAACAAGGGGGTGCTGATTTCGAATCTGTAACCAGTTTCTTCAAATTGTCTCTAGGTTTCGCGCAATTCGCGATTTAAATTTTTTCAATTTTTCAGTCGATTTTGTCAATAAAAAATTTATAATTTAGTAACTACCCTGCAAAAAGAGAACATCCACTTTTTAATGCATGACTTTTTTCTCTACATTCAAAATAAGATAATGCAAAAATAAAACGAAACACATACAACAATACATAGCGACATGACGCACAAACATAGTTTTCTACTGAAAAATTGTTATATTTACAGCAGTATCGGATCTTTCCTATGACACGCACGTGTTAAGTTCATTGATGGAAATGCCAAATTTTGAACTACTAACAGCTCCAGAAAAAACACAAATCAAAAATAAAAGTAGTTCAAATTTGGCATTTCCATCAATGAATTTAACACGTGCGTGTCATAGGAAAGATCCGATACTGCTTTAAGTTTAACAATTTTTCAGTAGAAAACTATGCTTGTGCGTCATGTCGCTAAGTGTTGTTGTATTTGTTTTATTTTATTTTTGAATATTATTTTATTGGATGTAGATAAAGTAGTCATTCTTTTTGAAGTACTCCTTAATATTTTTGCTGGGTATAGCTTCGGAAAGAAAACGCTTTACACAGTTTAAGACTAATTCCGTGCCCTATTTTTTAAACTTAAGTGTGTATCAATATCTCAATAACTTTTCTAAATATAGCGGACGAAGTCCGATTTTAAATATCAAAGGCAATTTGAAAAGAAAAAGGTCCAACATTTATATGGGCACATCTACGGAACCGGGCGATTCTATGTAACTCGGGATTTAAACCATTTTAATAACAATATACAATATTTTTGATGGTATCAGCATTTACGAGGCAATGAATTTAATGAGGCAAACATCTTAAATTTTAATATTTATGCTGTTAATGTGCTATACTCAATTAAAAACTACCCTAATTTTGCTTGTAACTTTCAAGAGTTTTTAAACTCTTTTGGGTATAACTTTTTCAGCATAAAAGGAAATCGCCTGAAACTTTTGGTGTATAATAATTATGATCTTAAAAAATCTCCCACTTGTTGAAAAAATAGGTGCCCTCAATTTGGAACAAATGGTAGTTCTTTAAAATCTGTAACTCTGTTTTTTGAATAAAGAGTAATTTCAGACATTTTTAATTTTTGCGCTTTCAGCCTCAATGCAATTGAACATTTTTTGATACTGACATATAACTGACAAGTAAACAAACAAATTGAGATCAAATTAATAAGTGTGTCTTCAAAAGTAAATAAAATATGACAATAATAATGTCTTCACCTCTATGCGTGAACCATAGATTACATAGATATCTTACTCTTTTTCTTCTTTTGTCAACAAACACATTTTTTCACATACAATCAAATATTTTTTGTATAGGTATAGAACGTATGTCCAACACATTCTCATGAGTTACGTGCACTGACAGCAAATGTCAAAGAGTAAGAGATCTATGTAATCTATGGCGTGAACAACTTGAAATTTGATATTTTTTGAAGGGCACATCCGCAGTTTGAGAAATAATTAGTTGCAGTCATGCGTGATCGGTATATATCGATGATACTATTATTGTGTGTAAGTGCTAAATGGATCGTACTATTAGTTTGGTGTCCAGACCCATTTTATGTTAAATTTTTATCTTTTCATAGATTTTTAGAGCTAAAAGTGATGTAGAAACCAAAATGATAATCCGATCGTTTTAACACTTACACAACAATATTAATTGCAGTATATATCAGAATACGAAATTCGTCCGATCCGTTTAGCACTTTCAGATAATAATAGTAATGAAGATATGTAGCATTCAAGACATATTTGATTCCATAATTCTTTAAACCGTGGATGTGCCATTCAATTTTGTGCTGCAATTTTGAGGAAAATTTATATGGGCACTAGGTCCAAACATGGACCGATTTAAACCAAAATCAATAGGCTTCGTTCTTGGGCCGATATAAGTCGGTCTACCAAATTTCATCAAAATATCTTAATATTTGCGACCTGTAGCATGCGCACAACATTACATGGAGAGACAGACGGACGGACGGAAAAATTAAAAAAACATTACTGAAAATCAATAATGGAAATATATCGCCAATATGCGTTTTCGAATAAACTTACAGTACTGATTGCATAATTTGTATCATATTTTTTCATTAACTCGAGGTAAAAGTGTGTAAAAATCGCTCAAAAATAGCCAAAAAAGTTTTTGTTAACTTTGATCTCAATTTTCTCAAAAACCAGATGTGTTGGAAAAATTTGGAAACCAAATTCGGACTCAGCATGGAAAGGTTACTTGAAAATCTGTGGTCGCATGCCCAAAAATCCAAAAATTTGAAAATATTTATTAGCGAAAATGTGTGCGGTTTTTTGTTTATAACTTCCTTAGCACTCAAAAAAATTGATTCACGCGAACAGATTACTTCTTTTTAATGCATTTTAAATAAGTTAATCTATAAAAAATGTGTGCCACTGATTTAAAATTTTTCATTTTTAAAATCTGAAATCGACCTGTTTCGTAGATTTTCCCATATATATGTCATATCGTTTTAACAAATTATGTGCAGTTTTAGAGCCTTTTGTAATTAAAATTAGACTTAAAATGAACAAAAAAATATTTTACTTCACTAAAAATCTACTGTCTATTACAGAATTTTTTATTCTAAAAACATCAGATTTCATACACTTTTGATTTTTTTTTGCGATATTATTGCGATTTGCAAAGTTCATTTTTAAATCACAATATTTTCGTACACATTCAAAATCAGTTCATCGATAAATAATTGTAGAAAGACTCTGAAGGCATTATTTAAATATAAACTTTGAAAATTGCAGTAAGTTCGCAAAAAAACCAATAGTGAATGAAATCTGATGTTTTTGTAAAAAATTTCTGTAATAGTACAGTAGAATATTTTTTTGTTCATTTTAAGTCTTAATTTAATTACAAATAATTTGTTAAAGCAATATGACATATGTATAAATTTTGGACCTTTTGCTTTCCAAATTGGTTTTGATATTTAAAATCGGACTTCGCCTTATACTTAAATCCTTTTTTTTTAAAACCTTAAAAAATGTTAACTCTCAGCGACTATATTTGGAAAAGTTATTGAGATATTGATACACACTTAAGTTTGAAAAATAGGGCACGGAATTAGTCTTAAACTGTGTGATGCGTTTTCTTTCCGAAGCTATAGTTACTAAATTATAAATTTTTTATTGAAAAAATTGGCTGAAAAATTAAACAAAAAAAAAATCACGAATTGTGCAAAATCTAGAGCCAATTTGAAGAAACTGGTTGCAGATTCGAAATCAGCACTCACCAGTTTGTAGAGCTGTGTAATAAACAAGTTCAAACATAATTATAAAAAAACCAAAAATGTAAGAAAACGAAAGAAATCTGTACAAATATTTTCATTTTAAAATAGAAACAAAAGCAGCATCTTTCACTCGATTAATCATAAAGCCCTACATATCAATTGTAGCGGTAGCAGATTTTTCTGGTAAATCTGCAAAATAATTGCGTTTACTAGACACTCAATTGCTGCTCAAAATTCTAGTGAACGATTTCATCACACAGAAAAAAATCAAAAAAATTTACAAATGTCCCTTTAACCTAAAGTTAAATTTAAAATTTATGTGGCAAACAACAGAAAATGTGCCAGTTAAAGTCCCAGTTAGTAGCCAACAGGACATTTTATTAATGGGGGTTAGTAAGAAAAGTGTAGTCTTCACTAGATTAAGGAAATCATAGAGCGTTACACCGACCCTTTTTCTGGTAAACGAGCCCAATGATTTTTAATTAAATATGTGTTTTTATTTTTTTTTAGATTTTCCTATAAATAAAAATTTAAAAACGAAGATTGGGGAAATTATGGAATCAACTTGGAAAGACATTCGACGACAACTGATATTTTATATAGTGTGCTGTAGTGCAATCATCAGTAATTATTTTTGTATGGCTTTATTTTTAAATACATACCACTATATTAAAAATACTCCTAACTATAAGCATATACTACGTAAGTAAATATATCTGTGTTAAATTTTGATTACAACAGTCTTACTTTTTATACGTAAACTACACCCATCCCTCATATAACACGGTAGATATAAACGCAAAAGTTAAAAAATGTAAAAAAGGAGTTTCACTTTTTTAGATTGTTTTGTTAAATTTAAGTAAGAACGAGTAAAAAGGTTAAAGTCGGGCATGCCGACTATACAATACCCTACACCAGTCTGGTTAAAAGCCAACTAATGCTTGGATCCGAAATTCGAATGGGTTAAAATGGGGTTGTGTCAAAATTTTCTATAATGTGAGTCAGCGCACCAAATTTAATTAAAATATCTTAATATTTGCGATCTGCAGTTTGTAACCAAGCCAATTTTGGGGGGACCCTTATATGGGCACTAGGTCTAAACATGGACGTTAACCAAAATCAATAGGCTGAGTTATTGGGCCAATATAGGTCTGTGTACCAAATTTCATCAAAATATCTTAATATTTGACAGTATAATTTTGGTAGGACCCTTATATGGGCACTAGGTCTAAACATGGACCGATGTTCACCAAAATCAATAGGCTGCGTTATTGGGCCAATATAGGTCTGTGTACCAAATTTCATCAAAATATCTTAATATTTGCGACCTGCAGCGTATAAACAGTATAATTTTGGTAGGACCCTTATATGGACACTAGGTCTAAACATGGACCGATGTTCACCAAAATCAATAGGCGTCGTCCATGGGCCGACAGAAGCTGGTGTACCAAGTTTCATCAAAATATCTTAATATTTGCGACCTGTAGAGTGCGCACAAGAATGCATGGACAGACAGACAGACAGACGGACGGATAGACGGTTAAATGGAAATAAAAAAAATTCTGAGCCGATCGGTATACTATAAGGTGGGTCTAGGACTAATATTTTTTGGTGCTACAGACATCAGCACAAACTTATAATACCCTGACCACATAGTGGTGTAGGGTATAAACATAATTGACCTGCTGCACACAAGTAAACTTACTCGCCAACATACAAAAAATCATAAAATATGTCGTTACATATAATCTTACCAGTGTTTAAAAAATTTTGAGTCTAAAAATAGATTTCAAAAAATTTAAAAAAAATCTAGAAAATTATTTTCTATGTGAAATAATGATAAAAATAAGTCATTATCAGTAACTCATTAGTAGTCCAAAAAATAATGATATGTAGTCCAAAAAATAATGATATGTCATTACCGTTTCTACACTGGGATGAAGAAAGCTGCGAGATATAGATTTTGTTGATACACGCTTTTTTTCAAATTTTGCTGTTTTCTTAGCGTAAAATTAATTTTAAACTTTAAACGCGTTTTCCCACAACCCTGAGTTCAAAAACGGCTGCCACTGTACAGCCAAGGCGAGTTAACCGATTTCGATCCGGGGTTTTTTGTTTCGTAGGCAACAAAAAACTCTAGTCCTTATCGTGGCCCTTTTTTTGAATTTTGGTCAAATAAATTTTATATCCCCGAGCAAATGTGTTTTTTCTTGCCTTTTTTTTTGAATTTTTAAATTTGTGTGGTAACTTTGTTAAAAAAATTTTTAAAAATAAAAATCGGGCCACGATAAGGACTAGAGAATTTATTTGGGATTAAGAATCGCTTTACATTTAAGGTCTAATGTATATTGATTTTTTCAAATAACGTTAATTGTATTAAACATTAGTGCTGGTAAAAATATGAGTAGTGGGTATCGAGTATCTAGTATTTGTCTTTTTTTTGGGTACTCGATACTTAAAACTACTACTAGATATTTTCAGAGTTGCATTTTTGACGGAAAATATATATTAAATGTGACTCCGCTAAAATATTTACCACAAAAATGTAATTCCGCTATAATATTTATCACAAAACTACAACTCTGCTAAAAAAAAGACGATTTTTCAAGAGAAGGAAAAAACTGTTTTATTTCTAAATTCCTTAAATATGAAGTAATCTGTCTTCCACAATATTTGTTAAATATGACTACCGAATTTTACATATAAAATATATAACATTTTACATTATTCGAGACACTATAGATCATTTTGTCCGATAGAGCGTATTTCAACTGAAATTTTCGAATATTTTTATGCCGATAGAGCGTATTGCAAAATAATAAATATTTATTTTTATACCCTATACCACTATGTGGTCAGGGTATTATAAGTTTGTGCTGATGTTTGTAACACCAAAAAATATTGGTCCTAGACCCACCTTATAGTATACCGATCGGCTCAGATTTTTTTTATTTCGATTTAACGATGTCCGTATGTCCGTCCGTCCGTCTGTCTGTCTGTCCATGCATTCTTGTGCGCACTCTGCAGGTCGCAAATATTAAGATATTTTGATGAAATTTGGTACACCGACTTATGTGGGCCCAAGGACGAAGCCTATTGATTTTGGTTAACACCGGTCCATGTTTAGACCTAGTGCCCATATAAGGGTCCCCCCAAAATTATATTGTTTATACGCAGCAGGTCGCAAATATTAAGATATTTTGATGAAATTTTGTACACAGACCTATATCAGCCCAAAGACGAAGCCTATTGATTTTTGTTAACACCGGTCCATGTTTAGACCTAGTGCCCATATAAGGGTCCCCCCAAAATTGGCTTGGTTACAAAATGCAGGTCGCAAATATTAAGATATTTTAATGAAATTTGGTTCGCTGACTCACATTATAGAAACTTTTGACACAAGTCCCATTTTAACCCATTAGAATTTCGGATCCAAACATTAGTTGGCTTTTAACCAGACTGGTGTAGGGTATTGTATAGTCGGCATGCCCGACTTTAACCTTTTTACTCGTTTTTGTTATAATTCAGGCCCAAAAGCATTAGCAGCTGCTAATATAGTTGATGTTTCGTCTGCATTTCACATGTTCCTTGGACCGGTTGAGAATATTATTTTGAACATGACGAATTTATATGGTGTGCGAAAGTACAAAGACGAATGGGAAAACATTGATTTGGACACTCTGCACGCATACTTTGGATTGTTGCTGCTTTCTGGTGTGTATCGGTCATACATTGAATGTGTCACTAAACTGTGGAATGAAGAAACTGGCCGGCCAGTATTTAGAGCACCAATCTCTTTGAAAATGTTCAAGCGTATCCATGGTTGCATTCGATTTGATGACCGCGAACAACGTATGGCCAACACTGCATCTACAAGTACTTCTGTTCGTGACAAATTGGCACCGATTCGAAATGTATACGATAAATGAAATCATAATTTGAAAGCTGTATTCATACCAGGAAAAAACATTACCGTAGATGAACAGTTAGTTCCGTATCGTGGGCGATGTCCGTTTCGTCAGTATATTCCATCCAAACCGGCGAAATATGGCATCAAAATTTGGGTGCTATGCGACTCAAAAAGCTGGTATGCATACAACACATAAATTTATGTTGGTCGGAATCGTAATGCTTTTTCACTTCGTATGAATTGGCAGAAGATTTGCATAAGAATCGCATGACTATTTTGGGAACAATAAGGAAAAATAGGACTGAAATTCCTTCAGTTCTACTCGACATGCGTCAAAAGCGAATTTATCATACAGAAGTTGTATATGAACATAAATTGCAAGCAGTTATGTTGTCATATGTTCCTCGCCGGTACCGATTTGTGACATTGCTCAGTACATACCACAATGTTGTCAGCATAAATGAGAATAGTGAACAGAAGAAACCTAACATCATTGCAGACAACAATAAAACCAAGAGTGGAGTTGATACTATGGATCAAATGGTGCCTACGTACACATGCAAACGAAAAGTCAATCGGTGGTCAATGGCAGTATTTTTTAACATGCTTGAGGTTAGTGCGTTGAATGCATTGCATTGTTCCCGAATTGGAAAAATTCTAAAACGAACTATAATATTCGTCATCGCCTTTTTATCGAGGAGCTTGGATTGAATCTCGTTGAAAAACAGATCACTAAACTTAAAAAACAACCTCAAAGTAATGATGCTTCCAGTGTTATTCAAAGATTTCGGGAGATCCGCCATTTACCAAGTACATCAAAACGAGGCCGATGCTACATCTGCACATATAAAAATAACAAAAATCTTTTTGCTACACGCTGTAAAAAGTGTAGAAATTTCATTTGTGCTGAACATAATTTCAATTTATGCGAAAAATGTACAAATAATTGACAAAAGTTAAAAATTCAATTTTTTTTTTTAATATCTTCTCTATATATAAAAGAATAACGTGACTGACTGACTGATTGACTGACTGACTGACTAACTGACTCAACATCGCCCAGCCCAAACCGCTGAAGCTAGGAAGTTGAAATTTGGTATGTAGGTTCCTCTTTCGGCGTAGACGTCCGCTAAGACGGGATTTTTGGAAATTCCTACCGGAACGGGCAAAAAGGGGAAAAGACTCCCCCTTGACGGCCTGCCAAAACCCCTTTGGCTAGAAAGCTGAAATTTAAGATATGTGTTCCTTCGAGTAGGGGTTAACTTTTCTGGAAAGTGCTTTCTAGACTTTTGGACAGGGACGTTGTAAAAATGGGGGTTAAAAAGGGTACTTTTTTTGGAAAGAGGTACCTTTTTCCAAAAAAGTACCTTTTTTCAAAAAAAAGTACCTTTTTCCAAAAAAGTACCTTTTTCCAAAAAAAGTACCTTTTTCCAAAAAAAAGTACCTTTTTCCAAAAAAAGTACCTTTTTCCAAAAAATTTACCTTTTTCCAAAAAAAAGTACCCTTTCCAAAAAAGTACCTTTTACAAAAAAATTACCTTTCTCCAAAAAAAGTACGTTTTTCCAAAAAAAGTACGTTTTTCCAAAAAAAGTACGTTTTTCCAAAAGAAGTACCTTTTTCCAAAAAAAATACCTTTTTCAAAAAAAGTACAAATAAAGTACTTTGTAAAACCAAAGTATCTTTTTCCAAAAAATTTCGCTTTTTTCAAAAAGTACCATTTAAAAAATATCCATTTAAAAAAATATAATTTTAAAAAAAATTACCTTTTTTCCTCCCCCCACGGATATCTCCACTAAAACAAGGTTTCTTGATATTCGGCATAGACATGCGCTAAGACGGGATTTTTGGAAATTCCTAATGGAACGGGCAAAAAGGGGAAAAGTCTCCCCATTAACAGTCTCACAAATTGGAAAAGTGCCTGCCCAAACCCCTGGAGGTAAGAAGTTGAAATTGGTATAAACGTTCCTCCACTGTAGTAGACATCGACTAAGTTTGTATTTTTGGAATTCCCTACAGGATATCCCAAAACAAAATTCGGTATGTGAGTTCCCCCTTCTGTGTAGGCATCAGCTTAGACGGAATTTTTGAAATTCCTATCGGGAGGGGAAATAAGGGGAAAAGTCTCCTGCTTGACGGCCTGCCCAATCCCTTTTGGCCAACCTAAAATTTTAAATATGTATTCCTTGGAGTACGACTAACTCACCGGCAACGTAATTTTTCTATTTTGGAAAAGGAACATAGTAAAAATGGTGGTTGAAAGGGATAAATGTCCCCAATAACGCTGAGGCAATGAAGTTGAAATTTGGCATGAATGTTCCTCATCCATCGCAGATAGCCGCGAAGATGGAATTTTTGAAAATTCATAAGCTAGGATGTTGAAATTCCCTGTCGATGGATTTTCGGAAATTCCTACCGAGAAGGGCACAAATAGTAAAAGTTGGCTAGAAACCTGAAATGTAAAACATATGTTACTTGGAGTATGGGCTCACTTACCGGAAAAGTGCTTTTTGGACAGGGACATTGCAAAAATGGGGATTAATGAAGCGAAAACTGCCGCATAAAGGCCTGCCCAAACCGCTGGAGGTAGGAAGTTGAAATTTGGTATTAAAGTTCCTCCTCTATTGTAGACATCCGCTAAGATGAGATTTTTTGAAATTTCTACAGGTAGGGTCAAAAACAGGAAAAGTCTCCCCCTTAACGGCCTGGCCAAACTGCTGGAACAAGGGAGCTTAAATTCGGTATTTGGGTTCCTTCTCCAACGTTGACGTCCCCTAAGATGGTATTTTTGGAAATTCATACCGGGAGGGGTAAAAAGGGAAAAAACTTCCCCCTTGACGGCTTGGCCAAACTGCTGGATATAGAGACCTAAAATTATGTATGTAGTAGGTTCCTCCTCCAACGCAGACGTCCTCTAAGACGGAATTTTTGGAAAATCCTACCGGGAGGGGTAAAAACGGAATAATTCTCCCCCTTGATGGCCTAACCGAACCCTTCGGCTAGAAACCTGTAATATATAATATGTTTTCCTTGGAGTATGGGCTAACTTATCGACAAGGCATTTCTAGGACTTTGGACAGGAACGTGGTAAAAATGATGGTTCAAAAGGGGAAAATTGCCCTCCCCCCCGTTAACGTCTGCGCCTTTAACAAGAAACCTAAAACTTAAAGAACAAGTGTATATGAAACACTAAAATTAAGAAACTAAATAGAAAACGAGTGGAATTGAAACACTACACAAGTGGAATGAAATGGATATAAACGTTGAACGAGTGGAATTGAAATTATAGACAATGCAAATGGATTGGAGGAGGGAATTACCTGTTCAAACACTATCCACGGAATATGAAACTTAAGTAGCATTGAAACATACTCTCCAAAAAGTTAAACAAATTTTCTAAAAGAGAAAAAACCTTAGAAAAGGAATGGAACTTATATTTTCCGATATTTAAACTTCATGTAACGAAGCACCGGTGGAAGAAACCGACGCAGTAAATTTTCTAAATGAATTGGTGAATTTACTTGAATTGCCAGGTCTACCTTTACATAAACTGGAATTAAAAAAAAAAAACTTTAAGACACGCTAACAACCCTGCTTTACGTTATTTATTTTCATTCAAAACACAAATGAACAAAACTACTTACGGGTCTATCTACCTAAGTTCGCACTTTACCAAATTATCTGAACATACACACGTATATTGCAATTTAGTATGGATTCATTACTAACAATCCACTTTCATGAGAAAAAGTGATCAAATATTTATTTATTTTAAACCCATTGTTGTGTAGAATTATTTATTTGTGGTGGCTGGGAGAAGGCTTTTATTATAAAAACTGTACTTTAAATAAAAAGCAAATTAAAAAAAAATTGTTCCCCTAAACTTTAAGGCACGCTAACAACGTAGCGGGCTGTGCCCGCTAGTATAACATATTAAAGCATATCCTGACACATTAAATTTAAATGTATGTTATTTAAATTATATTTTGCACCGTGTCAATGTGCTTTTAAGATGAATGAGGGGAGTGTTAATTGATCTCTTATTTTGGTAAATGAATGTTTCTTAGTTTGACTATAGATCATAAATTAATATCACTTTCTGTTTAAATTATTTTTCAAATTAAAGAAAGATGATACAACCTTTACAAGTAAATTACAAAGAATAAAAAAATTTGAAACAATTCGATAATTTGAAAAATAATTTAAACAGAAAGTGATATAAATTTATGATCTAGAGTCTAACTAAAAAAAACATTCATTTATCAAATAAAAGATAAACCATATATACCCCTCATTCGTCTTAAAAACACATGACACAGTGCAAAATATAATTTAAATAACACACATTTAAATTCAAATTTAACGGTTCGTTGTAATTCAAAAATCTGATGTTTATCATACACAGAGTTGAATAGAACCAGCTGAGATACTTTAAAAATTAAGGTTCAAAGCAAAAAAGTGTAATAATGACAAAGGATAAAAATAACATTGTTAGATTTCGTTGATGTTAGTCTAAGTTGTGTTGTTAACATATTCGATTTGCTTTCAATTTTCACAAAAGTAGACGATTATCAAATTATTAACCCGTCAAGGCAAACGACACTGATGATGGCTTTGTAGTGAAATACGTAAAGGGTGAACACACCAAAATCGCAACACTTTGGAAAACTTATAACTTACTCAAAAAAATTTATATATTTCGAAATTCAAATACCCTGAGTAGGCCATGCCCTAAATTTCATGTGTGAGAAATTTCATTCGAAATTGAGTTTTAGTTTCGTCAAAAATTACCACCGAGTATGAAACGAAGCAAATTATTTTGCACGAATATATAAAAAATCCGGTTCTCAGTGCGCGTAAAATTGCAAAAAATGTAAAAGTGCAAAACTCGACAGTTTTCAGGGTTTTAAATCGCTAGAGAGAAGGTCTGGCAAAGCTGTAAATTGACAATGAAGTCCAAGTTTCCAAAAAAATACATGGTTTGGCAAGCCATTTGCTCCTGTGGTCGTAAAAGCAGCCCTTTCATCACATCTGGAACAATGAACGCTCAAATTTATCGGGATGAGTGCCTCAAAAAGCGTCTTCTGCCATTTATTAAGAGTCACGTCACCAAACCACTGTTCTGGCCGGACCTGGTAAGCTGCCAATATGCCAAGGACAGATTGCAGTAGTACAATGCAAATAAAATCGATTTTGTACCTCGCGACTGCAATCCACCCAATAGCCCAGAGCTACGCCGTATTGAGGAATATTGGTCAATAGTGAAGGGGATATTGAAGAAGACAGGTGAACTGGTAAAAGATATTGCAGAATTCAAAACCAAGTGGTTGTCGACGTCGCGAAAAGTCGATGGTGCACTCATTGAAAAGATGATGGCGCATGTGCAACAAAAAGTCCGATTAGTTGCATATGGAACAAATAATAACTAATATTTTAATATCTTTATTACCTCTAAACTTCAGAGTATTCGAATAAAATTATTTCAAAGCCATCTAGTTTTTTTCTGGTATTAGTTTCTAAGTGTCGCAGTTTTGGTGTGTTCACCCTTTATTATGTCTTGCTGGCCTTATCAAATTCTATCAAAAATTTTTATTCTTTGTAATGTACACTCTAATAAATTTTTGTTGAAATCTACTCTTTTCAATGTAGGTAACTTGATACCTACTATAAATTGGGCAAAAATAGGCATTGTGTTTAAAATTAAAATATGTAGACACATTGTGTTTAAAAATAATAGAAACAATGTGTTTAAACGTACGTTTTTAATTGTATCAAAAATTCTTAGAGACATTATAATTTTGTTTAAATTTAAGTTGTTTGTGTCTAAAAAAAACTATTTTATAAGCGTGAACCTATATTTAAGGTATTTAGAAACACTCATAAAATGCGTATATACACATATAAAATGTTTTTTTATTTAATACTGTGCCTTTTAGTTTCTCAAAATAAAAGAAATGCTTTTTCAACGAAATAATTGCTTTATTAAGAAAATAAATTCATAAAAAGAAATAAAATCGTATCAATATTAAATTTCTCAAATAACATTATAATAATACTCTAAAACTGATAAAAATATTATTTAAAACATGGGATTTGTTTTAATTAAACTAAGAATTTTTTGAAATTTTCAAATAATTTTATTTTCATATATAATTGTTATACACAAGTATCCCAAATCGTAAGTACGCACAATGTGAAGTACACGAAATCGACTACATTGTGTGGGTTTACCCGTTTTTCTAAAGGGTTATATTGTTTTTTGCTACCCGAACGAAACATGGATATGTTTTGTAGAGTTAGTGAAATTTCTGAAGGATAAATTATATTAAAAACGTGGAGAAAATTATTGTTATGTTGATTTCCTCCATTAAATCAGCTTTTTCATCCAAGACGAGTTGTTTCTCCGTTTTCCAATTCTAAATAAAAGAAAGTTTTCAATCATTATTATGAAATGTAATTCGGTAAACCAATAATATGCATTTAGTTACTTTTTTAACACCGTGTCAGTTTCAGTTTAATCAGTGTCGGATTTGGCTTAACAAATACCCAAAAAATGCAATTTTCGAAAAAATGTAACTAGGTCCAGGTATGGGGAAGAATATAACTGCTTAAAAATAAATTAGGGAGTCATATATCGTGGGAAGTAAGCTGACCATATTCAGAAAACTTAAAAAGTTCGAAAAATTTTATGGAAATAGCTGTGTTAAGTCGACAAATCGAAAAACCTTAGTCGTGCTTAATAGCCTTAAATAGCATCTATCCTACAAAAAATATGTACCTTAAGGCAATTCTCACCTATGCTACAGATACGATTACATGGCACGATTATTCAAATACCCATTTCGATATTTTAATGAACACCTTACAAGAAATATTAAGTTTTCAGGTATTATATTAAACATATGAAGGGCGTATTGTAAGAACTAGAAATCTACACTTCTTGTTTTCTGGTTTTTCGCTATCTTCTGGTTATGATGCAGGTTTAATAGAAGTCTCAGTTAAATACTTTTCACAAATATCAAGAATATAATAGTTATGCAATAGTGCTATTTTCTAAATGTTTTCAAATGTTAAAGGTAGATAATCAGCAAAAATAAAATGTGGCAAATTGGTAAAATAAGTCGTTCATATTAAAAAAATATTTTATTCACGAGTTTTCTATCCCGTTTAAATGTGCCTTTAAAGTACACGAGAAAAGAAAAACTTTGATACCCATATTGCCGATGTCGCGAATTCAGGGTTGCCACGTAGTTACTTGATATATTAGTATGGAAAAAGTCACATTAAAGCCGAACGATAAAAAATATAAAAAGAATTCAAACTCTTTCGATAAATTATAGATAGATTCAAATTAACACCAGCAACAATTTTCCATGAGAATGAGCTATACGGAAAGTAATAATTGAATACAATGGTTGGACATGTCCATTTCATTTCGATGACGGTAAACGCGACTACAAAACTTTCATTCAACACACAATTTAACCCATTTTTAAATACCTAAAAATGAGATTATTTTTTCTCCTTTATATATCCGAATGTAATTAACATCAAAGAAACTCCATCGGGATACGAATGATTCTTCAACTCTACTCGGTAGTGGGTCAGAATTGGATATATCGTTATCATTAAGCGCAGTTATAATTTCTTGAATAAACAGCGAACTCTTATTTTGCCACACTACATGAAACTGTTGTTTTCGAATAAGATTAATTAAAATTTTCAACTTGTAAAAAAATAGTATTTGTTTATAAGTAATAATGTAAAATACCACTGTTATATTTCATATCAGTACCGCCGTTTTTAAGTACTAATTTACTCGTATGACCATGGATTCCTAACGTATTTTCTGTAAAAATTACCAAAAAATACAAATTTTTAAAAATATATTATCTGAACTTTATTACACAACTAAACAAAATTTAAGTTTTTGCAAGACCTCCACTTGCAAATAAATAAATTGTAGTACGTCAAATTCTACTCCTTAAGATAAAAAAGTTTTCGATAAATCACTGTTTTTATATTTGTTCATATATAATTTTTTCGAATTCTGAATTAAAGTTTATTTATAGAAATATGTAAGAAGATAAAAGAATGGTTTCGACCAAAAATAATTAAAAAACAGCATTTTTTCGAAAACAGTTCAATATAGAAAATTTATTGCAAAAATTGCTTAGCAATGAAGCAATAGAAAGTTTTATCTCAACGGATCTTTGGGATAGCCAAAATTGGGTAAAACGCCCCAAAAACTCCCATATCGATAATAGGTATCCCTACTTATCGAGTTTTTAATTGCGGATATTTTGTAAATTGAACATGATCATAGAAAAAATAATGCTAATTTGGTGTTTGTCTTTATGTCAAAATATATCTGTAGTTTTCTTCAATAACTTCGTATCTTCATTTTTATCGATTTTGCTTAACCTTTATCGCATTTTTATCAGTCAATATAAGATATTTTTTCTCATAATTTTATCTCATGCAGTACGCAGTTATTGCAGAATACCACTGATACTAAATATCTTTTAAATCACATCCTGATATTTGACACCTTCGAAATATAAACTCATTGGGGCCCTCACTCCTTTAACGATTTTCAACTTTAACAGACTCAGCAAAAGAACTAAAACCAGTTTTCACCACACATAAAGGCGGAACAGAAAATATGTCATCCAATAGTCTAGTGTTGAACACATTGCCTTCAAAATTAAATAGTTCGTTAACATGCATTTTTTGGTTTTAGAAAAGTTTATACCTTCAATAATTGGATCAAGTAATGAAGAATTCGGAATGAACGCTTTTCATTTAGCTGTCCCATCTCCACACAACCCATGGATACATAGCCTTTATCTAAAATTAAAGAATTTTATTTGAAACTATATATTTTTATAAACAGTCTTTTACTTACAATATTTTCTTGCATTTAGCAAATACCGCTCTTTAATGACGAAAACAATGATTTGTAGTAGAATAAATGTGCTTATTATTTATATTTTATTTGTTTTTCAAATTTGCAAGTTTTTGAATTCGCAAATATGCATTTTATTGTATTTTTATCGATTTTATATTTTTTTTTCAACTTTTGACTAAATAATTTGACTTTTCACACTACTCTTTTATATTTAGAACTTTTACACATTAAATGCCTATTTTTGTAAATTACACACATTATGTCTAACAATAATTTGTTAATGCCTAAATATTTATTAACATGTTTATAAACATTTCTATTGCTACATTTTGTGTTTACTTTTTCTAAAATAATGTGTACGTAAATATAATACACATTTTATGCATACTTTTAAGCACAGTGTGAATTTTTTAACAAAACTTTACGATATTTAAAGTAGTGAATTTATATGTTGTTTTTAGAGTGTACTTGTGAAGGTTGTATCATCTTTCTTTAATTTGAAAAATAATTTAAAAAGAAAGTGATATTAATTTATGAACTAGAGTCAAACTAAAAACAACATTCACTTTATTTATTTATTTTACTTATTTATTTTATTTCTTTTGGTAACATCTACAGCAAAACATGAGTCTTAAAGTAGTAGATGTACTAAAATTGTTATATAAACATAGTTTTCATTATTTAAATTAATAATAGAAAAAATTAGACAAAAAGAAACAGATTTAACTTATACAATTTTCTAAATACAATAAGTTATATAAATAAAATTATAAAAATAAATTAAAATTTTTAACCCATTTTTTGCCAACGTGCCTTTAGATATATCCACTTTCAAAAATTGTCTTTTTAGACAGGAACGAAATTTGAAAGTTAAATTAATTAACTAAAATATTTCCCTTCGTTCATTTATATTTTTTTTTATTTTTTATTTTATCATTAAAAAACAAAAAAAATCATTAAAAACAAAAAATCACCTCTCGCCAACTAGAAGCGGTTACCGACAATGAAGCAATAGTTTATTCAAAAAATACTGAACATTTCATTTTAAAATGCAAAAGGGCGTAACAACAAAAAAATTCAAAATCGAGTTTTTTATTGATTATGATGCACTAGACAAAATTACATGTCCCTACAAAATTTTGAAGTTATATGTCAACAAATAACGATTTTACGAACGAAATTCAAAGGCCGTAACAACAAGTGTATGAATTTCAAAAACAAAAAGGCGTAACAACACACTTGTATAAAAAAGTAATTCTTTTTATTTTTGAATAACTAAGTTCGCTTAGATTTTTTTTGTCAATTTGTGTTTGTAATTTTTTCGTTTGATGTTAACGAACATATTTCGAGTGAGTGCACTCAAAAAAGTTTGACAGTTACTACATGACAGTTGTTTGTACAGTAATCAGTAGTTGTCGTTTTTAACAGAAATTACAGATGTTTTTCTATACAAAAATGCAAAACAACTTTTATGACGGTTCTTTAAGAAAACACCTAACGAAAAGTACTGTAATTTCGTAACAGATTTTAAAATCAGTTATTTTTAATATAGTATTTTTACAGTAAACAGTAGTTTTTGTTTTTTAAAAAATAAAAAATTTCGTTGAATTTTAAAAATTCTTGTTTAATTTATATTTGTAAATTAATAGAAATTAAAAAAAATGTTAGAATTAAGAAAAAAGATTACAAAAAAATATGCATATATCGAAAATAAAAAACTAAATAAAAATTAGTGACAAAATTTCATTCTGAAAAATTTTTATCTTCAGATATTTCATAAATTATTGGACATTTTTAATTTCTGATATTACCAATATTTTTCTTATTTTTTTCTCATAATTTAGATTTTTTTGCTTCTTTATTCACATTTAAAATTTTTTTTCTGCGAAAATTGCCTTATATTCCTGTGTGCTACCTACCATTGCATCATATCGTAATTGATGCAATTGTTTTGTCCGATGTCCGGTTCGGACATCTTATAACCTTGTTGCATCTAGTTCATAAAATATCTAGAAATAGGACTACCGTATAGGATACGAAAAATGTATAGCCCCCCCCCCCCCCTTGAGTGAATCCTGGAGCGCCTGTACATACCCAAAGATAAAAAAATTTCGAAGAAGAAATGGGAACATCTCAAATCTTTACTTCCTATAGATTGTCATTACTTTTATGACAACATTTCATTTGAAAATTAAATATAATTTTTTAACATTCTATACTGAATTATTGTTTCTTTTTATGTAATGAATTATTACATACGCTCATAAAAAAAAAGTTAGTACAAAAGTCTGTTAAACGCGTTCTAATTCAGTTGAACTAATTTTTCCTGTTGTTTTCGTTTAAATCCGTTGTTTAGCTAAAGTTGTCAGTTATCCAATTTTACCACAAAAAGATATTTCTCCTGTACTTGAACTAATTTTTCCTCCTGATATTTAATAATTTTTTTATAAATGATTTTGACAATGTTATCAGCTAATATAGATAAATTTATTGGCAACTTTTTTAATATTTTTGTTTTCAAAAGAAAACGATAGGGGCGCTAGAGTATAGTGATTGATGGTGCTTGATGGTGAATTGTGTATTTGTGAGTTTGCCGACCAATACAAATTAGAAAATTTCTAGTAAGTGTATTTTAATGTGTGCGATGAGTCATCATTGATGACGCTTACCAATACAAATAAAAATAATATGGCGCTTGTTAGGAAAGTTCTAGTAAATAAAATAATATGATACGAGCATGTTTTCTCTTGTTTCTGTTAGTCAGCAAAGGAACGCAAAAGAAAACGGAGGTATGCTGGACATTAACATTTCGCAGTTAAAATTGTATTTAAAAAATAAAATAATAGAGGTTTCTTTTATAATATAAACTTTAACATTTTCATCTAAATTCGACCCAGAGGTAGACGAAAAAAAGGAACCAAATAATACAACTCCAGCGGATGTTTAACACATTGGTAAGAAAATAAAAGTGATATATAGTGCAAATAGTGTTTTTGGATTGTGTAATTTATTTGAAAATAAAATTAACAATATTTACATTAATTTGTTTTTATTCAATTAATAACAAAAAGTGATCGTAATTTTAGCAGCATGTTTTGCAGATTTCAACTGACCCACTTTCATTTCTATTAAACGAAAATTCTTCTAAATTTTTGAATGTTGGCTGAATTTTTTACCTGTTTATAACCAACTAAAATTTAGCAGAAAACATGTGCTGATTTCAGCTGAGTAATTTTCATTTCCATTAAAAAACATTTCTTAAAAATTATTGTATTTGAACTAACTTTTTTACCTAAAATTTAGGTCACCTAAATTTAGCAGACCATGATTCTCAACATCATTGAAATTTCTGCTGACGCAAATTCAGGTACTATTTCCTGTTATTTTAGCAGAATTTTTAACTATTTGTACGGTCTTTTTTTTATGAGTGTACATATTTAATAAATTTAATATTTTTAAAGTTTTTTTATCATTTGAAATATTAAATTAACAAATATTTTAAAATATTTATGTACTATGAAAATAAATTTTAATAAATTTTGTTATTGTTACGTCTTTTTGTTTCAGAAAAGCCAATGTCAAAAAGACGTAACAACCATAACTTGAAGAATATTAACAAAAAATAAAAAAAATCTTCAGAAGTAAGTCTTTAGTCGTGTTTTAAGCAAGAGAAAAAAATATGTCCTTTAAATCTAAAATATCTTTAATTCTACAAAGTTTTTTGCTTCTCCTGTAAAAAAATAAAAATTGTGGTTACGCCCTTTTGCATTTTAGGTGACGATTTATAAATTATGAATATCGTCGGCTTGTCTGCAAGTAGTGCTATTTTTTGTTTTTAAGGAGAGCGGAAAATCCAATTAATATTATCCTTTTAAGATACTTGATTGACATCATATGCCCTAATAATGATTTTAGTAAATGAGGTCGTGAATCACTACACTAAGATAAAAAAGTTAGTAAAAAAATTTGTAAACAGTTTCCAATCGCACTTTACTATTTTTATACTGATTTTTAGTACAATTTGTTTTTTTAGTAATCATTTTTCCTATTCTCACGAATTACGGATTTTTTTACTAATTCTCGCTGCTGATTTCAGCAAAACATTTAACTAATTTCTCAAAACCGAGTGCTAAATTTAGCAGAAAATATACTAATTTAAAATTTGTTTTTTGATTTTTTATAATTCTTATTTAGTTTATATTTGTTACTATTGATATATTCTTAGTTTGGAAATAACACTCAGAAAATTGTATTGTATCTCCAATGCGTAAAAACTAATAAATGGAGAACCGTTTGCAAATTTGACTCCAAATGGGTAATTATACGCTTGTTACAATCGAAAGAAAAAAAAATTATTATTTTTTTTTTTTAGATTTTAGAGTTTTTTTATTTTTTAGTACACTTTTTTGCTAATTTCAGCAGATTAATTTTAAATTACAGTTTACAACAATTTACTGAAATTTAGTAGCTGCAACTAATTATTTACACTAATTTCGTTGTACTAAAATTATGATATTTAGTAAGTTTTTTAACTGATTTTAGCAAATCGATTTTGAATTGCAGTTTACATGAATTTTTCTAAAATTTAGTAGCGGCTACTAATTTTTTCTACTAATTTTATTGTACTACAGATCAGCAGGCATGTGTTGCTAAAATTAGCAAAAAATACCGCTGACCTCAAAACAGTTAAATTTCCCTTAAAGATTTTAATTTTTTCCCTGCACTCATGTGGTCCAAATTACCAGCACCTTAAAAATATCGGGTCATAAATAAAAAACCTGCAAGCTTTCATAATATTTGCTTATATGTGTTGCCTGTACCGTAAAAAAAAAAACAATTATTTTGATGAAAGCTATTACTCCATAAAATATTAATACTATTTTATCTATCTTGCGGAAAATTACTTAGGAACTAAAAGAATCCTTGAAGAAATTTTTTCTCGATTATCAGCAGTTCATTTAAATTTCTATTTAACGGCCTACTGTATATTTCACGAACAAATTCATTAATACTCAAAAGACCTGTTCATATTTGTATAGCACACATTTTAATTAAGTCACCACTGTTAATTTTTTTCTTTTTGAATTTGTCTTTCTCATTATAGCATATCCATCAGTTTATCCAATATGGGAAGAAAAAGGCATGTCATTTCCATATTATCCAATACAAATGTTCCTGTGTAGTTCTGCAGATTATATTGCCGGCATGTGTAAGTAAAATGATTTTATAGCCATGATGTCAAAATACACTGGCTAAAATCTATGACTATTATTTACCTCTTACTGCGATTACATATTTTGTGTGTTCTTAATGATGTGTATTTCTAGGTGCTGTTAGTTTTGATGGGGTTTTTATAGTTCTATGCGTCCATGGTGTTGGTCTCATAAAAATACTAAATATTATGCTTGAAAATGCCACATCACCTGATGTACCCCAGGAAAGACGTGTTGAATATTTACGTTATTGTATATTTCAATATCAACGTGTATATGAGTGAGTGAATGTAATATTATTCAACAGTACACTCACAAGATATTTACAGTTAAGGTTTAAAGGGCATTTAAACAATAAACCAGTTAAGTTGTTTTTCAATGAATTAATATAAAATTACCAGAGATGGGAGTAATTAATTACTTTGTAATGACCAGGGCAAGGACTTTCATGAACTAAAAAATCGAAAATATGCGCTTAAAATATGCACTATAAAATGGAAAATATGCATTTAAATATGCATTTGTAACGAAATATGCACTAAAAACCAAAAAATAGGCAATGAAAAATAAATGTTTTTTTAATTATATTTATTAAAAACTAACATAAACGTAAAAATTCAGGTGTCGGTTACAATAAGCTTGTTCGTTTACTTACTACAAGTTACTATATTTACTACAGCTGGAAAAATTCAATACAAAAAGTAAACAAAACTTTGCAATTGTAGTAAAAGTAGTAAGAAATTCGTGTAAACGAACGCACTGAATATATCTTCAAGTCCACATAGTTAAATATATTTTTGTGTGTGGCATTTTACCTGAAAAAAACTTTATTATAAAATAGAACTTAAATATGTTTACTATAAAATCGTACTAACTTTCATAACTCAGAGAAAAAAGTGGCAGAAATTAATGCTCGGGGACAAGTTTCCTTAAAATAATTTTTATAAAATTTTTCAACTTTCTGTTTGTGAGCAATAACACTCGAAAACGTTAATTTAAAATTACATCTATAAACAATGTGTTAGTGGATGACAACATATTGTATACTATGTGTTTCTCTTTCTAATGTGGTGTTATATTACCAAAAGAGCTACCAAATAATTAATTCTTTAGAATTTTTTTTAGTTTTAAAGTATGAATTCTTAAATCGAATTTCATATTTAAAAATATTAAAAAATATGCAATAATGTGCAAAATATGCAAAAATATGCAATGAAAATCACAAAATATGCAATAAAATATGCACTTAAATGCAAAATATGCAAAAATATGCATTTATAACAAAATATGCAACAACAAATCGATGCCATTTTTTTGCAAATTCTTTGATTCGGAAAAGTATTTGGTCAAAATCATTTTTGGGCCACTGACTACAAACATGCATTTGCATGAATGTCCTTGCCCTGGTAATGACCATTGCGGGTTTTCATTACCATTGAATCTATAAAATGAAAATTAAAAAAAAAATTCATTACCATTGCAAAATGTAATTGCAATTAAAAAAATGTTCATTTCATTTGTTTTTATAATTTTCATTACATTACGCAAAAAAACAAAAAATCGTTTTAATTTTTTCTACACTATGTAAACAAATGAATTTTCATTACCATTACTTATCATAATGATGAAAAAAACGTTTTGTTCTTTGTTCTACACTGAACAGTTTTCCTTTATGAAAATTTTTTTCGCGGTTTTTTTAAATAAAATAATATGATATGAGCATGTTTTCTCTTGTTTCTGTTAGTCAGCAAAGGAACGCAAAAGAAAACGGAGGTATGCTGGACATTAACATTTCGCAGTTAAAATTGTATTTAAAAAATAAAATAATAGAGGTTTCTTTTATAATATAAACTTTAACATTTTCATCTAAATTCGACCCAGAGGTAGACGAAAAAAAGGAACCAAATAATACAACTCCAGCGGATGTTTAACACATTGGTAAGAAAATAAAAGTGATATATAGTGCAAATAGTGTTTTTGGATTGTGTAATTTATTCGAAAATAAAATTAACAATATTTACATTAATTTGTTTTTATTCAATTAATAACAAAAAGTGATCGTAATTTTAGCAGCATGTTTTGCAGATTTCAACTGACCCACTTTCATTTCTATTAAACGAAAATTCTTCTCTGGTAATGACCATTGCGGGTTTTCATTACCATTGAATCTATAAAATGAAAATTAAAAAAATATTCATTACCATTGCAAAATGTAATTGCAATGAAAAAAATGTTCATTTCATTTGTTTTTATAATTTTCATTACATTACGCAAAAAAACAAAAAATCGTATTCATTTTTTCTACACTATGTAGACAAATGGATTTTCGTTACCATTACTTATCATAATGATGAAAAAAACGTTTTGTTCTTTGTTCTACACTGAACAGTTTTCCTTTATGGAAATTTTTTTCGCGGTTTTTTTTTTGGCAACTAGCTACCAAACTTTCGCGTATGTCCCTAGATTATAAATTTAAAAAAACCGCACTTAAAAAATTGCAAAATTATGGCGGAACGCGAAAAAAGACTTTATGTTAGAAAAATTCAATTAAAAAACTTAATCAGCGATTAACATTCTTCAAACAAATATGTATACTGATGCAAAACGTTTCCTTTTGGAAAATTTCTTTCGCGATTTTTTTTTCAAACTAATTACCAAACTTTGTTATATGAAATGAGCATTATAGTCCCTGGATTATAAATTTGAACAAACCGCACTTAAAAAATTGCAAAATAATGGCGGAACGCGAAAAAGACTTTGTAGTACAAAAACTGAATTAAAACACCTAATCAGCGATTAACATTCTGCAAACAAATATATTGATGTAAGAAATTCCCTTTTTGAAAATTTTTTCTCCCGATATTTTTTGGCGATTTTTTTTTTAACTAGCTACCAAACCTTGTTGTATGAAATGGGCATTATAGCGCCTAGATTACAAATTTTAAGACACCGCACTTAAAATTTTTCGCGGTTTTTTTTAACTAGCTCCCAAAATTTGTTGATTGAAACGGGTATTATAGTCACTAGAATATAAATTTTAAGAAACCGCACATAAAAAACTTCAAAATAATGGCGGGACGCGAAAAAAGACTTTAATGTTACAAGAATTGAATTAAAACACTTAATCAGCGATTTATATTCTGCAAACAATTTTATTTTTTCAACTAGCCACCAAACTTTGTTGTACGAAATTAGTATTATAATCCTTAGATTATAAATTTAAAAAAACCGCACTTACAAAATTGCAAAATAATGGCAGATCGCGAAAAAAGACTATGGTACTAGAATTAAATTAAAAAGCTTAATCAGCTATTTATGTTCTGCAAACAAATATATTGATGCAATTTTTTTCGCGATTTGTTTTTGCAACTAGCCACCAAAACTTGATATAAAATATGGATACCATAGGATTATGAACTAAAAAATGCTTTTAGTAATTTGTAAACCTCATATTTTTAAAATAAAAAACTTCGACAAAAACGGCAAGTAATGAAAAACAAATGGGTGTTTCATTACTATGTAAACATTAGGTAAAAGTTATGAAAATTAAAAAAAGGTTCATTTTAATTTTCAAAACAAATGATTTTCAAATTTTCAAAAATAATCATTACCATTTTTTAACGAAATGGTAATGAAATAAAAAGAAACATTACCATTGCTTTAAAAAATGGTAATGATAAAAAAGCTCCATTACCATTACATCAAGTAATGGTAATGAAAATGTAATGGTAATGATTTTAGCCCATCTCTGAAAATTACAATGGAATATATTTTTAAACTTTTCGACCACAAATTAAACTTTTCGACCACAGAAGTGCGAACTTTATTATTCAGTCATAAATAATTTTCTTTTCAAAACAACCCTGCAAAAAAGAACATTCACTTTTTTAAGCATGACTTTTTTTCTATATGAATGCATTCGAAGTAAGAAACTTAAAAAACAAAATATTACAAATACAACAACACATAGAAGCTTGATGCCCAATTATAGTTTTCAACTAAAAATTTGTAAAATATGCAATGGAAATTCAAAATTTTAAACTACTACCATCTCCTAAAACAAAAAAAAAAAATCAACTCAAAAATTAAAGAAGTTAAAATTTATTTATTAACTTTACTTTATGCAATGGATGTTTTCATTACCCCAGTACAAATTTTATATATAATCCTATATGGCTTCATTTATTTAATAATACATATATTGTCATATATGAGAACGGTCCCATAACTACCCGATCTAACAAAGAAAACACAACAAATTTGGTAAAAATTTTCTATATTTCCCAACATTCTCCACCTCTTCATTGTTGGCAAAGCTTTTACCACCGAGTCATTTTTTCAAAACATTGCCGAGGTCGCTAAATTCCTTAATTTTGGCCATCTCAATAGTGAATGTGGGAACTGGTGCATTGTCTTGATGAAACAACACTTTCTTTTTAGCCTTTACAAATTCACTGATATCGCTTACTATTTATTAGGGTATTCAAATTACTGGGGTTTTGCTTTGTTCGAGTAACCGAGTAACTCGATTTTGAGGTTTTGAAATTACTCGATTAATCGTATAAAATCGAGTAACTCGATTAATCGTGTAAAGTTTAAAATTACTCGAGTAACAATTTTATTTCAATATTTTTTCGCAAAAATTATCCATTATTTGTATGTTTTATAGTTTATTAGTAACAAAACACAACAAATTATCAATTACAATGAATCCATAAGTAGAAGTTTAAAAAATGTTTGTATCATTTATTTATGTTAGCTTTGAAATCTAAAGCCAAATTTACACGCGAGAGAAAACTGCTAGATATAGAGCAAAAAACACCTCTTAATATCTCTATTGTGAATGATTTAATGTATTTAGGGTTGCTTTTTGCTCTATCTCTAGCAGTTTTCTCTCGCGTGTACATGTGTCTTAAGAGAGGTCTGTTAAATACTCGTTTAAAAATAATTTGTAGCGCAGTATTCTAAAAACTAGATTTTTTTATTTCTTTAGAGGAGAAGGATAAAAAATAAAATATAATCTAAAAACTGTGAATATATGTCAACGAAATTTTTCAGTAATAAAAAATTCATTTAAATAAATTTTAGATTGAAAGTTAGTTAGATTTTATTGAGTTTGTTTCATACCCGTTTAAAAAAAATAAGAAATAGAGTTATGGGCTTTTTGTGTGTAGTAAGCCATGGACTTGGAAGTTTTGTATTTCGTTAATAATATTGCACAAAAAAGCTTATACAAAATTCACAGACTTTTATGAAGGTCTTCATTGTGAATTCTATTTTGCTTACACACTACCTTCAAATATAGTAAAAAACAGACCTTCAAAAATATAATTCCTTAATTAGATTTTTAATTTAATCTTTTCGAATTTAAATTCCATCACTATTTTAATTAAAGAATCAATTTGATTTTTGTTGATCCTTTTCATATAATCAAACGTACGCATTCAATTTTAACAAATTAATTTAACCAATAATGCCTTTCTTTAATAGCAAATCCAATCATAAAACAAATAAATTCTTTAAAAATTGAAACAATATAAATTTATATAAATCATATCTCACTTTATTCAATTTCAAATAGTTGATTCAGAAAATGATTAACGTATTTAAATTCAAACTGTAACTGAAACATTACTTTAAAATCTATAAAAAAATAAAAAAAGTAGTCAGCAAATTAAAAACAAATTGGTATAAATTAAAAAAAATCCATTTTCGATTTACTCGAGTTACTCGATTAATCGACCAAAATTACTCGAGTGATTCGTTACTCGAAACTGGCCATTTGAAATTACTCGAACAAGTTTTTGAAAGGAGTTCAGCGATTAATCGAGTAACGGTTAATCGATTAAATATCCTACTATTTATGGCTCCAAAAAAATACTAAACGACGAGGCGATTTCAAACTTAAAACATATGTTTTATAAGGTTGCCACTTTTCACAAAAGTAGTTTTTTATAACTACTGCCACATTAGGACGGGTACTTCTGCGATCTTCTTCGTGTTTTTATACTAGATTATCTTTCTTACAAGCCATATAAAACACATCCAGTTATATACTGATCTTGGTAAAATTAGATTGCCTTATATGAAAATAGATGGTGTATATTATATCATATACAAATATAACCAACACTATATATATCCATATATGGCTATGCGAAACCATATGTATTTATATATGCAATTATATCGGGTATGTAATTTGAGATATAACCATATAAGGTCCCTTATCAAAAACTTTTATTATTACAATAGATAGGAGTATATATTATATAAGACGTACATATAAATACGAGGGCAGTTCGAAATGTTCTTAGCCTAACAATAAAAAACAAGAACTAGTTTTTGAAAATTATTTTATTTTTCAACATAATCTCCTGAAACTTCAATACACTTAGTCCAACGTTTTTCTAGCAATTCTATCCCTTGATTAAAATAATTTTCCTGAAGCTCCTCAAAACAATCGTTTACAGCTGCCATTGCATCTTCACTCGAGGTAAAACTTTTGCCAGCAAGGAATTTTTTTAGATTTGGGAACAGGTAGAAGTCAGAGGGAGCTAAATAAGGAGAATAAGGTGGGTGGTCAAGCAATTTGTACTTCAATTCGTTGAATTTTGAAATTTTCATTCGAATGCGTTTTTGGTCAACTGTTAAGAAATGCGGCACCCATCTTGCAGAAAACTTTTTCATCTGTAATTCTTGATGCAATATAAAATGTACTCGATCATATGAGATGCCTATGTCATAACATATTTCATGCACTTTCACTAGTCGATCGTCTAATACCATATCATGGACTTTAGCTATGATTTCTGGCGTTGTTGTAGATTTTGGACATGCACTTCGTGGTTCTTCTTTAATGCTTGTACGACCACGTTTAAATGTAGCAACCCAATTTTTTACTTTTTTAGTTAAGTGTTTGTAACCGTCGCATAGGACAATCGTAATTAATATTAGAATTAATTACTAAAGAATTTTTTACTAGAGCTGATTTATAGGAAGAAGTAAACATTTTTATTGAAACATTTAACAGACACAAGGGAATCACCAGACTGCCGCAGTTTCGTCTCACCCAAAGACTCGTCAGTGGTTACTTTATGTGTCAACTGATCACAGTAATTTTTAATTGTTAATTTGTCTCTATATGAAAAACTTTTTGTATATAGCCATGACCGGGGATTGAACCTCTGCACAGGCTATGACTTATAGCGTCACCTCTTAATAATATACACCACAGTCTCACATTCTTTTTGATTATTTTATATTCTTGTCTTTGCATTTTATTAAACAAGTTATTAAAATTATTGCGCTTCAACAGTTTTAATTATATGTTGAAAGTTTAATGTTCGAAATTATATTTTTTTAATGGCTAAAAAAAGTACAATTCAGTTTTTTAAGTCCAAAGTTTTAAAGAATTTTCAAAATGGAATTTCTCAAAAAGAAATTTCTTTAAAATATTCCATTCCCAAATCAACGACTTGTCGCATAGTGAATATTGAGAACATTCGTTCAACTCATAAAAGAAGAAGATCCCGTGCAAAAACAGAAGGTAAAAAAATAAAGATTTTTTTACGAAATATCTCAAAGTAGTTCCCAGAGAAGCTAAAACTGAAATTCAGCTCGATATGCGTCTTCCCACTTTAAAAGGCCTACGAGTTGGAAAAAATAGAACAGCTCGACTAGACTTTGCTAACGCCCATTTAAATTGGACTGAAGAGCAATAAGGATATATTTTATGATCAGATAAATAAATATTCAACCTACGGGGATCAGATGGAAGAGCCACTGTTCGACGACCTCAAGGCGAAGAGTTTAATCTCAGTTATACAACCGCAATAGTAAAGCTCGGATGTGGAAACATTATGGTATTGGTGTAATTTTCGGGATATGGGAATGGGCCAATTCACCGTATTACTGATACAATAACAGCCACATTCTATAGAGACTTTCTTAGCTCCGTTTAGCTTCAGCATGCTGAGTTGGAAATACCACTTTCGTAGTCATTCCAGTATAATAACGATCCCAAACATACGGCAAGTGTTGTAAAGTCTTAGTGGGTTATTTTGTAAAACGCAGCGCCTGGCGTTGCTTTGATTTGTGTGTAAATTGTTATTGTTACAAAAACAATTTGTATGGAAAACAACGCAACGCAAGGCGTTGCGTATTACAAAATAACGCCCTTATTATTTGAATATATTCCATGTTTGTTTTTTCCTTATTTTGAGCAGTTTTCAGCAGTTTTTGAGATTTTAAATATAGGCTCATCTGATACTAAACCGATACTAAATAGTTGCTCAGGTAATACTAAATTTCAGCGCCCTCTATCGGTAGGTAGTGTAAGTTTTGATTTCCTATCTCTATAAATAATAGTCCCTGATTCAAAGTATTGTCCATCGTTAGCCACTACTTTTTCCCATCTTTCTGGTAGCATGTGGATTCCGCGCCAAAAGAACTGCTCCGGTTTTGAGGTAAAGGATGAATCAAGCCAATTTCTGATACCCTGTTCTGAAGTGATGATTAACCCCCAGGTCTGTTCTTGGGAGATAATTTGAGAAAATTATAACAGGTTTATAGAATAAATTTTATATGAAAAATTTGTTTTACAAGCCATTTATAAATTCAAATATTTATTATTGTCTAATTCAAATCTAATCTTAAATCTAATGAGGAAAGTATTAAGAAAAGTAACTTACGCAGAGAAAAAAGGCTTGTTTTTCTATTATGAAAATAGTCTAAACGCTATAAATTGACAATTACTTTCGCCAAAAATACATGGGAAACAAAACAAATAACAAACACTTAACCTCAAACCTACTAAAACAAATTTTCGTTACTTTGCTTTATTTAAGACCATTTTAGTACTACGTAAACCAGGGCTTATCAGTATGAATACACTGAGCGAAATGTTAAAAGACATACATATTTAAACTTTGCGCATTATTTATTTAATACGGCAGTCAATTTTTTACCTTTTGATACAGTAGTAGTAAGCACTGAAGGCTAAGTTTACACAATACAATATATTCCAGTTATAAACCTTATTAACCCATATTCTCCTGAATTAAGAAATAATTGTGCCACTTGTTTGAAACTTACATGATTTGCTACTGAGGTCCCTAGGAACACGAAACTGAAGTTGAAATTATTTTGTCTTATATAGATCCCTGGTTATTGCCTGTCGTCATATGACGACGCTAGGAGAATATGTGTACAATTGTTACAAAAAAAAAAATCAAAAAAATTTTTAAGAATAACAGCAATATTTATTAAAAACTATATTTTTCCATTAAAGGTATAGAAAATTAGCATTATTTTCCAAAATAAATTCAAATATACTTAAATTTCTTAAATAAACTAACAATATTTCATTGAATAGCGAGAGAAAATAAAAATTATAACTCTCGTAGGTGGCATTTATAAAAAGAAGATCCAGCATCGCATTTGGAACACTCTGCCCCACCTGTCGATTTGATATCGAGGCCTCGACATTGTCTTTGCTTATCGTTGTGGCTTCTTTTTAGGAAGTGTTATATTCGACCATAACGTAAAGTATCTACTACGGGAAGCTTAAGGCTTTTTCCTATCGTTCTTGGTAGATTCCATACTGAGGTAAGGTACGAAGTTCCAAACCATGTCAAAGACAACCCAAAATGACTATATTGAAAAAAAAAAAACAAATAAAAATTTTGTGCATTTTGTACACATATTCTCCTAGCGACGTCATATGACGACACCCAAATTCAATAAATTATTTAATTGTTCCAAATTGCGATGAGGACATTGTAGTTTCACCAATATATATAAAATTTAGTTGGCTTTTAGAAAAACCAAACAAGAAAAATATATTAATGTAATAAATTTTTTTCTTCTTTATTGAAAGAAATCATAATTTTTGCAGTTTTGGGATTTTTGTGATTTTCGGTCATTCACTGCGTCCAGGAACAATAACCAAAGTGGATAAATAAACACAGATGAATATTTGGTATTTTTTGTTTACAAAACTCTTAACAGAAGTCCTTCCATGTTTAAAGTAACGGTATCATGCACATTTAAAAAGAGGCCTTTTCATGTCGTCATATGACGACGCTAGGATAATATGGGTTAAAGGTAGAATAAAGGTGCAGTCCCCAGTAAAATACCAAATTAAGATCGAAATTTTATTACACGCAATTCCAAACTCTTAATTACTTTGTTCAAGGATTAGGATTAAAAATAAAATGTTTGTAATTTTTTGAAGTGTAGTAAACTCTGGGGAATAGTAATAACATATTTGTTTTTCGAAATTAAACTATAAATTCCGGTATGGGAAAACAGAAAACCAAATTTAATATCATAAAGACTGCGGTTAAAAAAATTTTCAATTATATAACTATAAAATTCAATTTTAAAAACAAAAAACATTTTATAACCGTTTTTTATTGGGAGTATTTTAAAACTACCCTTGTAAAAATGATTTTTATATAATCATTTATTATTTTATACAATTATTTCTTGTCGAGTATTGTGAAACATATTTTTTTATATTATTATATCAAAAGATATTTAATTATATAAAATTATATTAACTAGATCCACCATTTTCCGGATCAAATCATGTATGGGTTAATTAAATTATGTATAAAAATATATTTTTTGATCCGAAAAATGGTGGATCTGGTTAATATAATTTTATATCTTTAAATACCGTTTGATATAATTATATAAAAATATATGTTTCACAATACTTGACAAGATATAATTGTATAAAATCATTAACTTCGCCATGAGGACTATGACGGTTTTGTAATCAGTCTTTAACCTCATTTTTTATGAGGCTTATGTGAGATAATTTTTCGGCATTTAACCCCGAAATCGAAATGGGGATAATGTCCGTGTTGCTCTCTAAGACGTAATTGTCGATTATCGGATTACATTAAGTAATTAGTTAATTCCAACTCTGGATGTTCTCAACTGACAATACAATTCTATCATGGATTAAACTTTGCGTTAAGCGAAAAGTAGGTATATTCCAGCAAAAATGTGGAAGCAGTAAAAACGTTTACTGCTTCCTTACTGCTGCTTTTACCGCTTCTAAAAATGTATAGCTTTGTAAACAGCACAAATGAAAGGCCTTAGTTGATTAATTGTTTAATCGCTTTTTGCTGCGCTTTTTAAAAAGGCATGAAATGAGCAATACATTTTGATTGCTTAAATATTTTTGCGGTTCTTTTATCAAAATTTTTCAAACTGCGGAAAAAAGTTATTTTAAAGACATTAAGAAGTTTTACTAAAAATAAGAGGCATTTTCTCTTCACGGAATATTGTGCTTTTGAGAAGGCATGATTTTAAATAGTTGAAAAGCTTTATAATATGCACTTCCGAGAAGGCATGAATTATCAACATTTTAAAGGAAAAACAGGAGCACTAAATAAAAGCGGTGAATTAATGCCTTTTCGGATCTCGAAACAAGTGCTTTCACGCGAGCTATCTCGAACAAAAATCAGGCATGATATCATCAATAATGCAATCGCTTCACTGCTCAACTTTCCCTGACAAAACTGCTTCCAAGCAAGCAGTAATTTCTGCTGGGATAGTACTGTTTTCACCTGACTTTCAATTGTTTTAATATGCAATGCAGATATCAATGAACGAATATTGTGAGTGTAAAAATGATTTATGTATATTAAATCAGAACACTGTTATGAATGGATTTATAAAGCAAACTACATATAGTCACTTGTTTTACTTACTTTACTATATATAATATTATATCCATTATAATGGCTTCTAATGTATATAATTTCTTATCATTTTGTAGTTATGTCCTTAATATAGATACCATTTATAAACACATCAGTCTATTACAATTTCTGCTCAGTTTATTAGTATGGGGTATGGTGCTGTTTCAAATGAGTGTTGGTTTGGTAAGTAGATAGATATATTACACAGAAAAATCAGAGTAATTCTGACAACCCAATTTTTTGCCAACAGAATGAATTGGTTGCATCCATCGATAAATTTACTTGTGCCAACAGAAATTTAGTTAATACAACATAATTTGGGTTGAAACAATATATTTGAACTCGGTCAGGAACAGATTTGGTTTTCGAACCAAATTGTTCGATTGCCATTCCATTCAGTTGGCAAAAACTTAGTTGTTACAGTGAATCTGTTTTTTGCGTGTTTCTTTTTAAAAACTTAGAAATATTTTATTAAAATAAAAATATATATTTTGAAATTTTTTGTTCTTAGGAATCGGATAAAATGGCTTTAGTTCGTATGTTAATGTACATATCGGCAGCTGGATATGAAATTCTTCTTTACTGTTATAATGGCCAACGTTTAACTTCAGAGGTTTGTAATACACTGTGGTGGAAGTAAATAGACTTGGCCTTTCGATGTGTTGGGAGTTGCTCCGAATCCCGCTTAACGGGGCTCGGTTTGTGAGGTTACTGGATGTTAGAACACCATGCTCTCAAAGAGATTAATTTTGATTTTTTTTTCTAGGAATGGTTAATAAAAGATATTTATGTCAATTTTCATTTCAAATGACATTTTTTACATTTAAAAAGGAATCATTTTGACCCCATGGGCTTTCGAGGCCTAATTTCTAATTTTTTATTTTTCTATTTAAAATTTGGTGTTAACAGAGTTATTCGGACAAACTTCACTAAATTTCCTAAGAAAACCCACAATGTTTTGATATACTTTCAGGAAAAATGGAAGATTTTCAAAAATTTTACTTTTGACTTTCATAAAGAACGTGTTAACGTGTGTTAAATTTTCGGAAAACAATCACTCTTACCTGAGTTAAAAAAAAAATCGGGAGTGATTTTACTACAGCGAACTAAAAAGGAAAAAAGGATACTGTTGTCTAAATTATTGGCCAGAACCACATTTTTTTCTCTAAGATTTTCAAATCTAAAACGCCGTCACTACTAAGTTAAAAGAGAAATATGTGTAATTTTCACTATAGTTGTTCTCAGAGGTGTAGTTAAAAAAACTCTATGCGTTGACCACTTTTTTATATTTTGTTGAAAAAAAATCAAAATTAGAATTTAGCAAATTCTTAAAAAAAAATTCCAGGTTTGGCTATACCTGGGATAAGGTTGGCATAATCCACAGGATCAAAAATTTATATCTGAATATTTATAGATCTTTTAAATTGAAACTAGAGTATAACATAAAAAAATATTGCATTTTTTCAGAATTTTCATAATTTATTTCATTTCAACCCTGTAGTGGCCTAGGCCAATTGAAATTTCTTAAAAGTTTTCCAAGCGATTTTGTATATTTATGCCTTGCTAGAAAGGTAATTCAGTCTAGATTAGGATTCTACTGACACTTTACACAAATACAGTCAAACCAAATCCAAAAATAATTTTCCCCCTAAAATCGCCCAGGGCCAGTATGACAATAAGTAAACCAAAATATTAAAAAAAATATATATATATGTGACAGCGCATAGAGAAAGGGACCTGGGTAAAAAAATCATTTTTTTTTTTTTTGATGTGGACAACATCTGAGCATCGAATGAGACCGATCCCATGCCCTTTTTTTACCCTTTTTTACCCATAGGTCCCTTTCTATTTTGCGCGTCACATATATATATATATAATTTTCAAAAACTATATATATTTCTAGCCTTCTGAAGTCAGAAGTTTGATTTTTGAAATCAACTAAATTTAACTTAAAAACAATAAAATGTTGTAGATATAAAGGTTTGTTTTTGCTATTTTTAGTCAAGTAATATTTAGCAAAATCTTTTGCAGATTTCACAATATATTGTCATTTACAATTCACAAAAGTTAACTCAAATGTAATTAAAATTCAATAAATTTAACAGCTTTATTTTTGCTGTTTGCTGTTGTACTAGTATTTAGCAAAAAATTCTGCTAATTTCAGCAATTTTTTTACCCGAGTAAAAAAAATTTATCTCGCGCAATATCTAATTATACCCAATTTGATATTGTTTAAAATCTGCTGTAATATCTAGCTGATCCAATTAGATCTCAAAATTGGGTGTATCCAATCATATCGTATTAGATCCCATTGTATATATGGGGATAAACTAAGATCAAGTTATATCTCAAAATTGGGAGGTCCAGTAATATCTTTGGGGATAAACCTAGATCTATTTTGATCCGAAAATTGGCGGATCCAGCTATATATTTGTGGATAAACTTAGATCTAATTTGGTCTCAATTTTGGCAGATCAAATTAGATCCCGCAATATATTTGTGGATAAACGTATATCTAATTTGATCCGAAAAAGTGGCAGATCGAATTAGATGTAGCTATATATTTGGGGATAAACTTAGATCTAATTTGATCCAAAAAATGGCACATCGAATTAGATCCAGCAATATATTTGTGGATAAACTTAGATATAAATTGATCTGAAAAATGGCAGATCAAATTAGATCCAGCAATATATTTGTGGATTAACTTAGATCTAAATTTATCTGAAAAATGGCAGATCGAATTAGATCCAGTAATATATTTGTGGATAAACTTGGATATAAATTGAATAGAAAATTGGCAGATCAAATTAGATCCAGCAATATATTTGGGGATTAAGTAAGATCTAAATTTATCCAAAAAATTGCAGATAAAATTAGATCCAGTAATATACTTCGGGATTGCGTAAGATCTTAACTTTTCCGATAAATTGCAGATCGAATTAAATCCAGTGATATATTTGGGGATTTGGTAGGATCTTAATTTATCCCATAAATTGCAGATCGAATTAGAAACAGCAATATATTTGGAGATTGACATCTAAAACTATCCAGAAAAATGACAGCTAAAATTAGATCCCGCATTATATTTGGGTACTACGTAAGATCTCCATTTATTTGGGATTAAATAAGATCCCAGACAGATATTGACAATAGTTCAAAAAATAATACACTGGAAGAGCACTGATTTTATAAAAATTACAATATTTTGTTAAAATAAGGTTTAAACTCAGAAGGTCTCGAGTTCGATACCTTTCACGGCTATGCATTTTTTTTATAAAAATGCGCATTCTCCTTGCTGGTCTTATCGAAATTTTTTCAATAATTTTTATTCTTTGTAATTTACTTGTAAAATTGTATCATCTTTCTTTGATTTGAAAATAATTTAAACAGATAGTGATATTAATTTATGATCTTGAGTCAAACTAAAATAACATTTATTTACTTAAAAATAACAGATCAACTAAAAACATTTCCCCCATTCAAAAGAATTTCTTTTTATAAAATTATAATTTTATTTTCTATAAATGTTTTTATAAAATTATATTTTTTTTATTAAATTGAATTTTTTTTAAAAAATTATTTTATTTACATATTTTTAACGCTCTACACCATTTCCAATTGTATCAATTGTTTTTAAGATTTATCAATTGTATTTCAGAAATAATCAATTGAATTTCAGTTTTATCAATTGTATTTCAGAAATTATTAATTGTATTTCCGAAATTCACAACTGTATTTCAGAAATTATCAAACTGTATTTCAGAAATTATCAATTGTATTTCAGAAATTATGAAATGTAATATAGAAATTTTTCTCTATTAACTATGATAAACCATCAACAAGTTCTCAAATAGATTTGATTATTTCTGAAATACAATTAATAAATTTCTGAAGTACATTCCATAATTTCTAAAATACATTTAAAATTTCTGAAATACAATTAATAGCTTCTGAAATACAGTTAATATTGTAGTTGCTGATGAGTTACCATATATGATGGCACCATATATGACAATATATTGTTTAAATGGCACCAATATGGAGCTTTATATGGTAATATATAACTTAGATTCATCCATATACCATTTGATCCGAAAAATGGCCCGATAAAATTGTATCAGTTCTTATTTGTATCAGTTGTTATCTAATTGCATCAGTTTAGATCTGACCTGATTAAATTATGTGTTAATGAGATGAAATTGTATCAGATTTTTGACCTGATACAATTTTATTGGTTTATATCACATGGTATCAGTTTAGGTCCAAATAGATATATTTGTATACAAAATTATATAGTTATATCCCAATTTTGACCTGATATCAGTTTAAAACTTTGATACAATTGTATAAGGTAAATGTCGGATACAATTATATTTTATTTATATAAAATTGAACCAATTACGATCAAACCGATAAAATTGTATCAGATCAAAAATCTGATACAATTTCATCTGATTAACATATAACTGAATCAGGTCAGATCTAAACTGATACATTTAGATAAAAATTCATAAACAATTGATAAAAATATATCGGGCCATTCTTCGGATGAAACTGTATATTTATACAGATATAACTTAATCACATATATGACTATATGTAACTATTTTTCCTCGGGTTGTTTAAATGATACGATATATCAAAGTATATGGTACTATATATGGTAGCATATATTATCATATCTGCATCGGTATTAAAAATGTCGTTCATCAGGTACCATATATGAGCATATATTGTTGAAATGGCACCATATATGACAATATATGGGTTATATGATAATATATGGTTTAAATGTTAATATATTTCTTAAATAACAGCATATATAAACATATATGGCACTATATAGTAGCATATATTATCATATCTGGAACTGTATTAAAAATGTTGTTCATGAGGTACCATATATGAGCATATATTGTTGAAATGGCACCATATAAGATAATATATGGTTTAAATGGCACCATATATGATAATATATGGTTTGAATGGCACCATATATGATAATATATAGCTTAAATAACACCATATATAAATATATATGGCACTATATATGGTAGCATATATTATCATATGTGGAACTGTATTAAAAATATTGTTCATGAGGTACCATATATGGGCATATATTGTTGAAATTGCACCATATATGATAATATATGGTTTAAATGGTACCATATATGATAATATATGGTTTGAATGGCACCATATATGATAATATATAGCTTAAATAACACCATATATAAATATATATCGCTCTATATATAGTACCATATATTATCATATCTAGAACTGAATTAAAGATTTTGTTTATGAGGTACCATATATGACCATATATTGTTTAAATGGCACCATATATGATAATATCTAGTTTAACCGTCACCATATATAATTATATATTGTTTAAATGATACCATATATAATTATATATTGCTAAAATGCCACCATATATATTAAGATATAGTTCTATATATAACTAAGCAATAAGATCAACCATGTTATGTAATATATAATTATATATGCCATATCTAATATTATGAAGGCCGATATCTAATTATATGAAATTATATATGGCATAATATAAGGAAAATTTTTCGGAAAAAACGTCATATATAATTATATATGGATATACATAACCACATGTCTAATTATATATTGTAATATATGCCACATATGATTATATATAATTTTTTTTACTCGGGTATGCAAGATAATTTTTAACTCATTTTTAGTAGCTTTTTCTCCTATTTTTACAAGTTTATTTCTATTACTGTAGCATTTCAATTCCACTCGCTCCCCGTTCCATTCCATAGAGTTCCTTCGGTTTGCGCTTTAACCTTCATCTCATCCTAAAAAAATTACGTTGTTCACCCTCGTGTGTGGTTTTCCACATTTTTGGTATGTCCACTTATTTTGCACTAGCAACATCATTTTTTTGTAACCAAAATCGTCACTTACCATCATAAAAAGTTTATTTTTATATTTTGTTAGCTGTTATATTAAATTAATGTACATTAGGGGGCTCCAAAAATTTTTTTTTTAGTTTTTGATCATGCTACCCCCTGGAAATATTTATTTGGGTGTAAAAATATGTCCCTAAAAAAATTAGGAAAATGGATATCGGTAAGACGTGCCGCATCGGCCCTGAAGATTGGCATACGGATTAAAAGGGGAAAATATGACTTTTTGAGCATTTTCTCGAAAACATTAATATTTTAAAACTAATTCGAATTACAAACATTAAAGAGTCGTGATTTCGAGTGAATTATCTTTGTAATAAAGAAATAAAAGCTTAAATCGGTTAAAAAACAGCCGAGTTATTACAATTTCCCCAGGCAAGTAATGTGTCGCAGACCACTTAATCAAGAAATTCTATTCCAAATTTTAAAATTTATTGAAATAATCTACTACTAAAACATTTATTTATTCTGCAAGTTCCAAGTAACTCAGATAAGAAGTATCTTTTTCTATTGCGTTTTGCTAACTCGCTTCAAATTAGTGGCAAAAAGGTCAGAATTCTTAAACACTGTTTTCATTATAGATTGGACTATAGGGTTTTATTAAGAACATATTGGAGATTAAAAACTATAAAAATTGTAGGAATTCCTTTTTTCATTTGGCTGGGGCAGAGACTTTATTTCAGCGGATTTCGAGAAAATAGCGATTTTTGGCATTTATTTAGCTACTATGGAAGTTTTTTTTGTTTCTTCTTTTAATTCCAAATAATTTTGGCCAAAATATAACAACACAAGACTAAATAATTCAATCCTGAAAATTAGGGCAAAATATAAATACATTAATTTTGCCCCTGTGTAAGGTCAGAGGTCAAATTTTAGGAGATTTTAATTTTTTTAAACATATTAATATAACAGATTTTCCTGAGCGAATATTGATGAAACTTTCTGATATTATTTTTCTAGGCCTAGAAATAATATTCTTAATTTAATTTCAGAAAATTTACCCTTAAGAGCTGTTGGGGCCTGTATGCCCCACTGTAAAAATGTTAGGCTTTTTTACCATAGGGCCAAAAAAGCCCCAAGAGTACTTGAGGGTTAATTTTCTAAAACTAAATTAGGAATATTATTTTTAGACTTAGAAAAATAATACCAAGAACCCAGTCAGAAAAATACAAACGGGAAAGCGGTGGCAAAGCACTTTAGCAGGTGGTACAAGTACTGGCAAAAAGTGCTTTCCCATTCCCAAAATGATAACATCATTAGACAAAAGGACCGGCTGTTCAAAAAGCGCCGGAAAAGCACTGGAGGAACAAAATTTTTAAACATTGGCAAAACGCTGGCAAAACCAATAAATAGGTGGCCTGGAAATATATTTTTCAAACTAAAATTTAAAAAAAGTTCATATGTATTTTTTTTGGTCCTGCCGTGATTTGAACCCAGGCCCTCAGATTGGCAGACGATTGCTCTACCCACTGAGCTAACGAGACATGTAATATTTGATGGCTAAACACATAAATGAGCGATAATAGCTGGACAACTACTGGCTGTGACAAAATGCTAGTACTGGCAAAGAATTTTTTGTAACTAGTATGCCAGAGTTGGGAGGGCAAAAAAAAAGTTGGTCTTGGAGGAGCTTTCCCATAAACAAAAAAATTGATTTTATAAAACAAAAAAATTTTTAAATTAAAAAAAAACCAAAAAAAATTTTTTCCTTGCAACCGGATTTGAACTCTGAACCTTCTGACTACAAACATTTTTTTACGAAGCGTCAGCATTTTTATAAAATCATTGGTTTTCCAGTGAATTGATTTTTGTACGCCTGCTAGCATTGGCTAGGTAGCACTGGATAACCACTGGTTGCAAACCTTGGCATATCACTCTAAGCCAATTCTTTGCCAGTGATTTTTTTTTTATAAACCACCGAAATTTTTGTAAAACAAATACTGGTAAAACGCTTTTTGGAAACGCTGGCAAAGCGTCCCAAATGAGTGTTCTGCCAGTCATTTATTTTTAATACCAGGGTTACCCAGTGGTATGCCAGTGCTTGATTTTTTGTACCACTTGCAATTTCTAACTGGGAAGTTTCATTAAAATCCGCTCAGGGATATATGTTATGTAAATATGTTTAAGAAAAATTAAAAACGCCTAAAATTTGACCTTTGACCTTACACAGGGGCAATTTAGTGAGTTTATATTTTGCCCTTATTTTCAGGATGGAAGTATTTGATCTTGTGTTGTTATATTCCGGCCAAAATTATTTGAAATTAAAAGACGAAGAAAGGAAACTTGCCTAAAAGCTAAATAAATACCAAGAATCGCCGTTTTCTCGAAATCAGTTAAAATAAAATCTCTGCCCCAGCCAAATGAAAAAAGGAATTTCTACAATTTTTGTAGTTTTTAATATACAATATATTCCTAATAAAACCTTAAAGTCCAATCGTTGATTTTTTAAAATTTCTTTAAAAAAATTTTTAAAAATGTAAAATTGTAGATTTGAAAACAGTGTTTAAGAATTCCGACCTTTTTGGCACTAATTTAAAACGAGTTTGCAAAGCACATGATAAAAAATACTTTTTAATTGAGTACCTTGGAGTTAATAAAATAAGAAAATGTTTTTGCATTACATTATTTCTAAAAATTTCAAAATTTGGGCTCGAACTTCTTGATTAAGCGTTCTGTGACACATTAGTTGCCGGGGGCAATTGTAATAACTTGTTTTTTTTTTAACCGAAGTTTTGAGAAGAACGCATTTAAAGTTTCATAACGCATTATCACTTTGAACACACCAAGTTCGTTTTGTACGTTTTTATGGGGTAAATAAATTTTTATCAGAAATCTAACTCATTTTATCTTATTCTACACCCTTTTAGGTACCAGAATCCACTCTTAAGTCCAAACCCGTTTTTTGACACACTAGGTCCCTTTTCTCGGAGAAGGTCACATATACCGTTTTTCAAACTTCAGGGCCATTGAGGCACGTGTTCCTCTTATCAGATTGTTCTAATTTTTTTGGGAGACGTAGTGTTACACCCAAATACAAATTTTAAGGGGGGGGGGGGGGGGCAGTCAATAACTCACAATTTTTTTTTGGACATACCTGTATATATTCATATTTGTCGATTTTTAGCTGGGATGTTAAAAAAAAATTAAAATCTCCTAAAATTTGACTTCTGACCTTACACAAGGGCAATTTAAGGTATTTATATTTCGCCCTAATTTTCAGGATTGAAGTATTTAATCTTGCGTTGTTATATTCTGGCCAAAACCATGCGGAATTAAAAGAACAAAAAAGAAGAACTAGCCTAAAAGCTAAATAAATGCAAAAAATCGCTGTTTTCTCGAAATCCGTTGAAATAAGATCTCTGCCCCAGCCACATGAAAAAAGCAATTCCTACAATTTTTGTAATTTTTAATCTCTAATATGTTTTTAATAAAACTTTATAGTCCAGTCGTTGATTTTTTAAAATTTCTTTAAAAAAAATTATAATTGTAGATTTTAAAACGAATTCTGACCTTTTTAGTACTAATTTAAAATGATTTAGCAAACGACAATAGGAAAAATACTTCTTACTTGGGTTTCTTGGGACTTATAGAATAAAAAAAATATTTCTGTAGTATATTATTTCAATAAATTTCAAAATTTGGACCAGAATTTATTGAATAAGTGGTCTGCGACACATCAGTTGCCTGGGGAAATTGTAATAACTTGATGTTTTTAATCGATTTAAGCTTTTATTTCTTTATTACAAAGAGAATTCACTCCACATCATGATTATTTAATATTTTTAATTCGAATTAGTTTTAAAATATTAATGTTTTCGAGAAAATGCAAAAAAAGTCATATTTTCCCCTTGTAATCCGTATGCCAAACTTTGGGGCCGATGCGGCACGTCTTCCCGATATCGGACTATCCTAATTTTTTGAGGGACATAGTTTTACACCCAAATAAATATTTCCATGGGGTATCCCGCTTAAAAACTCAAAATTTATTGTTGTCCATACAAGCTTGGAACACCCTAGTGCACATATTTCCTTCTTCTTTGACATCTGCTCATAACAGGGGTATGGCATCACCAAAAAAATAAGTTATAAAAACATCGTTATCACTAGATGGCTTTTTGTAAAAAAATTGACAATTTTCTTTTTTTTTATTTAAATTTAAATAATAAAAAACAATAAAGGAAAAAATACAAACAAATATATCAAATCTTATTATTTGAATATATTTTCCTTATTTTGAGGAGTTTTCAGCAGTTTTTGAGTTTTTAAATATAAGCTCAGCTGATACTAAATTTCAGCACCCTCTATCGGTAAGTAGTGTAAGTTTTGATTTCATATCTCTATAATTAATAGTCTCTGGCTCATAACGTCATCAATATGTATAACACGATTCATGAATTGAAATGTTGTTCGATATTATCGCTGTAAATATTGATCGTCCATATTCGCCATCGAATAAATCAAATTTTACTAATTTCTTGATCTAAGTTATTACTGTTATAACACTGCATGACAAAATCTTGGCTTTTAAAAATTAATAGAGCTCTGACCACCAGTTCTATATACTTCGGACATGCTGATTACAATGGCGTACTTTATTTTTCGATCTAAGGTATAGATAAATGGGTACCCATTGCCAGGCAATGCGTGAAAAAGGTTCAACCCATTACCAAGGTTTTTCTGGGTATATAATCACCCAAAGTCCTATGTCGGATGCCCTGTAGCGCCGGGAAATCACAGATTAGATGATTTACCGTCTCCTCCCCACCTGATATGCCGCAGCTAAGGCAACGTAAATTCCGTATCCGTGCGAGTCTGTTATCATGTCTACCCAACAGCCAGTGTCCTGTCAGCACAGCCTCCAGACATCTTTCCTACTCCTGCTGAGCAGACGTTTATTGAGCCCCAGATCATAGTAGGGCCACGTGAATCTCGCGGTCCTACAAGTGCCAAGGCCAGTCCATCTATTCGTCTCCTTTTAGAGGTAGTGCCCGAAGATCCCGCCCTTAATGGTTCCCAGGTCCTTAATGTGACCAGAATCAGATTTACTAATCTACGAGTCATAATTTTCTTCCGGCGATTGATTTTTGTCACTATCGGAAAAACTTTCATCATCAGAAACTATGCTGCTCCAGTGCAAAACATATAGAAATTACATATATGTGGAAAAATACACAATAGGGTAACTAACATTACTTTTTGAATATCTAGTTTTGAATCAATTAAAGCGTTTTTTGTACTAAATTGATCCGGAGTCAGGAAATGTCAAGAAATTTCATGAACATCGCATCAATATGTTTTCAAAAATGTATAAAAAATTTTATTTTGTGTGGTGTTCCACACAAGGGTGAGATAAAGGTTAACTCCACTAGTGCAACGTTAGATCCCATTTCGTTCCCCATTCTAGTGTTTCAATTGATTCATTCCATTTTGTTTCCCAATTCCAGCGTTTCATTCATTCCCCGTTCCGCCCCATTTCATTCACAATTTTTGTGTTTCAATTCCATTGGTTTCTTACCAAAGAGGTTTGTGCCACCGTTTTTCCTTTTTGAACCCCCGCTATTTAAACGATCTAGGTGAAAATTCAAAAAAGTTTATTTTTAGCGAATTGGCCCATATTTCAGGGAAGACATAATTTAAATTTCTTGTTTCCGGGAAAGTGGTTTGGACTGGCCGTTAAGAGCGTTCCTGGCCAAAATTCCAAAAATGACTTTTCCCTGAATTAGCCAATACTCTAGAGTAAACATATTTCAAATTTGAGTTAGACATATACATACGCTAGGAAGGAATTTATAGACCAAAATTTTTTCATAAAAGTTTAGCTAGAAAATTAAAGTTTAAAATATGGCATTCAGCGCACTCCAACAAGGTTTCCCACCGGGTGCTCCACTAGTCGGAAAACCTCATAGTTTATAAATTGGTCACCATTAAATATGTATATTAAAATTATTTGCACACATTCTCTTTTATTTTTGCAATTTTTTTAAAATTCCTTTTTAGGACAATATTTTGTAACTATTGCGAGTGAAAGATATAGGCGGACGATTGTAAAGAGGATATATCATTAAACCCTATTTTTTATTTTTTCATAAATAACATAGTACAGTACTAAAAATGCATCGAACATTCGACACATCAGCACAAACATCACGAATGTCAAAACCAAAGTTTAAAATTAGCTCTACTTTTTGAAATATTCGCAAAATTTAACGTTAAGCAATAAGTTTTCCTCTAAAATTTCGTATTTATTCATACGACGGATAATTTTTGATGTGGTTTTAAAATATAGGTTTGGGGTTTTAGAATAAACTATTATTATTACATTAAGGATCTAGGATATAATTGCAACTAAAATGAAAATCTGATGAAATCCCTTAATAGAATCTGCAAAAGCTTAACATATTAAGTTAGTTCGTATTCCACAAAATGCATTTCATCAAAATAATCGCAACTTTTGCATAAATATTTTCAGAAATTTCAATCTGAATTAAAAATTTTATGTGTTTTTTATTTCAAATAAATTTTGTACTTATTAATGTAGAACTATGGCAAAGGGAAATAAAGTAACTACATTTTTGAATTAGCATCCCAACAAAACCTTCTATTACCCGGTAATGACTTTGGTAAGAAGAAATTAGGGTAGGTAACCTCTTACTTTTCTATTACCAAAGCTATTATTTTAACAAGGGCATGTCCATCGAGGTAACTCCTTACCTAGTAATATGTTATTCTGAACTTACAGGTAAGGAGTTTTTAAAAACATTGTGTTTAAGTTTTAATTTTTTAATCCGAATATCATTTTTAAATTCACAGGTTTTTAACAAAAAATAGAATTTCTTAAATTTTCTAGAAAAACGAATTATTTATACCAATAAAACATCCCAACATATGAATTTGGTATTATAAGTAATGCAAGGGTAAGCGGTTTATATATTACCAGGTAACATGCATAGTAATACCCATATATTACCAAGGTTTTGCTGGGATATTTTAAAATCATTATTATTAATTAGGAATTTGCACTTTATTTATGCACATATGCACATATGCATATCAATTTGCTTTTTGCACCCTTAATAGGGTGAATAGGTACCTGGGTACCTGTATACGTTTTATATGGAGGCACATGAAAAAAATTAATTAGTTGCTTTACTAACGTGTGATAATCCAAATTATTTGACGTGGTTTTTAGAAATACCATTAAATAAAACTTTATTTGATAAAAGAAAAATTGTTTTACAATAAAAACAAAATTTATTCAGGGTTTATTTTTGATAAAAAAATAATTTTTCATAAAAAAAATTTATTTCAAGGTTTAACACAAAAAAAATATAATTTAAATATAAATAAAAGACATAGAAAAATTAATCGAAACAGTTGTTACATATGGGACGATTGATTGAGTGCTCGTTACAAATAGGCTTGAAGCAATTTTTGCAAGCCTTTCGAGTTTTTCTCTGCTTCTTTGTAAGCTTAGAGCATAGGTAACAACTACCCACAACCGCAATACGGCCATTCTTATCTCGAGTTTCTACATTAGTAACAGCCGTTGTTGAAATATCTCGCCCCAATACAACCTGTATTGCTGATCGAGTGGAATCGATTTTTATTACATTTGAATTTTTGGCACGTCGTTCAATGTTGTCCTTACATAGTTCAAAACTTAAATCTTTCAAAAATAGTCTGCGACGGTCAGTTGAAATAAATTGGCCATTGTACTCCATGTAAACGATGTATGCTGCTAATGCTGCTACATCGATAATATTGAAAAATAATGCTAACGTTTAGAAGTATATTCTCCCAATAGCTTATCCATATTGTCGACACCTCCTTTAGTTTGGTTGTAATAAATTATAATTTCTGGTTTAGCAGCTGTAGTGGGTTCTGTTACAGGCTTTGTGTGCATTGTAGATAACATTACTACTGCTTTTTTCTTTTTAGGAACGTAGGAGCACAAAGTTGCCTCATTTCTGAAGGCAAAGTTGGTGGAATTTATTTGCCGGAAATAATAATATTTGCTTGTCAATTTAATTTTATTTTTGCATAGTCAGTGTATCATGCACGCATTTCTCTTTATGTGTAAAATTAAACTTACCTGTCTTTATGTGGCTGCATATTTGCTGGTAAAAATCTTTTGTTCTTTCTTACTGTTCCAACTAGAGTTAAATTCCACGAGTTAAATTGTCATTAAGCATTGCCAAATATCTCGAATGGCTGCAGCTTTATCAGTTGCGGCACGTGAAGTACGAGTGGCATCGTTGTCAAATCTGATGACACGCAACATTATTCTAAATCTATCAAGAGACATTGCAGCTCGAATCAGTGGTAGATGAATAGGTTTCCATAATTCTGACAAATGCTCCTTATTAGATTTGTGCACTCCACAAAAAATTAAATTTCCAAAAAAGGCGTCTAGTTCTTCTTCTGTAAATGGTTGGAATATTTTTGTTTTTGGCCGGTCGGCCACGTTTGGAAACTTTTGTGTCATGTTAAGATTGTAATCATCAATATTTTTTTTTCCTTTTCGGTTTGTTTCGCGTAAAATTATGTCACACATTTCGGTCGACAAAAAGCTTTTAAATATTTGCTATGCTGTTCAAATATTTCTGCCAAGGGCTGCGCCGCTACGCTGACGTAAAGTGTTTCGGTTTATTGGTTGCGATTCAGTAAAAGGTTTAAGATCCCAAACAGTGCCATCTTTACCACAGAGTTCATTGTTTGGCTCTTCTTCCTCACTATCATCTGAATCATATGAATCCTCAGCAGCCTCAATGCATCCCACCTGCTCAGCATCTGAACCTTCCGATGCTGCGTTTAGCGTTAGCTGGTGGAATGTATTCATCGTCGATATCAGATGGTGAAAATTCGTCTTCATCACTTTCACATTCACACAACATCTCACGAATTTCGGTTGACGAAAATCTATTAGAACGTGTTCTTATATTTTGATCCATTTTGCGGAAATAAAAAATGCACTTTTAAAAAACTAGGCACATTTACTTGGTGAAAAATTATTTCGAATGAAACTCTTTATGCAAAATCAATGTCAAAATGTCAATAAAAACTGCGGAGATGTGCGTATCTCATATGTGCAACAAAAGAAAATACGTAGTGTTTGCTCATTCATTATACGGGGAATCACATAATAAGATTTTTATTTTTTTGCTTCAGATTTAAAAATATATTTAAAGGGGAATCCCACAATGAAATTTTATCTATCTAGAAGAAAAGAAAAAGGGATTCCCATAAAATGTGTGCTCATACATTTTATGGGAATCACAGAATAAGGCATTTATTATACACCCAAAAAAAAAGTTTGTAATATCAGCAACTTGTTTTCTGAGAGGATCCTAGCAGAAAAAGTTGCAAAAAACTTGCTGAGTTTATAAATTTTTTTGCTAATGTTAGCAACTTTTTCTGCAAAGATCTTCCCAGCAAAAAAGTTGCTGATATTAAAAAATTTTTTTTTTGGGTGTAGGATTTTAAAAAATATATGAAAAGGGGAAAACCAGAGTAAAATTCTAATATTATATCATTAACCATCGATTTTTTGTACAATACAAGACAAAAAATTACGTTTCTCATACAATTTGCATGAAGGTACCCAGGTACCTATCCACCCTATAGAAGGTGTTTTTTTTTTCCACACACATAAGGGTTAATTGTATTTTTGTTTACTTTTGTTTCTTCAAAACAGTGTAGTATTTATTTATATTTTCCGATAGTACTTCACTCTTTACACAAAGCATTTCCATATTTTTAACAAAAAATAAATTCATACAGATTCTATTAACCCATTCAACATTTCTTACAGTGCAATTCTCATTTTCTCATTAACACATCTACATTTTTTCTTTTGAACAGCACTGAAATATACCAATCAGGGATGATAAATGGAATTTTTAAAATAGTACTAACCAGCTTAAAAAATAGTACTTTTTCGACCTCTATAGTACCAATATTTTTTTTATATAATTTTTTTTATCATTATAAATTAACAAATAAAAACTCTTAAAAAATAAAGGGTTCTGTTATATCTAACTCCTACAGCAATAGAAAAACGTAAAAATTTTAGTTAAAACTATTGAAAATTAGTTAAAAATTACGTTGCATAAAAAAATTCTATCAGATTACTTTTGTAAAATATTGGTAAGATAAAAACAGCAAAAACCAAACTGTTAAACATACCCTACGGGGAAAGGGACCGGTCCCAGATGACACGCAGGATAGGTCCCAAGGGGGCGGAGACCGGTCGTTGATCGGTCTTTTTGTTTGAAAGAGACATATCACTTTAGCATGGCGTTGTCATTGGAAATGACCAATTGCCACAGTTAAGACACCTGGTGACAGTAAGGTGGTGTGTCTAAAAATAGCTTTTCAAATAAACTAATAAAAAATTAAGAATTAAAAATAATCTACTTGGCGTCGAAGTAGGGCTCGATAACACAACCTCCTGCTTGTAAGGCAAATGCTCTACCGTCTGAGCTAATGTTGCTTATGCGTGATGGCTGGCTGATGGTAGACTTATATATTTTTCGTTTCTGTTCAAATAAAAAAGAAAAAGAAAAAACAAACACTACAAGCAAATAAAAAAAATGGAAAAGAAAAAAAATAGAAAAGAAAACAACACTAACACACACAAATATAGTGGAAGTATGCCCCCGATTCACCGGTCACGGGATAGGTCCTTTAATGGCAGTTGACTCGTTTTTTGCGTTGGCCATAATTAAATTAAAAAATCAATTAAAAATTAGAAAATTACCTCAAAAACTCTGATAGTATAAATAAGAATTTAAAAAATTGCCCTTAAGTTAAAAAGAAAATTAAATGAAATACCTACCAATTGTTAAAACTAAAACAGCTTTAACATTAAAAAACGTTGAAAATACAAAAATAGTAAAACAAATAAATAAAAAATATATTTAAAAATATGCAGCGAATTTTGTTTTTTATTTCGGTATCGGTCAAGTTTTTTAAAAGCAACAGTGAAAGTAACGAATCAGAAAATACTTAGATAATTAATTCATTCTCTTTGATTCAAATTTGTACTAATTTAGTAATATGCCTTCGGTTGATCGGTCACGGGATAGGTCCTTGGAGGGCAATTGACTCCTCATTCCCCGTAGGGTATGTATATAAAATTTATGTTATATTTGAATAAAATTTAGTTAAAAGAAAATAACAACTTAACCTGCTAAAATTAGTAATAAATAATAATTAGTAGACTAAAAATCAGCAAATCAGCAATTTAAAATCTAGAAATCTTTTTTTTTTATTTTTTTTAATACGAATAAAAATTCAGTCTTCTGAAATCAGCAGTTTACTATTTTTAGCAACCATTTCCGTAGATTTTAGCGGGATAGACTGCTATTTTCATTCAACTAAATTTAACTTAAAAGTAACGAAAATTTTGTAGATATAACAGTTAATTTTTGCTATTTTTACTCTACTAATATTTTCTGCAGATTTTACAGTATAATTTGTTATTTTCAATGAACTAAAAGTTAAATATAAAAAATATATAAAAATATATAAAAAAATCTGCTAATCTCAGCAGTTTCTTTTGTAAGGCCATTTTTGCTTAATTTTTAGTAGCTTTGTCTGCTATTTTTACAGGTTTATTTCTGTGAGTGCAGGGTTCAGAATTTAAAGTCCCTGAATATTGTATTCGACTTCGTTTTAAAGGGAATATTATTTTAATGTCATAAGAATATTTTCGAATGAACAAATTGATTGACAATCGAATCACAGGAATTTAATGATTGCATTAGGTGCATTAAGGAATCCTTCGATTCTTCGAAATAGGTTTTAGGTATTTAATCATTCAGAAATGAACATCGAATGAGTGAATTCTTTAGGAGCTCTGACGGGGAAAAACATTTTGCTGGTTTCAAAAAATACAAAAATTTCTAGATTTCTTAATGCTCTTAATTATACCCTACACCACTATGTGGTCAGGGTATTATAAGTTTGTGCTGATGTTTGTAACACCAAAAAATATTGGTCGTAGACCCACCTTATAGTATACCGATCGGTTCAGAATTTTTTTTTATTTCGATTTAACGATGTCCGTCTGTCTGTCCATGCAATCTTGTGCGCACTCTACAGGTCGCAACTATTAAGATATTTTGATGAAATTTGGTACGCAGACCTATGTTGGCCCAAGGACAAACAAGTTTGATTTTTTTGAACATCGGTCCATGTTTAGACCTAGTGCCCATATAAGGGTCCTACCAAAATTATACTGTTTATATGCTGCAGGTCGTAAATATTAAGATATTTTGATGAAATTTGGTACACAGACCTATATTGGCCCAATAATGCCGCCTATTGATTTTGGTGAACATCGGTCCATGTTTAGACCTAGTGCCCATATAAGGGTCCTACCAAAATTATACTGTTTATACGCTGCAGGTCGTAAATATTAAGATATTTTGACAAAATTTGGTACACAGACCTATATTGGCCCAATAACGCAGCCTATTGATTTTGGTGAACATCGGTCCATGTTTAGACCTAGTGCCCATATAAGGGTCCTATCAAAATTATACTGTTTATACGCTGCAGGTCGTAAATATTAAGATATTTTGATGAAATTTGGTACACGGACCTACATTGGGCCAATAACGCAGCCTATTGATTTTGGTGAACATCGGTCTATGTTTAGACGTAGTGCCCATATAAGGGTCCTACCAAAATTATACTGTTTATACGCTGCAGGTCGCAAATATTATATTTTTATGAAATTTGGTACATAGACCTATGTTGGCCCAAGGACGAATCCTATTGATTTTGGTGAACATCGGTCCATGTTTAGAACTAGTGCCCATATAAGGGTCCCCCCAAAATTATATTGTTTATACGCTGCAGGTCGCAAATATTAAGCTATTTTGATGAAATTTGGTACATAGACCTATGTTGGCCCAAGGACGAAGCCTATTGATTTTGGTGAACATCGGTCCATGTTTAGAACTAGTGCCCACATAAGGGTCCCCCCAAAATTGGCTTGGTTACAAACTGCAGTTCGCAAATATTAAGATATTTTAATGAAATTTGGTGCGCTGACTCACATTATAGAAAATTTTGACATAAGCCCCATTTTAACCCATTCGAATTTCGGATCCAAACAATACACCAGACTGGTGTAGGGTATTGTATAGTCGGCATGCCCGACTTTAACCTTTTTACTCGTTTTAATATTTTTGTTTGTATACGTATTTTAATAAAAAATGCAAAAGAACATTTTTTATGTGTTTAACTTGAGTTTTCAATAGTAACATCTAATATTTTAACCCCCCGAGTAAAAAAAAATATATATAATCATATGTGGCATATATTACAATATATAATTAGACATGTGGTTATGTATATCCATATATAATTATATATGACGTTTTTTACGAAAAATTTTCCTTATATTATGCCATATATAATTTCATCTAATTAGATATCGGCCTTTATAATATTAGATATGGCATATATAATTATATATTACATAACATGGTTGATCTTATTGCATATATAGTTATATATAGAACTATATCTTAATATATATGGTGGCATTTTAGCAATATATAATTATATATGGTATCATTTAAACAATATATAATTATATATGGTGACAGTTAAACTAGATATTATCATATATGGTGCCATTTAAACAATATATGGTCATATATGGTACCTCATAAACCAAATCTTTAATTCAGTTCCAGATATGATAATATATGGTACTATATATAGTGCGATATATATTTATATATGGTGTTATTTAAGCTATATATTATCATAAATGGTGCCATTCAAACCATATATTATCATATATGGTGCCATTCAAACCATATATTATCATATATGGTACCATTTAAACCATATATTATCATATATGGTGCAATTTCAACAATATATGCCCATATATGGTACATCATGAACAATATTTTTAATACAGTTCCACATATGATAATATATGCTACTATATATAGTGCCATATATATTTATATATGGTGTTATTTAAGCAATATATTACCATATATGGTGCCATTTAAACCATATATTGTCATATATGGTGCCATTTCAACAATATATGCTCATATATGGTACCTGATGAACGACATTTTTAATACAGATGCAGATATGATAATATATGCTACCATATATAGTCCCATATATATTGATATATGGTGTCATTTAAACAATATTAATATATAGACATATATGGTATCATTTAAACAATATATTGTCATATATGGCACAATTTAAACAATATATGGTCAAATTTGGTACCACATCAACATTTTGAATACAATTCCATATATGGTTTAATTTGAATAATGTAAAACTATGTATGGCGCTATAAAAAATATTATCAGATATGTTACTTCATTAACAATATTTATAATACAGTGTCATATATTGTAATATATGTATATCATTTAATATATATTGATGTATGGTAATGGTACAATAATTCCAATATCAGTTGAGATACAATTTGTGGGTCCATATCAACAATTTGTTCACGTACATTTAACATATATATTTGTACATTTAAGTTATAATTTATAAACACTTTATAAAGTTAAATAGTTCCATAAACGTCGTCTAACTGTATAGAATGTTTATGAATATACGATTTAATATATAATAATTACAACTACAAATTGGTGCCATTATCTAAAATTTAATTTAATGTTAACTTATAATAAAATAAAAATGTATTTCCTAAAAATAAAAATATAGTGTTAATTAATGTTAATATACAATAGGTTTAAATTTAACATCCCAGACAGAAAAATATAATCGGCACAATGCTGGCAAACTGTTGGCGATGGTCGGTTATGCGTTGGCAGAACGTTGCATTAACTATCTTGGCAAAAAAATAGATTTCAAAAAACATTTTTCAAAAAATTGAGAAAACTTTTTAAATATTTGCTTTTAAAAACATGAAATTTAACCCAGTCCACCAGATTGTCAGCCAAGACCTCTACACTCTAATCTAACGAGACTTGTTATAGATGTGTGATAGCTACAAATTAAATGAATGATAAAAGCATTTCGAGCTAACTTATAAGCATCGAAAAAAGGTATTCCAGAAATTATTAAATGTATTTTAGAAAATTTTAATTGTATATCACAAAATATTATTTGCACTTCAGAAACTACAATATTACGCAAATTTAAAATAATACAGTTTGATAATTTCGGAAATACAATTAATAATTTCTGAAACACAATTGATAAAACTGAACTTCAATTGACTAGTTCTGAAATACAATTCATAAATGTGAAAAATAATTGATGAGTTCTGAAACACAATTGATAGAACTGAAATTCAATTGATTATTTCTGAAATACAATTGATAAATCTTAAAACAATTAATACAATTGGAAATGGTGTAGAGCGTCAAAAAGATGTAAATAAAATTATTTTATTCAAAGATTTCAATTTAATAAAAAAATAAATATATAATTTTGTAAAAAAATTTATAGAAAAAACAATTTTAATTTTATAAAAAGAAATTCATTTTGTAAAAGAAATGCATATTGAACTCGTTACCTTCTGAGTTTAAACCTTATTTTAACAAAATATTGTAATTTTTATACAATCAGTGCTCTGCCAGTCTATTATTTTTTGAACAGTTGGCAATATATGTCTGGGATCTTATTTAATCCCAAATAAATGGAGATCTTACGTAGTACCCAAATATAATGCGGCATCTAATTTTATCTGTCATTTTTATGGATACTTTTAGATGTCAATCCCCAAATATATTGCTGTTTCTAATTCGATCTGCCATTTTAATACCGAAATAAATTGCTGGATCTAATTCGATCTGCCATTTTTATGATAAATTTAGATCCAAGTTTATCCCCAAATATATTGCTGGATCTAATTTGATCTGCCATTTTTCGGTTAAATTTAGATCCAAGTTTATCCCCATATATATTGCTGGATCTAATTCGATTAGTAATTTTTCTGAAAAATTTAGATCTAAGTTTATCCACATATATATTGCTGGATCTAATTCAATCTGGCATTTTTCGGATAAATTTACATCCAAGTTTATCCCTAAATATATTGCTGGATCTAATTCGATCTGCCACTTTTTCGGATCAAATTAGATCTAAGTTTATCCACAAATATATAGCTGGATCTAATTCGATCTGCCATTTTTTGGATCAAATTAGGTCTTACTAAATCCCAAAATATATTGCTGGATCTAATTTAATCTGCCAATTTTCTATTCAATTTATATCCAAGTTTATCCACAAATATATTGCTGAATCTATTTCGATGTGCCATTTTTCGGATCAAATTAGATCTAAGTTAATCCACAAATATATTGCTGGATCTAATTTGATCTGCCATTTTTCAGATCAATTTATATCTAAGTTTATCCACAAATATATTGCTGGATCTAATTCGATGTGCCATTTTTCGGATCAAATTAGATCTAAGTTTATCCCCAAATATATAGCTAGATCTAATTCGATCTGCCAAATTAGATATACGTTTATCCATAAATATATTGCGGGATCTAATTTGATCTGCCAAAATTGAGATCAAATTAGATCTAAGTTTATCCCCAAATATATAGCTGGATCTAATTGGATCCGCCATTTTTCGTATCAAATTAGATCTAAAAATATCCGCAAATATATAGCTGGATCCGCCAATTTTCGGATCAAAATAGATCTAGGTTTATCCCCAAAGATATCACTGGACCTCCCAATTTTGAGATATAACTTGATCTTAGTTTATCCCCATATATACAATGGGATCTAATACGATATGATTGGATACACCCAATTTTGAGATCTAATTGGATCAGCTAGATATTACAGCAGATCTTAAACAATATCAAATTGGATATAATTAGATATTGCGCGAGATAAATTTTTTTTACTCGGGCCCTCATTTCATAAATGCTTTGTAAAGTTATAGCAGGTTTACAAAACGTCATTTTCATACAAAATTTGTTCAATTAACCTCCTATAATTTTACAAAGCGTTTATAAATTTAGGGGTAAATGTTTTCAACATAAGAATTTTTTTATTTAAAACTTCGATATTTGATGTGTTCGCTATAAAGGCAATAATATCTCTGAAAATTAAAAAAGCACAAAAAATTTTTAAATCTAAAAATGTGTAAATAGTACTAAATGAGTCAGAGGAGTACGATAGTACTTTTGAGGCTCCAATAGTACCACAAAAAGTACTATAGTACTAACTGTATCATCCCTGATACCAATTTAAAAGCCTTACATATTCTCATTCTACTCTAAATTTTCTATGTTTTTGCAAAGAGTTTGTTACAAAATTAAATTTTCCTTCAAACACGTTTTTGCAAATATTTCTTAAACAACAGCTAACTTTAAAATTCTGGGGTCATATTCATAATCTGCGTCCCAAAGACTATCAGAAATGATGTCTCGCAATATTGATGCATCAAATTTTTGTTATTTTGTTGTACTGTGTAATCGAAAAATTACAGTGTATATTATTACAATAAATAGTTATTGAGAAAAACATAAGTTTGGTTTATATTTTTTGTTTCCTTTTTCTTAAAGTGTGAAAAAATTCCTATGGCTTTGTATAGTTGTGAGTGGTACAATGAATCTGAAGAGTTTAAAAAACTTATACACATGATGCTGCTACGTACTAGCCGAATTTTTAATATCAATATTTCCTGGTTTGCCACGATGTGTTTAACTACCCTGATGGAAGTATGTTATTTATTACTGAGTACTCGTATTGATAAATTAACTGATAAGAAAAACAAAAATTTACATAAAAATTTATTCTTTTTTTCACTTTATTGCAGATGATGAAAACGAGTGGATCGTATTTCTTATTGTTGCGAAATTTAGCTGAATAATATTGCATTTGTATTGTAATATAAATTTACTATAATAGTAGAATTTCATGTTGACTCTTTTCCCTAATTTTGTTCCATTTTCAAATAAAACGCTGCACTTTCAATATTTAATTAATATTTTATTAGAATTGTTTATTAAATGTAGTTTTCAGAAAATAATATTTGTTGGTAAACTAAACTTGTAGTGACTTTAAAACTTCAATACTCGTATTGTGCCCTAAAACTCTAACATCTAACTCTGTTCACTATCACACAACGACTGTCCTCTTTCCGTCTGTCATATTTAATATGTCCGTCTGTACCAAATTAATATCACCATTTCCGTAAAAAGAAAGGACAACTACATAGTGCTCAATTACACAGATAAAAATATCACCAAATTTTAAGTGACAAAAATAATTGTTAAAATTCAGTTTCCGTTTCAACAACATTTTTAATTGAATCAATTAAATATTTTGTTGATATGACAAGTTTCCAACTTTTTTCCAATCAAACTTTTTTGATGATATGATAAAAATCCAATACAATGCATTTCAGTGCAGAATTCTGCATAATGGATCATTATCTCAACCAATAAGGACCTGCGCAGGAGTAAGAAAGGGCTGTATACTGTCACCGCTACTATTTTTAGTAGTTACAGACGAAGTTCTTTGTTCGGCAATCGACAACAACCTAAGAGAGGAATAACCTGGAATCCGTTAACTGTGGAACACCTAAACGATCTTGATTATTATGCAGATGACATTGTCCTGCTATCAAAAAAGGAAAGACACATGCAGTCCAAATTTAATGATATGGCTACACCTAGAAAACAGATTCGTTGTGATAACCGAATTTGTTGCCAATCGAATTATGGCGGTTACGACAACCACCTTCAAATTCATTGATATATTCGATAGTCATAATTGAATGATTCGGTAATGAAAATAATAATTTTCAGTGGTGAATACTAACTTTTGCTTAAATGAATTCAGTTGCTACAATATATTTTCAAAATATCGTACACCATATCCAAATAAAACATGAAAATTCTTTTTATTTATTTAATTTTTTTCATTTAAATAAATTTGAAATCCAAATTTTACAATACACAAAATACCCTCAAAATCGAAATGGTTCTTAAAGAAAAACGTTCTCGGAATCTGTGGATTCTTCAAATATATAGTTTTTTTGTAAACAAAACTAGGATTTTGACGATATTTCTTATAAATAAATTCACTTAATTTCCGAGGACTTCTTCCTTCAACACTGAAGCTTTAAATTATTACTAAAAATATTTTGGTCTTATAAAGTTCAAATAATTTTATGCGATGTGGTTTCAAACTTGTTTGTCTTACAAACTGCTCTTCTATGTATTGTTCATTGCAAAATGTGTGGTTCTATTGGAAAATCATAACTTTCAAACACTCATCTATATCTGTAAAATATCTAAAATTCATTTCGAGTATTGCGGCTGAAAAATAAAATATTTAAAACCAGCAATTAATGACTGTAAAATTACGCTTGGTGTTCAAATTGTGTCTTACACGAATAAATTTACGTCTTCTTTCTTTTATAGATGTCGCAGATATTTTTTAAATTAGTTTCAATTTATTGTATTTAATTTTTTATAATTCCAAAAGAATTCACAAAAAAACTAAAATTGTATTACAAATTTGGACTGTTTGTTTTATTTATTTTCTTATTTATTGACATTTTATTTAGCAAGCAACAAAGAAATTCTTCTATAGCTATATATTTTTAGTAACTATGACCAATTATTACATTTCTTCTGGTTGGGTCTACCGATTATTACCATAACTATTTTTCTGAATTAATATCTGTTTAAAGGGTCGATGTTTGAGTTATTACGACATTTATTGGTAGTATTACAAAATTACCAGTCATTATAATCTTCTAACTAATCGAAATAATGAAATTATATAATAGGAATTATGTGTGTGGCTTATCTATTGATTTTTGGGAGTTTCAACCGATTTCCAACTAATGTTTTTTCTGTGTGTAAGTATGCAGAAGGAGTTGGACTAAGTATTGATGTTGAAAAGACAAAGTCAATTAAAATAAATTCGTCGCGAACAACAAATTTTACTCTTGTGGACCGCACAATAGAGGATGTAAGTGACTACACATACCTCTGCAGTCAAATAACAGTAGATGGTGGTGCCAGATTGGACATAGAATGCCGTATTAAAAAGGCCAAAGGTGCATTTGCTAGACTGAAAAATGTTTGGTACTCACGACAGCTTGCCGTACAGACAAAGATGAGAATATTCAATTGGAATGTAAAGTCTGTCTTATTGTACGGGTGCGAAACGTGGCTGGAGTCAGATGAGGTAAATAATAAACTACAAGCATTTATAAATCGATGTATGAGAAACATTCTCGGACTTTGGTGGCCGGGTAATTGGATAACAAATGAAGAGTTGTTCCGAAGATGCAAGCAAGATCCAATAAACTTGCAGATACGAGAGCGCAAATGGAGATGGATGGCGACGGAGCCTAGAAGACGACATTGCAAGAGCCAATGAAATCCTGGCTTCAAGTTAAGGCAACAGCTAATAATCGGAAGAAATGGAATTCATTAAATGTGGCATTATGCGCCAATAATCGGCGCTAAAATCAACTAATAATAATAATAATAATAAAACTCGTTTGTTAAAAATCAGCATACGTTTTTGTTGAAACCCAACAGGTTGTTTGCTGACTCGCTCATTATTGTCAATTCGAGTAATTGAACTAGTTCGTTCAATACGTTTTTTTCTGTTTAGTCATTGAACTCCGATAGATACAAACAATTGCTGCAAGGCCGAATAATGATGACAAGTTCATATGCTTAAAAAGTGAATTTTTTTTTTTTTTTTATTCCTTTAATAAATATTTAACATTTGAAATTATATGTAAAAAGAATATTAAATATAATACTTATGCTAGACATTTATACCTCCTAGTCGGAGCATAGGGCGGAAACAAAATCAGTCCATCGTTGCCTATCTTGCGCCAATAGCTTGATCTGCTGCCATGTTCCCCTAGATCGAAGTTCAGCATGAATATATCTTATCCACGTTGTAAAAGGTCTTCCTGGACGCCTTGAGCCTTGAGGGTTCCATTCAAAGGCCATTTTTGCAATACCGTTGTCAGGTTTGCGCAACGGCCTATCCACCGCCACTTTCAGCGTTTTATTTCTATAATTATTGGATCGGTGTTTGTTTTTCCCAATAAATCTTCGTTGGAAATAGTTTGAGGCCAAAATATTCTACAGATTCGTCTCAGGCATTTGTTGATGAATACCTGAAGTTTTCTGCATATGAAGTCTGTGACTTTCCAGGTTTCAGAACCATATAGGAGAACAAGTTTAACACTGGTGTTGAAAATTCTTAATTTTGTTCGCTGGGATATATTCCGATTGGACCAAACTTTCCTTAACTTGTGATATGCGTGACGGGCCTTATTTATACGTGCTATGACGTCGTTATTTGCACCACCATTTTTGGAAAATGTGCTACCAAGATAACAGAATTGTTCTACGTCTTCTATTATCGTTGGAACGCCACTTATTGCAACACTAAGCGGTGTCTGATTAGAGGTTTCAATCCGTATTAGCTTGGTTTTCTTAATATTGACTCGTAGACCAACTTGGGCTGCATTTTTAATTAACATTTCAAGCTTAGTTCTCCTTCCAGTGGGGACAAGACGCATCCCTGTCTTACACCTCTTTTCATAGTAAATTTTTCGCTATTTTTCCCTTTCAATCAAACAGTGCACTCGGCATTTGCATACAGTTCGCGAATAAAGGAAATTATTTTCTCTGGTACACCTTTATGCTTCAGGGAGTACCATATCGCATCCCTTGAGATGGTATCGAAAGCTCGTTCAAAGTCTACAAAAAGTAAGTACAGAAGGGAACGCCATTCCACGGACTGCTCAATAATTATACGTAGAGTGTTTATATGGTCCACGCATGATCTTTGTGGTCTAAAGCCATTTTGTTCTTGCCGTAAGGTTGCGTTGAGGCTAGGTGATATACGGTCAAGAATTATAAAAGCAAGAATTTTTAAAATTGTATTGAGGAGAGTAATTCCTCTCCAATTTTTACAATCACTTAGGTTCCCTTTCTTTGGGATTGTTATAATTAGACCCTCCTTCCACTGAGATGGGATGATGTTGTCTACCCATATTTTTTATTTAATCAATTCCGCTGCAATGTTGTCGGGGCCTGCACTTTTGTGATTCCTTAGCCTGTTTATTGCTGCTTGGATTTCCTCTATAGATGGGGGCTCAGTTGAAATGGTTCTGGATGGGTTTCACCGTAATGCATTGTTTGGGGTTTGAAAACTTATTTCCGTTGGTTCCACAGAGTCTTCAAAGAATTTTCTCCATTGGTGTAATTGTTCTACATCTGTTGTTAAAATATTTCCATCTAAGTCTTTTAACGGAGGTATGTGAGGTTTTACATTTGCAAGATTATTTACTGCTTCATATACGCCACGTAGATCGTTCCGGTACGCTGCTCTTCCTGCGGATAACGCGATATTGTTATAATATTCTTGTTTATCTATTTTAGCCAACTTCTTTACTTCCTTTTCTGCATTGTTATACGTACATGTTAAAACAGCTCTCTCATTTGGATTTTTATTATTCATAAGTTTAGCTTTAAGCTCTCGTCGTCCTTCTATGCATTCCCATGTTTCATTACCTATCCATGGTTTTCTTTGTTGCTGTTGTAAACCTATTGTGGCCTCTGCTGCTTCCTTGCACACTGTGGCGATGTTTTCCCAGGTATGAGGTTCGTATAATGCTCCTATTTTATCAGTAAGAGTTGCGCGATAGCTGGTGTTAACATCTGGCAGATGAAGTTTATTCACATCTATTCGCCTATTTAAAGACACTTGGTTGTTTAGAGCCGCTGGGCGTAATCGAAACTGTGCTTCTACTAAGTTATGGTCACTATAAATATCGGCACGCCTACAGGTACGAACATCTAAAAAAGTGAATAGTTGAATTGAACTACTTCGTTCATGAACGACACAACTCGGTTTTATACACGCGTTATTAAAATTGAAATAATTTTTCTCGATGAAAATATGTTTGAGAAATATGTTAGATTTCATAATACATCAGCTTGTCAAATTCGAGTGGTAATGCAGAGTCAAAGTGCACAAAAAAAATTTAGGCTATGCAAAGCAATCCATTGTGGACTTATATGTGTTTCCAGACTGGTCAAAAAGTTCAACAAAGGCAAAAGGACACAGGAACGAGACCAAAAATAAGAAGATATTGAGTGCGAATGTAAACATTTCGGGCCGCGAAATGGCACTGTGCGTGCAATTTTCGGAAACTTTTGTGCACATAGTTAAAGCTAACGTTGGGATTAAAACAGTTCCGGACAGAAATGCTAAGAAGGACGGTGATGACAAAAACTACGAGCAAAGCTTTTCTGTGTTTTTTTTTATGTGTGTTACCTTTCTTAGTGTTTTCTCTGTTTAGTTCAAAATATATCTTTAAATAAAATTTATTGTAAAAATATGTATTTTTATTCAAAGGATATTTTTCAATTAAAAAATAAATTAAAATCAACAAATACGATACTTAAGTTTTGCTTTAAATTTCAACAAACTCGTTTTTTGGATATGGCGATGTTGTTGCCAAAATTTGCTTTGAATTTCAAAAATTGTGGTTGTTGGCTATTTAATTAAAATAAATACAACAATCAAGTAACAAATATGTTGTTTGTATTTACAAAATCAATTGTAGGTGCAATTTCAATTAAAAGTTTAATTGTATTTACAAAAAGTTTAATTGTATTTACAAACTATTTTTATTGGTGTACATTAACAAACATATAAATAAATATTTAGTCAAAATAATAGTCAAATTTTGAAGAATAATTTTTGCAAATTATTAAAAAAAAACTTGTTAAAAAGATAACGTTGGGAATGTCGACTATATTATGACATTATTGTCAATTCGAGTAATTAAACTAGTTCGTTCAATACGTTCTATTTTGTTTAGTCATTGCACTCCGATAGATACCCTACGGGGAAAGGGACCGGTCCCAGACGACACGCAGGATAGGTCCCAATGGGCGGAGACCGGTCGTTGATCGGTCTTTTTGTTTGAAAGAGACATATCACTTTAACATGGCGTTGTAATTAGAAATTACCAATTGCCACAGTTTAGACACATTGTGGCAGTAAGGTGGTGTATCTAAAAATAGCTTTTCAAATAAACTAATAAAAAATTAAGAATTAAAAATAATCTACTTGGCGTCGAAATAGGGCTCGATAACACAACCTTCTGCTTGTAAGGCAAACACTCCATCGTCTGAGCTAATGTTGCTTATGCGTGATGGCTGGCTGATGGTTAAGTTATATGTTTTTCGTTTCAGTTCAAATAAAAAAGAGAAAGTAAAAACAAACACACACACTGCAAATAAAAAAACATGGAAAATAAAAAAATAGAAAAGAAAACAACATTAACACACACACACATATATAGTGGAAGTGCCTTGAATATGCCCGCAATTGACCGGTCATGGGATAGGTCCCTTAATGGCAGTTGACTTGTTTTTTGCGTTGGCCATAATTAAATTACAAAATCAATTAAAAATTAGAAAATTACCTCAAAACCTCTGATAATATAAATAAAAATTTAAAAATTCCCCTTAAGTTAAAAAGAAAAGTTAAATGAAATACCAATTGTTAAAACTAAAACAGCTTTAACATTAAATAAACGTTGAAAATACAAAACTTAAAATATCTTAGCAAAACATTATAGAAATTTAAAATAAGAGCTAAAATAAGCAAATCGTGAAAAAATATAGTTCAAAATAAATAAAAAAGTAAAATAAAAAAAATTTTTTAAAAATATGCCCGGAATTTTGTTTTTATTTCGGTATCGTTGATGTTTTTCAAAAGCAACTGTGAAAGTAACGAATCAGAAAATACTTAGAAAATTAATTTATTCTCTTTGGTTCATATTTGTACTAAAATTTAGTAATAAGCGTTTGTGGTGCAGTGGATATAGAGGTAGCCTTGTACGCTGGATTTTCGAGTTCGAATTCGGGGAAAGACAGAAATTTAAATAGTTTTTTTTTAATTTAAATAGAGTGTTCGTATTTTTAAAGATCAAATATAGTAAAGAAAATTAAAAGTAGTTGTGGTTCAATGGGTAAGAGTGTGAAATATGAATCTGAATTGCCGGATTCAATATCTGAAAGATCAAAAAAAGTTTCTTAATTTCAATAAAATTTTGTTTAACATAATAATATTTAAGTAGAATATAATATTGAATTACACAAATAAATATTGGATTTCACGACCTAAAATTTAATTAAATATAAAGATAGTTGTTGCCACAACTGGGACTGTTTTCTGGATGTATGATTTAAAATTTAACATGTAAATATTACAATTATATGTCCCATTTAAAAAAACAAATAAAGAATATATATGTATACGGCTTGGTTAATTTACCGTCTGCCGGAAGTTTGGATATACGTTCTCAGTTGGAAATATCATCAAGACGTCTTCAAGACGGCTTAGGGACATGTCGCTGTCACTGCTGACTTGCTGATCCGGTCCCATACGGGGGAAGGGACTGGTCCCAGATGACACGCAGGATAGTTCCCATACTCTTTACTTTCCAAATTCTTTGCTACCGTTAACGACATATGAGATATTCCTATTAACTACCAAATTATAGCAAAAATTATGTCGGTCTAATGTCAATTTTACAGTAAGTTTAACCTTAACAAAAGTTTTTAAAAAAGTGGGTGAAGAATACTTTTTTTTATAAAGTTTTTAAAAAATTAATTAAATACCGCAGAAGCTTGAATTTATAATGAAATTTACTACATATGTAGATAAAATACATTGTTTGCTATAGAATGAAAATAAATTACACAAATATTAATTCTTACATGCTTTAATCCTCTTTTGTACACTGGTTTTTGCTGAAACCATAAAAAATCAACAATTGATATTTATTCACCCCACCTGAATTGGACCAAACTGTTCTACAAGCTAAACCTCAAAAATAGAACTACTAGCGCAAGTGGTTCTCAAACAAAAACGTATTTAATTTAAGAAAATTATCAAATTTATTGAAAACTGACCTTATATAACGGGCTGGGTTATTATTTTATAACTTGGTTACACTAATAGAAATAAATCTGTAAAAACGCAGAAAAAGTTACTAAAAATTTGTTTCAAATGATGCTGCAGAAAAAATCGCTGAAATTAGCCGATTTTTTTCTAAATACTAGTAAAATAAGAACAGCAAAATTAAAACTGTTAAATTTACAGAATTTAAGTTATATTTGAGTTAAATTTTTCTTAGTGAAAAATAGAAAATTAACCTGCTTAAATCAGCAAAAAATTTTGCTAAATAATTTGTAGCCTAAAAAATCACAAAAAAATTTAAAATTTTCGAAGTTTTTTTTCGATTTTTTTTTAAAATACAAATAAAAATTGTAGCCTAAAAAATCACAAAAAAATTTAAAATTTTCGAAGTTTTTTTTTCGATTATTTTTTAAATACAAATAAAAATCGAGCTTTTCGAAAACAGCAGTTTACAATTTTTTAGCAAATATTTCTACTGATTTTAGCAGTATAGATTGCTATTTGCAATCAACTAAATTTAGCTTAAAAATAGCAAAAATTTTGTAGATATATCACTTTAATTTTGCTTTTTGTAGTCTACTAATATTTAGCACAATTTTATGCAGATTCTACAGTATAATTTGTTATTTTCAACTAACTAAAAGTTAACTTAAATATAACTTCTGTAAATTTAACAGTTTTAATCTTGTTGGTTTCAGCAGTTTTTTCTGCAGCATTATTTTTAACTAATTTTTAGTAACTTTTTCTGCTATTTTTACAGATTTATTTCTATGAGTGACCGATGTATCATTAACACCACTACAATTCCTCTTAGTTTGGTATATAACAAACTACCCGTCTAAAAAAGTTTAGATCTGATCGAAATAGATATGATTGAATCTAATTAGATCCTGCACCAGATATCATCAAATATGATCAGATATGGCATATGTGATAATAACTTATGGCAAGATTTGATCAGATCTAGTGCCAAATCTGTTCAAATCTAAAGTGATCTGCCCAAGTAAAAAAGTTTTGATATAGTCATATATTATCATATATAATTTTGTATAATCATATATTGGAACATATATACTAAGATATACTTATATACAATTTTACGAAATTATATCCTAAATATATAACTGTATCTTGTTTTATATTCCACAATATATAGCGCAACATATTAAAATATCCAATTATATATAGACCTGTATATATTTACATATACCTCATATAATTATGTATAATTGTATCGAATTATATACCATTACATCTAGTTGGATAGATATATATATGGATATAGTTGATACATTTGGATGAGGACAAAATCCGGATAAAATTGTATCAAACCATATCTTATTCCATCAAATTAGATCTAATTGTGTCAAATTAAATCTAATATGACCATAATACGATCTAATTTGATACAATTATATGTTCTCATTTTTCGGATGTAATTATATATAATATCAAAACTCATATAATTTTTTTTAGTAGGGTGGACAATTGCGCCAGATATGCCTAGATCTGATCAGATCTAATTAGATTAATTAATTTGTCCCCAATTTTGAGATCTAATTAGATCTGGTAAGATCTACTGATATCTGGCCAGATCTGATCTTTTTTACACGGATATTTTAAATTAAATTTCTCATGGTTTTTTTAGATTCCGGGGTTCAAGAAAGCGTTAAAAAAATTGGTATTTTTAAATTAAGAAAGTATATGTTGGCTCTTAACTCGCATTATGTCACTCTGCTTGGTACCTGATTTATCAATAAAAGCACTTAAAATTTTGAGAATATTTCTCAAAATGGCACCCATAAAAACTCCAAAATATTTTCGAAGAATGGCCTAAAAGAAAACATCCGTTTCTTTAGTTTTTCTATACAAATTTTAGTCTCGTAAATCACTTATTAATATTTTATGACCATTATTGTATCTAATATTTATTTTAGAATTATTGATGACACACACTTTCAAGACATGTTGGAAAAAATATATTCTTTTTTCCAGTGGCGGTTCCTGCTTTCGAATTGGGGATTGGGGGGGGGGGGGGGAATTTTAAAATTTTGTTTATTACTCATACGTCACGTATACTCAATAGGGTTGTCATATCAGTCGAAACATTTATAATCAACCACCTGTTAACCCATTTTTTCTTCAACCGAGAATTTTGTGACTACCCAGGAAAATTTTCTGTTCCAAAGAATCGGTTGTAGAATAGCTACCCAGGAAAATTTTCTGTTCCAAAGAATTGGTTGCACAATAGCTACTTTTCATTCACAATCCCTTCTACTGTCGATTCTAACACCGATTCTTTTTATTTGAAATTGTCACAAAAGCAACCCCTTCTATGGCTCCAAAGTGGAATCGGTTGCTCTAGAATCAGTTCTGGAACTAGTTCTGGAACTGATTCTACGTCACCCACACCTTCCATATGGGATCCCAGGAACTGGTTTCGGAACCAGTTCCATGGAATCGGTTGCAGTGGAACCAGTTGAAGAATTAGTGTGGTTGGCTACCGATTGTAAAAAATTTTCCTGGGTACCTTTGTACTGACTACTTTTATGTGAAAAAAATACATGTTACAATTTACAAAATTCGAAATACGGTTTAGACAGAAATTGACTGGGTGTTTTTATAGAAACGACGAATTCGTTAACAAATTTGTGTGAAAAACACTAATTTAAAAACGTTTTTCTTCCAAAATTTTTGCACAGATTTGTTAGGGCTTCTATGTTAAACTCGGCATTAAAATTAAAAAAAAGTAATATTTTCATATTTTCAATTGATGTGTTTTGAGTTTTATTACTTCAGATAATTTCATTTAAATTTCAATTGCTATTCCTTTATGTCAGTTGTATTTTTTAAATTTTATTTATTTGTTAGATTAATATTTTTGACCTTTGGTGTTATTATATTTGTAGTATTGTTTGGCTTTAGGTCATAAATTTTTAAAAACTAAAAATCAAAATATTTTGTATTTTATTTTTCAATATTTTATTTTTAGGGTCTGTTTATGTATTACGAAAATACTCTAAACGAAAGAAATTGACAATTACTTTCGTAAAAAATACATGGAAAAAAAAAACAAATTTTCGTTACTTTGTTTTCGTTTAGATCATTTTCGTAATACATAAACCAGGGCTTAATTTTCTTTCAATATTTCGATTTGCATCGCAAATCATTCTCTGGGATATTTAAATTTTTTTTTTGGACTTCACTGAGTTGAAAACTTCCAACTATTATTTTTAAAATTATGCATAAGATGCTTTTTCAAATTATTTTGGATTTTTATATGTTAATTTAAAATGCAACAATGAAAATTAAATAACTTTTTTTAAGTAGTTGCGGCATAAAAAATGTCTATTCGAAAAATACCAAATAGAGTTAAAAAACTATTTAATAATATTTTAGTGTCTATTTTTATAAACAGATTTAGACGATTTGCCTAAAAATTTGTGTGAAAAATACTCACTTTTAAACTTTTTTTTATAAAAATAGACGAATACTTCTGAAAATCTGCATAGAAACAAAATATCTAGAAATATAAATTTTTGGATTCCATATTTAAGAAAAAAATTGATCTTAGTTTTGACTCTAAAGCTGGTCCAATACAAGTTTGCACCCATTTACAATTCATTTATCCTGAAAGAATTTATGATTCAATTCGTTTAACCGCTTACACCGCGAATAAATATTTAATTAATGCATTTCTAAGAGTTGTTTAAAATTAAGACGGCCTTCCATACAAATATACTACCTGCATATTAATTCGCTATTTAAACTGTTCAACGAATTGATCTTGAAAAAGTGGAAGATATGGATATTTTATATTAAGCCCTTATTTCAGAATATATTAAGTAGATTTTCTCATGACTGCAATCAAAAGATGAACTTTGTCGTAAGTTATTTTAATAGAAATCGAGTTTTTCAAGTACAGCATACGTCGGATATATTCATTTTGTAACGAGCGGGAATTCCCAGGATCCCGGAAAATTCAAAAAAAATCCCGCTGTCCTGGGAAATGAAAAAGTCCGGGAAAAACCCTAACTCTTACGCTCCATAACAGGAAATTTAATTTTCACAATAATCAATGGGTTTACATTTTGTCTTTAGTGAACAATATTTTTTATTAAATTCGTATAAACATTGGATATGCTCTAAAATATTTGGAAAACAAATCGAAATTTTAACATAAATTTTAATGATTCTTTTATATGAAAAACTGTTTTTAACTGTTAAAAAAAATACTGTTTTCATCTAAGAAAAACTTTAACTTCCATATAAAGTTGGGTTGAAATCAGGGTTGGTTACCGTTTCAGTTTTAAAATAACGGTAATTATCTACCACGCCGATACTAAAATTGATTTGAATATTTTATATCCTTGATATCAGTTAGGGCAATTGTTTTCATATTTTAGCGTTTTTATTTTCTTGGTTTGCCGGTTCAATTTCTTATTATTCCCAAATTACCGTTATAATTTGCTGTTTTGGTATTTTAGCGGTATTATAACGGTAATATGCATATATTACGCAATTGAACCAATAAAATATCGAAATAAAAACGGGTAAATATAAAGACAATTACTCTTAATGGTATCAGCATTTTAAAACGTTCATATGGGGTTTGGTTTCGGCTTGGATGACAATTACCGTTATAATAAAACTGAAACGGTAACCAACCTTGGTTAAAATTTCGATTTTTTTTAATATTTTGAGGCATTTCTAGTACTTTTGCAATTTTTATACAAAATATTGTTCATTATAGTATCTAGTTTTGTAAAATTTAAAACTTTAAAAATGAACTAAAAAATTAAAATTTTTGTATTTCTGGAAAATCTCCGCACATACAAATACATTATTATACTAAAATGAAAACTTAATCTCCGTAGATTTCAAGACCATAAATAATGTTTAACATTTTATAGTTAAATTCTACGTCATTGAGTTTTTTAGCGATAATAATATTTTTTATAAATGTCTTGTGTGTAGAGAACCCTCAGATCTCAATCAAATTCTCATTAAAAAAATTATGATCATATTTTTAAATTTTAATATACATTCGATAGTTTCAAAAAAGAAACAATTGAAACAATTTTTGAAAAAAATTGTTTCGCGAAAACTTTTCCTCAATAAGTTTTTCAAAATTTCTTACTTTAAGCTCAGTAAGTTGTTTCGATTTTTTATGTAAACAAAATGTTTTTCACAATAAGTGTTTATTTCGCCCTAAATATGGAATCTTTGAATTTTACAATTATATAATTTTACATAAAAAATATGTTCTTACGAAAGACAGTATCACAGTTGATTTTTAATTAAATTTAATTCTTAAAAATATCTTTTTATAGTTTGACAAACTTTTCATAAAAAATATCCCAAATTTTTTTTAGGAAAATTTACATAAACGTATTCATTTGTAGTTTTTTTTTCTAAATGAAAAATTGCCAAAACAAAATTTACTTAAGTACTTGTTCATTTGTCTATTCTTTTTCTTGTATTTGATTAAATATTTTGTGATTTTTTTCAGAATTTGAAACATTTGAGTATAGGGATGTCTTTTTGTTACATTGCTTTAGGACAGTTTTGGACTTTGCAAAAACTTTTGTTTCTATATTGCTTCCTGTTTTGATTTTTTCCTTTTTCCCTTTCCTTTTTTCTTTTTCTTTTCCCTTTCCCCTTTTTCCTTTCCCTTTTTTCCTTTCCCTTTTTTCTTTTCTTTTTCCTTTTTTTTATTTACTTTCCCTTTTTTTTTGTTTTCGATTTCGGTTTGAAACCGCGCATGTTTGAAACCGCGCAATTTTTTAAAATTTAAACGAACACTATTCCTTCTGAATTTGCAGAAATGTAAATTTTCGAAAACAATTCGCGATATGAAAAAACAACTAAGACCAAAATTATTCCTCGAGAGAAAATAACCCAGTCAGAAAAATACAAACGGAAAAGCGATGGGAAAGCACTTTAACAGGTGGTACAAATACTGGCAAAAAGTGCTTTCCCATTCCCAAAATGATAACATCTTTAAACAAAAGGACCGGCTGTTCAAAAAGCGACGGAAAAGCACTGGAGAAACAAAATTTTTGAACGTTGTCAAAACGCTGGCAAGACCAATAAATAGGTGGTCTGGAAATATATTTTCCAAAATAAAATTTAAAAAAAGTTCATATGTATTTTTTTTTGGTCCTGCCGTGATTTGAACCCAGGCCATCAGATTTGCAGACGATTGATCTACCCACTGAGCTAACGAGACATATAATATTTGATAGCTAAACACATAAATGACTGATAATCGCTGGACAACTACTGGCTCAAAAAAGCTAGCACTGGCAAACAGTTCTTTGGAACTAATATGTCAGCGTTGGGAAAGCAAAAAAAAAAGTTGGTCTTAAAGGAGCTTTTCCACAAACAAAAAATTGATTTTATAGAACACAAAAAATTTTAAATTAAAAAAAAAATCCAAAAAAAAATTTTTCCTTGCAACCGGATTTGAACTGGGAACATCTTAACTACAAACCTTTTTTAACGAAGCGTCATCATTTTTATAAAATCATTGCTCTACCAGTGAATTGGTTTTTGTACCACTGCTAGCATTGGCTAGGTAGCACTAGATAACCACTGGTTGCAAACTTTGGCACCGCAATTTCTGTAAAACAAATACTGTCAAAACGTTTTTTGCAAACGCTGTCAAAGCGTCCCAAATGAGTGTTCTTCCAGTCATTTATTTTTAACGCCGTGGTTACCCAGTGGTTGCCAGTGCTTGATTTTTTGTACCACTGGCGATTTCTGACTGGGAAATTACAATTATTCTAAAAACCTCTAAAATTTTCATTATAATTTAATCGATTTAAAACCGAAAAAATTTAAATTTTAAACCCCAAATATATGATGCGAAAAAAGTAACAAAAATATTTGGAAGTGTTCCACAAAACGAGCCCATATAAAATCATGCGATATTTAACAACAACAAGTAATTTTGTATGAAATCGAAAGATTTTGCGTGGCTTCGTTTTCCAGAATACCTCCGAATAAAATGTTTCATATTTAACTATTTTTAGGATATTCAAATCATATTAAATATCGGGAGTCTTCCGGAAAATGTATCCACATTAAATTATTGGATTTCGTACAAAATTAGGTGTTGTTGTTGTTGTTGTTAAAAATTGTATGATTTTATGTGGATTTATTTTGTAGAATACCCCCGATTATTTAAATTTATTTAAGAAAGAAAGCAAAATCAATAAGACATTTTATCGCGCATTTAGTATTAACTGGCTGATATATTCACTGGCTGCGAGTTAAATATTTTCTAAATATTGCGGATGGCTTTTGAAAATCTTCTGTTTCTCCTCAACACGTTCCATCGCCTTTTTACTTTTTACTTATTCATAACTCCTTTCTGCCCCATGTTTCGTCGAAATCGACTTAAACACAATGGTATGAATACCAGAAATGTTTTCTCTCATTATATATTTGGGATATTAAAGTTGAATTTGGCGAGTCGTAGAGCAGAAACGACTTATTTATATTCTTCAGAGAAACGGATATTAAATATATTGAGGAGACATGCAAAGTTCGATCCAAAAAAAAATTTTTTTTCGCGATCAAACTTTGTTGTATGAATTGGGCATTATAGTCCCTATATTATAAATTTTAAGAAACCTTATTTAAAAAATTGCAAAATAATGGCGGGACGCGAAAAAAGACTTTATGGTACAAGACTTGAATTAAAACTCTTAATCAGCGATTTACATTCTATATACATAATATAAGAATATTCCTTTTTGGAAATTTTTTTCGCGATTTATTTCCCGATTTCCTTTTTAACTAGCCACCAAATTTTGTTTTATAAAATGGGCATTATAGTCAGGGCTTTGAAGAATTAATTCTTTTTTGAATGACTTCACTACCAATCGAATTCAATTTTCTCTAGAATTGAATGAATTCCTTTTCTTAAGTAATTCACTGAATTCGTTCAACTGAACGCGTTCATCAAACAATAAATTCAAAGAATTAATTCCATTGCAATAGTTCTCTTTATTAAATAAAATAAATTAATTCACTGATGAACGCGTTCAATTTTATAAATCGAACGGAAAAATGTGAATTAATGTCTTACTGAATTAATTCACCACAGAATTCGTTTAATTTAATTTTCGTTCAGTGAATTAAAAAAAATAAAATTACGTTCAGTGTATTAAAAAATATTAAATTACGTTCAGTGAATTAAAAAAGCAAAACAATACGTTCACTGAATTGAAAAAAAAAAAATTACGTTCATTTAATCGAAAAACAAAAATTATGTTCGCTGAATTCAAAGCCTGTTTTCTGCCGTTCAGAAATCATTGTATTGTAAAATCGTATAAATGAAATACGTCATAGTCAAACATCTACATTTTACTGGGAAGCATAAGTTTTTAAAATTAATATTTACATTTTTTCCAAATTCATCTATATCTGTAAAGTTTTTATTTTTAATAGTAAAAGGCTTTATTTTTTAATCATGTAGGTTGCTAAAGTGCATCGGGTTTCTCTAACACTTAATATATATATATATATGTAATTTGTTTATTTTTACTAGCGAATGCTGTAAAATTGGTTAGTTGCAAAGTTTATTTGTAAATAAATGTTTTCTTCTACTGAACGGCAGAAAACAGGCTTTAATTCACCGAACGTAATTTTATTTTTTTTTAATTCACTGTACGTAATTTTATTTTTATTAATTCACTGAACGTAATTTTATTTTTTTTAATTCACTGAACGAAAATGAAATTGAACGAAATCAGTGATGAATTAATTCAGTAAGGAATTAATTCACTTTTTTCAGTTCGATTTATAAAATTGAACGCGTTCACCAGTGAATTAATTCATTTGATTTAATAAAAAGAACTATAGCAATTGAATTAATTCGTAACAAAATAAATCGAACGAAAACAAATATGAATTAATTCCATTCAATATATGGTGCTTTGTGAATTAATTCATCGAATTTTTAATTCAGAATTGAAAAATTGAATTAAGGAATTAATTCTTCAAAGCTCTGATTATAGTCAATAGATTATAAATTTGAAAAAACCGCACTTAAAAAATTGCAAAATAATGGCGAAACGCGAAAAAAGACTTTATGTTACTAGAATTGAATTAAAAAACTTTATGTTCTGCAAACAAATAAATTGATGCAAGAATTTTCTTTTTGCAATTCTTTTCGCGATTTTTTTTTAAACTAGCCACCAAAACTTGATATAAGCTATGGATAACATAGGCCTCGGATTATGAACTAAAAAATGATTTTAGCTACTTCTAAACCCCATGTTTTTAAAATAAAAAACTTCGAAAAAAAACGGCAAGGAATGAAAAACAAATGCGTGTTTCATTACAGTGTAAACATTAGGTAAAAGTAATGAAAATTAAAAAAGCTTCATTTTTATTTTCAAAAGAAATGAAAATTAAAAAAATGGTAATGATAAAAAAAGCTCCATTACCATTACATCAAGTAATGGTAATGAAAATGTAATGGTAAAGATTTAAGCCCATCACTGATTTTCATTACTATTATAGGTTTGTACGATTACATTTCTAGTAAAACTAGTAAAGGAGAAAAATATTAGAAAAAAGTTCTAAAAATCATGATACAACCATACTAGGAAGATGCATTAGGGAGAATTTGACAATTCAGGGTTTTATTATGACAGTTCAGGGATTTTTTCGTATACTTTCGCTATGTATCAAGATTGCATTTTTTGTTGTTGTTTGTTGCGTTTGTTGTTCTATCATGGTCAAAATATTCAAAAGTAATCAAACAAAAAAATTATAAGGATAGAAAACACAACAAAAAAAATTTCGAAAATCGCATATAAACGTCCGCGGAGTGCAAACTTTAATGCGAATCATAAGAATTAATTAATTAAATAAGAATTCATATAAAAATGTGTTCAATTTTATCGTTTGTTAAACAAAAAAAAAACACATTACTAGTTTTTGCTGGAAGAAATTTTTAAGTAAAAACGAGTAAAATTTCCCTTTCAATTTTTTATTTTTTTTCTTACTATTTTTTGTACTCGAACGGATTTTTGAGTAAACAAACACACTTTATGTTAGTAAATTTACTAAATTTCTGCATAAAATTTAAATTTATTAACAAAATAAAAAAAACCCTGTGCAGGACATGCTTAATTATAAAAATAATAATAATTCTTCTAATTTTTTTAAATTTGTTAATTTATTTATATTCATTAATATTATGTTAGTAAATTTAGAAAATATGTTTATAAAATTTAAATTTATCAACAAAATAAAAAAACTCTGCGCGTTAGACCGTACCAATTTCCAGGAAAAAAACAATCCGCGATACACCTTCAAATATAAAGTATTTTTGCAAGGCAATTCCAAAAAAAAAAATTTATTATTTTTTGACGAACGTAGGGGTCGCCTTTTTAATTTTTCATTATAGCTTCGGCATTTAAAGTCTGATTTTAAAGTGTGATATATCGATTTTTTTTTGCCTCGAGGAGGCCACTGTTTTGCTATAAAGGAAAAATCCGTTCGGCAACAAAAAAATTACAAAAATTTCTGCTGGATTTATGGAAAAACTTCCTTAGCAAAAGTTTAAAGATTTTTTGCGAGCTTTAATTTTCTGACATTAGGGTCGTACATTTGGGTTGCAGCAACTGAGATTTGGTGGGTAAATACTAGAACGGGATACATGAGCTCAATGGCCCTTGTAGCAAAACAGTGGTCCCCTCGAGAAAAAAAACATCGATGTAAACAGTTTAAGCTTAATTCCATGCCCTATTTTTCAAACTTAAGTGTGTATCAATATTTAAATAACTTTTTTAAATGTAGTCGCTCGAAATCAAAATTTGAACATTTTTTATGGCTTAAAAAAAATATAAGACGCAGTCTGATTTTAAATAAAAAGAAAAAGGTACAAAATTTGTATATATAGTGGACAAAAAAAAGTTGGACAATATATAAACTAAAATGAACAAAGAGATGACAAAGCAAATTGTGGTGAAATTTTTTGTTTTTTCTTTGATATCTTATATATTAAATGAGGAGCGTCAGAGAACAAGAAATTCTCATTTGTGATTTAACCTAATAAATATTTCTGGAAATTCTAAAAACATCAGATTTCATTCACTATTGATTTTTTTTTGCGAAATTATTGCGATTTGCAAAGTTTATATTTTGCTTAATCAGTGTTTCAACTAAAAGTTTTTTAAAAATAAAAAAAAATTTTTTGAAACCTCCTTGCAAAAATACTTCATATTGGAGGGTGTACGGCGCACTTTTTTTTCCTGTAAGGTGGTACGCTCTAGTGTGCATATATATCGTAAATCTAGTGACTAAATTTTGTATCAATCTTTATCTAAAACTTTAAAGCTATGAAAAAAACTTTGTAAGTTTCAAGTAATTTTTTAAATTTTCCGATTTTAAAATAACTCATTTCTCTTAGTTCAGAGAACTTGAGAAATGATATGCATATAAAAATTGTTTCAAAGAATCTCCAAAGTAATTGAATTTCTTCAAATTTATTTTTTTTATAATTTAAAAATAACATTTTTGAGATATGAATTTTAAATCGCGGATTCAACAAACATCAGCATTGAAGTTTTATTTTTATTTTTTTATAGTGGTAAAAGCACGATCTCATTCCCCTTAATACCACAACGACTCTCATAACGGGAACCGATTAAAAGGTATGGAACAGTTCCATAAGACCACTTTATTCAATATTGTTAATTTTTTCAAATTTTAAGATGCTATATTTCACGATCAGCTAAGGTAAAAATTCCAAAAATTGGTAGATATAATGTAAGGGCTAATAAGCACATAAAATTTGGTTTAATTTGGAGAGGCTGAAGTTAAAATTTGAATTATTTTGGTTGGTTTTATATGGAATAACACTTCTGTTGCATTTGAGACTATATTTTCTGTTCAATATTTTTAATATATTTATACCCAAAGGATATGCTATAAATATCGTGAGTAAAAAATTGTTTAAATGCATTTTAAATCCGTAATCAAACTGATAATGAACTTTAATATATTAGTGCGCAATATGCAATAGGTTAACCCGTAAAACAGCGTTTTTAAGATGATTTTTAAAAGACCAAACCTTTTTGACCTTTCGCGATGATTTTTAACCCTTTCACTACCGACTTTTTGTTTGCGGATGTACCGTTATATTGACTTCAGATTCTTGTTAAGAGTTGTAAAATTAGAAAAAAATATGTAAAATGTTTGCCACCTCCTATCCACCAAAAATATCGTTCGAAAATCGATTTTTTTCTCATCCCCGTTTTACCCCTTAAACTTTCGAATAGCCAATGTTGCGTTTTTTCTCATCATAAAACGAAACACCAAAACCCCCTTTCCTCGGCGATTATGATATATTCAAAAAACTACACTTCATTCACAATTATTGCTATGTTGAACTGCTTATACATATATTTTTTCTTTGAAAGCCAAGAGTCCAAAAAACTTATTTACAAAAAATAAAAGGTTTTTTTTATATATTCTTTTAAAGATGTGTACACTGTAGTGTACAAGGGTAGTGAAAGAGAGAAAGTAATTTTTTACAAAAAAAGGATTTGATATTTGTAAAATAAAAACCCCAAATAGAGAAAATAAAGCCTTGTCCTGTTGCAACCGTGTCGATATGTTCAATACACAGCATTTGAACATATCATTCGTTTCTCAACGACACGCCCTAATATGCTAGTTATACCTATGGTTTTTTATAGCTGGTTTTATACACTAAAATAATGCATTTTTTATTTTAACATGCCATTGATTTAAATACATTTGCAGAGGTCTTTGCATTATATTCTATGTAATGCATTTTTAAAAAATATGTGTTTAAACAATTATTTTAGCCCAAAAAATTACAAAAAGCCTTTTCATTGGAAATTGCTAAAAGGTGCACACTTAATACTTCAAGTTATTTTTACATTTATTTTCTAAGTTGTATTTTACAATATTTATTAGTTGAATTGAATTGTGTCAAACGTACGACCTTTAAGTGGCCTTGGATTTAAACTGGTTAACGTTGTCATAGAAAGTCTAAATTTTTTTTCAGGGTTGTCCGTTTTCGGTCGAATATTAAAAAAAACTAGTGACTTCGAGAGCATTCACAGGTTTTGGAAATTAGAAAATAATACGTGCGTAAAAGAATCTGTCAAACGGGTTTCCAATTGATTTGACTGTTTTTTTTTAACAGATTTTTAGTTGAAACACTGACTCAAACAAAGATTTTAGTTATCTCCATTTAACACAGTACTAAAATTATTCATTACTTCTAATTTTGAGCGTTAATTTTCAAAACTATTTGCAAGTAATTTTAAGAACACATTTGAGAAATTTTACCATTGGAGTAGCTAAACAATATTTCTGCAATAAGAAAAGTCAGCAAAATCAGCAAAAGTTGTTGCTGTGTCAACAAGTTCTTAGTCTGGAGCATGCTTGTAAAAAAGCGAGTTAATTTTTACAATTTTTACAAAAAAAAAGTAATCTCAACAAAAGTTTTGCTAACACTTACTCGATTGCAAATACAAAAAATCCTGCTAAAACCAGTGAAACTTTTTGCTTAATATTAGTAGACAAAAAAGAACACAAAAAATTTGTAGAGGAATTATACACTCACAATATATTTTCCATAACCGATTCAGATGTATTTGAAAAATAATAGGTAACGTTTGTTTTCAATTGAAATACATGGAAACATTGTGTTTAACTTTTTGTATAAGTCAATAAAAAACAAACTACAAGAAAATACGTATCGTTTGTAGGAGTTGATATTTTCAATCAAATATTTTATTTTTGGTTTTCTACATATTTTTAGAAAAAATAATTTAAATAATTTCGTTGTTTTCTGTTTTAAGACAAAAAATTCAAATATTTTCGGTTTTCTTTTTTGCTAAAATAGTTTGTTTATATACAAAATTATTTTAATTCAAATTACAAGAAATTCTTTCGTCATACATGCAAACATAGCCAATAAAAATATGAACGTGTGGGTGTAGTGTTTTGAAAATTCAAACAAAAAAAACCTTCAAATATGAAAAAACAAACCACAAAATCGTTTTTTTTTTCTAACGTTTTGTCAGTTAAAAATTGAAGATTGTTTTAACAGACTTTTCAATTATTTTTATTTATTTTATGGATTGTTTAAACAATGTTTGAAAATAGATAGCAAAATGGTTTGAATATAATGAAAAATTAGTAGTTCTTTTTTTAGTTGGGTTTTCAATTAATTTACTATGTATTTTAGGTTGTTTTTAACGATAAAATATTGTCAGTGTACTTTAATTAGTTTACTTGTTGAAAATTTAAGTCTCAAATGGGTGTAATTGTGATTCTTTTGAACATTATTAGGATGTCCCTTCAAATACGATTTATTGATTTTTATTAATTAGACCCCCAGCTGTTATCTACATTATTAAAAAAAAAAAGTTAGTACAAAAGTCTGTTAAACGCGTTCTGATTCAATTGAACACATTTTTTTGTTATTTTGAACTAATATTTTTTGTAAATCGAATTTAGCATAACAATTATTTTATTTTCTATTTTTATTAACTTGTTGTTTCAAAAGTCCGAAAAAACTATCTTTGTATTTTTAATGCAAAATTAAGATAATTTTTTACCGATTTTTAGTATAAATTGTAATTTTTACGAATTTATTTTTAAGAATTTATGGATACTAATTTTTTTTTTAAATAAAATTAATGAATTTTATGGCTTTTTCTCGAATCAACATATTAGAAATCAGGTGCCACTGTACAGCTTTAATTGGTACACTCATACAAATAAGTCCGTAAAAATAGCAGAAAAAGTTACTAAAAATTAGTTAAAAATGATGCTGCAGAAAAAACTGCTAATATTAGCAGAATCAGTTTGCTAAATAGTAATAAAATGAAAACAACAAAAAAACTGTTCAATTTACAGAATTTTAGTAATTTTTGAGCTAAATTGTTGTTAATTGCAAATAACAATTTAACCTGCTAAAATTAGCAAAAAAATTGCTGAATAGTAGTTTAATAAAAATAGCAAAAAAACTGTTAAATTTACAGAATTTTAGTAATATTTGAGCTAAATTTTTGTTAATTGCAAATACCAATTTAACTTGCTGAAATCAGCAAAAAAAATTGCTAAATAATAGTAGAATGAAAATAGCAAAAAAAAACTGTTAAATCTACTAAATTTTTGCTAAAGTTTTCTGAAATCAACAAAACTTTTGCAGATTACTAGTGGACTGGAAAAAGATAAAAAAAGGAGCAAATAAAATGAAAATTAATAAATAAAAAATAAATGTGTATTTAAAAACATACTTGGGACCAGTTTATTGTATTAAAAATTAAAATTCGCGTATTTCTTATATTTTTTTTATATTACAATGCTTTTTCTTCAATTATGTGTACATTTCATTACCATTGTTTTCATCAATGCAAATTGAAAAAAATTTCATTGGCATTGAATGGTGATGAAATTTGTTGGCATTGACATTGAGATAAAGTAATGCCAATTATATTTCAATGCCAATGAAAATTTCCCAAGAATGATTTTTTGTAAAAGTGGTAATATTTATAGACAATAATATGTTAACCATAACAAAATGTATTTCAGAGACCCTTTTTTTGATTTTAATTGTTTGCTGATCGGATATGTATTTCCGAATTTATTTGAGTTTCCATTTTCACCTCTAAAGCTTCACCCACAGGAAAGAAGGTGTGGCCGATTAAAAATATCGTATTCTTTAAATAAGCTTAAAAACTACAATATTGGGGGAAACAAATTAGGGTCATCCCCGTAAACTCCACTTGCTCCCCAAAGATACTTTTAATCACAATTTTCATATTAAAATGGTTCGTCCAAAATAAACCTTGATCTTTGAAAATTATTGTATTACGATAAATAGAAAATTTTCTCATAAATTTAAATAATTTAGATGTTTTATGAGTAGGACAAATTTTCAACCATTTCAATTTAGCTTTGGCGAGTTAAATATATGCAGTAATTTTTATGAGTCATTTAACATTCTGTTTATAAGCGCTCGAAAATTGATGGTTTAGTTTACAAAAAATTTGTAAAATTAGCAAATCTTCTGTTAAAAATTAGCAACTAAAATTCAGCAAAATACTGTACAATTAGCAAATTTATTGTTAAAAATTAGTAACTAAATTCAGCAAAAACAAATAGCAAAAAAATTTGTAAGTTAGTAATGTGGATTTAGCAATAAAATTAATTAAAAATTAAATTTTAACTAAAAATTAGTTAAAAATTTGTTAAGTTGAAGTACCAACAGTTTTATTAACTTTTCTACAAACTTTTTTCTATGATTGTAGATCGGTTTTCGAGTTGTCTTTTTTGTTTTATGGTAGACTAATACCCTAAATTTCTATCAATAGATACGTATCAGTGCTTAGATACCTACCGTGTAGGCGAAAAGAAATCAATATGTATCTAAGAACCAATAGAAATATATTATTTAGTTGAAATTAGAGGCATAAGAATATGAAGTCCCTGATGTAGAGACCTTTTGAATTTTCCTTTTTTTTAATAAAAAAACATTGGGGCACTCACAGTTCATGCTATTTTAAGTATTAAATTAGCATTTATCTTAAATTTGGCAATTTTCCATTGGTTAAATTTTTGAGTTTATTCCCGTACTATTTTTTAGAAAATGAAAAATTCAAAAATCAGGCCACGTGATGGACTTAAGAATTTAATCATCCGTAAAAAATTTCTTCCGGTTCCTCTGGTGGAGCTATTCGGTGAAATAGGGGATGTATTGGATAGGGAGACGAGGGCAAGGTGGACAACCTTGACCAATTGTAGGATGTCTTGGACCCTATGGCTATTGCCTGATCCGGGGAGGACAAAGATTCTTCTTGGATTTGGCAAGCGCACGATTAGAGTGCTTGTACACTCATAAAAAAAGCCCGTACAAATAGTTAAAAATTCTGCTAAATTAACAGAAAATAGTGCCTGAATTTGCGACAGCAGAAATTTCAATGATGTTGAGAATCATGGTCTGCTAAATTTAGGTGAGCTAAATTTTAGGTAAAAAAGTTAGTTCAAATACAATAATTTAAAAGAAATGTTGTTTAATGGAAATGAAAATTACTCAGCTGAAATCAGCACATGTATTCTGCTAAATTTTAGTTGGTTAAAAACAGGTAAAAACTTCAGTTAACATTCAAAAATTTAGAAGAATGTTCGTTTAATAGAAATGAAAGTGGGACAGTTGAAATCAGCAAAACATGCTGCTAAAATTACAATCACTTTTTGTTATTAATTGAATAAAAACAAATTCATGTTAATATTGTTAATTTTATTTTCGAATAAATTACACAATCCAAAAACACTATTTGCACTAAATATCACTTTTATTTTCTTGCCAATATGTGTGCCAGCGGAAGTTGTATTATTTGGTTCCTTTTATCGTTTACATGAAGGTAGAATTTAGATGAAAATGTTAAAGGGCTGAAATAAAAGAAAAACAATAAATAGTATCCCGTAAATAAATATAGTTTATATTATAAAACAAACTTTATTATTTTATTTCTTCAATACAATTTTTAACTGCGTAATGTTAATGTCCAATATACCTCCGTTTTCTTTTACGTTCCTTTGCTGACTGAAAGATGCTCTTATCATATTATTTTATTTCCTAGAACTTTCTTAAAGCGGCGAATACATTAAGGAATATCGAGTAGGGAACAAAAAATATCAAACAATTTTGTAAACACAAATTGCACGAATGTCAACACGAACATTAACATAAACAAATCAACATTCGTAAAAAAATGGCCATCATTTCATGAATGTTCCTTAATGTATTCGCCGCTTTACAAGCGCCATATTATTTTTATTTGTATTGGTAAGCGTCATTAGTGATGACTCATCACACACATTAAAATACACTTACTAGAAAATTTGTAATTTGAAAAAAACCATCAATCATCATAAATCACTATACACTAGCGCTCTTATCGTTTTCTTTTGAAAACACAAATATTAAAAAAGTTTCCAACAAATGTATCTATATTAGCTGATACATTGTCAAAATCATTTATAAAAAAATAACTAAATATCAGGAGGAAAAATTAGTTCAAGTGCAGCACAAATATGTTTTTGTGGTGAAATTGGATAACTAACAACTTTAGCTAAACAACGGATTTAAACGCAAACAACAGGAAAAATTAGTTTATCTGAATTAGAACGCGACTTTTATACTAACTTTTTTTTATGAGTGTAGGAGTCCGAATGGGACACTGCGCAATAGGCCGAATGGCTGTGCGTTGGCGTTACACCCAGGCGGACTACTGCAGGGGCTGTGGGGACGAGGAGGAGACAGTGCATCATCTGATTTGTGAATGTCCGGGACTGAAGGAGCGGCGACTCAGATATCTGGGATGCAGGTATTTCCAGATTATTGCTTATGGCTGCACAGTGGCATCCGATTTTGCCTTCAAAAAAATCTTCCTAATGAAATGGCCATAATAAGAGATGTTATTAATAAAACCAAATCTTTGCTATTTTCTTACGCTCTTTCTTTAAAAAAATATATTTTTACAAAAAATTTCACTTCCTAAGCATTTTTAAAAAATAAAGTTTATTCAATTACGGCTTGCTAACGTATCTATACATAAACTGAGTTTAGTGCATAACCATAGTTATCGATATGTCAACGTCAAATTTATATGGAAATATCTGTGGTTATTTTTTAACATTGGTTATAATGGAAACAAGTTGCTCGCCCTAAGTAAATATTTTACTTGGTAAGTATGAACAAAAAAACAAAATTTAAGAATTTCCTTAAAAAAAATTAGTCTGTTAGCAGGGATGGAAAAGTTCGCTCGCTCGGGCTCTTGCTCTTTTTAAAAAAATAGCCGATCCCAAAAAGAAAGCTTGATCTATTTTTTTTAAACGAGCCAAAAAATGTTAGCTCGCTCTTATTCAAAAATGTAAGTATCTAAAAAAATATAGCTTCCTCAATTTTTTAAAATAAAAAAGGCTCTTTTCCAAAAAATAAATCAAATATTATGAAAACGTTAGCTCTTTTCAAGTAAATTTGTAACGTGCCGTTGCAAATAACCTACTTATTCATATACCTAATGGAAATACTGATACCCCTAACCAACAATATATTTTCACTTGAATGGGCAAATATTCTTGTAATTCTTATTAGGTTAATAAAACCTATTACTTATAATGGAAAAGTTGTATGGCCTAAGGGGAGAGCTTGAATCCAGTTGGAGTTTTACCGAAGTATACAAGAATAAGCCTGCCCGATTACAGTTCCCAAATTAACCCGACTCACCTGCCTACTATTCGCGTGATACACTAATCGTATTTACCATATTTCCTCGTTTCCCCGAAATAACCCGACTTACCTGCTTACTATTCTCGTGAGTTACTTAGAAATATTTACTAATAGTATTTACATCTCCTCGTGTTCCCGAGGTAACCCGAACCCAGTTGGAGTTTTACTATACTTCGTCCTTCGGAGAAGTATACACGAATAAGCCAACAAGGTCGGAGTTACCGAAATAAACCGTCTCACCTGCTTACTATTCTCGTGAGTTACTTAGAAATATTCACTAATCGTATTTACCATATTCCCTCGTTTCCCCGAAATAACCCGACTCACCTGCTTACTATTCTCGTGAGTTACTTAGAAATATTTACTAATCGTATTTACCATATTCTCTCGTTTCCCCGAAATAACCCGACTCACCTGCTTACTATTCTCGTGAGTTTCTTAGAGTTATTTACTAATCGTATTTACCATATTCCCTCGTTTCCCCGAAATAACCCGACTCACCTGCTTACTACTCTCGTGAGTTACTTAGAAATATTTATTAATCGTATTTACCATATTCCCTCGTTTCCCCGAAATAACCCGACTCACCTGCTTGCTATTCTCGTGAGTTACTTAGAAATATTTACCAATCGTATTTAACACATTTCCCCGTTTCCCCGAAATAACTCGACTCAACTGCTTACTATTCTCGTGAGTCGCTAGACATATTTACTAATCGTATCTACAACATCTCCTCGTTTCCCTGGAATAACCCGACTCACCTGCTTACTATTTTCAGGAGACACTTAGAAAGATTTACGGGTCGTAATTCAATACCTAACCAGTGACAGAGCGATCAACGTTTGGAGGAACTGCAACCACTGCCAGAGTTGCCGAAGAACATTCTGTGCACCGAATCGTCGAAGTCGTGTAAGGAATAATAGTCATTAGATTAAGTAATTTAAGTAGTTTAAGATCTTGGTAAATAAAACTGTGTGCGATACAGGATCGTACAATTGAATTGAACAAAAGAAACGATTGCTGTTTTATTTCAAAGGAGGCAGACCTTTGACGAACCTGGACAAACTGAGTTTTACCCCGGCCGAAAACAAAACTGCATCACAAATTTGAATACAAAAAAAATTAAAATTAAATATTTAGATATTTAACAGCATTTCCAATAGAATTTCAAAAGAAATGTTAAAAGTTGAAAAATTGTAAAAATGAATAAAAAATCACCAAAATTGAAAAAAATCTCCGAAATTGAAAAAAATCTGTAAAATTTTTTAAAAAATCGCCAAAAAATTTACAAATATGGAAAAATTGCCGAAATAAAAAAACATCGTCAAAATTTAAAAAATCGTATAGTTTAAAATGAAAGAACTTTCATAATATTTCTATTGTTGGTTATGCTCTGTAGAAGACTTCGAAAACATATTTTATTGTTTGCTCCATTCTCATTTCGTTGATGTAGCAGACTACATTTAATATGATATTTTGATGCTTCAATTTGCATTGCACTACGCCACCACTTTCTGAAGAAAACTGATGAAGGGGACCTGGAAAATCCCAGAAACGATCGTCTTTTCACTCCTGAAAGTGTAGAGGTTTTTTCAAACCAAAAACTCTGTGAAGTATTTGTCAGGAGAATACAGTAATTTTTGAAAAAACGAAGTACTTATTATGTTAACTCATAATAACGAAATTGGCCTCGAACTGAATTAATAAATTTCTAATTAATAACTAAATTATTTAATGGGAACGAGCTTTTTTAGCGGCTTGATTTCAAAAAACTCAATTAAATTTCGTTAAAGAGCTGCTCGATAAAAAAGCTCTATGCAATTTTTTATACGAGCTGCTCGATTTAAACATCTCTGTTCAGTTTTGTAAACGAGCCTTTTCATTTTTATAAGGTCTTTATTTTTTTTAGTTGCGAGCTTTTTTCATTTGAAAAGCTCTTTTTTTAGAAGTCGTGAAAACAACGATTTTCTTGAATTTTTTTCATAGCATATACGTTAGGGCACCCATGAAGTATATGGAATTTGCAAAAGTGTTATTTTTTTCACCTCCCCACGCATTTACCAGTAGGTTGGCGTAAAAACTAATATTCCCGCAAAAATTGGTCCTCTCGGATTAAAACAGGCCAGTCACCTCGGCTTTTAGCCCTAAAAATGGACTGAAATTAATTCAAAGTTTCTTTGCGCTATAACTCTTAAAGTAAAGATTTTACAGAAAAATAATACATAAGCATAACTATAGGCAATGCAGTGGCTAGTATTTTTTTCATACACACTTTTGATGTATCAATGACGCGTCATGGTGATTTAAGTGGTTAAATTCAAAATTTGTGTCTAACCATATAAATCACTTTGATTTTAATCACCATGACGCGTTATTGATACGTCGAAAATGTGTATGAGAAAAATGCTAGCTACATTATTGCCTGTAGATATGCATATTTAGAAATTCTCTGTAAAACCTTTACTTTAAGAGTTATAGCGCAAATAAACTTTGAACTAATTTTAGCCCAATTTTAAGGCTAAAAGCCGCGGGTGACTGGCCTGTTTTATTCCGAGAGGATCAATTTGTGCGGGGATATTTTTTTACGCCCAATCTACCGGAAAGTGCGTAGGGATGTGAAAAAATAACACTTTTGCACATATGGCTGCTCTTTGAAAGTTAATCTGAATAAGCATGAAATTAACTATTAAACACATTTTAAGTTTTGACTTATTTCTGGCATTGTACCTCAATTTTTAAACTTTTATGTCTTCAGAGACTTATAGTAGAATTTCATGACAAATATTTTTACGGTACATTTTAACCCTCTAACTCTTCAACTTACGGGTCGTTTGTGATCCTTTTAAAAAGTGGCAAAAACTGCCTTTAATAGAAGAGCTAGAGGGTTTAAATGTTTCACGAAAATATTTGTCATGAAATTCTACTATAAGTCTCTGAAGACATCAAAGTTGAAAATTTAAGTTCAATGCCAGAAATACTTATTCCGAATTGGCGCTCAAATGTCCCACAAACCTGGATTTTAAGAGGAAACCATGTGGATCTTCCATTTCATGTAAAACACTATGGGGAATATTTTTGTGGAACATTTTAACCCCCTAACTCTTCAACTTACTGATCTTTTTGTCCCTTTTTAAAACGGGGCCAAAAAAGCCACTTTAATTGAAGAGTTAGAGGGTTAAGTAGTTCCACAAAACTTTACCTCGTAGTATTTTATATAAGTTCGCTGAACACATCCTGTACCCAAAATGGAAGATTAACATGGTTTCCTAGTGCCCATATGTAATAAATCTATAACTCAAAGTCAGTTTTTGGGCTCTCTTTCATGGAATGGACGAAATGTTAAAAAAAACTTATTTTGCTTTTAATCTATGCTAAATTTCCTATTATACGATGAAGAGTATACGTATTTACAGATCTTCAAAATTAAATGAGAAACATTCAAAATTTAGTTTTAACACAAATTTTGAAGATTACCGCTTAAAACACCACTAACGGTCAGATAGGGTTAATAGTTTGTATAAAGAAAATGTTTGCCTTTTCATTGTGTAAACAAAGCTTTGTAACTTAATCACCAGAAGCTTATAGTTTAAGAGTTATAGTTGGATAAATCCATGAACCTTTGTTAGGGTAATTTTGAGGACATAAATGTAAACGGCCTGGCCGGTTTACATCGCAGAAACCCAATTTTTGCACAGATCTTATTTTTTACTCTCTACCTATCCGAAAAGGATCGGGGAGCTGTAAAAATAACACTTTTGCACATATGGGTGCTCTAATATACATAAATAGAATACTATTCTATATTCCTGCCGATAAATATTTTTAATGGTTCAGAGCTTAAAATTAATTATATAATTTTTCACCCCACATGCGCAAATAAAATTAGTCCAATAAAATCGTACTAATTCACTGGCATCAAATGAATTCAATTGGATTAATTTTAACATTAATTAACATTTATGAATGACTGTTTTTACACGCTCTTTCTGGGGTTCACTACATTTTTTCGTGCTTTTGAATTTTTTGTAATGATAATTAATATCAACCCCGGAAAAAATAGGCAACATTTTGCAGAGCTACAGAAATAGAAACTCATTTTGAGGCGCTAATTTTTTTTTTCTTTACTTTGTTTCGGATATATATACACTTACAATATTTTATCGTTAAAAACACCTTAAAATACATACTAAATTAATTGAAGAACTAAAAAAGGAACTACTGATTTTTCATTATATTCAAATCAATTTCCTATCTATTTTCAAACATTGTTTAAACAATCCATAAAAGAAATAAAAATAAGTGAAAAGCCTGTTAAAACAATATTCAATTTTTAACTGAAAAAAAGTTAGAAAAAATCGATTTCGTGGTTTGTTTTTCCGTATTTGAAAGTTTTTTTTTTTTGTTTGAATTTTTAAAACACTATACACACAACACACACATTTATATTTTTATTGGCTACGTTTGCGTGTATCAGTAATGAGTTTCTTGTATTTGAATTGAAATAATTTTGTATATAAACAAACTATTTTTTTTTTGTTTTAAAGCAGAAAACAACGAAATTATATAAATTATTTCTTCTAAAAATAGAAAACGAAAAATAAAAGATTTGACTGAAAATATCAATTCCTACAGACTATACGTAGTTTTTGTAGTTTGCTTTTATTGACTTATACAAAAAGTTAAACAATATGTTTCCATGTATTTTAATTGATTCTTCAATTGAAAACAAACTTTACCTATTACTTTTCAAATACACCTCAATCGGTTGTGAGTGTATATTTGAACGTACCACCTTACAGGCAAAAAAAAGTGCGCCGTACACCCTCCAATATGAAGTATTTTTGGAAGACAATTTCAAAAAAAAATTTTTTTTTTTGCCGAACGTAGGGGTTGCCATTTTACATTTTTCGTTATATCTTTGGCATTTATAATCGGATCTTAAAGTATGATACATTAATGTTTTTCTCTCGAGGAGGCCAGTGTTTTGCCCTAAGGTTCATTGACCTCAAGTATCCCGCTCTAGTAGTTACCCACCAGATCTCAGTTCCTACAACCCTAATGCACCAACCTAATGTCAGAAAATTAAAGCTCGCAAAAAATCATTAAACTTTTGCTAAGGAAGTTTTTCGCTAAACCCAGCAGATTTATTTTTTTTTTTTTTGGTTGCCGAACGTAGGGTTCGCCTTTTTAAATTTGTTTTCATTGGATTTTCCCTTTATAGCAAAACACTGGTCTCCTCGAGGCAAACAAATCGATATATCACACTTTAAAATCCGACTTTAAATGCCGAAGCTATAACGAAAAATTGAAAATGGCGACCCCTACGTTAGGCCGAAAAAATTGTTTTTTTTTGTTGTTTATTTATGTACTACTAATTTAAAGTTCAGAATGATTTTGTTGTTTTTTGTGAATTTTTTTTAGTGGGAATAAAAATTGTTTTATTTATAAAATAAATACACACACAATATATTTTCCATAACCGATTGAGGTTTATTTAAAAAGTAATAGGTAAAGTTTGTTTTCAATTGAAGAATCAATTAAAATACATTGAAACATATTGTTTAACTTTTTTATCAATCAATAAAAAACAAACTAGAAAAAAATATGTAGGAGTTGTTATTTTCAGCCAAATATTCTATTTTTAGATTTCTATTTTTAGAAAAAATAATTTAAATAATTTCGTTGTTTTCTGTTTTAAAACAAAAAATTCAAATATTTTCGGTTTTCTTTTTTGTTAAAATATTTTGTTTATATACAAAATTATTTCATTTCAAATTACAAGAAATTCTTTACTCATACACAAAAACATAGCCAATAAAAATATGAACGTGTGTGTTGTGTATGGTGTAGTGTTTTGAAAATTAAACAAAAAAAAAAATAAAAAAAAAAGCTTTCAAATATGAAAAAACAAACCATAAAATCGTTTTTGTTTACGTTTTGTCAGTTAAAAATTGATGATTGCTTTAATAGACTTTTCAATTATTTTTATTTCTTTTATGGATTGTTTAAACAATGTTTGAAAATAAATAGCAAAATGGTTTGAATATAATGACAAATCAGTAGTCCTTTTTTAATTGTGTTTTCAATTAATTTAATACGTATTTTAGGTTGTTTTTAAGGATAAAGTATTGTGAGTGTTTTTATTTATATATTTTATCGCGTTGTTGATTTCTGTAAAATTAATTTATTAAAAAATGTCCTCTTTTTTAAGACAAATGTCCTCCTTTTTTGAAGTTGACGTCTTCTTTTTCTCAAAATGGAAATTGCAACCCTAGTCAGAGGTAAATTGTAATTTGCAATTTGCTTAAATTTAACTCATAAGTATATTTGTTATTTTTCGGAAATTTAACAATTATTTAGCAAACAAGTTCTGCTGATTTCAGTAGTTTTAATCGCGGAACCTTTTTTGCTAATTTTTAGTAGCTTTTTTTGCTATTTTTGCATACTTATTGCTATGAGCTGTAGTACTCTACTCTGAGTGGATTTTGTTCCTTTCTTTTTTGCACTTACATATTTTTTGTATCATGCTATCTCTATTTTACACCCTCCACTCTGCAGCGTGGAATCCTCCAGCATTGTGGATCTGGCTTAATTTGTTTAATTTTAATACTACAAGAAATAATAAGTAGATTTATAATGAATTATTTTTATTTATTTATATTTATTTATTTTTATTAGCTATTTATTTCAGCTATTTATTTTTAAAATTAAAAATAAATAGCTGAAACAAGAAATTGCCGAAATCCCGGGATCCCGAAATTTAAATTTTCAAAATCCCGAATCCCGGGATTTGCAAAAACCAGTCCCGTTCGGCATCCCTAGTGTATATATATATTTATTAGGGTTGACCTTATTTTTCAACTTGCAATTAAAGCCCCCCCCCCCTCCTAGAAATGTGAATTTGGTTATAAAAATACACCATGCAAATAATTAAGGTAATCGTATAACGGCAACACGTGCCGCATCGGCATCGGCATCGGCATTAAAATTTGAAATACGATTAACAAGGCGAAAAAATCACTTTTTTGAATTTTTTTGAAAATACTGGCCCTCAAATAACCGTATTTTTAGGAAATATAATTGGAATCGTTAACTAGACTGAATTACTTTTCCAATAATCTATAAAAATCCAAAATCGGTTGGAAAATATTTAAGTAATTCCAATTTACTCAGACCATTGTAGTGTTAAAATGAGATAAATTATGAAAATCGTAAAAAATAAAATATTTTTTTTGAAAAATTTACAATGTTATACATACTCTAGTTTTATTTCTAAGATCCACAAATATTCAGATATAAATTTTTGTGTTTTTTTTTAGTTAAGTGTTTGTAACCGTCGCATAGGACAATCGTTATTAATATTAGAATTAATTACTAAATAATTTTTTCTAGAGCTGATTTATAGGAAGAAGAAGAATAAAACATTTTTATTGAAAAATTTAACAGACACTAGGGAATCACCAGTTTGATCTCACCCAAAGACTCGTCAGTGGTAACTTTATGTTTCAACTGATCAAAGTAATTTTTAATTGTTAATTTGCCTCTATATAAAAAACTTTTTTATCTCTCGTGGGTTATGATAACCTAGTCCCAGATATTGCCAAAAATGGGATTTTTTGTAAGAAAAAATTTGAGCCAAGAGCTGGAATCATATTAGGCGAGCATAATATCATTCATCCCCGCTGGTACAAACTGAAAAAATTCCTTTACCACATTTGCATATAAAACTTGGTGTGGTAAAAACCTTTACAAAATATTTGGACACAAATGGATCGGCGATTAGCGAAGCAAAGACAAAAGAACGTATGGATTCTTCAGGCTTTACTTTTGTAATTAATAAATAAATTTAAAAAAAATTATGTCTTTTGGTTACAGCAGGTGTTTTTGTTGGGGCTGATATTAAGAAGCTCATGAAAAGTACTGAGCTTGACCAACTGCTCTCAACAAATGAGCTTGCTGCATGGAAATGCATTAAGGAAGATAATGAAAATCTTCTAGGCAAAAATCGTTCTCCTATTGCTCGAACATACAATGACAACATGTTAAGTGCTCTTAAAGAACTAGGTGTTCATGTCTACAAAAAATAATTTGGCAAAAGAATCCGATGAACATCGCGAGAAGTTTCATCAGACATGTGTACCGTTGAGGAATGCTAAAAGCCAAGAGTATTCGTTCTCTTATAGCTGAAATATCTTGGACAGTGTTTGATAACGACATAGAATTGCTTAGAGCTAGAATAAACTTGTAATAAATAAATGCTTGCCAAAATACCCAAATTTTCCGTAATTTTTTTTGTTAATAGATATTATATCGAATATATGCATAGCTTTTTTTTTTATAAGGTAATTTGTAGTGAAATTTGTTGCAAAACATTTTTTTCATACAGACTAAGCCAGAATTCTGAGATATTTGAGGGCCAATTCCGAATAAGTACGAAATTAACCCTTAAAAACATTTAAATTTTCGACCTATTTCTGGCATTGAAGTTAAATTTTCCACTTTGTTGTCTTTAGAGACTTATAGTCAGGCGCGGATCCAGGATTCACTCAAGGGGGGGCTAAACCTTTTTCGTATCTTATACAGTAGTCCTATCTATAGATTTATATAAACTAGTTGCAAGAAGGGTATAACACTAGGGTTCCAATCGCTATCGGATCGCATATCGAACCGGACGTCGGACAAAACAATTCCGTCAATTACGGTATGATGCCATGGTAGCACACACGAATATAAGGGAATTTTCGGAGAAAAAATTTAAAATGTGAATAAAGAGGCGAACAAAATCTCTAAATTATGAGAAAAAAATAAGAAAAATATTGGTAATATCAGAAATTAAGAAAGTGCAATAATTTATGAAATATCTGAAAATAAAAATTTTTGAGAATGAAATTTGATAGCTAATTTCTGCATATATTTTTATTTTCGACATTATTATTATTTTCGATATTTGCTTATTTTTTGTAATTTTTTTTCTTAATTCTAACATTTTTTTAATTTTTATTTTAATTTTTAGTTTCTGCCAATTTATTTTCACTTTTTCCTGATTTTTCGATAGACTGTCTGATAACGCCATAATGTTCTGTATGATGTCCAATTGCATCTCCTAGTCTTATACTCTTCTTGCCAGAAGTAGAAGTTTTAATACATGTTTTAGCATAGGTTTGCTCAATCTGCTCAACCCCATTTCGACATTTTTTTTATGTTTAGTTAGTTTTCTTTACTGAAATAATTACAAGATTTTAATGTTCTGTTTTGTAAAAATCATTTAAAAATTAAGGCCCTTTGCGGGGTGGCTAAATAAATTCTAAACTAAATACAAATTGACAAAAGGGTTTAAAAATTTAGCCAGTTGGCACCCATCCTAAATAATATTTTAATAGGAAACACAATGGGGATTCTGATATGAAAAACTTCTCAGAATATGATAATAGGAATGTGCCCTAAATTGTAAAATTGTTTGCAGTGCCTGTTATAGTTTTATAAGAAAAATTATTCCAAATACGACAACTTTCATATCAAATCTAGAATATAAATATAGTTTCAGTGTGAAAGAGTTTTTCGAATACAAAAAACAACGATCTGAAATAAAATATATAAGAAAATATCAATCTTTGTTCTGACTATAAAACTGGCCATAATTATTGCAACTTTTAAACAAAAAAATAATTTTTCAAGAAGAATGTCCTAAAATTTAAAAGGTTTTCATTTTGAAAAAAATATTTTAAATTTTACATAAGTAAACAAATATTGAGGAAACTATCCCGATGGGTTCTTTCCAACCCAAATAAAATTCGGATATTTGGTAGAGCTCTGCGACAAACGACGGCATAAATCCAAGTCACAAACCTCCTACTATTACCCGGTAATGAGTTTTGTAAGAATAAGTTAAGATATGTAATTTCTTACTTTTCTATTATAAAACGTATTATTTTAGCAAGGGCACGTATTATTTTAATGCTACATTTACAATTAACCAAAAAATAGTAGTTTTTCAAAACAACTTTTATTTACTTGTGAAATTCCATACAAATTTTTAATCAAAAACTATAATTTCTTAAAATTACCAGTTTATTTCGAATAAAAAAAAACAGCTTTTAAAACACTAGAAAATATGGAATTGATATTCAATTTGTCTGCAATTTCTTTGAAATAATACGAAAAAGCATTAAAAATATTTTAAATGGGGTAATTTTTGCATAGATGTGTAATTTTTTTTATGAAAATATGACTCCAAATCTGATATTTTTTTAATGTAAAATTTTTCTACGGTAAAAACTCAAAAAATTTACAATATGAGAATTTTTATATCAAAAACAATTAAACAAAACCAAATACTTAAGTGACATTTTTCCGATTTTTTAAGGTGTTTCTGAGCATTACTTACGGTTGGTGATCCTAAGACCATGAAATTTAAAACATTAATTAAGAGATTTTAATAGTAGTGCACTTAAATTGCAAAACAAAAAAAAAACTTTTGTTTCAACTTTAAATATAAGGGCCAGTTCTATAGTCAGAACTAAGCACGATTGTTTTCATCAATTTTGAGATCAATCTGCATTTTGACAATAAAACTGCCCCTAAATATTAATTCTTAAGTAAAATGAATCAAAAAATTTGTTAAATTGCAAAAATTGGTTAATAGTTTCAGTAATAATTCTATAAAAACAAGCTCAATACAAAAATAATTTTGAGAATTATCCCTTAAAAAATGTAGAATATGTCATGTTTTCTGAAATTCCTTCTTGAAACCAAGAATATACACAAAATCTCAAAATTTAAAATTCTTGTTTAATGTGAAATTATAAAATATCTGTTTAAATAATTAATCGTGTTGTCCCTTATAGCATTATTTGGAAAAAAAAAGTTTTTTTGGGCATCAATCCCCCCCATCCCCCCTCCCCTGTATCCGCACCTGCTTATAGTAGAACTTCATGACAAATATTTTTACGGAACATCTTAGCCCTCAAACTCTACAATTTAAGGGACTTTTTTGGCTCCATTTTAAAAGTGGACAAAAAAGACCGAGTTAGAGGATTGAGATATTCAGCAAAAATATTTTTCATGAAATTCTACTACAAGTCTCTGAAGACATCAGAGTTCAAAACATTTTAACCCTCTAACTCTTCAACCCACATATCTTTTTTGTCCCTTTCTTAAGATGGGGCCAAAAAAGGGCCTTTAATTGAACGGTTAGAGGGAAAACTTTGTTGAGCCAGCAAACTTTTTTCTGAGTCCCCGGTGAAAAATGTTCATATACGCCCAAACATGTTCATATATGGTTTATGTATGGACACATATGAACAAATACGGATTTTTTATGAACACCCGAGTAAAAATAGTTACATATAGTCGTATAAAATGCGATTAAGTTATATCTGTATAAATATACTCTTTCATCCGAAAAATGGCCCGATGTAATTGTATCAGTTGTTTATTAGTTTTTATCTAATTGTATTAGTTTAGATCTCAACTAATAAAATTATACATTATTCAAATGAAATTATATCCAACTTTTGACCTGATACAATTTTACCGGTTTATATCTAATGGTATCTGTTTAGATCGTAGTTGGTACAATTTTGTATAAATAAAATATATTTGTATCCGACATTTGCCTTATATAATTGTATCAAAGTATTAAAGCAGATATAATTGCATCAGGTCAAAATTCAGATATAACTATATAAGTCTGTATAGTAATGTATCTATTTGGATCTAAACTAATACCATGCGACATAAACCCATAAAATTGTATCAGGTCAAAAATCAGATAAAATTTCATCTGCTTAATATATAATCTAATCAGTTACGATCTAAACTGATACAATTGGATAAAATGTGATAACCAACTGATACAATTATATCGGGCCATTTTTCGGATGAAATGGGATATGGATCACATTATGTTATATATTACCATATAAAGCTCCATATTAATTTTTTTTAATAGGGCATATATGGATTTTATATGAACATATATGGATTTTATATTAACATATATGGAAGTATATGAACATATATGGAAGTATATGTGATTCCATATATGGAAAAAATTTCATATACAGACATATATGGAAGCATCTGTTATTTCATATATGGAAATGGCACTCATATATGGACAAATATGAAAGTATATGTTATTCAATTTATGCAAAAGGGACTTGTATATGAACATATTTCGAAGAATACATTTTTCCATATATGTAAAAGGAACTCATATTTGGATAAATATGGAATTATATTTAATGCCATGAATAAAAAAAGGAACATATGTAGCGCCTAATTTGAATGTCATACATAAATTTATATCTATCGTACAACCTTATAATAAAGGACAGCAACGTTCGCATGTATTCGCATATATTTAATAAATGTATATGTTCATATATGTCCATATATGAACATATACTTAGGTGTTACCTCATTTTTCGGATCCATACATATATGGTTGAACCATAAATGTTCATATATGGACATTTTTCACCGGGTCGGTAAGCTTTTTTGCTGACCTTACTGGCTTTCGTTTTAGTGTAACACAACTTTAATAGCGCTACTAATTTGCCTATTTTTTTGTAAACCTTTTCAAAACAAATTAACAAATAAAAAAATTAAAACAAAGATACAAAATCAATACTTAAATAACGAATTACCAGTATGTCATAATTTTGTAGATACATATAAATACCCAGTGTAGAAAATCATTACCAGATATGTGGTTATGTAACTACATACTTGGTAATGGTAACTAGTTACTTTTGTTATTACATTTCTTATTACCTTTATATGGCGATGTCGCGAAAAATAATGAGTTGTCGTTACACACCAGCATACGAAAAATCAAAAAATATATCGTTACCTATGTGCTTACCAGTACTGACAAAAATAATGAGTCTAATAATAGATTTTCTAAAAAATAAATTATATAAAAAAAAAATATTTTTTATTCTATTTTTTTTTTTTAAATAAAATTTACTGGTGCGGAAATCGAACCTGGGTCTACAAATTGCCAGTCAATAGCTAGCTCTACCATCTGAGCTATATCGACATGTAATATTTAATAGATAAAAACATAATTGACCTGCTGCACACAAGTGAGCTTACTCGCCAACATACAAAAAATATGTGGTTACATATATCCTTACCAGTGTTTAAAAAATATTGAGTCTAAAAATAGATTTCAAAAAATTTTCAAAAAAATCTAAGAAATTATTTTCTATTTGAAATAATGATAAAAATAAGTCATTATCAGTAACTCATTATTATATGTTTTAAAATAATACCGAAGGTAAGTGGGTGTCATTACTGGTAGTCCTAAAAAAAAATTATGATATGTCATTACCGTTTCTACACTGGGTAACTAATAAAAAAAGATAATGATAATGATTTTTTATTTTTATTTTATTGATTTTGTTTACTATACACTCATAATAAAAGCCGTACAAATAGTTCAAAATTCTGCTAAAACAACAATACCTGTATTTGCTCCAGCAGAATTTTCAATAAAGTTGAGAATTATGATCTGCTAAATTTAGATAAGCTAAATTTTACACACAACTAAATACACAGACAATTTTAGTTAACTTAGCTAAGAAAGTTGAGCTAAATTCAACAGAAACTTTACCCGATTTAACTGGAAGTTTCTAAAATTTCGCTTACAATCTGGGTTTATGGACTCTCCGGATATGTACCGAGACAGGCCCATATTATTATTGGGTATATAGGTGGCTGATAAGGATTAATAAGTACAGAGCAAAGAGTTTTTTTTTTCATTTTGCTCTATCCCTCTTAGTTTCCGAGATATAAGCCATTTTATGATTATACAATAAAAAATATGAAAATATAGCGCCATTTCTTTGTGATGTTGATGGCAGAGGCACAAAAATATAATCATTTGGAAATAATAGTGGTTTAACTTAGCTGAACATTTTCTTAAATTGAGAGACACAATTTACTAAAAATTAGCATGCAAGGTTAGTTCCAATACGAATCGAAATAAATTGTTATGTTAAATTGGATTTACAAAAAATATTAGTTCAATCCTAAATTTTAAGACAAAATAACAGAAGAATTAGTTCAATTGAATCAGAACGCGTTTAACAGAATAACTTAACTAACTTTTTTTATAAGTGTATAAGTAATCCAACATTTTTGCAAACTTTATAAAAATAACCACTTACTGCGTACGTATGTACGTAGTATGTATTTGTTCTTGTATGTGGAATAATACATTACTTAACCATCAATAGCTAAAGGTCATGAACCAATGGTTTTACTGACGTATGTATGCATAACTTTTTCCACACACTTAAACATTTCGACATTTTGTTTTGATTTCAGACACATACATATACATATGTATATTCATGACCATAAAAAGTTTTTCACATGTTTTTCTCTTTTATTAAAGCTTACGGGATATTTGAAATATTTATGTGGCCTTATATAAAACAAAGGCTGTGTGTATATTAGGGGTCTCAAAAAAAAATAAAAAAATGGTGAGTTACTGACCGGGTCTTGGCTTGTTCGGGTTTGTTGGCTCTGAAGTATGCATATCTAATTAGATCTACAATCACATAAGACCTACAAACTTTTTTCAAATCTTAAAATACCCAACAGCGCTTTTTTAATTATATTATTCTTATATTAGCTTTTAAGGTAGAATACTTTGAATCCCGGGCAAGATGGGTACAAACAGCTTGTAGAATATAAAAATGTTTTATTTTTATTTCAATAAATTTCAAAATTTAGACTTGAATTTCTTTATTAATTGGAAACTGCAATAACTTAGCTGTTTTTAACCGACTTTAATTTTTATTAATTTTATTACCAAATCACGAGTTTTTATTCTTTTCAATTCAATTTTTATTTCAAATGTTTGAATTTCTTAGAAAATTGACAAACCCCCATATTTCCCCTGTAATCTTTTTTCCAAATTTCAAATTTCAAGGCCAATCTTCAGGCAGGTTTTCCCAAATTTTTGGGAGACGTAATTCAACACGTACCGAGTCAATAACAAAACATTTTTTTCCATACAAGGTTGGAGAACCCTAGTGTGTATATAAGAAAAACTATAAATATAGTTATCAAAACAACAGAATTTTATTTATTAACGGTGGGTCTCATACTGTAGAGTTATCTTTAATTTTACTATAAAAAAATTTTATATACAATTATTTGTATATAAAACAACAATAAATTTTTGGGTTAACAATTAGATACTTCGCTAAAAACAATCGATAATTCGCTTTGTGGGCTGCGTTAGAAAATCATTTTAAGTGGTATCCGTTTGAAATTTAAAGGGTTTTTGTTCAAGGTTTATAAAAACAAGAAAAAGCCAAATTTGAAAACTAAATAATTATGTTCATGTACACTCTAAAAAATGTTTGCAAAAGTACTACTATAAAATGGGTAAAATTTTGTTTAATTTTACGAAAATTCGGTAAATATAAACAAAAAATGCGTAAACTTTTTTTGTACACACTTTCATACGCAATAATACACACACAAGGTATTTTTAGACATTATGTGCTTATAAATAAACACATTGTGCCTAAAATTACTATTGTTTTGTTAAATAAAATTTTTACGCACAAAGTTGGTAAATATACTATCCAATAATAGTAATAAATATTCTGACATTTCAAATTGGAAAAAATTTAAAAAAAATTATAAATAATAAAAAGAAAAAGCGAAAACGGATTATTTTTTGTGAATTACAACATTTCCACAAACACATTAGAGTCTGGAAATAGCAACATAAGCATGAAATTGTTTTTGGTAAGTATTATTAACGCATGTGGTAGTCTAAACCTCATTTCAAAATTGAAAACGCCGTAAGAGAGACACGGCCTACGCAGGAACTACTGGCTGCAATAACTCCTGCTCAACAAAATGCCTTCTTGGCAAGCGAGGCAGTCAACCAACAACCGTCAACACTAACGGGAGAAAACGCCGTAAGAGAGATACGGCCTAGGTAAAACAACTGGGTGCGATGACTCCTGCTCAACAAAATGCCTTCTTTGAAAGGGAGGCAGTAACCGTCAACAATAACGGGAGAAAACGCCTTAAGAGAGATATGGCCTACGCAGGAATAACTGAGTGCAATGACTCCTGCTCAACAAAATGCTTTCTTTGCAAGTTAGGCAGTACTCAATGAATACTGACTTTGATGAGCAGGAGTCATTGCACTCAGTTGTTACTGCGTAGGCCATATCTCTCTTAAGGCGTTTTCTCCCATTATTGTTGACGGTTACTGCCTCCCTTTCAAAGAAGGCATTTTGTTGAGCAGGAGTCATCGCACCCATTCAATAGTTATAACAAATTTTTATATGAATTTTATACAAATGCCTTAAGATCCCAAAACGACTAATTTGGACATAAACGATTATGAGAGAATGACTCGGATATTATTATTAATAAAATACGTACTAAAAATTAATTTGTTATTTTATTAAAAAAATTTTTTGGGTGGTGCTAAAGTTAGCACACCTGTTGTAAATGTACGCATTATATTTTATTTTTACGCACTTTCCGTGGATTTTTGCGCATTTTTGTGGATTTTTACGCATTTTATGCGTACATTTACACGTGAAACGTGCTTTTTTACACACAAATTTAGTAAATTAACACACTAATTTCAAAATTTCATTTAATTTTTACGCACTTTCAATGTAAAATTACAAATTATTTGTGCACCAACTTAAACACAATGTGCGTATTTTTTTTCAATTACGCACATAGAGTAAATTTACCTAATTTATAGTAGGAGTTCAGTTTCCTACTATAAGTTGGGTAAATTTCAACAGAATTTAATTAGAGTGTACTTAAAATTACTAACTTAAAAATACTTTTATTTTAACAATAGATAATGTTTATCGCCCAAATTTAATCTGGCGGAGAGAATGCAATAAAAATATATTTATACTCTAATTTAGTTAAAACTACTAAAAATTAGTTAAAAATGATGCTGCAGAAAAAAACTGCTAAATTAGCAGATTGTTTTTGCTATATATTAGTAATATAGGAACAGTAAAAATAAACCTGTTAAATATACAGAATTTCAGTAATATTTGAGCTAAATTTTTGTAAATGGAGAATAGCAAATTAATAAGCAAAAAATTTTGCTAAATAATTAGTAGCAACCACCAAAAAATTTAAAATTTTCGAAATTTTTTTTCGATTTTGTTTTTAAATGCAAATAAAAATCGAGCCTTTTGAAAACAGCAGTTTACAATTTTACCACTTTTACAAAAAATCATTCATGGGAAATTTTCATTGGCATTGAAATATAATTGGCATTACTTTATCTCAATGTCAATGCCAAAAAATTTCATCGCCATTCAATGCCAATGAAATTTTTTTCAATTTGCATTGATGAAAACAATGGTAATGAAATGTACACATAATTGCGGAAAACGCATTGTAATTAGGGTTTGGGGAAATCCCTGGAAAAGTTTGCCGGGAATTCCCGGGAAATATATATTGTTTTCTCGGAAATTCACGGCAAATTTTAAAATATTAAATTTTTTAAATTGTTTTGGTTTGGAATAGGATTTTCTAATTTTAGTCATAAAAAACATTTTAAATACCAAAACAAAAATGTCATTGTTAAAATCTTTTAAAAGGGAATCAATTTATTTGACACACAAAAAAAATATTTCCCAAGTAAGTAGGAGCATTTCAACTAATAAAGATTTTTCTTATTATTCTTTTCTTTTCTTTTCTTATTCAAAATTTAAGTAGTATAACCTAAAAGCTTGATAAAATGTTTAAAAGAATAATGAAAAAAAAGTATTGTTTCTTACAAATAATCGCCCTTACTATCAAAATTTTTCAAATGTATTTATATTTCAGTTAAAGTCGACTTTAGTTAAAATATTGGTTGGCAGTATACCTTGACTTGGTTTATTTTTGGAGCATTCTGACTGGTTAATTTATTTTCAACCAATCAAAATGTTTGAAAATATAAATATTTTTGTAAGGTTTTCATATTCGATATTCGAAATCGGTTAACCCGTCTTGGTTGTACAGTGGCAGCCGATTTTGAACTCAGGGTTGTGGGAAAACGTGTTTAAAGTTTAAAATTAATTTTACGCTAAGAAATCACCAAAATTAAAAAAACCCGTGTATGAACAAAATTTATATCTCGCAGTTTTCTACAAATTTGGGAAGAATCGGGTAAAGAGTATTTTATATATTAACCCAAATATTCTTAAAAACGATGGTAGAGAATTTATTAGACATTTCATTTCGGGCAAAATCTTTTATTTTGTACATTTTTTAATTTGTTTTGTATTTATATACATTAATTACTTTTATGGCTAATAAAAAGCCTCAGTACCTGCCTCATATAACGTGCCATCGCCCACCATCGAGGAATCGTCATTGGCTTTTCTTTAACGACTTCGTGCAATTCTTGCATCTTAGGATGTAGTTTTTTTCTTTTTGTTCTGCTGTATTATGCGAAATAAGATTTATAATAAAGACAATGATAAAAAACGCTCCCAAAAAAGTTTGTGTATAAATTTATTTTTAGTCACAAAGTAATACTCTATTACTTTGTGACTAAAATATATATTCTGTAAACTTCCAAGTCGGTATATTTAGCCGAAAAGTGAAAACATTAACCCTATATGGATCAAGTTACAAAAAATAATAATTTTTATCAAGTGGAAAAAATAATTTTTTGATCCATTTGTAGAGATATTTTTTCGAAAATTATGAAAGGTGTTATTCTGTAAATTTCCTAGTGGGTCGTTTTTGGCCGAAAGTATAAAAATTAATCGTATATGGATCATGTTACATAAAATTATTATTTTTATCCAGATGAGATTTTTTTTTGTCAAATTTAAAGTTTCATAGATCTTTTCTGACCCCAGGCCACTAAGGGTTAACGATTTTCTAAACAAATATAAAGATAATTATAGTCTTAACAAATTTAAGTGATACTTTTCTGAAAACTATGTAAACTTTGATGAAAACATTAAAATTTTGTTAAATTTTTGACAAAATGAGCAATTTTTGTAAAATGTTCTGGAGAGCAGTCGCTCCAGGCACAAACTCGAATTATCATTTTTCCAATTTATTTTTTTCGTTAATATCAACTATCATGTGGTACAAATAGCAATCGACATCTCCAAATTAGGCATTTTAAAAAATCTTTAAAATTAATTAAAAAAAAAACACGTTTTTGCATTTTTATCAAATTCGTGGGTCATTTAGGATTCCAGGCTAAAGTGGGTTAATGATATCCGATGAAATCAAAATTCCATATCTGAATCATTTTTACTATATTAAATGAATAAATAAATAAAAAATAATATTTTCAAAAATTTCGAATTTTGGGAATTTTTAACAATACAGTTTTTTCCAAAATGGGCCATTTTCGTCCAACTTTCGGCACGGGTTAACGTTTTCCAAAAAAAAAATTGATTTATTCTATTTGGGACTATTTCCAATAAAACTGGGGGGTGTAATGAAAGAAAATCGACAAATCGCTATTTTGACAAAAGAAGCAGTTTACAAGGTGGAGTAAGTCACAAGCATTTTACTGTCCGTAATAAATCATATAATCAACAAAAGAAATCTCTGCATTATTTACGTCTTCAAAAGTATGCAGTTAAGAAGGCAGAACAAATTAAAATAGATTTGATTTTTTGCTTTCCTTAATTGACTTATAATAGTACGCATGAAGTTAAAGCGCTATTTTAGAAGCATTCTAATGTAGTTACTGCTTACCAAATCGAAGTATTGTTTTGGTGGAAAAACAGCTGTTAAAAGTGGACAACATCAGTCTTTTTCGTATTTATACTCTTTTTTCTTTTCATCTTTAACAAACCTTTCAAGAAATTATGACTTTTTGGTTGCCAAATTGAGAAAAAGCGTCTAAAACTCTATCCAAATCGGCAAAAAAGTGGAAAATGTTTTTTTGACACCTAAGTCCCCTTTTCACAGAGCAGGTCACATATAGCGTTCAAACTTAAACTCTTTGCTACCTAAAATATAACAATTTGCTATACTAACAAGTAAAGACTCCCAACACGGACTCGGATTGGAAAAATTCGATTTATAAGTAAGCTCCTTTGCAAAATAATACCGAGATGTAGTTACACGCTACATAACTAGGAGGGCCGAGTATATTGAGTTTGTGCTGGTGTTATACCAAAAAATATTGGACCTTAAGCCATATTCCGGATTCGCTCAAAATCACATTTTGAATCGATTTTCCATGTTCGTCCGCCGATCCGTCCGTATGTGTGTCTGTACATTTTTTTTTTGCGCACGCTACAGGACGCAAATATTAAAATATTTTGATGCATGATGGGATACCTGCTTTCATCGGCTTAGGACGAAGCTTATGATAAAATGGGTTCATGTTTAGACATAGTGCCAATAAAACTTTTTTTTTAGCATATTATTGGCAAAATGGATAAAAACTTCATATTTTTGAGAGTACCCAGTCAGAAATTACCAACGGTACAAAAAAATCAATTATAAAATCAGTAATGCCTAAATTTTACTATGTAATTTGATAAAAGGTTGATATCGCAAATTTTTCGTTAAAAGCCACGCCCACTTAAAACAAGTGACAAATCGAAAAAACAAACATTACGTTAAAATTCTGTATAATTTTCCGAACCATCTCCTTGCCTTTCGTTGCGAATTTAGCCACTATTTTGATCTTTAAAAATAAAGGCAACAACAATTAAATTTAAAAAAACTTGAATTGACTTAATTTCCTGAGCCCGAGTGTATATATTATATATATTTGGAGAAATTGTTAAACATATTCGCGGTGTTTTTACTAGAAACAATATATATTTGCATGCAAATATATTATGTTTGCCTGTAAATATATAAATGTTTGGATGAAATGAAATGACGCTACCGACAAATATATATATGTTTGGCAGCAAACATATAATATGTGTGTCATAAAAAAATTATGTTTCCATGCAAATACTATATATAAATAATATATTTAGTTATAAAGCAATTATTAAAATATGCCAAACAATAGGCGTATTTATTCTACTCTCCAAATTTCTCTATATTTTAATGGAAAAATATAAAAAGTAATTTTAATACATCTACTGTTTGGCGATTATTTAATAACTAAATATATTATAAATCACATTGAATGTTACATCTAATACATTCATTGAAAAACAATAACTACAATCTGTTCATTTATTTTTTATTTATTTTATTAACAAATATTAATTAAAAACTCTTATAATAAGTTAATACTTCAATATACACAACTGAATATTTTTTTTTCCTTTTTAACACAATTTTATGTTTTATTTATACTAATTTAATTTATTTTTTCACAATAAAATTAATAAATAAAGGAAAAATATCACTAAATTTTCTGACTAGATGCAGTCTAGCTAAACTAAACGATTATTAAAACTACAAAAGTTATAATGGCTACATACAACTTTATATGTATCAACAATGGAAATTCGCCGTTTTTCCAAATATATGGTAATTGTATCCTTTGTATTTGTATACTTTTACCGCTTCTAAAAATGTATAGCTTCGTAAACAGCACTAACGAAAGGTCTAAGTTGATTAATTATTTACATCGCTTTTTGCTGTGCTTTTCAAAAAGGCATGAAATGAGCAATACATTTTGATTTTCTTAAATATTTTTGAGGTTCTTTTATCAAACTTTTTTAAAATGAGGAAAAAAGTTATTTTAATGAAAATACGAGGTTTTACTAAAAAAAGATGCATTTTCTCTACACGAAAAAATATTCAGGAATACTGTGCTTTTGAGAAGGCATGATTTTAAATAGTTGAAAAGCTTTGTAATATGCACTTCCGAGAAGGCATGAATTATCGACATTTAAAAAGAAAAACAGGAGCACTAATTAAAATCCGTGAATTCATGCCTTTTTGGATCTCGAAACAAGTGCTTTCACGCGAGCTATCTCGAACAAAAATCAGGCATGATATCATCAATAATGCAATCGCTTCACTGCCCAGTGTAGAAAATCATTACCAGATATGTGGTTATGTAACTACATACTTGGTAATGGTAACTAGTTACTTTTGTTATTACATTCCTTATTACCTTTATATGGCGATGTCGCGAAAAATAATGAGTTACACTAAAGCATACGAAAAATCAAAAAATTTATCGTTACCTATGTGGTTACCAGTACTGACAAAAATAATGAGTCTAAAAATAGATTTTCAAAAAAATAAATTATATAAAAAAAATTTTTTTTTTATTTAAAATTTGCTGGTGCGGGAATCGAACCTGGTAATATTTAATAGATAAAAACATAATTGACCTGCTGCACACAAGTAAGCTTACTCGCCAATATACAAAAAATCAAAAAATATGTGGTTACATATATCCTTACAAGTGTTTAAAAAATATTTAGTCTAAAAATAGATTTCAAAAAATGTTCAAAAAAATCTAAAAAAATATTTTCTATTTGAAATAATGATAAAAATAAGTCATTATCAGTAACTCATTATTATATATTTTAAATTAATGCAGAAAGTAAGTGGGTGCCATTACTGGTACTCCAAAAAATAATGATATGTCACTTTCCCTAACAAAGCTGCTTCCAAGCAAGAAGTAATTTCTGCTGGGTATAAAAACAATATAATTGGAAGCATACTCCAAATACATATATGGTAGTTTGTAAACATGCATATAATTACCTCCAAACATATACAAAAACGTATTTTTCCTCCGTATATACACTAGAGGGCTGAATGAATGTCTTACAAGACATTCTCTTGCATGCGCTGATGAGAGATTTGACGATTTTTAATACTAAATATAACAAAAATTTACCATTTTACTTATTTGTAGTTATTTACAAGATGTTAAAATTCAGATCATTATAAAAAAAAAAATAAATAAAACAGAAAACAAAAAAAAATATTTTGGTGTTGTATAACAAAATGTTTTGTGAATGTCTTGCAAAACATTCATACTGGCCTCTAGTATACACTACACTTAAAATAATACGTGAGTAGCAAAATCTGCCAAACCGGTTTCAAATCGATTTGACTAATTTTTAACAAATTTTTAGTTGAAACACTGATTTAAGCAAAGATTTTAGTTATCTTCATTTAACACAATACTAAAAATCCTCCGTACTTTAACTAATTTTTAGTGTTAATTTTCAAAATTACTTAAAACTAATTTTTAAGAACCCATTCGTTAAATTTTACAAAATTTATTGTTAAAATATAATACTTTCATGTTACTGTTATTAGCCGGTAGATGGCGCCACCAATGAATCCGAAGTTTTGAAGATGGCGTTATTTCGTTCCCTCCTGATTTTTTAAAGTGGCCCATATCTCGAAAACTAAGAGACTAACCCTAACCGTATAAAGGGGGTATCTCTATCCAAAAATAGATCATGGCGGGGCACAGTGTCGTGAGTTCATATAACGAGCGGCCAAAAATGGAAGGGGTAATCGTAGAATAATGAAATTTTGCACATATGCTTTTTTGGTCAAATAATGACTCTGAGCCAAATTTTGGAAAATTTGTCCAAAGGATACTCCCACCTCCCATATGTCCTTGCAACTAAAAAATGTATAAAAATGGAAGCAGTAATCATAAAACAATGGAATTTTGCACAAATGTTTCTTTGGGTCAATAATGACTTCAAACTTAATTTTGGAATATTGGGACAAAGGCCACGCCCACCTCCTATATGTTTTTTAACCAAGAAATGTATAAAAATAGAAAGAGTAGTTATACAACAATGACATTTGGCACACATTTTTTTTTGGATCAATAACGATTTCCAAATAAATTTGGGCAAAGGTCACGCCCACCTCCCATATGTCTTTTTAACCAAAAATTTATAAAAATGGAAGGAGTAATCGTGCAACAATGACATTTTGCACATTAGTTTTTTTGGGTGCGTAATGACTAGGGTTTGGAGTTCGGGAATTCCCGGGCGGGAATTCCCGGGAAATCCCGGGAAAAGTTTGCCGGGAATTCCCGGGAAAATAATATATTTTTCCCGAGAAAACGGGAAATTTTAAAAATATTAAATTTTTTAAATTGTTTTTGTTTCGAATAGGATTTTTTAATTTTAGCCATAAAAAAACATTTTAAATACCAAAACAAAAATTTCATTGTTAAAATCTTTTAAAAGGGAATACATTTATTTGACACACAAATAAAATCTTTGCCAAGTAATTAGGAGCATTTCAACTAATAAAGATTTTTCGCATAACTTATTCAAAATTTAAGTAGTAAAGCCTAAAAACTTGGTAAAATGTTTAAAAGAAATATAAAAAAAAGCTTTGTTTTTTACAAATAATCGCCCTTACTATCTAAATTTTTCAAATGTATAATTTAGGTAAAGTCGACTTTAGTTAAAATATTGGGTGGCAGTATACCTTGACTTGGTTTATTTTTGGAGCATTCTGATTGGTTAATTTATTTTCAACCAATCAAAATATTTGAAAATATAAATATTTTTGTAAGGTTTTCATACACAAAATGAACAAAACCGTTTGATTAAAAATAAAGTCGACTTTAAATTTAAAATACTCCTTTATATTAAGGGTCAATAACTTTATAAGTAACGTTTTCATTAATAAATGTGAAAAGAAAAGACTAATGGTTAACGGTGGTATCTAAATTTGGTTATCCGACATCTAAATTTGGTTCACAAAAAAAAAAAAAATTTATGGTCATGCAACTTCTCTTGAAGAAACAACAAGCTAAAATTAGCAAAGTACCCGAAGAAAAAAGTGTAAGCTGAATAGGCATTAAAGGTTTTATGGTAGGGCAAATATTTCCTAAAATGGTATCCAAATTAGCCGCAGTCAATCCGCACCATAACTAGATCTTCGTTTATTCGAGAAAGTCTTTATAATAAAAACATGGCATTGCAAAAAAAGAAACCGATGTAAAGAACATTATATTAAATTACTACAATCATGTAAAAGATATCATGATAAAAGAAATATTGAGCAATATTTCTAACAATAGGAGATTTACTATAATCTTAGATGAATGGACAAGAATAACACAAAAGAGATATTTGAATATATGTATAAACGGAAATAATTCATTTTATAACCTGGGGTTGGTTTATATATCAGGAAGATGTAATGCTGATGAAATAAGAAGAATTGTAGAAATAAGACTAGAAGAGTTTTAATTGTCTTTGGAAAATAACATTGTGGCCACCATATCTAATGAGCCAAGTGTGATGAAACGGTTTGTTTCCGACAGCCCAGTAGTAGGTGCTTTCTGCTAGAATCATGCAATTCATTTGGCAGTGCTGCGATTAATTTATGTGAAATCAAATGTTCAACATTCTGATATTTTTTACTTTGAATTCTCACTACACAGACTGCATTTGTACTGAAATAGTGTTTTTTTTTTAACAAAAATTATTTATATAGGCGGTTTTCATTAACAATTCTGTTTAAAAACATTTCCCGGGATTCCCGGGAATCCCGGGAATCAAATTTTTTCATTCCCGTTTCCCGGGAAATAAAAAAGTCCGGGAAATCACAAACCCTAGTAATGACTCAAAACCAAATTTTTAAAAAAGTTGGACATAGGTCATGCCCATCTCTCATATGTCCTTGTGACCAAAAATTTACAAAATCGGAAAATTTTAAACTACATCCAAAAATAATTCACAGAGATAAAGTATATATGAGTATTTTGAAGACGAATTTTTTTAAATTATTTTTAATATTAAAAAAACAATTATGTATATTCAACAAGAATTAAAAATTGAATAATATGCATATTTATTTGAGATGGGCACGTGAGTGGATTTTTACCCACGCTCACGAGAGAAATTTTTCAATCACGCACAATGTCTCACGAATAATTTTTTCTAATCACACTCACGTTCATGTGATTGAATTCCGATTTTTCTCACACTCACCAGTGATTACGCGTGATTCGCGTGAATCACGCCAATTCACGAAATAAAATCTTTATCGAAATTCGACTCACGCACACTCACTTACGCAAAAATTTCGCTAACGTACAGTCACGAACAAATTTTTTTCAATCACACTCACTCTCGCGTGATTCATGGGAATTTCACAAAGTTCTGCTCACGTGCCCATCTCTAATATTTATTCACTCAAATTATCATATTCAGAATAACTGGCTTCATCTTTCAATCGAATTTTCTCTGTTTTCTTTAAATTTCTTCAATAATAAATTGTAAATAAAAATTAAAGGGGAAAGAAGGGGGAAGGGAAACCAAGTTTTTTAAGAAGTACATACTTGTAAAAATATTATATCAAAAGTGTTTTTGGTCTTTTTTTTTTAATAGTCCACTGAAGTTCTAACTTCTTGATATATGTATATCACTTTTCTCATCATGCTTATATTTCAAATAACGGTGAATAACACATGAAGTATCGATTGTATAATAAATAGTTCTACCATATTTAATAATTAACAAATAAACATTTTATTGAAAATTATACAGTATTATCGTCATATTTTTTTCACAGTAGCACTTTAAAATTTGTCTATTTTTTTAGAATTTTTTCAATAATTTTATAGTCACTAAAGCCTCATAACATTAAAGTATCATAACTCTTTAAAAAAAATTTTTTTTTCAAAAATTTATTTCGATTTTTATTAATTGAAATGTACATTATAAAATGGCATTAAAATTTTTTTAAAATTAGAAAGGTGATATTTTTCATTTTTGGCCGCCATCGCGACTCTGTGCGGGGCCCTGGAGTCCCAGGGCCTGGACCCTCGGAAATTTTTAATAAAAATTTTCTACCTCATAAAATAGCCCATATCTCAAAAACTAAGCGAAATAGATCAAAACGGACAAAATGTTTGATCCATTGGAGTGCCCTTATATGCCCTCACATGATATGGACTAGGCCCAGGGAGGGTCCCGAGATCCTAAATTTGGATAAATTCTTCGACTCAGTATAATTACAGATAAAAAATTTTTTACTTAAATTAAGATTTTTTAAATTTAACAAAAAATTTGTTAAAATCAACAAAATTTTATTTTAAGCCATAATACAGGAATAAATTTTGTTAAAGTAACAAATTTTCTTTCCAGCCAACAGACGTATTATTTTGAGTGTATGCATACAGGTCGTAAAAATGAAGATTTTTTGATGAAATTTGTTACACTAACTTATATTAACCCAATGACGACGCTCGATATAAGGGTTCGATATAAGGGTTCCCCGAAAATGGGCCTTATGCTTGTGTACACGCCTTCAGATGGCAAATAGTAAGATATTTTAATGAAATTTTTTGCACAGATTTATGTCAGCCATAGCGCCTACACAAAGATCTGCCAGAAATTGGCTTTTATATTTGTTTGTACGCTACTGGTCAAAGATACTGATATAAAGGTATTTTAATGAAGTTTGATACACAGACTCATACCAAGCCAGGCACAAAGTGTACTGATTTATAATACAGTCGGTGCATGTTTGCACCTAGCGCACATATTGAATAGATTTCCGTTTATCCCTTATCTAAATACATCCAATATTAGAAAAAACAGAAGTTCTTAGTGATTTTCTATTTTTTTTGCGCAAATTTATAGACAAGCCTATAAACAATTTAAGTTGAAATCAAGTTCAATTCCAGCGCTGTTTTCCAGTTTCAAGGCTTGAATACAACTTTTATTACATTTTATTTCAATAGCATATTCCAGCAAAAGGGAAACAAAATTTGAAGTTTGAAATATTTTTGTTAAATATACAAATGCTAGAATTTGAAATATACTTTACTTCAAGCAAAATTTAAAGCACTTGAATTTTTGAAACCTATGTGCTTATTGGGAAGTTTTAAAACAAATCCATTTCAACCTATAAAAATTTGGGGTTCGAAAAATAGTAGACTTTCACCCAGACTGGTAAAGGGGATCATATGGTCTGCAGGACCAACTTTTACTTTTTACTTGTTTTTTTGTTTATTCATGTGATTAAATTTGTTTCAATTGTCTAATTGTTATTTTATAACATGTTACAACATATGTCACACTGTTATTATCAGGGCAAGTTTAAAATTGTCATCCAAAATGGCATGAAAAAACAGTATATTTGAAACAAAAAAGTGTAAAAATAGAATGATTATTTCAAATATTTAAAAAACTGATAGGTGGCTTAAGTATAGTTTTTTATATATTTCTAACACAAAACAATAATGATGAAATTTAAAATTGAACTGCTAAATTAGCATGATTTTTAGTTTAAAATTTTCGATGCTTTAAAAAAATTTTGGAACTGAATTATTTATTTATTTTTTTTTATTTTTTTCTGAAAATCATCTGTAAAACGTGGTCTTTCCTAATTTTATAAATTTTTTTTATTGAAAAGTCTAAAAAAATCGCTAAAATGCTTTGTCTTTGGTAAAGATCTGTAAAACTGTCATTTTTAAAAATAAAATTTGCAAAAATAGCATTTAATAAAATAGCAAAACAACTTGCACTGGTTATTACACATTTATCAATGTACTCACACCTACGTCTACATACACTCAGATAAAAAAGTTTGTAAAAAAATTTGTAAACAGTTTTCAATCGCACTATACTATTTTTATACTGATTATTAGTACAATTTTTATTTTTAGTAATCATTTTTGCTATTCTCTTATTACAAATTACAGATTTTTTTACTAGTTTTCGCTGCTGATTTCAGAAAAACATTTTAATAATTTTTCAAAACCGAGTGCTAAATTTAGCAGAAAAATATACTAATTTAAATTTTTTTTTTTATTTTTACAATTCTTGTTTAGTTTATATTTGTTACTATTGATATATTTTTAGTTTAGAAATAACACCCAGAAAATTTTATTGCACCTCCAATGCATAAAACGGCAATAACTGGAGAACCGTTTGCAATTTTGACTCCAAATTTCAAGTACTATGAAGTAATTATACGCTTGTTACAATCGAAAGAAAATTTTTTTTTTTTTTAGATTTTACAGTTTTTTTATGTTTTAGTACAATTTTTTGCTAATTTCAGCAGATTGATTTTAAATCACAGTTTACAGCAATTTACTGAAATTTAGTAGCTGCAACTAATTATTTATACTAATTATTTATACTAATTTCATTGTACTAAAATTATGATATTTAGTAAGTTTTTTAACTGATTTTAGCAAATCGATTTTGAATTGCATTTTACATAAATTTTACTAAAATTTAGTAGCGGCTACTAACTTTTTCTACTAATTTTATTGTACCACAGATCAGCAGACATGTGTTGCTAAAATTAGCAAAATATACCGCTGGCCTCAAAACAGTTAAATTTCCCGTAATAACAGCAAAATTTTCAGTAGCCATTACAGACTTTTTTGGTTGAGTGTACGCATTACACACATATATTTAATGTAGTACGTACATACATTTATATGGGATTTTCTTAAAAATTTTTAACATTTTGGCCCAAGTTCATATAAGAGATAATTCGGAGGTATGTACTATGGAAAAAACGAGTATAAAAAACATTATTAAATTTGCCTTTTGGCAACCCGTCTTCAATATATACACAAGTTGCCTGCTCTTGAATGTAAAAACCGTATGTCAGTTTGGCAGCATTGGCGAAAAAGGAAGCAAGTAGGAGATTGGAAGATAAACAAAAAATCTAAAAATAGAATGTTTGTATGAGTCTGTGTTGATCACTTCTGAGTAAAAACAATAAGAGAAAGCTGAATAGAAAAGAAAACTATGGGTTAGATGGCTAAGCGACGCACCTTAGTATAGTTACGTATCCTACAGCCGACTCGTTGTTGAAAAATTATCATATAGAGACAGTCTGACAATAGCAAGTATAATATTAATACAATTTAATGCAAAATCACTGATGAAGCCCGCCATGGAAGCAGGCAGAAATTAATATTTTTGAAAAAATCGCGCGATTTTTTAATTTTGACGATATTTACTATCGAAAATAGCAAATGAGGATTTGATGCTTTTCCTCCTCAAAATGACGATTTCTTTGATATGAAATATAGCAACAATTGTTCAAAAATACATTATTTTTCCATTATCTAAATCAATCAATCTGAAAATTTATTCAGGTAATTTATAAATATTTATCATAAAATTTTTATTAAAGTAGTCATTTAGATTATAAATACAGAATCTGGTAATTATTTTTATTTTCCTAAATATTTTATAAATGTAACGTGTTTTTCGAAGTGATGTATATCTCATATCGGACTCTTTTTTCATGTAAATTCTTTAGTAAGCACCTGTGAAATATCTCTAGACTAAGTACATTAAAATCTAAAGTTTTTTCAATACGAATTTGTTTTTTTAAGTGGATTTTTTCTTTCGAACAATTAACTTCAGTGTATGGTAAATTTTCAATACATACATACATCACATTGTTTGAAATTGGAATATATAGGGTTGTTCAACAGGGACGCTACAAAAGTAGAAAGACAGGGACAGCAAACGACGCCATATTTCTTGCCGCTCTTTTGACATTTCTCTTCAGTGAGGTTTGCCATTTCATGATGGAAAGATATACGAGCCAACAACGAGTCGAAATTATTAAAATTTACTACCGAAATTCGGAGTCAGTGGCCTCAACGTTAAGAGCGCTTCGTCCAATTTATGGTCGTCATAATCGTCCTAGCAGATCAACAATTGAGCGTGGGGCTACGTCAAATCTATTGTCTATGCCAACAAGCCAGCGACGATTGATGAACTTCGTACAAATATCGAACGTGAAATTGCAGCAGTATCGGCCGATTTATGCTTAAAAACCGTCGAAAATTGGGTTCAGCGTCTGGACTTCTGCAAGCGTGCCCGTGGTGGCCATGCAAAAGAGATCGATTTCCATACATAATGGCATCGAACGTACTTTCACAGGAATAAAGAATTTCATTGATATCCAAAACCGTTTTTGTTTTATTTAAACTTTTTTACTCTTGTAGCGCTCTTATTGAAAAACCCTTTACAAGTAGTAAAGGATTATTTTCCAAAACACTTAGGTGAAGTGTTGCGTTACGAGTATTTCTATAGAAATTCTTTTTGTTACAAAATCAATTTACATCGAAAGTTTCCTTCACTTCAACCAGTCAAATAAAAAACTAGTTTAAGAATTTTTCTTAAATTACAGCTGACACCGAAAACCGGGTGATTTTTTAAATTTTATATTATGAATTTAGGGTTACAATAATAAAAATATTTTTTGATAATAAAAATAGTTTTGACGATTTTTAAAAATATTTTGACGATATTCAAAACGTAATAACGATTTTGACGATTGTTTCAAAAATATTTGACGATTTTGTGCCCAATTAGCCTGGCAACACTGCTTAGAAAGTGATTCCTGTACTATGAAAGAATGCACAGTATAATGAGAAATCTTTTGAAGTGCTTTAAAAATCGGTTAAAAGATAAGTTTTATGGAAGAAAAGTTGAAAATATTTAAAAAAAAAAAAAATTTTTCTATCACGAAACAAAAACTTTCAAATTAAAAGCAAATCAGTTTTTAAGTAATGCTGTTACTTACTTGGAGCAACGATATGATTTGGGAGACGAATCACTTTCCAGCAAAATTTCTGTTTTAAATTTAAAACAATCCTTTTTATCGTGGAATAAGTTATCAGAGCTTCCAAGAGTTTTAGAATTACCAAATTTAATTGACAACGACATGTTTTACACTGATTTCTGCTGCCTGCGAGAAACCTTTGATAATTTGATAAAAGATATTCCAATTGATAAGATCTGGTCCATTTTGTTTCCAAAAATGCGATAAAAACAACGTACAAAAATACATAAATTGATCTCGTTTGTTTATCCCATACCAATTAAGGCCTTTCTACACTGTAATATTTTGTTACAAGATCTGACAAAAGAACATGTAGAAACGATTTTGAAAAAAATACGTACGGTAATTTTGGAATACGAATGGTTTTCTCAATTTTTTGAAATATTTCAAAAAATCGTGAATCTTATGGTATCAGTGATGGTACTTTTATGTTAATAAGCAAAAAGGGAGAAATACAAAACAATAGAATTGAAACAAAAAAGATTGTAGCTGTTTTGGCTTTTTGTTTTATCGATAACTATTTTTATAATAGGTGTTTTCATATAAAGTCGTATTCTACTCTTAAACAGTCTAAACCTGGTATGTTTATGAGTTTAATGTCAAACTTCATATACAAAAAATATTGTTGTTATTTATATAAGGTTAACAAGGAATTTACGAGTTTATATGAAAACCCCTAATAGTTAGCATATGATAGTGTGAACAATTAATGTAATTCTCAATAAGATTTTGAGGATACGCATGAAATTTCGTAATATTTGTGTACCCCAAAATCCAGGGGTATGGCATCACCAAAACAATAAGTTATAACAAAATCGTTATCACTAGATGGCACTTTGTAAAAAAAATTGACAATTTTCTTTTTTTTTATTTAAATTTAAATAATAACAAACAACAAAGAAAAAAACAAAAGAATATATCAAAATTTATTTTTTAAATATATTCCGAGCTTGTTTTGTCCTTATTTTGAGCAGTTTTCAGCCGTTTATGAGTTTTTAAATATAGGCTCAGCTGATACTAAACTGATACTAAATAGTTGCTCAGGTAATAATAAATTACAGCGCCCTTTATCGGTGAGTAGTGTAAGTTTTGATTTCCTATCTCTACAATTAATAGTCTCTGCCAAAATCGTACTGCAAAATATTACAGTATGGAAGAGCCTTTAACAATGCTTTTTGTGAAACAATTCTTAGTATTTTAAATAATCTATAGTCACAAAAAAGGAATAGAATGTCCTTCGATCTAATAAAGGCTGATATTATAATAAGAATAAATTTTGAAGAAAGTTGCAAAATTGTTCAAACATTTTACTTACAACTAAAGCAAATGAGTTAGTAAATTCTAAAAATAAAAATTCAAAATATACGTGGCAAAAAAATAGTTTTACTTTTTTATGGAATTCAAATTATGTAATATGACGTAAGATGGTATTTTAATTACTACGTTTCCTTGTTTTTATGTAATTATTATTTTTTTTTTTTTAAGATTTTTCTAATGAAATTTAAAGTTTTTGAACTATAAGCGCATTTTTGAATTGTCCAGTTTTTTTTTTTTAAATCCACGTGAATTTTTCCCATTGCCCAGTTATTTGACTCTCCAGTTATTTGATTTTTGGTATCTGGCAACCCTAATTAAAAGGTATTTTAAGGGCCTATTTAACAAAAATTATTTCACCCTCATACATTACTACCCCTTTTTAAAGATGTTGAAGTCTGAATTTGGGAAATTCTGAATTTTTATTTTTAAGGTCATCAAAGTGACCCTTTAACTAATAATTTTGACCACGAATAACTTTTTTAGTACGCTGGAACCCTTGAGTAGTGATTTAGCTGGTTTTGTAAAAACGGAGCACAAGAGTAAAATTAAATTTAATGTTTCATGACCTCATTTTTTGAAAAAATTCCATTTAAAATCAAACAAAAATCGAACCTTCCGAAAAGAGCAATTTACAATTTGTTTAGCAAATATTTCTACACAGAGAAAACAGATTCATTGCGACAACCAAATTTTTTGCCAACTGCATGGTTCAGTTGTAGCCACCAACATTTTTACTTGTGTCGATTGAAATTCGATTAACTCAATAGAATTTCGGTTGGAGCATTACATTTCAATTCAGCCAGGAACACATTTGGTTGCAACAACTAAAAATTAACAGGAGAGACTGCTATTTGCATTCAACTAAATTTAGCTTAAAAATAACAAAAATTTTTGTAGATTTAGCAGTTTGTTTTTGCTATTTTTAATCTTCTAATACTTACCAAAATTTTTTGCAGATTTTACCGTATACTTTGTCATTTTCAATTTACTAAAACTGAACTATAACTAAAATTCTGTAATTTTAACAGTTTTATTTTTGCTGTTCTTTTTTTACTATTATTTAAAGAAAAAAATTCCAATTTAATAGGTTTTTCTGCAGCATTATTTTTAACTAATTTTTAGTTACTTTTTCTGCTACTTTTATAAATTAAAAGTAGAGAAATTGAACTAAAACAATCCTAAGTATTATTGAATTATTGGTATTTCTAACAAACTTTAAAATTAGAATTCCTTTAGTAATTGTGTACAGTGGATGCAACAATCTTTTTAGTGGATATACTAGAAAGTTGCGGCTATTTATTAAATATAATAAAAAATATATTTAGTTAGAATATTCTTCCACCTCAAGTCCAAATTCTAATATGATATTGTCATATTAGATTTTATTTTTTGTTTCAAAAAGGGGGTTGATCATTTTCATGATAGACAATACAATTGTTTCGTAGACATCACTCTACTCTTCAGTTGTCCGCAATAAGAAAATGATAACTTTCTTACTCAAACCGAGACATTAATAAGGTACAAAAAATCAACGGGACGAGAATTTTGTACTTTCGTATATGAACTGTCTGATTTGGTAAACCAGCTATAAATCAACTCCTTTTTGAAAGCAACAATTACATAAAAGTACCCTTTGGGTACTATTTATATGTATGTCTGTTGTCAATACATTTTGTAAAAACAACTAATTTTAAACTCAAAACAAAATAAATATTTGAATGAGATTTTAGCCGTGGTGTGCTTATTTTCAACAATTATTTTAATTTTTGCATTAAAAAATACAAAAATTTTTTTTTCGGACTTTCTTTATTTTCATATATTTAGTTAGAACATTCTTCCACCTCAAGTCCAAATTCTAATATGATATTGTCATATTAGATTTTATTTGTTGTTTCAAATCAACCCCCTTTTTGAAACAACAAATAAAATCTAATATGACAATATCATATTAGAATTTGGACTTGAGGTGGAAGAATATTCTAACTAAATATATGAAAATATAGAAAGTCCGAAAAAACAATTTTTGTAATTTTTAATGCAAAAATTAAAATAATTGTTTATAATAAAAAATTTATCAGTATTCACGTTAATTAATAGGAAGAATTTCCCGAGTGTTGCTTCTCTTTATAAAAAAAAAACTAATGATGGGTATTGGTAAACGAATTTCACACAGTGTTTGTTTTCCTAACAAAATGTATAAATTCAAAATTAGACATTAACATTATTAAATACTTTTGGTGTAATGAGTAGAGGTGCATACATGGGGAAAGAGGACGTAGTCCCATTTTTGCTTCCAGGGCGGGATCGTGGTGAAAATCTGAAAAAAAAATTTACGGAAAAAGCATTTATATCGAAAATCGAAAAAAATGCGTTTGGTGAAACGCTTTATTTTATATGCTTTTGTAAATATAAAATAATTATAAAAAATAATAATAATAATGCAGTATAGGCCCATAAACTTATCTCTAGCAGTTAACTTTAATTTTACCTTGGGTAACTAACCAATACTAAATATTTCTCCACACGAAAATCTAACCATAATAATTATAATAATTTATCAATATTAACATTAGTATGAAATACCAGAAAAAAAAACAAAAGGAAAAAAGAAAATAAATAACAATTTTTTTTTTTTGAAAAAGGGAAAGTTACTGCCCGTTTTTATAAAAAGAATCAGACGAATTCGTTAAAACATTGGTGTAAAAAACACAAACTTAAAAACATATTTCTTTAAAAATTTTAGCCGCATCTGTTCTACATAGATGTCCTAACAAATTTGTGCAAAAATTTTTAAACAAAAACGTATTAAAATTAGTGTTTTTCATACAAATTTTTTAACGAATTCGTCTGATTCTTTTTAGAAGAAGTTTTTCTGGCGGTTTTTGTATGTTGTTGGTCACAAAAAAAAATAACACACTTGACCACATCGGTTTTTGTAAGACTAGCGGTCGCAAAATACTCTAAAATGAATGTGCCTATTTGCATACTACGCAAGGTGATTTAATTAAATCCATTTGATAAGTCTGTAAAATAAAGTGAATTATTTGAACTACTTATTAGTATTTTATGCTGAGCCAGACAATAGCCAAATGATTCGCCTATTAATTTAACAAAAAGAACTAGATTCTATTAGCTGACATTTTGTGATAGATTATTAAATTAAAGAAATTTATGTGATCAGTGCATCAAAATGAGTAGAAAAATAATCGCCGTGCCTGATTTTATATATGTTTGTAATTATGAGTCAAAATTGCGGATTATCCATATGAAACAAAATGCTGTTTGGCAGGTTTTTTGGTAACTTTCGCACTATTTGAAATAGTACTGGTTCACATTTTGTTAATACGCGGGTGATTCCCATGCGGAGTTTTATATTTACGGATTAAATTCAGTAGTTTTTATTTCACCTGCACCAAAATTTTGCAAATCATTTATAAAACACCTCAACAAGCCTTCGCGGTTTGAGTGAGCTGATTTCTACCAAACAATAGTAATCTCAGCAAAGTTTTTACTAACATTACAATTAGTCGATTGCAAATAAAAAGAATCCTTGCTAAAATCAATAAAACTTTTGCTGAATATTAGTAGACTGAAAAAAATGGAAAAAAATTGTTGAACAAATTTACTTAAGTTAATTTATTCGTTGGAAAGTGAAATCTATAATTTTTTTTTTTTTATTCTTTTTAAAATTATAAAAAAACCTTATAAAATATAAAAATGTTCAGACGACCACATTGTCGTCAAGATTTATAAATACAATATATGCAGGAGCTTTTTGTTAGTATAATTTGTATTGTCTGTACTACACCATAATATTGGTAGTAAACTAATTTGTAAAACATTAGTTCAAAATTAGTTTAGTGCTGAAAAATATAACTAAATGCTGGAAACTACACAGAGAAAATAGATTCGTGTTTACAACCGAATTTGTTGCCAATCGAATGCCTCGATTGTGGTAATTGAATTTTTCAATTGTAAGATCTGAATATCAGTAGGGTCAATAGTCATTTCATAATGGCAACATAATTTTTATTGCCTCAACAATAATTTGGTAGTCACAACTGACAAATTCTGTTGTCACAACCGAAGCATTCGATTGGCAATAAATTCGGTTATGTATAAATTAATTTTTTTTTGTAAACTTCCATTAATATACTCAAAATAGTTTGTAGTTTAAATTAACTGAAAATGTAATTTAAAATAAATGAAAAATCACTTGAAAAATCACGGTCCATTGACTTTTCATTTATATCAAAAGAACTTCAAAAGAACTTTTCATTTATTTTTAAATGTTAATAAATTAACTACAAAATCCGCAAAACAATAATGATTTTTCATTTACTTCGTTTTTTTAACTTTCAAAAATTAATTACAAAATCCGTAAGAATAAATGATATTTACCCAGTCAGAAATCGACAGTGGTACAAAAAATCAAGCACTGGCATACCACTGGGTAACCACGGTATTAAAAATAAATGACTGGCAGAACACTCATTTGGGACGCTTTGCCAGCGTTTGCGAAAAGCGTTATACCAGTATTTGTTTTACAAAAATTTCGGTGGTTTATAAAAAAAACCACTGGCAAAGAATTGGCTTAGAGTGATATGCCAAGGTTTGCAACCAGTGGTTATCTAGTGCTACCTAGACAATGCTACCAGGCGTACAAAAATCAATTCACTGGAAAACCAATGATTTTATAAAAATGCTGACACTTCGTTAAAAAATGTTTGTAGCAAAATTTTTTTTTGGATTTTTTTTTAATTTAAAAATTTTTTGTTTTATGAAATCAATTTTTTTGTTTGTGGGAAAGCTCCTTCAAGACCAACTTTTTTTTTGCACTCCAAACACTGGCATTCTAGTCACATAAAATTGTTTGCCAGTACTAGCATTTTGGCACAGCCAGTAGTTGTCCAGCTATTATCACTCATTTATGTGTTTAGCCATTAAATATTATATGTCTCGTTAGCTCAGTGGGTAGAGCAATCGTCTGCCAATCTGACGGCCTGGGTTCAAATCACGGCAGGGTCAAAAAAATACATATGTACTTTTTTTTAATTTTATTTTGGAAAATATATTTCCAGACCACCTGTTTATTGGTTTTGCCAGCGTTTTGCCAATGTTTAAAAATTTTGTTCCTCCAGTGCTTTTACGGCGCTTTTTGAACAGCCGGTCCTTTTGTCTAATGATGTTATCATTTTGGGAATGGGAAAGCACTTTTTGCCAGTACTTGTACCACCTGTTAAAGTGCTTTGCCACCACTTTCCCATTTGTATTTTTCTGACTGGGTAGTTTATGTCGTTTTTTGAACCGACCTAGAAATCTAAAAGGATTTCTTTTTTTGAACAAAACATTTTAAATGAAAATATTAACAATTATTTTAATTTTTGCATTAAAAATCCACAGAGAAAACAGATTCATTGTGACAACCGAATTTTTTGCCAACCGAATGGTTTGGTTGCAGCAATCGAATTATTTAGTTGTATCAATCAAATGTCACTATGCGAGATAAGTCACTCTATCAAAGCGCTGAAGAACAACAAAGTGCCTGGCTTTGACGGTATAGCACCAGAGCTACTGAGAGCGGACCCTAACATAAGTTTACAACTCATTATGCCCCTAATAAGAACATTCTGGTCGAGTGAAATGCTGCCTGATGAACTTAAAGAAGGAATTATTATTAAGATACCAAAGAAGGGAGATTTAACTGAACGTACAATTGGCGGGGTATAACACTTCTTAGTATGGTGTATAAAGTTATTGCCCATATAATAACAAAAAGGCTATCGGATAAATTAACACCCGAGTTGCGCCCACACTGATAGAATTTTGTGCATAGTATTAATGAATTTGTTCATTAATCAAATGATTTTTTTCATTGAAAAGTCCCCAAAGAACGGGTTCATTAAATGAATGTGAGACCTGGAATGCAGCACCTCCTGACATAAACGCAATGCAGGTCTTTGTCAACAGATGTCTGCGTAGAATTCTGAGGATTTTCTGGCCCATTACAATATCTAACTCAAGGTTATGGTCACTCACACGACAAACAAGAATTGACCTTGAAGTACGAAGGCGAAAGTGCAATTGGATTTGTCACACCCTCAGAAAAGATCCTGATGATATAGCCCGTACTGCGATTGAATGGAACCCCCAAGGTAGCCGTAGAAGAGGGCGTTCAGCACATACATGGAGTAGACAGGTCAAGAAGGAAGTCACAATGTCTAGAAGAAGTTGTGGTGAAATCTAGAACCTGGCACCGGATAAATCAGAATGGCGAAAATTTGTTAATGCCCTATGCTCCTTATAGGAACCGAGGGAACAATCAAATGTGTTCCTGACACAACTCAAATGCATTGTTTCAACCGAAATTTTGTTGTGTTAACCGAATTTCAGTTAACACAAGCAAATAAATCAGTGGATCCAACCAAATCAGTAGGTTGGCAAAAAATTCGATTGTCACAAGGAAACTGTTTTCTGTGTGTACAAAAATTGTTTTTTCGGACTTTCTATATTTTTATATATTTAGTTAGAATATTCTTCTAACTCAAGTCCAAATTCTAATATGATATTGTCTTATTAGAAATTAAAAAAAAAGGTTGATCATTTTCCTGATAGACAATACAATTGTTTCGTAGCCATTTGGACTTGAGGTAGAAGAATATTCTAACTAAATATATGAAAATATAGAAAGTCCGAAAAAACAATTTTTGTATTTTTAATGCAAAAATTAAAATAATTGTAGAAAAATAAGCACATCACGGCTAAAATCTCATTCAAATATTTATTTTGTTTTGAGTTTAAAATTAGTTGTTTTTACAAAATGTATTGACAACAGACATACATATAAATAGTACCCAAAGGGTACTTTTATGTAATTGTTGCTTTCAAAAAGGAGTTGATTTATAGCTGGTTTTACCAGAACAGACAGTTCATATACGAAAGTACAAAATTCTCGTCCCGTTGAATTTGTGTACCTTATGTAATCTCTCGGTTTAGTTAAGCTATCATTTTCTTATCGCGGACAACTGATGAGTTAGCGTGATGGCTACGAAACAATTGTATTGTCTATCAGAAAAATGATCAACCTTTTTTGAAACAACAAATAAAATCTAATATGACAATTAGGGGTGTTCTTATTTTGAAATATTGGATTTTTATATACCGCCGGCCAGATTTTCGTTCCTTTATATTAAAAAAAATAAATCAAATTTGAAGCAAATCCGATAATTTTAAGGGGACCCGGAAACGACTTGAAATATTGAACGAGTAAATATGGGCAAACTATCTGTTGTTATACATTTGTCACTTTTTAATCACATTTTTTTATTACTTTCTTCAAAAAAATATTGAAAGAAAAATTTATTTTAATTTTCTTCTCTTTACATTATTCAATATTATGTAGGGTAGAGTGGGATAAAGTGGGATATGGGGCGCCAGATCATTTTTTTTACTCGGGTATTTTAAAAAATTCCAAAAGATATTCGTCGGTATTTTTTTGGGCGAGACAAAAATGTGGTCCACCCTACCCTACTAAAAAATAATATATCTAATAATTAGGAAGTCCAAAATATCATCGACTGCGGAAGAAGCACCAAGCTCTTCAATCGTTAGAACACGGAGTGGACTGAAGAAGATAGTGTTGTCAATCAGACCTTTGATTTTTCTATTCTAAATTAAAAATTCGATGAATTAATTCACAAAGCATCATATATTGAATGGATATAATTCATATTTGTTTTCGTTCGATTTATTTTGTTACGAATTAATTCAATTGCTATAGTTCTTTCTATTTAATCAAACGAATTAATTCACTGGTGAACGCGTTCAATTTTATAAATCGAACGGAAAAAAAGTAAATTAATTGCTTACTGAATTAATTCACCACTGAATTCGTTCAATTTCACTTTCGTTCAGTGAATTACAAAAAATAAAATTACGTTCAGTGAATTAAGAAACAAAAAATACGGTCACTGTTACAAAAAAATACGTTCACTGAATTGAAACAAAAAAAATACGTTCACTGAACTCTAAGCCTGTTTTCTGCCATTCAGTAGAAGAAAGCATTTATTTACGTATATTACGTGAACGTAATTTTTTTTTAATTCAGCGAACGTATTTTTTTTTAAATTAACTGAACGTAATTTTATTTTTTTAATTCACTGAACGAAAATGAAATTGAACGGTGGTGAATTAATTCAGTAAGGAATTAATTCACTTTTTTCCGTTCGATTTATAAAATTGAACGCGTTCACCAGTGAATTAATTCATGTGATTTAATAAAAAGAACTATTCCAATTGAATTAATTCTTTGAATTTGTGGTTTGATGAACGCGTTAAGTTGAACGAATTCAGTGAATTACTTAAGAAAAGGAATTCATTTAATTCTAGAGAAAATTGGATTACGCGCTATTTGCATTTTTCTATTGAAACTTTATATTAAAGTCTGGTTCAGATATACTACTAATGCCATAGACGCACCGCTTCAAAATTTGACTTTTATTTAAGATGCCATAAAGTATTCATAAACTAACCCAAAAATTTTAGCAGTAATTCTTAAAAAAAAATGAGTAACAATTTATGGTATATTTCTGAGGAAACAATAGCTCTAGACTTTTTGGATTCAAATATAAGTTTTAAAGAAAAACGTAAAATGGTTGAAAAACTTAAATTAAAAGAACCATTTGTAAAATTAAAAAAATGGTCGATACTATACGAATTTAATAGACTTTCCAAAATCAAAAAACTCATTGTGTGATTTTTGTATCAGAGAAAACAAAGTATTCCTTAAGTCGGTTTAGTTTATCCCTGGAATTTCTAGATTTTGAATTTGAGGAAGGTTTTACATCCTGTAAGGACATATTTGTTGTAAATGATACTGCTGACAGAGGCGTTAAATTCATACAAGACCTTAACAGAATATTAACCAATGATGAAGAGAAAAAACAATTGTTGCTTCAGCTTGTTTAGGCTTGACGACAAAAATATCTATCGAATCATTCCAAAGGGAACCGGGACACTTATCGGAAGAAGGTCTCTGGATTTAGACAAAATTCTGTTTGTAGATCCTCATGACTATCACGAAATTTACTGTTTTTAAATTTGTGTAAAATTCGTCTTACTTCGCTTTTTTTCGCTGTTTTTAGTTGATTTTTTTCAGTAAATTTTTGAAGAATACATGATGTTCAAATTATTACAACTTTTAAACGCGTTATCCGATTGTTATAAAATTTTTACCTAGTAATGTTTTCAAAATAAATTGCAAAAATAAATTGTTGAATTCGAAAACGATAATACAATTTGAAAAATATCCTTGATTTGCAAATATCTCAAAAAACCCATCTTTAATTTTCTTTAAATTATTGATGTAGATAACTCAATATTTCAGCTACAGACTGTGCAAATTTCAAATTGGAACGGCAATGGGTTCAAAAGAAAAACGCTGTTTTTTAACAAATTTTTTCAAAATTTCACAAATAAACATAACACTGCATGCCACAATCTTGACTTTTAAAAATTAATAGAGCTCTGAGTAACAATTCTACATATCTTGGACATGCTGATTACAATGGCGTACTTTATTTTCGATCTAAGGTACAGATTTTTCGCAAATGTCTTTAAAGTTTGATGGTTTTTCATTTAGTTTTTTATATAAAGAAATTTGCAAATTCAATCAATCAATTTCATTTTGTGGTGAAATGTAGGCACAGTACCTGTATTCATATTTACGCTTAAAATCTGATGATTAAAACTTAATATTAAAACTACTGTTCGCGTTCTATATGGATTTTTACGGTTTTTTAAGGTTTTAGACAATTAAATCACTGAAAGTAAAATCGGCCTTAGTAAATGATATTGCTTAATAAACAAGCAATTAAAAGGAAAATATTTCAACAAAAAAATGCATTCATCTGTAGCGGCCTATACGTTAAAATCGCGAATATGGCAGAATAGCTTTCCAAGTTGTCCCCAAAGTCCAACTTTTAGTATAATATGGGGTCACCTCTAAAAACTGTTTTTGCAAAATTTCAAGCCAAACAGTTTCCATTTGCAAAAGTTATCGCAAAAACAGTTTTTAGAGGTCACCCCATATTATACTAAAAGTTGGACTTTGGGGACATCTTGGAAAGTTATGCTGCCATATAAAATATTTCAAAAGTCGCGATTTTAACGTATAGGCCGCTACAGATGAATACATTTTTTTGTTGAAATATTTCCCTTTAATTGCTTCTTTATTAAGCAATATCATTTATTAAGGCCGATTTTGCTAAAAGGCTAAAACCTTAAAAACCGTAAAAATCCATACAAAACGCGAACAGTGGTTTTAATATCAAGTTTTATGCATCAGATTTTAAGCCTAAATATGAACACATGTCCTGTGCCTACATTTCATCACAAAAAATTTATATTGATTGCATTTGAAAATTTTTGTATATAAAAAACTAAATGGAAAACCGCTAAACTTTGAAGGCATTTCGCGAAAATATGTACCTTAGATCGAAAAATAAAGTACGCCATTGTAATCAGAAAGTCCAAAATATATAGAATTAGTGCTCAGAGCTCTATTCATTTTTAAAAGTCAAGATTGTGTCATGCAGTGTTATGTTTATTTGTGAAAATTCAAAAAAATTTGTTAAAAAATTGCGTTTTTCTTTTGAACCCATTGGCGTTCCAATTTGAAATTTGCACAGTCTGTAGCTGAAATATTGAGTTATCTGCTTCAATAATTTAAAGAAAATTAAAAATGGGTTTTTTGAGATATTTGCAAATTAAGGATATTTTGCAAATTGCATTATCCTTTTTCCACTACACATTTTATTTTTGCAATTTATTTTGAAAGTAGATTATATAGGCATTCTAGGTGAAAATTTTGTAACAATCGAATAACGCGTTCAAAAGTTGTAATCACTTGTACATCATGTGTTTTTCACAAATTTACTGAAAAAAATCAATTTAAAACAGCGATAGAACGCGTACCCAAATGAATTTGGAAAAAAAAATTACGTTTAATATCGTGACACTTAGCAGAATGTATGTACCAAGTTTTGTAAAAATCGAAAGGGGTCATGTCCAAAATCTTCCATTTTTGTATCCATTTTATATGGAATGATACTATCGTATAAAAAATCTCATCTAATATTATATCCTTAGTTTTAAGAAAATTAGGTCCAGAAACTAATTATCTATTCCAATTTGATTTTTATAACATGTATTCAAATTTTTCGAAAAAATTATTCAAAACTGTAATTTTATTCTATTTATTTGTATAGAGGTATATTGAAGTCGTTTCCGGGTCCACTAAAAGTGATCGGATTCGCTCCAAATTTTACTTATTTAATTTTTTAATATAAAGGAACAAAAATCTGGCTGACGAACTGGAATCAAAACACTTTAAAATTTGGCCATACTAATAGAACACCTCTAATGACAATATCATATTAGAATTTGGACTTGAGGTAGAAGAATATTCTAACTAAATATATGAAAATATTAACTGTAACAGAAAAGCCGTATTTATATGTAGCTTATTTTTTAAATAAATGACGAAAAAAGTGAAAAATATATTTCTTTTCTTTTTAACTGTATACTCATTTTAAAATAAATGTACGGATAACTTTTTAAATAAATTACAGTCAGCTACTGTAATAATATTATCAGTGTATGTTACGAAAAAAACATAAATTTTGTTTAACTCCAAACTTAAAACTTTTAAGAAAAGCCAATATGCATACATGCTGTTAACAAGTTACATAGTAATTTAAATAAAGTACATACAAGTGTTGGCACATTTGTTTAAAATTATTGCATGGTTATGATTATAATTATAGACCTACCCAGCAAAACCTTCTATTACCAGGTAAAGGGAAATGTAATAAGGAACCAAAAATTGCAACTACTTACACTTTGGTCGCATAACACCCCAGTGTAGAAAATCATTACCAGATATGTGGTTATGTAACTACATACTTGGTAATGGTAACTAGTTATTTTTGTTATTACATTTCTTATTACCTTTATATGGCGATGTCGCGAAAAATAATGAGTTATGGTTACTCACCAGCATACTAAAAATCAAAAAATAGATCGTTACCTATGTGCTTACCAGTACTGACAAAAATAATGAGTCTAACGATAGATTTTCAAAAAAATAAATTATATAAAAAAATATTTTTTATTGTATTTTTTTGTAAATTAAATTTGCTAGTGCGGGAATCGAACCTGGGTCTACAGATTGCCAGTCAATAGCTCTACCATCTGAGCTATATATACATGTATAATATTTAATAGATAGAAACATAATTGACCTGCTGCACACAAGTAAGCTTACTCGCCAACTTACAAAAAATCAAAAAATATGTGGTTACATATATCATTACCAGTGTTTAAAAATTATTCAGCCTTACTATCAATATTTTCCAAACGTATATTTTAGTTAAAGTCGACTTTAGTTAAAATATTGGGAGGGGGGGGGGGGGCAGTAGGCATTGACTTGGTTTATTTTTGGAGCAATCTGATTGGTTAGTTTATTTTCAACCAATCAAAATGTTTGAAAATACAAATATATTTGTAGGGTTTTCATACACAAAATGAACAAAAGCGTATGATTAAAAATAGAGTCGACTTTAAATTTAAAATACACTTTTATAGTAAGGGCCATTGAGTCTAAAAATAGATTTCAAAAAATTTTAAAAAAATCTAGAAAATTATTTTCTATTTGAAATAATGATAAAAATAAGTCATTATCAGTAACTCATTATTATATGTTTTAAAATAATGCAGAAGGTAAGTGGTTGTCATTACTGGTAGTCCAAAAAATAATGATATGTCATTACCGTTTCTACGCTGGGACAGTATTTTAACATGGGGGTGTCATTGGAGGTAAATGGTTGCCTAAATCGTACCGGTATAGGCTAAAATAAGTGATTTCGAAGTAAGTCCTGAAATAAGTTGTTACTTGCAATATTAAATTCACTAGTTAGCTAAAATAAGTACATACTTTTATAGAGTGAAGTAAGTCATTACACATTAGTACATATTTCATTGGTTAGGGAAAAAAATAAGACGTTACCAGTAATGACTTTGTTTAAAAGTACACCGATCCGAAGTTACTTTTGTTATTACATTTCTTATTACCTTTATATGGCGATGTCGCGAAAAATAATGAGTTGTCGTTACACACCAGCATACGAAAAATCAAAAAATATATCGTTACCTATGTGCTTACCAGTTCTGACAAAACTAATGAGTCTTAAAATAGATTTTCTAAAAAATAAATTATATAAAAAAAAATATTTTTTATTGTATTTTTTTTTAATAAAATTTGCTGATGCGGGAATCGAACCTGGGTCTACAGACTGCCTGTCAACAGCTCTACCATCTGAGCTATATCGACATGTAATATTTAATAGATAAAAACACAATTGACCTGCTGCACACAAGTAAGCTTACTGGCCAACATACAAAAAATCAAAAAATATGTGGTTACATATATCCTTACCAGTGTTTAAAAAATATTGAGTCTAAAAATAGATTTCAAAAAATTTTCAAAAAAATCTAAAAAATTATTTTCTATTTGAAATAATGATAAAAATAAGTAATTATCAGTAAGTCATTATTATATGTTTTAAAATAATACAGAAGGTAAGTGGGTGTCATTACTGGTAGTCCAAAAAATAATGATATGTCATTACCGTTTCTACACTGAGCAGGTATGTAGTTACATAACCACATATCTGGTAATGATTTTCTATACTGAGATCTTCAAGTTATCAGCAATTAATTACACTGTGAGACAAATGGTAGGGGTCAGTGATCGGGAAGGGTTCAAACTACCGGGGAAAGTTATATCGGTAAAAAAGAAGTTATACGTGTCCCGGCGTTTCGCTGGGTCAACCCTAGGAATCGAGATATATCGATTTGACCTTTGGTGGTTTTTTTTGACATAACTCGAGAACCACTAGTTCGATTTTGCTCAAACAATTTTAAAAAAATTAAAAATTACAATTCCTTTTTAATCTGTTCATATAATGTTTATATATACTCAACAGTTTTGCCGGTAAAAATAAATGTATGAAGAAAAAAATATTTTTTGCCTAAAATATTAAAAAAAAGTAATAAACAAAAGGTTATTGATTTTTATGGTAGCGGTAACAAACATTTATTTTTACCGGCAAAACTGTTGAGTAAATAGAAAAACGTTATATGAACAGATTAAAGGAATTGTAATTTTTAATTTTTTTAAAATTGTTTGAGTAAAATCGGACTAGTGGTTCTCGAGTTATGTCAAAAAGAAAGATATATCTCGATTCCTAGGGGTGACCCAGCGAAACGCCGGGACACGTATAACTTGTTTTTGACCGATATAACATTTCCCGTTGGTTTCATCCCATCCCGATTTTGACTGTCGCATAGTGTTACATACTATTTAGTTATTAATTTTTTAAATCTTTTTACGAGTAATATAAATAATGTTTTTGTCTGCATGCTTGTGATCGCATCAGTGCAATAATACCACCGAATGTATAGAACCCATATTCAAATTCATAAACGTTTGGTTCCCCGATAGGTTTGTGTATTCTTGTCCCTGTAGGTGGCGCTGCTGTCGACTTATATATAAAAATATGTTATTCGTGGCTGTATGTATAGCCACTATGACTTGGCTCATATTCAGAATCTATATTAGTTGTGTGGAATGAATACTTGTCACCAAAAATTAACCCGGTAGGTGGCGTTTAAGTTGAGGTATTTATGAAAATACTGTTTATCGTTGTAGTTATGATCCGATTTACTCCATATTTTGAATGTGTATTATTTGTATAGAACGAAACAATTTTACCAAAAATTTACCCAGTAGGTGGCGCTCAAGTCAAGATATCTAAAAAATTTACTAGTTGCGGTTGAGACTATTGTCCAATTTTTCGCCTATTCAGAGTGGGTATAAATAATAATAAATAAATAAATAAGATATAAATAAGATTTAAAAAAATGTAATATTTTGATAGGAAGCGCTTCGGTCGCGATATATACAAATACATATGTTAATTGTAGTTGTACAGGGTGGCCCAAAATTACCGAAGGGGTTTGAGCTTAAAGAGCCATTGTGTCCCTCGTAGTGTGCACTGTGGCTCTATCCTGTTGGAACCATACTTGCGGGTAGTTTTGCACGGCTGGCCTTAACAAATTTTACAGCATTGTCCTATATCGAACACCGTGTTCATTTTCAAAAAATTATATGTCAATTATCCTTTCCGACGAAACACCGCACCAAACAGTACACTTAAGTGGGTGCAATTGTCCTGCAGTTTTGCCTATTAAGGAACCCAATTTAATTGGAAATGGGCTTCGTCGCTCATAAGTAAATTACGAATAAAATCCTGATTTTCTTCTGCTTTTTGCCGGAAACGATTTGGGCACGATGTTCAATTGGTTACTATTCCATTTTAAATTCCCCAAGTCTTCTTTACAAAATACTGAAAAAAAAAAATAAAATAAAAATTATAAGGAATTCAAATCCCTTTGGTAATTTTCATCCAACCTGTATATGGGGCCCGTTTTGCCTATGTTCAGTATGTACAATTGATTAATTAATTTGTAGGACAGGAATAAAGTTTAATTCCTTTACATCAGCGTGTCAATCAAAGATATAAAAGTTTGGTCTGTTTATGTTTTTAAATAATTTTTAAATAAAGTCCCATGAAAAAGGTAAAAATCAATTTTTTTTAAATAGATATTTGGCAGCTCGGGATAAAATTTGCCCATGACTTTTGCGCTTATAACTACATAAAAGATATCAGAATATTTTATAGTTTTTAAGCCACTCAATTATCTTTATCCAATCAGAAAATATATCCGTTTAAATGTAACCTACTGGGTAGAAAACGGAACAAGATGTCCAAAATTAGTTAAAGAAACTACTTTATTAAACGTACCATGATGCGTACACTCAAAAAAATAAGTTAGTAGAAAAATTAGTAAAACTTCTTGTATATCAAGTGTACTAGTTTTCAGCAATTTTTTTGCTGAAATAACGTTTTCAGCAAAAAATTTAGTTATATTTTTTCAGCACTAAACTAATTTTGAACTAATGTTTTACTAATTTATTTTGCTACAAAAATTGTGCTGATAACCGCATGCATAGCGTGGACGACAACCAGATAGACAAGATGTAGATGTCGCAGCTCGTCTGGAAACGGAAATGACAAAAAAAGAAAACAACTCTACACATATTCTATATTTTAATTTTCAGCAAATAAATTAACTAAAGTAAAATTTCGCTACAAGTTTTTTGAGTTTTTTTCAGTCTACTAATATTCAGCAAAAAGTTTAGTGATTTTAGCAAGGATTTTTTCATTTGCAGTCAACTAAATGTTAGCAATACTTTTGCTGAAGATTACTATTTTTTGGTAAAAATCAGCTCGCTGATTTTCAGCAAACCTTTTGCTGAAATTACCAACTTTTTTGCAAGCACGCTCCTGACTAAAAATTTGCTGAAACAGCAACATTTTTTGCTGACTTCACTGACTTTTTTTCTTGAGTGTATGAGCAGTGGTGCGACACCTTTTTGGTCAAAAATCGTCAAAAATGTAAAAATAAATCGTCAAAACCGTCAACAATTTTATAAAAAATCGTCAGGGAATCCTCATCGGTTAAATATCATAAGAACACTAGTTTAATCTATTTTTTTTTTCTATATTCAATTAATTTTTACTACTTGCCTATATTATCACTCTTAAAATATGTATATCACGCCTTTTAAAAATTCGAATTATATATGTATATTAGGGCGGGTCAAATTGTATGGATAAAAATTTTTTGATATTGCGTACTCGATTTTTCGAAAGCTTTTAGCATGGGGAAATAAAAGTTCCACTACGACATATCAAAAAAATCATTTTGGAGGCTCCCAAATTTAAATTTTTTGCAATTTTCTAATAAATCTAGATTAGCGCCATCTTGAGGTGGCTTTTTGAAACAACTAATAAAGTTGTAAACAATATAACATTACAACCTTTTCAGAAAGGTATTACTTATGAAAATCGGATAAAAAATGTGGCAACTAGAGGTAAAAGTATATAAGTAAAATTATTTTCTCCTTGTTGTCATCAACATCATTATCATCATTTCTCATCATTATCATCATTTCATCATCAAGCTGAAAATAATTTTACTTATATACTTTTACCTCTAGTTGCCACATTTTTTATCCGATTTTCATAAGTAATACCTTTCTGGAAAGGTTGTAATGTTATATTGTTTACAACTTTATTAGTTGTTTCAAAAAGCCACCTCAAGATGACGCTAATCTAGCATTTATTAGAAAATTGCAAAACATTTAAATTTGGGAGCCTCGAAAATGATTTTTTTGATATGTCGTACAGGAACTTTTTTTTCCCCATGCTAAAAGCTTTCGAAAAATCGAGTACGCAATATCGATTGCTAAATCGACCCACCCTAATGTATATATAACTGGACGTTATTTTTTCTTCATCTTTAAAAAGGTGGTATTTATGCTACGATTAGTTACAGATAAAACACCTCATCATGCGTTATGGGGTTTAAATTATTCTAATTTATATAGAATTTAAGTTCGTGATTCCCAACTCTCTTTTTAAAACTTTCATTCACATCATAATTATTCTATAATGTATAATGTAAACATATGGTATTTCGGTATTTTTAACCGCGATTTTCCAAAAAATGTGACGTGATTGAAACATTTAAAAGACTGATTTAGTATAAGCTTGTCTAAATCTATAAAAATGTTTTACCATAGTTAAAATCCCTGCAAAAAAATAATTTTGTAGAGATGTGTAAATTAAAAATTAACCTGGTTCCAGCAATTTTATAAACTGTTAATTGTTTTCAACCACGACCATATTTTTCCACTCAGGCGAGTACTGCGAATTCCAAAAACACGATTCGAAAAGAACAATTTGCGGTTTTTTTACACACTTTTTCTTATAGTTTTGTTTAAGTCAGTAATTTTCCTTAATCATCAGAACATATGAAGTTTTCTTTCAAAAATCATCAATCGCCATTTGTGAAATTTTGTCTAAAAAAACTTCAAAATGACGTAAAATCGTCACATCTGGCACCACTGCGTATGAGTTATTTATAATTCAATTAATAATACTCATACGACATGCCTACTACTATGATGCAATCCGGTTTTCAATGTATAGTACAGTTTTCATAAAATTTTTTTAAAATATTCCACATTTCGTTGAATAAAAATTTTTTTAAATATCTGATTTCAATTCTTTTTCACTGAAGAAAACTTGTGGAAATTTTACTAGAATAAACTTTTTTTAAAGGTATCGATATATAACCAAAAAAAATTAGGTTTCTAAATTTTTTACTATTTTAGCTCATTTGGTTGCTTTTTTATATTTGTTTCAAAAATAATTTATACATGTGTATTAGAGTTGTCCAAAAAGAACATGAAAGTTGGAATTCGCGATCTCCACAATGTTGCCCCTATTCCTTAATGTCTAAAAACTCTCTGTGACAAGTTTCAGCTAAATCCGCTTTTAGTTAGAGGTAGAAAAAAAGTTATATTTTAAGAATTAATAATTTCTCTCTAGAGTAATTTATATAAAAAGTAGGTTTGACTTTAAATTGAATTATTTCTTAACCTGTACGCTATTATTTAACATTTTTTTTTAACTAGTCTTCATTAATGTGAAGAAAAGGAATTTGAAATCAAAACTTAAAAAAATTAAGTAACTTTTAAGTAATTCGCAGTTTTCTTAAAAACTATACAAAAAAATACATATTTTAGTTAAAATTTCCAAATCTTCCGAAAAGATGTAATTAAAAATTCAACTTGTTTTTGCCTTGTATGCGCAAATTTCTCAAATCTGATCTTCATTTTAACGAAGATTATGAATCAGCAATCAAAATTAAAAAAAAAATTTGTGGTTTATGATATATTCGCGATTTTTGAAAATTTAAAAAAACTCAAGTTTTTTGAAGTATTTTCCTAATTACCTGTAAACGGTGTTATCGAAAAATCCAATATGTTATACTTTTACAATTTACTTACCACTAGCCTTCATTATATATAACACTGATTTTAATTTTAAAAAGGATAAGAGATATCCTTGCAAATTAACTTAAAATTTGACTTTTTTTAATATTTCGCTATTATTTAGCTTGCTATAATTTTATTGCTACCAAAACCCCTATCTCACATAATGGGACATTCCACAGATATATATTAATGCAAAAAAGAAATTTTCGTATTCGTAAATAATATATAATATAATAAGAAAACATCCTGATCAAAGCTGAACAGTTTTTGTATAAGATTTTCAAATTTCGCGAAATCCGCGACTCCGAATTCAATTTTGATTTCATATTCGTAATGTACACCTAAAAATATATTAGATTTGATATGTCGCGATCGTTTTCTAGTTTTTTCCATTATTTTTAATTAATTAAAAATAATAGAACAAGTTTTACAACCCGAAACTTCAATTGCGATGTGCTACCTCTAAACAAAACTTTTTTGGTGATTTTTTTGATCAGACCACATTTTTTGCAAAGTGGCATATTTTAAGGGTTGTGGAGCATGAAAATTCCAACTTTTTTTTTTTTTTGGACCAGTCTAATGTGTGTATACCAAGACTAAAAGAGATTTGGAAAAAAATTTATTATTAGTTATTTTCTGTGAAATCCGATAACAACAGCAAATGCAAATTCATAAAATAATTGCTTTCCGAGATGGCAGCAGGTCCAATATTTTCGTATAACGTGAGAAGACGTTTAAAAAGCGTATGAGAATTCGAATTTATTTTCCGTTTACACTTTTCTTAATCAATTGAGTTGGCTTACAATTTGAACTAATATTTGAAATCTCTTCTTTCTACATCATGTACTTTATTAGCCTTTATGAAATATAAGTTACAAAACTGAAATCGCGAAAAATATATGCAAATTTTTTTTTTGTAAATCAATAGAAAAAATAAAGTATCAGACATAAATTTGCGGTGGACCAAATTTCTCGAGAGTGAATAAATTTATTTCACTCTTTCAATGTAGAACTTTCTAAAATACAAAACCTGCTTTCGAATAAAATTCATTCTACATTCAACAACAAAGTTTGTCAGGACTGCCACCGCTAACTAGCACTTTTATTACTATTTCATTTAAACTTAAAAGTAAAATGAATGGGGGAAAAGTTTTTAGTTGATCTGTTATCGAATGTTGATCGAATTTTTTCAATAATTTTTGTTCTTTGTAATTTACTTGTAAAAATTGTATCATCTTTCTTTGATTTGAAAATAATTTAAACAGAAAGTGATATTAATTTATAATCTTGAGTCAAACTAAAATAACATTCATTTACTTAAAAGTAAAATGTTAAAGGTTTGAATATCTTGTGTTTTCAGAATTTCCTTAGTTCAGGAATTTTTATATAGCCCAACCAAAAAATCTTTAGATATTACGACATTGCATTTAGCCTCTTGATAGTCAATTTTGTTTTGTGCATTTGATGAAAAAAGTTGGACAATACATTCCTTTGTAATTTTCTCAATTATTCAGTTGAAAACGATTTTACAGATTTACTTTTTAAATAACTACCCAGGTATCGTAAATAGGTTGTAGGTGTATATTCTTTTATCTTGGCAGCATTTTAAACTAAATACCCAGCAAAAATAGTTATCACAAAGAAGCTACTGTGGTAGAGGCAACACTTCTTTTCTGATGGTTTCATCGATGTAAATAACATTGCATTTTGATAGGATGGAAGAATTCTAATATAGCTGCTTACCACTATTTATATATTATATTAAGGAGGCAGCAAAAATGTAATTTATACATATTCTTTAATACCCAGCAAAACCTTGGTAATATATGAGAATTATTATGAATATTACCTGGTAATATATCAAACCGCTTACCCTTGCATTACCTTGGTCCCTTACACCTTATCCCGGAATTACTTGTAATACCAAATTCATAGGTTTAGATGTTTATTGGGATAAATAATTCGTTTTTCTATAAAATTTATTAGAAATTTTATTTTTTGTTAAAAACCTGTGAATTTAAAATTAATATTCGGTTTAAAAAATTTAAATTTAAACAAAATGTTTTTAAAAACTCCTTATCTGTAAGTTCAGAATAACATGTTAAGGAGTTACTTCGATGGACATGCCCTTGTTAAAATCATAGGTCTAGTAATAGAAAAATAAGAGCTTACCCCCTTCATTACAAAAAGCTTATTTTTATAACCAAAACTTATAAAAAAAATTTTTTACAAATTTTTTGTTAAAATATGTAATCTTTAATTTAATACTCAATGTAAAACAAATTGAAATTTTAAGAAAAAACGTATTATTTTAAGGTTATTTGTAACCTAGAGGTAATAGGTAAGCATAACATGTTAGTTCAGAATAACATATTACTAGGTAAGGAGTTGCCTCGATGGACATGTTCCTGTTAAAATAATAGCTTTGGTAATAGCTATATTTATTCTTACCAAAGTCATTACCGGGTAATGGAAGGTTTTGCTGGGTATGAGTGTCAAATATTCATATATTTTTGTTTGACTTAAATTGCGAAGAAAAGAATTCATTAAAATGGGTTTTTAAATCATACACCCAAAGAAATTTGTCGGTGTATGTTACAAAAATGTGAAATAACTTTAACCGAATTCAAATCCATTCGAATTATATTTTGTTAGTTGGTTTTTTAAATAATGTTTAAAGTAGTTGTTTTGTATTTCTCCCTAGAAAAATAACTATAAAAACGGCAAAAACAACAACTACTGATTACTGTACAGACAACTCTCATGCAGTAACTATCTCACTTTTTTTAAGTTTACAAAATTAAGGCTGCCTAATTTGGAATCCGCATAAAATGAGACCTGGGTATAGTTTAACAATGTCTAGTTTACTAAATAAATTTTTTTTTAAATAAAATTAGAATTAAAATAAAAGAAGTTATATTATTTAAAAACAAGAATTAACAAAAGGTCTTTGTAATTATTTTCTCATTGATATCTACAAGTCTGTTAATAGTTTGCATGCAAGAGCAAATCGTTTTACAACCGCCTATTTGCTTCCGACAATTTCGCTGTGTAGTTATTGTATTTTTGTTCGTGTGACGAAAAACGTCATCTATAAACTCCATCTTAATTTGAGATGCGAAATATAATTTTCGTTTTTTCTTTCGTTTCTTCTAACCCATTTTCGCTATCAAAACTCTAGCAATAAGGTTACCTTCATACAATAAATTTAAATGTTGAAGCATATGAATTCTGATTGCTTCCCATCATTAAATGTTCTAGGATTTTTAGATATTTTATGAGATAAAATCCCAATGTTTCCTGCTGCATTTGTAGGAATTTTAGGAGTGAAAAATTCGAAAAATGGAATTCCTTGAAATTTTCTTGAAAACCTTAAGCGGCCCATACATTAAGGAACATTCGTGAAAAAATTTCCATTTTTTTGTGAATGGGTGTGTGTGTGTGCGTGTTGACATCGTGCAATTCGTATTTACAAAATTTTTTGATATTTTTTGTTCCCTACTCAATGTTCCTTAATGTATGGGCAGCATAAGAATCGAAAGAAAAACCTGTACAAGTATGCTATGCTATCAGGATAAAAAATATACAGTTCAACATATTTACCATAAAGATTTTGAAAAAGTAAATCAGTAGTTTTTTTCAATTGAACAATTGAGAAAATTATATTGGGAAGTATATTGTCAAATTTTTCCTATCAGTCATTTAACTAGGGTTTGGGGTTCGGGAATTCCCGGGCGGGAATTCCCGGGAAATCCCGGGAAAATAATATATTTTTCCCGGGAAGACGGGAAATTTTAAAAATATTAAATTTTAAAATTGTTTTTGTTTCGAATAGGATTTTTTAATTTTAGTCATAAAAAACATTTTAAATACCAAAACAAAAATGTCATTGTTAAAATCTTTTGAAAGGAAATACATTTATTTGACACACAAATAAAATCTTTGCCAAGTAATTAGGAGCATTTCAACTAATAAAGATTTTTCGCATAACTTATTCAAAAATTAAGTAGTAAAACCTAAAAACTTGGTAAAATTTTTAAAAGAAATATGAAAAAATAGCTTTGTTTCTTACAAATAATCGCCCTTACTATCTAAATTTTTCAAATGTATAATTTAGGTAAAGTCGACTTTAGTTAAAATATTGGGTGGCATTCTGATTGGTTAATTTATTTTCAACCAATCAAAATATTTGAAAATATAAATATTTTTGTAAGGTTTTCATACACAAAATGAACAAAACCGTTTGATTAAAAATAAAGTCGACTTTAAATTTAAAATACTCCTTTATATTAAGGGTCAATAATTTTATAAGTAACGTTTTCATTAATAAATGTGAAAAGAAAAGACTAATGGTTAACGGCGGTATCTAAATTTGGTTATCCGACATATAAATTTGGTTCACAAAAAAAAATTGATGGTCATGCAACTTCTCTTAAAGAAAACAACAACAAGAATAACGTTTCAGCTAAAATTAGCAAAGTATCCGAAGAAAAAAGTGTAAGCTGAATAGGCATTAAAGGTTTTATGGTAGGGCAAACATTTCCTGAAATGGTATCGAAATTAGTCGCAGTCAATCCTCACCATAACTAGATCTTCGTTTATTCGAGAAAGTTTTTATAATAAAAACCTGGCATTGCAAAAAAATGAAACCGATGTAAAGAACATTATATTAAATTACTACAATCATGTAAAAGATATCATGATAAAAGAAATATCGAGCAATATTTCTAATAATAGGAGATTTACAATAATCTTAGATGAGTGGACAAGAATATCACAAAAGAGATATTTGAACATATGTATAAACGGAGATAATTCATTTTATAACCTGGGGTTGGTTTATATATCAGGAAGATGTAATGCAGATGAAATAAGAAGAATTGTAGAAATAAGACTACAAGAGTTTTATTTGTCTTTGGAAAATAACATTGTGGCCACCATATCTAATGGGCCAAGTGTGATGAAACGGTTTGTTTCCGACAGTCCAGTAGCTTTCTGCTGGAACCATGCAATTCATTGGGCAGTGCTGCGAGTAATTTATGTGAAATCAAATGTTCAACATTCTGATATTTTTCACTTTGAATTCTCACTACACAGACTGCATTTGTACTGAAATAGTGTTTTTTTTTTAACAAAAATTACTTATATAGGTGGTTTTCATTAACAATTTTTTTCAAAAATATCAAAATTTTCATTCCCGTTTCCCGGGAAATAAAATAGTCCGGGAAATCCCAAACCCTACTTTTAACAAACAAAATAGACAAAACAAAACTGAGTATCAAGAGGCCAAATACAATATTGCAACATCTATAGATTTTTGGGCTATATAAAAATTCTTTAAATGAGCACCCAGAAAGCTGATTTGGTGCCGACACCCCAATTTGTTTCCAACCGAATGGTTCAGTTGCACAAATGAATTTTTCGGTTGTGACTTCCGAATTATTCTTGATACAACTTAAATTCCGATGTCACAGTCAAATTAGTACTGTCTCGGTTAGTTTTTCTGTTGTCACAACTGAAAATCACGGCTACCATAACCGAACCACTCGATTGGCTACAAATGTGGCCGTCAGCACCGAATGTGTTTTCCGGGTGAGGGTATTCTAAAAAATACCAGACAGTGAAACCGTTCACATTTTACTATTAAACTTAAGCAGATAGTAAAAGTGCCAGAAAGCAGTGGCAGTTCTGCCAAAATTTGTTCTTGAATTTCGCGAAAACTATTCAATATGTTTTAGAATTTTTTATTGAATTTTTTTTTGAAGGCAGCTTTTATTTGTTTAGAAAGTTCTACATTTTCTCGACAGTGAAATAAACTTATTCATAAAATAGTCCACAATAAACTTATGTCCAGTAATTTATTTTTCCTATAGATTTACAAAAACAAAAAAAAAATCGAATATATTTTTCGTGATTTCATTTTTGTTACTTATTTTTACACAAAGCCTAATAAAGAATATGGCATAGAAAGAGGAGACTCCAAATATTAATTTAAAACGTAAGCTGATTTAATTTATTAAGAAAATTTTAAATGGCAAAACATAGCGTTAAAACAAATAAGCAAAAGAAAAATTAATTCAGTACAAAATTAACCTCAAAAATAACAAATAAATCGTTATTTTATTTAAAAATATATATACCCAGGGAATTATGTAGGTAAAATCAACTGCAAATGACAGTTAGAATAACAAAAAAAAGTGCAAATAACGAGTTACCCATAGTGAAAGAATAAGTGGTTACTCACAAAGATAGAATAAGTGGTTACTCAGAAGTTAGGAAATAAGTGGTTACCCCACATTGCGAAATAGTTGGTCATATTGGAAACATAACTTTTTATCTCGGAAAATTTTCTATTCAATTGGAAAAATGTTCGAAAAAATTTAATAAATAAAACATTAATATAAAAAAGACTAAATCAGTACTTATTTAATCAATTACATGTAAGTGATTACTTTGCAAGAATATATAAGTACTTCTATAACATATTATCAGTAAGTCATTATTTTGTATTTTAAAGTAATGCAAAAGGTAATGACATATCATTACTTGGTAATCCGTATGGTAATGACCTGTCATTACCATGTTTTTGCTGGGTAACTGCATAAAATAAATATCACTACAATGTTGTAGTTTTTGTAGTTTGTTTAAAAAATAACTTTCAAAAACATTGAAAAATTTTGCTCTAAGTAAATTAACTGCAATTGTAGTTAAAATAACTACAACCGCATTACTACACAAATAACGGTCATGTTGTAACTTAAGAACTTTCCTGATATATACAGGGTGGCGCAAAAATAACCTTCCGATGTTTTTTGGCTGTAATTAAAAAAAAAAATGAAAAACTTTGATTCTTCTTGTGGATTATTTTTATTTGGTCTTTTAATTTTTTTTACATCAAGTCGAGAATATGATGTCATGTAAATGGCCGCCGCCACAGTTGATTGTCATTTGAGCCCATTTTTTCATTCATCACTAATAATGAGTGATGAGGCCCATTTCCATCTTAGCGGGTACGTAAATAAGCAAAATTTACGCTTCTGGGGCACTGAAAATCCGCGTGTAACCCACGAAGAGCCATTACACCCGCTCAAAGTCACTGTATGGTGTGCTGTTTTCGCTGGAGGAGTCATCGGACCTTTTTTCTTCGAAAATGCCGTAAAAAGGGCTCAAATGACAATCAACTGAAAATCTTGCTGTTATTACGGGAAATTTAACTGTTTTGAGCCCAGCGGTATTTTTTTTTTTGTTAATTTTAGCAACACATGTCTGCTGATCTGTAGTACAACAAAATTAGTGCAAAAAATTAGTAGCCACTACTAAATGTTAGCAAAATTGTTGTAAACTGTAGTTCAAAATAGATTAGCTAAAATCAGCTACAAAATTTACTAAGTGTCAATAATTTTAGTACGATGAAATTATATAAATAATTAGTTGGCGCTACTAAATTATTGTAAACTGCAATTTAAAATCAATCTGCTGAAATTAGCAAAAAAGTGTACTAAAAATAAACAAACTGTAAAATCTAAAAAAATGAATAAAAAAAATTTTTTTCTTTCGATTTTAAAAAGTGTATAATTATCTCATTGTACTTGAAATTTGGAGTAAAAATTGTAAACGATTCTCCAGTTATGACCTTTTTATGCATTGGAGATACAATAACATTATCTGAGTGTTATTTCTAAACATTCAAAAATATAAACAAAACAAGAATTGTAAAAAACAACGAATTCTTGTAAATAAAATTTTGTTAAATTAGTATAAGTTGCTAAGTTTACCACTCGGTTTTGAAAAATTAGTAAAATGTTTTGCTGAACTCAGCAGCGAAAGTTAATAAAAAAATACGTAATTTGTAATAAGAGAATAGCAAAAATGATTATTAAAAAAATTGTACTAAATATTAGTGCAGTTGGAAACTCTGTACAAATTTTTTTTACTAACTTTTTTATCTGGGTGTACCTTTTCTGAAAAGAAAATCTTTTTCATAAATTTGTCTGTTTTAATAATTATATATATTAAGTGGATAAGAGGGAAGCTACTCAAACACCCCTCGCCGAAAAAACGACCTTAACAAAAAAAAAAAAAAAAAAAAAAAAAAAAAACACTGAAATCAGTAGAATTTGTTAGATAAACAAAATAATTATTGACTAATTTGCCATTTTAAATTGTTTTTTTTTTCAATTACTTTATTATGTAAACAAAAATCTACCTTTCTGAAATCAACAGTCTACTATTTTCAGCAATTGTTTTCGTCGATTTTGTCAGGAAAATTGTTGTTTGAATTTCTCTAAAATTTTGTGGATGTTACAATTTTGCCTTGCTGTTTTTTCAACTACTAATACTAATAAATATTTTTGCTGATTTTCGTTTGCAATTACCTAAAATATAATTTCAAACTCGTAAATCTAACAGATTTGTTCTTGCTGTTTTTACCTTACTAATATTTATCGAACGGTGCTAATTTAAGCAATTTTTCTGCAGAGAATTTTTAACTCATTTTTAGTAGCTTTTTCAGCTTTTTGTGCCGATTTTTTTTTTATCAAGTATCAAAACTAGAAAAAGTAGAATTTTTTAGAAGAATAATGTCTACAAATTTTATTTGCTTCCAAAAGAAAAATAAGGCCCCACGCGAAAAATTTTACAAAAAAATGCCTGTTTTGCGCGCGCGATGAAAAAAGCCTTGCCACCCCTTGTATCGAACTATAGGGAACTGTACGTAAATCAAATACAAAAATTATGCAGCATATACAATCTAAGATACCAAGGAATGTAGTCAGCGTAGATGGCCTCCATTACGATCTAAACGTCAAAACTGTAAAGGAAGTTATCCTAAATTCCAGCACAAAACATACCAATCGCCTCATACTAATATAAATACATTCGAATACTGCACTAAGATCTGTAACGAAAAATTAGACTTTGGTGTCCAGGAGACTTAATGTTATACTCCTACAACACTAGCTGCTTGCTTCACTTGACGTGAAAAAATACTTTTCTTTCTTCACTTAATGAAGATATACTAATATTAAACATAAATATCTTAAGTATTGATTTACGATAGTTTAACACCAACGAACTATAGGACTAATTACTTATTGTCAATGTTTTGACAGGTGTAATAGAAATAGGTAAATAAACGAAAAACAAAACTTAAATGAATATTCACATATGAGGCATTGCATACCAACTGTATAGCTAAAATAATATTTTGTGATCTCATTGTCAAATTTAAGCTGTGACCAAAATTGACTTTAATTTGATTTACACACATAGAAAAATATTGGTTGGTAATCGGTTATCACAAGGATATATTAGTACGCTACAAAAAAATGTATATTTTTGTCACTAACTATTTAAAATCGGAAAATATCTACTATAGGAATTATTGTACTTGCAACTTAATGTACCTGTAACGAAATAAATGTAACTAAAACAAGAAATCTGTTGTTTTTACCAATCACAGTATTTTTGTAAATTTGTAAACCACTTCCATTCTTGCAACTAAACTTAATACAGGGGAGTAGGTGTTAAACCCAAATATTAGCGGTTACAACAAAATGTATTTCTAGTTATTGGAGCTAATTTTTGGTTATTAACGTTAAGCTTTAAATTAAAGTATATTTAGTATTAATTTGAGTTATTATTCGAAACCGGATAAGAATAGGGTAAAACCTAATTTACACTACAACCAAAAATGAGTAAAAAAGTGAAAATCGGCCATGCCGACTATATAATATCCTACACCAGTCTGGCCAACTAATGTCTGGACCCGAAATTCGAATGGGTTAAAAATTTTGACACAAGTACGTTTTAACTTAAAACGTACTTGTGTCAAAATTTGCTATAAAATAATAAAAAAAAGAGAAAATCGAAAATATAGCCCGTATGGGCGATAGGTTCAAATTTGGACCGAACCTATCTAGAATCAATAGGCTTTGTCTTTGGGACCATGTGAGTCAGCGAACCAAATTTCATTGAAATATCTTCGTATTTGTGGCATGCAGCGTGTAAAAAACCAATTTTGGGGGGACCCTTATATGGGACTAGGTCTAAACATGGACCGATTTTAACCCAAATCAATAGGCTTCGTCCTTGGGCCGACATAGGTCTGTGTACCAAAATTCATTGAAATATCTTCGTATTTGCGACCTGCAGCGTGTAAAAAAGCCAATTTTAGGGAGACCCTTATATGGGCACTAGGTCTAAACATGGACCGATTTCAACCAAAATCTATAAGCTTCGTCCATGGGCTGACATAGGTCGGTCTCCAAAATACCTTAATATGTGCGACCTGTAAGAATGCATGGACAGATAGACGGACATCGCTAAATCGAAATAAAAGGTGATTCTGAGTCGATCGGTATACTATAAGGTCGGTCTAGGTCCAATATTTTTTGGTGTTGTAAACATAAGAACCATCTTATTATACCCTCTCCACGTACACTCTCAGAACAATTCCGTTGTGTAAATTTTTTGCCAACCGATTTCGATTTCAATTCAAAAACTTTTTGTTTTTGATTCAAAATTTGTATGGAAGTTGACAGGTAAATACAAGTAGTTTTCAAAAACTACTAGGTTCTGATTACCCAAGTAAAAGAGTTTTGATATAGTCATATATTATCATATGAAATTTTATATAATTAAACATATTGAAATTATATATTGAAGACACAATTATATTAACTTATATGAAATTATATCTAAGATATATAATAATATATTGTTTTATATAGTACTATATCAATATCCAATTATATATTGACCTATATATGCCACATATAGTTATGTGTAATTGTGTGGAATTATATACCATTATATTTAGTTGGATATGATCATATTATATTTGATACATTTGGATGAGGACAAAATCCGGATAAAATTGTATCGAACCATATCTTATTCCATCAAATTGGATCTAATTGTATACAATTAATATTATCTAACACGATATAATTTTATACAATTAGAAGTTCTCATTTTTCGGATATAATTATATATAACATCAAAAGTCAAAAAAAATTTTTTTTAGTAGGGGATGCCCTTATTCTGAACTTTATAACAACAAAATTGTGACAAAACTGAGGTGAATGTAAATATCGTATAGAGACAAGCTGACAATAAAATATAAACAATGATACAATTTAATGGAAAATCACTGATAAAGACTTTCCATTGAAAAAAAGGCAGAAGCCAGATCTATTCTGATTTGCAAATTAATGTGTTTATAATTTTTAGAGAAAAATGTTTATTCTTCTTCTTAACCTCAAACCAACTAAATTAAAATTGATAAAATGCATATGAATTTCAATGTTAATTGCAGCTGGTAAATATGACGTTAAAACAACACTATACTAAAATACGAGTACATAACAAAAATGCACCGTGGCAGTCCGTTCCAATATACATAAAAATTGGCTGCTCTTGAACGTAAAAACCATACATCAGTTTGGCAACATTTGTGAAAAAGGAGACATGGAGGAGATTGGAAGATAAACAAAAAATCTTAAAGTAGAATGTTTGAGTGTGTCTGTGTTTGATCACTGCTGAGCAAAAAACAATAACAGAAAGCGGAATAGGAAAGAATACTATGACTTAGTTACATTGCATTCAAGGCCTTGCTTGGGTGAAATGGCTAAGCTGTCGCACTAAGGGGTCCAATAAAAGGAAAATGCGATTTTAAAGAGTGTCGGGGTCAAATTTGTTTCCTTTCTATATAAAACTAATAAATATGTATGAAGTTTGGGGGCAATCGAATAAAGAAAAGTCGAGGTGGAAATTTATTGAAAATTTCAAGAGTGTTTATATGGGAAAAATATGACTTTTTTCAGTTTTTAGGAAAATTTCGTTCTATAGTTTAATTTTTTCAACCACTTGTGTTATAAATCGATTTCAGTATAAAATTATCTTTTCATAAAGCTACATAACCTCAAAATCGGTTAAGAAATCGCCAAGAAATAGCTAATGCCCCAGACACTAGGTCATGAAATTTGGTGGCACTTTTTTAAACTTTCAAGAATTAATTAAATCTATGATTGGTTTTTGCTCTCTATACTTATAAATACTCAGATATGAAATATTGTTTTATTACCTTCTGTTAACCTGTCGCGCAATAAGGCAAAAACGCATAAATTTTTTGGCATAATTTTCAAAACTCCATTTTCGATTTTTAAAACATTTTCTTAAACAAATTTTCAAAAAGTTGATTTTCCACTTCAAGGCCTTGTTAAATGCATCCTAGAGATGAAGTATGCCAATTTTGAGGTAACTCTCTCCATGGACCTCTCGGTGGCAACCTCTTATTTTTTGTGGATTTCGAGAAAAGTGTGATTTTTATAAAAAAAATTAAGTAATTTTACTGTTTTTAAGTACTTTGTATCAAAAATTAGTCAATTTTGTACTTTTAAAAATTATATTTCATCTTATCAGCTTAGCGGGTTGGAAAAAAATAATATGACCTCATTAACGCTTTTGGACATGACCCTATGCTAATAGAGGACAATTTATTCAAAAAAACGCTAATATTTTGTAACTACCCAGGTAGAAATAGCCGACGTTGGAATAAAACTTGTACTGGTAGAGCACTGTTTTTTAAGAAATGCCGGTACTACTGTTTTCTGAAAATTAACGAACTTTTTTTAGTTTATTAAAATTAAAAATTTTATAAATTTTATGTATTTTTACATCTATTACACAATTATTTATATAAGAGAGACATCGCCATTATTTTCTTGTAAAGTTTCGTGATGTACGATAAGAGGACAATAAAGTACTAGCAAACTATTAAATTTGTTATTAAATGTACTGGGATAATACCAAAAAAAATAAAATCCCAAGCCTGCGCCTGCGCCAACGTTGGGAAATAACTACGGCCGAGCGTTTATTGGTGTTATCATTTGGACAACATGCCAGTACAGTGAAAGTTGAAAATCCGACGCATTGCCAGTACATGTACTACCGTCTCCAATACCGGGCCGACATTGTGCCATTTGTATTTTTCTACCTTGGTACTGTTGAATTTTTAGAAGTGATGCTTAAAATATAATAGCAAAATGTTCGGATCTTCTGTGCTAAAAATTTGAAATAAATCGAACAACGTTCCTTTCCAGGGCCAAGCTTGGAATTTTTGCATATTTAAAAAAAAAATACCTAAAAATAATGTATTGCTCTAGTAAACAAGATGAAACCATTACAAAATCCTGCAATATTTTTCCAAAACTAACCCTTATGTGCTCCTGGGGACAAAATGATATATTTTAAAGAAGAATTTTAGTAATATACCATGGTTTCTATTTCTTGCGTTTTTAAATTCGTTTGTTTATTTGGAATATTTTATTTTTTTTATCGAAATATGTTCGATTACAAATTAACCAAATTAATAGGGATGAAACTTTACGAAAGTAAAATTTGCGAATATTTCTAAAAGTTGGGGTAATTTCATAATTGGTGTTGACATTAGTGGTATCCATTATAAAACCTTTCAGAATTGATACGTCGCATGTCCGATGCATTTTTAGTGTTGTACTGTGTAATCAATATAATTATATTCGTGGTATAATACACTTGATCCTTTTATGGTGATTTATGTATCCTGTCCCTCTGGCCTTATCGAATTTCTTCAATTTTTATTCTCTGCAATTTACTTGTATGATCTCAAATGTAACAAAAAACATTCATTTACCAATTAAAAGATCAACTAAACATACCCCATACATTTTTAAAGTTAATAGAAAAAAAAATAGAAAATTTAAAAAGGAAAGGAAAACTGCCATTTCAGTTGCTTCATTTATCAGAAAATCACAGTCTTCTCATGCATATGGGTGATATCAAAAAATGTGATAAAAACAGTGTAACCACCTAATTTCTAATGCATGGATTACATTTGAGTTACATATTTCGATATATATCAGCGCATTTTCACCTGTGTTACAAAATTTATAACAATCTGACCAATTTTTGGTTAATACGTAAAATTTGTGACCAATTTTATAGGCCAAATGTAAACTCCGTAACAAGTAACTCATAAGGTTTTTTAACTTTAATAGCTTATATTTTAATAACCAATAAAGCTAAACACTAACTGTAAGAATTTTTATGAAGAGGAAAAGTGCCGTTTTTATCAAAAATTAATACATTTTACAAACTTTTTCGTATATCTTAGCTATCACGACTTCAACTCTGTAACGATTTTTCGTCATAATTTTTGATAAAAATTCATATACCAGAATTTTGGAGTTATCTATTATTTATGTTGCGAAAAGTATAATGTTATTTATACTCAAATGATCGTTGGAGACTATAAGTAACCATCCAGTATAACAGACTTGAAGCTTTTCTGCAGCATGTAACATCCTCGAGATGACAAAGGACGTCTTTAATAAGATTTGAAAAAATTTTGTAAACTCCGTTCCTAATTTTTACACCAAACTATGCAACGAGTAAGAAAAACGATGTCATATTTGGATTCACCTTGTAGGCATCATGCGATTTTGTTTCGGAAAAAAAATTCTGACAAAGCGTTTCTGAAAGAAAACGAAAGAAGTAACGAAATGCAAACTCAGTAACTGTAAACTCCTTAACCACAATTGTTTGCAAAAGATTTCATTCAAATAAATGTAGATAAATGCTTAAAATATTTTAAAATAACCATAAACAGAGGTGATTCAACTAATATTTATGCGTCAAAAGACGATTCAACTAATAATTTTGCATCAAATCAAAAAAAGTTATCAGTTTTTTACCCTAAGCTGCTGGAGCGAAAAACGATTGATTTTGCATTTCATTGATTTTAAGTCGATATTTCGAGGCACAATTTAAGAATTTTTTGATCGCGAAATGTTATGTTTTGAATATATTATTTTGTAACTGCGCAACCGCTGTTTGGATTTTAAAAAATTTTATATTTTTGAAAAGCATTTAAAAGGACTAAAAATACAAAATTAAAAAAAAAAATTCGCGGAATGAATTGTATTTTTATTCGCGAAACCGCCAATTTGATAAACACTAATTATATACCATTGGAAAGCAAGTTGGAAACCCAAATACGAAAAACTAATAAATTGAAGAAAATTCGTACATAATTTTTTTAAATCTTTTGCTTGCAGAAATGTAAACTCCGTTACAACAAAAAAAATTAAAATTGTGCAAAAAAAGTTATTGCGACAACTTGTAGAAGAATTTTTTGCAATTAGATTTATAATGACTAAACTTACTGATTCCATTAAGAAAAAACCGAAATATTAACACTTTTTGCTTCTCACAAATTTGGCTCAAAAATGTATCACATTTTTTGATTTCACCCATATATAATCGTGTTATATGTACATTAGACCGTACCACCTTACAGGCAAAAAAAAAAGTGCACGCTACACCCTCCAATATGAAGCATTTTTGCAAGGTTTAAAAAAAAAAATTTTTTTTTTGCCGAACGTAGGGGTCGCCATTTTACATTTTTCGTTACACCTTTGGTTTTTGCAGTCGGATCTTAAAGTATGTGACATCGATGTTTTTCTCTCCAGGAGAGCAGTGTTTTGCTCTAAGGGCCATTGAGCTCGAGTATCCCGTTCTAGTAGTTACCCACCAGATCTCAGTTGCTACCACCCTAATGTACAACCCAAATGTCAGAAAATAAAAGCTCGCAAAAAATCATTAAACTTTTGCTACGGAAGTTTTTCGATAAACCCAGTAGAATTTTTTTTATATGTTGGTTGCCGAACGTAGGGATCGCCTTTTTAAATTTTTTTCATTGGAGTTTTCCTTTATAGCAACACAAAAGAACAATACTTTACTAAAAAAAATAAATATGCCCTGGCAGTCCGTCTCCGATATACACAAATTGTCTGCACTTGAACGTAAAAACCATACGTCAGTGAGGCAACGTTTGCGAAAAAGGTGACAAGGAGGAGATAAGAAGATAAATAAAAATCTAAAGTGGAATGTTTGTGTGTCTGAGGATAACAACAATAACAGAAAGGTAAATAGGAAAGAAAACTATGAATTAACCACACTATAAGCAAGGCCTTACGTGGGTGAGATGGCTGTCGAACTCTAGTATAGTGATGTTTGTAATATAGAAGTGCACGGCTTCGATTCCTACAGCCGACAGGTTTTTGAAAAATTATCATATAGAGACAATCTGACAATAAAATATAAATAATAATAGAATTTATTGGAAAATCACTGATGATTTGCAAATTAATAATGTGTTTATAATGTTTTTTCTTCTTCTTAACCTCAAACCTACTAAAATAATTAAGGTTCTTCACAAGCGGTTTACTATTTTTTGTATAGTTCTAACATAAAACAGAGATTAATTACGATTGTCCTATGCGACGGTTACAAACACTTAACTAAAAAAAAGTAAACCAGAGTTGTTAGAATTTAAATTAGAAAAATACAGCATTTGAGAATAGTACGGTACAACATTGTTACGTATGTTTATTACACTGTGAGACAAATGGTAGGGGTCAGTGATCGGGAAGGGTTCAAACTACCGGGGAAAGTTATATCGGTAAAAAAGAAGTTATACGTGTCCCGGCGTTTCGCTGGGTCACCCCTAGGAATCGAGATATATCGATTTGACCTTTGGTGGTCTTTTTTTTTGACATAACTCGAGAACCACTAGTCCGATTTTGCTCAAACAATTTTAAAAAAATTAAAAATTACAATTCCTTTAATCTGTTCATATAACGTTTTTCTATATACTCAACAGTTTTGTCGGTAAAAATAAATGTATGAAGAAAAAAATATTTTTTTTCCTAAAGTATTAAAAAAAAAGTAATAAACAAAAGGTTATTGATTTTTATGGTAGCGGTAACAAACATTTATTTTTACCGGCAAAACTGTTGAGTATATAGAAAAACGTTATATGAACAGATTAAAGGAATTGTAATTTTTAATTTTTTTAAAATTGTTTGAGCAAAATCGGACTAGTGGTTCTCGAGTTATGTCAAAAAAAAAATATATATCTCGATTCCTAGGGGTGACCCAGCGAAACGCCGGGACACGTATAACTTGTTTTTGACCGATATAACATTTCCCGTTGGTTTCATCCCATCCCGATTTTGACTGTCGCATAGTATTATCGTATGTTTATATACCAAACAATGATACAACAGATAGCACATCCCTTGTGAACAAGCCAATTGTGTTTTATAGTACTTTACTTCAAATATATATTCAGGTCCTGTGCGAGGTGGCTAAATAAATTCTAAACTAAATATAAATTGACAAAAGGGTTTAAAATTCTTTGAAAATTTTTTGTAAATTTTTTCAAATTTCATAGAAATTTGGAAACCTGAATTTAGTTTAGATTTTATTTAGCCAGTTCGCATCCACCTTTAAAATCCGAAAATGTGCATTTAAAATCTTGAAAATATTTAAAATTATTAATGATTTTTTTCTACGTTTACAATGTTGTTAATTAATTTTTAGTATTATTTGCCTTTGAAAGTGGTTTAAACACTGACATTCACCGCTCATCAGCATCCGAGGCTAGTATTTAGGTGCCTATTCTCACTTGCGACTGTCATAAGGCTATTTGTAAGACTCAAAGCACAACTTTTCTTACAAAACAAAAATTAAATTCAAGTAACTCAAATTTTATTTGGCAATGTTATGATTTTGTCAAAACAAAATTTTGTATAAATAGATTTTTTTGTGACCCTACAGTAACAAAGAGAAAGGGATACAGTCACAACTAAGTGTTAAATATTTTTCGCACTAATAGGCGAGTTAATTTAATTTATCTCATTTTATTGTCTCCCTGATAAAAAAAAATTAAACACTATTTTTAAAAAAACATGCATTTTTAGTAAAGTATATAAAAAATATGCATTCATAGCAAAATATGCAACAAAAATATAGGTTTTTAGCAAAATTTAAAGAGACAATCTGACAATGAAATATAGAACAATAAGGTTGCGTTTACACTTGTATCACAATTACGAGATCTCGATATTTACCACTCTGAAAAATAATGAAGAAGAGCTTATAATATAAGCACAAAGTTTTTAGAAAATATATTTATTATTCAAAATTGGACATCTATAAGCTTTTCCTCATTGATGTTTCAGAGTGGTGAATATCGATATCTCGAGATTTCGATGCAAGTATAAACCCAACCTTATACAATTTATTGGAAAATCACTGATGAAGCCTGTCCATAGAAAAAGGTAGAAATTAGATCTGGTCTGATTTGCAAATAAATGTGTTTATAATTTCTATAGGAAAAGGTTTATTCTCATTCTTAACATCAAACCCACTAAAGTAAAACCCTCTTTTGACAAAATAAGTTAAAACGAAATGAGAAATTATTTCTATATTCGTTTAAATTTTTTTTTGGCAAAATAACTCATTATTTGAAAGTAATTTTTCAGTAGATTGTTATAAATAAAATATTAATTGGGAATACAGAAATCTATACAAACAAATTGTATATGCGCTCTTGTAAAATGTTTATTTTTGAATCCATTAAATTATAATATATCAGAATCGAGGCAGTGAGGTAGGAAAGCGTCATATGTATGAATATAAAACAACCAATTAATAAGAATACGCAGCCATTTCCTAATACACAGAACAAACTATTAATCTAAAATATCTGAAATAATTTTTATAATCCGTTTAGTCAATTGAATCAATTAATATTTTGATTGACTTTTAAAATATTTCAGTAAAAATTTGTTTACACTTAGTTCTCATGATCTTTTTTCTTAAAAAAATATTAATAAAAAATATAAAAAATTAAAAAATATAGAATCACCAATTAATGTTTCACAAAATATTGGTCTCATTACGACTATAATTAAACTTTTTTTCAATTAGCCGTACGTAATTAGCCGTAGTAAAACAATAAAATTATTAATTTATACCATACTTTTCATGATTGAATATTGTTTTTTCTTTTTCTGAAATTCTTTCTGTGTACATGTTTTGAATCAAGTTTGTAATAGAAATTACGGTTTGATTGATGATACTTTAACACGTAGGAAATTCCAAATATTTACTAACATCAAATGGAAAAAGCTATGCTAAGAGCAATTAATTATTTTGAGTAAACAAACATAAAAATACGATATTAATAATCGTAATATCCTCGGGAGTGTGTTTTCGCCTTAAGTTAATCTGTAAATAGCTTTCAAATGTGCAATCATACGCATGTTAGTCATATATAAATATTTAATATACCAGTTGTATTTATATTTTATTAACTTTTATTTACATTTATTGATCCTAATTAAAATTTAACCTTTAACGTTTAGAAAAAAAAAAATAAAAATAACTTATCTAAAAGAATGCCTATTTTAACACTATTTAGAGTTATCTTGAGGGAGAATTTTACTCTTGGTTAAGGTAGTGAAGTTGGTCTTTAACGTTAACCACGAATAAAATTTGCATTAAAATGAGTCTGGATAGTCTTAAATTGAGAGTACTTTTAGATAAGTTAGCCGACCTTATTGGCATAAATATATTAAATTGTAAATTTTGGAAAAAGTTTACTTTTTCAAGCAAGCCTTAAAAAAGAGAAAAAAATTATGATGCCCTCTGAGATTGTAATGAACGCTTTCCGCACCCCTTATTTATTCCAAAAACTGAGAATTTGTTTCTTCCATAAATTCTGAAAATATGTTTTTTACAAAAATTTTCTTTGGGTGTACATGTACATTGTTTTTATTGTTTGCAATTTTTCAAATTTTACAAAATATCTTTTACCGAAAAAAATTTATCAGGTATTTTAAATTCCTGCACTCTAAATGTCCAAATGTTGTTAATTTATTGTTTGCAGCGAACACAATTTTTGACGGCTGCTTTTATGCTGCTTTTTATAAGTTTTTTTATTATTTGCATATACTGGGGATAAATTCTATAACTATTTTTTTGCCTTTTGATTAAAAATTAAAGTATATGGTTATTTTGAAATTTAATCCGTTTATATATTGCCTTATGGTTTAACCTGACTAGTATGCATTTTTTTTCATTCCATGTAAATGGGGCAAAACGTTGTACTTTGATGTAGATTAGTTGAAGCAGCATTATCGACCGTTGGAAGCTGCATGCACTCATTTAATACTCTCAATATTCATTTGCTTCGGCTAGAGGTTACGAGGTCTGAAAAAAATCTTCAACTTCCTCTTTCTGAATATTTCTTACATGAGAAAACGTGCAAAAAAATTTGCAGTCGAGAAAAAATCATAAAATTTTAAAATAATCTGTTGCTAAAATTTCTTTAAATTAAACCTGCAAATACATTAATTAAAGTCACAGACTAGTGGTTCATTTATTTAAGCGCTGCATTTCATCTTAATTGAATCCACAATTAGTTTGGGAATAATCGAAGGAAAGAAAAAACCCAGATACGGTATATAAAACCCCGTAATTATTCTTACCAGTTCGGTTAATTGGATGGTGGTGTGTTAAATGTGATTTTTTTCAATAGTGCTAATTGCTGGGTCTCCTCCACCTTGGTCAGCCAGTATACTTTTTTCGCCCTCCAAATACTTCGTAACGAACAATTGTGGTCTTAAGAGATTCACAGTTGTTCCTATATACGTAATTAATTACATCCTCCCTCCTCTGCAGAGCGAAACAGCTACGAGCAAAACGGCTAGGCTGCTACTACATCAATATCAAAGTACAAAGTGTTGTGAATTTGGTCATACAAATATTTTCGGAAGAATCGTACGGATGAATAAAGTCGAAAGAAAATTAAATTTAAGAATCGGTGACTACGAAGTAAATTAAAATAATATTACCAGAAAAAAAAGGTGTCTAAATCGGACACAGTTCAGTATAGTGGTTAAAACAATCGAAAACGAAATATTCTTTCTTAATTCCTTATAAAATCATAATCGTAAAATTTCTAACAAACAACCAGGAAAAAGAAAAAGAACGGGAAAAATTGTTTAATTAGGATTGTGTTTTTTTTTACCTAAAATATTTACATATCAACTATTTAATACTATTCAACACAAAAGTAATTACATTCATTACAAAAAAAAAAAATTCATCTGATCGTTTAAAGTTTTAACTCATTAAAATCTCTGAGTAATTTCGAAAAGAAAAAATACGTAGCAACATTTAAATCCTAAGTTAGCAAGTTAAAGTTAAATAATTTAATAAGTGCCAATTCGAGTTAAATTTTAAAATGAAATTGCGCGAACAAAAATGAACATATAAAATTCCAAATATTATTTAAAATGCTAATGTGCATATTATGATCAAACCTTATAACTATAACAAAATCCAAAATATCACAGAAATTTTTGAGGATCAAATTTTACCAAAAATTTTCAACTTTAAAGTCACTGTGCTAAACAGCTGCAGATTTTAACATATGCAAAACCATAATTAATTTTATCATTACTAGCGACATCATTATTAACAGAGCTTTAAAGAATTAATTCCTTTTTGGTATAAATTCCCAAAAATTTAATACAATTCTTTAATTCAAGGAACGAATTCATTAATAAAACATAAGCAGGAATTAATTTCTATGAATGAATTCAAAGAATTCAAATTTATAGAATGAATTCTCTGACAAAAGCACTAAGCATTCGAATTAAAGAATTCATTCACTAAAGGATTCATTCAACACGAGTTAATTCAATTTTAAGTCAAAGAATTCATTCAATTCTAGCTAATTCAACTTTTGGTCGAGGAATTCATTCAATTCTAGTTAATTCAACTTTTGGTCAAGGAATTTATTCAAGTTAATTCAACTATTGGTCAAAGAATTCATTCAATTCTAGTTAATTTAACTTTTGCTCAAGGAATTCATTAATTTCTAGTTAATTCAACTTCTGGTCAAGGAATTCATTCAATTCTAGTTAATTCAACTTTAGTCAAGGAATTAAATTTATTTCGTTTAATTCCCTAAGGAATTAGATTTTTTCCGTTTAATTCTCTAGGAATTAAATTTTTTTTGTTTAATTCCCTAGGAATTGAAAACTTAACGTTGAGGGATATTTTTATTTTAAAGCAGGCACCAGAAAACGTTTTTTTTTTTTTGTTTTTATCAAAAATAAATATTACTAAAGTTCAAAATGTTTTTATTTCTCAAACGAAAACAAAAAATTTCAAATGTACTTTAAAACAAAAATATCCCTCAAGTTGAAATTCCAAAAATATCTTTAGGTATAAATATCAAAGATAAAAAAATTTATAAAAAAATAAAACTTTTTAAAACGTTTTAAAAAACGTTTTTTTTTTGTTTTTCATGTTTGTACTAAGTACAAAAATATGAATAGAATTTTAAAATGTTTGTTTTATTTTTATGGTGGAGATACTATTCTGGTTTTTGGTTTCAAATCTGTAGAAAATAATATAATACCCTGGAGTGAACTGTTGAGCGGTATATACATACAAACATATATTGCAAATATTTTTTTTTTTTTTGCTAAAATGTTTTCCAATTGACCAGCATTTTGCACTAATATTGTTCATTTTTGGAATGAAATCGCTGTATAAGTTTTCTAATTAAATTTTTGCACCATGAAACCTTTTTCGCATTCCGCCATTAATTCGCAATTTTTTAAGTGCAGATTTTTAAAATTTATAACCTAGGGACCATAATACCCATATCTCATACCAAAGTTTGGTAATTAGTTCGCAAAAAAAAAAAATTGCCAAAAAAAATTTGCAAAAAAAAATTTTTTTTCCATTAATTTATTCTTTTGCAGAATATAAATTGCTGATTAGGTTTCTTAACTATTTTTTTGTATCATAAAGGCTTTTTTCGCATTCCGCCAATATTTTGCAATTTTTTGAGTGCGGTTTTTTAAAATTTTTAACATTAGGACAATAATTCCCATATCTTATGCCGAAGTTTGGTGGTAAGTATGCAAAAAGTTTCGCGAAAAAAAATTTAGCAAACAGGAAAATATTTCCATCAACATATTCATTTGAAGAATGTAAATCGCTGAATGAGTTTTTTAATTTATTTTTTATACCATAAAGCTTTTTTTCGCGTTCCGCCATTATTTTGCAAATTTTTAAGCGCGGTTTTTTTTTAATTCACAACCTAGGGACTATAATACCTATATCCTATAACAAAATTATCTGGTTAGATTGCAAAAACAAAAAAATTGGGGAAAAAAATTTTACAAAAAAGAATAGTTTTGCATCAATATTAGGGTTTGGGATTTCCCGGACTTTTTTATTTCCCGGGAAACGGGAATGAAAAAATTTGATTGATTTGATTGCTCCCGGGAAATATTTTTGAACAAAATTGTTAATGAAAACCGCCTATATAAGTAATTTTTGTTAAAAAAAAAACACTATTTCAGTACAAATGCAGTATGTGTAGTGAGAATTCAAAGTAAAAAATATCAGAATGTTGAACATTTGATTTCACATAAATTACTCGCAGCACTGTCAAATGAATTGCATGATTCCAGCAGAAAGCACCTACTAATGGACTGTCGGAAACAAACCGTTTCATCAACCTTGGCCCATTAGATATGGTGTCCGCAATGTTATTTTCCAAAGACAAATAAAACTCTTCTAGTCTTATTTCTACAATTCTTCTTATTTCATCAGCATTACAACTTCCTGATATATAAAACAACCCCAGGTTATAAAATGAATTATTTCCGTTAATTTGGATACCATTTCAGGAAATGTTTGCCCTACCATAAAACCTTTAATGCCTATTCAGCTTACACTTTTTTCTTCGGATACTTTGCTAATTTTAGCTGAAACGTTATTCTTGTTGTTGTTTTCTTCAAGAGAAGTTGCATGACCATCAATTTTTTTTTTTTTGTGAACCAAATTTAGATGTCGTATAACCAAATTTAGATACCACCGTTAACCATTAGTATTTTCTTTCCACATTTATTAATGAAAACGTTACTTATAAAATTATTGACCCTTAATACAAAGGAGTATTTTAAATTTAAGTCAACTTTATTTTTAATCAAACGGTTTTGTTCATTTTGTGTATGAAAACCTTACAAAAATATTTATATTTTAAAATATTTTGATTGGTTGAAAATAAATTAACCAATCAGAATGCTCCAAAAATAAACCAAGTCAAGGTATACTGCCACCCAATATTTTAACTAAAGTCGACTTTACCTAAATTATACATTTGAAAAATTTAGATAGTAAGGGCGATTATTTGTAAGAAACAAAACTATTTTTTGATATTTCTTTTAAACAGTTTACCAAGTTTTTAGGTTTTACTACTAAAATTTTGCATAAGTTATGCGAAAAATCTTTATTAGTTGAAATGCTCCTAATTACTTAGCAAAGATTTTATTTGTGTGTCAAATAAATGTATTCCCTTTTAAAAGATTTTAACAATGACATTTTTGTTTTGGTATTTAAAATGTTTTTTATGACTAAAATTAAAAAATCCTATTCGAAACAAAAATAAATTTAAAAAATTTAATATTTTTAAAATTTCCCGTTTTCCCGGGAAAAATATATTATTTTCCCGGTAATTCCCGGCAAACTTTTCCCGGGAATTCCGAACCCCAAACCCTAATCAATATACATATGTATATGTATGTAACATATGTATAGCAGAATGTTAATCGCTGATTAAGTTTGAAAAATTTTGAGTGCGGTTTTTTAAAATTCATAAATTTGGGACTATGATTAAGTTTGGTAGTTCGTACGCAAAAAATTTAGCGAAAAATAAATTTTGCAAAAAGGAAAATTTCTGCATCAACATATTCGTTTGCAGAATGTAAATCGCTGACTGAGTTTTTTAATTTATTTTTTGTACCAAAAAGCTTTTTTTTTCGCGTTCCGCGATTTTTTTTGCAATTTTTTAAGTTCGGATTTTTAAAATTTATAATCTTGGGACTATAATACCAATATTCTCATATCAAAGTTTGGTGGTTAGTTTGCAAAAAAAAAAAAATCGGAAAAAAAAATTTTACGAAAAGAAAATTTTTTGCATCAGTATATTTGTTTGCAGAATGTAAATTTCCGATAAGAATTTTTAATTCATTTTTTGTACCATAAAATTTTTTTTCGCGTTCCGCCATTAGTTTGCAATTTTTTAAGTGGGGTTCTTTAAAATCCATAATCTAGGGACTATAATACATATATCCTATACCAAAATTAGCTGTTTAGATTGCAAAAACAAAAAATCACGACAAAAAATTTTGCAAAAAGGAATAGTTTTGCATCAATATATTTGCTTGCAGAATGTTAATCGCTGATTAAATATCAAAATTAAATTTTTGTACCATAAAGCCTTTTTTCGCGTTCCGCCATTATTTTTCAATTTTTGAAGTGCAGTTTTTGTGGTTAGTTGCTCACAAATCCTATGGTTTTAATGATCACAGTTTGTCTTTTGCACAAAATTATTCAGCCTATCATGCTTTGTAGAAGTCTTTTCGGCGGAAATTTTTATTACTTTTTAATAACGCAAAGGTATATATCATTGGATGCAGAAATGTGTCTATATGAATGTTGTTTTAAGAATTTTTACAAAATTTATATGTAATTGTAATCAGAAAAAACAAAATAAAACGTTTTAAAAGTATTAATATCGGGTGCCTGTTTTAAAGTACATTTGAAATTTTTTGTTTTCGATTGAGAAATAAAAACATTTTGAACTTTAGTGATATTTATTTTTGATAAAAACAAAAAAAAAAAAACGTTTTCTGGTGCCTGATTGTAGAATTACAAAAAGTTATAAATATTAAAAAATTTTTTTTTTGTTTGATCTGCCCTTTGTTTTAAAAGTAATTTTTGCCTAAGTATAAAAGCGAAAACGAACGGAAAAAAATTATGAAATTGAATTTAAATCGAAACGGATTCAAATTGGTATTTTAAAAATTTGTTGTAGCATATATATTTTTCTTATTAGTGATATGTTTCCAAATTATGGCTAGCCGCCGAACTATTAAATTTACCATAGTATTTTCCTACACATTCTATTGTTTAAATTTATTCTATAGTTTTTAAATTTATTTTGTTTCAATCTTTGCCTATAAAGGAATGTTATGGGCTGAAATAAATATTGAAATTTAAATATGAATTGTTAGAGATAAAATTTTTGTTTTCTTGTATGGACTGGTGAGTTGTTTTTTTTTCGTTAATTTTAATTCATAAAAATTTTTTTATTTAAATTTTGATATAAAGATTTTTTTTTTACCGTTATGAAATAAGAAACTTTATCGCCTTTCATAAATTAAATTGAACTTTAAAAATTTAATTTATACAAAATTTTACTAATTTTTGTTTATTATTCTAAAACATTTCTCGCATATTTTATTCAAATAGTAACTAATAAAAACATAACTTATCTGACACATCATACACCCAATACAATAATTCCATGGTGATAATAACTACAGTTTTTTTTTTTTTTTGTTAAATTTTAGTTTTAGTACAATTTTAATATTTAATTCTGTATCATATTTAAACTCATTTTAAATTTTAATTTTTAACGAAACAATGAATGTTGAATTTAAAAAAATATATTTAATTAATATGGATTTTTAAATTTTTTCATTTAACTACTCCACAAAACATTTAGGCGGTTAGAGTTAAGAAAGCGATGGGCTGTCCAATAAAAATTTCAAGGGATAGCAAAGGTCATGGGAGGGTAAAGATTGAAGAGGGATAGGACATATATGTAACTCCTCTTCCTCACTATTATTTACATCCATTTAATTTTTTTATTTTTTTTTTTTTACCTTTTCTTTCATTCTGTCTGTAAATTTTTTTTTGTAATTGATTTTAATATATGTAGAAGCTACCTAATTTTAATACTTTGTGGAATGATTCTCCTCTATCGGTAGGTAACAAGATCTCCATCCCGTATCTCCTTGAGCACGGCCGGAACTAAAGGTAGCATAGTTCCCTACCAGATAGAGCGCGGGAAATAGAATCGTTACAATGGGAGTCAACCGTTTTTGTTCAATATTGCGATTTATAAGGTTTGACGCCGCAAACACTCGGGCTGCACCGATCACTGAGTTGCGGCTCATAATGAATGCCAATATTCATGCACACTATAAGCGCAGTGAAAGCTTAACTATTGACGAACAATTATTTCCTTTCCGTAGACGCACACGGTTTACACAATACATGCCAAAAATGCATATCCACTGCACGGTCAAATTTATACTGGCCAAGCAGCGTCCGGAAGGGAAACGAACCAAGGGGAACGAGTTGTGAAAGATTTGGCTAGCAGATACCAAGGAAGTGGAAGAAATATTACAATGGAGAATTTTTTCACTACGTTGCCAGTTGCAGAACTTCTTCTCACCTGGAACTTTGCGCAAAAACAAGATATATATTCCTGCGGAAATGAAGGCGCACAAGGACAGGCCAATTGGTTCATCATTATTCGGCTTCAGAAAAAATCTGACGATGTGCTCTTATGTTCCACGAAAAAATAAATCAGTGACGCTGATTTCGTCAATGCACTATGATGGTGAGATAGCTAAGGGTGGGAAGACTGAAATCATAGAATTTTATAATATGACCAAGGGTGGCGTTGATAAAATGAACCAATTGTTCAGTGAATATTGTAACCTACTCGTAAATGAAAATCTTACCAATATAATGTCGGCTTTTAACTTATCTGCTGTCAATACTTCATTTCCTACACATTTTTCATCCACAAATAGCACATTACTTGATTTATTTTTTGTAAGCAATGGGCAAAAAGTATTAAATTATGAACAGTTCCTTCGTTCTCCAAACACGATTTAATTTTTATTTCTTATAATTTTGCAGTAACAAATCATGTTGAAACGTACAGTTTTCGTGAATTCAATAATATTAATACTTTAGATTTGACGCGAGATCTTGAGAACATCATGTGGAATCAAATCTTTTACTTACCAACGGTTGATGAGCAACTCAATTTTTTAAATACTTCTATATTGGAAACTTATAACAACCATGTTCCAATTAAAAATAGGACAATTAGAAAGAGGGCAAAGCCATGGTTTACGGATGCAACTAAACTGTTAATAGAATACCGAGATAGAATGTACCATAGGTGGAGACGTTATAGAACACCGGAATTAGAAAATGAATATTGTTTGCCTAGGAAGTCTGTTGTTTCGAAAATTAAACACGATAAATCAGCTTATTATTTTGATAAATTTAATGCAGCAGTTAAAAGTAAGAAAACTTGGATCCAAGTACATGATATTGGTATTGGTAAGACAGCTGGTCAAGCAGTGGTTGATAATGTCGATTTGCTTAATAAGAATTTTATCAAAATTTCTATGCCAACGGTTCACCCTGAGTTTTACGACCATCTTTCACTTTGTGAAACTATTGAATTTAATTTCCACTGCCTAAATGTAGTTGATGTTATTGAAGGTTTAAGGGCAGTGAAATCAGATGCAATAGGCCTCGATGACATAAACCCCAAATTTGTCAAAATGATCTTACCATGGATAATTCGGTTTGTTACATACCTTTTTAATTCAATAATTACGACCAACATTTTTTCAATGCAGTGGAAACATGCCAAAATTGTTCCGGTGCCAAAGGCAGGAAATGAATATCGTCCGATTGAAATTTTTCCTTATTTTTCCAAAGTGTTTGAACATTTATTATACAGGCAAATATATAAGTATGTTAATGAAAATAATCTGCTAACTGATCGTCAATCAGGGTTTAGACCGCAACGTAGTTGTATTACGGCACTGACCGATGTGATAGAAGATATTCTAAGTAACGAAGATGAGAATAGATTATCGTTTTCGGTATTATTGGACCATTCTAAGGCCTTTGATACAGTGCACCATTCGATCCTGTGCCTGAAACTATCAAAATGTTTCAATTTTTCTTCGTTAGCCGTTAGACTGATGTCCTCGTACCTTTCAAATAGATCTCACTCTCTTATTAGTGGTGCATCTATTTCACGTCCCTTAGAAGTATCAAGGGGTGTTCCACAGGGTTCCATCCTCGGACCATGTTATACTCACTATATTGTAATGATCTTCCACAACAACTTCATTACTCAAATATACAAATGTATGCTGATGACGTTCAGCTTTATCTTAGTTGCTCCAAGGAGTTGATAAGAATTAAATCATGATCTATATAAAATTTTTACATGGGTTTCAGTGAATGGATTGCGTCTCAATCCAAATAAATCAAAATGCTTATTGATAAAGAAAAAGCACTTACAAATTGATGATGAAATAAATATCTATCTTGGTGGTTCAAAAATTGATATTGTAGACACTGCTAAAAATTTAGGTGTTATATTTAACAACACATTAACGTGGTCAAATCATAATAACCAGGTGAGTGGTAGAACATATAGTATGCTGCGAAATCTATGGGCCACTCAACACTTTACCCCCTTGAAAGTTAGAATATTGCTTGCAAAAACATATGTTCTACCAACACTATTATATTCATCGGAAATTTTCACTGGTTGCAACTCCAATGATATGAGAAACTTACCATAACCTACAATAACATAATCCGTTACATTTACAGTTTAAAAAGATTTAGGCGGTTATTTTGTAATACGCAACGCCTTGCGTTGCGTTGTTTTCCATACAAATTGTTTTTTTAACAATAACAATTTACATATAAATCAACACAAGGCGTTTTACAAAATAACCCACTAAATCATATTTCCCAGTATTCCACCCGTTTCTTCAATATGTCTTTTTTCGACTATCTTAAGTTCAGAAACGTTATTTTCATTCATAAAATTATTATTACAAAGGAGCCAAAATATCTTTATGATCGTTTACAATTCTTTATATCTCCAAGAGGCAAGGGCATAACCCAATTTCGTCATCGTGACCATGCTTCCGAATGTGAGTGTTTTATATTCACCATACATCTCTGGAACTAACTTCCAAATAATTTGCAGACCACAGTCAACGCAATAAGATTTTGAAAATTACTTGTCGAATATTTTTCATAAATCTTTTTTATTTCATTTGATTTTCATTTCATTTCTTGTGTTATTTATTATGTAAATCAATTTTTTTATTTAATAACTGTTTTTATTTTATTATTTTTTTATACATTTATTTTTTTTATTTATTTTTATATTAATTTTTATATTTATATTTTTAAAATTTTTTTTATTTTATTTTTTAATTCTTTTAACCAAAATCTAATTTATTATTACTGTATAACTTGTCTGATTCTAATGCTGTCATTTATAAGATATTATGTCTTGTTGTATTAGAAAGCAAAATTAAATAAATACAAATACAAATATCCTACACAACGACAGACGAAGCGTTGGCCATTGTCATTATTTTTCAACATGTTGTACATAACGGCTCTTGCAGCGTATATAGTATATGGAATGAACAACCCCGTGCTGCCTGATAAATCAAACAAGCGTAAGCAGTTCCTTCGCAGCTTGGCTGAAGCATTGTGTATGCCAGTTATTGAAGAACGTTCACTAAATCGGCAAGTCACGATAAACTTCTCCACTTAAATAGCGATTGAGTCATATTTCAACCGACCGCTTGAATCAATGTTGAACACGGAACCATCGACATCTGCCGCAGCCCGCACGCCAAAACCTATCAGCGGTTCTTGCTATTTATATTATGCTCAAGAAACAAAACGGCGTAGAAAAACCAGAAAGGTGTGCGGCAAATGTAAGAAGCCAATGTGTCTTGAACATTCGATCACCAATACCGACTGTATAATATGTAACGATAATTCATATTTAATATAATAATAATAATAATAATAATAATAATAATAATAATAATTTAAACACACTAAGGTTGTTCACAAGAGGTGTGCTATTTGTTGTATCGTCCTAACAAAAAGCAGAGATGTTAAAATTTAAATTGAAAAAATACAACATTTGAGAATAGCACGATACAACATTTTTATGTATGTTTAGTGTCCTATGTTTGAGTGTGCTAATAGATAGAAAACCGAAAAGAAAATCGTTGTTAAAGCCAAATAAAAATTTTAACAACTCTGTTTTTTGTTAGAACGATACAACGATATAACAGATAGCACACCCCTTGTGAATAATCTAACTATAAAATGGTTTGTTGCCTTTTATTTTGATACAGACTGGTGTGGTACAAATGTATCCCGGATGTGTGTTACGTAGGTGTCGATTTGGAAGCTCGTAGCTCCTGAACCACTGATCCGAATTGGATCAAATAACCTTTAAAAGATTAGAAATTACTTATATTTCCTAGAAATCTCTATGCCCTAAGTTAAGCCGTTCCTGAATTACAGCACTGCAAAGTTGCAAGTGGATACATTTGTACCCGGGTGTGTGATCTACGGTTAAATAAATAAATTGAACTTAGTACATGTAATATAATAGTGTTGAACAAAACGAGGGGACGACTTTGTTCCTCACAAATTTGACAAATACAGTCATATTAGGACCATATTGGGTATATTTGCCTGCTTTTAATTTTTAAATTTCGGTGGTGCACTCAGAGAAAAAAAAGTGTTAAAATTGAAAATTGAATAAAAAATACTTGAATTCGAAATGGTCTGGGGGAAGAAAAATTGACAATTGGAGAATATTTTTCGATAAGGCACATCCAAAAGAAATATGCTTTCAGAAAAATATAAATACTATATATTTCGTTAAACAAACTTTTAATCTGGAGGCAAATGAGTCTTCGTACTTTTTTGAAAACAAAAAATTGCTTAATTTACTTTTTTTAATTTTAAAGTTAGAGGGTTATAATCGACCTAAGGTTTTTTGCAATGAAATTTATACCATGTGTTTCTCACGGAAAATAAACAACAAATTCTTCAACAAAATTTTTTCTTTTCCTACTTTAGGCGATATGGGTCAAAAAAAGGTTAAGAGTGAATCTCGTAAACTAGCGATTTTTTGAATAGCTTAAGCTATTTTTTGAGTGCTGAAAAAGTTATAATCAAAAAACTGCACATATTTTCGCTAGTAAATATTTTTAAATCTTTGGATTTTTTACACATTTTCAAGTAACTTTTCCGTGCTGAGTCCGAATTTGGTTTCCAAATTTTTCCAGAACATCTGGTTTTTGAGCAAATTGAGGTCAAAGTTACCAAAAACCTTTTTTTGGCTATTTTTGAGTTGTTTTTACAAACTTTTACCTCGATTTAATGAAAGAGGATGACACAAATTTTTCAATCATCACGGTAATTTTATTCGAAAATGCATAGTCGCGCTATATTTCCATTATTGATTATAAGTAATATTGTTTTTTTAATTTTTCCGTCCGTCCGTCTGTCTCTACATGTATTCTTATGAGCACGCTACAGATCGCAAATATTAAGATTTTTTTGATAAAATTTGGTAGACCTATTTATATCAGCCCAAGGACGAAGTCTATTGATTTTGGTTTAAATCGGTCTATGTTTGGACGTGTGCCCATATAAATTTCCATCAAAACTGCAACACAAAATTGAATGGCACATCCACGGTTTAAAGAATTATGGGATCAAATATGTCTTGAATGGTACATATCTTTATTACTATTATTATCTGAAAGTGCTAAACGGATAGGACGAATTTCGTATTCTCAAATTTGAAATTTGGTTTCTACATCACTTTTAACTCCAAAAATCTATGAAAAGCTACAAAATTTAACCTAAATTGGGTCTGGTGACCAAACTAATATTACGAGCCATTTAGCACACACAATGATAGTATCACCGATCACGCAGGACTGCAACTAATTATTTCTCAAACTGTGGATGTGCCCTTCAAAAAATATCAAATTTCAAGTTGTTCACGCATAGAGGTGAAGAGATTATTATTGTCATATTTTCTTTATTTTTGAAGCCACGCTTATTAATTTGATCTCAATTTTTTGTTTACTTGTCAGTTATATGCCAGTATCAAAAAATTTTCAATTGCATTGAGGCTGAAAGCGCAAAAATTAAAAATGTCTGAAATTACTCTTTATTCAAAAAACAGAGTTACAGATTTTAAAGAACTACCATTTGTTCCTAATTGAGGGCACCTATTTTTTTCAACAAGTGGAAGATTTTCTAACATCATAATTATTATCCACCAAAGGTTTTGGGCGATTTCCTTTTATACTGAAAAAGTTATAACCAAAAGAGTTGAAGAACTCGTTGCCTCGAAAATGCTGATACCATCAAAAATTATATATATTGTTATTAAAATGGTTTAAATCCCTGGTGATGCGTTAGGGTCAGTTAATTGTGGGTTCCTAAAAACAAAAGAAAAAGAAAAATAGTGCTGTTGGGAAATAGGTAGGTGAGGGTCATGAGGCACGGTTCTCAAAACATCTTGAGACCTTATTAATGGAAATTTTGATCTTTTTTTTTCAAATCATAGTAAGGGGCTTCTTTTGTTTTTTTTTTTATTGACTATGATTGGCTTGGTCCACATGAGTAGAGTAGTATCGTTTTGTTAAAAAAATTAGTTAGTCTATACAAATGTGTCATGGATCAGATACTATACGGTTGGAGACACGAACCCCCCCATAACCCGACTGATCGCAAGCGATTAAAAGGCTCTCATCGTCTTCGTCGTAGAGTATTTACGGAGTTTAGTTTTCAAATTTTTGAGAGTAAATTTCCTTGCTAATATGGAACTAGCAGAATTAGATTTCTTTTACCATAAATTTGTACATAACATTACAGGATTGAAATGGGGTTAAATGGGCCGGGCCAATAAACCGGGTACGCCTAATAACATATAAGAGATGAAAGAAAATTTTCTCAGGACTTCAAAAATGCATTTTGTTTTAAAATTTATTATATCTTACAAATTTTAAGCATATTTTAGATACAGAATATATTTTGTTTTATAAATTATCTAGATGCTTTTTTTAGCACATTTTAGATAAAACAAAATGGGGATGGAATTGAAAAATTTAACCAAGTTCAGAGATTTTTAAATACGCAAACTTCTTTAAAGTTTTTTTTCATAAAATTAATGAATTTTTCATAATAATCGCCAAAAAAATGGTGTAAAAGTAATATGAATTTTGGAAGTCCCTTTTGAAAATTTTTCCTACGGTCCATAGTATATATTTATTCCCGTCGCACAGAGGAGTATTTGACCCGAAAAGCTGGCCAGAATTATTAAACGTGTTTTTTGGACTAAAACTTCGGGGTTTTTGATAGTTTTGGGTTTAATTTGATAAAAAGAACCCAGCGGCACTAGTCAATTGCAATCTGGTCATCGCTCCCTCTATTCAGGAAACTCCAAGCACAAAAAATGGAGTCGGTTTGTTACTATCGCCAGAGGCCAAAGCTGCATTAATAGAACACAAACCAATATCAGAACGTGTCGTCATCGCGAGATTTAATTCCAAATTCCACAAAATCTCTATCGTACAATAATACGCTCCAACTGAACCTGATGAGGATGACTTTTATAGTCAACTAGAATATGTTACAAGCACCTTACCAATTGGCAATATAAATATATTTTTAGGCGACTTTAATACTAAGGTTGGAAACAACAACAAAAACCCACATGCTGTTATGGGTAAACATGGGCTTGGAACATTAAGGAACAATAATGGAGATAGACTTGTTGATTTCTGCGCACGAAATAGACTTTTTATCGGTGGCACTAAATTTCCACACAGGAACATCGACAAATATACGTGGGAATTGGTTGATGGTCGAACATACAATCAAATCGACCATATAATGATTAGCAGGCTATTCCTGGGTTCACTCATGGATGTTAGAACCAGACGAGGCTCTAATATTGACAGTGACCACCAACTACTCGTTGCAACTTTCCGTCTGCGACCAGCAGCAGTTAATGCTTCACGAGGGAGTTTCGAAAAATATAAATCATAGAGACTACAAGATCCAGTCATAGCGAGGGCGTACAATCAGCATCTTCGCTCCAAACTCTACGTGAATAACCAATGTGAGTGACCAGATGTAGCTGTGGCTTGTAAGGAAACTGCTAAATCCGTACTTGGTCTAAGAAGGGATAAAGTTAAGCCGTGGATTAGTTCAGAATCCTGGTCTGAAATACAAAATCGTAAGAACTTACATAACGCACGTATACGAGCAAAATCACCAACGAAAAAAGCAGAGGCAAAACTTGCATATCGTCAATCAGCACACAAAGTAAAGTATATGGTACGTGCAGATCGGGAAAAGTATGTTAATAATATTGCAGAACTGGCCGAACAGGCAGCAAATACTGGAAACCTTCGTGGCGTTTACTCTGCTATCAAACAGCTAAGTGGTAATAATACTAGAGGTACCGCGTTACTAAAGGCAGTAGATGGTTCTGATTTAACAACAACGGATCAACAGTTAGCTCGATGGCGCGAATTCTTTGCATTACAGTCTTCTACATTAAATAACGACAATCAAATCCAACATTTTTCACCGGCTATACGCCGAAATCCGAGAAGGGAAACCTCAACGGATCCTCCCACCCGGACTGAAGTAGAGGCTGCATTAAACAGGATAAAAAATCACAAATCGTCTGGTCCTGATAATATCCCTGCAGAATTACTTAAATATGGTGCTGGTACGTTAGCAGATTTCCTCACTCCACTTATTAGAAATGCTTGGCTAAACAACCAAATTCCAGCAGACTGGAAAGACTGCCATTCCAAAAAAAGGTGACCTTACTTTCTGCAGAACTGGAGAGGTATAACCCTGCTTAATGCTATCGGAAAAGTGATAGCAACGCTAATTCTCCAACGAATTTCGCCAGTGTTGGAACAAACGTTGCGTAAGGAACAAGCCGGGTTTCGTCCTGGTCGATCACATTAATACACTACGTATAATAATTGAACAATCGGCGGAGTACAATACTCATTTATAACTTTTGTTTGTATATTTTGAACGAGCTTTCGACACTATATCCCGAAATGCTATGTGGTCGACAATAATTAATAAAGGAATACCTGAGAAAATTGTCACATTAATACGTGAACTATATAACGACTCTCGGTATAAAGTACGTTTTAATGGAAATGAACGCCAACCCTATAAAATAAATACAGGCGTTAGGCAGGGTTGTATCCTGTCACCCACCCTTTTCCTATTACTTTTGGATAGTGTTATGGAAGAAACAAATAGAGAAGCAACTTTTGGTTTACTATAGAATATGTCGGAGTACTTAAACGACATTGACTACGCTGAAGACATATGCCTAATGTCCTATCGTTTTACAGATATAGAGGCAAAAAAGTGGGTTTAAGGATAAACTATAAGAAGACAAAATTAATGCGTATAGGCACCCATATTACAACACCTCTTATAGTTGATGATAAGGTGATTGAAGATGTTGAGTCGTTTAACTATCTTGAGAGCAAAATAACGAAAGATGGCGGTTCTGGAGAAGATATTTGTGACCGTATAAATAAGGCACGTGTTGCATTTTTCAATTTACACAAAATCTGGCGAGCAAATAAAATCTCACAGAGGACTAAGTTGAGAATCTTTAACTGCAGTGTTAAATCTGTACTACTATATGGTAGTACTACGTGGAGCCTAACAAAGCTGACACTTAGGAGGATACAGACGTTTATCAATCGATGTTTAAGGCAAATACTACGGATATACTGGCCAAATTGGATTTCAAATGAAGACCTCTGGCAAAGGACAGATTGCAGGCCAATTGAAATCCGTAGACGTAAATGGACATGGATCGGTCATATCCTCAGACGATCATCTACGGAAATCGCTAGAGCTGCGCTCGATTGGTATCCTCAAGGCCAACGAAAGCCAGGACGGCCACGTAACACCTGGACACGTTGCATAAAAATGGAACTTGAATCAGCTCGAAAATCATGGAGACAAATCAAAATACTTGCCGAACATAGAATCAGATGGAGAGAATTCGTTAACTCCTGTTTTACGTGAATCTTTTATTTGAATATATGTAAATGTATTATATTTAGATAAATAAAGGACATATATATATAACAAAACTAAACGTTGTTTTTGTTAATATTTACTTCCTGTCTAAGCCACTACTTACATTCATAAATACTTGCAATTTATTATTATTTTTTATTTAGAACTCTACTTTTATAAATGCACATGCAAATATATTCTGCACTTTAAATTTAAATGGAATTCTGTTTTATTGTATGTCAGCAATTCTTTTTATACATTTTGTATTTATTTTAACTTCCTTGAAAAATAAAAGTTAAATAATTGTAGAACAGTAAAAGAAAAAGGTTGTGTTCAAAATTCTTTTCGGATAACAAGTTAACTCGTGCATCAAAACAAAAAACGAAGAAAAGGTAAGAAAGACTTGATCAGTGTTGCCACGAACAAAAATTTTTTGTAACCAAAATATTTAAAAAAAGTTACCAAATGAGAAACAAAATAACCAAAATTTAAAGTCTTTTAGTTTTTATTTAAATATACTTATAAAATATTAACCCATCAATTCATAAACGCTAGGAGGTTTACAAAACATAATTTTCATATAAAATTTGTTCAATAAGCCTCCTATAATTTTACAAAGCGTTTATGAATTTAGGGGTTATTATTTAAATTTAATTATTAACAAAATTTGTATTTTAGAGTTAACAAAAAACAAAACAAAAATAAAATTCTTTAACATATTAAATACTCACTATACTCAAAAAAATAGTCAGTAAAGTCAGCAAAAAATGTTGCTGTGTCAGCAAATTTTTAGTCAGGAGCGTGCTTGAAAAAAGTTGGTAATTTCAGCAAGCCCTTAAAACTTGAAACTTTAAAACTTGATTTGGTGTTATTATGGTAAGATGTTTAAATATTTTCTGGAAAATTCATAGCATTTTGAGATTTCTTTTAAAAGTTCTATATAAAAAGATTGTATATTTTTTTTTAATTTCATATATTTTTAAGTTGGACAAGTTACTTTCATTCAAACATAGCCCAGCTTTACGGCCAATAAAAATATTTACTTCATTTAATTAATTACATTAATTAATTTCTTCAAATAAATTAACCGTTTTTGATGAAATTAAACATTTAACGTAATAACTTTTGGTAAACTTGCTAAAACTAATTTAAAATTTAATTTCAGTTGACCATAAACATATGGAAGACGCATTTTTTCCGATTGAAATTCTTTATCTAAGTTATTTATTATGTTAAGAATATATGAGAGAAATAAAAAATAAACCTTAAAGCCCGTAGCGCCCACTAGTTAACCCAATTCAGAAGCTTTTGCCGATTATTTCGAGGTCGAACGATATAAAATATAAATGTAAAGCAGGCCATTACATAGTACCAATCACCGGGTACCAGAAATACCTAATATTTTATATGGCTCTACACTTCAATAATCTCGAAATTCTTCAAATTCAAGAATACGTTTCGAATTATGGGCAATAAAGTTACAAATGTTCCTATAAAAAATTTCCATTTCTACTGGAAGCTTCTTACAAGCATAAGCAGAACATAAATCTAACAACACAGAAAAAAATGTATATACTTGATTGCCAAAAAAGTTACCAAAATGAGAAAAAAGTTCACACCTCCACATTGGAAAAAAAAATAACCACTTTTGGTTAAAAATAACCAAAACGACAACACTGGACGTGATATAGAAACAGAAAAAAACTGTTATAGAAAAATAGCTACATAATAGAGAGATACTTATGCCAAGTAAAGTGATTGACAGGAGTTTTCACGTCGATGATAGTTGTTGCATCCGACAAATTAAGCCCTCCCTTCGGTGCAATGTTGCCAGTTTTGACGAATTATCGTCATTTTGACTATTTTTACTATCTAAAATAGCCAAATGACGATTTGACGATTTTCCTCTTCAAAATTACGATTTTTTTCAATGGGAAATATAGCAACAATTGTTCAAAAATACGTTATTTTCCCATTATCTAAATCAATAAATCTGAAAATATTATTGAGGTAATTTATAAATATTTATTATAAAATTTTTATTTAATGTAGTCATTTTAGAATCTGATGGTGTTTTATAGGAAAACTAACACAGAATCTGGTAATTATTTTTATTTAAAATAGTTTTTCCTAAATCTCTAATAAATGTAACGTGCTTTTCGAAGGGATGTATATCTCATATCCTACTTTTTTTAATGTAAATTCTTTATTAGGCGCCTGTGAAATATCTTTAGACTAAGTACATTAAAATCTAAAGCTTTTTCGATACGAAATTTTTTTTAAGTGAACTTTTTCTTTCGCAAAATTAATTTGGTAAATTTTCATTACATACATTAAATTGTTTGAAATTTGGAGATACGAGTATTAAACAGGGTTGGCAGGCAATACCGTTAAAATACCGTTATCGATTCAAAATCCTTTCAACTGACTACCGTTACCCCTAAAATACCGTTACCGAAATACCCGGAATACCGTTATCCTTAAAATACCGTTACCGAAATAACTGAAATACCGTTATCCTTAAAATACCGATACCGAAACAAATGAAATAGCGTTACCCTTAAAATACCGTTACCGAAATAACATAAAATATCGTTACCCTAACGATAACCGCATTCGTTTCGGTTACCATCCATGGTATTAAAGGGTTATTTTCTAAAACACTTCGGTGAAATGTTGCGTTATTTCTATAGAAATTATTTTTGTTACAAAATCAATTTACATTGAAAGTTTGCTTCCCTTCAACCAATCAAATAAAAAACTAGTTTTAGAATTATCTTGAATTACAGCTGACACCGAAAACCGTGTGATTTTTTAAATTTTATATAATGATTTTAGGGTTATAATAATAAAAATATTTGATTATTAAAGTTTTGACGATTTTTAACAATATTTTGACGATATTTTAAAACGCAGTGCCGATTTTGACGATTTTCTCAAAAATATTTGACGATTTTGTGCCCAATTAACCTGGAAACACTGTTTCCGTGACCAGGAACATACATGAAAATTCCATAGAAAAAATTAAATTTCCTGGTCCCATTACATCAACCCTACAACAGCTTAAATCAAATCTCAGAAATCAAACAGATTGGATTTTAAATTACCGATTCATATTCAATTAACAACAATATTTACGTACTAGTAAAATTCATCCAAAAGCGTATTTAAACTTAAATTCCAAATTAAAAGGATTAGTAAAACTTAAATTCATTTGATTTAAGAAAAATAATCTTGCTTAACCTTCGCACTCCTAAAGCTTTTTACCCACTCGGGTGGGTTCTTCATATTTTACACACATTTTAAATAAAAAAAATGCATTTACTCCAACATATAATGTGTTAATGAAGAAGAGATGTAAAAAAGAATAATAACTAGGGTTTATGTCTTGGGAATTCCCGGGACGGGATTCCCGTGAATCCCGCCCTTTTTTCAATCCCGCAATCCCGGGAATTTTGTGTGGGATTTCCCGGGATTTTTTTTATTCTTTTACAGAAGTTTTAGCTGTTATGTATTGCAATTTTGGGAGCTAAAACAATTTAAATTTAAATCATTGATTTGAAATTAATTTAAATAAGAAATATTTTAAAGTGAAAAATGTAATTTAAAATTTAATAAACTGAATTAGTATAAAAAATATTATTTAGGCCAAATTGTTTTTGTATGTCAATTGCATTTGGTTAAGTTAAACCGAAAACAAATTTTATCAGCCATTACCAGAGCTTTGAAGAATTAATGCCTTAATTCAATTTTTCAATTCTGAATTAAAAAATCGATGAATTAATTCACTAAGCACCATATATTGAATGGAATTAATTCATATTTGCTTTCGTTCGATTTATTTTGTTACGAATTAATTCAATTGCAATAGTTCTTTTTATTAAATCAAATGAATTAATTCACTGGTGAACACGTTCAATTTTATAAATCATTTTCATTCAGTGAATTAAAAAAAAATAAAATTACGTTCAGTTAATTAAAAAAAATAATAAGTTCACTGAATTGAAAAAAAATAAAATAAGTTCACTGAATTGAAAAAAAATAAAATAAGTTCACTGAATTCAAAGCCTGTTTCCTGCGGTTAGTAGAAGAAAACAATAATGTACAAATAAAATTTTTAAATAAGCAATTTTATAGCGTGTGCTATAAAATAGCGCGTTCACCGGTGAATTAATTCATTTGATTTAATAAAAAGAACTATTGCAATTGAATTAATTCTTTGAATTTGGTGTTTGATGAACGCATTCAGTTGAATGAATTCAGTGAATTACTTAAGAAAAGGAATTCATTCAATTCTAGAGAAAATTGAATTCGATTGGTAGTGAAATCATTCAAAAAGGAAATAATCCTTCAAAGCTCTGGCCATTACCAACAAAAATACTTGAACTTCAGAAAATTTGTTTTCTTTAAAATGGTGATCTTTGTTCATATAAAGCAATATATACAACTCCTCAACATCCGTATCTCAATTCCAAATACCAACAAAAAAAATTTTCTTATTTTTATATGAGTATTTTGAGGTTTATTCACTTCAAATAATTTCATTTAAATTTCAACTGCTTTCCTTTATTTAAATATTATGCATATGCTTTATTAAATTATTTTGGATTTCTTTATATGTTAAGTTAAAATGCAACTATGCAAATTAAATAATTTGTTTTTAGATAGTTGTGGCATAAAAAATTTCTATTAAAATTTTACCAATTAAAGTTAAAACTATTTAATGAATGTTTTTCGTTCAATTTTAGATCAAATATTATCACATTTTTTCTTCCTTCTATTGAATTGAAACAAATAAGCAAATTGAAACAACTCAATTAGACTAACATCAACGAAATTCTAACAATGCTATTTTTATCTTCTGTTATTACTGTTTTTGCTTTGAACTTTAAGGCTCCATTAGCCACACGTGCACGTAATGTGACGTTTATCCTTATGGAAAATCTAATGAGTTAAAAGAGCATAGCTGACAGTTTATTTCTTTTTTACTCATTATTTTAGATTGAATCAGCTGATTCTTCACGTTACGCATTACTAATTCTAGCTTTATTTCTTAAAGTATCGGAGCTGTTTCTTATGCAATTCAAATCTGGTCGAAAACTTATGAAGCACAGATTTATGAACGACAACGAACCGTTAATTTTAAATGCATATTTTAATTATTTTTTAACCTACAACATAAATCCATTTTGATAGTAAACAATTAAGCATACGTATTAAATTATATTTTTCACTACATCTAGTGTGTTAAGATGAATAAAATATTATTTAATAATATTCTAGTGTCGATCATTATAAAAAGATTTAACAGAATTTGCCCAATAATTTGTGTGAAAAATACTCACTTTTAAACTTTTTTATAAAATAATTTTATACGAATACTTCTAAAAATCTGCATAACAACAAAATATTTAACTGCCTGTTTTTATAAAAAGAATTCGACGAATTCGTTAAAACATTTAAAAACATTTATCTTTAAAATTTTTTAGCTGCATTTGTTCTACATAGAAGTCCTAACAAATTTGTGCAAACATTTTTAAAGGAAAACGTTTTTAAATTAGTGTTTTTCACACAAAGTTTTTAACGAATTCGTCTGATTCCTTTTATAAAAACATCCACCCCAAGCCCTCCCCCCCCCCTAGCTACGTGACTGTTCCATACCACATAATTCATGGTATAATTCTATAGCAACAAGTTCAAACATCGATTTTTCCGATAGTGGAAGGGATCGTAATTCCGGTCTTATCTACTAAGTCTGATATTCTAGTTTCCTAATTGTAAATATCGGCTCGACAGTTTGCAAGATAAAGTCAAAATGATGATCTTGATTTTTTTTTTGGGGGGGAAGGGGTTAACTTTACACGCTGGTTTTCTAGCCGAGACATACTCCTAGGGACTAATCTAACAGTTAAGTCTAGAATGCGAATAAATAGAAAAAAATAAAAAAACACGGGAAAAAGATAAAATATTTGTAATATTTAAAACTTTTCCGAGTACGCAAAACTCCTAGGTCAAAACATGGACATGCAGTAGAAACTTATTTACCAAAATTTCGTCAAATTATGTTTTAAAATGCGACCTATAGTTTGATTATAAAGATAGTTAATTTTATATGGACTAAGAACCGACATCATAAGCACCAGATCAATACACCCATAGAGTGGTGTAGAATACGAAAAATATTTTTTGGTACTATGGATGTCGAAAAAGTACTATTTTTTAAGCAGGTTGGTACTATTTTGAAAATCTCATTTATCATCCCCGATGCAGATTACAAAGGTTCGGTAACGGGCTCCCCAATGAGAGAATTTCCCTCTCTTTTTAACAAATTTCCCTGATTTCAAAGCAAATTTATCTGCAAACTGAGAGGATTTCAAAACAAATTTCCCCTATTTCAAAGCAAATTTGAGTAAATTTGAGCAAATTTCCCATACCGAACCTTCGTAATTTGCACCAAAGAGTATACATATGTAGAGAGACGATCTTTCCAATGACTCTCTTATATTTTTAGCGAACTAGGGCGAGCAAATAAAAACCGGGTGAAAACAGTTTGCGCACACAAAAGATGCTGTGAGTACTGTGAGGGGAAAAATGTGATGACGTAAAATTTCTTTTTTCATTATTCTTCTTTGAAATGAGTGTTGTCAACTTCTAACACAACATCATTTACACAATGAAGTACCTACACAATTTATACAAAACTTGATAAAATCCATGAATTTTAATGAACAAATTTTTAATAAGTACCTATGCTTCCATCATTTTCCCTACAGGAATTTTTTGTGTATGATTTATATACTCTCCATGTAAAATAATTTTTTCTGCGATTGATTTTGAAGTTAATTGATAAAAAAAATATTAAACCTAATGTGTGGTGGAGACACCAAATTATTTTAAAATTTTATTACGTATTTTATTTCATTTGTAGACACTACATTAACAGTAAACACAGTAAATTAAATTATGACGTATTATGAAATAATCTCGTTCCCCTTAAAAGCATCTAATTTCCCCGCAATTCCCCTGTATAATAGTTGGAATATCTCCTTATTTTACGCTCTTTGATTTTACACAAGCAAAATGTGTTATTTTGCTTGTGCCCGAGTTCGCGAACAAATAAAAAGAGTGCCGATTGAGCGAGACAAGGGGGGATCGATACCCGATACCGATATAAAGCTTTTAATTTTTTTTGCTCGTCACAATTATTATTGCGAACTCTTTTTTTTCCCGTTTTTGTATAATTCTTCTTATCTTTAGTTAAAAATTTAATTTGCTTATGAATCTTGATTTTGTTAAATAACGAAAAAAATAAAAAATAATGCAAAAGGGAAAATAAATGTCTTCAGAAGGAAGACAAAAAAAATTTAACTTTGAAGCAAAAATGTGTTTACACTGTTCAACAAACTTATTTATCGCTTTGACAAAATTCACAACACTTTTAGACACTTAATAATAGCAATAAATAAAATTTATCAATTCAAATTTGGACTTCCTAGAACGCCACAATCGGGGTTTTCTCCTCTATTCGTTGATAATATTTTTTTCCGATCCGAAAAGGAAATAAAACTTTTCCTTGATAATTGAATTTTTTCAACGAATTTTATGAATTTTTTTATATTTTCCTTCTTCCCTTTAGATGCCGTCAACACAAGTCCTATGATTTTGAATGTTTTGTAAATTTAATTAAACTTTCATAGAATTTACAATTAAGTTAAATTTTTTTCCTTTTGTGACTATTTTCTGTTTCAGGTGTCTATAAAGGGAATCGTTAATAAATTTCATCCCACACATCGAGAATTGTCATAGTAATATTCCGGATTTTTTTAAACATTTATCACAAAGAAAATAATTTCCTAATCCTTTTCTACTTTGGCACTTCACTTATTAGCCCGACGATATTTTGCACTCCATGTTACTTTGCACATTTTCAAACCCGACTGCAATAAACCAACTTAACAATGCGAATTCTGTCTTTCTTTTTCAAACAACAAAAACAAGAGTACCCAATTTGTACTAGGATCGTTGTTAGTGTAATTACTTTTTCATTGATTTTATACCATGCACTAGGTGCCAAATCTAATAAAGATGAGAATTTCTGTAAGAATTTGATTAAAGAGATTATGAATTGAATTTAAATTTACCATAGAGATGGCACCAGAGGTAAAATGAAACAGAAATCAGTCTAGCCAATTTGCATCCATGAAAAGTTTAGAGAATATTGTCCCGGAACTGGCAATAAAAAGAATTTTTTTTCCTAATGATTTAACGTAATCTTGGTTTTAAATTATGTAAAATCAAACCAAACAGACTAACGCTGCCTTTAGAAATAGGTAACTCTTTGGCTGTTTTTCTGCAAATAAAAAACCCTAAAGGTCTTTTGATACCGCAAATATACTAAGAGACTTTAGAAAAATTTGTTCCCTAGAAATTATCAAAGAATTTTTATTTATATTATCTTAAGAAAAACTAAAATTTTATTTTAACTAAAAAAAAAACTGGAGAAAAGTGTATCTATTGGCCAGAAGACAGTTCGGTTTCATGAACATGACTTTGCGCTTTAAACCGAACAACGTTAGTTTTCCAGTTTTCAGTAAAAATGGCTAGTTCATAATAAGGAGACTAAAATCAACTAGAACTAACTACACTCACTGTTGCATCGTGGTAATTCACACCTAGATAGCAGTGTACAAATTCTTGAGAAATTATAGTAATTTAAATTTCACAGATACAACATTTAAACAACCAAGAAAAATTCAAAATACCTTGTTGTATCTGAGGGGAAAACAGGAAAAATATATAAAAATATTCTCTACAATAGTGCAAAAGAAAGTTCCCTGCTAAAATCAATAGAATATTTTGCTGAATACTAGTAGACTGCGAGAAAACAACAAAAACTAAAAAATTATTTTTGTAAAGCAACTGAACTTCAGTAAATTCACTTGTTGAAAATTTAAATCTAGAAATTGTGTTTTTCCGATTCCTGTAAAATTATTTAGAAAACCCTAGAAAAAATTTAAAAACGTTCAACCTTACAGACAAGTCGGCATTATTTAATTAAAAATCGAAAAATACCTAAATTATAAATACTATAGGCCAAATTGTCTAAAACACATAGGGTTTTCCCGGTGTAAAAATGTGCCCACCATAACCATTCTGGTAAAAAAGCAAAAAAAAAAATATGCACGTGCCACTACAGTTGAAAAATTTTCCAAGCTGGAACAAATAGCGCTGGTTTATGACGTAAATGATGATGTTGATATAAAATGATGATTTGATATGTATAAAGTTATTGTATTTGATTAATTTTCATTAATCATTTCTTAATTTATTGAAATTACTTAAATTAATCAATTTCTTGAAATTAATTAAATTATTCACTAAAAAAATATATTATTTATATAAACCCGAAAAAAAAGTTTTAGAGCGATCTGGCTATCGAATAGCTATTTCTGTTTTTTTCTTTTTGTTTTTTTTTTTGTTTTGACACTTCACAACATGTAATATTTAGATAAATGCCTAAATGACTTTTATCATATTTACTTAAACTTTTTTCCTTAGTGACTCGGTTTTGAGAATTTTTAATTCATTTTTAATAAAATTTATTAATTTTAGTACATTTGTACTTATAAAAATTTAGCTACCCATAAGCTCTTTATTTCTTTTAGTTGCGAGCTTTTTTAAATTTAGCAGCTCTTTTAATTTTAGCTTCCGAGCTAAAATTTATATATTTTTGGCTCGCTCGAGCTCTCTTTCTATCCCTGATTATCTGATTTTTTAATTTAAATAAAACTTTTCAAACGATTATGAAAAGGAAAGTTTATAATTCGTAAAAAATTGTGAAATGTCGAAATATGCCTAGCATGCATTGCCATTTTTATAAAAAAAAAAAACTATACAAAATTTTTAGAAAACAATCGTCGAAATCGAAAATCGAGTCGAAACTTCAGAAACGTGGGTATTTCGTATTTGATCTCAATTAAAATATTACAAGGACATAATAGTTATAAGTTTGATTGGATATTTCTTAAAAATAATAATTATAGTTCAATTTTTATTTTTTTCTTACCCATAATTATTTCTCTCCAATTAATATTTTATTTCTTGACTGGTAATAGTTATGGCCAACGAATTTTTTTTAGTTATTCACAATTACTATACTTCAATAAATATTTTAATCCTCTATTTGAAATAATTACGAATAAAAAAAAATTTATGATAATAATTACTCTTTTCAAAATTTTATATAGAGCACAACTTCATTTCAAATGTTTCTAATTTCAAATGACAAAAAGAAATTTTAAAATTTCGCATTTTCCAATACAAAATTCCGATTTTAATTGAAAATTTATTAAACAAAAATAAACGCCCTTCCTATTTAAATTTTCCAATTTTTTTTTTGTTAAAGTCTACTTTAGTTAAAATTTTGGGGCATTCTGATTGGTTAATTTATTTTCAACCAATCCAAATGTTTGAAAATGAAAATATTTCTTTAGGATTTTCATATACAAAATGAACAAAACCATATGTTTAAAAATAAATTCGACTTTAAAAGTTAAATACTTTTTGATAATAAGAGCCAAAAAGTTTAAATTTTTTTTTAAGTTTTTTTCATGGAAATTGTAGAACTGATTTTCTAATGGAATTTTCTAATTTGAAATGGAAAATGTTAATATCTTTTAGAGTTTTCTAATTTCGAAATCAAAAATCGAAATTTTTCTTAAAATTTTCTCAATTTTGTAAGAAAAAAATTAAGGAGTGTTATTTTTGTTCAGTATTAAGATCAAATATGATAAATTCCAAATACAATTCACAATTAATTTCACTTGAAATTCTCCAAATTTCATTCGGAAAGATATGGTGGAGTTCTTATTTAGTTTTCCCTAAAGGAACGTATTGAACTTATTCCAGTCAGTCTTTTGGAAATCCATGAGCATACATGTTGATATTGTAGAGTATACAGTTATGTCCTAAAATAATCTCTTTTGAAATACTCTTCAATTTCTGATTCCATGCGAGTTATTGACTAGCGTTAAATTCCGTACTTCCTCCCAACCTGCAAATCTTTTTCACTTTAAAAGACGGAGTGTTTGTGTAGCGTCAAAGCAAATTTGGCCAGTAATTCCTTTTGTTAATAACGACAGCTGGCTTCCACGGCTATATCAAAACTGATAAGAAAATTTAAATATACAACGTTTTCCAAATGTTTTTCACGAACCCCTGAGCGTCCGCAATTGCATCCTAGGAGGTCTGCGAAACATTCCGAAAAAATATTTCAATAAAGAATTTTTAAAACATTAGAATGTTTTAGTTAAAAATTGTAACTGGAATATAAAAAATCTGCTTCTCATAAATAAAGTGAATATAAACAAAAATAATGAAAATAATTTTAAGTCTTTTCAGGAAATAAAAACTTTAACTACACTAATAATCTCTGATTTAAATCCGTATAATCATCTCAATCAAATTTTTAGGTTTTTTAAAATCTATTTTTATCTGGATAAACAATAATTTCATTAAATGAATTCAATGTGCTAAAATCCCAAAACTTATTTGGTAAATTGTGAAAAATAATCTGTTGCAGGCATGTCCCTATCCGGATTTCATTCTTGACTAAGGAAATCGTCAGGGGACTACGTTTTGGAATTTCTAAAAATATTTATTAGGTTAAATCACAAACTCAATGAGAATTTCTTGTTCTCGTCTTGGAGCGTCATTTAACATTTAAAATGTCAAAGAAAAAACAAAAACAACAAAAAACATTTTTTTTACCATAATTTGCTTTGTCATCTTCCAAAATACTACTCTATTGTTTTGACAGATCTAGCAATGTAGTGACATCTATTTATGGATAACCAATAAATGAAAATCGTATGTTTTCTATAATTGGCAGTTACGTTTAAATTTGCACAACTTTTCAGATTTTATTCTTGTTTTGATTGCTCCTATTGATGTTCTATATAATTAAAACCAACCAAACTAATCCAAATTTTGACTTACCCAAATTGTCTATATCTTTTGAAAGGCTTAGGTCACGGGAGTTATTGGAGTATAATTTTAAAGGATATCAAATCGCTATTTAAGTACAAATAACTAATAAAATTTTTACAATTTTCAAAGTTCAATTTAATGAAATCCGCGATTTGAATCACCATATATCAAAAAATGGATTCTTTAAAATTTCTGAAAAAAAATATATGTTGTTCCTCAGTACTTTATTTTTGTCTTTGCCAAATCTTATAATGGTGGTAATCTTATTGGCTCCTTAGTGTTTCATACAAATGCTGAAAAGTCGAACTGTTTTTTTTTAATTAAATACTATGTATTATGATTAGAGTTTGCTGTTCGGTTTTATTCGAAACCGAAACCGCAGTTTCTCAAGCCTCAAAACCAAAAACCGACAAAAATAAGTCGGTTTTTAATAATGACTTTAACCAATTAAAATAATTAAATAGATTGCATCCCAGTGTGCAATTGGAATCCGAAAAGACTAATAAAAGAGCCCTAAGGAATTCTGAAATTATACCTATATGAGGGAGTATTTCTTCACCAATGAAGCCTCTTTCCTTTTACAACTCATAAAAGACCCGGAATTATGAGCACTCTGAAAAATCATATTTTAGAATCTCTAATTACTGAGTGCTCAGAAAAATGTTGGCTGCGATATTATTGAATCTTGAATTTCGAAAAGGGCTCAGCTCCTATTTTACAAAATTTTTTATTCAATTGTAATGAATATTTTCTCAATTAAATATTAGTTTAAAGAATATTTTATTTTTTGTTATTACGGATAACATAAGTTAAGTCAAGTCACCGAAAAGGTAAATAGTTTAAGAGATATTGAGTTTCATATTTCGTATTTTTTCGTATTTTTTAAAAAATAATATTTCGTAGTTCGCGAAATTTACGAAATTTTAACTTTATGTTGTTTTAAACAATTTGCTAAAATTTAAACTCTTGAAAATAGAGCTTTAGTTACCGACAAAAGAATAAAAAAATTCTATTTATAACGGTTTTCCGTGTTTTTTTTTTCTTCTCCCGCAAAGGTCTAGAAACGGAGTAATTTTTCTTAATTCAATCGAATTTCAATAAATATCTTGAACGTGTTAAAATATTTAATTATTTTATATATTTAATTATTTTAAAGCAATTGTATTAATATCACAAGAAAACCGAAAAATAACCGAAACCGTGGTTTTTATAATTTTAGAAAACCGAAACCGCGGTTTTCAAATTTTTCGGTTTTTAGCAAACTCTAATTATGATCTAGAATTTCCCACACTTTTGTAAATAACTCAGGAACCAAAAGGAGTACCAAACTGATATTTTACAGTGTCATTGATAAAACTAAGAACTAATGCAGAAATATTTAAAAGCTACGATAAAGGACGATAAAATGGCATTAAACCTTTGATAACGATAAATGGTTATAGTTCATTTCATTTTCAAGTAACTATTCTCGTAGCTCAATCATGGCTTCAATATAATAAAAAGATAAAAAACTATTAATTCATTGTAGAAAAATTCTCAAAAATTTAAGTTTTTTTTAATAAATCAGGAACTATCAAATTAAAGAATGAGTTGGGGACCAACTTTAAGCACGATTTCAGAAGCTTTAAAGTCATATAGCAACCAGTCACATAGCTAAAATAATACAAAAGTTAGACCCAATTATGTAAGAAAAGTTTTTAGCAAATTTGATAATTTTCCTTAAATTGAATACCAAGTATTCCAAGTTAGGAAAATAAACTCTAACGAACCGTACTTTTAGGGTTGCGTACCACACATCGCGAACAGAGTACACAAGCATATTGGTTGCGTAGAAAACACGTACGCTATTCTCTCCCATTAGTGTTTGTGTTTATACAAACAACCCGAATTCGGAACGCAACGGGGTGTGAATATGTGTTGAAAGTACAGTACAGTAGCGTTTGCGTTCATCAGACGATCGTAATGTACCGCATTTGGTTTGTGTACAAACACACAATCGCTAAAACGATAGATACGGTATGTGTTCCTTAGCCGTACCCTACCCTACATATTGTGTACAGTTTATTTTCCTACTCTGATTCAAACAGAGTGCCGAAATTTCAATTATTGATTTTATATTCTTTCAGCCCATAGTTTCTAAGTTATTTAAAAAAACATTTTTGGTCATTGTTAACCAATCTTTGTTGGAGATCAAATATGTATCAAATATTAAAGTTTTTGATGAAAAATATAACTTAGAATTTTCCGTTTGACTTTATATTGTCTTTTATACCTACAGTGTCGCTCATAAAATTGTTAACCTTGCGCTGCGGAGACAAAAACCGTCCAACAATTGGTGCATGATCAAACCAAAAGGGGTTAAAAAATATTTTTTGTAAAAATTTAAAAATAAATTGTGACCCGATATTTTTGTTTTTTAAATAAATATCGTCAATCTAAAAAAAGTTCAAAACTTCCCCCCCCCCCCTCCCAGTGACTTGAGCTGGAGCCGCCACTGGCCTTCAAAAATGAATCATAAATCCAAAAGATGGTTCAGAAATGACTCAGAACTGTGGACAAATTTGAACATTTTGTGAGCAATTCAAAAAAGGCTTAATTAAAAGATTAATTTTTGAGCCTTTCGAATTTTTGAAATCATTTCTTTGAGTCATTTTTTAATAAAAAAAGGTGCTTTTGGACAAACTACTTTCATACAAAAATTTGAACTTTTAATAATATTTTTGAGTTTTTTTCACTAATTCTTTGGCTTGTTTGCTGGCTGGGTTACTTTTTAAAATTTGGCAAATCATTTCGGGAGGGGGGCTTTAGACCAACTACCCTAGATACGTGCTTGTCCACAATGGAATCATTTGATTGCCTACAAATTACGTACCATGAATTTATTTCCTCTGTGCATTATTACAATATTCTTGCTTTAATGTTTCATTTAAGAAAATTTTACACCATTTGTGTTATTAACCCATAACTTTTTTAATATGCCAAATAAAAAAACTTAATATGACTTTCGGCTAAAAACGCCAAGAGATATAATCATACTTAAATCTTTTCATCTTATGAAAGAAAGGACGTAATAGTGTTTAAGATAAGCACTTAATGAAGGTTTTTTGTCCCTTTTGTATCGTTTTATTTATAACAAATATATGCCTCTTAACAGACCTCATATTAAGTTAACAAAATTACAAAACCAAAATACAGCTATAAAAGGAACCATTTTCAACTTTAAAAAAAGTCCAGTACTAAAAAAGCTAACCAAATAGACAGTATGCTAAGACTAAGAGCAGATAACTTATCGTAAATATAACTACAGTTTAAATTAACCCTTGTTAATACAAATTCATACACTTAAAATAATACGTCAGTAAAAAAATCTGTCAAACCGGTTTCAAATCGATTTGACTAATTTTTAACAAATTTATAGTTGAAACACTGACTTAAGCAAGGATTTTAGTTATCTTCATTTAATACAATAATAAAAATCCTCAGTACTTTAACTTATTTTGAGTGTTAATTTTCAAAATTATTTAAAACTAATTTTTAAGAACCCATTCGTTAAATTTTACAAAATTTATTGTTAAAATATAATATTTTCATGTTACTGTTATTACCCGGTAGATAGCGCTACCAATGTATCCGAAGTTTTAAATATGGCGCTATTTCGTTCCTTCCCGATTTTTAAAATGGCCCATATCTCGAAAACTAAGAGAGATAGAGCAATATTGATGAACATTTCGACTACCCCTAACCATATAATACCGCAGCAGCGAAAGGGGGTATCTCTATCCAAAAATGGGGCATTGGACCTTCTAAAATTTTTAATAGAAATTTTCCACTTCGTGGCCCATATATCGAAAACTAAGAGAGATAGAGCAAAACGGACAAAATGTTTGCTCCACGTGCCCTTATAGGCCCTCTCATGATATGGACTAGGCCCGAGACCCTAAATTTGGATAAATTCTACCACTCCGCATACACAGAAAAAAGTATCACAAAATTTTAAGTAATTAAAAAAAATTGTTGGCTTTTTACTTAGATATCTAACAATTTTTTTATTAAATGTTTGTAAATTGTATCAAAAATATCAAAAAATAGCCTTAGAATTTTTTGAAACAAGAAAAAAACAAAGCATTTATTTTTTGTTTTCAATTGCTCAAATGTTTGTAAATTGTAATAAAAATTTCAAAAAAGTATTTTTTTTTGTCAATACGACAACATAAAGCGAATAATTGTTTTAATATAACAAACTCGTTGTTGAATTTTATTTTTTTATTTTTAACAAATACAAACAAGTTACAAAAAAAAATTATTGTATTTACAAAACACATTGTTAAAAAAAAATTGATTTTATTTTTAACAAATTACAAAAAAGTTACAAAAAGGGATTTGTATATACAATTTCCATTGTTGGTGCCTTTTTAAAAAATTTTTTGTTTGTTTATGCAAAAAAGGTGTTTAACATTACAAACAGAATTTTGTAAATTTTTTCTGTGTAATTACAGATAAAACTGTAGTTTTACAATTTTTTTTACTTAAATTTAGATTTGTTAAATAAAATAAGCACAGAAAAAACAGTAGGCACCAACAATGGGAATTTGTAAAAGCAATCACATTTTCTTTTAAATTGAAATTTTATTCCCAACAATTTTTTTGTTTGAAATTTTTGTAACTCGTTTGTAAATTGTTATCTTTCATATAAAAATTGTTTAAAAATAAAAATTCAAAGTTACAAAAAATAAAATATATTTTTTTTTGGATTTACAAATTTATTTGTTGGTGCCTTTTTAAAAAGTTTTTTTTTGTATTTACAAATTTGGTATGAGAAAGGTGTTTAAAAATTTAATTAGAATTTTGTAAATTCGTTATGCGAATAGTTTTTATTACATTTTTTAAAAAATGTTGTTGCTTTAGAAGTATTTTTATACGTTTCCCGGTTTAGGCTCAAAATAAAATTTGTTGATTTCAACAAATTATTTTGTTAAAATTTTAAAAAAATTCTTTTGTTAAAATTTAAAAAAAAAATTCTTTTATTAAAATCAACAAATTTTATTTTGAGCCAAAAAACAGGAAACATATAAAAATACTTCGAAAGAAACAACATTTTTAAAAAATGTAATAAAAACTATTTTTTGTTGAAATCAAATACCAAATGGCCAAATTTCTTAAGTTTTCATTCATTCATAATCAAAGAGGTTAGAAAATAAATAGAATGCAATCCTCTCTTTTACTAGGAAACAATTTATAAAATGTGACTGCAGATAGGAAACAGACATTTTTTCGCAACTTTTAATTGATAAGTGGCTATTTTTTATTGTTACTATTAATAGTTTTCGTCATATTTATTATAAGATAAACATAAAATTGATAAACTAAACTTTGGTTTTCCTTAAAAATTACTATAGTTTCCTGCTTGCAGGCACAAGCTGTTAATATAGGGTGATAATTTGGCATAATTCGACATTTTACAATTTTTTTTTCACCCTAACCCAGAAAAAAAAAAAATTGCAAGTAGTGCTTTACAAATTATTTCTTTCAATGCCTCACAAGTATCCGTTAGTGTATTTTTACTGCTTTTTTAGAAGTTATTCTGAACAACTTCAAAAAATCACTTCTTTCATTGCTTCTCAAGTATCCGTTATTACATTTTTAAAGCTTTTTGAGAATTACTTTTGAACCACATCCAAAAAATCACTTAAGTATTGCTTCTAAAGAGTAATTGCTCTAAAAGTGGTCGTAAAAAGTGATTTTGGTATCATTTGGCATTTCCAAACAGATGGTCCCGGGTTCGATTCCCAGCGGGACCAATATTTTTTTATTTTCTTTTTATTCTATTAATTTTTTTTTTTAATATTTATAATTAATTTGTTTAAATTCAATATTTTTTTAATTTTTAAAAATATGTATATATATAAAAAAATTGTGAGAAATTGATTTATATGAACCTGTAAAAATAGTACTAAAACCAATATTGAATTAGAGTGCACCTTTTACATTTGTTTAATAAGTACTTTTATTGAAGAGAATAAGGAACAATATATTATATTTTTTAATTTTATTTTTAGCGAGTAGTCTGTAAGGATCATTGTTATCCATAGACTTTATAAAAATAAAAAATTAAATGAAATATCTCGCATTAACAAAGTGGTGTTTTTATGCCAGTCAACTTTCATATCAAAGAATAGCTCAGCGGTAGAGCGCTAGACTAGCAATCGTGAGGTTGCAAGTTCGAACTTGGTGGCGGCAATAAAAAAACTTTTGTAAAATAAAAAAAATATATTTTTTTTTTGTAAAGAATTTTTTTTTAACTTTTAATTGGTGAAAAAGAGCTTCCTTTGCACTCATTCAAAAAGTACTGAAAATATGTTGAAGTGGGAGTACTCCTCTCCTATGACAACTCAATGTTAAAATCTTTAGTGTTTATGTTAAAAAAGAAGTACATCGAAATCATCAATTGTAGTGCTTTTTCTACTGCTTCGGCATCTCTTTTTTTGCTGGGAAGTTAAGCATTATAATATTGGATTTGTTGGATTTTCATAATTATTTTTAAAATTAAAATTATTAAGTGTCCATGAAAAAGCGTACTTTAGGAGAAACAATAAATCTGTTTATTGTAGCAGGAGAGTTCACTATTTGTATTCAACTCAATTATTTAAATTTAAACATAAATAAACTTTTGAATATATGGGCAAATCTACGAAACAGGTCGATTTCAGATTTTAAAAATGAAAAATTTCAAATTAGTGGCAAACATTTTTTTTTCTAGATTAACTTATTTAAAATACATTAAAAAGAAGTAATCTGTTCGCGTGAATAAATTTTTTTTAGTGCTTAAAAAGTTATGAACAAAAAACCGCACACACTTTCGGTAGTAAATATTTTTAAATTTTTTGATTTTTCGGGCATGCGACCAACCATTTTCAAGTAACTTTTCCGTACTGAGTCCGAATTTGGTTTCCAAATTTTTCCAGCACATCTGGTTTTTGAGCAAATTGCGGTCAAAGTTACCAAACACCTTTTTTGGATATTTTTGAGTTGTTTTTACACACTTTTACCTCGATTTAATGAAAGGAGATGACACAAATTTTTCAATAATCACGTTAATTTTATTCGAAAATGCATAGTTGCGCTATATTTAAATTATTGATTATAGGTAATATTGTTTTTTTGATTTTTCCGTCCGTCCGTCTGTCTCTCCATGTATTCTTGTGCGCACGCTACAGGTCGCAAATATTAAGATTTTTTGATAAAATTTGGTAGACCGTTTTATATCGGCCCAATTGACTCTGAGGGTGCTTGACCGTTCTACTTACATATGTGTCCATAAATCTTTCTCCTGGGAAATGTCGCACGTACGGAAGATTGTCGGCACAGTGCAAGTTAAACTTGCAATCATCAGACCATATAACGTTTCACCGTTGGTCGAGAGTCCAATTGCGGTGCATTTTGGCACACTACCACCGTTTAGCTCTCATTTTTTGTGTCAGGAGGGTTTTTTTTCTGGTCTACTGCAACAAAGTCCGAATTCCCGGAGTCGTCTGCGAACCGTTTCCACACTAATACTTGGTGGTCTTTTCGAGATCTCTTCTTATATCGACGGCACTTTCAAAGCAATTCTTCAGGCTCATTCGGTGTATAACGGTATCTGTTCGATCAGATGTCTTTCTCCTAGTTTTTTTTTTCCTACTGCTGCTCTCTAATCGGTCATCCTGGTACTTTTTTTCCAGCAAATTTATCACGGTTGGATGACTTCAGCCTATCCGTCTTGCAATTTCGCGGCAAGCTACTCCTTCTCCCTCCAATGTAAAAATAATGACCTTTTGGTCTCAAGTCAACCGCTTATATTTTGGACTCATTTTTGAGATCTATCTGTTTAATATGCCACTACTAATTTATAAATGATTTTTTTTCACAATATTCCGTACTTATTTTTAGTTTGAAGTTTCTTGCACAGATAAATTGATATAATTCCGATACAGCAAAATATACCGTTATAATTTGTATTTAAACAAGCGTTTGTCAAACAAAATTCAGCGGTAAGATGTGCGTGACCACAGGTTTATATGGAATATGGAAAATTTTAGAGTTGCTTTTATATTTTCATTCATAATTTTTGAACGTCTGGATCAAATATGCCCATTTCCAATACCAAATAGCTTAAGGAAACGGACAAATATTTTGACTAAAAATTAACAGTCTAGCACAACTATTTTGGGCGTGATCGTGATTTCAATAGACAGACAGACGTACACGGCTATATCGGTTTCGCTATTGATAACGATCAAGAATATGTATTTTTTTATGTCCCAGATTTTTTTAGATGAGTTACAAACGGAATGACCAACTGAAATATACCATATATACCCTCCTGCACAGTGGGATCGAGAGTATAATAAAATAGGATGGGCACGGATTTGTCACCGAGGGCCATATTGTGTTTTTTCAAAAATTATACAGGGCCGCACCATACCATAAAAAAGAAAATAGAAATCTTGCAGTTAAACGAAAGCGGAAGGAACTAATGATTGTTTTTTTTTTTATTTCTGTATAACAAAAAAAAAAAAACGGTTTTAAAATCCATCTATTCCAAAACTGAGTTGGTATTTTTGAATTGCGTAAGTAGAATTAAACAATATTGGAACAATGTTTTTTATAGTTTTTGTATATATTGAGATATAAGAGACTGAAAATTATTCCGACAAAAACATGTATAAAAATTCCTGGATTCGAATAATATTCCTAAATAAATTAAGTTGCGCACAGAAAAAAAATCCCGCTCCTTTAAAGGGACACTATGCACTAAAAGGTTAATTTAAACGATGTTACAAACTTAAAGATTTAGTCTATATTTTGAGACCTTTTGATAATTTAAACGCCGACTTTTTCTTTCACACAGACCAATGCGGTGCAGTATTATAGTCAGCACTAAGTACGAATTTGAATAAATTTTTACTTGAGTAATAAATTTTCAAACATAATTTCTCACTAAAGTAAAATTTAAGTCCAAACTCGTGCTTTGTGTTGACTATAAAACTCGCCGACTCAACAAAAAGTCTATAATGGTTACTGTCAATTTTGATGTTATCACTGGAAATTTAACTATTTTGCGCAATTCGGTATATTTTGCTAATTTTAGCAACGTTAGTAGAGAAAATTAGTAACCGTTACTAAATTTTAATAAAATTATTGTAAACTGTAATTATAGTCAGAACTAAGATCGATTTTTGTCTTAAATAACAAACTTCTAACTAAAATGGCCCTAAGGGTAAGATCGATTGTTCTTTAAATATCTTTAAGTAAGCAATTTTCAAATCGATCTGAGTTCCGACTATAAAATTGGCCCTAATTTTTTATCTAAAAAATGTTCGAAAAAACCTACTTAAAAAAAATTGCGAAATATTGTATTTAAACAAAAAAAGTGTTTTTAAATATGTAAAAAATCGAAATTTGAATTTCAACAAGGGCCGCATTTGCCCACCGTTGACATATAAGATTCGAAACTAACGTTTTTTAGAGTTTTTGCAAATATTTCACACATTTTCATAAATTCCAGGTTTATTTTTAACACCAGCTTTAAAAGGAAATACAATATAGAATTCTGAACTTATTCAAAACTTAAGTCAGAAGGAATTTTGAAAATATGAAAAGCGGTTTCAAAAACGGCGCTGTTTAAAAATAAGTTGCCGTATGAAAAATCTAAGATAATTTTCCCGAATATGATCGATTTTTATATATTTCCCATGGGTTTAGAGAATTAATGTAGCCATATTTGAGTTCAGCACAGTCGACTTATTAAAACAGCGGTCGACTCTTACTTATTCCTCCCTCGGCAAAAATCGCAACTTTTTCGACACCCTTCTTTATTTGACTAAAATTTAAAAATAGGAAGACAAAAGAAAAAACCTTAAGTGGCAGCCAAATTTTAACTTGTGTTTGTGAGAAAAAGGCTTTTAAAGTTAATTTTTAGCTAAGGAAATACACCCACAAAACAGATTAGATTTTGACAATCCAGCTTGTTACCAATGGAATGGTTCAATTGCATCAAATTAATTTTCGGTTGCGACTACTGAATTGTACTTGATACAACAGGAAATCCGCTCTAACAGTCAAATTAATCTTGTATTGGTTTTCTGTTGTCAAAAAGCAAAGTTCGGTTATCGGTTAAGTGGCATTTGTTATATTAATTAGCCCTAATATATCGTTGAATTACACCGAATTGTGGAAAACTTAACACAACATATAAATATACCATAGAAAACCGAATTTTAATGTGGCGCCGATTTTCAATGAAATCCAATATCCTCCATTGAAAAAACGACTAATTTTTATTACGATAGTTTTTTAAATGGCCCAGTTATTTAAATGTGCCTTTAAAATAAAATGTGAGTTTGTTGATATTGGAAAAGGGCGAAGGTTTTAATTTCTACTGAATACACAACGTGTACAATGTACATACCTATATACACGTATATTTAACGAATACAAATTTACATGCATGTTCTGAATACCTGCACTTCACCAATTTTTACTAGCAATACTTGTTTATACCCTACACCACTGTGTCGCACAAGGTATATAGAGTTTATTCTGATGTTTGTAGCTACCAGAAATAATGGGCGTGGACCTATCCAGTTGTATACCGATCGACTCTGAAGCACTTGTTGAGATGATTTAGCTATGTCCGTCCGTTTGTCCATATAAACTGAACAACCATTTTAATCAAACAACAATTCGCAATTCTGAAGATAATTGGACCTGTTATATAAGTTTTCAGTGCCACTGGCAAACCCCAATTGAAAATGATTTAAATCGGTCTATGTAGCCAATGAAATGGTACTACCAAATCAGTGCAATTTATAGCAGTTTCCTGCACGCGATTTATATAATTTTATTCATTATTTACATAATTGCTAATTCTGGACAAAAAACCCGTGTCCAACTTTGGCTCAGTTTCAAAGGAATTAAATATGCTAAAAATCCCAAACGTATTTAACAAATTGTGAAAAATAATCCGCTGCAGGCATGTCCCTATCCGGATTTCATTCTTGCCTAAGGAAATCGTCAGGGGACAACGTTTTTAGAATTTCTGGAAATACTTGTTAAGTTAAATTACAAACTCAATGAGAATTTTTTGTTCTCGTCTAGGAGCGTTATTAAACATTTAAAATATCAAAGAAAAAACAACAACAGAAAATTTTCCACAATTTGCTTTGTCATCTTCCAATGTACTACTCTGTTTTTTTGACAGATCTAGCAATGTAGTGACATCCATTCATGTAGAAACAACAATAGAGAACAATGTTTTCTAAAGTGTCAGTAACATTTAAATTTGCACAAGCACTTGCATTTTAGTTTTTTTATTTTATTTTATCGGGATATACATTAATTGCATCAAAGGAATTAAATATGCTAAAAATCGCAAACGTATTTAACAAATTCATCGGGTTCTTTTCTTACAGCATTTTAAGTGCTGAAAAGTTCGAAAATATTATTGTCCTTTCCTTTTTTCGTACCAGTTAGGAAAGTAGAACTAACATTTAAGTGCCTGAACTGGCTAAAAAGTGATAATTTTGACACGCAAAACTTCAAGATCCCAAAAAAAATCAGAAAAATGCACGACCGCCATTTCAGATTTTTGTCGGAAGCTGTCGTGTCATTAATTACTCAAGATACTTATTAGAAAATTAGAGTATCTGGCCTAATAGACAGAACACATACTTATACATATATATTCCATATAGGAATGGATTTGGGCTTCGGACTACAAGTCATATTTCTAAGAATAATTAGATGAAATATGGTACATAAGTTTGTTTTTCTCGAGAAATTAGGTATATAAGAGTATAGTTCCCCTATTGAATATAATTAATATCGAACCATGTTTTGATCTAGTCGTCTTTTAAAGATTCTATCTGAGCTGACATGTATTAAGCTTATAATTTTATTCACTGTTCAGATAATGCTTCACTCAAATAAAAAAGTCTGTAAAAGTTACAGAAAAAACTGTAATATTACAGAAAAATTAACTAATATTAGGCCAGCAGACCGATTAGCTAATTTTAGCAAAATGTGTCTGTAATTATTAGTAAAGTCAAAGTTGTGGAAAAAATTTGTAATAGTTACTAAAATTTAGTATAATTTTAGTATATTCATAATGGAAATCAATTTGCTAAAATTAGCCAAATTTCTTACTAAATATTAGTGAAATTCATTTAGAAGTAAAAATTAGTAATTTTACTATATATTAGTAAAATTTCTGTAAATTTAAAATGGAAATAAAATAGTACTTATACTAAATATTAGTATGCATACTGTATTTTATTTCCAAAAAATCTAAAATAAAATCCATAAAAAATGCTTACGAATAGTAAAATTTATTTCTTTTTAGTTATAAAATGAAATGTAATTTTAAATACGATTTAATTATAAGTAAAGTTTTAAAATTTAAATAACTTTTAGATGAATGATATATTGAATGTATGTATATAAAAAGATAAAAAGATTTATTATAAATATATGTACTAAATAATAGGCTTTTGAGATCAATATCAAATTGATATTCTCATTTAAATTAATTTTTGGAGTATTAATATGTATAAGTATTTAAAAGAAAGTCACACATTCATTTAATGCAAATTTTTATAAGTATTCACTTTTAAAAGTATAAAAAAATGCCAACATTTATTCCAAATTAATGTAGGTACATTTTATTATTTATCTATTACGCTCGGTTTCATATTTAAAGTTAACTTGAACTTAACGATATTGAAATATAAAATGTAAAAAATTGTATACGAAATAACAAATTAAATAACTAATGCTTAACTCAAAAACCTTCAGTATGAAAACCACCGTGTAGGTTTTTGAGTTTACTTTTATTAATCCATAATTTTTTGTTGTTTCGTACACAAATTTCTTGGCATTTTCTTTTGTTTAATAGTGAAGTTAAAGACTTCAGTATGAAACTCAGCTGTAAAGATTATAATTAGAAATTAAGAGTTTCAAAGTTAACAAAAGTAGGCAATTGTTATTTCCTTTAATTAATAAATTGATGCGAAAACAGCGAAAAATAACATGTCTTAAACGACTTAAAATGTGAAATTATCAAATTAACTAACATAGGAGTAAAATTTATAAATTTTTCTATTCATTTATATTTTTTAAATAAGTTGTCAGGCTAAGGATTGATGTTGATAACTTGTCTTTAGGAAAATTGATTCCAAAAAAATGTGATTGAAGAGCCATACATGTTTACATTCAATCGGATATTTAAAATGAAAAACTACAGAAATATTAAAAAGACATGTCAAAGCGCCCCTAAAATACTTTCTAGTTTATAAGTAACAGTGTCAAATTTTACAAAAATATATTTATAAACTGCGTGCTATTAAATCATTGATACCATTACCACGATCGCCGTATTCGCCTCCACGCTTAAAGGATACCGACACTTTATTCTTCCAAGCTTCACGTGGGCTACAAAACTGTAGATAAAAAAATAGAAGTTAATTTTTGCTACATATAAATTAATATTAAGACAATAAACTTACTAAAAATGCACACATAAATTCACTAACAGCTTGAACCTTTGTACCCACTGTAAATATCTCATGAATAATATCTTCCAAACAAATAATGGGTGATTTTTTGCCATTGATACGAGCAAAACCTTTTTAAATACCAATTCACGTATGGTACCAATATTGGGATAACCATATGTAATTGTAAAATTATGTATCACTTTTCCATAATTTTATGGTTTTGTCATTTTCCAAAGCCGCCGAAGCAATAATATTCTCTGTTGGATGACAAGCAGTATACAACACAGTGTCGGTGTGACCCTGTCATTTCTGGACCACCTCTTTCGATTGTAGATTCCAGATGTAAACCATATTAACTGCCGGAAACAACCCACAAAAAAATATTACAAACATTTAAAACAAATTTATAGATAAAAAAAATTCTTGCCTTAAACTAACATTTCCTCCAGTTACTGAAAAATTTGTAAAAATACAATATTTTTCATTTTTATGTCCAGTGTAGGTTTTTAAACATTTTCCTTTTGAATAGTCCCATAATTTCAAAGTATTATCCAAAGTAGCCGCCAATATATACTTGCCATAATCTATTAAAGTCTTCAAACACTGACCACTGGCTGTATCCCAAATACGACATAAGCCAACATAGCTAGAAGAGACAATTAACGAACCATCACGATTAAAATGAACGGCCGAGACAGGTCAATTCATAAAATTTCGAAATTATTTCTTTTCCCACTTCTGGTACTCACATGAACTCGCCAACCATTCCCCATTGGGTGAAAACAGCTGATACTGCCTTAGTATGACCAGCCCAAGTAAACTTTAAAGTATAATTGGGTTTTACAGATAAAGACGATTTATTTGAAGATGAGGATGTTGTTCCGGTCGAAGATGATGTTTGAAGAGTATTAGGACCACTGGGTGCGGTGGGCATATGTTGTGGAGCAAGTACCCCAGGATGACCACCATGTACTGGTCCAATATGTACCATTGTTATTGATTTTTACAAGTTATTATTTTAATTCACTTTATTTTTTTAACTATCAAAACACTACCGAATGTTTTTGTTGAAAAACCTCGTGCTTAGAGTTGTGTCGTTCATGAACGAACTAGTTCATTTGAACGGTTCAGTTCATTGAACGATATGACATCGTTCACCATTATTCGTTCTTTTCGTTCAATCGTTCATTTCGTTCAATCGTTTATTTCGTTATTTTTTTTTAGTCATAGAAAATTTGTATCTCTTTATTATTAATTTTATTACAGAATTTAATGTTTTTCTTAACAATTTAAAATTTTTAATAAAATTGTAATTTTCTGACGCTATTAGTCTATGCACAATAAAATTAATACAAACATCATATCGCTGACATGCAATCGGCTCTTGCAGTGATGCCAGAAATCAAATGTCACTTTTAGTTTTCATTTTAATTTTGTAATAGAATAACAACAAAAAATTTGGTAAAAAAGATTGGAAAAGTGTTTAGTTTTTTTATTATTTGTCGGTAAATATTAATGTTTCATAAAATTTGTTGTTTTTCGAAAAAAAAATCTATGATATTTCTTATCCATGAAATGGTCAAGTGTTCTCCTTTGCAATTGATATCATTTTGACGTTTAGCTGCAATCGTTTTGACATTTCATATCATATAATTTATTGCATTTGAGGACACCGGGTTAGCACGCGTGCAATTTACAGTTGTTTATATTATATATGTTTAAAGGAAAACTGGTCAATATTTTGTTACAATTTATATTTAAGGATTTTTTTCTTAATTGTCTATAAATTTTTATATTCATTTATAAAATTAATGCAGTTTTCATTATTTGTAATTGTCACCATAAAGCGCAATTACAATAGCACCTCCCAGTACGACTGCTGTTAATGAACTAAAACAGCAAAAACAGTAACATCGATACACACGATGGAAAATTGAGTTAGGAAACACAAAATATCAAAAAATTTTGATAACACGAATGTCAACACGATACATTAGCGGCCATATAGACTTCCAAGTATGCTGTACAGCATGCTGGCCGGCTGTATGAATTTGACCATGTAATGTCTAATTTGACGGTTTGTGCAGCATGTTATCGAAAAACAAAATTTTTTGATTTTTCGGCAAGTTTGACAAACACGCTTTACCGTATATTGAAAAAAATCATCAAACATTGGAGAATTTTACATTTTTAATAAGTTATTTTGTGACAAGAAAGGGATAACGTTAATAAATAAACTAGGGATGTGCGATTAATTGATTAATCAAACAGTATGATTAATCAGAACTTTGATTAGTCAATTAATTTATTAGTTGAAAACTTGATTAATCAGAATTATGATTAATCGATTAATTTGAATTTTGATTAATCGAAACTTGAATAATTTCAATTAATATTTAAAATAGAAAAATACGGAAATTTTATCCTTGTTTTATGGCGATACTTTATATAGCTCCAAATAAAGAGAATAACAAAGGTTGTTTGCTCACTGGTCAGACTTGACCAACTCCGTTCCTAAATTTAAAGTCTCTATTTTGAACTGGCGTTAAAAAGCGTCGTCAATGGAGAAAAACAAGATATTATTCAATTATTCATAAATTTGATTAATCAAAATCATGATTAATCAATCATTATTTTGAATAATCGAAATAACTGATTAATCGATTAATTATGTTTTTGATTAATCAAAATTATTGAATAATCGATTTGTTTAGGGCTTGCCTAAATTATTAAAACACGGTCCTTTGATTTTAAGTTAGTTTTAAGTTTTATTGTAATTTAAATTTTAATCTTAAGTTTTATTTAGTTTTTAATTTATAATTGTTAGTTGTAATTTTTATTGTATTTGATGATTGTAATTTTGTTTTTGTTATAATGTGCCACTGTTTTTTCCACTGTTCACTGTAATATGTTTCTTTATTTTGTGTGTTTTTTGTTCAATTGTTAAAGTTAGAGTGTTTTTAAAATAATTTGGTTTACGTATTGATGCTTTGGAATGCATCAATACGCATTCTTCTTAACAACAATAACAATATGTAAAAGCAAATTCAGCTAAACCGTTGATTACAGTGCAGTTGATTAGTTTAGTGGCACACTAATGGGCATTAGTTTAGGGGCATCTCTAAACATTCTCCCCCCCATGATTGGTGCAATGGTGATGTCATCTTTTGGGTTTACAAGTTGAAGCATTTGATTGTTCTGAGTTTCTTGGGGCTTCTTTTGTAGACATCATTCCTTTTAGATTTGTGATGAAGGCTTCGAAGAAGGTCATGTTAGTTTGTGTATAACACGACTATTTTTGTAATAGGTCTAGTGCATATTCCATTAGCTGTTCGTATGTCAACTACTCGACTGTTTTGATCGGGTCCTAAGTAGGTTTTAACAATACGGCCTAATTTCCATTCGTTGGGTGGAAGATTATTGTCTTTGATGACGACCAGATCATTGACTTTAACGTTTTCTCGTTGATTTTTCCATTTATATCTGCGATGAAGTTCAGTTAAATATTCAGATTTCCATCTTTGGCAAAAAGATTGATAGATGACCTTGATGCGTTTCCAGCGGTTGATTAACGTCAAATTTTCAGTGCATAATTCAGGTTCAGCTGGGGTCATTAATGGAGCGCCAATGAGAAAGTGTCCAGGGGTCAATGGAGATAGGTCATTAGGGTCATCGCTAGCAGGACTTAAAGGTCTAGAGTTTAAACAGGACTCAATTCGAGTCAAAATTGTAGACAGCTCTTCAAAAGTAAATTTCATATTGGGAATCATTTTTCTTAAATGGGTTTTGAACGATTTTACGCCTGCCTCCCAAAGTCCGCCCATGTGAGGGGCACCGGGAGGAATAAATTTCCAGTCAAGATTTTGATGGCTATAATGATGAATCACCTGGGTTTTCAGATTTTTTATAAACTCTAGGCGGTCTTTTTTGATAAGTTCTGCTGCACCAACGAAATTTGTTCCATTGTCGGAATAGACTAGAGCTGGGCATCCACGTCTTCCAATAAAACGTGCAAATGCGGCTAAAAACGCTTGAGAAGACAGATCACTTACTGCTTCGAGATGTACGGCTTTTGTAGTAAAACACACGAAAATGCAGACGTATCCCTTTGTGATGAGACATGCTCGGCCAGTGAAATTTCGTATGTCAAAGGGGCCTGCATAATCTACTCCCGTAGTTTCGAAAGGGCGGGAGATATTCGTTCTTTCCGGCGGCAATGAAGCCATGATTTGATTTTGTGTCTGTTTTTTGTATAAGACACAAGTTTTGCAATTGTGTATCACACTTTTAACTAGGGGCCTCAATCTAAATATCCAGAATTCAGTTCTTAGAACTCGAATCATGAGTTGATTTCCACCATGTAACGTAATTTTATGGGTAAATTCGGTAATCAATCGAGTGAATTTAGAGTTATGAGGCAGCAAAATTGGATGACGTTCGTTATACGTTAGGGCTGGCGATTGAACAAGACGCCCATTTGCTCGAATGATACCTTGTCCATCTATGAACGGATTTAGGGTCAAAAGGCTGCTGCTGGATGAAATTTTGACTTTTTGTGATAACTTTTGATAGTCATCTGAAAAACAATGCTTCTGAGTCAAAATTATAAGGCGATTTTTGACCTCTCTAATTTCATCCGGTGTGATGTCTATCGAGGAAATTCGAAGCTGAGACCGATTTGCGCCCGTATTTCGCCATAATCGTAAAACGTATGCGATTACCCTATAAGCACGGGGTAGTGATGAAAAGCGTACCAGTGGGTCTTCATAAACGGTGTTTATTAAAACTTTTGTAGGTTTTGCTTCAACTTTTGTATCTGTCGGAGAAATTGGTATGGGCCATTGATTTTTTTGTAATTTTAACCAGGGAGGTCCAAACCACCATAAGTTATGGGTTTCCAATTCTTTTGGTGTACACCCGCGGCTAGCGACATCTGCTGGATTTTCTTTGGATTCGACATGTTGCCAATTTTGAGTTCCAACTTTTTCCGATATTTCAGAAACTCGATTTCCCACAAATGTATTCCACGAACAAGGCGGTTTATTTAACCAGGCGAGTACAATTGTAGAGTCAGTCCAAAAAAAGGCATTAAAATTTTGTACCTGAAGATTTGGTAAGATTCCAAAGGTTAAATTTGCTAACAATAGGGCTCCACATAGCTCTAAACGGGGTAAAGATACTTTCTTGATAGGGGCAACACGGGTTTTGGCAGCCAAAAGAAAAGTGCGAACGGAGTTTTGAAGTTGAATTCTGATGTATAATGTTGCAGAATAAGCTTTTTCTGAGGCGTCGCAAAATCCATGGATCTCCACGTCACAAGAGGGGCTATAGTGAATCCAACGTGGTATCTTCAGGGTATTGATTAAAGGACAATTTTGTACGAATTTTTGCCATTTCATGTAGGTGAGAGTTTTCAAGATGTCATCCCAGTCGATTTTATCTAACCAAATTTGTTGCATGATTAATTTGGCATCGACAATGATTGGGGCCAGCCATCCGCATGGGTCAAAGAATTTTGCAATTGTTGATAACACTTCGCGTTTAGTGTACGATTGTTTTATTTCGACTTCTGGGGCTGTGAAAGTGAAAGAGTCTGAAGAAATGTTCCACTTTATCCCAAGGGTCTTTGTTCCAGCATTTTCGGATAAGTTTAACCAATCAAGAGGTAATAGTGTCTCGTTTGGCAAATCCTGGATGACTCGTGGGTCGTTTGAAGTCCATTTCATCAGGTCAAAACCGGCAGATTTTAGAACACTAGATAGTTCTTTTCGGGATTCAATGGCATCGTTTAAAGTGTGCCCTCCGGCTAAGACGTCATCTACGTACATATTTTGCTTTAAAATATGTGATGCTAAGGGGTGTGTATGTTTGAAATCTTCTGCTATTTGGAGCAGCGTTCTAATGGCCAGGAACGGGGCACAATTAACTCCAAACGTCACTGTTAGGAGTTCAAAATCTTCAATTGGATCATTTGGAGATTTCCTAAATAATATCCTTTGATATTTGGTTTGAGTGGGGTGAACTAGTATTTGCCGATACATTTTTGTGATGTCGGCATTGAAGACAAATCGGAAGAATCTCCACTTCAGTATTTGGAGCACTAGGTCCTGTTGAAGTATGGGTCCTGGATGTAAAATGTCGTTCAAACTTCTCTTATTTGAAGACGGGCTGGAGGCGTTGAAAACTACTCTAAGTTTTGTGGTTAGCCTATCAGGTTTTATTACTGCGTGATGCGGCAGGTAATAATTTGGGGTACTATTTATATCCAGGGGAGAAACTTTCCGCATATGTCCCAGCTCAAGGTATTCCAAAATTACCTGATCATACTGTTTCTTAATGTCAGGCTTTTGGCTAAGAATCCGTTCCATTCTTAAAAATTGGGCCATGGCGATATTTCTTGAATTCCCTAACTCTTTATCATTTTTAAAGGGCAGGGTAACTAAGTATCTTCCATTTTGGATTCTACGGGTTGTAGATTGGAAGTTATTTTCGCATAATGTGTCCTCTTCTGACCTCAAAATCTTTTTTGGGGTTTCCTCCACCTCCCAAAAGCGTGTGAGAATTTGGTCAAGGGACTTTGTATTGACTAGCGATGTAGCACTCGTTAATTGAGTCGATGTATTTGCTGGTCCCCCTACTACCCAGCCAAATACTGTTTTTTGCGCCAAAAGCGATCCGACATTGCGCATAGGTGTTTTGCCGCAAAATATAAATGGGCCTATATCGAGGCCGATTACTAAGTCAACAGGCCGACTCTGAGAGAAATGAGGGTCTGCAAGTTCTAATTCTGCAGTCTCACTAAGTTGTGGAGGAATCAATGATTGTGTTGGCAAAAGTAGAGTCATGTTCTTTACTACTTGTGCCCAGACCTCTAACTTGAAATTAGGGTCAATTCTGGAGCAGAGGTTAAGCAAACAGGCTTTTGTAGAAGTACCCGAACCATCAGTCATACCGCTAAACTGAATTGGGTTGTGTGTCGAAGGTAACTTCAATCTGTTTCTTAACTTGTCTGATATGAATGTCGTTTGTGATCCAGGGTCGATGATCGCTCTTGCCTGGTATCTTTCGCCTCTAGTTTCGATTTCTACTATTGCAGTGAACAGTAAAGTTTCAATATTGCTTGGGGGTTTTGCACGAAGGGTCAGTGTTGTAGTCGTGGGGATTGCAAAATTTGAAGCGGACTGTAAGTTATAAGAGAGGGCTGCGGCGCTTGTGCTTGGACGCACCGTACCGTTGTCGTAAATCGGGGCTGTAGATTGTGGTTCTGTCCCTTTGTGCAACAAAGTATTATGTTTTTGACGACAGATTCTACAACTGTATTTGCTTTTGCAATCTTTTGCGCTGTGACTAACACCAAGACAATTGTAACAAGCATTTGTGACCCTTACGATTTGAATTTTGTCATTTACATTTCTTCCCAAAAATTTTGGGCAATTTCTTAAGGCATGCGACTCTTTACAATGTGGGCAAGTGAGGTTAGGGTCATTTCGTGAGCCCTTGTTTGGTTTCGCATTATTCTTTGGTCTTGACCCGTTTTCAATTTGTGCTGTATTTATTTGTAATGAGTGAGTTTTCTTTGCCCTGTTAAAAGATTTGTCCTCAGATTGAGATTGTACACCTGGTAATTTTGTAGCCTTAATATTGACACTTGAATGAAGTGTCTTAAATTTCTTTGTTAAAAATTTGTCAAATTGGGTCCACGTTGGAATCTCCGCACAGTCCTCAAGAGAATTTTCAAATTCTTCTACAAATGGTCGCGGCAGTTTAATTTGGCAAATGAAAACCATAATTGGGTCCCAACAACAATAACTAATGTCTAAAGTTCGAAGGGTCTCTAACACCCCATTAGCAGCGCTTTGTAGTTTCTGAACAGATGCAGCGGAGTCCATTGAAACGTTTGGAAGATCAAAAAGAATTCGAAGTTGTGCATTAACTTGTTCTCTTTTATTATCGAATCTATTCAATAATCTTTCCCACGCGATATCGAAGCCTGCATTGGTCATAGGGACGTTTCCTAGAACTGTGGAAGCGTCGCCACCAATTTTCTGTTTTAGGTAGATAAGTTTTTCCACCTTCCCCATTTTTTCACTCCTTATGCATATAGCAGTGAAGAGATCTCTGAAAGTGGGCCATTTTGTGGGGTCACCAAGGAATGGGTCCATATCGCATACGGGCAATCTCATATAAGAGACAGAATTATTATCTAATCTGGGAGATTCGTTGACCGATTGTTTTTCTGAGTTGTTTCCTGTTACGTTTGTGTCTGACAGTGCTTGAATTTCAGCATTTATGGAAGCAGCACAACTTTTATATGCAGTGAGGGCCTTTTTGTACCGATTCCGGAGTTTAGTTTTGTCAATTGGTTTTTCGTCTGGTCCCTGCTTTAAGTCCCGGCACTCTTCATAAGTTCTTTTGACTTGGGTCCAAAGAGAGTCGAGTTCGACGCGAAGAATTTCTAGAGCGTGAATATTATCTTCGGCCCCGGTCTCAGAATGAAAGCTTTCAAAATCCAGCAAGTCATTTGTGCAGTTAACGAATTTATCAAGAGGCATTTTGAATTCAATAGGACGAAAAACGTAAGGTCAAACGAAAAAGGATGTTAAACTTGAATCAAAAAGGTGAATACTTTCAATAAAAAGATATTTTTTGTCAAAAAGAATGTTGATAAAAGTCGGCAAAATTTTAATTATCAGCAACTAATTAATTTATATGGGTCAAAAAAGTACCTGCTAGCGATAAAATGAGATCTTATAACAAATTGGGTCAAAATTTAAAATCCCGATTTGTTATTATAAATGTCCCCGGAAAATTGACAAAATGTCGACAAGCGGCAACTCTATTTTTTATTTCAACAAAAGCAGTAGCAACAAGTCGGTTAGTAACACTAACAAGAAACAAGCAAGTTTTTTTCTTTTATTTTCGAGGAATGTATGCTGTATTGAAAGAACTGTATTCGTTTGTTCTTCTCCCCTTGTTATTTTCAGTACAATGTATTTTTCTTGTTTACTTACTTGCTTTGTTGACGATGACGTTGTTTTCTGTTGTGGCTCTGTTGCAGTCGCTGTCGATGATGCTGCTGATCTGTTTTACGTTGTGTTTTGTTGCAGCTGGCCTGATATTGTCGCTGTTTTTCACTACACTTTTTTGTTGTTGTTGTTTTTTAAATTTTTTGTTGTTCACCAAGGGCAAATTAAGGTGACCTCTTAGCAAAGGTTTAAAAGGCTTAATTTGTTACACAAATATGTAGGTCAGTTTTTTTTGTTTTTAAAGTTATAAATTTTTTTTTTAAATTTTAATTTAATTTTTTCCCATACACTATTACACTCACTTTGATAATCACTTTTTACACTCACTTTTACTATCCGGTTCGTGAGGACCAAAATGTTTAGGGCTTGCCTAAATTATTAAAACACGGTCCTTTGATTTTAAGTTAGTTTTAAGTTTTATTGTAATTTAAATTTTAATCTTAAGTTTTATTTAGTTTTTAATTTATAATTGTTAGTTGTAATTTTTATTGTATTTGATGATTGTAATTTTGTTTTTGTTATAATGTGCCACTGTTTTTTCCACTGTTCACTGTAATATGTTTCTTTATTTTGTGTGTTTTTTGTTCAATTGTTAAAGTTAGAGTGTTTTTAAAATAATTTGGTTTACGTATTGATGCTTTGGAATGCATCAATACGCATTCTTCTTAACAACAATAACAATATGTAAAAGCAAATTCAGCTAAACCGTTGATTACAGTGCAGTTGATTAGTTTAGTGGCACACTAATGGGCATTAGTTTAGGGGCATCTCTAAACACGATTAATAGATTAATCAGAATTTTGATTAATCTAGAAGTTTGATTAATCGATTAATCGCACATCCCTAAAATAAACTAAAAAATGCAAAAACAGAAATTCAAAACTGAAATTCCAATAAAAAAATTAATAAAAATAATTTCGTCATTATCATCCGCTGTGTTGATTTTGTGGTTCTGAAGTAAAGTTTTACAGCATGCTTGTCCGTGTATTCCAAAAACCATTTTTTGTTTGTCAAACAAGCTGGACAGCATGCTTGCTCGTATATAGGCCGCTATTGACATAAGCGGACTTTATACGATCAAATACATGGTCAAGCATGCTGTAAAATGTACCTTCAAAAACACAAAATTAACACAGCGGATGATAATGACGAAATTATTTTTTTAATTTTTTTTCTTTGAATTTAATTTTTTTTCTTCTGTTTTTCCATTTTTTAGTTTTTTTATTAACGTTATCCCTTTCTTGTCACAAAATAACTTATTAAAAATGTAAAATTCCCTAATGTTTGATGATATTTTCCATTACACTGTAAAGCGTGTTTGTCAAACCTGCCGAAAAATCAAAAAATTTTGTTTTTCGTCCAACATGTTTGACAAGCTGTCAAATTAGACACTACATGATCAAATTCATACAGCCGTCCAGCATGCTGTACAGCATGCTTGATTTTCTATAGGTCGCTATACACGAAGGGCATTTTGTGACGAATGTTCCTTCGTGTGTAGGCAGCTTTAGAATAGAAAACAATTGTACACCGAAAAAATTTCTCAGTTACTGGCTACTAAATTTTCAACTGAGTCTCAGGTGAAATACCCCTTACTAAATCTCAGTTGTTTAAATTAATTAAAAATAACTAATTTTTCCAAATGACAAAATTAACTGAGATCTCAGTTGCTGGAAACCTAACTATTAGTTAAAATAATTAAATATGAAATTTTAGTAACAAACAACTAAAAGCCAACAAAATTAATAAAAAATTCCTGTAATTATTCAATTTTTATTTCTATTATTGGAATATTTTAAATGAAATTGAATTAATTTTAAACACTCCGTTGTTTGAGCCAATCGACAAAATTCGAGATACATTACATGGATAATTTCTTTCCGATTTTTTTAAGATCTAAAAAGAAATATTGCAAATTTTTATTATGCAAACAAATTTAAATCCCAGCTAATAAATAAGGATCACCTTTCTGGAAAAATCCCTTCAGTTTTATAAATTTATTATTTGAAAATTTAGATGATTTGCTTTTCTTAGTGGCCAAATGTGCGTTTTTTGTCAGATATTAAGTTGAAAAGAAAATTAACTTCAAATTTGTTTTCTATTTATTTTTAAAAATATTTGTCAATTTCAAATACAGGGTAACAGAAAAAAATTGTATTTAGCCAATTTCAGTTAATTAAAATTTTTTCAGTTTTAACTGAGAAATTCTTTAACTGAGTAACTGTACAATTTTATCGGTGTACCATTTACAGTAAAATTCTTTTAAGCTAAACTTGGTTAAAGACGAATTATCGGTTAATACGAACTAATTTGAAAGACGTTTTGGCATAAATTTTCGTATAAAAAAGATCATCTGCTTTATGAAACGCTTCATCATATTTACTGCCGATGATTGATTTATGAAGCAGTTTCATCAATATGATAACTCTTTTTTTCACCGAGTGTACGAATATGGATGATAAAAATACATATTTAAAAAATTGCAAACTAATTTGTATTTATAGCAAAGAAATATTCGAAAAAAGCAAAAAAAAAAAAAACGTGGAAATATAAACATTAAAAAACAACAAAAAAATTTAGAGAACAAATCTATTTTTATTATAAATGGAAAAAAACGCTTAAAAACAACTTGGTTTTCTGGTAATCATATTGCAACAAAAATTTCTATCAGGTTGTGTATATTTTCAAAAAAAAAAAAAAAAAATTAAACTTGCAAAATAAAAAAGATTAGTAATTTTTTTTTGCTAATTTTAGCTAATCGGGTTTCAAAATTTAGTAAAATTAAATTTGTAGATTTAGCAACTCAAATTAGTAAAAAATTCTGTAATTTGTAAAATGAGAATACCAAATTATTTTACTAAAAAACAACTTTATACTAAAAATTAGTATAATACTAGTATAATAAAATTGGAAACCGTTTTACTAATTTTTATACTAACTTTTTTTTTTTAGTGTTGTTTTCAAGGCCAAAATATTTCAAAAATTAATGAAACTTAATCGTACCAATTCGGTAAGTATAACTCGAAGCCTTATCCAGCCAGCTTAACTGTAACGTTTCAAAACCTATTAAAAAAAAAGAAATTCGCTATTGTTAATTTGTATTTATTGTGGAAATTGTCTCACCTAACAATCATTATATAGAACGGTATCCGGATATGTTCCGCTATTGGATAAATATAGATTTTAAGTTTTTAAACATACTTTTATATAATTAAATCTTTCACTATGCGGATCTCGGTCAAAAATACTTGCCTGAGACCTAATTAATTGAAGTTAATTGAAATACTTTTCCTGGAATTTTTGATTCGCTTCCAGGAATTTGACCCAAATCATACTGTGGTATATGGTTTCATATAGTCGGCATGCCCGGCTTTTATTTTTTTACTTGTGTTTTTATTTGTGAACTCAACGTACAAGTTTTGAATACAAATACAATGAAGGTAGTCCACAGAAACTTTAGCTGTAATTGTATGTAGTGAATACATAAAAGGGGAATAACTTTTGAAAAAGTGTATGAAAACGGCTTAATCTATGCCGGACAACCATATCACTTTTTATAGGGCATCAAAAAGAAATTCCGCAGAGCACCTGTTTAAGTTTTAAAAGAAAAAATGTAATATTTTCTCTACAATATATAACTTACAATAAATACTATTACGCTTAACATTGATTTATCAAAAAATGGAATCTAATTCATTATATTGAGAAAATAGGATTAGGTTTTTCTACTTCAGAACATTAAAGGATAAAATGTTTTTCAAAATTGTTAAACCTATAAAAACTAGCGCTCCGTTTTTAGAATTTTGTCAAAAGAAAATAATTTTTTTCAAAATGATCTAAATAAAATTTTTTCTTATTAGTTACACCACTATGTGGTAAAAGGTTCGAAGTTTAGTTATATCCCCAAAAGTAAATAAGCAGAGGGCGGTCAAATAGGACATATCCTTTTCGAAAAAAAATAATAATAACAATAACAATAATATTATATGTATTAATGTATTAAATTTACCTATACTTAGTATTCAGTGCTTATATTATAAAATCTCTGTACCAAGTTAGGTTCAATGAAATCCCGCCAGAACGGCGAGTTCACTCGGAGGCCTTAAATCCAATTGTAACCCCTTTAATTCAAAAATATTATTTTTGCAGTCAACAATTATTAAGTTTCATTAAAGGAATTAAATATGCTAAAATCCCAAACGTATTTAACAAATTGTGAAAAATAATCTGCTGCAGGCATGTCCCTAACCGGATTTCATTCTTGCGTAAGGAAGTCGTCAGGGGACGACGCACAGTGAAGAATGAAACTCGGTGTGCTGTTTCAGAACATGTAAATTAAAAATAATTCGAAGTTTCAGCAAAATCGGTGCAATGACATGACTACCTCCATCCTTAATCTAAAATTTTTAATTTTAGCTACAATTATAAACAGAATAAGGCGAAAATTGGTTACTGCCGGGCAAATTATGTCCGTGGTTAAGTTTGTTTCATTCGGGGCAAGGACATAACTACCTCCCATATATCCGTTTTCCAAAAAACTATATTTGGCTACATTTATGATCAGAATGCACCAAAAACTTAAAATTGTTCCTAAAATAATACTTTTTAGCTCTTTGGCAAATTTTATTTCATTCGGTGTAAGGACATGACTACCTCCCATATATCATTTTTCTCAAAAACTATATTTTGGCCAGATTTAAGATCAGAATTCACTAGAAATTTACAATAGTTTATAAAATTATACTTTTTATCTCTGTGGCAAATTTTGTTTCATTCGGTGCAAGGATATTACTATCTCCCATATATCCTCTTCACCATTCATTATCAATTAAGGGCGCCACAGACGAGCAGTATTATTGCTCAATTTTTACAAGTCTTTTATGGTGGAATGCTATTTTATTTTAGCAAAACCTTCAATATCACACACACATGGTCAAAAGTATTGGTAACTTGCTAAAATTTAGTGAAAACAGTTTTTGAAAAAATAATCAATTTTCATAACATATCCTGGAAAGGAGTCGCTCCCCACTCAAAACCCGAATTATCATTTTTTCAATTTATTATTTTTCTTTAATAATAACTATTATATTACAAAAATAGCTTTTGACATTTCCAAAATGTTTATTTAAAAAAAAAATTGACAAACAAATAAAAAATAAAGTTTTTGCATTTCTATTAAATTTATGGGCATTTCGGTTCTAGGTTAAAGTGGGTTAATGATATCCAGCGAAACCAAAATGCCGTACCTTAATTATTTTAAATATATTTAATGAACAAGTTAAATAAAAAACTAGTGTTTGCAAAAAATTCGAATTTTGTGAATTTTTAATTGATATGCTATTTTCTTTTTCAAAAATGGGCCATTTTCGGCCGCAATTCAGCACGGGTTAAAGTTTTATAAAAAAAATTTAATTCTTCAATTTTGAACCTACTAGATGAAAACTTGTAGGGAAACTTGAATGAAAATCGCGAAATCGTATTTTAAGGGACAGCATATACATCAACATACATACTACATATAAGACCGACTCACCTTATATGCACAGAAAAAAAAAAAAAATACCCCCCTCAATATAAACCTTGGTTTGTTTTATGATGATTCCCAAAATATTTCGGGTCTAGGAATGAGATCTCACGAGCTGGATCGTTTTTAAAAAAGATCTTTTTAATATTGGTATCATATGAAAGATTTTTTTGAGGCGCGTCCAGCGGTATATATAACATGTTCAATCATTCCTAGCTATGTCCTGTTTGCAAGGATATTCTACAAAAAAAAAAACTCTTTGACTCTTTTGATTGAAGAATTTTGTGATTTAAATGTCATTCTTACATATCTTAATCTCTAGTCGATTTAAGTGAACACGTGTTTCAGGTTTTTTTTTGAAATTCGCGATTGTTCGCGTTTTATCAGAAATTCAATATGTTGGATAAAATATGTTTAAAATAGGGCAATAACGATATAAAAACGTTCCTTTTGATAAGTAGATAATCGCTAAGTGGATGTAGTTTATAATTTTGCTAATTTAATACATTTTCACGGTGCTCTGGACCAAATTTTGATAAAATTTGGAGTTACCCCAATTCAATAAAAAAATTGTATGAAATTTTTTGTAGGTTTATTATTAAATAAAATATTTTATTAAAATGCGAGTGTCTGTAATTTTTTTAAGCAAAATCTAAATATATGCTGACCCTAAATAAAATTTTATAACAATTTTTTTCCCCGAAAAAAGATCTTCCGCCAAAAAGCGCGTGCTGGATTTTTTTCTGTTAAGTTGCATATCCTAGAAAATAGCACATGTCATACGCTTCATTAGGTCTAATACGACCGACTACATTAGACCGACTCACGAAAAAAGTAAAAAAGTGCCCCCCTCGAAATAAACCTTGGTTTGTTTTATGATGATTCCCAAAATATTTCGGGTCTAGCAACGAGATCTCACGAGCTGGACCATTTTTAAAAAAGGTCTTTTTTTTAGTTTTTGTAAGAAATTTACATTTTAGCTTAAAGACAATAGGTCCATTCGATTACTTTTCTCAGTCAAGTCCAGTAAGAATTACTAAGTACAAACTTACAGAGAGTAAGACAAGATTTACTCTCAAAATAAAACTTTCCAAAAAATGTACGCACAGAAAATTTGCAAGAATTTGCAGGTTTATTAGAGTTGGGCTAAATCGTTCTTTTTGGTGACTCTGTCATATCGTTCAATAAAATTCATTGAACTAGTTTGTTCAAATCGTTCAATCGTTCTTTTTTGTTATCTTTTTTTTTCTAACTAATGAATTCTTTCGAATTCGTATCTACTTTGATTGTAGATAATTAAAATTGGCGGTGTCCTTAAAGGAACACACAGTTTGCCAGGGTGTCCCACTGATAAATAAAGGATAACAGTCGTGCAGGAACAACAGCAACACGTAACAACCCATTGCCTTCACAAGGGAGGTTCTGCGAGATGAAGCCCAAACACGCCACAAAAAAAAACCAAAAAGAACGAATGCCGATGGACTTAACACGTGCACAAACAACCATTGCCAATGCAATGGAAACGTAAACGATGCCTCCAAGGGAATTCGAACGGTTTGCATGTGGTAAGACTCCACAGTCTAACGGCATGCTGAGACACGCTTTAGAGTATCGCAAAACAAAAACGATTAACCCTATTCCCTATTACAAAATAATACAGGTCACGAGATAACCTTTTTCCTCGGCGACTCACGGCGAACTGCTTTTTTGTTATCGTTCTTTTTTGTCATGAGCTGTATCTGAACAATGATTCGTGAACGGTGTCGTTCGTTCGGCAATTTATTATCGCACTACATGTTACATGTTTATATTAATTTTATTGTACATATATAAAATTTGAAGTTATTAAGAAAAATATTGAATTCTGGAATAAAATTAATAAGAAAGGGATACAAATTTTCTATGACTAAAAAAAAGAACGAAAAGAACGAATAATGGTGAACGATGTCATATCGTTCAATGAACTGAACCGTTCAAATGAACTAGTTCGTTCATGAACGACACAACTCTAAGGTTTATATAAACAGCTGTTTTCAAAAAATTTTAAAAAGAAGAAAAATAATAATATGAAGAAACTGGATGTTAAATGTTCTCCAGGAACATTTCGGAAGGTTGAAGTTGGTAAGTGGTAGTGATAAATACAGAAGTAATGAAATAAAATTTTATTTTTATTTGCAGACCAAGATTATAGACAGCAAATTGCGCAGCATGTAGCTGATGGAGAAATTTTTGATGAAATTATTTTTACACAGCACGATCAATGTGATCCTCCACAACACATGAGTGGCGATGATATTAATAACTATCAATTCGAGATGGGTGAGTCTGTTGACATGAATCTACACAAGCCAGGAACTGCGGATGTTTTGAACGCTGCTTCTGAAGAAAAAAAAAACTATATGGTTGGATTCAACAACAAAATATTTGATATCCAGGTATAAGGAATTGCGTCCAAAGGTTGGAAAAAGTATAAACCTTAAAAGCAAAAAACAAATGAGGTGCAAAATAGCTGATGAGCTTTGTACAAAGGGCCATACTTTTAATGGGTCACAAATAGAAGGAAAGTTCTTCAGTTTGGAAAGGCAATATAAAAGAGTTCAACTGAACAACTCAAAAACTGGCCGCAGCAGACAAACTTGCCCTTTCCAAATGTAAGATTTTAACAAATAGTTACACATATAAGTAATTTAATCTAATTTTCTCTTTTGTTTACCTATCTGCAGTGAGCTTGATGACCTTTTTCAAACAAGAAAATCATTAAATCCTGAATATTTACTGGACAGTGAAACCCCAGTCACGTCTGATGAAGTAAATAATGCTACAGTTGACGGCCAGGAGTCACAATCGACAGGTAATTTTAATAATTTGCAAATGAAGTGACGGTAAGATTAAAAAAAATATAATAAATATCCGACCTCTAAATAACTTGTTGGATTGGTATAGACAATTGAAGAGGCTTTTAGGCCCAGTATTTAGGATGTAGATTATCTCCAAACTTAGTTTAACGAAGTTTACTAGTGCTCGGAAAAAAACTCTGTACAAATTTTATTATTATTTAGTTATTAAATAAATAAATTCAATAAGACGTTTAGGAAAACTTTTCTAATTTATACAAATTTTTGTTTTTTAATATTTCATGTTATAAAACATACATCAAATAGATTTATATATCTTTTTCTATAATTTAAGATGAAAACTTGGAGGAGGGGCCTTTAGCATCAAAAAAGAGAAAAACTGCTCTTGAGCGATTCATGGAAAAGGCTGACATACATGCAACAAAAAAAGAAAAAAGTGATTTGGCCTTTCAAAAAATGTTAGCGGATAGCATAAAAAAACGGGAAGAACGTGCTGAGAGAAAAGAATTATTGGAAAATAGAAAAGTCGCTTTATTGGAAACTTTAATCAATTCTTTAAAAAAATGAATTTATACTCCCAAGGATGGATCAAGCATTCAGGAAGTATTGCCATATTATACATTAAAAACATGAAATTTTGCAATTTTTTGCAAAAAATGGGCAAAGTAGGTGGGGTCGAACATGGCTGTACGTTTTTAACGATAAACTATGAAATATTCTTTATCGATAGGCTATCAACTTATTTTTCATTTAAAAAAGTTTTAAATTTAATCACCAATCGACAGTCTATAAAGTATCACCGAAAATACCCATGTTTAACCTCGTCTACTTTGTCCACTTTTTGGAAAAATGCAAAGAAATTGTTTCACGCTTTTGGTGTCTTTATGTATTAATACTTCCTGCAAATTTTATTCCGATCACTCAAATATTATACAAATGCATGTTTACCACTGTGTTTACATCTAATACTACATTTATACTTGAGCCAAAACCACATAGTTTTTGTATAAAACTAGCTTAGGTAGTTTTTGATCAGGTATAAATGAAGTAAAACCAAAAACTAGTAGTTTTTGAAAACTACTTGGATTTACTTGTCATATTCCATACAAAAACTGAACCAAAAACCATAAGTTTTTAAAAAGTACTAGTTTATGGATGTAGTATAAATTGGGCTTAAAACAAACCTTAAAATGAGTATCTTATTTGTTAATCGTTTATAACATATTTTACTGTAATCGAAGGAAACCTCTCAGAATACCTTGTAAAAAATTATTTCGATAAACTTAATTTTTGATCTCTGTAGAAAAATTTAATTATTTTTATTAATTTTTTTTATATTTATTTTAATAATATGAAGTACAAATATCTTAAGTTAATAAATAAAAATATGTGAATTATAAAATACTATTTTTTATTTATAATGTGTTTATCTAAACATGAAATGAATATAAAAAATTTTTACTAGGCATGTATATATAAATAACTAGTAAAAAGTAGATATTTCGTTTTCATTTAAACTAGTATGCTACTCGTAAACGGTGTATACCTGGTATGTTTAAAAAGCTTTTGAAATATAGTTTTTTTAAGTTTTATTTAAAATGTGAGCAGAAAAAGTACATTTAATTCAGGCGTCTTTGTATATTTTCACATATAGGATCTCGAACAGAGTTTCCCTTAGAAACTTCACCATGTACAGGAAATTCATCAGTCGCATCCGTATCAGTTTCTGAAGTAAATTCAAAGTCATTCTCATTAGCAATGTTGTGTAAAACACAACAAGCCCTTATAAAATGACAAATTTTTTTTATGCCTCGTAATTTACAGTAATACAACTGCCTAAATCTTTGTTTCAAGACTCCAAAGGAATGTTCAATGGCAACACGAACCGAGCTTAATTTAATATTATATAGTTTTTGGGCTCTTGTAAGGTGACCATTGTCCTTATATGGTGTGACCAAATATTTATTGCAGGGATATGCCGAATCACCCAATAAATAGTAATTTGAAATGTAATATGATATTTAGTTATTTAATTTTGAGATAAATTTAAACTTTATTATACCTCCACAATACGAGGGCAATTTATCGTAGATAGGTGAGTTTTTAAGAACCCAACTATCGTGGCAAAAACCCGGGTAACCAACGAAAATATTAATAAACTTTCTATTTTCGTCACAAATTGCTTGCATGGTAATTGTTGTATTTCCTTTTCTATCGATGTATTCGTCCTTTTCTTTACTCGGTGGATCGATAGTTATGTGTGTTCCATCAATGCACCCTGAACAATTTTTTTAAACTAAATATTAGTATATCTTTAATGACTAATACAAATAATTACCGATTGCCTTTGGAAATAAACATTTATTATCAAAAAATTTGCTCGATTCCAACTTTTTTATTTCTGTTGGCCATTTTATGACCTCTGGACTCAAAGAGCTTAGGAACATAGAAACTTTGTTTATTATTACGCTGACCGTCGACCGAGATATATTGAAGCGATCTAACAAATCTCCGAAACTGCAGGCTTCATGGCCAGCAAACCATAAAAAAACCAACATATACACCCTTTCTGATAGTCGTTTATCAGCCCTCGAATTTTTATAAACTCTCCATTGTAGCAGCCTTTCACTTACATAGATTTTCAAAAAGAGTTCTTGAAATTCTAAAATGACTAATAAACTCTTGCTCTGTATAACTCATCACAGTTTCTTCAAAATATCGCTTTATAGAATTACGTGGTGTCCTGTTACATAGAAAGACTACTTCGTTAGGATAAATATCATCGGTTCTTAACTTTTGACGAATACACATTTCTTCCTCGCCTTCGCTTTCTGATGACGACGATTCCATCAGTATCATGACTGCATTAAGTATAATGCTATTTCTTAAACTGGCTGGATCCCCATCAGCGTTTTGGTTTATTTCTTTAGTATTTTGAACACATGAAGCTAAAAAGATTGCCGAAACTAAACGAAATAAACACACTAATGCACAGGAAATAATTTTTTTGCACATTAAAGAATGTTTGTCTTTAAAAATCTTCAAGTGGCCCATTGGGCTAATTGGGGTTTTATTTGCCCTTGTTTATATTTTAACTTTAATGCCGAACCACCCGAAAATGGCTGAAAAGTCGCAATTAATATATATGTCTACCGTGATTAGAATTTTGGAGCGGTCGGAAACTGCCGTTTGGCTTATTTTTTCTTTGATCAAAAGATTGGTATTGAGGCCATCTGTGCCAACATGCTATTAAAAACTTGTAGTAGAACCTGTGCAAAAACCTTGATTACAATTTGTGTTGTTGAAAATACCTTGGATTGCCTCGATATGCTGTCCCTGTGTTTCAGAAACTATTTTCTCTACTTCTTGCGGGATAATAGAACATGAAGCTAAAAAACAATGCCAAAACTAAAGTGTATGTGTACATTAATGAAAATAGGAAATATACCTTCGATAGTCTCCATCTGCTGTTCTCCTTCAACTTCATCCAAAACACCAAGTAATTTTCTTGAAGGCGAAGATTCTACTACACTTGTCTGGCGAACACACAATCTTTTTGCAGAAGTCTTCATAGAATATTTGGGATTAACAGATGCAGTACGATAAATTTGCATTTACTTACCTCTTCCATTGTTAATGTTTTTTTAATTTAATTAATTAATTTTTTTAATAAAAATTTGTACACAAAATTTTTATCGATTTGTATATGTTTACATAAAACATATGTTTTTAATCATATGTTTTTGTGTTGGAAAATTCTTACTGGTAAAAATTTATCCAGTAAGAACTTTCAGGAAGAAGAAGAACTCTCAGCATCGAACTGTCACTTTTTTCTCTCTTTTTTCTTTTTGTTTACTGAGTATTTGTGTTAACGAACGCCATCCAGTAAAAATTTGTACAAATTATCGTGTAATCGAATGGACCTAATACATTTAGTATGTGTATCATATGAAAGATTTTTTTGAGGCGCGTCCAGCGGTATATATAACATGTCCAAGCGTATCCAGACATGTCCTATTTTTAAGGATATTCTATAAAAAAAAACAAATTTTTGACTCTTTTCTACGGAGATGTTTGTTATTGAAATGTCAAACTTAGACATCATAATCTGTAGTCGATTTAAGTGAACACGTGTTTCAGATTTTTTTGAAATTCGCGATCTTTCGCGTTTTATCAGAAATTCAATGTGGAGGAAAAAAATGTGTGCTAAATAGGGCAATATGGATACCAAAACTTTTCTTTTGATAACTAAATCATCGCAAAGTGGATATAGTTCGGAATTTTGAAAATTTCATATATTTGGCGTGATTCTGTGGACCAAATTTTGTTAAAATTTTCGAGTTACTGCAATCTGCATTTGAATTCAGTATCTAGTTGATGTAAGATAAAAATGCAACTTAACAGAAAAAAATCCAGTACGCGGTTTTTTGGCGGAAGATCTTTTTTCGCGGAAAATTATTATAAAATTTTATTTAGGGTCAGCATATATTTAGATTTTGCTTTAAAAAATTACAGACACTCGCATTTTAATAAAATATTTTATTTATTTCCTAGACCCGAAATATTTTGGGAATCATCATAAATATCTTTTTCGCGAAAAAATTTTTATAAAATTTTAATAAAAATTTTAATTCAGTTTCTAGTAGATGTAAGGATAAAAATGGAACTTAACTAGGGTTTGGGATTTCCCGGACTTTTTCATTTCCCGAGAAACGGGAAAAAAAAAAAAAAAATCCCGGGTAATATTTTTGAACAAAATTGTTAATGAAAACTACCTACCCGGTGAAAAATGTCCATATATGAACATTTATGGTTCAACCATATATGTATGGATCCGAAAAATGAGGTAACACCTAAGTATATGTTCATATATGGACATATATGAACATATACATTTATTAAATATATGCGAATACATGCGAACGTTGCTGTCCTGTATTATAAGGTTGTATGATAGATATAAATTTATGTATGACATTCAAATTAGGCGCTACATATGTTCCTTTTTTTATTCATGGCATTAAATATAATTCCATATTTATCCAAATATGAGTTCCTTTTACATATATGGAAAAATGTATTCTTCGAAATATGTTCATATACAAGTCCCTTTTGCATAAATTGAATAACATACTTTCATATTTGTCCATATATGAGTGCCATTTCAATATATGAAATAACAGATGCTTCCATATATGTCTGTATATGAAATTTTTTACATATATGGAATCACATATACTTCCATATATGTTCATATAAAATCCATATATGTTCATAAAAAATCCATATTTGTTCATGAGTCCATATATAAACCATATATGAATATGTTTGAGCGTATATGAACATTTTTCAACGGGTAAATAAGTAATATTTGTTTAAAAAAACACTATTTCAGTACAAATTCAGTCTGTGTAGTGAGAATTCTAAGTAAAAAATATCAGAATGTTGAACATTTGGTTTCACATAAAATACTCTAAGCACTGCCAAACGAATTGCATGATTCCAGCAGAAAGCACCCACTACTGGATTGTCGGAAACAAACCGTTTCATCACATTCGGCCCATGAGATATGGTGGCCACAATGTTATTTTCCAAATACAAATAAAACTATTCTAGCCTTATTTCTACAATTCTTCTTAATTCATCAGTATTACATCTTCCTGACATATAAACCAACCACAGGATATAAAATGAATTATTTCCGTTTATACATATGTTCAAATATCTCTTTTGTGATATTCTTGTCCATTCATCTAAGATTATAGTAAATCTCCTATTGTTAGAAATATTGCTCAATATTTCTTTAATCACCCAGCAAAATCTTTCATTACCAAATAAGTGGTTATATAATAGAAATTCATAGCTCCGCACAACTTATTTTTTGGCGTCTAAACTCATTATTTTTGTTTGGCGTGGTCGTTTTTATAAGTAGTCATGCTTACCAGCTCGCTTACGAAAAAATGAGAAATAAGTAGTTATGAGATTTTAAATAATAAGTGGTTACACACATACTTACAAAAAGTTGAATTATAAGTGGTTATCCGATTGCTTACTTGATTCAAAAAAATAAGCAAATACTATTAGCTTAAGGAAATACATTCAGAAAAATTTAAGTTTTCTCTAGTGTGTAATTTTAGGACTCGTCAAAAAAATTTAGACATAAAACATATTTACATATAATAAATAAAAATGTATAAAATTTAACTGTGTAAAAAGTACTTATTTAAACTATTACGAGTAAGTCATTACTTTATATTTAGAAACAATGAATACAATAGGCCGTTATTAGGAAGTCATTATTTTATATTATAAAATAATGCAGAAGGTAATGATATATCACTTTTGGTAATGCAGATAGTAATGAGGTGTCATTACCAATATTTTGCTGGGCATGATATCTTTTACATGATTGTAGTAATTTAATATAATGTTCTTTACATCGGTTTCGTTTTTTGGCAATGCCAGGTTTTTATTATAAAAACTTTCTCGATTAAACGAAGATCTAGTTATGGTGCGGATTGACATTCCGTAGACTGCGGCTAATTTGGATACCATTTCAGGAAATGTTTGCTCTACCATGAAACGTTCAATGCCTATTCAGCTTACACTTTTTTCTTCGGGTACTTTGCTAATTTTAGCTGGAATGTTATTCTTGTTATTGTTTTCTTCAAGAGAAGTTGCATGACTCTCAATTTTTTTTTTTTTTTTTTTTTTTTTTGTGAACCAAATTTAGATGTCGGATAATACCCCAGCAAAATATTGGTAATGACACCTCATTACTATCTGCATTACCAAAAATGATATATCATTACCTTCTGCATTATTTTATAATATAAAATAATGACTTCCTAATAACGGCCTATTGTATTCATTGTTTCTAAATATAAAATAATGACTTCTCGTAATATTTTAAATAAATACTTTTTACACAGTTAAATTTTATAAATTTTTATTTATTATATGTAAATATGTTTTATGTTTAAATTTTTATGACGAGTCCTAAAATTACACATAGAAAAAACTTAAATTTTTCTGAATGTATTTTCTTAAGCTAATAGTATTTGCTTAACTCCTTATTTTTAAGAATCAAGCAAGCAATCGGATAACCACTTATAATTCAACTTTTTGTTAGCATGTGTGTAACCACTTATTATTCAAAATCTCATAACTACTTATTTCTCATTTTTTCGTAAGCGAGCGGGTAAGCGTGACTACTTATAAAAACGACCACGCCAAACAAAAATAATGAGCTTAGACGCCAAAAAATAAGTTGTGCGGAGCTATGAATTTCTATTATATAACTACTTATTTGGTAATGAAAGATTTTGCTGGGACCTTCGTTAACCATTAGTCTTTTAGGGCAAATATTGCACTGCGCTGCATTATGCGAAAAATCTTTATTAGTTGAAATGCTCCTAATTACTTGGCAAAGATTTTTTGTGTTTCAAAGAAATTGATTCCCTTTTAAAATATTTTAGCAATAACATTTTGTGTTGGTATTGAAAATGTTTTTTATGACTAAAATTAAAAAATCATATTCCAAACAAAAACAATTTAAAGAATTTAGTATTTTTAAAATTTCCCGTTTTCCCGGGAAAAATATATTATTTTCCCGGGAATTCCCGGAAAACTTTTCCCGGGATATCCCGGGAGTTCCCGCCCGGGAATTCCCGAACCCCAAACTCTAAACTTAACAGAAAAAAACCCAACACGCGTTTTTTTGGCGGAATATCTTTATTTGGCGAAAAAAAATTATTATAAAATTTTATTTAGGGTCAGCATATATTTAGATTTTTCTTAAAAAAATTAGAGACACGCGTATTTTAATCAAATATTTTATTTAATAATAAACCTACAAAAAATTTCATAATTTTTTTTTATTGAATTGGGGTAACTCCAAATTTTATCAAAATTTGGTCCGGAGCTCCGTTAAAAATGTATTAAATTAGCAAAATTCTAAACTATATCCACTTAGCGATTACTTACTTATCAAAAGGAAAGTTTTTATATCCATATTGCCCTATTTTCAACATATTTTCTCCACCATATTGAATTTCTGATAAAACGCAAAAAATCGCGAATTTCAAAAAAAGCTGAAAACACGTGCTCACTTAAATCGACTAGAGATTAAGATATCTAAGATTTAAATCACAAAACTCTTCATACAAAAGAGTCAAAAACTTGTTTTTTTTTGTAGAATATCTTTACAAACAGGACATTTCTAGGAATAATTTCACATGTTATATATACCACTCGACGCGCCTCAAAAAAACCTTTCATATGATACCAATATTGTGTATATTATCTTTAGCTAAATACCAAAATTCTGCCAAAAACTAAAAAAGGAACTTTTTTAAAAATGGTCCAGCTCGTGAGATCTCATTCCTAGACCCGAATTATTTTGGGAATCATCATAAAACAAACCAAGGTTTTCTGTCCATATAAGGTGAGTCGGTCTAATTTACATAAAATTGAAAAATTGGGATACGTAGAAAAAGTTAAAAATTTAATATTTGCGGTTCAAAATTTAATTTTTTTTTACCGAAATTATACATCCTAATGGACTATCTAAATCGTAAAAAAATAAACGTTATTTTTTATATTTTCTTTAAATTTCTATAAACTTTATAAAATCTTAGGTTTTCCGCAAAAAAAAGTGTTATTACTTAAAATTTTTTTTTTTCAGTTCCTTGAATTTTTTTTAGTTTTACACCACATTAAAAAGAAGCTTGTGTTTCAATTTTCAAGTTTTCTTTTATTTTTAAGAAAACGTTATTATTATAATTTTTGGTGGTACCTTAAAATTTAGCTCTTTCTACCTTTGTTAAAACTCAGGTAAAAGGGTTTGGAAAATGTATAAAATTTTTAAATTTGCGGTTAAAAAAACATTTTTTTTTCAAATTCTATTAAAGAGCTTCAAGATATCCTAAAATCATATATAAAAAAAGACGTTCTTCCATATTTTTTTTTAACTCTACCAAACTTAGCAACTTTGGGATTTCCAGTCAAAAAATGTCTAAAGTTTTCGATGCCACCAAATATTATTCTTTAAAGAATTTTCACTTAAAATAATTTATGCTTATTGCGAATGTAGTGAATAACAAAACCGCCGTGTTTCAAAAAATTATTTTATTTGTAAAGCAGTTAAAATTAGATTTTTGTTTAACTATTTTAGCTCAAAATTTTTTTGCCTTTAGCGCCCTCTGTTGTTAACAAAAAGAGGAGATACTGAATTCATCTTTCATATTTATTTATGGTATTATGTCACATCTTCAAAAATTTATAAGTCACTAACGTTCCGCATACATTTCTTTTTTTAATTTTGCCTATGGGACAAAGCACTGTGCGACGTTTTTAGAATTTCTGGAAATATTTGTTAAGTTAAATTACAAACGCAATGAGAATTTCTTGTTCTCGTCTAGGAGCGTAATTAAACATTTAAAATATCAAAGAAAAAACAAAAACAACAACAAAATTTTTTTTCCACAATTTGCTTTGTCATCTTCCAATGCACTACTATGTTGTTTTGACAGATCTAGCAATGTAGTGACATCCATTCATGTAGAAACAACAATAGAGAACAATGTTTTCTAAAGTGTCAGTAACATTTAAATTTGCACAAGCACTTGCATTTTAGTTTTTTTATTTTATTTTATCGGGATATACATGAATTGCATCAAAGGAATTAAATATGCTAAAAATCCCAAACGTATTTAACAATTCCTTTAATGCAATTAGTTTATATCCCGATAAAATAAAATTAAAAAACTAATATGCAAGTGCTTGTGCAACTTTAAATGTTATTGACACTTAAGAAAACACAGTTTTCTATATTTAAAAATTATTAAGTTATTTAAACAATTTAAAATATCGTTAAGTTTTTGAAAGTTCTTGGTTAGTTTATATGTATTTATAGCTGTATTTTGCCTCATGACTATCAATGTTAAGGATTTAAAGCAAATCTACGTTAAACCGATTGCAGTACAAAAAAAATTTAAACAGGTTATGTTTATAATTCTTCCGTTATAATCGAAGGTATGTCAGCAAAAGTTTTTAAGAAGTAACGCGAATTAGTAATGTCAGATTTGAAAATGTATAAACGTTGAGTTTATACACTTTCATCCGTGTTGAAAGTTAACGTGCATACGAAAAGTAATATGTTAGTTTTCGTCTTAAACGCGTTTTTATGCCCTTTGGGGTTTTTATGAGTTAACGGATATAGTTAAGTCGAAACCACAGCTTATATCTCCAATGACAAACTTTATTTGTGTTCGAAATAAAAAAATAGTTTTTTTGTATTTTTATTGTTAAACTATATATGTATAGAAGTATAAAAAAATTTGCTAACGAGATATATTTGGTTTCTAAAAACCATTGTGCCAATTTAGCATATTTAATGCTAGATTTAACATTTCTTTAAATCATTTAACATAAAAAAAATCATCTAGCATATTGCACTTTCTTTAGCATTTTTCCAAAAAAAATTTAGCACATTTTTAGCATTTTTACAGGTTTTTGGGTTTCTTAGAATATTTTTAATTAATTTGGAATTTTTACCATAAAAATATTACTACTGTTGTTTCTGATTTATAAACGCAACAACCACCTTCTAAGGTTCTCTTCTAATTTATTTTGTTCGGTTCTAGATCAATTATCACAAATTCCAAATAGAATTTTAAATTATTTTTACAATATATAGAGAAAAATTTTTGAAAAAAACTTTCCCCATAAAGACAATCTGTAGTGCGATTCTAACTTTCTTACCGATTTTACCGATTTCGTTAACTAACGATAATTGCCGGTTGAGTTACCGAAAAAGTGATTGACTATATTTAAGTTAACTACATTATTCGCTCGAAAAAGTTAACGACAAATTTCGGTAGAAATAAAAAATGTCAAACAAAAAGTATTTGTAAATAAAAAACAAAATTAAAAACAACATTTGTATGAATAATATTTTTTTTTTTTTTTAAATGTTTTTTTTTTTTAAGAATGTTTTTTCATGGTTTTTTGCTTGCTATCGGGCTTAAAAAATATGGAATACCGTTCCATACAGTCTTTTTTTTAATCGCGAAAGCCTAAATGCGTTAAATTTAAAGTGTATTTTTTCACCCTATAGCAGTATTATAATATAATCCATAAGGTAAGTGTATGTAATAAAAGCGACTTAAAATTTAATTAAGTGTTTTTAAAGGCGTTACGCGCCCCATCGCGGTTCTTGTTTTTCTCTTGTAATTGTGAAACTGTTGGATCGTTAATGAAAATAAGGCTATTCAAGTGAGTTATAAGTGTTCGAGTTTGAAATAACCGCCGTTAATCAGTTACAAAGTCAGTGGGAAATTTTTGCGATTACCGTGATATCCCCTGCTTTTCTGTTTTGAATTTGTTCATTCAGCGACTAAATTGCATAAAGTTGAGTGATACGAAACTTTCGCGGTTTGCATAAGTGAGATTTTTCACAAATCTTGTATTGATTACGCGTTGAACCGAAAAGTTAAATAAGTTATTTTCAAATTGTAAAAGCACAAAGAAATCGCGTTAATCGCAAAAATGTGTCATTAACTTTGTAGCTGATTCAGAGCTATGTTTTCAATCACGTATACGCACGACTTACTTGAATAACTTTAATTTTACTAAGAATCAAACAGTTTATCAATTAAGAAAGTAAAAAACCGTGATAGAGCGCGTAAAGCATAATTGCTTAAAGAAATACAAAAAAATTAAAAATGTTCAGTCGCATTTATAACAAACACCTAATGGAATTAATTCTAATACTTCTGTAGTTTAAAAAATATACCTTAAATTTAACGCTTTTGGTTTTCCACGATTCGAAAAAAATATTTTATTCGGTTTGCTATATATTTATTTTCTGGTTATTTTGAAATAGGTTATTTTATATCCCAGCAAAAAATATAAATTGTACTGTAAAATCTGCACACAATTTTGCTAAATATTTGTAGACTAAAAATAGAAAAAGTAAACTGTTATATCTACAAAATGTTTGTTATTTTTAAGCTAAATTTAATTGAATGCAAATAGCAGTTTATTCTGCTAAAATCAGTAGAAATATTTGCTAAAAAATTGTAAACTGCTGTTTTCAATTTTATTTGCATTTAAAAAAACTTCGAAAATTTTAAATTTTTTGGTGATTTTTTAGGCTAATAATTATTTCACAAAGCTTTTTGCCGATTTTAGCAGGTTAATTTGCTATTCTCCATTTACAAAAATTTAGATCAAATATAACTAAAATTCTGTATATTTAACAGTTTAATTTTAGCTATTTCTATATTACTAATATATAGCAAAAATAATCTGCTAATTTAGCAGTTTTTTTCTGCAGCATCATTTTTAACTAATTTTTAGTAGTTTTAACTAAATTTTTTATGGACTTTTTTCTATTAATGTAATGAAATGAAAAAAAATCATAACTTAACTAAAAGCGAAATACGTTTGATTTTTCTATAGTCGCGCCTATATTGGCAAAGTTATAAATTTTAATATAAAATATTGTGGTTGAGGAGCGCTTATGGGGCATTTTATACTTTGAGCCCTCAAAATTTAAGCTTATTCGTTATTTGAGCTTTAAGCGACGAATCAGCATATCATGAATTCAAATTAAAGCACACGAAAAAAGAAAGATATTTACCTTTATATAAAAGTAACGGTAATAAAAATCCATGTCTAATTTTGTAATAATTAAAATTAATTTCATTACAATTACTTGAATATAATGGAAATGAAAAATATTTCATTACAATTGCGTATATGTAATGGTAATGAAAGTGCTTGTATCTTTCGCTTACAAGCAGAGCCACAAAAATGTCTATTTTTGCTGGGTTGATATTAATTATCACTACAAGCAAATTCAAAGGCACGGAAAAAGTTAAGTAAATACCTAAAAAAAAGCGAAAAACAGTCATTCATAAATTTTAAAATTAATCCAATTGAATTAATTTGATGCAATTGAATTAATACGATCTAATTGAATTAATTTTATTTGCACATGTAGGGTAAAAAATTATGTAATTAATTTTAAGCACTAAGCCGTTATAAATATTGGCAAATTTTACTTTTAAGAATATAGAATGGTATTCTAGTTATATTCTATGAAAAGAGAATTACCTAAAATCCTAGTTTTCGCGATTTATAAAAAATTTAGTCGAAAAAACCAGTATTAATTTAGTAGTGTGTATCAAAGCACTGTTAATTCACTAATTCGCTGTTAAACGAGAACCATTGAATTTAATGCAACCTCCAGTTCCTTATTCTTAATGTAAATTGTTAAGAAATTTGCAATAAAATATATTTCTTTGGCGCATTTTGAAATTATTTTACTCATATTTTGCCTTATCTACAACTTTTTTTCTGTTGTTAAATTAACAATAATTATCGGAAGTTAACGATATTATTTAACGACAAAATTCGGTAGAAAAAGTTACGGAAGCAGTTATAACGACAATTGTAGATAACTATCGAATTTTGACAATCTTACTACCGATTTTTGTCGTTAAAAAGTTAGGGAATCGCAATACTGAGAACTCCATAACCTAATGATAGTACTTGGTACTACTTGAAAATTCATTAATTGTCAATAATAGATTCTAGAAACGTTTTTTCAAAATTTTTTCTCTAAATATTTGTTGTAGAAATAATTGAAAATTCTATTTCGAATTTGTAATAACTGATCTTGAACCAAACAAAATAGCACTCTTTACAATCTTGAGATCAACTCATAATCCACGATCGAAAATTTTTTTTAACTTCAAAAAACTTTTAGTGTAAAAAAAATTTAAAGAATAGAGTTTAAAATAGAATTGCAAAATGTTAATAACGTTCACTTTAATGTTTGAAATTTTTAATGACCAATCGACCCAAAACGGGAAACAGAACATGCCCTTAAAGGTATAAAATTAATTTTGAGTAGATATTTAAATTAAGGCGGAATTTGGAATTCATATTACCCGCCAAAGCATTCCACATTACACCCTATTTTAGAAATAAAATATTTTGCGCTACTTGGATTTATCCGCGTGCAACTTTTTGAAATAAAATATTTTCTATGACGCATTTGGGAAAGTGAATAATAAGGATATTAATATTGACGGTACAAATTTACCATTTATACTTTGTCAGAGAACTGAAAAACAAAATATCTAAAAAAACTAATTTTTAAATTTATTTTAACCCCTTGTGGACCAAGACTCGAAAGCGTTGGAAACTTTGTATTTTTTAGACTAAATCTTAATTAATATGCCTTCTTAAAGTTATATACAAAGTTTAAAATTTGTCAACGACCTGAAAGGATATTAGTTATGACTGGTTCTCCTAAGTACCGTTGGGTCAGGAGGAATTAAAAAGTAAGAAATAAACATTGTTTTTTTTTGTACTTTTAATAAATTAGTATTAAAGCATTTGTTAATAAATTGATTCCATGGTATTAAGAAAAACAATTTATTTATCATTATAACATAAGTATTTTTCATTAATCGAAATTAGTGGCACCATATCTTAACCAAACAGCTGAAATACATTTCGAATTACCGTTATTCTGAGAAGACGGCGTCGCCAATAGTCGAAAAAATATATTATTAGAAAAATTATAGTGTACTCTAACATACCTATGGCCCAAAGGAATACAACAACATTTTTTTAAGATTTTATGAGCTCATAACTGTAATGGTACTTTTAAGTACCGTAGGTCGACAAGAGGTTAAAGGCAAACATACACGTTCAGTATTATTGGTCAATGTTTTTAAAATCAACCGATCAGAACAAAGTATTTAAAAATAAAATGTTCTGATTGGTTGATTTTTGAAAAATTGGTCAATAATATTGAGCTTGTATGTCCTACTTAAGGGGTTTGTCAATTTTTTTACAAAAATCAACTTTTTATTTATTTTTAATTTATCTCTATATGTGACCTTCTCCGAGAAAAGGGATCAAAAAATGAGAAAAACATTAAAATTTTATTTTTAATTTAACTTTAAATGTGTTCTTCTCAAAACTTCATTTTGACACACCAGGTCCCTTTTCTCGGAGAAGCCTAGTGTAGAAAATCACTACCAGATATGTGGTTATGTAACTACATACTTGGTAATGGTAACTAGTTACTTTTGTTATTACATTTCTTATTACCTTTATATGGCGATGTCGCGAAAAATAATGAGTTATGGTTACAAACCAGCATACGAAAAATCAGTAAATATATCGTTACCTATGTGCTTACCAGTAATGACAAAAATAATGAGTCTAAAAATAGATTTTCAAAAAAATAAATTATATAAAAAAAACATTTTTAATTGTATTTTTTTTTTAATAAAATTTGCTGGTGCGGGAATCGAACCTGGGTCTACAAATTGCCAGTCAATAGGTAGCTCTACCATCTGAGCTATATCGACATGTAATATTTGATAGATAAAAACATAATTGACCTGCTGCACACAAGTAAGCTTACTCGCCAACATACAAAAAATCAAAAAATATGTGGTTACATATATCCTTATCAGTGTTTAAAAAATATTGAGTCTAAAAATAGATTTCAAAAAACTTTTAAAAAAATCTAGAAAATTATTTTCTATTTGAAATAATGATAAAAATAAGTCATTATCAGTAACTCATTATTATATGTTTTAAAATAATGCAGAATTTAAGTGGGTGTCATTACTGGTAGTCCGAAAAATAATGATATGTCATTACCATTTCTACACTGGGAGGTCACATATATAAAAGAATAACATGACTGACTAACTGACTCAACATCGCCCAGCCCAAACCGCTGAAGCTAGGAAGTTGAAATTTGGTAGGTAGGTTCGCCTTTCGGCGTAGACGTCCGCTAAGACGGGATTTTTGGAAATTCTTACCAGAACGGGCCAAAAGGGGGAAAGTCCCCTTGACGGCCTGCCAAAACCCCTTTGGCTAGAAAGCTGAAATTTAAGATATATATTCCTTGGAGAAGGGGCTAACTTTTCTGGAAAGTACTTTCTAGAATTTTGGACAGGGACCCTGTAAAAATGGGGGTTAAAAGGGGGGAAAAGCCCCCTTGACGGCCTGCCCAAACCGCTGGAGGTAGGAAGTTGAAATTTGGTATAAAGGTTCCTCCACTATCGTAGACTTCCACCAAGACGGGATTTTTGGAAAGTTTTACAGGGAGGGGCAAAAAGAGAAAAAGTCTCCCCCTTGACGGCCTGCTCAAACTGCTGGAGCTATGAAGTTGAAATTTGGTATGTAGGTTCCTCGACTGATGTGGACGTCCGTTAAGACGGCATTTTTGTAAATTTTTATCGGGAGGGACAAAAAGAAGTACCTTTTTCCAAAAAAGTACTTTTTCAAAAAAAGTACCGTTTTCCAAAAAAGGTACCGTTTTTCCAAAAAAAAGTACCTTTTTCAAAAAAGTACTTTTTTCCAAAAAAAAAGTACCTTTTTCCAAAAAAGTACCTTTTTCCAAAAAAAAGTACCTTTTTACAAAAAAAGTACCTTTTTCCAAAAAAAGTACCTTTTTCTAAAACAATTTACTTTTTCCAAAAAAAGTACCTTTTCAAAAAAGTACCTTTTTCCAATAAAATACCTTTTTCAAGAAAAGTACCTTTTCCAAAAAGTACCTTTTTCCAAAAAACTACCTTTTTCAAAAAAAGTACAAATAAAGTACTTTGTAAAAACAAAGTACCTTTTTCCAAAAAATTTAGCTTTTTCCAAAAAGTACCATTTAAAAAATATAATTTCTAAAGTACTTTTTTTCCTCCCCCCACGGATATCTCCACTAAAACAGGTTTCTTGATATTCGGCATAGACGTGCACTAAGACGGGATTTTTGGAAATTCCTACCGGATCGGGCAAAAAGGGGAAAAGACTCCCCGCAAACAGTCTCACAAATTGGAAAGTGCCTTCCCAAATCCCTGGAAGTAAGAAGTTGAAATTTGGTATAAAAGTTCCTCCACTGTAGTAGACATCGACTAAGTTTGTATTTTTGGAATTCCCTATAGGATATCCCAAAATGAAATTCGGTATGTGAGTTCCTCCTTCTGTGTAGGCGTCCGCTTAGACGGAATTTTTGAAATTCCTATCGGGAGGGGAAATAAGGGGAAAAGTCTCCTCCTTGACGACCTGCCCAATCCCTTTTGGCCATCCTAAAATTTTAAATATGTATTCCTTGGAGTAGGACTAACTCAACCGCAACGTAATTTTTCTATTTTGGAATAGGAACATAGTAAAAAATGGTGGTTGAAAGGGAAAAATGTCCCCAATAAGGGCCCGCCCAAACCGCTGAGAGAATGAAGTTGAAATTTGGTATGAATGTTCCTCATCCATTGCAGATAGCCGCGAAGATGGAATTTTTGTAAATTTCTAAAGGGAGGGGTAAAAAGGAAAAAAAGGCCTCCCCTTGGTGGCCTGTAAAAACCCCTTCGGCTAGAAACCTGAAATTTAAAATGTGGGTTCCTGGAGTAAGGGCTAACTTATTAGAAAGATACCTTTTTGAATTTTGGACAGGGTCGTTATAAAATGGTGGCCCAAAAAGGGAAAGTGGCCCCTTAACAACCTGTCCAAACTGCTGTAACTAGGAATCTGAAATTCGGTACTTAGGTTCCTCTTCCAGCCTAATACCAACCGGTAGGAACAAAAAAGAAAAGTGTCCCCCTTGACAGCCTGCTCAAACTGCTGGAACTAGGAAGCTGAAATTGCCTGTCCATGGATTTTCGGAAATTCCTACCGAGAGGGGCACAAATAGTAAAAGTTGGCTAGAAACCTGAAATGTAAAACATATGTTCCTTGGAGTATGGGCTCACTTATCCGGATGGTGCTTTTTGGAATTTTGGTCAGGGACATTGCAAAAATGGGGATTAGTGAAGCGAAAAGTGCCGCATGAAGGGCTGCCCAAACCGCTGGAGGTAGGAAGTTGAAATTTGGTATTAAAGTTCCTCCTCTATTCTAGACATCCGCTAAGATGGGTCAAAAACCATATGTAGGATCAAAAACCGGAAAAGTCTCCCCCTTTACGGCCTGGCCAAACTGCTGGAACTAGGGAGCTTAAATTCGATATTTGGGTTCCTTCTCCAACGTAAACGTCCCCTAAGACAGTATTTTTGGAAATTCATACCGGGAGGGGTAAAAAAGGATAAGACTTCCCTCTTGACGGCCTGGCCAAACTGCTGGATATAGAGACCTAAAATTATGTATGTAGTAGGTTTCTCCTCCAACGCAGACGTCCTCTAAGACGAACAGTTCGGCTAGAAACCTGTAATCAAGAATATGTTTACCTTGGAGTATGATTGACATCATATGCCTTAATAATGATTGTAGTAAATAAGGTCGTGAATCATTAGGTCATATGATGTCAATAAAATATCTTAAATGGATAATATAAATAAGTTTCTTCGCTCTCCTGAAAACCTGTTAAAACCAAAAACATAGCACTACTTGCAGGCAAACGGATGATATTATCATTAAATTAATATTTTCTAAGCTTTTTTTACTTCTAAAAGTTTTTTTTTTTTTTTATTTAAAAAATCTAATTTAAAAAAACTAACATTTAAAATCATGGCCCGACTCGTAATGGGTTAATAATTATTGGCATGTTGCATATCATTGGAAAAGTATTTCAAGCCTTTCCAACGATATATATACTTTGTTCTGTTACGATAAGTTTTGAGTGGAGAAATAAGCCATTGAATACACTATGCGACAGTCAAAATCGGGATGGGATGAACGGGAAATGTTATATCGGTCAAAAACAAGTTATACGTGTCCCGGCGTTTCGCTGGGTCACCCCTAGGAATCGAGATATATCTTTTTGACATAACTCGAGAACCACTAGTCCGATTTTGCTCAAACAATTTTAAAAAAATTAAAAATTACAATTCCTTTAATCTGTTCATATAACGTTTTTCTATAAACTCAACAGTTTTGCCGGTAAAAATAAATGTTTGTTACCGCTAGCATAAAAATCAATAACCTTTTGTTTATTACTTTTTTTTAATATTTTAGGCAAAAAATATTTTTTTCTTCATACATTTATTTTTACCGGCAAAACTGGTGAGTATATAGAAAAACGTTATATGAACAGATTAAAGGAATTTTAATTTTTAATTTTTTTAAAATTGTTTGAGCAAAATCGGACTAGTGGTTCTCGAGTTATATCAAAAAAAAAGACCACCAAAGGTCAAATCGATATATCTCGATTCCTAGGGGTGACCCAGCGAAAAGCCGGGACACGTATAACTTATTTTTTACCGATATAACTTTCCCCGGTAGTTTGAACCCTTCCCGATCACTGACCCCTACCATTTGTCTCACAGTGATATTATTGTAGATCATCTTCATCTACATAAATCGGGAACTATGAACCTCTAACAAAAAAGAAGTGCATTGCCGGGCTAACCATTAAAATTTTATTTAAAATAAAAAAAGGCTTCAAATATTAAAAAAAAATTTATAAGTCCAAAGAAAATTCCCACATTGATAAAAAATTATCTAGTCTTTAAAGAATAGCGGCCCTATGCTCCTTGCAGGAATAAAAGAACAAATATATATATAAAGAATAACGGATTTATACATTAACGTATTTAATAGTTACTTATGGTCGACAGTAGCCCTCGGCTAATATTCAGGCATGTGATGAATATCGAAAACGATCTGATTTTCAATGGTTAATATTTTACGATCTATACAATAACAATTCTTTTTTATTTCCTAATTTAGATGTCCGGAGTCAAATAAAACGTATAATAATAATAATAATAATAAACGTAATAATTATTCTAGATTGAAAAACTTTTCGTTTTCGATTTTCATCACATCCCAGAGGGTGTAGAACCCAAAATCCTGCTGCCCTCCAATACAAAGTTTTTTTTTTATCATTTAAATTTAATCATATCGTATTGTATTAATTTATATCCAATTTGATCGGGACAAAATTCGGATATCAGTTTATCATTTGATATAACTTTGTATCCTTGTGAATACAATTATATCCGATTTGATACAATTTAATATAACCATTTTTCGGATGAAATTATATCCAGTTACATATTGCAAATATATCCATTCACATATAATTTTATATAAACTTTTTTACTCGGGTATTTAAACATTACAATAAATTTACCTTAACAATTATTTTACCTTAACAATAAATATTGTGTTTTATTTTATTTAAAAGAAATTTAATTCTAAACTTTAAGGCATGCTAACAACGTAGCGGGCTTCGCCCGCTAGTATTGTATATACCCGAGTAAAAAAGTGTATATAAAATTATATGTGAATGGATATATTTGCAATATGTAACTGGATATAATTTCATCCGAAAAATGGTTATATTAAATTGTATCATATTGGATGTAATTGTATTTACAAGGATACAAACTTATATCAAATGATAAACTTATATCCGAATTTTGTCCCGATCAAATTGGATATAAGTTAATACAATACGATATGATTAAATTTAAATGATAAACAAAACTTTGAATTAGAGGGCAGCAGGATTTCGGGTCCTACACACTCAGGGGTGTGATGAAAATCGAAAACGAACAGTTTTCCAATCTAGAATAATTTGTTTCGCGAAAATCAAATTGGCTACAAATTATTATTTACCGTTTTATTTGACGCCGGACATCTAAATTAGGAAATAAAATATAATTGGTATTGTACAGATCCTAAAATATTTACCATTGACAATCAGATCGTTTTCGTTTTCGATATTCATCACATGCCTATCAGCCGAGGGCTACTGTTGATAATGAGTAACTATTAAAGACGTTAATGAATAAATCTGTTATTCTTAAAGACTAGATAATTAAATGAATGTTATTTTAGTTTGACTCAAGATCATAAATTAATATCACTTTCTGTTTAAATTATTTTCTTATCGAATTTTTTCAATAATTTTTATTCTTTGTAATTTACTTGTAAAAATTGTATCATCTTTCTTTGATTTGAAAATAATTTAAACAGAAAGTGATATTAATTTATGATCTTGAGTCAAACTAAAATAACATTCATTTACTTAAAATAACAGATCAACTAAAAACATTTCCCCTATTCGACTAGATAATTTTTATCAAATATGGGAATTTTTTTTAGACTTAGAAATTTTTTTTTAAATATGTTAAGCTTTTTTTTAAATTTTAATGGTTAGCCCGGCAATGCACTTCTTTTTTGTTGGAGGCTCATAGTTCCCGATTTATGGAGCTGAAGATGATCTACAACAATATTCAATGGCTTATTTCTCCACTCAAAACTTATCGGACCAGAACAAAATATATATATCGTTGGAAAGTTACTTGAAATACCTTTCCAATGATATGCAACATGCCTAAACTTATTAACCCATTACGAGCCGGGCCATGATTTTAAATGTTAATTTTTTAAATTGGATTTTTTAAATTAAAAAAAAAAAACTTTTAGAAGTAAAAAAAGCTCAGAAATATTAATTTAATGAAAAAATTGAGTAAAATATATAAAAAATTGTTTTTGATCAAATATTTCATTAATCTCGAATATATTAGTTAATCTCGAACTTGGGTCTGATATTAACTAATTTATCGTCGGCTTGCCTGCAAGAAGTGCTATGTTTTTGGTTTTAACAGCGAAAAAATTGATTTATATTATCCTTTTAAGATATTTTCTTGACATCATATGCCCTAATTATTGACGACCTTATTTATTACAATCATTATTAAGGCATATGATGTCAATCAAATATATTAAAAGAATAATATAAACCAGTTTTTTCGCCCTCCTGAAAACCTGTTAAAGAACACATAACACTACTTGCAGGCAAGCCGACGATATTGTTATATAAAATTAAAAATATTTTTCACATCTATTTATACATAAAATTTTGAACCGTATTTATCAAAAATATATTCCTATATATACAATTTGCAATAAAGCAAATATTGATATATAATTTAATATGATTACATATGAGAAAATTTCTAAAAATATTTATAATATATCATCATATAAAAACATATAAGGTCGAACACAATATTTTATATTATCATATATTTTAATATTAAAAAATATATGTTATATATACTCTTTTTTTATCGGGTAATTTTAGTCAACAAAATGAACTAAAGGCGTAATTATAGATCACTTATGTATTGCCACTTTAATCGTAAAAAGTCACTAAAATACTTTTTTTTTTAAATAAATCGAATCATTTTGTTGTAAAATTTTTTCAGCATATTTTTTGTAGCATATTTCTTTATATTTTAGCACTTTTTAGCATTTTTATCAAAAAAATCTAGCAGTTTTTCCTAAATAAGTTTTGGCAACACTGCTCGGTAACCTCCCTGGGCCTAGTCCATACCATGTGAGGGCATATAAGGGCACTCTAGTGGAGCAAACACTTTTCCCATTTTGCTCTATCTCGCTTAGTTTTCGAGATATGGGTCATTTTATGAAATGGAAAATTTTTATTAAAAATTTCCGAGGGTCCAAGGCCCCGCCAAGGTCAATTTTTGGATAGAGATACTCCCTTTCGCTGGAGTATTATATGGTTAGAGGTAGTCGAAATTTTCATCAGTTTTGCTATATCTCTCTTAGTTTTTGAGATACGGGCCTTTTAAAAAAACGGGAGGGAACGAAATAGCGCCATCTTTAAAACTTCGGATACATTGGTGGCGCAATCTAATGGGTAATAACAGTAACATGTAAATATTATATTTTAGCAATAAATTTTGTAAAATTTAACGAATGGGTTCTTAAAACTTAGTTTTAAATAATTTTAAAAATTAACACTTAAAATTAGTGAAAGTACTGAGGATTTTTAGTATTGTGTGCAAAGATTTTTGCTTAAATCAGTGTTTCAACTAAAAATTTATTAAAAATTAGTCAAAACGATTTGAAACCGGTTTGACAGATTTTTCTATTTTATCCCGAGAAACTATAGGTTTAAAAATATTTATATTTTTAATTACAGAACTCGAAAAATAAAAAAATTTTAGTGTGCATATATTTTGGCCACAAAGTGGTTAATGTATTGCAAACAAGAGAGCTTAAATTACAGGAAGTATTTTTCGGTATGGTAAATTACCAAAATAACACACTTTTTTTCAATTTACTTTTCATTTTGCTTTCCAATGAATAATATATATGGGTGATAACAAAAAATGTGATAAAAACCGTGTAACCACCTAATTTCTAATGCATGGATTACATTTGAGTTATATATTTCGATATATATCAGCGCATTATCACCTGCTTAAATTACAGAAAGTATTTTTCGGTATGGTAAATTACCAAAATAACACACTTTTTTTCAATTTACTTTTCATTTTGCTTTCCAATGTATAATATATATGGGTGATAACAAAAAATGTGATAAAAATCGTGTAACCACCTAATTTCTAATGCATGGATTACATTTGAGTTATATATTTCGATATATATCAGCGCATTATCACCTGTTTTACAAAATTTATAACAATCTGACCAATTTTTGGTTAATACATAAAATTTGTGACCAATTTTATAGGCCAAATGTAAACTCCGTAACCAGTAACTCATAAGGTTTTTAACTTTAACAGCTTATATTTTAATAACCAATAAAGCTAAACACTAACTGTAAGAATTTTTATGAAGAGGAAAAGTGCTGTTTTTAATAAAAATTAATACATTTTACAAACTTTTTCGTATATCTTAGCTACCACGACTTCAACTCTGTAACGATTTTTCGTCATAATTTTTGATAAAAATGCATACACCAGAATTTTGGAGTTATCTATCTCTATATATAAAAGAATAACGTGACTGGCTGACTGAATGACTGACTGACTGACTCAACATCGCCCAGCCCAAACCGCTGAAGCTAGAAAGTTGAAATTTGGTATGTAGGTTCCTCTTTCGGGGTAGATGTCCGCTAAGACGGGATTTTTAGAAATTCCTACCGGAACGGGCAAAAAGGGGGAAAGTATCCCCCTTGACGGCCTGCCAAAACCCCTTTGGCTAGAAAGCTGAAATTTAAGATATGTGTTCCTTGGAGTAGGGGCTAACTTCTCTGGAAAGTACTTTCTAGAATTTTGGACAGGGACGTTGTAAAAATGGGGGTTAAAAAGGTGAAAAAGGCCCCCCTTGACGGCCTGCCCAAACCGCTGGAGGTAGGAAGTTGAAATTTGGTATAAAGGTTCCTCCACTATCGTAGACATCCACCAAGACGGGAGTTTTGGAAATTTTTACAGGGACGGGCAAAAAGGGGAAAAAGTCCTTTTTCCAAAAAAAGTACCTTTTACCAAAAAAAGTACCTTTTTCCAAAAAAAGTATCTTTTTCCAAAAAAAGTGCGTTTTTCCAAAAAACATACATTTTTCCAAAAAAAACACCTTTTTAAAAAAAATACCTTTTCCAAAAAAAGTACAAATAAAGTACCTACTTGTAAAAACAAAGTATCTTTTTCCAAAAAATTTCGTTTTTCCAAAAAGTACCATTTAAAATAATATATAATTTCAAAAAAACTACTTTTTTTCCTCCCCCCACGGATATCTCCACTAAAACAAGGTTTTTTGATATTCGGCATAGACGTGCTCTAAGACGGGATTTTTGGAAATTCCTACCGGAACGGGCAAAAAGGGGAAAAGTCTCCCCATAAACAGTCTCACAAATTGGAAAAGTGCCTGCCCAAACCACTGGAGGTAAGAAGTTAAAATTTGGTATAAAGGTTCCTCCACTGTAGTAGACATCGACTAAGTTTGTATTTTTGGAATTCCCTACAGGATATCCCAAAAGGAAACTCGGTATGTGAGTTCCTCCTTCTGTGTAGGCGTCCGCTTAGACGGAATTTTTGAAATTCCTATCGGGAGGGGAAATAAGGTAAAAGTCTCCTCCTGACGGCTTCCCCAATCCCTTTTGGCCAACCTAAAATTTTAAATATGTATTCCTTGGAGTAGGACTAACTCACCGGCAACGTAATTTTTCTATTCTGGAACAGGAACATAGTAAAAATGGTGGTTGAAAGGGAAAAATGTCCCCACTAACGGCCTGCCCAAACGGCTTAGGCAATGCAGTTGAAATTTGGTATGAATGTTCCTCATCCATCGCAGATAGCCGCGAAGATGGAATTTTTGTAAATTCCTAAAGGGAGGGGCAAAAAGAAGAAACGCCTCACCTTGGGGGCCGGTAAAAACCCCTTCGGCTAGAAACCTGAAGCTTAAAATGTGGGTCCCTGGAGTGAGGGCTAACTTATTAGAAAGATACTTTTTTGAATTTTGGACAGGGTCGTTATAAAATGGGGGCTCAAAAAGGGAAAGTTGCCCCTTAACGACCTGTCCAAACTGCTGGAACTAGGAAGCTGAAATTCGGTACTTAGGTTCCTCTCAGCCTGCTCAAACTGCTGGAACTAGGAACCTGGAATTCCCTGTCGATGGATTTTCGGAAATTCCTACCGAGAGGGGCACAAATAGTAAAAGTTGGCTAGAAACCTGAAATGTAAAACATATGTTACTTGGAGTATGGGCTTTTTGGACCGGGAAGGTGCTTTTTGGACAGGGACATTGCAAAAATGGGAATTAATGAAGCGAAAAGTGCCGCTTAAAGGCCTGCCCAAACCGCTGGAGGTAGGAAGTTGAAATTTGGTATTAAAGTTCCTCCTCTATTGTAGACATCCGCTAAGATGAGATTTTTGGAAATTTCTACAGGTAGGGTCAAAAACAGGAAAAGTCTCCCCCTTAACGGCCTGGCCAAACTGCTGGAACAAGGGATCTTAAATTGGGTTCCTTCTCCAACGTTGACGTCCCCTAAGATGGTATTTTTGGAAATTCATACCGGGAGGGTAAAAAGGGAAAAAACTTCCACCTTGACAAATTTTCTGAAAGAGAAAAAACCTTAGAAAAGGAATGGAACTTATATATTCCGATATTTAAACTTCATGTAACGAAGCACCGGTGGAAGAAACTGACGCAGTAAATTTTCCAACTGAATTTGTGAATTTACTTGATTTGCCAGGTCTACCTTTACATAAACTGGAATTAAAAAAAAAAACTTTAAGACACGCTAACAACGTAGCGGGCTTTGCCCGCTATTTTTACTATTATAAAATGCTTTCCAACTCTGCTTTACGTTATTTATTTTCATTCAAAACACAAATGAACAAAACTACTTACGGGTCTACCTACCTAAGTTCGCACTTTACCAAATTATCTTGACATACACACGTATATTGCAAATTATTATGGATTCATTACTAACAATCCACTTTCATGAGAAAAAGTGATCAAATATTTATTTATTTTAAACCCATTGTTGTGCAGAATTATTTATTTGTGGTGGCTGGGTGAAGGCTTTAAATAAAAAAACTTTAAATAAAAAAACGAATTTAATAAAAATTGTGGGGGGCGCAGCCCCCCCCCCCTTAACCTTTAAGGCACGCTAACAACGTAGCGGGCTGCACCCGCTAGTTATTTATATTGCGAAAAGTATAATGTTATTTATACGTAAATGATCGTTGGACTGTAGGTAATCATCTAGTATAACAGACTTGAAGCTTTTCTGCAGCATGTAACATTCTCGAGATGAAAAAGGATGTCCTTGATAAGATTTGAAAAAATGTTGTAAACTTCGTTCCTAATTTTTACACCAAACTATTTAACGAGTAAGAAAAACAATGTCATATTTGGATTCACCTTGTAGACATCATACGATTTTGTTTCGGATAGAAAATTCTGACAAAGCGTTTCTGAAAGAAAACGAAAAAAGTATCCAAATGTAAACTCCGTAGCTGTAAACTCCGTAACCTGAATTGTTTGCATCAGATTGCATTGAATAAAATGTAGGTAAATGTTTAAAATATTTTAAAATAACCATAAACAGAGGTGATTCAACTAATATTTATGCGTCAAAAGATGATTCAACCGATAATTTTGCGTCAAAACAAAAAAAGTTATCAAATTTTTACCCTAAACTGCTGGAGCGAAAAACTATTGATTTTGCATTTCTTTGGTTTCGAATCGATATTTCGAGCCATTACTGACATTAGTTTGACAAACTAAATTTGTTTCAGACAATTTAAGAATTTTTTGATCGCGAAATGTTATGTTTTTAATATATTATTTTGTAACTCCGCAACCGCTGATTGGACTTTAAAAAATTTTATATTTTTGAAAAGCATTTAAAAGGACTAAAAATACAAAATTAAAAAAAAATGTTTCGCGGAATGAATTGTATTTTTATTCGCGAAACAGCCAATTTTATAAACACAAATTATATATCATTGGAAAGCCAGTTGAAAACCCAAATACGAAAAACTAATAAATTGAAGAAAATTCGTACGCAATTTTTTTTGTTATATCTTTTGCTTGCAGAAATGTAAACTCCGCTACAACAAAAAAAATTAAAATTGTGCAAAAAAAGTTATTGCGACAACTTGTAGAAGAGATTTTTTGCAATTATGTTTATAATGACTAAACTTACTGATTCCATTAAGAAAAAACCGAAATATTAACACTTTTTGCTTATCACAAATTTGGCCCCAAAACTTATCACATTTTTTGATTTCACCCATATGCTAGTTACAAATATATCGTTAACTATATGCCTATTGACAAAAATAATGGGTCTAAAAATAGATTTTGAAAAAATAGGATTTGAAAAATGAATATAATTTCCCAATAAGCACATAGGTTTTAAAAATGCAAGTGCTTTAAATTTTGCTTGAAGTAAAGTATATTTCAAATTCTAGCATTTGTATATTTAACAAAAATATTTGAAACTTGAATTTTTGTTTCCCTTTTGCTGGATTATGCTATTGAAAGAAAATGTAATTAAAGTTGTATTCAAGCCTTGAAACTGGAAAGCAGGGCTGGAATTGAACTTGTTTTCAACTTGAATTCCAGTGAAATTGTTTATAGGGTTATTATTAAATTTTTTTAATAAAATTTGCTGGTGCCTGGAATCGAACTTGGGACTCCAGATTGCCAGTCAATAACTCTACCTCTAAGCTAACTCGACATGTTACATTTTTTTGGATAGATAAAAACATTATTGAGGTTCCCCGCTATAGAAAATCATTACCAGTTATGCCATTATATAACTACATACTTGGTAGTGGCAACTAAGTGGTTATTTTCCTTATTACATTTCTTGTTACTTTTGAATGTCGATGCTTCGCAAAATACAGGCGAAAAAAAGAAAAATCTATTGTTACACTCTCCATCCCACTGTGCAGGAGGGTATATACCGAGCGGGCGGGTCGATTTAATAATCGCCCAACGAATTCTACTACCCCCCAACTGTTGACTTTTGTCCCGTAGGGTCAAGTTTTGAAAAATCCCACTTTGACCCATTTAGAGTGCCCCAATCGAGTCCAAATGTATGACCGACCCCCACTAACTTTGGAGGGCCGATCCACCCATGCCAGTGGCACACCCCCTGGAACTCCCCTGGGGGGTTCCCCATACAAATATTTTAAAAAATCACCATTTTTGGCACTTTATTTTATTATTTTTTATTTATTTTATTTATTTTTATTATTTTATTTATTTTTTCTCTTTAGAAATTTATTTAGTCAGAACATATGTAAATGAAAAAATTAATTTAACTTAGTAATAGAAAAGAAAATAAAAAAAATTACTGTTTGAAGTCTTTTTTGCTTTCAAGTCTGGGCAATTTCGCACGGCTCTCTAATGTCGTCACCATAACAGCCTCTACATTTTCCGGTATAACTCGTTTGGAAACGCTAGCTAGCAATTGAACGTGTCGTTCTGTTGCAGGTCGTAAAATAGGTTGTGTGGGTTTTTTAAGCCACCACAAGACACAGCTGCATGTCGTAAACTTACTTAAGCTAAATCGGTTACAGGTAGAATTGAGCATAAAATTATCATAAAGGATTTTCCAGAAGTAATAAAAGGCGCACTTGCTTAACAGAATTTGTGGTCAGATTAACGTTTAATTTACATGTAAGTACTTTATGGGCAGTTTTGACAACAAAATCGGTTACAGGTAGAATTGAGCATAAAATTATCATAAAGGATTTTCCAGAAGTAATAAAAGGCGCACTTGCTTAACAGAATTTGTAGTCAGATTAACGTTTAATTTACATGTAAGTACTTTATGGGCAGTTTTGACAACAAAATCGGTTACAGGTAGAATTGAAATTACCATTTCATTCTTATTACCTCGTCTCCTAGACCATATATAACGCAACAGTTTTTGTGAATGCATTAAGTCGTTGTGAAGAACTCGAAGTGTGAAGTGCTAATTTGAGATAAAAAAATATTTAAAAAAAAATCATTCCAAATCAAGAAGTTTACAATGAATCCACCATCCTCTACACCGCAAGATGAAGCAATAACAACATTAACAACTATCGAAAACCCAATGAGTCATATACCCAGGGATGATGTTACTGTTTTTGGTGTGTCTACTGATCTTAATTTACCAACCCATCTGGATATCTTGAGATATTATTTTTACTTGAGCGAACAAAAAAAGTTGTCCTATAAAGCATTCACTATTCAAGTACAAGATAAGTTGATTGGAATTTGGGAAAAACTTGGTATGGAAATAATGCTGAAAAAAAGTGTATGTAATAAATTGAATAGATTGCTTGATAAATATCAAGAGCAAATCAAGAGAAGAAACAAACCCCAACAATTTACAGAGTATGTAAAATCTCTGGAAACAATTTTTTTCATTGGAACATGTAAATGCGATTTGAAGGCAGCTCCATGTGCATGCGGTTTGGTTCCCGAACGCCTCAAAGAGTTTATGCACGATCAACATAATCAGAGAAGTCTAACAATGGATGGATTTGCGATGGAAATTGAAGAGCAAGGAGCAACGTCTATGTCATCAATGCCAACATACCAAGATCCCGATGATTCAACATACGCACCGCCACCGGTTCAAGAAGATTTGGATATAAGCACAAGTTCACAATACACACAGAGATACGATTGTTTTAACTTTGCCTTGGTATGTGACAGATTTGGCGTGCCTGATAGAGTAGCATCAGCAATGGGAACAGCTCTTTTCCAAGATTTTAAAATGAAAGATATCCATGGCAAACCTTTCATCATGGATAAGTCGAAAGTTCGCCGAGAAAAAGAGAAATGCAGACAAGAAGTGCTTCGCAAACGGTTAGATGATACCAATTTGTTAGCATTTTCATTCGATGGCAGAAAAGATGATACTTTAACGAGAGATACAATTGATGAGAAGTATCATACTAGAATGGTAAAAGAACCTCATCTTGTTATTTTGAGAGAACCGAATTCTGAATTGATTGGTTACGTAAGACTGGAATATGAAACCGCTGAATACAAAACAACCAAATTAAATGATTTTTTCAACGATAAAAATATATCACTGGATGCATTAATTGGCATATGCACTGACGGTGAGCCAACAAACACTGGCCCAAACGGTGGAATTATACGACGATTCGAATTGCTGTTAAAAAGACCATTGCATTGGTTCGTTTGCCTTCTACACTTCAACGAACTTCCGTTTCGGCATTTGTTTGAAGCTTTGGATAAATCAACCAGCACTGGACCAAGATCGGCAACCGGAAAATTGAGCCGTCAAATCGAAACTTGTGAAACTCTTCCGGTAAGTTATTGCTATCACTCATTTAGTATAATTGTCAACCGTTTTTAATTGTTTTATTTTTATATATTTTAAGGTGGTGGACGGCTTTCAGAAAATTGAGTTGAAAAATATGCCCCCTGCTCCAGAAAAAATTGAATTTTGCACCGATTCCAAGTACTTATACGACATGGCCCATGCAATTTCTAGCGGCGTGGTTTCAGTGGATCTGGCAAACATCAAACCAGGGAAAATTGTACATTCTCGGTGGCTCACCAAGGCCGCTAGACTATTACGATTATATGTGACAACGGAAAATCCAGATGCAAATTTAAGAATACTGGTTGAATTTATAATTACATGTTATGTGCCAATGTACTTCAATATCAAGTATTACAGCTCTGTCGTGTACGGTAGTAGATTATTTTTCAAATTCATTAGTTGGTCAAGATTTCTAGAACCTCGTTTACGCAAAATTGTCAATAAAGTAATTACAGATAATTCATATTATGCGCATTCGGAAAATATCTTGTTATCAATGTTGTTTGATGATAGCAAAGAAAAGCGCGACTGTGCTATCAAGATAATTCTACGCTATCGAACCGATGTTGACGACCCAACGGGACTTAGAGCTTATAAAAAACCAGATATAAACTTTTATTGCACAAGTTACACGGAAATGATCAATATGAATGACATAAATGACGTATTTGAACCACCACTCACGCGAAGCATTCCATACGATACTTTGAAAGAATATTTAAATCAAGATGATCCACCGTTTAATGATCCAAAAATTCCATCACACATACAAGAAACAGAACGACACGTTCAATTGCTAGCTAGCGTTTCCAAACGAGTTATACCGGAAAATGTAGAGGCTGTTATGGCGACGACATTAGAGAGCCGTGCGAAATTGCCCAGACTTGAAAGCAAAAAAGACTTCAAACAGTAATTTTTTATTTTTTCTTTTCTATTACTAAGTTAAATTAATTTTTTCATTTACATATGTTCTGACTAAATAAATTTCTAAGGAGAAAAAATAAATAAAATAATAAAAATAAATAAAATAAATAAAAAATAATAAAATAAAGTGCCAAAAATGGTGATTTTTTAAAATGTTTGTATGGGGAACCCCCCAGGGGAGTTCCAAGGGGTGTGCCACTGGCATGGGTGGATCAGCCCTCCAAAGTTAGTGGGGGTCGGTCATACATTTGGACTCGATTGGGGCACTCTAAATGGGTCAAAGTGTGATTTTTCAAAACTTGACCCTACGGGACAAAAGTCAACAGTTGGGGGGTAGTAGAATTCGTTTTAGAGGTATGGTTCCTTCGGCAAAGTTTCTTATTTTGATCCCTAGAGCCATGGGCGACCTGAGCCATGGGCGACCTGAGCCATGGGCGACCCGGCCTAGTATATACAGTTTGTCATTTCGTTTGTACCCAGCAAAAAATTTTCAAAATAGAGAATCGAGTTGGGAATCAGGTATTTTTGGTAGAACGCCTTCCCAATTGGATTACCAACTTGTTTCTTTTAACAAGGCGTGAGTCTAAATGCAATCGAGTCTTTGGAATCGCAATGGTAGCTAGTTACTATTTTTCTTACAGAACACCTTTGATTTTTAGTAAAAGAAGGTGTTCTAATAATAAAAAGATTAAGCGAGTTTCCAAAAATAGATATTCTCAAAATAGAATTTACGAATTAAATTTTAAAATAAATAAAAAAAAACTTACACATATGTTTCGTTGGGATTTGATTCCTGGCTTTCTGCGTGTCAGCCGGATACTCTTCCACTGAGCCACCGTCTTGCGTGATAATTTATAGCTCAAATCAGATTTTATTTTTTTATAATTACTTTATACTTTTTGGCACAAGCTTGCTTTTTTTATAAAAGAGGTAGTTCTTTAGAATTTATATATAAGGCCTTATAATACACCTTGCAAATTACAGAAAGGGAAGCGAATATTTAAAATCGTTTTATGGTTATGGTTAAACAAATAGAATTCGACTTATACTAAATTAGACAAATACTAAATAGCATATCAGGTTTGGTGTATATTTATTATATTAGCTGCACTTCCACACTTACTTATCAACATTAAATAAATAAAATAAACTATAATAAAATAAATTCAGTTAGAATATTCTTCTACCTTAAGTCCAAATTCTAATATGCTATTGTCATATTATATTTTATTTGTTGTTTCAAAAAGGATTGATCATTTTCATGATAGACAATACAATTGTTTAGTAGGCATCACCCTACTCTTTCGTTGTCCGCAATAAGAAAATGATAACTTTCTTACTCAAACCGAGACATTACATAAGGTAGAAAAAATCAACGGGACGAGAATTTTATACTTTCGTATATGAACTGTCTGATTTGGTAAAACCAGCTATAAATAAACTCCTTCTTGAAAGCAACAATTACATAAAAGTACCCTTTGGGTACTATTTATAATATTTATGTAATTGTAGTCAGAATGTGAACGTTTTTCTATGGCAGAAATCAATCAGTTATTAGCAAAGAGAAAACATATTTGTTCTGACGGCACAATTTGTACACTCACTAAAGTTTGTCGGTAGAATCTACTGAAAATATTAGTTAAAACAAAGATATATGCAGTTAAAAAGGCGACAAAGGTATTTACATTTAAAATAACTAAAAATTTTGTTATTTTTAACTGTTGAAAAATAACTAACAAATGCATTAAAAGTAACTACCAATGTCGTAAAATTAACTGAGAAATTTCTACTACAAAAATTTCTACGACGAAATCGGTAAAAACTGCTGTTTTTTATAGTCAATTCTTTTTGTTCATAAAAGTTATATTTTAATAAAAAAAAATATTTTTTTTCTTTCGATTACAAAAATATGTGTTATTACTTCAGCCTATTTAAAACTCGAAGTAAAAATTCCAAACTGTTCTCCAGTTGTTATGCTTTTATGCATTGGAGATACAATAAAAGTTTCTCATTTTTATTTGCAAACTAGAAATACATATATCAATAATAACAAGTATAAACTAAACAAGAATTTTTAAATAAAAAAAATCAACGACATTTGTTATTTTTTAATTAACTACCAAAAATAATTGTTTGCTGTAAAATTACTGTTTTGGTAGTTGTTTATTATGATAAACAACTGTTACAAAATTACAGTACTATTCGTTAGTTGTTATCTTAAATAACCGTCATAAAAGTTGTTTTGAATTTTTCTATATAAAAACAACTGTAATTTTCGTTAAAAATAACAACTACTGATTACTACACAAACAACTGTCAAACTTTTTGAGTGTAGCCAATCGATTGGTTCGTTGTACTAGTGGAATAAATCGTTTGTATCTATCAGAAAATTAGTTTTTACAAAGTAATTTATTTCCGAGAACGGAAATTCGCTGTCCTAAACAAAAATTCGGTAGTATTATCCGAAAAAATTTGTTGCAGCAACTGAACCATTATATTGGCATTATAATTGTTTTTTTTTTTTTTTTGGTTATACATATATTAAAAAATTTGTACTTATTTCAAGTCAGAAAAAAATTGTATGTATGAAATGAAAAAATATAGGATTTTGTTGGCCTTTTGAAACTAATTTGCCAAAAGATTTGTTTTGGACGTTTTGCAAAATACAAAGCAATAAATTAAAATTAATAAATTAACTGACAAAATCGCAAAAGAAAATAGATTTTCCTTTTATTTTAATTCTCAATATAATAACTTAAAAGAAATTTTAGTAATTTCTTATATTTTGTTTTGAATAACTGCTAAGAAAAATTAAAAAATATATTTCTTTGTAATGTTACTATTTATTTAATCGAAAACAACTTTTCTGGTTTACTTTTTTAATTACCATTGAACATTTATTTACTCTTCATGCAGTGATTGTGTATATCAAAAATAATATTTGTGATAAAGCGCAAATTTATTGCAAAGAAATGGGAAATAGTCATTTAAAAATTAAAATGCCGTATTATCACAAAATTTTTAAAATAATTTTTTCACTGTTATGTTTAAAACTAAATAACTTCTCTTTTCAAAATGTGGAACTACTTCTTAATTAGTTGTTTTACTACCAAAATGTAAACGGTTACTTTCTAAGATCAAATAATTTAAAAAGTAAACTATTAATTTTTGAAAACTTCTGTTAGTAAATAATTATATTTGAATGACTTTCTTGCCTTGTTTGTTTTGATTTTTGGAATTGATTACAATACCTCTTGCTTTTTTTACGATCTTGTTAGAATGTGTTTGGTAATGCAGTAAAGAAATTTGGCAATGAGATTTGTAAGCGGTTATATGGCAATGCCTTGTTAAGGTAATGGGTAATTTTTTCCTCGGTAACTCATCGAAAAAAAATCTGGGACAAATAATTATATGTGCATAAATATTTGCTTGAATTTTTCCACTAATTGGAACATTACAGTTGTTTTTTTAAGTAGTTTGTTTTTGTTATTTGTTGTTTTTGTTTACGATGTTCCAGCCTACTGTTTATACACCGTTTAAAGTACCGTTACTTGAGAAATGTATCATTGCATATCAAGATCACTAGTAAATAATTATATGTGCATTGCATATTCAGTTGGCTGCTGATTGAATGTCTCAAGTGCTCGAATCGGAAAAAAATCGTTGTTAAATACAAAGTAAGGAGTCTTTCGTTTTTAATAAATTAATTTAATTATTTTTTATTTGATATTTAAAATGCCTCGCGGAAGAAGGTATAAGGGAAAAAGGACCTCAAATTAACGAAATAGCTAAAAGGCTTCATCGTAATAAGAATACAATAACGAATTTCTTAAAATGTCCCGGTAATTATGGCATAACTAAACGGAGTGGTAGAAAAACCACCATCGACGCTCGGTGTAAACGAAGAATTCAACATTTTGCAGTGGCTAAAGGAATGAGTAGTGGACAAATAAAAAGCCAAATGGGTCTTACAGTAACAAGAAATAGAATAGTTCAAATTTTACACGAAAATCCCAAGGTTACACATACTTGCATGACAAGACAACCTAAACTTTTGCCCCGACATATAAACGCGCGGTTGGCTTTCGCTACTAAATACCAATTTTGGGAGGACGAAGGGCGTAACGTTTTTTTTAGTGACGAAAAAAAATTTAACTTAGATGGGCCTGACTGTTACAAAAAAATATTGGCGGCGCACTTGCCACACACGTGTTCATGGTGGAGGGTCGGTGATGATTTGGGCTGCGTTTTGTTATGGAGGAAAGACCCCAGTATGTTTCATAACAGCAAAAATGAATGCTGAAATGTACGTTGAGTTATTAGACTGCGAACTTATAGAATTTTCCGGCCAGCTTTATAGTGATAACTGGACTTTTCAGCAGGATAATGCACCTACACACTGTGCAAAGCATACAAAGGAGTTCTTTTCTTCTAGAAATATACCATTATTACAGTGTCCAGCATTAAGTCCTGACCTAAACCCCATTGAGGACCTCTGGGGAATACTTTCTGGGAAAGTGTACCAAAATAGTCGGCAATTTGAGACAGCTAGGGAGTTAAAAATAGCAATAGAGGAATAATGGAGGAATATCTGCCCTTCCACGCTAAAGAACTTAATTAATTCAATGCCATTTAGGCTTAGCCAAGTTGTTTTTAAAAAAGGACTACATATCAATTATTAATATAATTTTCTTTTTTAATTTTTTTTATTGTTTAAATTGAAATGAGTGAAAATCATCTATACCAGTGCTGTGCACATATAATTATTTACTATTATGAAATATGCTTTTGTTAAGTTTTTGTTTAATTTAAAAGACGGATATTACTTCCGTTATAAATAATAAAACTGAAAAAAAAATTTTATAATTTTAATTTTTAGCGCAGGAATAAATTTAGGGCACATATAATTATTTGTATGAGGTATAAAAAATATATATTCTTGATCGTTATCAATAGCGAAACCGATATAGCCGTGTCCGTCTGTCTGTCTATTGAAATCACTATCACGCTCAAAATAGTTGTGCTAGGATGTTAATTTTTACTCAAAATATTTGTCCGCTTTCTTAAGCTGTTTGGTATTGGAAATGGGCATATTTGGTCCTGACGTTTAAAAGTTATGAATGAAAATGTAAAAGCACCTCTAAAATTTTCCATATTAACATGAAAAAATATATTAACTGGGTGTTGTTGTTGTTGTTGCTGAATACGAAAAAAAACACATATACAACCCAGACCTTGAAAGAGATAATTATTTTTTTGAACTAATTTTCCTAAAACTTGAATCATTTTCTGAATTACTGAATAATTCATAATTCTTGAAATCAATGATTGGACATTGAATAAAGTGTGATAAAATTTTTTCCTATTTGTGTTGAATCAATTTTGATTCGATTGAATAATTGGGCGTAAGTTGATTTTAGAGGCACCTCACCGAATTATTCTACATTTTTACTACTGATAGAACTCTTTTTTGGGAGTCCGAAGAAATATATTATTTTTCGCAGAAAAGCCTGTATGGGGAGTTACTTCGGTTTAAACTTTAAAAATGGACTTAACTGTATATTCGTCATTTATGATGGGCTTGGAAAGGTAATAAAAATATCTTCAAGATAGCTTTTTTTTGTTGACCCTTTACAATTCGGCAATGGAATTTCCATTTTTTAGGGAGGTTTTTAATGTTTTTATTCCATAAAAAGGCCTATATAAGAACAAAAATTGTGCTTATTAATATGTTGTCAAGACGAAAAGCTTTCATTTGATATACAAATCAAATTTTTATCACTTCAAACATCGAGGATATTAGATGCCAAAATCGCGTGATTTTGTTTCTTTCAAAGTATGGCTAATTTTTGACTGAAAAATCACAATACCGGCAATAGGTTTAAAATGTTTTTCCCACAAAAATTTTTGATTGCCGATGGATTAATTCAGTATAATTGATGGTTAGAGTCAAAGTTGTATCACCTGCAAAAAAAATAGATTGCACCTCTAATATCTTCTGTATTTGAAGTGATAAATTTTTTGGAAATTATTATCTTTAAATTATACGCATTGTTACGATTTTTCTATGTTAAAAAAAACACCAGGATGGAGGGTATCTAAAGACACGGCACAGCCGAATTTAATCTTTGGTTTGTATAAGTCCCCAAACCAAGCAAGCGGGCTTTAACCCGCTTGTTACATATATACTTACCAGTATTGGCAACAAAATGAGTCTCAAACAAATTTTCAACAAAAATAAATTTTAAAAAAATATTTATTTATCGCAGTTATTTTTTTAATAAAATTTGTTCATGGCGTGAATTGAACCTGGAACTCCAAATTGTAAGCCACGCAATCACGACTACATGAAATGTATAGTTAACGTCATCTATAAGAAAAAAACGACATTAATTATATAAAATCCCAATAACTTGGGACTCCAGATTGCCAGTCAAAAACTCTACCATCTGAGCTATCTCCGCAACCTTGTTGAAACAAAGCCTCAGTTTATGTTATCCGTAATAGTAAAAATAAAAAATTATTTAAAGTAATATGTAATGGAGAAACTGTTAATTACAATTAAATACAAAATTTTGTAAAATATGAGCTAAGCCCTTTTTGAAATTCAAGACTCAATAACATTCCAGCCGATATTTTTCTGAGCGCTCAGAAATTTAAACTCGTTTTCATTTAAATCAAAAGAACTTCTCATTTATTTTTAAATGTTAATAAATAAACTACAAAATCCTTAAAAAATAATGATTTTTCATTTATTTCGTTTTTTTACATTTCAAAAAATTAACTACAAAATCCGTAAGAATAAATGATACTTAATTTATTTCATTTTTTTAACTGACCTAGAAATCGAAAAGGAATTCTTTTTTTAACAAAACATTTTAAATGAAAATATTAACTGTAACAGAAAATCCGTATTTATATGTAATTTATTTTATAAATAAACGACAAAAACAGTTAAAAAATATATTTCTTTCTATTTTAACTGAATAATCATTTAAAAATAAATGTACGGATAATTTTTTAATAAACTACAGTCAGTTACTGTAATAATATTTTCAGTGTATTTATGAGACCAGCCAGCAATTTCGGAGCGCTCATAAATAAAAATTTTAAATGGCTCATAGAAATGATTATTGTTTTTTTGAAAACACTCCTTTTTTGGTAGAAAATATGAACCCTCAGAAAATAATCCAAAAAGTTGCCTCTACAATCTAAACAGCTGTCTCAAAATGAGGGTTTATTTTTGGACTCAAAGAAGATTCCATTATTATTTATATTAATTAGGAAAATTTCGATTTTATGTTCTTTTTTCTGAGTCATTTTCATTAGACGGACCACATTCATAGACAAAAGTGCACAAATGTTTATGTTTTTCATCTATGTTTGCTGGGAGTGCATTAAAAATTTTTCAAGAGTGCTCAAATTTTGAAGTTATAAATGAAACATATTAGACTGGTATTTATGAGTGCATTCAGAATTTTTTCATTATTGAGAAAATAAAAATAAATGACCCATTATGGCACAGAAAATTATAAATTTTCTAATAAATCTCATTATTCGGAGTCTTTTATGAATCACAAAAGTGCGCTTGGAAAGAGGCTACATCAGGAGGTCTTAGGGCTCTTTTATGAATCTTTTCGGATTTAAATTGTACACTCCGATGCAATTTATTAAATTATTTTAATTATTTAAAGAAAACCGACTTATTTACGTCGATTTCGGTTTTGAGGCATCAAAAACCGCGGTTTCGGTTTCGAATAAAACCGAACAGCAAATTCTAATTAGGTATTTACCTAAGTAGTTTGAATAGCTTAAAGAAGAACTTTGGCAGTTGTGTAATATACAATATTCTCAGTTAAATTAGACGCTTTTTTAGCTCATTTTAAATTTTTTAATTTTTTTTTTACCATAATATATATATATATATATATATATATATATATATATATATATCCAAACTTTATAATTTTTTTTTATGTTTTTAACTTGAACTTATATTTTTAGCCGCAACTTATATTTTAGTATAATTTTTTGGGAATCTATTTAATTAATTTTGAAATGCATCTTATTCTGAGTTAAGAGAGTGTACTTTTTAAATAAACTTCAGGCACTTAATAATTTAAAACCGATTTTTCATCTTTGAACAGAAAAAACTTCTCAAAATTTAAATAAGAAATCAATTTTGTAACAAAAATATGGCTCATTTAAACGTCATCTACGAGTAGTTACGAAAACACAAATTTGGATATCAACTTATGGGTGATATCAAAAATTGTGATAAAAACCATGTAACCAGCTATCTAATGCTAATTTCTAATGTAATCATTTGAGTTATATATTTCGATATATATCAGCGAATTGTCACCTGTTTTACAAAATTTATAACAATCTGACCAATTCTTGGTTAACACATAAAATTTGTGGCCAATTTTATAAGCCAAATGTAAACTCCGTAAGGAGTAACTCATAAGGTTTTTTAACTTTAATAGCTTATATTTGAATAACCAATGAAGCTAAACAACTAACTGTAAGAAATTTTATGAAGAGGAAAAGTAATGTTTTTAGCAAAAATTAATACATTTTACAAACTGTATATCTTCGCTAACACGATTTCAACTCTGTAACGATTTTTCGTCATCGTTTTTGATAAAAATGCATACACCAGATTTTGGGAGTTATCTATTAATTATATTGCGAACAGTATAATTTAATTATATTCAAATGATCGTTGGACTTTGAATAATCATCGAGTATAACAACTTGAAGTTTTTCTGCAGCATGTAACATTCTCGAGATGAAAAAGGATGCCTTTAATAAGATTTGAAAAAATGTTGTAAACTCTGTTCCTAATTTTTACACCGAACTATATAACGAGTAAGAAAAACAATGTCATATTTGGATTCACCTTGTAGGTATCATACGATTTTGTTTCGGAAAGAAAATTCTCACAAAACGTTTATGAAAGAAAACGAAAAAAGTAACCAAATGTATACTCCTTTACTGTATACTCCGTAACCAAAATCGTTTGCATCAGATTGCATTCAAAAATATATATGTAGGTAAATGTTTAAAATATTTTAAAATAACCATAAACAGAGGTGATTCAACTAATATTTATGCGTCAAAAGACGATCAACTAAAAATTTTGCGTCAAATAAAAAAAAAGTTATCAGTTTTTTATCCTAAACTGCTGGAGCGAAAAACGATTGATTTTGCATTTCATTGGTTTGGAATCGATATTTCGAGCCATTACTGACCTTAGTTTGACAAATTAAATTTGTTTCACACAATTTAAGAATTTTTTGATCGCGAAATGTTATGTTTTTAATACATTATTTTGCAACTTCGCAACTGCTAACTGGATTTTAAAAAATGAATTGTATTTTTATTTGCGAAACCGCCAATTTGATAAACACAAATTGTTTATTAATGAAAAACATATTGAAAACCCAAATATGAAAAACTAATAAATTGAAGAAAATTCGTACGGAATTTTTTTTTGTTATATCTTTTGCTTGTGAAAATGTTAACTCCGTTACCACAAAAAAAAAATTAAAATTGTGCAAAAAAAATTATTGGGACAACTTGTCACAGAGATTTTTTGCAATTAGGTTTATAATGACTAAACTTACTGATTCCATTAAGAAAAAACCGAAATATTAACACTTTTTGTTTCTCACAAATTTGGCCCAAAAACTTATCACATTTTTTGATTTCACCCTTATAGGAAAATCAAAATGAAATTTTTAAAAGTTTCCATTCTCTCTTATCAAACTTAAAGTCAAGGATGTTAAATTTGCCCAATTTATTTAAAAATTTAATGAGTCTACATAAAAAGGTTTTTCTTAGCACACATAAACAAAACTATTTATTGGTTGAGTTTCGTTGCTTCATCCGCTAAAAGTAATTATTTCATAGTACGAGTAAATTCTGTTGTTTAGTTATGCGAGAAGTTTTACTTTTTTGTTCATTATTTTATGGCAATAGTAGTTGTGTAATAGGGTGTCCCGATGGAGGATGTCCTTTCGATTTCGCTAACTTAAACGAGGTCACAACATAAGTTGTAGTAACACACAGAAAAATAAAATGGCAACAGAATGGCAAAAATTATGTACGATATTCTATCATATCCATATATGCTAGCAGGTTAAGCAATAATTTACTATTTTAAACTAAATATTTTTGAACCTACTCTCTTTGGATATAGTATATTCCCAGCAAAACAAGTCAGGAAAAAGAAGTAGATAAAGCACTCCATCTATTGAATAGGAAGTTGTTCTTTTTCGGGTTTTTCACCGATGACTTTAATATTGCACTGTGGGCCAGAATCGCCGTTTTTTGCCAAAAGTACAATTCAGTTAAAGGGAAAATATGTTTATATATTCAAAATCTAGGATTGTTGAATATTTTGTGAGTGAAATATTGTATCATTGTGGTTACTCGTTGTTAGTTGGCGAGAGTTCAAAGCAGGGATGGAAAACATGGTACAATTGTACTTTTTTTGGTACATTTTGACATCCGTTGGTACCGTGATACTACCGCGATCCATTTTGTATTAAATGAACTTGTACTTTAAAGCTGTCAACAAATATTCTTAATGCAGACGTGGACTGAAATCATTCTAACAAAAACTTGCAACTGGCAACTTTTGGGCCCAATGTTGCCAAAAAATTTATTATACTACATTTATACCTGAGCAAAAACTACCTAGTTTTTGGCTCTTGTAGTTTTTGACTTGTCAAAACGCAAACTAGGTGATTTTTGCTCAAGTATATATGAAGTATTATCATTTTGCCGTAATCAGCTCATCAATATGCCTCAATTGAGTGCGGCTACTACAAAAAATTCGAGATTTTAACCCACCTCTTTCGTATATTTTTTGAAAAGTAAAAAAAAAATATTACATTGCTTTCTTAGCACGGGTAACTTATCTAAAAAAATAACCAGAACAAAACGTTAACAACACATATTTTCTTATAAATTTTATATTCACAACTATTATTTTATTTTATTATAAGTAAACAGGTCTTTGTGTCGTAGAGAATAGTATGTCCTGCAAGCTTGACCTCGATCGCACGAACTTTTTACAATATATCAACAAAATTGGTGGGGCCTGAAAAAGTACAATTTTTGTAGAAGAATATTTTCTGCAAGTTTGACATTGTTCAGATGAATTTTCTATATATGAAAAATGTTGGTACCGTAAGGGTTGAAAAAGTGCAATTTATTTATGTGGTTGGTACAAAATGAAGAAACTCATTTCCATCCCTGGTTCAAAGTCAAAGTTTTTTAATTTTGTGTAATTTTTTTATTTCATAATGATGCAGTAAAAAAAATAATAAATGAACAATAATTTGTTCCAAAAACAATCCTAAATTATAAAACTGAAACCAGTTCTCAAAAAATTTAGAAACCTGTTAAGTATTTACGAAAAAAGTAACAAAATTATTAATTTTACTTCAAAAATGTGGGTTTTTTTTTTGAAAATCCTAAATTTCCAAAAAAAAAGCTCCAAAATGTTCCAAGAGATATTTGAAAAACTTGAATGCCAATGTGTTCCATAAGATGTCTTCTACCTAGGTTTTTGCGACCGTTCGCGACCGTTCATAAACTTTCGAGATTTTGCCCTTTAACTGAAAAAGTACCTTCAGATCTCGCTGATTTCCAGCATTCCATAGTTTTAGTAAAAACTAAAAAATAGCACTAAAAATTACCTTAAATGAAGGTTCTACATTTCTCACACAGACTAGCCCCCTAAAGTCCAGGTTTGTGGGACATTAGAGTGTCAATTCTGAATAAGTACGAAATTAACCCTTAAACAGATTTTAAGTTTTGACTTATTTCTGGCATTGAAGTTAAATTTTCAACTTTGATGTCTTCAGAGACTTATAGTAGAATTTCATGACAAGTATTTTTGCCGAACATTTTAATCCTCTAACTCTACAACTTATGAGTGTTTTTTGACACTTTTTAAAAAGGGCCAAAAGAGACCATTTAATTGCAGAGTAAGAGGGTTAAAATGTTCCACAAAAATGTCCCTCGTAGTGTTTTACATAAGTTCGCTGAACATATCCTATACCTAAAATGGAAGATTCACATGGTTTCCTATGCCGATTACAATAAACATTTTCAAAAGAGGGGAAATCTTAACCCCACATAGGGCCAGGCGAAATCTTTCAAAACGCCGATACACTTATATTTTTCTTTGGTCCCTCTGCCAGAATTAGTTGGGAACCTCTTTTTTTTAAAGTGTAATTTATTTTCCAACACATAACAATTTTAAATTTATGGCCACCATATTGGATCCGCCATGTTGAATTTTTAAAATTTGATTTCAGATTCGTAATCTGCTACCCCTGGTGGAAATTTGAAATAAATCAGGCGACATGAGAAATTTAATGAAAAAATTGTCTGTCGCCATATTGGATCCGCCATTTTGAATTCCAAAATTTTAATTTCAGATTTAGAATCAGAGGATCCTAGGCTTATATAACTGTATATTTTAAGTCGAATATAATAAAAACTTAAAATTAATGGCCGCCATCTTGGATCCGCCATTTTGAATTTTATATTTTTTTATTCCGGATTCGTGATCAGCAACAACCAAAGCCCCCTTTGTGATATCTTTTAGTCTCATATACTCAATATTCTAGTTTTAGCCAAAATACGATGATGCTGGCCCACTGTGCATTGGCTTGTCATAGTTAGGAAATTGTTCTTTTTAAAAACAAATGATGTATATTTGAATCAATGATAAGGAAGTTCTTTTTAGCTTCTTTTTATTTTAATTAAAAAAAATCATCATGCAAGTTGTGGGGTTAGAACCCATACTTATTTTTATTAACAACGAGTAAAAAGGTTAAAGTCGGGCATGCCGACTATACAATACCCTACACCAGTCTGGTGTATTGTTTGGATCCGAAATTCGAATGGGTTAAAATGGGGCTTATGTCAAAAGCGCACCAAATTTCATTAAAATATCTTAATATTTGCGACCTGCAGTTTGTAACCAAGCCAATTTTGGGGGGACCCTTATATGGGCACTAGTTCTAAACATGGACCGATGTTCGCCAAAATCAATAGGCTTCGTCCTTGGGCCAACATAGGTCTATGTACCAAATTTCATCAAAATATCTTAATATTAATACCTGCAGCGTATAAACAGTGTAATTTTGGTAGGACCCTTATATGGGCACTAGGTCTAAACATAGACCGATGTTCACCAAAATCAATAGGCTGCGTTATTGGGCTAACATAGGTCTGTGTACCAAATTTCGTCAAAATATCTTAATATTTACGACCTGCAGCGTATAAACAATATAATTTTGGTAGGACCCTTATATGGGCACTAGGTCTAAACATGGACCGATGTTCAAAAAAATCAAACTTGTTCGTCCTTGGGCCAACATAGGTCTGCGTAGCAAATTTCATCAAAATATCTTAATAGCTGCGACCTGTAGCGTATAAACAGTATAATTTTGGTAGGACCCTTATATGGGCACTAGGTCTAAACATGGACCGATGTTCACGAAAATCAATAGGCTGCGTTATTGGGCTAACATAGGTCTGTGTACCAAATTTCGTCAAAATATCTTAATATTTACGACCTGCGCGTATAAACAATATAATTTTGGTAGGACCCTTATATGGGCACTAGGTCTAAACATGGACCGATGTTCAAAAAAATCAAACTTGTTCGTCCTTGGGCCAACATAGGTCTGCATACCAAATTTCATCAAAATATCTTAATAGCTGCGACCTGTAGAGTGCGCACAATATTGCATGGACAGACAGACAGACAGACAGACAGACGGACGGACGGACGGACAGACGGACATCGTTAAATCGAAATAAAAAAAATTCTGAACCGATCGGTATACTATAAGGTGGGTCTACGACCAATATTTTTTGGTGTTACAAACATCAGCACAAACTTATAATACCCTGACCACATAGTGGTGTAGGGTATAAAAATAGATAACATATTGGAAAAATATATAAGGTTGTTTTTCTTCAAGTGTAATTTTTTATAAAAAATATTAGGTTTCTACGATTACATTTCTAGTAAAACTAGTAAAAGAGAAAAAATATTGAAAAAGTTGTCAAAATATTCAAAAGTAATCGAACAAAAAAATTGTAAGAATAGTAAATTAACAAAAAACATTAGAAAATCCATTTGTTAAACAAAAAAACATATTACTAGTTTTAGCTGGAAGAAATTTTTCAAGCTGTTCTTGGTGCTATCTCGATACTTTGCAAACCATTAAATAGATCGGTGTTATCAGGAAGGCACTTTAATTTTTTTATTTGCGCGTTAGTAAAGCATTTGATTTTTATATTTATGGGTGCTTTCACAGGGCTTGGTAAAGCGTTGGCACCACCGTGGAACGATGTTATCATTTGGGCATTGGGAAAGCGCTGTTAACAAGCACTCATACCACCCATTTCGGTGCTTTGCCAGTGCTGGCCCCTTTGTTATTTTCTACCTGGGCACTTATTAATTCACATATAGAAATAAATCTGTAAAAATATCAGAAAAAGCTATTAGAAACTAATTGGAAATGACCTTCCAGAAAAAACTGCTGATATTAGCAGTTTTTTTTCTTGCTAATTACTACTAAGATGAGAACAGGAAAAATAAAACTGTTAAATTTACAAAATTTAAGTTACATCTGAGTTAACTTTTAGTTAATTAAAAGTAATAATTACCTTGTTAAAATCCGCAAAAAATTCTACAGCATATTAGTAGACAAAAAATTATTTCTTTTCTGCAATGTAATTTTTAGTAGTTCCAACTAAAATTTTTAATTAAAAAATTAAATTTTTATTTGAAATTTTTATATTTTCATAAAATTTGATATAAATGAATAGGAAGTTAAAAAAAATAAATTTCTAAATCGTTTCAAAAATTAATTGAGTGGACAATATTAAAAACAAATTATAGTAAAAACAAAAAAAAAAAGTTAATAATTGTGTAAAAAGAAGTTACACAAATTTTTTTCGACCTGACAGCACGTTCCCATGCAACGCCCATACAAAACATTAACTTCTCTCACCCATGAAAAAGAACTTCTGACTAGCAAATATTTATTTCAGATTTAGATATAGTTTAAATCCCCTTCCTAAAGGAGTGATTCTTTGTGATGTAATTAGTGTTTCCAATTCGGTTAATCGATTCCTCGATTAATCGCCTCTATTTCGGTTAATGTCGAAACAAATAATTTAAAACTCAAATAATTATTCGACACGAATAATCGGTTAAAATAGGTCGATTAACCGGTTAAATTTTCAATATGTAATTTTTTGTTTAATTTTTTCCCAAAACTTCATAATTTTCTTAACTTTGGCTAAAAAATTGCAAGAAACGTTTAAAAAAAACAAATACAAACTAAAACACGAACAAATTGTTTTAAAATCGATTGAAAGAGAAACCTTTAGGTACCATTTTTTGAGCAACTCCAAGCAAGTCGACACTGAACCAGCGATACATTATCGCAATTAATTTTTAATAAAATTTTTTGGAATTTTTTAACAAAATAATAAAGTTTCTATTTGTAAAAAAAATGCTTCAACATTATGTGCTGGCTATAGACAATTATTCATTTCTGTTTTAATTCTTTTAAAGAGTAAAATTAATTTTCAAAAGTGGAGGTTTTTAGCCTCTAGTAGATGATTTTATTTATATTTATTTTAATAAAAACAGTGCGTATTAAATTTTAAAATTTTATTATTGCAAACATAGAATTTTAAAAAGCTGTAAAACTGCTCTCACTTTCGAAAATCTGTGATAAAGTTCGAACAAACAAATCTGTTTGAGATTTGACATCTGTTACTGCACACTGAAAGAATTGTCTAAATGCTTTTTATGAATTTTTATATTTATTTAATGAAATTTCGCTGGAATTCGTCCATTGAAACACGGAGGAGATTGGAAGATAAACAAAAATCTAAAAACAGAATGTTTGTATTGAAGCTGAATAGGGGAAAAGACAACGAATTACTTACGTTGCATTCAATTCCTTAATTGGGTGACGGGTTGTAGAAAAAAAATTATCATATAGAGACAATCAGAGAATAAAAACATATAAATAATTAATACTAGCTGTATTTTCGTTCATACCTATCAACGTTAAGTATTTATAGCAAATCTACGTTAAACTGATTGGAGTATCAAATTTTTGTAAATAGTAAGTATTTATGATAGTTCCGGTATAATCGAACGTACGTCAGCAAAACTTTTTAGGTAGTAACGCGAAGAAGTTACGCTAGGTGTGAAAATGTATAAACGTTGAGTTTTCGACGTTGATAATTATCAACGTTGTAAGTTAACGTGCATACGAAAAATAATATGTCAGTTTTCGTCTAAAAAACGTTTTTATGCACTTTGTGCTTTTTTGAAAGTTAACGGATATAGTTAAGTCGAAAATACAGCTACTATTATTTATTGAAAATTACATACACCCAATGAAAAAGCTTTTTCGTAAAATTTGTTTTGCATTAACTTTTTTTTTTAAAAAGAAGCAAACACTCTGGAAATTATTCCTATTCATTAACGTGTTGCTTCCTTTGGAAAGGGGTTCTTGATAGAACTGAAATTCTGTTGCTATAGTCAAATTAGTCCTGTCTCAATTGGTTTTCTATTGCCACAACTGAAAAATTCGGCTACCACAACCGAACCATGCGATTGGCTACAAATGCGGTTACCAGAACTGGATCTGTTTTCTGGGTGTATTTTCAAATAGAGCTTAACATTTTTTATATTGATGGCTCAATGTAAAAGGCTCTTCTAGTTTTTAATGTTAAAAAAGAGCTGACCTCTTTGTGTTTTTATTGATAAAAAGTGAAGAAAGTACATAAATTTTGCATTAAATGATTAATCGCCAATTTTCTCGATTAACCAACCCGAATAACCGGTTAATTAATTATATGTAGTGATTTTTCGAATAATGCATTAACTGGATAACCGCCGATGTCGAATAATTGGAAACACTAGATGTAATGAAGGAAGTGGTTTAATTAGAAGTAATTCCATTTGTTTTTGCTGGGTTATTATCAGGGCAAGTTTAAAATGGTAGAAAAAAGTCGAAATTAGCACGGAATATGGCAGGAAATAACAATAAAAAAAAATCGCACGCTTATTCCAAAAATTATAAAGTACTTAAGTATTTTTTTTTTAATGTTAAAGACAGACAAAAATACAGTAATGAAGGAATTTACAGTTGAACTGCTAAACTGCAATCGGCGTAAATAAGTATGACTTTTAAAGATTGCAGTTTTCGTTGCTGTAAGGCTGAATTAAATTTTTAGCAACATAAAAATATTTTTTTTGTAAATTTTTTTTTCAAAAATTATCTACAAAGGTTGGGTTTTTACTGCATTTTATAGTGAAAAGTCTAAAATAAATCGATAAAATTGTTTTTTGTCACAGATTTTTAAAAACGGCATTGTTAAAAAATAAGTGGAAAAGTGCCGAAAAATGTCATTTAATTGCAAATGCAAAAAAATTTGCCCTGATTATGTATGTTATTTTAAAAGGACAAGCTTTTTATTAAAATATATGTGCTTTAAAAACTGGTTATTATATCTTTGCGATTTTTTCTTCGTATCAAAGATTTTGTTGTATGGCTTTTTTGATAAAACTTTTAGTTTCCCATAAGGAAATGGAAATATATGATACATAATTGGAAATGTCGGGAGCTTAAATGTTTTTTGGTACTAAAAACTATAAAACTTTTAGCTTTACTTAAAACTCAATCGGCCTTTTATTGATATAATTTTCTTAGAATTCTTTTAAGTCGGGCTTTCGAAGTCATGTATAACTCAATTTAACGTGTTGAATACTATCGTTTTTTTCAAAGCCAAAAAGATACTTTTTTAAACATTCAAAATAAAGTATATTTGCTTTCGAATGAAATATCTGCATATGGTAAACTTTTCGATCAATTTAAACAATTAAGTAACCTTAGTTCTCCTCAGCAATCATCTCCGAAACGTCGAAAATCGTCTAGAAAAAATAAAGATAATCCTGCACAAAGCCCTGGCAGTTCTGGTTCTAATATAAAGGAATCTGGAAATAAACCGTCGGGAACTGTAAATGTTCTTCCTCCTCGTACTGTTTCTAACTCTCTCATTTTAGCCGATGTTAATGCTGTTGAAATGGATACTGCTTCTCCCCTTCCACATACTTCTATTGGTTTACATACCGATCTTCCGATTACTGAAAAGATTACCCCTTGTTCTACCGATATGGCACCTATCGATATAATCAAGTGATAATTCCGAATAAACAACCTAATCCATCTGTAACTTTTGATCTTGGTAATAACTCAGTTGTTCATAGAAAATTACGTATTGTGCTCCTTAAAAATCAATATTTATTTCCCGATTGGATTCTGAAACATCTGTTGAAGACATCGACTTTTATATTAAAACAGAACTTAATTTTAATGCTGATATTTCAACACGTAAATTTATTTATTCTCAACTAAAAAATAAAATTGTTGATCCTAGTTTTTGGCCTGATAATATTTTAGTTCGTGAATTTGAGAACAAACGGTTTAACAATGCTTCCTTCACGTACGCCATCAGTTATGCCAAATAATCGAAAAAACTAAATTTTGACTCGGATAATCAGCTGTGCTCAACCTATCAAAATGTAAATGGAATAAAATCTAAACTGTCTAAATTATTTATAGAAAGTTTTGATTTTGAACAACACGTGATTATATTTACTGAAACCTGGTTAAATGACAAAATCTTTAACACGGAGATACTATGTAAAGAATTTCATATTTATAGACTCGATAGAGTAACTGTAACTACTGGCGGCGGTGTTATGATTGCTGTTTCCAGCATTCTTCCATCTGAAGAAATTGTATATTCTTCTTCTCAAAAAATTTAATTTATAGCAGTCCAAATAAAACTGAAGTGTAAAAATATTTTTATAACTTGTTCATATATTCCTCCAAAATCTGATAGATCAATACATTTGAACATTTGAAATCTATAAAATCAGTCGTTTTAAGAGCAAAACCTGAAGATTCAATTTTTGTTTTTGGTGATTTTAATTTAGCATTAGTATCTTGGACATTTTTATCGGATTCCTTCTATTATGCCCCAATTAAATCAAATGACTGGATTGATGAATTTTTAGAACTTTTATCGGAATTATGCCTTTTTCAAATAAATAATATTTACAACGAAACTGGAAGACTGCTGGATTTGGTGTTTGTAAATGAGCCTGCAGACTGCTCTTTAAAACGTACATATCCGATTACAAAACCTGAGGACCGTTATCATCCTACTATTGAAGTAAGCTGTAATTTACCATTGCTGTCTAATCGCAAAATAATAGACAACGTGAAAACTTTCCGTTTTGAACGTGCTAATTATAATGATTTAAATTTTCTTCTATTTAATACAAACTGGCTACAATTGTTATCTGTTTCCAATGGCAATCCAAATACTATTGATGCAATGGTCGACACTTTTTATGCAACAATTTTGAATTATATGGAAGAATGTATACCAAAATACTCTGTACGTAAACACTCTGGCCCTCCGTGGAGCTCTAAACAATTATCGAGGTTAAAAAATTTAAAAAACAAACGATATAAAGATTATAAGAAATCTGGTTCACTTGGTGATTATGGTTAATATTCTATTGCACGTGCTGAATATAATTTACTCAATATGAATTTATATATTGACTACCTTAACAACGTGAAACTAAATTTTAAACGTGATCCGAAAACTTTTTATAAATTTGTAAATTCAAAGAGGAAATCCAGTGGATATCCAGCTGTCATAAAATATTTAACAAAAGAATTTAGCGATGATTTGGTTATAAGTGACATGTTTGCCGACTTCTTTGCCACTACTTACTCTGATGCTCTCTACGTTGATTCTGATAATTATCCAATTCCTCTGACTGAACAACAATCTATATCTTTTTCACTTCTTACTACATCAAATATTGAAAAATGTCATAAAAGCCTTAAATCTTCGTTTTCTCATGGACCTGATGGTGTACCCACACGCTGAAAAAAAACGGCCTGTCCCAAACATATTTTTGCTGGTAATATATATATATTATATATATTTGGAGAAATTGTTAAACATATTCGCCGTGTTTTTATTAGAAACAATATATATTTGCATGCAAATATATTATGTTTTCAAGCAAATATATTATGTTTGCCTGTAAATATATAATGTTTGGATGAAATGAAATGACGCTATCGACAAATATTATATGTTTGGCAGCAAACATATAATATATGTGTCATAAACAAATTATGTTTCCATGCAAATACTATATATAAATAATATATTTAGTTATAAAGCAATTATTAAAATATGCCAAACAATAGGCGTATTTATTCCACTCTCCAAATTTATCTATATTTTAATGGAAAAACATAAAAAGTAATTTTAATACATCTACGGTTTGGCGATTATTTAATAACTAAATATATTATAAATCACATTGAATTTTACATCTAATAAAAGTCTTTCATTGAGAAACAATAACTACAATCTGTTCATTTATTTTTTATTTATTTTTATTAACAAATATTAATTAAAAACTCTTATAATAAGTTAATACTTCAATATACACAATTAAATAATTTTTTTTTCTTTCTAACACAATTTTATGTTTTATTTATACTAATTTATTTTATTTTTTCACATCTTTCACAATAAAATTAATAAATAAAGGAAAAATATCACTAAATTTCCTGACTAGATGCAGTCTAGCTAAACTAAACGATTATTACCAACTACAAAAGTTATAATGGCTACATACAACTTTATATGTATCAAGAATGGAAATTCGCCGTTTTACCAAATATATGTTAATTGTACCCACCAATATAATTATTACCGGGAAATATATGTATAGTAACTACAAAAACAATATAATTGGAAGCACACTGCAAATACATATATGGTAGTTTGTAAACATACATTGATTACCTCCAAACATATACAAAACCGTCTTTTTCCTCCGTGCAGCTGCGTACTAACTAGTTGTTATCATGGCTACTCCTTTACGTATCATGTTTAATATATCCATCAAATATGGGTACTTTCCTAAACATTGGAAGGATTCCTATATTATACCCTTATTTAAATCTGGTAATAAGTCAGTTGTAACAAATTACAGAGGAATCGCTAAACTGAGTACAATACCTAAATTGTTTGAGAAATGCCTAACAGAACAACTATGTCATAAAATCTCTTCCATACTGTCTGTCACCGTTTCAACATGGTTTCCGCAAAGGTTGCTCTACCACTACAAATCTATTACATCTTACAACTGTAGTTAACCGGGGATTTACTAATGGTCAACATACTGATGCTATATACACAGACTTTAGCAAAGCCTTTGATAAAGTTAATCATAATCTCCTTATTAAAAAGTTTTATTTAATGGGATTTACCAAAAACTATCTGAACTGGATTAAATCATACCTGAACAGCAGAAAACAACGTGTTTTATTCAATAATGCAGTATCTAAGAATATTACTGTTAGCTCCAGAGTACCCCAAGGTAGCCACCTTGGACCAATTTTGTTTTCTCATTTTATTAATGACCTACCGTTAGCGATAAAATATTCAAATGTCTTAATGTATGCTGATGATGTGAAAATCTTTCATAGCTTTGATAATTTTTCTGATCACACATGTCTTCAACAGGATTTGGATAGCTTCCATGAATGGTGTTGTTTAAATTTAATGGAGTTAAACCTGAAAAAATGCAAACACGCTCGATTTTCTAGAAAGTTTTGTGATCCTAATTACTACTCTTTGGGTGGCTACAAGTTGGAGTTAGAAGACACAATTCATGATCTTGGTGTTCTTTCCATGCCAAATTTACTTTTATACAACATATTACTTTGACTGTAAATAAAGCTCGTGGCGTACTTTCTTTCATTAAACGGTGGGCCAAAGAATTCGTCGAACCGAATGTCACAAAGCAACTCTATACTGCCCTTGTGAGGCCAATTTTGGAATATGGTTCCATTATCTATGATCCTCAACAAAATGTTCGTGTGCAATTGATTGAATCCGTCCAAAAACAATTTCTGCTCTTCTGTTTGCGGAGCTTTTATTTGGGGCCTGCGGCCGAACTTCCATCCTATTAGACCAGACTGGCTCTCATCAAGTTACCTACCTTGGAAAGCCGAAGAAAAATGGTGGATGTTACGTTTCTATTCAAGCTGATTAATGGTGATATATGCTCTGAATTTCTTGTCAGTACCCTGGTGTTCAATGTCCCTCAACGTCCAACGAGATATTACAATCCGCTTTATACTCCGTTTTTTCGTCAAAACTATGCTGACGCGGATCCTATTATAAGAATGTGCAACGATTTTAATGAATTTTATAATTATATTGATTTTTCAAATTACGTTAATTGCATAAAACGTACTATCATTTTAATTCTAAACACTTAGTTCGCTTATAATATTTTCTAAAATTATGTAAGTCTTAGGGCGAATAACTTATTTCCAACATAACTAAGGTTAAAACTTAACCACAGATATTTCCATATAAATTTGACATTCATAACTATGGTTAAGCACTAAACTTAGTTTATGTTTAGATAAGTTAGCCGGCCTGAATATTATTGTCTGTAAGGATTAATTCCATAGACTAAATTAAATTAAATAAATAAATAAAAATACATTCATACTAGGGACGAAAACTCGTTAAATGACTTTTCGAACAGTTTTGAAACTACAGCCTTTTATTGACATTTATCGCGTTTTCAAAACTTAACATTCAAAGGTAACCATTATATTTAAAAAAATATCATTTGTTTTCACTTTTTATTTGTATTTAAACACAATTCCAATTATAATCTCTTAAATATTTCAATATTTATTTTTATATTTTGACAATTATTTTCCATTTTCTATCTTCCTTTTCTATACACACCCTGTGGGAAATGGAACCGGTCACCGGACACGTCACGTGACCGGTCCTTGGGGACGGGGACCGGCCCTTGGACCGGTTCTTTTATATGAAAAGGACCGGTCACTTTTACATGGGCTTGTCCTAGGAGAGGGTCAATTGCCCCTTGTGACGTGTCACAGGATCGACGCAAAAGAACCCGTCACACGACTGAAGCAAAAGAACCTATCACAGGACTGAGACAGAAGAACCTGTCACAGGATTGGCGTAAATGAACCTATCACATGACTGACGAAAAATAACCTGTCACAGGACTAATGAAAAAGAACCTGTCGAAATAGGAACATGCATTTTTGTCAAAACGATGTAATTTTGTTCTAAATTTCATGATTCGCATAAATTTTTAGTCTATATTAGTTTTGGACTATTGATAAAAAAAAACATGTATTTGCTTGGAATTCCTTGCCCTAATAAGACCAATTTAGATTTAAATTTTTGTTATTCGCAATATATTTTTACCAGGAGCTAAATTCAAAATCTTATTTGTTTTAGTTCAGTCAAATGCCTGTTTTTATGAAGTTTTAAAATTATTTATATTTGGTTACTTATTGCCGACAGAAAATAAAAAGAGAATTTCCAAAAAGTTACCTCAATTTCTGAACTTGATTTTAACTGAAACAAATGGCTTTCAAATACACAAACTGCCTGCACTTGTACGTACAAACCATACGTCAATGTGGCAATATTTGTGAAAAGGTGGCCTTATCGATTTTTTAAAATTTTTTCTTCTCTATAGTTTACTAGTATGATCTCAAATCAAACAAAAGAACATTTATTTAAAAAAAATTGTTTTTTTACTGACGCCAGATTTGGATTTATTATGTATGTCAGACATCTTTCAGTATTTAAGTTTCCTGAAGAACTATCACGTTTTGACCAGTGCGCCCCACTGTACATACAAGAGGAGTTCCGCAACAAGAGTTGTACAACAATCTGGTGAATGAATCGATCAAAATAAAAACACGAATAATTAACAAGTCTAATATTTATACCACTTGAATGACCTGGTTCAGACCGGTGCTCTTTTCACCAGTTACAGGACTGGTACTTAGAGACGAGTCGTGTTTTTACCGGTAACGGGACAGGTCAGCGGTTTGGTTCTTTCAGACCGGTGCTGATTTCACTAGTCCTGGGACAGGTCCTTTCAGACAGGTCCTGTTTTCATCGGTCACGAGACAGATCACAGGATAAGTTCTTTCACACCGGTCCTGTTTATACCGGTCACGGGACAGGTGCTCGCATCACAACTGACCCCTATTTTCCCACAGGGTAGTAACCCAGTCAGAAATCGCCAGTGGTACATAAAATCAAGCACTGGCATACAAATCGGTAACCACGGAATAAATGATTGGGAGAAAACTCATTTGCGACGCTTTGCCAGTGTTTGCAAAAAGCGTTTTGCCAGTATTTGTTTAACAAAAATTTCGGTAGTTTATAAAAAAATAATGGCTAGTGTAATCGTCTGCCAATCTGACAGCATGAGTTCAAATCACAGCAGGACAAAAAAAATACATATGAACTTTTTTTAAATTTTATTTTGTAAAATATATTTCCAGACCACCTATTTATTGGTTTGGCCAGCGTTTTGCCTACGATAAAATAATTTGCTCTTCCAGTGCTTTTCCGACGCTTTTCCTTTCATTTTGTCTAATGATGTTATCATTTTGGGAATGGGAAAGCACTTTTTGCCAGTTCTTCTACCTGTTAAAGTGCTTTGCCACCGCTCTCCCGTTTGTATTTTTCTAACTGGGAAGTATCAGTAATCAAAACAAATCACAATACACGTATTAACGATTACATTTAGGTACCTATTCCTACTGTGACTCATTATAAGCGTGATAGGACTATTTCTAAGTCTAAAAGTCATAACTTTTCATAAAAAACAACAATAAAATTCAAAATTTTCAAATCTTATTTGTCAATATTATGATTGCGTCGATAACAGGCCTTAATTTTTTGAAGTTTTCGAACAAAAATGGGGAATACACTCATAACTAAGAGTCACAGATTTTTCGTAGGAATAGGCACGTTTATATTAATATTTTTCATTTATAAATTTGTTTAAAGATAAAAATTCAAATTTGTTTTGATTTGGATTTTCAAGTTTCTTTCTTAATGTGTATTTAAAAATTGTTTGGGATGAGGGGTTAATTGCCCTCAAAGTACCTATCCCGTAACTGGTTAAAGCAAGACTTCTCACAGGATTGGTATAGGATTGGGTAAAGCAATCCCGTGACTGCTAAAACTATGAGAAATCACTCAATTGCCCTCAGAGTACCTCTTGCGTGACTGGTGAAACGAGGACATACTACTCAATTGCGCTCAAGGTACCTAACCCGGGACTGCTATAATTAACCACTGCTGTGGCTTAAGCAGTGTCAGTTATACTTAAAAGACTACCTCCTGGCTGGTGAAATGGGGACACACCAATTAACTGGAAATTATGTAATATAAAACCCCAAAATTAAGACTTTACTCTTTGAAATATGTTCTATATTTCTAAAACTTTTACATCAACCCATTTTTAATCCGTTACCGGAAGGGTGGAAATTTTTTACGAAATTCAATACACTGAAAATATTATTAAAGTAACTGACTGTAGTTTATTTAAAAAGTTATCCGAACATTTATTTTTAAATTATTATACAGCTAAATTGAAAAGAAATATATTTTCCAACTGTTTTTATTTAAAAACCAAACTACAAATAAATACGGATTTTCTGTTGCAGTTAATATTTTAATTTAAAATGTTTTGTTAAAAAAACAAACCCTTTTAGATTTCTAAGTCAGTTAAAAAATGAAATAAACTAAATATCATTTATTTTTACGGATTTTGTAGTTAATTTTTTGAAAGTTAAGAAAACGAAATAAATGAAAAATCATTATTTTTTTAAGGGTCTTGTAGTTAATTTATTAACATTTAAAAATAAATGAGAAGTTCTCCTGATTTAAATGAAAAGATAGTAGACCGGTTTCCAAGTGATTTTTCATTTAAATTACATCTTCAGTTAATTTCCAATAATCATTTTTATACCCCACACCACTACGTGGACAGGGTATAATAAATTTGTGCTGATATTTGTAACAGCAAAAAGTATTGGGCCTGGACCCAACTTTTAGTAAGCCGATCGACTCAGAATCGCTTTTTGTTTCGATTTATCCATGTCCGTCTGTCTGTCTGTTCATGCATTAATTCGCGCACTCTACAGGTCACAAATATTAAGATATTTTGATGAAATTAGGTACACCCACCTAAGTCGTCCCAAGAACAAAGCCTATTGATTCTAGATAGGATCGGTACATATTTGGACCTATCGCCCATATGGACTCTATTTTAGATTTTTCTTGTTTTATCATTTTGTAGAAAATTTTGGCACAAGTCCATTTTAATGCATTCGAATTTTGGATCCAAAAATTAGTTGGCTTTTAAGCAGACTGTTGTAAGGTATTATATAGTCGGCATGACCGACTTTAACTTGTTCAAATAATAATTTAATTATGTAGTTGTCATAAGTTGACACATCATACCTAAAATTAGTTATGAGCATGCCAAGCGGCTTCACTATCATATATAAGTTACTTTATTTTTCCATTTCGCCTTTTGTGGCATTAAAGTAACAAAATTTCATACTTTAAAGCTTTAAAGGTTAAAGTTTTTTTTAATTTTCAAAAATTAAAAAAAAAAAAAACAAATTGGAAATGAACTCAAAATGTCCATTATTGAAACTATATAATTAAATAGAAATGTAGACGAGTGTAGCGTCAAAATGTTCTTTGAATTATTAAAATCCGACAAGAACAATAAAAACTGTGGGTGTTCAAATTCAGATAAATTATACTTTCTTTTAATTTTTTCGCAAATCTTAGGAATTTTAAGGAAAAATATGGATTTGCCTCAATGGTTCCTTAAAGCATTCATGCACTGGATTTAGTGAAAGTCAGAAGACATGAGTTAAAGGATGCTATGTTTCATTCCTGGAATTCAAGTTAATTAAACTTTATACCAAAATGGGAACAACGCTAGGAGATGCAATCCCTATCGGACCGTACATACTACATGACATCGGACCAAACAATTGCATAAATGTTGGCAGGATGCCATGGTGCTATAAAGGAATATAAGTAAATGAATTTTCCCTGAAAAAAAATACAATGAAACCCTAAAGGTAGTTGATACCTCGGAGCGCCATAAAAGATATGGCGCAGAACAATTGACGATGAATTGCTTGTAGCAAACTACAACAGGAATGATATTAGCCATGAAAACAAAAATAGGGTGATAGTCAGGGAAATAGTACAGGCACTATGCTCCAACTGGAGAGAAGGATGATAGAAGAAGAAAAACGCTGTGAAGTATTTGTTAGGAGAATATCCTGAGGAAGAAAAATGGCCGAGTTTTTGAAAAAAGTACTTATTATTTTATTTCATAATAAGGAAATAATTGGCCTCAAACAGGAATAAATAAATTTAAAAAAAAAAATTATTTTGAAAACCAAAAAAGAAAAAAGTGCAATAATTTATGAAATATGTGAATTTTAAGGCAAACATACACATTCAATATTATTGATCAATGTTTTTAAAAATAACCAATCAGAACAAAGTATTTAAAAATAAAATGTTTCTAGTTGGTTGATTTTTGAAAAATTTACCAATATTGAACGTGTATGCCCTACCTTAGAATATTAAAGAAAGAAATGAATTTTTCTTTATTTTTTATTTTCATATTTTTTTTTAAAAACTTTATCCTTCCTAACAAACTAAACTATATCGTTTTTAATTCGCATCGATATCTTTTAGTTTATTGGGAAGAAGAAAAATAATAAATAACATAAAAATATTGAAAATAAAAAAAATTAAAAAATTAATTTCGTTCGTAAAGGTGCTTTCACAATGGTAGAGTGACTCTACTCTGCAGCACAGATTAAAATGTTAACTGTTCGAAATGCAGAGTAGAGTTACTTCAAAACTTATTTGACATTTAGTACTTACTTCATATTTTCGCCACTCTTTTGTCAGAATTTTTATTGTTTTTTATTTCAATAATTTTTTTTATCTTAAATCATACCGAAAACACTACAAACTTTATATTTATTGAATATATTTTGTTCTTATTTTTTTAATTTGTTGACAATTTTTTTGGGTATATTTGTCATGTTAAAGAGTTAACAGACAAATCTGTACTCCAGATTCAAACAAATTTTTACTCTGGAGGTGAATGACAAGAGATAGCACAATACAAAAATGTGTTAGTATGAAAGAGAAAAAAACAAAATTTGCTACAGATTGGAGTACTCCGTCATTGTAAACGCACCTTAAATATTTAAATTAAACGCCTTTACTACCTAAATTTTTCAAATGTATATTTTAGTTAAAGTCGACTTTAGTTAAAATATTGGGTGGCAGTATGCCATAACTTGTTTTATTTTTGTAGCATTCTGATTGGTTAATTTATTTTCAACCAATCAAAATGTTTGAAAATATAAACATTTTTGTAGGGTTTTCATACAAAAAATTAATAAAACCGTATGATTAAAAATAAAGTTGACTTTAAATTTAAAATACTCTTTTATAGTAAGGGCAAAAAATTTTATTCCAACAACCAACTATAGCCCTAGGGAACATAGTTTACTATCCGTAATAATATTCCAACCATATCTTTTCTTTCCGTGTAGTGGCAAAAATTATTTAAAAAAAATAAAATATTTACAGCATTTGAATACAAATAACAAAAATGTTTCGTCAACTGGTGGGGAGCTAAAAGTACCATTCAACAAATTATTCGTTAATTTTCCAATCATAAGCATTTCCATATCCATAATTTGAGGGCTGTTATTTCAAGTATTGTATTTTAACGGGATACACATGGTTTAAATTTCTTTGTATCAGTACACCCAGAAAGCAGATTTGGTGCTAACAACCCAATTTGTTGCCAATCGAATTGTTTGGTTGCATCTAATGAATTTTTCAGTTGCGACTTCCGAATCCTTTTTAATAGAACTGAAATACCGTTGACACAGCCAAATTAGTCCTGTCTTAATTGGTTTTCTGTTGTCTTAGCTGACAAAACCGAACCATTCGATTGGCTACAAATGCGGTTGTCAGTACTGAACCAGTTTTATGAGTGTATTACTATGGCAATATACCACAAAACATCCCTTTTCATACCTTATAACAAAAACATAGATAATATTGTTATAACATTAAGTTAATCTGGTTTATTTTCCCCACTTCAATGCATATTTTGCGTTTGTGGGTTACTTTAACACAAAAACCACAAAAATGAGCAAAAATGTATGAAAAAATGTTATAACGCAAAATAATAAATTCACATACAAAAGAAAAACACTTATCATTATCAAATAATATCCTACATGCATATGTACATTTACATTTTACGTATTTCATTAGGGTGCTCTGTTTTTTTTTAAAGTAGCTAAAAATCTGATTTTTTAAGGGTCTAAAGTTAACACATCCAATTTTCGAAAAATATAACAGTATGCATCGAAACGAATGTCTTCGTGTATCCACAAAAGTAATGAAACTTTTGGGGACATTCCCCAAAATTCAGCAAATGTCTCCAGAGTAAACTGCAGATTGAAAAACTGTCCCCGCGGAATGCCCTGTGCATACATATATGTATGTATTATTATGGATACTTCGGGGACATCTGTATATACAAATAAAAATATGCCCAAAGAATGTGCTGTATCGAAACGAATCCTTTCAATGTATTCATATGACTACATAAAGACTAGGGTATACAATCGATTAATCGTTGTTCGATTAATCGAGCAGTTTTGCACAAATATTTTTCGAATAATTTAAAATGTCCAAATCTCGAATAAGGAATAATTTAATACGATTAATCGAAATGGGTATTGTTAAAAAAAATATAAAAATATTTTAAATATATATTTTTTTTCGGGGGCTCTAGGAAAATTTTTGTTTTCGAATTTTTTTATATTTTATTTGGATGGACCATACTTTTCTCTATATGCTCCGAAAATTTCAATAAAAAATTCGAAGAAATTAAATTTTCACATGTTTTTTGTAAAATATGTTTTAGTCCCAAATTAATACTCTATGTGGTAGCCCTGTGGGAAAACAGGGGTCAGTTGTAGTGAGAGTACCTGTCCAGTGACCGGTAAAAACATGACCGGTCTGAAGGAACCTGCTCTGTGACTCGTCTCGTGACCATTGAAAACAGGACCGGTCTGCATGGACCAGTCCCATGACTAGTGAAAACAGGACCGGTCTGAAAGTACCTACCCGGTGACCTGTGCCGTAACCGGTGAAAACGCAACTGGTCTTAAAGTACCGGTCCTGTGACTGGTGAAAAATGTACCTGTCCCGAGACAGGTGAAAATGCGACTGAACCAGTAGTACAAATATTAGAGTTGTCAATTATTCAGATTTTTATTTTGATCGATTAACCCTTACATGCCTGAATTGTAATGGCAGGGAATTTTCCGACCAAATTTAGTGGAAATATATATGATATATGCCAAAGAAATATTTTTATAGCTTTGCAGCAACCCCTATCAGAGATATTGGGAATTAAAGTTCGAACGTTAACATGCTGCCGGACCGGAACGGGTTAATATTTTTTTTAATTTTATTTTTATATTAGGTGTGTTCGTTTACCTACTACAAGTTACTGCTTTTACTACAGCTGGAAAAATTCAATACAAAAAGTAAACAAAACTTTCCAATTGTAGTAAAAGTAGTAAGAATTTCGAGTAAACGAACACACTGATTATTTCCATAACTAAACTCTACACAAAATTTGTAGTTTTTGAATTTTATTCTAAAATTTTATTTTGCTTAAACTTTTTAACAGCTCGCAAATGAACACTATCAAAGAATGTGATATAAAAATATACAGACGCATTGTGGAGCTGCAATGCTACTGAGTAAAAAAATCGTTATAAAAAACGGACTAAAAAAGGTCAAGTCGAGCATGACGACTATATAATACCCTACACCAGTCTGGTTAAAAGCTAACTAATGTTAAAATGGACTTGTGTCAAAATTTTCTATAAAATGATAAAAGAAGAGGAAATCGGAAATATAGCTCATATGGGCGATAGGTCCAAATATGGTCCTATCTAGGATCAATAGGTTTTGTCCTTGGGACAAATGTGTACCAAATTTCATTGAAATATCTTCGTTTTTGCGACCTGCAACGGGTAAACAAGCCAATTTTGGGGGACCCTTATATGGGCACTACGTCTAAACATGGACCGATTAAACCAAATCCACCGACCAAATTTCATCAAAATGTATTAATATTTGCGAGCTGTAGAGTGCGCATAAGAATGCATGGACAAACAAACAGACGGACGGACGGACATCGTCAAAAAGTGATTCTGAGCCGATCGGTATACTATAAGGTGGATCTAGGTCCAATATTTTTTGGTGTTACAAACATTAGCACAAACTTATTATACCCTCTCCACGTAGTGGTGTAGGATATAAAAATACTTAAAATTTTTCTGTCTGGCTGATGTTTTTGATATGAAAAATTGTTGAAATCCGAGTGTTTAAAGAAATAAAAAATCTATGTTGGATACCTCTTCCGTTTTAAACTAATGATTATTGTCTACGTTGCTGACACCAGACCCGATATTAAAGTTTTTATACAATACCATTTGGGAAATTTGTCCATATATATGTAGTACCGTCTATATTTTAGTCTAATATCTATAACCGAAGCAGTAATTCATAACGGTAATTTGCGAATTATAGAAAATTTCAGTGGTAAAACAAGAACCAGTGGTAACCCTAGAACATAAAAACTGTGACATGAAGACAATAACCCAAAATGATATCAGGATTTTAAAATGTTCATATCGGGATTGGTTTCTTCATTGCAGACAATTACAGCTAAATATTTAAAAAATAAAAGTTATCCCACCTTGGTAAATAAGGGTTTTTAATAAGAAAATGTTCTCGCTTAATAAAAAGTTTTAATAGGCAAAACTTTAAAATATGTGTAAGATATTAGAAACATGACCGAAACATTTACATATGTCAGATTAGACGAAAAAATAATTTTTCATAATTTTTATTTATTTGGTTTTTGTTATTAAAAAACTGTTGAAAGACATTTATTTTCTAGAACTTTATCAAATGTTATTATAAAATAATTTTCAACTAAGAAATACATTTGATAAAAACTCGACATATACATAAAATCTCAAACCATAATTTGAATTAAAAAAACACTTGAGAAAAACATTTTTGGATAATACAAAAATTTTAAAATTTTCCAAATAATTTTTAATGTATTTTTTAAATTATTGTTGAAATTTTCTCAAATTGAAATCATAAGTTAGTTTTGCTGTATGGAGAATGATTTGAAAAATGGGCTTAATATCAAAGAAAAATTTCAAAATTTCTCAAAGGTTTGAATCGATGTTTGTTGGGGGTAAACAATTGTCATACACTAAAAAAATCGTTTCGTTACTGTTAATAGTTATTTTTACAAAAAAAGTCAAATTTCTATGTAATATTTTGAAATAAAATGAATTGCAATTTTTTTTTTACCTGGGTGTTTAATATTTCAAATAGTTTTGAATATTTTTTATATATTAACAAATAAGACTTATATATCTATTTAACGATATATAAAATGTGTATAAAAAACGTTGTCGAAGTTTAACAAAATTTTCAGAAAACAATATCCCAATAAGTACAAAATTCTCATCCCGTTGGTTTTTTGTACCTTATGTAATGTCTCGGTTTGAGTAGGAAAGTTATCATTTTCTTAGCGGACAACTGAAGAGTAGAGTGATGTCTACGAAACAATTGTATTGTCTATCATGAAAATTATCAACCCTTTTTGAAACAACAAATAAAAATCTAATATGACAATATCATATTAGAATTTGGACTTGAGGTGGAAGAATATTCTAACTAAATATATGAAAATATAGAAAGTCCAAAAAAACAATTTTTGTATTTTTTAATGCAAAAATTAAAATAATTGTTGAAAATAAGCACACCACGGCTAAAATCTCATTCAAATATTTATTTTGTTTTGAGTTTAAAATTAGTTGTTTTTACAAAACGTATTGACAACAGACATACATATAAATAGTACCCAAAGGGTACTTTTATGTAATTGTTGCTTTCAAAAAGGAGTTGATTTATAACTGGTTTTACCAAATCGGACAATTCATATACGAAAGTACAAAATTCTCATCCCGTTGGTTTTTTGTACCTTATGTAATGTCTCGGTTTGAGTAGGAAAGTTATCATTTTCTTAGCGGACAACTGAAGAGTAGAGTGATGTCTACGAAACAATTGTATTGTCTATCATGAAAATGATCAACCCTTTTTGAAACAATAAATAAAAATCTAATATGACAATATCATATTAGAATTTGGACTTGAGGTGGAAGAATATTCTAACTAAATATATGAAAATATAGAAAGTCCGAAAAAACAATTTTTGCATTTTTTAATGCAAAAACTAAAATAATTGTTGAAAATAAGCACACCACGGCTAAAATCTCATTCAAATATTTATTTTGTTTTGAGTTTAAAATTAGTTGTTTTTACAAAATGTATTGACAACAGACATACATATAAATAGTACCCAAAGGGTACTTTTATGTAATTGTTGCTTTCAAAAAGGAGTTGATTTATAACTGGTTTTACCAAATCAGACAGTTCATATACGAAAGTACAAAATTCTCATCCCGTTGGTTTTTTGTACCTTATGCAATGTCTCGGTTTGAGTAGGAAAGTTATCATTTTCTTAGCGGACAACTGAAGAGTAGAGTGATGTCTACGAAACAATTGTATTGTCTATCATGAAAATTATCAACCCTTTTTGAAACAACAGATAAAAATCTAATATGGAGCAATTCCATATGAAAGCGATCACCTTTTGGACGACCCCTCTCCGATTCTAAAATAAATAGTCTCAATCGAGTGCCCAGCAAAAAATAATGTACCTACATATTTTTTTTTTTTTTTATAGTGACTGGTTTAGTGGTGGTGTACACCACTGTCATGTGACAAAATTGAAGAATTCTTCATAAGGGACCTCATTGAAAGTTGTTTTAAAAAAACTACTAAAGCGATCGCAACGAGTGATAGCTCGTTGGAAAGGTATTGAATCAGGCTTTAATTGAAAAATTTTTCTCAGAAATTTACCTTTTTTCCCATGAAAATTAAATTTTCCCATGAAAATTAAATTTTCCGATTTTCCACGGAAGCTCCTAAATTTTCCGGCTAATTTTTTTTTTTTTGGATTCCTCATAATTTTTGCTTTAAGAATCAGCAATAAAAAAATGGGCCCCGACTCCTTGTTTGGACAGGAGAGGAGCATTTAAGAGACCACCTTGTTCTCATTGTTTTTATATTTTTTATAATTGAATTATTTGTAATTATTTAACATTATTTTATTTTATTATTAAAAATACATTTTAAAAATTATTTTACAGTTAAAAATACATTTATGAAGAAAAAATCTTTCTTATTTTGCTGCTTATACATAATTACAATATTTATTAAAAATTTCAATTGTCTTGGCATCATTATAAAATTAAAGTAACTTTAAATTTAGCACGTCGGCAGACGAAGAGTTCCGTGCCTGTCTAATGCCAGCACGCATTCTTTTGGTCGTAGGATGGCAAACTTAGAAAATCCCACTTTTTCTGCTGGGTATTTCTCTTTGAACTGATGGTATGCTTCGGATAGATTACATAATAATAATCTGCGCTGCTTGTGTACTTTTTCCCCATCTTCACGTGTGATAACATAGTCACGTGTACCTGGGCAGGCGCGGCTGTTGTCATCATTGCAGTAAAAATCTTGAATCAATTTCACCGTTGCTTCGCTGAGGGTCCTTGAGCCAAATTTCTTGGTGGGAGTCGCCAATATTCCCTTCTGTCGAACTAATTCTTTGCTTCTTCTCGCGATGTAAAAAGATGTTTGAAACTGTTCAGAAATCTTGCGTATAGACCATGATTGAGGCAGCACAGATAAAATGAGATATTTCTCCGGAAAAGTGGTCTCTAAATTGAATTTTCTTTTCAACTGCTCAATCATTTGTTTGCCGTCATCAACGTCATCTGCTTGACTGCATTCGTTATCAGAGCCTTTATCAAATATTGTCGCGATTGCACTCATAACCTTGCCTTTTTTCTCTTTCCTGTATTTTTCACTTCGCAACTTTCTTTTTGTAATAGGCGATTCACCTAAAGTGGTAATAGCCTCATTCAAAGGACTCAAAGACATATTGACCATCGGAATGTCTGCCTCACTATCAGATGAAACATTTTGTTCAATTGTCATTTCACTCTCGGATTGTGGTTGCATTTGTTTCAATGCATTTGCTTGTTGAGACAAATCGATTTTACACTTGGGGCAAATGAATTCTGCTTCTTCACCGTATTGTATATTTAATTCATTCATGTATCGCTTCGAAACACCAGTTAATTTTAATACTTTTATCTTTTTCGAACGATGTCCACTCTTGTTAAACGGATTGCAGCAAAATTTATTCATTTTACTTTAAATTGTCTTTACAGCTTCACTCTTTACTTTACAAAAAAAACACTTTAACACTTTCACGTTTAGTATTCAACTAAAATTTGACTCAGAGTGAGTGAAGTATTTATATTTATATTTATTTTTTGGTAAAAAATAGGTAAAAAAAAATAAGCGATATTTGCTTTTCTTTAATAGGAAAATTTGCGTGAACTACTGGTCACAAAATGTTTTTTAAAGAGGGACTTAATTGGTTACTGCCAATAAGCCGACCACAGGTCATAAAATGTTTTGTAAATTTTTTAAATTACCAGGTAATAAATATTTCGCCATATTTATGGAAAATCCGTGTTTTATGACTTCTTTCTGCACGTGTCATTTTAGGCGAAATATTTATTACCTGGTAATTTAAAAAATTTACAAAACATTTTATGACCTGTAGCCTCAGTCGGGTTTGCTGTGCCATTACATGCGACTGCTGCTATTATCCATGGATTTATGGCCGATCTTGTGAAGGCAGGCAGACCATATTCACTACACACTCAACTTGGGGCTCTTAAAAAAAATTGATTTTTTCTTCATAAATGTATTTTTAACTGTAAAATAATTTTTAAAATGTATTTTTAATAATAAAATAAAATAATGTTAAATAATTACAAATAATGCAATTATAAAAAATATAAAAACAATGAGAACAAGGTGGTCTCTTAAATGCTCCTCTCCTGTCCAAACAAGGAGTCGGGGCCCATTTTTTTATTGCTGATTCTTAAAGCAAAAATTATCAGGAATCCAAAAAAAAAAAAATTAGGCGGAAAATTTAGGAGCTTCTGTGGAAAATCGGAAAATTTAATTTTCATGGGAAAATTTAATTTTCATGGGAAAAAAGGTAAATTTCTGAGAAAAATTAGGAAAATTTTATTTTTCAATTAAAGCCTGATTCAATACCTTTCCAACGAGCTATCACTCGTTGCGATCGCTTTAGTATTTTTTTAAAACAACTTTCAATGAGGTCCCTTATGAAGAATTCTTCAATTTTGTCACATGACAGTGGTGTACACCACCACTAAACCAGTCACTATAAAAAAAAAAAAATATGTAGGTACATTATTTTTTGCTGGGCAATCGATTGAGACTATTTATTTTAAAATCGGAGAGGGGTCGTCCAAAAATTTGCCAATTTTGATCGTTTTCATATGGAATTGCTCTATGACAATATCATATTAGAATTTGGACTTGAGGTGGAAGAATATTCTAACTAAATATATAATTTTTTTTTAATATTAAAAATAATTTAAAAAATACGTCTTCAAAATACTCATATATTCTTTATCTCTGTGAATTATTTTTGGAAGTACACCCAGGAAAAAGATTGGTTGGCTTTCGATCAAAACCATTAAAATGAATTTGCCAGGACTTTGTTTTATTTGGAATTACCTATAATTGAATACTACATCAAAAATATTTTACTAGGTATTAAAAATAGGGAAAATGAACTAAAAAACAATCCTTTTAACAAATTATTGGTATCTCCAATCAATTTTAAAATTAGTATCAGTTTAGTAATTCTATGCAGTAGAAGCAGCCATTTATTTAGTGAATATACAAGAAAATTGGTGTTATCTATAACCTTTTTTAAAAAAATTTCAATATTCGAAAGTGGTAACTACAAATACGGGTGTCCTAATCAAATATGACCTTAAATTCAAGTTTCTGTAGAACCAACCGAATTGTGGATTGTATTGATAACACACACAACTATTAATTGGTATTGATAAACGAATTTTATACTGTATTAATAAAACACATAAATTCAAAATTAGTCATTACAATTATTAAGTGTTTGTGGTGTAGTGGGTGAGGATTTCCGGGTTCGAATCCTGGAAAAGACAAAAATTTAGATGTTTTTTTTTTAATTAAAATAAAATATTCATATGTATAAACAGTAAATATGGCTAAGAAATTTAAAAGTAGTTGTGGTGCAGTGGGTAAAAGTGTAAACTATTAACCTGAAGGGCCGGGTTCAATACCAGAAAATTCAAAAAAAGTTTTTTAATTTCAATAAAATTTTGTAGAACATAATAATATTTATGTGGAACATAATATTGAATTAGACAACCGAATATTGGCTTTCACGACGAAAAATATAATTTAATATAAAGATAGTTGTCGTAACCGCACGAATTCGATTGGCAACAAATTCGGTGGCCACAACTGAGACTGTTTTCTGTGTGTAGTTTAAAGTTTTCCGATTTTATAAATGTTTGGTCACAAGGACATATGGGAAATGGACCAAAAAAGCATATGTGCAAAATTTCATTATTCTACGATTACTCCATCCATTTTTGGCCGCTCATTATATGAACTCACGACACTGTGCGGCGCACTGTGGAGTATACACTGCATCGCATATTTATAACGTCATTTAATTTTTTAATATATCTCTTTTAATATTTACCAAATCTCTTAAGTCTCTTTACATGAATTACTCAGTTTTTGATTTTCTGTGGAGTAATAAAATTTGAAATGTTGTGGTTGTTGTTCTTGTAATATTTTTTGAGAATATTCCGCTATTTCATGTTTCATAATTATAAAGTCATTCTTAGTGCTTGATAAATAAAACAACAATTTAACTAAAATTAATAAGAAATTTCTTTACCTTTATTTTGAATTAAATCAAAAATTCTATTATTCATACTAAAAACTAAATTTTTAATTGTATTTTCGTCAATTTTCTCCCATTCTTCCAAAATTGCAACTTTTAACGAAGGAACATCAGTAAACTGGCGATTTTCTGAATACACCTTGCTCGACAAAATTCCCCATACATTTTCCATAGGGTTAACATCTGGAGAACACGGCGGCCAATCCAAAGCTTGAATATTTTTTTGTACGAACCAATTTCTTGTTGCATTACTTGTGTGTATAGCCGCGTTGTCTTGCTGGAAAATGTATGTTTTGGCTGGATTTCTTTCCAAGAAAGGAACCAAACTCATTTCCAACGTTCTAATGTACTCAATGCTGTTCATTCTACACGAAACAAATTGTAACTCCAATGTTCCATTAGAGCAAAAAGCGCCCCACACCATCAAAGACGCTCCTCCAAAATTCCTTTTTGAAAAGGTTACTGGCCCTTTCCGTAAGTCTCTCCAATACCCTCGATTTCCATCTGGACCATCCAAATTCCACTTTTTTTCATCGGAGAAAATTACCTGAGATAAATTTATTATAATTTTGTACTCCATTTTAATTTTGGCTTCCTTCGAAAAAACAACCTACCTGATTCCAATCTGTTCCCATGTTTAGACGTGCAAAGTTTACCCTAGCATCAATATGGCGTGGTAAAAGTCTTGGAACTTTGTTCATGGTAGCACGAATAATATTATCTTCCCGATTTAAAGCACGCCAAACCGTTGTTTTTGAAACCGTTACGCCAGATATCTCTCGAATAGTCGCAAGGCTGGACGAAGAGTTGCTAGCTAAACGGCAAATGTGGGCTGTATCGCGCTTGGAAAGCAATCTTTTTCGTCCCGTGCGTTTAGTCTGCCCATAGCTTGTGGGATCCTTCAAAAAATTTTGCACTACACGAAGACTTCGGCCCAATCTTCTGCCAATTTCACGCAATTTCACGTTTTCGGCTTTGAAAGCCAAAATTTGACCTTTTTCAAGGTCAGTTAATTTTATTCCACGTGGCATTAGTTGACCGAAAAATAAACGTTTTCATACGAGTCCGATTTCACTGATATTTAATCAACTACTGACCTAATTTACATGTTTTTGCAAAATGACTTTATAATTATGAAACATGAAATAACGGAATATTCTCAAAAAATATTACAAGAACAACAACCACAACATTCCAAATTTTATCACTCCATAGAAAATCAAAAACAGAGTAATTCATGTAAAGGGACTTAAGAGATTTGGTAAAGACTAAAAGAGTTATATTGAAAAATTAAATGACGTTATAAATATGCAACGCAGTGTATTTTGAGAAGGCGGCCAAAAATCATTTTTATGGTTACCGATTTTAAAGTTATGTTATTCATTTGAAAGTAAATACCAGTGAACTTTTGTACTAAAATTCAACTAAAAATGAAAATGTATTTTAAACCCTCCATAACTTTTTTTATTATCGGTCGATATTTACCTTTTATAGCAAAAATTATAGGCTAAAGTCCCACCTACTAAACAAGGAAACCGCATATCAAAATTCCAATCCAATCAAAAGTTATTGATTTTTGACCGCCTTCTCTGAAAATGTACCACTGTGCGGCGTGTCGTTTAAATATTTTTTCTAGAGAATAAAAGTCAAAATAAATTCAGTTAATTACTCGTAAATGTAAGTAGAATAATATTTTTATACTATAGCTGTGTTTTCGACTTAATTATATCCGTTAGTTCAGAAAAATATTCAAAGGACACAAAAACGCGTTTGAGATGAAAACTAATATATTACTTTTCGTATGTACGTTAACTTGCAACGTGGATAATTATCAACGTTGAAAACTCAACGTTTATACATTTTCACATCTAACATAACTTCTTCGCATTACTTCCTAAAAAGTTTTGATGGCATACGTTCGATTATACCACAACTATTATTTATAAATACTATCAGTTTATAATTTGTTCATACATTAATCGGTTAAACGTAGATTTGCATTAAATTCTTAACAGCTTATATTAATTAAGAAAGCTTGACGAAATTCTACCATTACTTAATCCTTAAAGGGAATATCAAGTCATCTCAAGAAAATACATATATGCATATGTTATATTTTCTACTTTGTGTTTAATTCCGAAAGGCAATCGCATTTAACTAAAGGAGGTTAAATCAATGTTGTCAAGTTAGGTTTTAGGGCGGTGTTCAGGTATTCATTTAGGGGGAATTTTAAGGGTAATCATTTTTTTGACATTTATTTACATAAATTTAAATTTTCTTTTCGAATTTGAAATAAAAACTTAAAAATTATAAGATTTTTGGAAAAATTTAGCTTAAATTTCTTTTATTCTCTTTGTGCAAAGAATTTGTTTAAATAAAAAAGTTAAATGCCAATCAATAATTTACTAAGAACTTCCTATTTGTATAAAGATTTATGTGAGTATTATAGTTATAGTATGCAGAAAGTAACCTAAATGGGTGTATGAATGTATCTATATACATATATCTTGCGGCGAAGGCATCTGTTCTATTTATAATAAACTGTATATATGAGGCATTTAAGTAAGTATAAAATATAACATGAAATAATGGTTATTTTTTTCTAATTTTTTTAAAATACCCAGTCAGAAATTGCCAGTGGTACAAAAAATCAAGCACTGACACTGGGTAACCGCGGTGTTAAAAATAAATTACTAGCAGAACACTCATTTGGGACGCTTTGCTAGCGTTTTGCCAGTATTTGTTTTACCAAAATTTCGGTGGTTTATAAAAAAAACAACTGGCAATGAATGGGCTTAGAGTGCTATGCCAACGTTTGAAGCCAGTGCTTACCCAGTACTACCTTGTCAGAAATTTCCAGCGATACAAAACTACTAATTATATGTTTCGTTCACTGGTAGAGCAAATATTTTATAAAAATTATGGCACTTCGTTAAAAATGGTTTGCAGTCAGGAGGTTTTTTAGTCCAAATCCGGTTGGAGGCAAACAATTTTTTTCTGATTTTTTCTTTTTTCTTTAAAACCAAGTTTTTTTGTTTTCCCAAGGTGCTTGGTTCCAAAAAATTTTTGCCAGTGCTAACTTTTTAGTGCAGCCGTAGTTGTCCAGCTGTTATCTGAAGCCTTCGGTTGTAAACTCGGCCACCTATTTATTGGTTTTGCCAATGTTGAAAATTTTGTTTCCCAGTGCATTTCCAGCTGTTTCTGAACTTCCTAGTCCTTTTGTATAATGATGTCATCATTTTCCCAGCAAAATCTTTCATTACCAAATAAGTGATTATATAATGAAACTAAAATTTTTTAATTGCTTATAATTCGGAGTCAGTACTAGTTATTTTTGTTCGACGAAGACGTGTTTAGAATCAGTCTAGCTTACGCGCGACTACTTATTTAATTACAAAAATAATTTGATATTGGTAACTACTTGTTTTTAACCACTAATAAGTATATGAGTAAACCTTATTTTTAACAACTTGTAACAACGTATTTTGGTAACTACTAACTATTTTGTATATTTTTATAATGCAGCGGTTGCACAAATTTTGTGTGTTTTTTCCTGCAGCGAATATGGACAACTACTTACAAAAACGACCTTGTCGAACAAAAATAATGAGTTTTGACACCGAATTATATGTAATAGACCCTAATTCTACTGCTTATTATTTAGATAATAGTAATGAGCACCCATTACTGAAATTTTGATGGGTTGGGAATGGGAAATCACTTTTTGTGCCTGTTAAAATTCCTGGCCATCGCTTTCCCGTTTGCATTGGGTGTAGAACTTAAAAATGCGGGATTTTTGGCAAAATTTGCGCATTTATCGGGAAACATTTTTTTGAGGCCAAGAAAGAATCAAGCTAGTTTCGGATAGGCTGTTATGAAGTGAAGCGTATTTCAGTGAGAGTATTGTGTATATATCGAAACAAATGGTAGTCGGAAGGGATACGTAAGGCAGGTGAGGCAAAATTTCCTAAGTAATATTTGCTAAATAATTTTTTACCGGTCATGCAACATGTGGACGAGCGTTGTCATTATGGAATTTTACGGCTTCATGTCCAGCCAATGCTGGCTTCAAATGAAACAATTGTGCTCGGTACAGGTCCCCTGTGATCGCGTAGCCGGATGTCAATATTTTATTTATTTTATTTGTGCGGTCTTTGCCCTCCGTGTCAAAATCACCACTTCTGAACTGCACAAACAATCCCTCAAACATTGAAATCGATATTGAGAATAATATTCAGGTGAGCAATCGATGTGCTTCAGTTGCACTTTTTTCAAAATAGATGAGTAAAGCAAAACTTCTCGCAAATGATAAATTGTTGGCAAAAAATTCGACATTTCCGAAACAAAATACAACTTTGTTATTTAAAATTTGTTTTTATCGGGATAAACTATAATTGCACTAAATGATTTAAATGTGCTTATTTGGCAAATTGTGAAAAATAATCTGTTGCAGGCATGTCCCTATCCGGATTTCATTCTTGCCTAAGGAAACCGACGACGTTTTAAAATTTCTAGAAATATTTATTAAGTTAAATCACAAAACTCAATGAGAATTTCTTGTTCTCGTCTAGGAGCGCATAGTGGTCCAAACCAAAAACAATGGTACTAATTATGGATCTTGTAAACTACTGATCCAATTGGAAAAAATGTTCACAAGAACTGAAGAGAAAGATCCAGGCTTTTAGAAAATTAGTATCGTAGTCACCCTGTTATATCACAGCGTATGGTACAGGGTGTCAAAGTTGACCCTCGGGTATACAAAAGTTTTATTGTCGTACAACTTTTACAAATGTGAACCAATTTTGCCGATTTTAGACTTTTTGTAATCTAGGTTATAAGATAAAAAAATATGCTTCAAGTACTGTAGTAGCTCTTATAGTTTAAAAATTATTTATCTTTAAATTTCAAAATCTTAATTTTTTAATTCTATCTGAACAACATGCTTGAGATTTCGTTGTGTTATTACCATGACCTTTTTAAATCTCAGAATGAAAACTATTTTCAATTATCTCGAACCGTTTAGACGTGAGAGTTTTTTGAAATCAAAACTTTTAAGCGTGTTACTTCATTCACTTTTATATCCAAGTTTTGAAAAGCTTTTTAACATTTTTGGACATTTTCTAAGAGAACGAGCTTCAGAAATGCTTAGTAGTGCAATTAAAAACATTTCTGAGCATGCAGCCTACGCCCAGAATTGGTCGAAATTGATGAATTTTTGAACAAAATTTAATGTTTTTGAATGTGGCAAAAAAAAGTCACGCCACTTAGATCACTTTTTTTAATATTGAACCATAAACAAACATGCTTCAAATAATTTGCACCTAAATCTTCTACCGCCCGCTCAAGAACGTTAACAGGGGAGCAAATTTTGTGGAAAATGTCATATTTTCGAAAGCATTTTTTATTTGTAAAAAATATTTGTGAGTTACCTATTTCTGTAAAATTTGATTTTATTTTATAAAATGCCCGATAAAAAAAATATAATATCTAGTATATGTAGTCATATCTCATTTGATATAGATCGACATTTAATCTTATCCAAGTTCATCTCATAACTGGGGTATTCAGTAATATCCAATCAGATCCATCAAATATATTACAGCACTAAATTAGATCCAAATAGATCTCAAAATTGGGAGATCCAATAATATCCCCTAATATAAATTTGAGATCCTGATAGATCCCAAAGTATCGTATGGTATTAATTAAGATCCAATTAGATGCAAATGGATAAGCTAGTTTTGGCAAACAACAGCTGATGTATCATTAACTGCTCACAAGTAGCGTAAAATTTTTACGCCACCAAAACAAGGTAGCGCTACCACAACACGTTGACTTAGCGGTAGCTAATCAAATCGTTCACCAGCGGATTAGCAACAGTTGAGCGTCTGGTAAACGCACCCAATATTAGTGAAAAATTGAAAGACATTTTGTTAGAGCTAGCTAAAAAAAACAAAATAAAATGCTATTACCCAAACTATTAGTCAAAATCACACTTGTCTCTAAAATTTTCAAATTTAAAACGCCGTCACTACTAAGTTAAACGAGGGATATGTGTAATTTTCAGTAGGATTATTCTCTTAGGTGTATTTTAAAAAACCTATGGGTTGACCACTTTTTTATATTTTCTTTAACAAAATTTTAAAAAATTCGAAATTAGAATATGGTAAATTTACAAAAAAATATCCAATCTTTGGCCACACCTGGGACTAGGTTAGCATAATTAAAGAGAGACAAAAAATTACATCTGAATACTTATACATATATCTCAGCAATGAAACTAGAGTAAAACATTTTAAGTATTTGAAAAAAATATTTTATTTTTTGCGATTGTCATTATATATCCCATTTTAACCCTACAATGGTCTGGGCGAATTACAAGTACTTTAATATTTTCTAACCGATTTTGGATTTTTATGCCTTCTAAGAAAAGTAATTCAGTCTAGATTACGATTCTATTAACATTTTCCAGAAATACAGTTATTTAAGAGCGAGTATTTTCAATATAATCCAAAAGAGCTATTTTTCCCCTTGTAATTCGCATTCAAAATTTTAAAGGGCCAGGGATATCTTAAAAATTCTTCGATTGAGCTGAAATTTTTTCTGGAATGTGGTAACCTCATAATAAAAGCTTCGGAGAGCGGGATTCGGAACAACGTTACAAATAAGGGCCAGTCTACTAAACATGAACAAAATTATCGAATAAATATTAGATTTTGACCTGAGATGTGTGTTTAGAGTGCATTAGTTTGACTCAATGAAATAAATTATATAAACATTTTATAAGTCTTATTTATTAATATATAAAAAATATTAAAAATATTTCAAATATTAAACATCCCGGTAAAAAACCATAAAGAAAATCACAATCCAATTTATTTCAAAATATTACATAGAAATTTGACTTTTTATGTAAAAATACCCAGTCAGAAAAATACAAACGGGAAAGCGGTGGCAAAGCACTTTAACAGGTGGTACAAGTATTGGCAAAAAGTGCTTTCCCATTCCCAAAATGATAACATCATTAGACAAAAGGACCGGCTGTTCAAAAAGCGCCGGAAAAGCACTAGAGGAACAAAATTTTTAAACGTTGGCAAAACGCTGGCAAAACCAATAAATAGGTGGTCTGGAAATATATTTTACAAAATAAAATTAAAAAAAAGTTCATATGTATTTTTTTTACCCTGCCGTGATTTGAACCCAGGCCGTCAGATTGGCAGACGATTGCTCTACCCACTGAGCTAACGAGACATATAATATTTAATGGCTAAACACATAAATGAGTGATAATAGCTGTACAACTACTGGCTGTGCAAAAATGCTAGTACTGGCAAACAATTTTAAGTAACTAGTATGCCAGTGTTTGGAGGGCAAAAAAAAGTTGGTCTTGAAGGAGCTTTCCCACAAACAAAAAAATTGATTTTATAAAACAAAACAAATTTTAAATTAAAAAAAATCCCAAAAAATTGTTTGCTTGCAACCGGATTTGAACTCGGAACCTTCCGACTACAAACATTTTTTAACGAAGCGTCAGCATTTTTATAAAATCATTGGTTTTCCAGTGAATTGATTTTTGTACGCCTGGTAGCATTGGCTAGGTAGCACTGGATAACCACTGGTTGCAAACCTTGGCATATCACTCTAAGCCAATTCTTTGCCAGTGGTTTTTTTTATAAACCACCGAAATTTTTGTAAAAAAAAATACTGGTAAAACGCTTTTCGAAAACGCTGGCAAAGCGTCCCAAATGAGTGTTCCGCCAGTCATTTATTTTTAATACCATGGTTACCCAGTGGTATGCCAGTGCTTGATTTTTTGTACCACTGGCGATTTCTGACTGGGTAACTATTAACAGTAACGAAACGATTTTTCTACAACTGTTTATCGTTTAATTAAAACAAAATCAAATTTTACAAAAATAAGTAATATTGATATATTTTTTTATAAAAAAATAATGTTTTGAAAATATGACCTTTTCCACAAAATTTACTCCCCTGTCGATGTTCTTGAGTGGGCAGCGGGGAATTTAGGGCCAAATCCTTTAGAGCATGTTTGTTTATGGTTCAATATTAAAAACAGTGTTCAAAAATTCATCACTTTCGACCAATTCTGGGCGTAGCGTGCATGCTCAAAAATGTTCTGAATTACACTATTAAGCATTTCTGAAACTCGTGCTTTTAGAAAATATCCAAAAATATTAAAAAGCTTTTAAAAACTGGGATATAAAAGCGAATGAAGTAACCCCCCTTTTTGCAAAAAAATGCCATTTCCAGGACACGCTTAAAAGTTTTGATTTCAAAAAACGCTCACGTCTAAACGGCTCGAGATAATTGAAAATAGTTTTCATTCTGAAATTTAGAAAGGTCATGATAATGATACAACGATATCTCAAATATGTTGTTCAGATAGTGAAAAACTTATTGGGAAAAAACCAAAAAAAGTCAAGGTAAAAAATGAAGATTTTGAAATTTAAAGGTAAATAATTTTTAAACTATAGGAGCTACTATGGTACTTGAAGCATGTTTTTTTATATTATAACCTAGTTTACAAAGAGTCTAAAATCAGCTAAATCGGTTCACATTTGTAAAAGTTGTACAACCCCGAGTAAAAAACTGTATATATAATTATATGTAGTTATATATAATTATATATGGTCATATATGGCACCATATATAATTAGATATAATTATATCTTACACTGATTATTTACAAATTGCTTTATATGGTGTCGTATAAAATTATATATAACTATTTCACAAAAAAAAAATTGAAATGAGATAGCTGAGATTAGATTAGGTTAATGCTATAAGTGCTGCCTGGTTGTCATAGTAACGCCAAGGCCTGGTTGTCATAGCAACACGAAAATTTTATATGCCCAAATAAAAAAAAATGATATGGAGCCATATGAAGTTATATTTAATTATATATAATCTTTTATGTAATTAGATATAATTATATCCGAAAAATGTGAACGTCTTATTGTATCATATTGTATCGAATTGTATACAATTGTATACAATTTGGTACAATTTGATACAATTTTATGCAATTCGATACAATTGTATCCGAATTTTGTCCTCATCCAATTACATCAAATTATATCTTTTTGTATAAAATTATATAAGATGTTATAAAAGTGGACATAGTTTGATACAATTATATCTAAATATTAACCTTATACTTTTTATCATATTATATAGGACCATATCTAACAATATACATACAAATATAATTTTTTTAAATAAAAAAAAATTTTCAATTACTTGTAATTGTAATTGTTCTTTTTTGAATTGCAATTACAAATAATCGGCCTGATTATGAGTGTCGAATTTGTAGTCGAAATTTTCGACTCCATATAAAATGATTTTGTATATAATGGAAATTATAAAGAAATGAAACTCTGATGCTGGATTTTTTTAAATCTGAGTGCTATATATGGTAAATCCAATTGAAAAATTGTTCAAAAGTTGCGCTTTTAGTGAATTTTCAGCAAATTCGACTTAGTTTCGACTACGACTACGACACTCGTAATAAGGCCGAATATGTAATTATAGATGAGTTTTTTTTTTAAATTACAATTACATGTAATTGTATAATTACATGTGTAATTAATTACAAAATGTAATGATTAATCCCAGGCCTGCTGGAGATCTTATAATTTCGATAAATCTTCCATTACTTTTATCCAGATTTATCATAACAGTGCAATAAACATGAAAAAAAATTTCTTTTAATTTAGTAATTTTAAAATAAAGTTAACAACACTGAAATTTTAAAGTTAATAGGATTATGATATACAACTAGGTTTTTTCTTTTCCCGGGACAGCGGGATATTTTTCTGAAATTCCCGGGATCCCGGGAATTCCCGCTCGTTAGAAAATGAATATATCCGACGTATGTTTACTTGAAAAACTCGATATCTATCAAAAAAACTTACGACAAAGTTCATCTTTTGGTTGCAGTCATGAGAAAATCTACTTAATATATTCTGAAATAAGGGCTTAATATAAATTATCCATATCTTCCACTTTTTCGAGATCAATTCGTTTAACAGTTTAATAGCGAACTAATATACAGGTAATATATTTGTCCGGAAGGCCATCTTAATTTTGAAACAACTCTTAGAAATACATTAATTAAATATTAATTCGCGGTTTAAACGGTTAAACAAAGTGAATCATAGATACTTTCAGGATATAATGGAATTGTTAATGGGTGCATTGGCGGACTTAGGCCGGTCTGGGGTGGGCTAAAAATCTACCTACAATTCTTTTATCTATGATTTTGATGGCGTAAAGTATCACAATATTACTTTTTTTTAATATCAATTAATCCTGTGTTTTTGGTTTGGGGAAATGTCAACTGGTTTCCTAGGCAGATAATTTGTTGAAATCTAAGGGTCAGTCAGTTCTATAGTCAGAACTAAGATCGATTTTTGTTTTAAATATTTCTTAAATAAAAAATGTTTTTCGAAAAATTCTTACCTAAGAAATATTTAAGAAACAAATCTATCTTAGTTCTGATTATAAAATTGACTATAAGAGTTTTTCTTTAAGAAAAATTATTAGAACCGCAAAGGTGTTCAATAATAGAAAAATAACGCAGAATCTATTTTGGTGAGTTAAATATCTTACGATTTCATAGTTTTCTAAACGAATATTTAGTTTATATCAAGGAAGTTACTTCAAAATAAACACTACTATGATTTTTTAATGAAATTTCAATATTTTGTAGAAACAAAAATTGTAAGATGAACATCTCACTATTTTTGTCCACCTCGGTAATTTAAGTGGTCAGAATATGGGGTTAGATAGGGTTCGTCCGAGGTGGACGAATTAGACAGGTTGATCTTAGATTTCTTTTCTCTATTAAATATCTAAATTTCATAATAATCTGAGAATATAGCTTTTAATACATTCCTTGTGCGAGGTTTTCTTCAGAAAAGTAAATGCACTATTCAGAGTTTTGTATAAAAATATGGCGATTTTGATAGGATAAGCTACCAGGATTATTTAATTTTGAAAATTATGAAAATTTTATTAGAAGGCAAGGAATCATTTTAAAGTTTTTTTTTTGTGTGAAAAAGTGTAACCATAATGCCGAAAGTGTTTTTTAGGATTAAGAGTGTGAGAATGGGCAAATAAACAGCAGAAAATTAATGGGTCGCTTGCCCACCCCAGAAAAATGGTCTAGGTACGCCTATGAATGGGTGCAAATTTGTATCGGACCAGCTTTAGAATCAGAACTAAGATCGATTTTTTGATTAAATATGGAATCCAAAAATTTCTATTTCTAGATATTTTGTTTCTATGCAGATTTTCAGAAGTATTCGTCTATTTTTATTAAAAAGTTTAAAAGTGAGTATTTTTCACACAAATTTTTAGGCAAATCGTCTAAATCTTTTTATAAAAATAGACATTAAAATATTATTAAATAGTTTTATAACTTTAATTGGTATTTTTTGAATAGAAATTTTTTATTGCACAACTACTTTAAAAAATATTATTTAATTTTCATTGTTGCATTTTTTTTTTAATTAACATATAAAAAATCCAAAATAGTTTGAAAAAGCATCTGATGCATTATTTTAAAAATAATAGTAAGCTTTAAGTGCAACGAGAAGTTTTCAACTCAGTCCCATTCAAAAATATATTGTATTTTTTAAATATCCCAGAGGAAAATATCGGAGGAAAATTAAAAAATAAAATACAAAATATTTTATTTTTTAAAAATTTATGACCTAAAGCCAAACAATACTAAAAATATAACAACAATATTTAATTTAACAAAAACATAAAATTTGAAAAATACAACTGAAATAAGGTAATAGCAATTGAAATTTAAATGAAATTATTTGAAGTAGGTAATAAAAACTCAAAACACTTACACCAATTGAAAATAGGAAAATATTATCATTTTTTTTTTAAATTTTAATGCCGAGTTTTTTTTGGGGGTATTTGGAGCTGAAATACTGATGTTGAAATGTTGTGTATGTATATTACTTTATTTGAACAAAGACCATCATTAAAAAATATAAAATTTCCGAGGTATGAGTATTTTTGTTGGTATTTAAACTTGAGAATGTCTAATAAAATTTGTTTTCGGTGTAACTAAACCCAAAAAATTCGGAATAAATAATATTTTTTTATATTATTTTTTAATTTTAAATATTTTTTATTTAAATTATTTTTAAAACAATCAATGTTTTTAATTGAAATAAGGCTTCCAAAATTTTAATATACTAGCTAAAACTTCTGTAGAAGAATAAAAAAAATCCCGGGAAATTCCGCACTAAGTTCCCGGGATTGCGGGATGGAAAAAAGGGCGGGATTCCCGGGAATCCCGTCCCGGGAATTTCCGGGACATAAACCCTATATACAACCAAGATATAAGAAATCAGTCAAGTGCACGTTATAGTACAGAGAATTTCGTATTAAAGCTTCAGTGTTGTTAATGTTATGGGTGCAGTGCGTAAGCCATTTTTGACCCATGCTCAAAAAAACCAAAAAAAAACAAATTACTCACACACGAGCATTTCGTTTTTTACTCAGCACACATGATTATATTAACTTTCTTATTAAACTTACAATCAGAAAATTCTCACGCAAAACAGTAAAAATTACTAAAAACATAATGATGCAAAAAATAAACTCACACACGAATCAATCACGGGTTATTCTTACTCACGCTCACGCACGAATCACTTAAGTATAGTAATTATTACTCACGATCACGTGTGAATAACGTGACTTACGAACATTTCGTGTCACGCGCCAATCCCTAGTAATTACTAAATCTAAAACTAGTTCAAAATCATTGATAACATGGATCCAAATATAATACAATACGGTTTTATATGGACCTTATATATTTTCATATAAAATCACTTTGAAAAAATTGCTTACCCGGTGAAAAATGCTCATATACGCTCAAACATGTTCAGATATGGTTTATGTATGGACACATATGAACAAATATGGATTTTTTATGAACATATATGGATTTTATATGAACATATATGGAAGTATATGTGATTCCATATATGGAAAAAATTTCATATACAAACATATATGGAAGCATCTGTTATTTCATATATGGAAATGGCACTCATATATGGACAAATATGAAAGTATATGTTATTCAATTTATGCAAAAGGGAGTTGTATATGAACATATTTCGAAGAATACATTTTTCCATATATGTAAAAGGAACTCATATTTGGATAAATATGGAATTATATTTAATGCCATGAATAAAAAAAGGAACATATGTAGCGCCTTTGAATGTCATACATAAATTTATATCTATCGTACAACTTTATAATAAAGGACAGCAACGTTCGCATGTATTCGCATATATTTAATAAATGTATATGTTCATATATGTCCATATATGAACATATACTTAGGTGTTACCTCATTTTTCGGATCCATACATATATGGTTGAACCATAAATATTCATATATGGACATTTTTCACCGGGTTATTATGTATAGTGTCATACTAAATTATATATAAACGTACATGTAATTATTTCTTTAATATGTTACTTTATGTACTTATATATAGCACATACATATATATGTAGGCCAATATGTAATAATATAAAATCACATATGTCTCCATATTAAAACCTTTGAGGAAAAAATATCTAACATATGACTATATAAAAGTATATCTGCTTGAATTTAAAAGCATATGTGGCCATATGTAACTATAAGTTACTATATGCAATTACATAAAATAATATATGATTATATCAAAACTTTTTTACTCGGGTGGGAATATATAGGAAATATATAGAAAAATCTAAATGCCATATCTCAGGAACCACTGGGCCAATTTCGTGCAAACTTCACATAAACCATTTACGGACCATCATCAACGTACCCTGAAATTTTGGTTGAAATCGGTTGACCCGTTTCCGCAGTTAGTGGTGACATCAAAATGTACACTTCTTTTTATATATATAGATATATGGTCCAATATATAATTATATATGACTTATATAGTTAGATATAAATATATGTGACAGCGCATAGAGAAAGGGACCTAAGGGTAAAAAAATCAATTTTTTTTTTTTGTGGACAACATCTGAGCATCGAATGAGACCGATCCCATGCTCTCCGGACCTTAGGTCCCTTTCTATCCTTAGGTCCCTTTCTATTTTGCGCGTCACATATGTATATGGGTTAATATTAAAATATTTTTAATCAATTAAATTTACTAAACAGAATTACAACTTAAGTGTTGACAAATAACACAGGGTGAGAAAATCATAAACTTTTTTGTTACAGTACACTCTAAAAAATGTTTGTAAATTTACTACTATAAAATGGGTAAAATTTTGTTTAATTTTACGAAAATTCGGTAAATATAAACAAAAAATGCGTAAACTTTTTTTGTACATACTTTAATATGCAATAATACACACACAAAGTATTTTTAGACATTATGTGCTTATAAATCAACACATTGTGTCTAAAATTACTATTGTTTTGTTAAATAAAATTATTACGCAAAAAGTTGGTAAATATACTATCCAATAATAGTAATAAATACTCTGACATTTCAAATTGGAAAAAATTGAAAAAAAATTATAAATAATAAAAAGAAAAAGCGAAAACGGATTATTTTTTGTGAATTACAACATTTCCACAAACACATTAGAGTCTGAAAATAGCAACATAAGCATGAAATTGTTTTTGGTAATTATTATTAACGCATGTGGTAGTCTAAACCTCATTTCAAAATTGAAAACGCCGTACAAGACACGGCCTACGCAGGAACTACTGGGTGCAATAACTCCTGCTCAACAAAATGCCTTCTTTGCAAGGGAGGCAGTCAACCAACAACCGTCAACAATAACGGGAGAAAACGCCGTAAGAGAGATACGGCCTAGGTAAAACAACTGGGTGCGATGACTCCTGCTCAACAAAATGCCTTCTTTGAAAGGGAGGCAGTAACCGTAACCGAGCAGGAGTCATTGCACTCAGTTGTTCCTGCGTAGGCCATATCTCTCTTAAGGCGTTTTCTCCCATTATTGTTGACGGTTACTGCCCCCCTTTCAAAGAAGGCATTTTGTTGAGCAGGAATCATCGCACCCATTCAATAGTTATAACAAATTTTTATATGAATTTTATACAAATGCCTTAAGATCCCAAAAAAATCCAAATTTGGACATAAACGATTATGAGAGAAGAACTCGGATATTATTATTAATAAAATACGTACCAAAAATTAATTAAAGTTAGCACAACTGTTGTAAATGTACGCATTTTATTGGATTTTAACGCACTTTCTGTGGATTTTTGCGCATTTTTTGTGGATTTTTACGCATTTTATGCGTACATTTACACGTGAAAGGTGATTTTTTACACACAAATTTAGTAAATTAACACACTAATTTCAAAATTTCATTTAATTTTTACGCATTTTCAATGTAAAATTACAAATTATTTGTGCACCAACTTAAACACAATGTGAGTATTTTTTTTTTCAATTACACACATAGAGTAAATTTACCCAATTTATAGTAGGAGTTCAGTTTCCTACTATAAGTTGGGTAAATTTCAACAGAATTTAATTAGAGTGTAGTGTAAATTTAACGTGTGAGTGCATTTAAAAATTTTATACTTAAACGCCAATATATCTAAATTTATGCAGGATACGTGAAGTGTGAAATTTTAATGGGTATATTTAGGTAGATTTAAAAAGCTGTTTTGAATAGATTTGAATTTTTTATAAAATTTTTGCTTCTTCGGCCAGATCTTGCAAACGGTGCAAATAATAAATACTTGCAGTACCTTATATACTTTTTTGTATTACAGAATTTTCAGCACTGTAAAATACCGTCGAGAAAACCCTTCTACATTTGGCTTTAATGTATTATTATTAGCAACATTCGATACCATGTATTCAAATTAGAGGACACGAAAGCTGAAAAATATTTACCTTTGTATAAAAGTAATGGTAATGAAAATCTACGTCTAATTTTGTAATTAAAATTAATTTTATTGCAAATACTTGAATGTAATGAAAATTAAAAAATATTTTATTACAATTATGTACATACATACATATATGTAATGGTAATGCAAATGATAGTTACAACTCTATTTATACACAGTTTTTAATCAAATTTAAAACTTCAAAAAAATTAAACTTCAAAAGAAAAATATCTGTAATTTCAAAATATATAAAAATTTATATGAAAATAAAAGAAACATACATTGAATTAGGAAAAGGTATCCAGGCTAGAAACTAAAGCGGCTAACCAATTTATGTGACGAAATCTTGCCCAAGAACATGGATAAATGAAAAAATTGCATCTTATAAAAATTTGGGTAGTAAATCAAATTTGTTTGTAATTCATTTATAAATGGCATTTTCCAACAGATTTAAGGAAATTCTTATTCTGAAGTTCCCTATTTAAAGTTTAACACGTCAAGTTAATCATTAAACCATCAGAAGATATAATCCTTTTTCACAATGACTATGAATGATTATTGCGAAAAATTATTGGAAAATTGGGTGCTAAGGTTACGATCTAGCTTGATTGACATCTTTTGTTGTCTTAAAAAGCGTAAACCAATTGTAGAAGGAACAAAATATGGACTTTCCAGTTCTTAAAATATTACGATTGATTTTTTTACGCATCCGAAGTAAAGGATGTTATTGGCTTGGTAATCATCTCATAATATCTAAAAATTGTGTGCACTAAAATATTTTAAAAAGGCATCATGATATCTTCAGGTGATTAATGTATGCAATAGTGTCCGACCAAACAGTTTGGCCAGGAAATGTATTTTGTCGGTATTCGGTATGTTGCAGCATTATTGACAAATTTTGCTTATGGAAAAATGTTTGTTGGGCCTATTGGAAACCATTTTATTTGTCAAATTTAAAGAAAAGTCCGAAATTAAGCAACGAACTCACTCTGCCGTCACCGAAAGCTACGCCAAACTGGAATTAGTTTGGAGGCCGAACCGTTAACTGCAGAGCTAATCTGTGGGATCTTTCTTAAATTTCAGTGTTGTTAACTTTCTTTTAAAATCGCTAAAAACAAAGAAAAACTTGGTCATGTTTAAAGTGCTGCAATTTTAAGTCTGGTGACTATTTGTAGATAATAATAATGGAAGACTTACGGAAATTTTATAGGATTTTCAAAAATATACAGTTTGTACAGAACCGATCAGTACTGCCTAAATTTTACTATGTAATTTGATAGAAGGTTGATATCGCAAATTTTTCGTTAAAAGCCACGCCCACTTAAAACAAGTGACAAGATGAATAAACAAACATTACGTTAAAATTCTGTATAATTTTCTGAACCATCTCCTTACCTTCCGTGGCGAATTTAGCCACTATTTTGATCTTTAAAACTAAAGGCAACAACAATAAAATTTAAAAAAAGTTGAGTTGACTTAATTTCGTGAGCACGAGTGTATGTATATTTGGTATTTCGTCAAATTTCTCGATTAGCCTTCTTTAGAAAACGGTTGACTGCCTAGAAACAATAATTGTAAAAAACCCTATTCGAACTTAAATTATTCGCATATTTATATATCGAATCACAAAAAAATTAATAAATATACATTATACTAAAAGTTTTTTGACTTAAAATTTCAAACAGTTTTTCAAAAAACCCCATAATTGAAAATTTTAACCGCTGGGAGTTGGGGTTCAGAATTCTTCACTGTAGTTGAAATTTTTGAGATGTAAGTTATAGGCCTAATACTACAATAATTTACTAATAACATGAAATCGTGATAAAGTTTTTCTTCATAAAAAACCTGCCAGTCTAATGGAGAAAATCATGTCTTATTTAAGCCATAACTATTCGAGTGTTAAAGTATTGGATTAACTGATCCGTAAAAAATTCTAGAAAAGTCAGTTAAACTTTTTGTGTACCACTTTAAGTTTACTAAGTATACTAAGTTTTTCCACATAATTATAGTAGTATTTTATTTAAATTATTTGGTCATCAATATTTACAAATTACCAAATTTTCTACTGATTGCCTTTGCTGATTTAAAAAAATAACTTACTAAAAATTAGTTAAAAGTGATGCTGCAGAAAAAACTGCTAAAATTAGCAGATTTTTTTACTAAATACTAGTAAAATGAGAACAGCAAAATTAAAACTGTTGAATTTACAGAATTTTAGCTATATTTAGGATAACTTTTAGTTAATTTAAAATAACAAATTGTACTGTAAAATCAAATTCTGCTGAATATTTGTAGACTAAAAATAGCAAACATAAACTGTTAAATCTAAAAAAATTTTGCTATTTTTAAGCTAAATTTAGTTGAATGCAAATAGCAGTTTATTCTGCTAAAATCAGCAGAAATATTTGCTAAAAAATTGTAAACTGCTGTTTTCAAAAGGCTCGATTTTTATTTGCATTTAAAAAAAATCGAAAAAAAACTTCGGAAATTTTAAATTTTTTGGTGAATTTTAGGCTACTAGTTATTTACCAAAATTTTTTGCTGATTTTAGCAGGTTAATTTGCTGTGGAAGCACTAAAAACGTTTACTGATTCCTTACTGCTACTTTTACCGCTTCTAAAAATGTTAAGCTTCGTAAACGTTTACATCGCTTTTTGCTGCGCTTTTCAAAAAGGCATGAAATGAGCAATACATTTTGATTGCTTAAATATTTTTGGGGTTCTTTTATCAAAATTTTTTAAAATGCTGAAAAAAGTTATTTTAATGAAAATAAGAAGTTTTACTTAAAATAAGAGTCATTTTCTCTTCACGGAAAAATATGCAGGAATATTGTGCTTTTCAGATGGCATGATTTTAAATAGTTGAAAAGCTTTATAATATGCACTTCCGAGAAGGCATGTATTATCGACATTTTAAAAGAAAAACAAGAGCACTAATTAAAAGCGGTGAATTCATTCCTTTTTGGATCTCGAAACAAGTGCTTTCACGCGAGCTATCTCGAACTAAAATCAGGCAAAACTGCTTCCAAGCAAGCAGTAATTTCTGCTGGGTTACTAAATAATAAATTTTTTATTGAAAAAATAGCTCGAAAAATGGAAAAATTGAAATAGCAAATTATGTAAAATCTACACTTAAAATAATAACGTCAGTAGAAAAATCTGTCAAACGGGTTTCAAATCGATTTGACTAAAAATCTACTTGGCGTCAAAGTAGGGCTCGATAACACAACCTTCTGCTTATAAGGCAATGGCCATAATTGCGATAGCCATATTTGCGATGGCCATAATTAAATTAAAAAATCAATTAAAAATTAGAAAATTACCTCAAAAACTCTGATAATATAAAAAAAATTAAAAATTTCTTCTTAAGTTAAAAGTAAAGTTAATGAAATACCAATTGTTAAAATTAAAACAGCTTTAAGATTAAAAAATCGTCAAGAATACAAAACTTAAAATTTCTTAGCAAAGGTTAATAGGTATTTACAATAAGAGCTAAATTAAGCAAATCTGAAAAAAATAAAGTTCAAAATAAATATAAGAGTAAAATAAATAACATATTTTTAAAAATATGCCGCGAATTTTGTTTTTTATTTCGGTATTGGTAAAAGCAACAGTGAAAATAACGGATCCGAAAATATTTAGAAAATTGACTCATTCTCTTTTGGTCATATTTGTATTAATTTAGTAATGTGCTTTCCGCTGACAGGTCACGGGTAGGTCCTTGGAGGGCAATTGGCTCCTCATAGTTTTGAAAATTAACACTCAAAACTACCCTACGGGAAATTTTAACAAACTGTCACCGAACTGGCCCCTTTATATGAAATAGACTGGTCACTTTTACATGGCGTTGTCATAGGAGGGGGAAATTGACCCCTTGTGACATGTCACAAGACAAATCCTAGGATAGGTTACTGAACTCTCATAAAAAACAAATTTCAGCGACCTGTCCTGGGATTTATCTTGTGACATGTCACAAGGCATCAATTTCCCCCTCCTATGACAACGCCATGTAAAAGTGACCAGTCTATTTCACATAAAGGGGCCAGTTCGGTAACAGTTTTTTATAAAATTTCCCGTAGGGTATTTAGAACTAATTTTTAAGAAGCCATTCGTTAAATTTTGGACAATTTATTGTTAAAATATAGTATATTCCAGTCTGAGTTGAGCAATCATAGCGACAACATCGTTTATCAGCTTATACTTAAATTCTTAGTGCAGAGTTCAAACCAACTCTTAAAGAAAACAATAAAAATTAATAACAACAAAACTTGAGACTCTTCTCTATAGTTGTCTATATAAAAACAAAAAAAAAAAAAAAAATAACATATCAATAACCGTTAAAAAATTAACAATGAATAAACCACCTAACATTGGGACACAATTTTCTCCTCATCAACAATGCTATGAATTAGATCACAGCAAACAAATGAAAGATCTATCTATCGGCCCAAAATACCTAGTGATGACTAGAAATCAAAACAACGAATCAGCCGTCAAAGGTCTAACAAATGTTTCACCCTTTCTAATTAAGAAGGTTATTGATAGTGTCTGTGGAGAGATTGAAATATGTAAAAAACTACAATCGGGCACAATTTAATTGAAAACTAAAAGCTTTACACAAGCTAACAAACTAATAAAGTTAACCTCCCTCTCCCCCACTATTCAAATTGAAGTTACAGAACATAGATCACTTAATCAAAGCAGAGGTGTAATATACTGTAACGACCTTAGAAACATTCCAGGAAATGAAATACTCGAAGAACTTAAATCCCAAAATGTTATTGAAGTTAAAAAAATTTTAAAGAAGCAGAACAACAACTCAACTGCTACCACACCAGAAAACAACGAAAACAAAAATTTAATTGAAACAGGACTCGTTATATTAACTTTTGCATCCATAACCACTCCCGAATACATTAACATTGGCTATCAAAGAACAAGAGTTAGAACCTACATCCCTCTTCCATTAAAATGTAAAGATTGCTTCCGTTATGGTCATTTGTCTAAATTTTGCAAAAACGACAAATTATGTATTAATTGTGGAAATATTGACCACTTGGCAGAAAACGAGTTATGTATAAAAATTCAAACATGTAATAATTGTAAAGAAGAAAAATTAGCTGACACTAACCACTCTGTTTTAAGTAAAGTTTGCCCAGTATTCTTAAAACATAAAGAAATCCAAGCAATAAAAACAATGGAAAAGGTTGACAACAAAACTGCTCTCCAAAAATACAACGAGAGACACTCAAACACAAAGGGATACTCTAATATTGCAAGATCTAACATCTCTTATGATACCCCAAAAGAAACTGCAACTACATCAATAATAAACAATGCAAACTCTTCAAATATGAATAACGAAGAAAAAATTAGTCCAACAACAGACATCAATCAAAAATTAAATGACAAAAAACAACCAACAACATCACCAACTAAGGCAACACAAAAAGTAAAAATTCTACCAATCAATACATCAATACGCACCAGAAACCAAATTAAGAGAGCAGCCAAAAAACCCAAAATTATTAAAGAGAAGGACAGCCATGAAAGTGAGGAGACAGATAGTAACGTAATGGAAGAATAATAAGTATAAATAAAAATTAGGGTGTCCATTTGTGAATGATTTGCAAAATTATAGTAGATTTTCCGCTAAAGTTTGGCAAGTCATTTACAGATGGGCACCTGATTATTAAACGGCCTTTGGCGATGGGGACGGTGTGGAGTCTAAACATATCTAAGATTTGGATTAGAAACAGATAGGGATCATGAGTCACTACATGTTTATGATCCACCTAGTTGATTATGATTAGATACCTAGCCGTTTTAATCGTCAAGGGTCACTATTTTCTACACATCTATTATTATCATAAAAAACCAATACTAACTTTTGTAGTTATAAGCTAAAAAAAGTACCTTACTACTAGCATATCTTTTTTCCTATCTTTACCATGTCTCTAAAAATCTTACAATGGAATATCAAAGGTTATATTAATAACTATAACGAACTACAAATTTTAATTGGAAAATACAAACCGAAAATAATTACTTTACAGGAAACACACATACAGAACGACACTAACATTATTACACCAATTTCATACAAAATTTATTTATCAACATCAACACATAATTCTTTTGGCGGTTCAGCCATATTAATTCACAATTCAATTCAGCATGAAAAAGTAAACTCATCTTCCGACTTTGATTCTTTAGCTTTACTCATACACTCAAAACAAACATTTGTAATCTATAGTACATATATACCTCCTACAAAACGCTTTAATTCTGATAACCTTACCCAGCTTTTCCAAACTAGGCACCCTTCACTAATAACTGGTGACTTTAACAGTTGGCACGTCAATTGGGGGTCCACCTCAAATAACAGAAGAGGAAAGACACTAGCAAGATATATTACACACTCCGGATTGACTACTTTAAACGATAACTCGCCAACACATTTTACAACGCGTAGAACATTTACTAATATTGACTTGACTCTAATTTCTGCTTCTCTAGCCATATACGCTAACTGGGAAATCGAAACTGATTTATCGGGGAGTGACCATTTTCCAATAATCACTTCGTTGTTCCCAAATGAAAAAAATATAGTCAGCCCAATAAATAGACCACGATTTAATTTAAATAAAGCGAAATGGGCGAACTATGAATCACTGTCCGAAAAATACAGCAAAGTGAGACCAATTAGCTCAAATATTAATAAGGAGACAGCTAACCTTCACAAAATTATTTTGCAAAGTGCCAACGAAAGCATACCTCAACATAAATCGTTCAGACGTCAACATTCAGTCCCATGGTGGTCAAAATCATTGGATGAACTTAAAACTCGAAAAAACCATCTATGGAACATTTTCAAAAGGAATATCTCAACCGAAAATGAGTTAAATTACAAAAAGGCTAATGCCCTATACAAAAGGGAAATAAAAACATCAAAAAGAAATTCTCTCCAAGCCTTTACATCGGAAATTAATCCCTCAACCCCTCCAGATAAAACGTGGTGTAATATTAGGACATTTTGTGGCCTAAAACCGAAAACTCCAATACATTGCATTCAGGATGCCAGTAATCCACTGCATAAAATCAGATTCAGGAGATATTGCAAATGTCTTCTGCAAACATTGGTCGGAAGAATCCAACGATGAACACTTTTCATTGGAGTTTCAAAACTCCAAATATTCGGCAACATCAAATGTCAAACACCTAATTCCTGGAAAGAATGCCTCAATAATAGAGGAAAATATCAATAGGATTGAACTCTCTATTGCACTTAATAAATTAAAGGGTAAAACTCCCGGATTGGACCGCATTTCATACCCCATGATCAAGAATCTGTCGGATCAAGTAAAACTAAGACTACTTCGTTTATATAACCATATTCTTGAAAACTATGTCCCTCAAATTTACAAAACAAGTTTAATTGTCCCTATACTTAAACCTAAAGGTGATAAAACGCAGGTTTCTTCATATAGGCCCATTTCACTTAACCCTTGTTGTTCTAAAGTCTTGGACAAAATCATAGCCAACAGACTATGGTGGTTTGTTACAACAAACAAACTCATCAGCAATCATCAATACGGTTTTGTAAAAGGAAAATCAATTTCAGACCCACTACTATATTTAGATTTCAAAATTAGTCAATCTCTCCAAAATAAGAATCATTTATCAATAATCTCTCTTGATTTTGCCAAAGCGTTTGACAAAATTGGGATACATACGATTTTAGATCAACTTGAGGAATGGAAAATAGGCCCAAAAATATACAATTATATAAGGAACTACCTAACAAATAGGAAAATAATAGTTAGAAATAATTCTTTCTACTCTAAATCATATCCCCTATCAAACGGAATCCCACAGGGATCTCCACTCTCTGTTATTTTATTTTTGATTGCTTATAACAAACTTTCACAGACAATAACTAAGCACAAAGAACTCGACTTTGTAGCATACGCTGACGATTATGTCATAATAAAAAAACTAAATAAGGCCAAGAATCAGAACATAGACTTCAATGGTATTATTACCGACATTGAAAATTGGTGCAACTATTCAGGTGTCCAACTATCTTTGGATAAATGTAAACACCTCCATTTATGCAGAAGGCACAATTGCACACCTTCTCTTCACAGCAATAATACACTAATCGAATCAGTCAGCAGTTTAAGGATTCTTGGAATAGTTTTTAATAACCGCTATAGATGGAACTCTCATGTCGAATATCTTAACTCATCTTTATCCAAAAGACTTAGCATTATCAAATGCCTTTCATCCAAAAAATTCGGCTGCAATACATCCTCCCTCATACATATCGTAAAGTCCACCATAATCTCTAAGATTAACTATGGAATTTACCTATATGGATTTTCGGCAAAAAGCACTTTAAACAAATTAAAAACAAATTTTAATTCAGCCTTACGTCTCGCATTAGGAGCTTTTAGAACATCTCCTATAAAAAATATTGTATTCGAAGCAGACGCAATGTCAATTGAGCAATACCGAGATCTAGCCACTTCAAAACTATTTAAATCAATAATGTTAAAAGACAATTACCCACTTTCCAATACTTTAAAAAAAACTATTCATCAAAAAAAATTCTCAGAGATTCCATCAACACTTACCCGGATTACTCAATTGTGCAGTAATCACAACATTCCATTTAATGTCAATCAACCACTCACCATTAAAAACCCAAAATGGAAAATGGACATATCTACGATTGATACTTCACTCAATAGCGAGAAGAAAGCTTCAACTAATAAGGAAATATACCAACATAGATTCAATGAAATTAGGTTTAAATTAGATAATTATAAATTCATTTATACAGATGGCTCCAAGACAAAAGGGAATGTTAGTTTTGGCATTGTAGATAACGAAAAAATATTAATATCTTCCATTTTGCCCGAATACAGCACCAATTTTTCCGCTGAAATTATTGCTATCTACGAGGCTATTAAACTAATCAAACACTCAAAAAGTAGTTACGCAATTTGTACTGACTCGCTTTCGGCTTTAGAGGCAATCGGAAATCCAAACAATGACCAATTATATCCCAGCTTGATTCGGGAGACTATAATCGATAAACAACCGAACATCAAACTAATTTGAATCCCAGGTCACTCAGGAATTAAAGGTAATGAGGCTGCGGATAACTGTGCAAAATTGGCACTTTCCGCTCCCCTCATAACTACACAAAATCTGTCACCAGAGGACATTAAAAACTTTTTAAAATCTAAATTTCAATCGGAGAAAATTGACAAAACCACTGATTGGTATAAGAGAAATAATCCCAATAAACTCAACGCTTACAAACTATTTAAAAATGTTAACTACAACCTTCTTTCAAGAAAAGACCAAATAAAAATAAGCCGTTTAAGATTAGGACACACACTTATTTCACACTCACACATTATTGATAAAAACTTATCAAAACTATGTCCCTTCTGCGGATTCAATCCTATAAGCCTTAACCATCTGTTTTCAAATTGCACTCACATAGAACATTTTAAAAATACAATATTAAAAAACAATGACTTTTTTCAACTAATTGACACTTTGACTACTGACAACATCCAATTAATAATAAGCTTCTTAAAACAAAGTAACCTTTACAACTCCATTTAAAATCTTCCAAATCCATTGAGCTTAAGACCATCGTTGTCATAGCTTTTTTCCCTCTATTATACTAATAATTTAGTTATAAGTATAATATGTAAATAAATAAATAAATAAATATAGTATATTCATGTTTCTATTATTACCCGGTAGATGGCGCCACCAGTGTATCCGAAGCTCCAAAGATTGCGCTATTTCTTTCCCTCCCGATTTGTTTAAAATTGGCTCATGTCTCGAAAACTAAGAGAGATAGAGCAAAATTGAGGAAAATTTCGGATACCCTATAATACCCGAACGAAAGAAATTATCTCTATCCAAAAATGGATCATGGTGGGGCCTTGCACCCTCGGGAATTTCTAATAAAAATTTTACACTTCATAAATTGGCCCATATCTCGAAAACTAAGCGAGATAGAGGAAAACGGGTAAAATGTTTGCTCCTTTGGACTAACCTTGAGACCTTAATTTGAACAAATTTTACGTCTCAGTATAATTATAAATAAAACTGTAGTTTTACTAATTCCTTACTTAAATTTACACTTATTAAATTTAACTAAAGAATTTGAAGCGTGTGAAGTTAAATTTAAAAAATAAATTTAAAACTCACATTTTCAAATTGCCTTTAATGGGTTAATATTTTTGAATTTAACTTCACAAAGTGTGAAGTTAAATTCAAAACATAATATTCTTTAAATTTAACTTCACAAAGTGTGAAGTTAAATTCAAAAAATAATAGTCTATGAATTTAACTTCACACATTGTGAAGTTAAATTCAAAAAATAAATTCACGAAATAAATTCTAGAAATAAATTAAAAAATAAACTCAAGAAATAAATTCAAAAAATAAATCCAAGAATAAATAAAAAAATAAATTCAAGAAATAAATTCAAAATATAAATTCAAAAATAAATTAAATAAATAAATTCAATATTTTTTTAAAAATGTCAATTTTGAACAGACGTGAATGGGGTTTGGTCATATCAGTGGACGCGGCTGAGGGAGCAGATTTCAATTCTGAGATTACTTTATTCAAAAGTTGCTCAGGAAAATAGCCATAAATTTTCAAAAATGTTAAATTTAAATTTTTAAACATGACAAGTTCAGGTGGGCCCAGGGCCAATTTCGAACAGACGTGAATGGGGTTTGGTCATATCAGTGGACGCGGCTGAGGGAGCAGATTTCAATTCTGAGCTCACTTTATTCAAAAGTTGCTCAGGAAAATAGCCATAAATTTTCAAAAATGTTTAATTAAAATTTTTAAACATGACAAGTTCAGGTTGGCCCAGGGCCAATTTAGAACAGACGTGAATGGGGTTTGGTCATATCAGTGGACACGGCTGAGGGAGCAGATTTCAATTCTGAGCTCACTTTGTTCAAAAGTTGCTCAGGAAAATAGCCATAAATTTTCAAAAATGTTAAATTAAAATTTTTAAACATGACAAGTTCAGGTGGGCCCAGGGCCAATTTCGAACAGACGTGAATGGGGTTTGGTCATATCAGTGGACGCGGCTGAGGGAGCAGATTTCAATTCTGAGCTCACTTTATTCAAAAGTTGTTTAGGAAAATAGCCATAAATTTTCAAAAATGTTTAATTAAAATTTTTAAACATGACAAGTTCAGGTTGGCCCAGGGCCAATTTAGAACAGACGTGAATGGGGTTTGGTCATATCAGTGGACGCGGCTGAGGGAGCAGATTTCAATTCTGAGCTTACTTTGTTCAAAAGTTGCTCAGGAAAATAGCCATAAATTTTCAAAAATGTTAAATTAAAATTTTTAAACATGACAAGTTCAGGTGGGCCCAGGGCCAATTTCGAACAGACGTGAATGGGGTTTGGTCATATCAGTGGACGCGGCTGAGGGAGCAGATTTCAATTCTGAGATTACTTTATTCAAAAGTTGCTCAGGAAAATAGCCATAAATTTTCAAAAATGTTAAATTTAAATTTTTAAACATGACAAGTTCAGGTGGGCCCAGGGCCAATTTCGAACAGACGTGAATGGGGTTTGGTCATATCAGTGGACGCGGCTGAGGGAGCAGATTTCAATTCTGAGATTACTTTATTCAAAAGTTGCTCAGGAAAATAGCCATAAATTTTCAAAAATGTTAAATTTAAATTTTTAAACATGTCAAGTGCAGGTGGGCCCAGGGCCAATTTCGAACAGACGTGAATGGGGTTTGGTCATATCAGTGGACACGGCTGAGGGAGCAAATTTCAATTCTGAGCTCACTTTATTCAAAAGTTGCTCAGGAAAATAGCCATAAATTTTCAAAAATGTTTAATTAAAATTTTTAAACATGACAAGTTCAGGTTGGCCCAGGGCCAATTTAGAACAGACGTGAATGGGGTTTGGTCATATCAGTGGACGCGGCTGAGGGAGCAGATTTCAATTCTGAGATTACTTTATTCAAAAGTTGCTCAGGAAAATAGCCATAAATTTTCAAAAATGTTAAATTAAAATTTTTAAACATGACAAGTTCAGGTGGGCCCAGGGCCAATTTCGAACAGACGTGAATGGGGTTTGGTCATATCAGTGGACGCGGCTGAGGGAGCAGATTTCAATTCTGAGATTACTTTATTCAAAAGTTGCTCAGGAAAATAGCCATAAATTTTCAAAAATGTTACATTTAAATTTTTAAACATGTCAAGTGCAGGTGGGCCCAGGGCCAATTTCGAACAGACGTGAATGGGGTTTGGTCATATCAGTGGACACGGCTGAGGGAGCAGATTTCAATTCTGAGCTCATTTTATTCAAAAGTTGCTCAGGAAAATAGCCATAAATTTTCAAAAATGTTAAATTAAAATTTTTAAACATGACAAGTTCAGGTGGGCCCAGGGCCAATTTCGAACAGACGTGAATGGGGTTTGGTCATATCAGTGGACACGGCTGAGGGAGCAGATTTCAATTCTGAGCTCACTTTATTCAAAAGTTGCTCAGGAAAATAGCCATAAATTTTCAAAAATGTTAAATTAAAATTTTTAAACATGACAAGTTCAGGTGGGCCCAGGGCCAATTTCAAACAGACGTGAATGGGGTTTGGTCATATCAGTGGACGCGGCTGAGGGAGCAGATTTCAATTCTGAGATTACTTTATTCAAAAGTTGCTCAGGAAAATAGCCATAAATTTTCAAAAATGTTAAATTTAAATTTTTAAACATGACAAGTTCAGGTGGGCCCAGGGCCAATTTCGAACAGACGTGAATGGGGTTTGGTCATATCAGTGGACGCGACTGAGGGAGCAGATTTCAATTCTGAGCTCACTTTATTCAAAAGTTGCTCAGGAAAATAGCCATAAATTTTCAAAAATGTTTAATTAAAATTTTTAAACATGACAAGTTCAGGTTGGCCCAGGGCCAATTTAGAACAGACGTGAATGGGGTTTGGTCATATCAGTGGACGCGGCTGAGGGAGCAGATTTCAATTCTGAGCTCACTTTATTCAAAAGTTGCTCAGGAAAATAGCCATAAATTTTCAAAAATGTTTAATTAAAATTTTTAAACATGACAAGTTCAGGTTGGCCCACGGCCAATTTAGAACAGACGTGAATGGGGTTTGGTCATATCAGTGGACGCGGCTGAGGGAGCAGATTTCAATTCTGAGCTCACTTTGTTCAAAAGTTGCTCAGGAAAATAGCCATAAATTTTCAAAAATGTTAAATTAAAATTTTTAAACATGACAAGTTCAGGTGGGCCCAGGGCCAATTTCGAACAGACGTGAATGGGGTTTGGTCATATCAGTGGACGCGGCTGAGGGAGCAGATTTCAATTCTGAGATTACTTTATTCAAAAGTTGCTCAGGAAAATAGCCATAAATTTTCAAAAATGTTAAATTTAAATTTTTAAACATGACAAGTTCAGGTGGGCCCAGGGCCAATTTCGAACAGACGTGAATGGGGTTTGGTCATATCAGTGGACGCGGCTGAGGGAGCAGATTTCAATTCTGAGCTCACTTTATTCAAAAGTTGCTCAGGAAAATAGCCATAAATTTTCAAAAATGTTAAATTAAAATTTTTAAACATGACAAGTTCAGGTTGGCCCAGGGCCAATTTAGAACAGACGTGAATGGGGTTTGGTCATATCAGTGGACGCGGCTGAGGGAGCAGATTTCAATTCTGAGCTTACTTTGTTCAAAAGTTGCTCAGGAAAATAGCCATAAATTTTCAAAAATGTTAAATTAAAATTTTTAAACATGACAAGTTCAGGTGGGCCCAGGGCCAATTTCGAACAGACGTGAATGGGGTTTGGTCATATCAGTGGACGCGGCTGAGGGAGCAGATTTCAATTCTGAGATTACTTTATTCAAAAGTTGCTCAGGAAAATAGGCATAAATTTTCAAAAATGTTACATTTAAATTTTTAAACATGTCAAGTGCAGGTGGGCCCAGGGCCAATTTCGAACAGACGTGAATGGGGTTTGGTCATATCAGTGGACACGGCTGAGGGAGCAGATTTCAATTCTGAGCTCATTTTATTCAAAAGTTGCTCAGGAAAATAGCCATAAATTTTCAAAAATGTTAAATTAAAATTTTTAAACATGACAAGTTCAGGTGGGCCCAGGGCCAATTTCGAACAGACGTGAATGGGGTTTGGTCATATCAGTGGACACGGCTGAGGGAGCAGATTTCAATTCTGAGCTCACTTTGTTCAAAAGTTACTCAGGAAAATAGCCATAAATTTTCAAAAATGTTAAATTAAAATTTTTAAACATGACAAGTTCAGGTGGGCCCAGGGCCAATTTCGAACAGACGTGAATGGGGTTTGGTCATATCAGTGGACGCGGCTGAGGGAGCAGATTTCAATTCTGAGATTACTTTATTCAAAAGTTGCTCAGGAAAATAGCCATAAATTTTCAAAAATGTTAAATTTAAATTTTTAAACATGACAAGTTCAGGTGGGCCCAGGGCCAATTTCGAACAGACGTGAATGGGGTTTGGTCATATCAGTGGACGCGGCTGAGGGAGCAGATTTCAATTCTGAGATTACTTTATTCAAAAGTTGCTCAGGAAAATAGCCATAAATTTTCAAAAATGTTAAATTTAAATTTTTAAACATGTCAAGTGCAGGTGGGCCCAGGGCCAATTTCGAACAGACGTGAATGGGGTTTGGTCATATCAGTGGACACGGCTGAGGGAGCAAATTTCAATTCTGAGCTCACTTTATTCAAAAGTTGCTCAGGAAAATAGCCATAAATTTTCAAAAATGTTTAATTAAAATTTTTAAACATGACAAGTTCAGGTTGGCCCAGGGCCAATTTAGAACAGACGTGAATGGGGTTTGGTCATATCAGTGGACGCGGCTGAGGGAGCAGATTTCAATTCTGAGATTACTTTATTCAAAAGTTGCTCAGGAAAATAGCCATAAATTTTCAAAAATGTTAAATTAAAATTTTTAAACATGACAAGTTCAGGTGGGCCCAGGGCAAATTTCGAACAGACGTGAATGGGGTTTGGTCATATCAGTGGACACGGCTGAGGGAGCAGATTTCAATTCTGAGCTCACTTTATTCAAAAGTTGCTCAGGAAAATAGCCATAAATTTTCAAAAATGTTAAATTTAAATTTTTAAACATGACAAGTTCAGGTGGGCCCAGGGCCAATTTCGAACAGACGTGAATGGGGTTTGGTCATATCAGTGGACGCGGCTGAGGGAGCAGATTTCAATTCTGAGATTACTTTATTCAAAAGTTGCTCAGGAAAATAGCCATAAATTTTCAAAAATGTTAAATTTAAATTTTTAAACATGACAAGTTCAGGTGGGCCCAGGGCCAATTTCGAACAGACGTGAATGGGGTTTGGTCATATCAGTGGACGCGGCTGAGGGAGCAGATTTCAATTCTGAGATTACTTTATTCAAAAGTTGCTCAGGAAAATAGCCATAAATTTTCAAAAATGTTAAATTTAAATTTTTAAACATGTCAAGTGCAGGTGGGCCCAGGGCCAATTTCGAACAGACGTGAATGGGGTTTGGTCATATCAGTGGACACGGCTGAGGGAGCAAATTTCAATTCTGAGCTTACTTTATTCAAAAGTTGCTCAGGAAAATAGCCATAAATTTTCAAAAATGTTTAATTAAAATTTTTAAACATGACAAGTTCAGGTTGGCCCAGGGCCAATTTAGAACAGACGTGAATGGGGTTTGGTCATATCAGTGGACGCGGCTGAGGGAGCAGATTTCAATTCTGAGATTACTTTATTCAAAAGTTGCTCAGGAAAATAGCCATAAATTTTCAAAAATGTTAAATTAAAATTTTTAAACATGACAAGTTCAGGTGGGCCCAGGGCCAATTTCGAACAGACGTGAATGGGGTTTGGTCATATCAGTGGACGCGGCTGAGGGAGCAGATTTCAATTCTGAGATTACTTTATTCAAAAGTTGCTCAGGAAAATAGCCATAAATTTTCAAAAATGTTAAATTAAAATTTTTAAACATGACAAGTTCAGGTGGGCCCAGGGCCAATTTCGAACAGACGTGAATGGGGTTTGGTCATATCAGTGGACACGGCTGAGGGAGCAGATTTCAATTCTGAGCTCACCTTATTCAAAAGTTGCTCAGGAAAATAGCCATAAATTTTCAAAAATGTTAAATTAAAATTTTTAAACATGACAAGTTCAGGTGGGCCCAGGGCCAATTTCGAACAGACGTGAATGGGGTTTGGTCATATCAGTGGACGCGGCTGAGGGAGCAGATTTCAATTCTGAGATTACTTTATTCAAAAGTTGCTCAGGAAAATAGCCATAAATTTTCAAAAATGTTTAATTAAAATTTTTAAACATGACAAGTTCAGGTGGGCCCAGGGACAATTTCGAACAGACGTGAATGGGGTTTGGTCATATCAGTGGACGCGGCTGAGGGAGCAGATTTCAATTCTGAGATTACTTTATTCAAAAGTTGCTCAGGAAAATAGCCATAAATTTTCAAAAATGTTTAATTAAAATTTTTAAACATGACAAGTTCAGGTGGGCCCAGGGCCAATTTCGAACAGACGTGAATGGGGTTTGGTCATATCAGTGGACGCGGCTGAGGGAGCAGATTTCAATTCTGAGATTACTTTATTCAAAAGTTGCTCAGGAAAATAGCCATAAATTTTCAAAAATGCTAAATTAAAATTTTTAAACATGACAAGTTCAGGTTGGCCCAGGGCCAATTTAGAACAGACGTGAATGGGGTTTGGTCATATCAGTGGATGCGGCTGAGGGAGCAGATTTCAATTCTGAGCTCACTTTGTTCAAAAGTTGCTCAGGAAAATAGCCATAAATTTTCAAAAATGTTAAATTAAAATTTTTAAACATGACAAGTTCAGGTGGGTCCAGGGCCAATTTCGAACAGACGTGAATGGGGTTTGGTTATATCTGTGGACGCGGCTGAGGGAGCAGATTTCAATTCTGAGATTACTTTATTCAAAAGTTGCTCAGGAAAATAGCCATAAATTTTCAAAAATGTTAAATTTAAATTTTTAAACATGACAAGTTCAGGTGGGCCCAGGGCCAATTTCGAACAGACGTGAATGGGGTTTGGTCATATCAGTGGACGCGGCTGAGGGAGCAGATTTCAATTCTGAGATTACTTTATTCAAAAGTTGCTCAGGAAAATAGCCATAAATTTTCAAAAATGTTAAATTTAAATTTTTAAACATGACAAGTTCAGGTGGGCCCAGGGCCAATTTCGAACAGACGTGAATGGGGTTTGGTCATATCAGTGGACGCGGCTGAGGGAGCAGATTTCAATTCTGAGCTCACTTTATTCAAAAGTTGCTCAGGAAAATAGCCATAAATTTTTAAAAATGTTAAATTAAAATTTTTAAACATGACAAGTTCAGGTGGGCCCAGGGCCAATTTCGAACAGATGTGAATGGGGTTTGGTCATATCAGTGGACGCGGCTGAGGGAGCAGATTTCAATTCTGAGATTACTTTATTCAAAAGTTGCTCAGGAAAATAGCCATAAATTTTCAAAAATGTTAAATTTAAATTTTTAAACATGTCAAGTGCAGGTGGGCCCAGGGCCAATTTCGAACAGACGTGAATGGGGTTTGGTCATATCAGTGGACACGGCTGAGGGAGCAAATTTCAATTCTGAGCTCACTTTATTCAAAAGTTGCTCAGGAAAATAGCCGTAAATTTTCAAAAATGTTTAATTAAAATTTTTAAACATGACAAGTTCAGGTTGGCCCAGGGCCAATTTAGAACAGACGTGAATGGGGTTTGGTCATATCAGTGGACACGGCTGAGGGAGCAGATTTCAATTCTGAGCTCACTTTATTCAAAAGTTGCTCAGGAAAATAGCCATAAATTTTCAAAAATGTTAAATTAAAATTTTTAAACATGACAAGTTCAGGTGGGCCCAGGGCCAATTTCGAACAGATGTGAATGGGGTTTGGTCATATCAGTGGACGCGGCTGAGGGAGCAGATTTCAATTCTGAGATTACTTTATTCAAAAGTTGCTCAGGAAAATAGCCATAAATTTTCAAAAATGTTAAATTTAAATTTTTAAACATGTCAAGTGCAGGTGGGCCCAGGGCCAATTTCGAACAGACGTGAATGGGGTTTGGTCATATCAGTGGACGCGGCTGAGGGAGCAAATTTCAATTCTGAGCTCACTTTATTCAAAAGTTGCTCAGGAAAATAGCCGTAAATTTTCAAAAATGTTAAATTAAAATTTTTAAACATGACAAGTTCAGGTGGGCCCAGGGCCAATTTCGAACAGACGTGAATGGGGTTTGGTCATATCAGTGGACACGGCTGAGGGAGCAGATTTCAATTCTGAGCTCACTTTATTCAAAAGTTGCTCAGGAAAATAGCCATAAATTTTCAAAAATGTTAAATTAAAATTTTTAAACATGACAAGTTCAGGTGGGCCCAGGGCCAATTTCGAACAGACGTGAATGGGGTTTGGTCATATCAGTGGACGCGGCTGAGGGAGCAGATTTCAATTCTGAGATTACTTTATTCAAAAGTTGCTCAGGAAAATAGCCATAAATTTTCAAAAATGCTAAATTAAAATTTTTAAACATGACAAGTTCAGGTTGGCCCAGGGCCAATTTAGAACAGACGTGAATGGGGTTTGGTCATATCAGTGGACGCGGCTGAGGGAGCAGATTTCAATTCTGAGCTCACTTTGTTCAAAAGTTGCTCAGGAAAATAGCCATAAATTTTCAAAAATGTTAAATTAAAATTTTTAAACATGACAAGTTCAGGTGGGCCCAGGGCCAATTTCGAACAGACGTGAATGGGGTTTGGTCATATCAGTGGACGCGGCTGAGGGAGCAGATTTCAATTCTGAGATTACTTTATTCAAAAGTTGCTCAGGAAAATAGCCATAAATTTTCAAAAATGTTAAATTTAAATTTTTAAACATGACAAGTTCAGGTGGGCCCAGGGCCAATTTCGAACAGACGTGAATGGGGTTTGGTCATATCAGTGGACGCGGCTGAGGGAGCAGATTTCAATTCTGAGCTCACTTTATTCAAAAGTTGCTCAGGAAAATAGCCATAAATTTTCAAAAATGTTAAATTTAAATTTTTAAACATGACAAGTTCAGGTGGGCCCAGGGCCAATTTCGAACAGACGTGAATGGGGTTTGGTCATATCAGTGGACGCGGCTGAGGGAGCAGATTTCAATTCTGAGATTACTTTATTCAAAAGTTGCTCAGGAAAATAGCCATAAATTTTCAAAAATGTTACATTTAAATTTTTAAACATGTCAAGTGCAGGTGGGCCCAGGGCCAATTTCGAACAGACGTGAATGGGGTTTGGTCATATCAGTGGACACGGCTGAGGGAGCAGATTTCAATTCTGAGCTCATTTTATTCAAAAGTTGCTCAGGAAAATAGCCATAAATTTTCAAAAATGTTAAATTAAAATTTTTAAACATGACAAGTTCAGGTGGCCCCAGGGCCAATTTCGAACAGACGTGAATGGGGTTTGGTCATATCAGTGGACACGGCTGAGGGAGCAGATTTCAATTCTGAGCTCACTTTGTTCAAAAGTTACTCAGGAAAATAGCCATAAATTTTCAAAAATGTTAAATTAAAATTTTTAAACATGACAAGTTCAGGTGGGCCCAGGGCCAATTTCGAACAGACGTGAATGGGGTTTGGTCATATCAGTGGACGCGGCTGAGGGAGCAGATTTCAATTCTGAGATTACTTTATTCAAAAGTTGCTCAGGAAAATAGCCATAAATTTTCAAAAATGTTAAATTTAAATTTTTAAACATGACAAGTTCAGGTGGGCCCAGGGCCAATTTCGAACAGACGTGAATGGGGTTTGGTCATATCAGTGGACGCGGCTGAGGGAGCAGATTTCAATTCTGAGATTACTTTATTCAAAAGTTGCTCAGGAAAATAGCCATAAATTTTCAAAAATGTTAAATTTAAATTTTTAAACATGTCAAGTGCAGGTGGGCCCAGGGCCAATTTCGAACAGACGTGAATGGGGTTTGGTCATATCAGTGGACACGGCTGAGGGAGCAAATTTCAATTCTGAGCTCACTTTATTCAAAAGTTGCTCAGGAAAATAGCCATAAATTTTCAAAAATGTTTAATTAAAATTTTTAAACATGACAAGTTCAGGTTGGCCCAGGGCCAATTTAGAACAGACGTGAATGGGGTTTGGTCATATCAGTGGACGCGGCTGAGGGAGCAGATTTCAATTCTGAGATTACTTTATTCAAAAGTTGCTCAGGAAAATAGCCATAAATTTTCAAAAATGTTAAATTAAAATTTTTAAACATGACAAGTTCAGGTGGGCCCAGGGCCAATTTCGAACAGACGTGAATGGGGTTTGGTCATATCAGTGGACGCGGCTGAGGGAGCAGATTTCAATTCTGAGATTACTTTATTCAAAAGTTGCTCAGGAAAATAGCCATAAATTTTCAAAAATGTTAAATTAAAATTTTTAAACATGACAAGTTCAGGTGGGCCCAGGGCCAATTTCGAACAGACGTGAATGGGGTTTGGTCATATCAGTGGACGCGGCTGAGGGAGCAGATTTCAATTCTGAGATTACTTTATTCAAAAGTTGCTCAGGAAAATAGCCATAAATTTTCAAAAATGTTAAACTAAAATTTTTAAACATGACAAGTTCAGGTGGGCCCAGGGCCAATTTCGAACAGACGTGAATGGGGTTTGGTCATATCAGTGGACGCGGCTGAGGGAGCAGATTTCAATTCTGAGATTACTTTATTCAAAAGTTGCTCAGGAAAATAGCCATAAATTTTCAAAAATGTTTAATTAAAATTTTTAAACATGACAAGTTCAGGTGGGCCCAGGGCCAATTTCGAACAGACGTGAATGGGGTTTGGTCATATCAGTGGACGCGGCTGAGGGAGCAGATTTCAATTCTGAGATTACTTTATTCAAAAGTTGCTCAGGAAAATAGCCATAAATTTTCAAAAATGTTTAATTAAAATTTTTAAACATGACAAGTTCAGGTGGGCCCAGGGACAATTTCGAACAGACGTGAATGGGGTTTGGTCATATCAGTGGACGCGGCTGAGGGAGCAGATTTCAATTCTGAGATTACTTTATTCAAAAGTTGCTCAGGAAAATAGCCATAAATTTTCAAAAATGTTTAATTAAAATTTTTAAACATGACAAGTTCAGGTGGGCCCAGGGCCAATTTCGAACAGACGTGAATGGGGTTTGGTCATATCAGTGGACGCGGCTGAGGGAGCAGATTTCAATTCTGAGATTACTTTATTCAAAAGTTGCTCAGGAAAATAGCCATAAATTTTCAAAAATGCTAAATTAAAATTTTTAAACATGACAAGTTCAGGTTGGCCCAGGGCCAATTTAGAACAGACGTGAATGGGGTTTGGTCATATCAGTGGACGCGGCTGAGGGAGCAGATTTCAATTCTGAGCTCACTTTGTTCAAAAGTTGCTCAGGAAAATAGCCATAAATTTTCAAAAATGTTAAATTAAAATTTTTAAACATGACAAGTTCAGGTGGGCCCAGGGCCAATTTCGAACAGACGTGAATGGGGTTTGGTTATATCAGTGGACGCGGCTGAGGGAGCAGATTTCAATTCTGAGATTACTTTATTCAAAAGTTGCTCAGGAAAATAGCCATAAATTTTCAAAAATGTTAAATTTAAATTTTTAAACATGACAAGTTCAGGTGGGCCCAGGGCCAATTTCGAACAGACGTGAATGGGGTTTGGTCATATCAGTGGACGCGGCTGAGGGAGCAGATTTCAATTCTGAGATTACTTTATTCAAAAGTTGCTCAGGAAAATAGCCATAAATTTTCAAAAATGTTTAATTAAAATTTTTAAACATGACAAGTTCAGGTTGGCCCAGGGCCAATTTAGAACAGACGTGAATGGGGTTTGGTCATATCAGTGGACACGGCTGAGGGAGCAGATTTCAATTCTGAGCTCACTTTATTCAAAAGTTGCTCAGGCAAATAGCCAGAAATTTTCAAAAATGTTAAATTTAAATTTTTAAAAAATCACCTGGTTTTCGGTGTCAGCTTTAATTTCAGAAAAATCCTAAAAATTTAGGTTTTTATTTGCTTGGTTAAAGTGAAGGAAACTTTCAATGTAAATTGATTTTGTAACAAAAAGAATTTTTATAGAAATAACGCAACACTATGTATTGAAAATTTACAATATACTGAAATTAATTGTTCAAAAGAAAAACTTCACTTTAACAAAAAAAAATTTCATATCGAAAAAACTTAAGATTTAAGATAAAATAAAAGTGGATTATTTGAACTACTACTAAGTTTTTCGAGCTAATCGAGACAACCGCGAAAAGATTCGCGCATAAAATTAAAAAAAAAATAGTGGAAATTTTGTGATAGATTATTAAATTAACGCAATTTATGCGATCAGCACATCAAAGTGAGTAGAAAAATAATCGCTGTGCATGATTTTGTATCTTTTTATAATTGCGAGTCAAAACTGTGGGTTGTCCAGGGGTTCCTCACATACTTTTAAAATATTTAAAACATGATTGGTTCACATTTCGTAAATTCGAGAGTGATTTCTATGCGCTCTTTTATATTTAAGAATTAAATTCAGTAGTCTTGTACTTCACGTGTACCAAAATTCTGCAAATCCTTGATAAAACTCCTCAACAAACTTTCAGAGGTTTCAACTTTGATACAGACTCATTTTGAATTTGATACGCTGATTCCAAATTCTTAAATGAAAGTTACCAAAAATTGATGGAATAATTGTTTTTCTTAGAGTGGGTTTCAAAAGAATTTTTTCATATAACGGTACACAAATTAAACATGTTTTCATATGTATTTTAAAGAACAAAATTCATTCTTTACTACCATCGTAACAGAAAGTCTTAGAGAATAGAGATTTGGAATCAGCAAGTAAAATACTAAAAGTATGTATCAAGTTTCTACCGACAGCGACTTTTCATTTTGTAGAGGTGTCAATTCGTGTCAAATTGTTATAATATTGGTCACTATTTTTGCTTTTAATTACTCAAGACAGATTTTGGCTCCTTGAACCATAAAAAAATAAATTGTTCCTTATATGAGGCCAATTTTTGTAAGCTATCGCAGAAACCTTGTGGCTCTTTGTTCCCAATAGGAACCAGAGGACATAATAATATATCACAGAAACCTAAATCCTAAATAGCAAAAATTTATGCACGTTTTTAAGTACTTATGCAATTTTTTTAAGTTTAATATATATCATAAAAGATTCTTAGTCAAAGTTTGGTTAAAGCTACGCTTTCAATTTTTTTAATACCCAGTTTAATTTATTAAAATTTCTTATGTAGGGTGAATTGTTCTAAAATATCCTTGGTTAAGTTTCTTAACCATAGAAATTTCTATGGTTAAATTTTAGCATTGGTTAGAAGAAATGCTTGGTTAAAATTTAGATAAGTTATTTAAAAAAATTTGTTTACCAGTGGTTAAGGCAAGTAGAGGTCTTAACCAGGGTATAAATTGAGATAAGTTAACGGGCCTTAGTCTAAAAATATTTCACAGGTACCTACTAAAGAATTTACATGAAAAAAGAGTCATATATGACATATACATCCCTTCGAAAAACACGTTAAATGTATTAGAGATTTACGAAAAACTATTTTAAATTAAAATAGTTACCAGATTCTGTGTCAGTTTTCCTACTAAAACCGATCAGATTCTAAAATGACTATCTTAAATAAAAATTTTATGATAAATATTTATAAATTACATGAATAAATTTTCAGATTTATTGATTTAGATAATGGAAAAATAACGTCTTTTTTACCAATTGTTGCTATATTTCCTATTGAAAAAAATCGTCATTTTGAAGAGGAAAATCGTCAAATCGTTATTTGGCTATTTTCGATGGTAAAAATCGTCAAAACTGGTAACATTGATCACAAACAAGTAAGGTAAACAAATTACAGAAACAAAAAACACCGCAAAGAAAAGCACGCGAATTACGTCAAATCATGGCTACTCTAAACAGTGTTGCCATAACGGCGATTTTCTCGTCAGATATAGCGATTTTATTTCACCCCTAGCGGGAAAAATTGTCCTGTAGCTATTAGCCAAACATTTAGCGATTTTTTTATCAGCCGCAATATAATTCTTAAAAATCGGTTTTATGTTGAAAAATATTATAAAATTCGTATATTGATATCCTTTTATTATAAAAAAACAACTTCTTAACCGATTTTACTGAAAAAACTTTCTAAAAATACATATTTCGATAAAATATGGGTATGTAGTTTTTCACTGTACAGCGCCCTCTATTGAGTTTTTTTTAATACAAATATTAATTGAATGAAAATCGAGACTCATTATTTGAAGTTTAGTCGTAAAATTTTTCATTATTTTGGAGTTTATATCACTTCTTATCAACATATTAAAGAAATTTTTGAGTAAAAAACTCCTTTAAGTACCATTTTTCAACAATCTAGCGATTAAATCGCTAAATTTTACACTGCTTATAAATCTAGTGATTTTCTAACGATTTTTGGGTCTTATCTAGCCATTTATTTTGAGAATTTGTTGGCAACACTGACTCTAAATAATAAAAAAGAAAGATGCCAAACAAATTGAGAGAGAGAGAGAGAGCCGTAATGTTTTCACTAAAAGGAGGATTATGGGACCATAAATGTAAATGTGATGTAACTTTAACATGCCGTAGGTAAAAATTAAGGCTGAGTTACCCAACCGTAAACGTATCTGTAACGAATCAGCTGTTTCGAAACCACAAGAAGAAATGTATACGAATGGTTACTAACAAGTAAATGTAAACGTACTCGCCGGATCATTCTGTTGAAATCAGAATTTTCTATCCGGCATCGAAACAGCTGAATGATTTTAGTCGGAAAAAATATGAAATGAATAAAGAAAATTGATTCAAACAACAAATAAGGAATAAGACAAATCAAAACGTAAGCGAGCTTAAGCATTAAACATGGCAACGAAAAAAACAATAAGTGATTGTAGTGACACACGATTGTTCGCTACCATAACATAGCAATTAGTACTTTGAACTAGTGTTTAAGTATCGCAATGAATGCTATGGATGCGATGGTGTGTTGTGTTATAATATGTAGGTTTTATAAAACGAAAAAGTATAAATGTACACTCAGATAAAAAAGTTAGCAGTTAGTTAGTTGTTCTTTATTTTCAATTCAATGTTTGTTTTACAATTTTTATATTATTATATAAAAAAGTTAGTAAAAAAAAATTAATAATGTTTTTAATGCATAATAAATTATAAAAACAAAAAAAAATAATTTATATTAATTCTTATTAATATAAATATATATAGCTTTTTGGCGATTTTTTTAATGTCGATGATTTTTTAATTTTGATGATTTTTTTCTAATTTTCGACGATTTCTTTAATTTTGCCGATTTTTCTAAATTTTGCTATTTTCAAAATTTTGGCGGTTTTTTATGATTTTTTCAAATTTTGACAATTTTTAAATTTAAACAATTTTTTTAATTTTGGCAATTTTTAAAATTTTTAACTTGGTTGGGAAACACCAACCGTAAAATACCGTTAACGATTCGAAACCCTTTCAACGAACTATTTTTAACCCTAAAATACCACTAACGAAGTAACTTAAACTACCGTTAACCTTAAAATAACCTAACGAAATAAATTAAAATACCGTTAACCCTAAAATAATTTAACGATATAACTTAAAATACCGATACCCTTAAAATAACCTAACGAAATTCTATAAAATAAAATTTACCAAATTTATTCCAAAAAAAAACATTTAAAAAGAATCGGTGGTATAATTAAACAATATTGAAAAATAAAATTAAAAATAAATAATATAATAAAACCAATACGTAGTAGAGTTTGCTAAAAACCCTACTCAATGTTCCTTAATGTATTCGTCGCTTTAGAGCTTTTTTTTTGGTATCATTAGAGTATTTGACATATTAAATAGTTGAAATATTCATTACGATCAACTAAAGAATTTTTTGGGGGTAGACATTTGTCTATTTTAATTTTTTCATTAGTGTTGCCATTTCAGTGCTTTTCGGGTATTTTTTGGTGCTTTTTCCCTTCCCGTACCCGGTGATTTTTTACAAATACCCGTTTATAAAAGCGGGTATTTATAGTGCTTTTTCAGATATCTGACAGTGCTTTTAGTGCTTTTTGTACAGTTTATATTTTTGGTATTTGTTCTCCTTTTTTAAATTTTTATTGAATTTTCTGTCAAAGTTGAAAAAATAATACGAAATATACAAAAAATACATTTTTTCACAATGTTTGTAGTACAATTTTAAATAACAACTTCGTTATATTTAAACTTCAAAATTTTGAAATATTAGTTTGGTGCTTTTTTACCCCTTTTTTGTAATTTTTTGAACCTTTTTTACACGATTTTACAAAGCTAAAATGTGTTTTTAAAATCTTGACTAAAATTTTTCAAAAAATTATTATCGTGTTTTTTCACCCCATTTTTGGTAAATTTTTACCCTTTTTACCCGTTTTCAAAATGCTCACGGTGCTTCCCTGCCTTCAAGAGTTGGCAACACTGTTTTTCATTATACCATTGGCCGATCATAATCGGCTTTTCATACCTACACAACACGAATGAAAACAAAACTCTCAACTAAAATCATAACAAAAAAAAATACTCCATTCATTAGCATGATAGCTTTCAACAGAGTAGGTACGTATTTCGGTTACATACATCAGTGTTGCCAGTCTTTTCATACCTTATCCCCAATTTTTAATTTGCCATCCCAAAAAATTTCCAACTTTTATTTTATATAAAAATTTGTTTTCGTTAATTTTTTCGAAAAATTAGTGGAAAAATACCATATTCGTTTATTTTTTGCGGTAAGTTGTACACTCAGACTCAATAAATGTGTGCTTACAACAAATTATAAAAAAGAACAAATAAATTTAAATAACAGCAAAGAAAATTTGAACCAAAATTTTTCATTTTAAATATTTAATAATAAACAGACATTTAATAAATAACAGACATTTTGTTGTGTATGGTACTGCATTAAAAAGTTTTAGCATTTCAGCAGATGGATTAACTTTTGACAATTGAGTAACTTGTAAAGTATACATTTAATTTAAGAAGAACTTCTTATAACTCTTATTAAATAACTTTAAAAATTTTAGAACCAAAACGAATTTGAATTTTCACCAAGAGGAATTATAGTTTCTAGGAACATTACCTTGCCAGACTCAAATTTTTGTAGCTAAAAATCATTCACTATTATCATCATTCTTAGAAAAAAATATAAATATTTAGAATTATCAGGATTAAATTCATTAAAATATGAAAAAGCAATAATATATTTTATACCCAAATGATCCCCTAAAATTTCTTATCATTCCCAATAAATCCCCAGTTCTACAAACGGAAGTTTTTATCCCCATTGATGATACAATTCCCAATTTTGGGATAAATTCCCCAAACTGGCAACACTGTTATACATAAGTTTTCAGTAACACTAAAACGATGGTGTTGATATTGTGTTGGTTGCTTAAGTTCACAATAATATGATGTGGTAATGTACTGTTGTCATCCGTGATAAACGATTCATGATGGGATTCGTCTCACTATCCATATGCTTTTTTGCCATCGTGTTTTTTTTTGTTGTTTGTACTGATTCAATCGTTATAAAAAGTAAAACCACACAACTTGTTATGGCTTGTAGGCTATCATGTGTCTTGAAATCTCATTTAAGATGAATCGTTCAGCCCTTTAATTTATACACAATAGTAAATCAAAGCGTACATAAATAAAATTTTACACGAAACAAAACAAATTAAGCCATTCATTATACTTTAAAGTATTTATTATGAATTTTTGAGTAGGAATTCAGAATATATTTTATTTCATTTTTTCATGCAACCAAGAAAACTAGATTTAAAATTGCAAGCATTTACTTTAATAATAGTATGAATATTAAATAATAAAAACATATTTTACTTACAACTCGTTTAACAATGCCACATATTCTTTTTTTATTTCTGATATTGTTTCCAACTTTCTTTATTAGTTTCCCGTTCGTTTCCGTTTTCAGGCCATTTGTAAAATTAAAAAACTCTTCAAAAAACCCATCTTTTTTATTAAAAATAGCAAACAAATTATCCGTGTCTGATAGATTATATTTTTTATGCAAAAAAAATATTTTTACTAAAAATATGAATAGTTCTTTTGCCATTGTTATTTTTCTGTAAATTCGTAAATTTATTTAATTTAACTGCACTTTAACTGATATTCTCCTTAACACAATGAAAGGCTCTTCGATAATGAAATATGATCGCACTTCTGTAACACAATAAAAAAATTCCATTGCATATTTTTTTAGCTTCCATAAGTGTGATTGTATTAGTAAAAAAGTGGGAGTTAATTGAGTTTTTCGAACTTGTACTTGTATGTGGCAAATGCAAGTGCAACTTCGAAAAACTCAATTCACTACCACTTTTTCACTAATACAATCTCACTTATGCGACTTGCGGCTGAACTTGAAACCATATTTTGAAGGCAGTGCGTTTTTCTGAAACTTGCAACAAGTGAAATGCCAAAATAAAGAAAACAGTGTTGGCTCTTATTTTTTTCTATTAATTTACTAGTATTTGGTAAAATAAGAGTTATAATTACAACCGATTTTGAGTATATTTGTAAAAAAATAAGAAAGAACACGACGACATATCTTAATGGTAATTTGAATAATCAATTTTATGTTTTTTGAAAAAAAAAAAAAAATTGCTAAGAACAAATTTTTTTCCTAGCTTTGTTAGAATCTTGAATACTTGGGAATACTGGAGTCCTATTTAATGACTAACTTTTGCCTTCGACGACATTATAAAAATTAACTTGCAGCAAGTTAAGCCATCATATAGAAAAAAATCAGTAAAAAATTTAGTTAAAGCTACTAGTTAAAAATGATGCTGCAGAAAAAAAGCAATTACTCCACAATTCTAGTCTGCTAAAACTTTATTTTTTTTATTTTCGTTGTACTTTATGCTAATCTACAAGTATGTTGATAAATTTGATACTAAAAGTTATTCCTAAGCCTAAAGTAATTACTTTGAAGTAATTGCTGAGTTTTATTCATGTGACCCAATAACTTATTGATGGCATTCATAGTTCGAACTATTTTAAGTTATTAACAATTTGCATAATATTAGAAATTTCAGCTTTCTGTGTAAGTTTAGGAATTGTTTATTTAAACTAAAGAATTATGTACATTATGGCCGGGTCTAGGGTTGCCAGATATGAAATCGACGAAAAAAGTACATTGAGGAAAAAAGGCAGTACAATTAGTGAAAAAGAACTACACTTTTTTCTTTAAAAATATCATAAAATTCAGTACATAAAAGTAACAATTTATGTATTTAGAATTCATAACAAAATATGTCAATCACGTTTTATTATAGATGTATTTCTATTTTATTAATATTTATTTAATATTTCGTTTAAACTAAAGTAAGTAGATTTCGTTGTTCTAGAATAATACGTAAACTAGAAATATTCGTGATCAATATTTTGTATCATAGTTGCAAATTCTTTGTATATGTCAAAAAATATTTCAAAAACAGTTCGGAATTTCAACCAAAATTAAAATTTTTTATATCAAAAAATGGAGTTTATGTAAATGTTTGTCAGTTAATTTTTTAACAATTAAAAAAAAAAACAAAGATTTTATATAAGATTTTTATAAAGTTGATATTTTGGTTTGCTTTTAAAATATTTTAGGACATATATAATATTTTTGCAACTTTGATACAAAATAAACATAGTACATTAAAGTGTGTAGCTTTATAATATAAAGTTTATATTAATACAAAACAACGAAATCAATTAACTGTTGTAGTATAAAGCGGAGTATACACGAAGGAACATTGAGTTTGGAAACACAAAATAATCAAAAAATTTTGATAACACGAATTGCACGAATGTCAACACGACACCCTAACATACACAAATGAACATTCGTAAAAAAATGGGAATTTTTCACGAATGAATCATCGTAATAATTTGACTGAATCATCGTAATAATTTGACTGTGAATTCAATATTTTTTTTTTACTACAAATTTAAAATCTTACCCTAATACAATTACATAATCTTTAATAATAGCTTGTTAACTGGAATGTCATTCCCAAGTTATTCAATGAAGACATACAAAATTAATGATCGAATGAATTTACAAACTGCCAATCGAATAATTTCGAAAATTGTCAATCGCATGAGTACACTCATACAAATAAGTCCGTAAAAATAGCAGAAAAAGTTACTAAAAATTAGTTAAAAATGATGCTGCAGAAAAAACTGCTAATATTAGCAGAATCAGTTTGCTAAATATTAATAAAATAAAAACAGCAAAAAAACTGTTAAATTTACAGAACTTTAGTAATATTTGAGCTAAATTGTTGTTAATTGCAAATAACAATTTAACCTGCTAAAATTAGCAAAAAAATTGCTAAATAATAGTAGAATGAAAATAGCAAAACAAAACTGTTAAATTTACAGAATTTTAGTAATATTTGAGCTAAATTTTTGTTAAATGTAAATAACAATTTAACTTGCTGAAATCAGCAAAAAAAAATTGCTAAATAATAATAGAATGAAAATAGCAAAAAAAAAAATGTTAAATCTACAAAATTTTTGCTAAAATTTTCTGAAATCAACAAAACTTTTGCAGATTACTAGTGGACTGGAAAAAGGTAAAAAAGGAGCAAATGAAATGAAAATTAATAAATAAAAAATAAATGTGTATTTAAAAACATACTTGGGACCAGTTTATTGAATGTGTCAATTAATTGAAATTTTTTCAATTGGCATTGTTCAATGCCTAAATGCCCATTTATAATTGATGAAAGAAGTATTTTTTTCATGTTTTAATAAAAGATTAAATTAAGAAAAAAAATTAAAAATTCGCGTATTTCTTATATTTTTTTTATATTACAATGCTTTTTCTTCAATTATGTGTACATTTCATTACCATTGTTTTCATCAATGCAAATTGAAAAAATTTCATTGGCATTGAATGGTGATGAAATTTGTTGGCACTGACATTGAGATAAAGTAATGCGAATTATATTTCAATGCCAATGAAAATTTCCCAAGAATGATTTTTTGTAAAAGTGGTAATATTTATAGACAATAATATGTTAACCATAACAACCCAGTCAGAAATCGCCAGTGGTACAAAAATCAAGCACTGGGTACCACGGTGTTAAAAAAAATTACTGTCAGAACACTCATTTGGGACGCTTTGCCAGCGATTGCAAAAAGCGTTTTGCCAGTATTTGTTTTACAAAAATTTCGGGGGTTTATAGAAAAAAACACTGACATAGAATTGGCTTAGAGTGATAGCCAGGGTTTGCAACCAGTGGTTATCCAATGCTACCTAGCCAATGCTACCAGTGGTATAAAAATCAATTCACTGGTAGACCAATGATTTTATAAAAAAATTTTTTTGATTTTTTTTAATTTAAAATTTTTTTTGTTTTATAAAATCAATTTTTTGTTTGTGGGAAAATTCCTTCAAGACCAACTTTTCTTTTGCCCTCCCAACGCTGGCATATTAGTTACAAAAAATTGTTTTCCAGTACTAGCCTTTTGGCAGAGCCAGTAGTTGTCCAGCTATTATCACTCATTTATGTGTTTAGCCATCAAATATTATATGTCTCGTGAGCTCAGTGGGTAGAGCAATCGTCTGCCAATCTGACGCCCTGGGTTCAAATTACGGCAGGAACAAAAAAATACATATGAACTTTTTTTAAATTTTATTTTGGAAAATATATTTCCAGACCACCTATTCATTAGTTTTGCCAGTGTTTTGCCAACGGGAATGGGAAAGCACTTTTTGCCAGTACTTGTACCACCTGTTAAAGTGCTTTACCACCGCTTTCCCGTTTGTATTCTTCTGATTGGGAAAATGTATTGTATAGAGACCCTTCTTTTGATTTTCATTGTTTGCTGATCGGATATGTACTTCCGAATTTATTTGAGATTCCATTTTTACCTCTAAAGCTCCACCCACAGGAAAGAAGGTGTGGCCGATTAAAAATATCGTATTCTTTAAATAATCTTAAAAAGTACAATAACTGGGGAAAAAAATTCGGGTGATCCTCTTGAACTCCACTTGCTCCCCAGAGATACTTTTAATCACAATTTTCATATTAAAATGGTTCTTCCAAAATAAACCTTGATCTTTGAAAATTAATGTATTACGATAAATAGAAACTTTTCTCATAAATTTTAATAATTTAGATATATTATGAGTAGGACAAATTTTCAACCATTTCAATTTAGCTTTATTTAAAATTTTTTTGCATTATTTTTGTCGAGTTAAAAATATGCAGTAATTTTTATGAGTCATTTAACATTCTGTTTATAAGCGCTCCAAAATTGGTGGTTTAGTTTACAAAAAATTTTTAAAATTAGCAAATCTTCTGTTAAAAATTAGTAACTAAAATTCAGCAAAATACTGTAAAGTTAGCAAATTTATTGTTAAAAATTAGTAACTAAATTCAGCAAAAAAAAATTGCAAAAAAATTTGTAAGTTGGTAATCTGGAGGTAGCAAAAAAATTAACTAAAAATTAAATTTTAACTAAAAATTAGTTAAAAATTTGTTAAGTTCAAGTACTAACAGTTTTACTAACTTTTCTACAAACTTTTTTCTATGAGTGTAAGAAACCAAATGAATTCCTAATAATTGTATTCAATGATTGATGAAATCGAATAAGGGAAACTCATTGAATTCCTTATGAATTAATTCGATGCAATGTATTCCAAGGAACGAATTCCCTCCGATTGTTTAAATATGAATTCATTCGATTTAAAGGAAATTAAATGGTATTTTTAGGAAATTCATTCCAAATTAAATTCAATCTTTAAAGCTCTACTTGCAAATTTGTAGAAAATTTGAATTTTTTTGAAAATTTATGGCTATTTTGCTGAGCAACTTTTGAATAAAGTGAGCTCAGAATTAAAATATGCTCTCTCAGCCGTGTCCATTTATATGACCAAACCCCATTCATGTCTGTTCGAAATTGGCCCTGGGCCCACCTGAACTTGACATGTTTAAAAATTTAAATTTAACATTTTTGAAAATTTATGGCTATTTTCCTGAGCAACTTTTGAATAAAGTAATCTCAGAATTGAAATCTGCTCCCTCAGCCGCGTCCACTGATATGACCAAACCCTATTCACGTCTGTTCGAAATTGGCCCTGGGCCCACCTGAACTTGTCATGTTTAAAAATTTTAATTTAACATTTTTGAAAATTTATGGCTATTTTCCTGAGCAACTTTTGAATAAAATGAGCTCAGAATTGAAATCTGCTCCCTCAGCCGTGTCCACTGATATGACCAAACCCCATTCACGTCTGTTCGAAATTGGCCCTGGGCCCACCTGCACTTGACATGTTTAAAAATTTAAATGTAACATTTTTGAAAATTTATGGCTATTTGCCTGAGCAACTTTTGAATAAAGTAATCTCAGAATTGAAATCTGCTCCCTCAGCCGCGTCCACTGATATGACCAAACCCCATTCACGTCTGTTCGAAATTGGCCCTGGGCCCACCTGAACTTGTCATGTTTAAAAATTTTAATTTAACATTTTTGAAAATTTATGGCTATTTTCCTGAGCAACTTTTGAACAAAGTAAGCTCAGAATTGAAATCTGCTCCCTCAGCCGCGTCCACTGATATGACCAAACCCCATTCACGTCTGTTCTAAATTGGCCATGGGCCAACCTGAACTTGTCATGTTTAAAAATTTTAATTAAACATTTTTGAAAATTTATGGCTATTTTCCTGAGCAACTTTTGAATAAAGTGAGCTCAGAATTGAAATCTGCTCCCTCAGCCGCGTCCACTGATATGACCAAACCCCATTCACGTCTGTTCGAAATTGGCCCTGGGCCCACCTGAACTTGTCATGTTTAAAAATTTTAATTTAACATTTTTGAAAATTTATGGCTATTTTCCTGAGCAACTTTTGAATAAAGTAATCTCAGAATTGAAATCTGCTCCCTCAGCCGCGTCCACTGATATGACCAAACCCTATTCACGTCTGTTCGAAATTGGCCCTGGGCCCACCTGAACTTGTCATGTTTAAAAATTTTAATTTAACATTTTTGAAAATTTATGGCTATTTTCCTGAGCAACTTTTGAACAAAGTGAGCTCAGAATTGAAATCTGCTCCCTCAGCCGTGTCCACTGATATGACCAAACCCCATTCACGTCTGTTCGAAATTGGCCCTGGGCCCACCTGAACTTGTCATGTTTAAAAATTTTAATTTAACATTTTTGAAAATTTATGGCTATTTTCCTGAGCAACTTTTGAATAAAATGAGCTCAGAATTGAAATCTGCTCCCTCAGCCGTGTCCACTGATATGACCAAACCCCATTCACGTCTGTTCGAAATTGGCCCTGGGCCCACCTGCACTTGACATGTTTAAAAATTTAAATGTAACATTTTTGAAAATTTATGGCTATTTGCCTGAGCAACTTTTGAATAAAGTAATCTCAGAATTGAAATCTGCTCCCTCAGCCGCGTCCACTGATATGACCAAACCCCATTCACGTCTGTTCGAAATTGGCCCTGGGCCCACCTGAACTTGTCATGTTTAAAAATTTTAATTTAACATTTTTGAAAATTTATGGCTATTTTCCTGAGCAACTTTTGAACAAAGTAAGCTCAGAATTGAAATCTGCTCCCTCAGCCGCGTCCACTGATATGACCAAACCCCATTCACGTCTGTTCTAAATTGGCCCTGGGCCAACCTGAACTTGTCATGTTTAAAAATTTTAATTAAACATTTTTGAAAATTTATGGCTATTTTCCTGAGCAACTTTTGAATAAAGTGAGCTCAGAATTGAAATCTGCTCCCTCAGCCGCGTCCACTGATATGACCAAACCCCATTCACGTCTGTTCGAAATTGGCCCTGGGCCCACCTGAACTTGTCATGTTTAAAAATTTAAATTTAACATTTTTGAAAATTTATGGCTATTTTCCTGAGCAACTTTTGAATAAAGTAATCTCAGAATTGAAATCTGCTCCCTCAGCCGCGTCCACTGATATGACCAAACCCCATTCACGTCTGTTCGAAATTGGCCCTGGGCCCACCTGAACTTGTCATGTTTAAAAATTTAAATTTAACATTTTTGAAAATTTATGGCTATTTTCCTGAGCAACTTTTGAACAAAGTAAGCTCAGAATTGAAATCTGCTCCCTCAGCCGCGTCCACTGATATGACCAAACCCCATTCACGTCTGTTCGAAATTGGCCCTGGGCCCACCTGAACTTGTCATGTTTAAAAATTTTAATTTAACATTTTTGAAAATTTATGGCTATTTTCCTGAGCAACTTTTGAACAAAGTAAGCTCAGAATTGAAATCTGCTCCCTCAGCCGCGTCCACTGATATGACCAAACCCCATTCACGTCTGTTCTAAATTGGCCCTGGGCCAACCTGAACTTGTCATGTTTAAAAATTTTAATTAAACATTTTTGAAAATTTATGGCTATTTTCCTGAGCAACTTTTGAATAAAGTGAGCTCAGAATTGAAATCTGCTCCCTCAGCCGCGTCCACTGATATGACCAAACCCCATTCACGTCTGTTCGAAATTGGCCCTGGGCCCACCTGAACTTGTCATGTTTAAAAATTTAAATTTAACATTTTTGAAAATTTATGGCTATTTTCCTGAGCAACTTTTGAATAAAGTAATCTCAGAATTGAAATCTGCTCCCTCAGCCGCGTCCACTGATATGACCAAACCCCATTCACGTCTGTTCGAAATTGGCCCTGGGCCCACCTGAACTTGTCATGTTTAAAAATTTTAATTTAACATTTTTGAAAATTTATGGCTAATTTCCTGAGCAACTTTTGAACAAAGTGAGCTCAGAATTGAAATCTGCTCCCTCAGCCGTGTCCACTGATATGGCCAAACCCCATTCACGTCTGTTCGAAATTGGCCCTGGGCCAACCTGAACTTGTCATGTTTAAAAATTTTAATTAAACATTTTTGAAAATTTATGGCTATTTTCCTGAGCAACTTTTGAATAAAGTGAGCTCAGAATTGAAATCTGCTCCCTCAGCCGCGTCCACTGATATGACCAAACCCCATTCACGTCTGTTCGAAATTGGCCCTGGGCCCACCTGCACTTGACATGTTTAAAAATTTAAATGTAACATTTTTGAAAATTTATGGCTATTTTCCTGAGCAACTTTTGAATAAAGTAATCTCAGAATTGAAATCTGCTCCCTCAGCCGCGTCCACTGATATGACCAAACCCCATTCACGTCTGTTCGAAATTGGCCCTGGGCCCACCTGAACTTGTCATGTTTAAAAATTTAAATTTAACATTTTTGAAAATTTATGGCTATTTGCCTGAGCAACTTTTGAATAAAGTGAGCTCAGAATTGAAATCTGCTCCCTCAGCCGCGTCCACTGATATGACCAAACCCCATTCACGTCTGTTCGAAATTGGCCCTGGGCCCACCTGCACTTGACATGTTTAAAAATTTAAATGTAACATTTTTGAAAATTTATGGCTATTTTCCTGAGCAACTTTTGAATAAAGTAATCTCAGAATTGAAATCTGCTCCCTCAGCCGCGTCCACTGATATGACCAAACCCCATTCACGTCTGTTCGAAATTGGCCCTGGGCCCACCTGAACTTGTCATGTTTAAAAATTTTAATTTAACATTTTTGAAAATTTATGGCTAATTTCCTGAGCAACTTTTGAACAAAGTGAGCTCAGAATTGAAATCTGCTCCCTCAGCCGTGTCCACTGATATGGCCAAACCCCATTCACGTCTGTTCGAAATTGGCCCTGGGCCAACCTGAACTTGTCATGTTTAAAAATTTTAATTAAACATTTTTGAAAATTTATGGCTATTTTCCTGAGCAACTTTTGAATAAAGTGAGCTCAGAATTGAAATCTGCTCCCTCAGCCGCGTCCACTGATATGACCAAACCCCATTCACGTCTGTTCGAAATTGGCCCTGGGCCCACCTGAACTTGTCATGTTTAAAAATTTAAATTTAACATTTTTGAAAATTTATGGCTATTTTCCTGAGCAACTTTTGAATAAAGTAATCTCAGAATTGAAATCTGCTCCCTCAGCCGCGTCCACTGATATGACCAAACCCCATTCACGTCTGTTCGAAATTGGCCCTGGGCCCACCTGAACTTGTCATGTTTAAAAATTTAAATTTAACATTTTTGAAAATTTATGGCTATTTTCCTGAGCAACTTTTGAATAAAGTGAGCTCAGAATTGAAATCTGCTCCCTCAGCCGCGTCCACTGATATGACCAAACCCCATTCACGTCTGTTCGAAATTGGCCCTGGGCCCACCTGAACTTGTCATGTTTAAAAATTTAAATTTAACATTTTTGAAAATTTATGGCTATTTTCCTGAGCAACTTTTGAATAAAGTAATCTCAGAATTGAAATCTGCTCCCTCAGCCGCGTCCACTGATATGACCAAACCCCATTCACGTCTGTTCGAAATTGGCCCTGGGCCCACCTGAACTTGTCATGTTTAAAAATTTTAATTTAACATTTTTGAAAATTTATGGCTAATTTCCTGAGCAACTTTTGAACAAAGTGAGCTCAGAATTGAAATCTGCTCCCTCAGCCGTGTCCACTGATATGACCAAACCCCATTCACGTCTGTTCGAAATTGGCCCTGGGCCCACCTGAACTTGTCATGTTTAAAAATTTAAATTTAACATTTTTGAAAATTTATGGCTATTTTCCTGAGCAACTTTTGAATAAAGTGAGCTCAGAATTGAAATCTGCTCCCTCAGCCGTGTCCACTGATATGACCAAACCCCATTCACGTCTGTTCGAAATTGGCCCTGGGCCCACCTGAACTTGTCATGTTTAAAAATTTTAATTTAACATTTTTGAAAATTTATGGCTATTTTCCTGAGCAACTTTTGAATAAAATGAGCTCAGAATTGAAATCTGCTCCCTCAGCCGCGTCCACTGATATGACCAAACCCCATTCACGTCTGTTTGAAATTGGCCCTGGGCCCACCTGAACTTGTCATGTTTAAAAATTTTAATTTAACATTTTTGAAAATTTATGGCTATTTTCCTGAGCAACTTTTGAATAAAGTGAGCTCAGAATTGAAATCTGCTCCCTCAGCCGTGTCCACTGATATGACCAAACCCCATTCACGTCTGTTCGAAATTGGCCCTGGGCCCACCTGAACTTGTCATGTTTAAAAATTTAAATTTAACATTTTTGAAAATTTATGGCTATTTTGCTGAGCAACTTTTGAATAAAGTGAGCTCAGAATTGAAATCTGCTCCCTCAGCCGCGTCCACTGATATGACCAAACCCCATTCACGTCTGTTCGAAATTGGCCCTGGGCCCACCTGAACTTGTCATGTTTAAAAATTTAAATTTAACATTTTTGAAAATTTATGGCTATTTTCCTGAGCAACTTTTGAATAAAGTAATCTCAGAATTGAAATCTGTTCCCTCAGCCGCGTCCACTGATATGACCAAACCCCATTCACGTCTGTTCGAAATTGGCCCTGGGCCCACCTGAACTTGTCATGTTTAAAAATTTTAATTTAACATTTTTGAAAATTTATGGCTATTTTCCTGAGCAACTTTTGAATAAAGTGAGCTCAGAATTGACATCTGCTCCCTCAGCCGCGTCCAGTGATATGACCAAACCCCATTCACGTCTGTTCGAAATTGGCCCTGGGCCCACCTGAACTTGTCATGTTTAAAAATTTAAATTTAACATTTTTGAAAATTTATGGCTATTTTCCTGAGCAACTTTTGAATAAAGTGAGCTCAGAATTGAAATCTGCTCCCTCAGCCGCGTCCACTGATATGACCAAACCCCATTCACGTCTGTTCGAAATTGGCCCTGGGCCCACCTGAACTTGTCATGTTTAAAAATTAAAATTTAACATTTTTGAAAATTTATGGCTATTTTCCTGAGCAACTTTTGAATAAAGTAATCTCAGAATTGAAATCTGCTCCCTCAGCCGCGTCCACTGATATGACCAAACCCCATTCACGTCTGTTCGAAATTGGCCCTGGGCCCACCTGAACTTGTCATGCTTAAAAATTTTAATTTAACATTTTTGAAAATTTATGGCTATTTTCATGAGCAACTTTTGAACAAAGTGAGCTCAGAATTGAAATCTGCTCCCTCAGCCGTGTCCACTGATATGACCAAACCCCATTCACGTCTGTTCGAAATTGGCCCTGGGCCCACCTGAACTTGTCATGTTTAAAAATTTTAATTTAACATTTTTGAAAATTTATGGCTATTTTCCTGAGCAACTTTTGAATAAAATGAGCTCAGAATTGAAATCTGCTCCCTCAGCCGTGTCCACTGATATGACCAAACCCCATTCACGTCTGTTCGAAATTGGCCCTGGGCCCACCTGCACTTGACATGTTTAAAAATTTAAATGTAACATTTTTGAAAATTTATGGCTATTTTCCTGAGCAACTTTTGAATAAAGTAATCTCAGAATTGAAATCTGCTCCCTCAGCCGCGTCCACTGATATGACCAAACCCCATTCACGTCTGTTCGAAATTAGCCCTGGGCCCACCTGAACTTGTCATGTTTAAAAATTTTAATTTAACATTTTTGAAAATTTATGGCTATTTTCCTGAGCAACTTTTGAACAAAGTAAGCTCAGAATTGAAATCTGCTCCCTCAGCCGCGTCCACTGATATGACCAAACCCCATTCACGTCTTTTCGAAATTGGCCCTGGGCCAACCTGAACTTGTCATGTTTAAAAATTTTAATTAAACATTTTTGAAAATTTATGGCTATTTTCCTAAACAACTTTTGAATAAAGTGAGCTCAGAATTGAAATCTGCTCCCTCAGCCGCGTCCACTGATATGACCAAACCCCATTCACGTCTGTTCGAAATTGGCCCTGGGCCCACCTGAACTTGTCATGTTTAAAAATTATAATTTAACATTTTTGAAAATTTATGGCTATTTTCCTGAGCAACTTTTGAACAAAGTGAGCTCAGAATTGAAATCTGCTCCCTCAGCCGTGTCCACTGATATGACCAAACCCCATTCACGTCTGTTCTAAATTGGCCCTGGGCCAACCTGAACTTGTCATGTTTAAAAATTTTAATTAAACATTTTTGAAAATTTATGGCTATTTTCCTGAGCAACTTTTGAATAAAGTGAGCTCAGAATTGAAATCTGCTCCCTCAGCCGCGTCCACTGATATGACCAAACCCCATTCACGTCTGTTCTAAATTGGCCCTGGGCCAACCTGAACTTGTCATGTTTAAAAATTTTAATTAAACATTTTTGAAAATTTATGGCTATTTTCCTGAGCAACTTTTGAATAAAGTGAGCTCAGAATTGAAATCTGCTCCCTCAGCCGCGTCCACTGATATGACCAAACCCCATTCACGTCTGTTCGAAATTGGCCCTGGGCCCACCTGAACTTGTCATGTTTAAAAATTTAAATTTAACATTTTTGAAAATTTATGGCTATTTTCCTGAGCAACTTTTGAATAAAGTAATCTCAGAATTGAAATCTGCTCCCTCAGCCGCGTCCACTGATATGACCAAACCCCATTCACGTCTGTTCGAAATTGGCCCTGGGCCCACCTGAACTTGTCATGCTTAAAAATTTTAATTTAACATTTTTGAAAATTTATGGCTATTTTCATGAGCAACTTTTGAACAAAGTGAGCTCAGAATTGAAATCTGCTCCCTCAGCCGTGTCCACTGATATGACCAAACCCCATTCACGTCTGTTCGAAATTGGCCCTGGGCCCACCTGAACTTGTCATGTTTAAAAATTTTAATTTAACATTTTTGAAAATTTATGGCTATTTTCCTGAGCAACTTTTGAATAAAATGAGCTCAGAATTGAAATCTGCTCCCTCAGCCGTGTCCACTGATATGACCAAACCCCATTCACGTCTGTTCGAAATTGGCCCTGGGCCCACCTGCACTTGACATGTTTAAAAATTTAAATGTAACATTTTTGAAAATTTATGGCTATTTTCCTGAGCAACTTTTGAATAAAGTAATCTCAGAATTGAAATCTGCTCCCTCAGCCGCGTCCACTGATATGACCAAACCCCATTCACGTCTGTTCGAAATTAGCCCTGGGCCCACCTGAACTTGTCATGTTTAAAAATTTTAATTTAACATTTTTGAAAATTTATGGCTATTTTCCTGAGCAACTTTTGAACAAAGTAAGCTCAGAATTGAAATCTGCTCCCTCAGCCGCGTCCACTGATATGACCAAACCCCATTCACGTCTTTTCGAAATTGGCCCTGGGCCAACCTGAACTTGTCATGTTTAAAAATTTTAATTAAACATTTTTGAAAATTTATGGCTATTTTCCTAAACAACTTTTGAATAAAGTGAGCTCAGAATTGAAATCTGCTCCCTCAGCCGCGTCCACTGATATGACCAAACCCCATTCACGTCTGTTCGAAATTGGCCCTGGGCCCACCTGAACTTGTCATGTTTAAAAATTATAATTTAACATTTTTGAAAATTTATGGCTATTTTCCTGAGCAACTTTTGAACAAAGTGAGCTCAGAATTGAAATCTGCTCCCTCAGCCGTGTCCACTGATATGACCAAACCCCATTCACGTCTGTTCTAAATTGGCCCTGGGCCAACCTGAACTTGTCATGTTTAAAAATTTTAATTAAACATTTTTGAAAATTTATGGCTATTTTCCTGAGCAACTTTTGAATAAAGTGAGCTCAGAATTGAAATCTGCTCCCTCAGCCGCGTCCACTGATATGACCAAACCCCATTCACGTCTGTTCGAAATTGGCCCTGGGCCCACCTGAACTTGTCATGTTTAAAAATTTAAATTTAACATTTTTGAAAATTTATGGCTATTTTCCTGAGCAACTTTTGAATAAAGTAATCTCAGAATTGAAATCTGCTCCCTCAGCCGCGTCCACTGATATGACCAAACCCCATTCACGTCTGTTCTAAATTGGCCCTGGGCCAACCTGAACTTGTCATGTTTAAAAATTTTAATTAAACATTTTTGAAAATTTATGGCTATTTTCCTGAGCAACTTTGGAATAAAGTGAGCTCAGAATTGAAATCTGCTCCCTCAGCCGTGTCCACTGATATGACCAAACCCCATTCACGTCTGTTCGAAATTGGCCCTGGGCCCACCTGAACTTGTCATGTTTAAAAAATTAAATTTAACATTTTTGAAAATTTATGGCTATTTTCCTGAGCAACTTTTGAATAAAATGAGCTCAGAATTGAAATCTGCTCCCTCAGCCGCGTCCACTGATATGACCAAACCCCATTCACGTCTGTTTGAAATTGGCCCTGGGCCCACCTGAACTTGTCATGTTTAAAAATTTTAATTTAACATTTTTGAAAATTTATGGCTATTTTCCTGAGCAACTTTTGAATAAAGTGAGCTCAGAATTGAAATCTGCTCCCTCAGCCGTGTCCACTGATATGACCAAACCCCATTCACGTCTGTTCGAAATTGGCCCTGGGCCCACCTGAACTTGTCATGTTTAAAAATTTTAATTTAACATTTTTGAAAATTTATGGCTATTTTCCTGAGCAACTTTTGAATAAAATGAGCTCAGAATTGAAATCTGCTCCCTCAGCCGTGTCCACTGATATGACCAAACCCCATTCACGTCTGTTCGAAATTGGCCCTGGGCCCACCTGCACTTGACATGTTTAAAAATTTAAATGTAACATTTTTGAAAATTTATGGCTATTTTCCTGAGCAACTTTTGAATAAAGTAATCTCAGAATTGAAATCTGCTCCCTCAGCCGCGTCCACTGATATGACCAAACCCCATTCACGTCTGTTCGAAATTGGCCCTGGGCCCACCTGAACTTGTCATGTTTAAAAATTTTAATTTAACATTTTTGAAAATTTATGGCTATTTTCCTGAGCAACTTTTGAACAAAGTGAGCTCAGAATTGAAATCTGCTCCCTCAGCCGCGTCCACTGATATGACCAAACCCCATTCACGTCTGTTCTAAATTGGCCCTGGGCCAACCTGAACTTGTCATGTTTAAAAATTTTAATTAAACATTTTTGAAAATTTATGGCTATTTTCCTGAGCAACTTTTGAATAAAGTGAGCTCAGAATTGAAATCTGCTCCCTCAGCCGCGTCCACTGATATGACCAAACCCCATTCACGTCTGTTCGAAATTGGCCCTGGGCCCACCTGAACTTGTCATGTTTAAAAATTTAAATTTAACATTTTTGAAAATTTATGGCTATTTTCCTGAGCAACTTTTGAATAAAGTAATCTCAGAATTGAAATCTGCTCCCTCAGCCGCGTCCACTGATATGACCAAACCCTATTCACGTCTGTTCGAAATTGGCCCTGGGCCCACCTGAACTTGTCATGTTTAAAAATTTTAATTTAACATTTTTGAAAATTTATGGCTATTTTCCTGAGCAACTTTTGAACAAAGTGAGCTCAGAATTGAAATCTGCTCCCTCAGCCGTGTCCACTGATATGACCAAACCCCATTCACGTCTGTTCGAAATTGGCCCTGGGCCCACCTGAACTTGTCATGTTTAAAAATTTTAATTTAACATTTTTGAAAATTTATGGCTATTTTCCTGAGCAACTTTTGAATAAAATGAGCTCAGAATTGAAATCTGCTCCCTCAGCCGTGTCCACTGATATGACCAAACCCCATTCACGTCTGTTCGAAATTGGCCCTGGGCCCACCTGCACTTGACATGTTTAAAAATTTAAATGTAACATTTTTGAAAATTTATGGCTATTTGCCTGAGCAACTTTTGAATAAAGTAATCTCAGAATTGAAATCTGCTCCCTCAGCCGCGTCCACTGATATAACCAAACCCCATTCACGTCTGTTCGAAATTGGCCCTGGGCCCACCTGAACTTGTCATGTTTAAAAATTTTAATTTAACATTTTTGAAAATTTATGACTATTTTCCTGAGCAACTTTTGAACAAAGTAAGCTCAGAATTGAAATCTGCTCCCTCAGCCGCGTCCACTGATATGACCAAACCCCATTCACGTCTGTTCTAAATTGGCCCTGGGCCAACCTGAACTTGTCATGTTTAAAAATTTTAATTAAACATTTTTGAAAATTTATGGCTATTTTCCTGAGCAACTTTTGAATAAAGTGAGCTCAGAATTGAAATCTGCTCCCTCAGCCGCGTCCACTGATATGACCAAACCCCATTCACGTCTGTTCGAAATTGGCCCTGGGCCCACCTGAACTTGTCATGTTTAAAAATTTAAATTTAACATTTTTGAAAATTTATGGCTATTTTCCTGAGCAACTTTTGAATAAAGTAATCTCAGAATTGAAATCTGCTCCCTCAGCCGCGTCCACTGATATGACCAAACCCCATTCACGTCTGTTCGAAATTGGCCCTGGGCCCACCTGAACTTGTCATGTTTAAAAATTTTAATTTAACATTTTTGAAAATTTATGGCTAATTTCCTGAGCAACTTTTGAACAAAGTGAGCTCAGAATTGAAATCTGCTCCCTCAGCCGTGTCCACTGATATGGCCAAACCCCATTCACGTCTGTTCGAAATTGGCCCTGGGCCAACCTGAACTTGTCATGTTTAAAAATTTTAATTAAACATTTTTGAAAATTTATGGCTATTTTCCTGAGCAACTTTTGAATAAAGTGAGCTCAGAATTGAAATCTGCTCCCTCAGCCGCGTCCACTGATATGACCAAGCCCCATTCACGTCTGTTCGAAATTGGCCCTGGGCCCACCTGAACTTGTCATGTTTAAAAATTTAAATTTAACATTTTTGAAAATTTATGGCTATTTTCCTGAGCAACTTTTGAATAAAGTAATCTCAGAATTGAGATCTGCTCCCTCAGCCGCGTCCACTGATATGACCAAACCCCATTCACGTCTGTTCTAAATTGGCCCTGGGCCAACCTGAACTTGTCATGTTTAAAAATTTTAATTAAACATTTTTGAAAATTTATGGCTATTTTCCTGAGCAACTTTTGAATAAAGTGAGCTCAGAATTGAAATCTGCTCCCTCAGCCGTGTCCACTGATATGACCAAACCCCATTCACGTCTGTTCGAAATTGGCCCTGGGCCCACCTGAACTTGTCATGTTTAAAAATTTTAATTTAACATTTTTGAAAATTTATGGCTATTTTCCTGAGCAACTTTTGAATAAAATGAGCTCAGAATTGAAATCTGCTCCCTCAGCCGCGTCCACTGATATGACCAAACCCCATTCACGTCTGTTTGAAATTGGCCCTGGGCCCACCTGAACTTGTCATGTTTAAAAATTTTAATTTAACATTTTTGAAAATTTATGGCTATTTTCCTGAGCAACTTTTGAATAAAGTGAGCTCAGAATTGAAATCTGCTCCCTCAGCCGTGTCCACTGATATGACCAAACCCCATTCACGTCTGTTCGAAATTGGCCCTGGGCCCACCTGAACTTGTCATGTTTAAAAATTTTAATTTAACATTTTTGAAAATTTATGGCTATTTTCCTGAGCAACTTTTGAATAAAATGAGCTCAGAATTGAAATCTGCTCCCTCAGCCGTGTCCACTGATATGACCAAACCCCATTCACGTTTGTTCGAAATTGGCCCTGGGCCCACCTGCACTTGACATGTTTAAAAATTTAAATGTAACATTTTTGAAAATTTATGGCTATTTTCCTGAGCAACTTTTGAATAAAGTAATCTCAGAATTGAAATCTGCTCCCTCAGCCGCGTCCACTGATATGACCAAACCCCATTCACGTCTGTTCGAAATTGGCCCTGGGCCCACCTGAACTTGTCATGTTTAAAAATTTTAATTTAACATTTTTGAAAATTTATGGCTATTTTCCTGAGCAACTTTTGAACAAAGTAAGCTCAGAATTGAAATCTGCTCCCTCAGCCGCGTCCACTGATATGACCAAACCCCATTCACGTCTGTTCTAAATTGGCCCTGGGCCAACCTGAACTTGTCATGTTTAAAAATTTTAATTAAACATTTTTGAAAATTTATGGCTATTTTCCTGAGCAACTATTGAATAAAGTGAGCTCAGAATTGAAATCTGCTCCCTCAGCCGCGTCCACTGATATGACCAAACCCCATTCACGTCTGTTCGAAATTGGCCCTGGGCCCACCTGAACTTGTCATGTTTAAAAATTTAAATTTAACATTTTTGAAAATTTATGGCTATTTTCCTGAGCAACTTTTGAATAAAGTAATCTCAGAATTGAAATCTGCTCCCTCAGCCGCGTCCACTGATATGACCAAACCCCATTCACGTCTGTTCGAAATTGGCCCTGGGCCCACCTGAACTTGTCATGTTTAAAAATTTTAATTTAACATTTTTGAAAATTTATGGCTAATTTCCTGAGCAACTTTTGAACAAACTGAGCTCAGAATTGAAATCTGCTCCCTCAGCCGTGTCCACTGATATGGCCAAACCCCATTCACGTCTGTTCGAAATTGGCCCTGGGCCAACCTGAACTTGTCATGTTTAAAAATTTTAATTAAACATTTTTGAAAATTTATGGCTATTTTCCTGAGCAACTTTTGAATAAAGTGAGCTCAGAATTGAAATCTGCTCCCACAGCCGCGTCCACTGATATGACCAAACCCCATTCACGTCTGTTCGAAATTGGCCCTGGGCCCACCTGAACTTGTCATGTTTAAAAATTTAAATTTAACATTTTTGAAAATTTATGGCTATTTTCCTGAGCAACTTTTGAATAAAGTAATCTCAGAATTGAAATCTGCTCCCTCAGCCGCGTCCACTGATATGACCAAACCCCATTCACGTCTGTTCTAAATTGGCCCTGGGCCAACCTGAACTTGTCATGTTTAAAAATTTTAATTAAACATTTTTGAAAATTTATGGCTATTTTCCTGAGCAACTTTTGAATAAAGTGAGCTCAGAATTGAAATCTGCTCCCTCAGCCGCGTCCACTGATATGACCAAACCCCATTCACGTCTGTTCGAAATTGGCCCTGGGCCCACCTGAACTTGTCATGTTTAAAAATTTAAATTTAACATTTTTGAAAATTTATGGCTATTTTCCTGAGCAACTTTTGAATAAAGTAATCTCAGAATTGAAATCTGCTCCCTCAGCCGCGTCTACTGATATGACCAAACCCCATTCACGTCTGTTCGAAATTGGCCCTGGGCCCACCTGAACTTGTCATGTTTAAAAATTTTAATTTAACATTTTTGAAAATTTATGGCTAATTTCCTGAGCAACTTTTGAACAAAGTGAGCTCAGAATTGAAATCTGCTCCCTCAGCCGTGTCCACTGATATGGCCAAACCCCATTCACGTCTGTTCGAAATTGGCCCTGGGCCAACCTGAACTTGTCATGTTTAAAAATTTTAATTAAACATTTTTGAAAATTTATGGCTATTTTCCTGAGCAACTTTTGAATAAAGTGAGCTCAGAATTGAAATCTGCTCCCTCAGCCGCGTCCACTGATATGACCAAACCCCATTCACGTCTGTTCGAAATTGGCCCTGGGCCCACCTGAACTTGTCATGTTTAAAAATTTAAATTTAACATTTTTGAAAATTTATGGCTATTTTCCTGAGCAACTTTTGAATAAAGTAATCTCAGAATTGAGATCTGCTCCCTCAGCCGCGTCCACTGATATGACCAAACCCCATTCACGTCTGTTCTAAATTGGCCCTGGGCCAACCTGAACTTGTCATGTTTAAAAATTTTAATTAAACATTTTTGAAAATTTATGGCTATTTTCCTGAGCAACTTTTGAATAAAGTGAGCTCAGAATTGAAATCTGCTCCCTCAGCCGTGTCCACTGATATGACCAAACCCCATTCACGTCTGTTCGAAATTGGCCCTGGGCCCACCTGAACTTGTCATGTTTAAAAATTTTAATTTAACATTTTTGAAAATTTATGGCTATTTTCCTGAGCAACTTTTGAATAAAATGAGCTCAGAATTGAAATCTGCTCCCTCAGCCGCGTCCACTGATATGACCAAACCCCATTCACGTCTGTTTGAAATTGGCCCTGGGCCCACCTGAACTTGTCATGTTTAAAAATTTTAATTTAACATTTTTGAAAATTTATGGCTATTTTCCTGAGCAACTTTTGAATAAAGTGAGCTCAGAATTGAAATCTGCTCCCTCAGCCGTGTCCACTGATATGACCAAACCCCATTCACGTCTGTTCGAAATTGGCCCTGGGCCCACCTGAACTTGTCATGTTTAAAAATTTTAATTTAACATTTTTGAAAATTTATGGCTATTTTCCTGAGCAACTTTTGAATAAAATGAGCTCAGAATTGAAATCTGCTCCCTCAGCCGTGTCCAGTGATATGACCAAACCCCATTCACGTTTGTTCGAAATTGGCCCTGGGCCCACCTGTACTTGACATGTTTAAAAATTTAAATGTAACATTTTTGAAAATTTATGGCTATTTTCCTGAGCAACTTTTGAATAAAGTAATCTCAGAATTGAAATCTGCTCCCTCAGCCGCGTCCACTGATATGACCAAACCCCATTCACGTCTGTTCGAAATTGGCCCTGGGCCCACCTGAACTTGTCATGTTTAAAAATTTTAATTTAACATTTTTGAAAATTTATGGCTATTTTCCTGAGCAACTTTTGAACAAAGTAAGCTCAGAATTGAAATCTGCTCCCTCAGCCGCGTCCACTGATATGACCAAACCCCATTCACGTCTGTTCTAAATTGGCCCTGGGCCAACCTGAACTTGTCATGTTTAAAAATTTTAATTAAACATTTTTGAAAATTTATGGCTATTTTCCTGAGCAACTATTGAATAAAGTGAGCTCAGAATTGAAATCTGCTCCCTCAGCCGCGTCCACTGATATGACCAAACCCCATTCACGTCTGTTCGAAATTGGCCCTGGGCCCACCTGAACTTGTCATGTTTAAAAATTTAAATTTAACATTTTTGAAAATTTATGGCTATTTTCCTGAGCAACTTTTGAATAAAGTAATCTCAGAATTGAAATCTGCTCCCTCAGCCGCGTCCACTGATATGACCAAACCCCATTCACGTCTGTTCGAAATTGGCCCTGGGCCCACCTGAACTTGTCATGTTTAAAAATTTTAATTTAACATTTTTGAAAATTTATGGCTAATTTCCTGAGCAACTTTTGAACAAACTGAGCTCAGAATTGAAATCTGCTCCCTCAGCCGTGTCCACTGATATGGCCAAACCCCATTCACGTCTGTTCGAAATTGGCCCTGGGCCAACCTGAACTTGTCATGTTTAAAAATTTTAATTAAACATTTTTGAAAATTTATGGCTATTTTCCTGAGCAACTTTTGAATAAAGTGAGCTCAGAATTGAAATCTGCTCCCACAGCCGCGTCCACTGATATGACCAAACCCCATTCACGTCTGTTCGAAATTGGCCCTGGGCCCACCTGAACTTGTCATGTTTAAAAATTTAAATTTAACATTTTTGAAAATTTATGGCTATTTTCCTGAGCAACTTTTGAATAAAGTAATCTCAGAATTGAAATCTGCTCCCTCAGCCGCGTCCACTGATATGACCAAACCCCATTCACGTCTGTTCGAAATTGGCCCTGGGCCCACCTGAACTTGTCATGTTTAAAAATTTTAATTTAACATTTTTGAAAATTTATGGCTATTTTCCTGAGCAACTTTTGAACAAAGTAAGCTCAGAATTGAAATCTGCTCCCTCAGCCGCGTCCACTGATATGACCAAACCCCATTCACGTCTGTTCTAAATTGGCCCTGGGCCAACCTGAACTTGTCATGTTTAAAAATTTTAATTAAACATTTTTGAAAATTTATGGCTATTTTCCTGAGCAACTATTGAATAAAGTGAGCTCAGAATTGAAATCTGCTCCCTCAGCCGCGTCCACTGATATGACCAAACCCCATTCACGTCTGTTCGAAATTGGCCCTGGGCCCACCTGAACTTGTCATGTTTAAAAATTTAAATTTAACATTTTTGAAAATGTATGGCTATTTTCCTGAGCAACTTTTGAATAAAGTAATCTCAGAATTGAAATCTGCTCCCTCAGCCGCGTCCACTGATATGACCAAACCCCATTCACGTCTGTTCGAAATTGGCCCTGGGCCCACCTGAACTTGTCATGTTTAAAAATTTTAATTTAACATTTTTGAAAATTTATGGCTAATTTCCTGAGCAACTTTTGAACAAACTGAGCTCAGAATTGAAATCTGCTCCCTCAGCCGTGTTCACTGATATGGCCAAACCCCATTCACGTCTGTTCGAAATTGGCCCTGGGCCAACCTGAACTTGTCATGTTTAAAAATTTTAATTAAACATTTTTGAAAATTTATGGCTATTTTCCTGAGCAACTTTTGAATAAAGTGAGCTCAGAATTGAAATCTGCTCCCACAGCCGCGTCCACTGATATGACCAAACCCCATTCACGTCTGTTCGAAATTGGCCCTGGGCCCACCTGAACTTGTCATGTTTAAAAATTTAAATTTAACATTTTTGAAAATTTATGGCTATTTTCCTGAGCAACTTTTGAATAAAGTAATCTCAGAATTGAAATCTGCTCCCTCAGCCGCGTCCACTGATATGACCAAACCCCATTCACGTCTGTTCAAAATTGACATTTTTAAAAAAATATTGAATTTATTTATTTAATTTATTTTTGAATTTATATTTTGAATTTATTTCTTGAATTTATTTTTTAATTTATTCTTGGATTTATTTTTTGAATTTATTTCTTGAGTTTATTTTTTAATTTATTTCTAGAATTTATTTCGTGAATTTATTTTTTGAATTTAACTTCACAATGTGTGAAGTTAAATTCAAAGACTATTATTTTTTGAATTTAACTTCACACTTTGTGAAGTTAAATTTAAAGAATATTATGTTTTGAATTTAACTTCACACTTTGTGAAGTTAAATTCAAAAATATTAACCCATTAAAGGCAATTTGAAAATGTGAGTTTTAAATTTATTTTTTAAATTTAACTTCACACGCTTAAGAATTTGTTAAAATCAACTAATTTTATAGTTAAGTGTTTGTAACTGTCGCATAGGACAATCGTAATTAATATTAGAATTATTTACTAAAGAATTTTTGTCTAGAGTTGATTTATAGGAAGAAGAAAACATTTTTATTGAAAAATTTAACAGACACAAGGGAATCACCAGACTGCCGCAGTTTCGTCTCATCCAAAGACTCGTCAGTGGTTATTTTATGTGTCAACCAAAAAACAGGAATAAATTTTGTTAAAGTAAAAAATTTTTCTGTTCAGCCAACAGACTTATTATTTTGAGTGTAGGGCCAATTTTAAAAAACTGGTTACAGATTCGAATTTAGCATCCCCCATTTATCCTAAATCCACTGCAACAGCATTCAGCTTTTTTTGTAGAGCAGTGTAATTTTTGTACAAATTTTGTGAATTTTTTTCAGTCTAGGTTTTTTAGCAAAATGTTTTATTGATTTTAGCAAGGATTTTTTTATTTACAATCGACAAAAATAATTATCAAATTCAGCAAAAGGTGGGTTAACATCTTGTCGATTGTAAATAAAAAATCCTTGCTAAAATGAATAAAGGTTTTTGCTAAATAAAACGTAGTCTGAAAAAAAGTTAAAAATTTTTTTTAGAAAAATTAGACTGTAGTTAATTTGTTTGCAGAAAATTTCAATCTAGAAATTATGTTTTTGTGAATTTTCTGAAATAAGTTAGAAAACTTTGTAAAATATAAAAATGTCAATGTTGACTTGATTTAATTTAAAATTTTAAAATATATAAATATGAGTGTTATTTTTGTTCGGTTTAAGATCAAATATTACAAATTCTAAATAGAATTTACAATTTTTATTTTACAACCAATAGAGAAAAAAACTTATGAAAAAAACTATTCCTAGAACCAATGGTTGACAATTAATGCATTTTCAAGTGACACCGCATCACTATCATCAGATTGTCTTTATAACACTCATTGTAACAATCTTCAGATCAACTAAAAATCTATAATAAATATATAAATATATTTATAAAAAAGTTGTATATAATTTATTTCTATGCTTGTCTTTGGCATGCTGTATATAATTCTAACAACAACAGAAAAAGGAAGTATTAAAGCATCGTTTTTATATCACCGAAATTCTTTTTCTTTAGAAAGAAAAAAAATTTCTATGAGTTTATCAGCACAATTTTGGTAATAAAATAAATTAGTAAAACATAAGTTCAAAATTAGTTTATGATAAAACGATATAACTAAAAATGTTGCTGAAAACACAATTTAACCCTTTGAGGGCCATACATTTTCTGCCGAAGCGATTTTGAAATTTTTGCGATTTTCATAATCTCTGACCTAATAATAGTTATGCCAAGAAAAATTGGCTCCGTAGAACCCCTTCGCTTGCCAAAACTATTTGCCATTTGACGACCCTGCCGTTTTGGACGAAGCGATTTTTATTATTATTTTATTTTCGTGATCTGGAACTAAATTATGAATACGTTACAAAAAATTTACCTAATAGAGCCCTTGCTTGCCCTTCCCTTAAATGAAGAATTCTAAATAAACAACTTCGAGGGCTCGCAATGGGAAAGCGGGAATAGGTAGGGATTTGCTGCCTTCTACATTTTTGTTCCCCCATTTCTCCTTTACAAATCATTTTTGTAAATATTTACTCTATCTTTTGTCTGGGCAATTATAAATGCGAAAAAGGGTTAAGCAAAAGAACAAAAAAATTGCTGAAAACTATTACACCCAAAGTAATAAGTCTGTTGGTTGAACAAAAAAATATGTTACTTTAACAAAATTTATTCCTGTTTTTGGCTTAAAATAAAATTTGTTGATTTTAACAAATTCTCTTGTTAAATTTAACAAATCTAAATTTAAGTAAAAAATTTGTAAAACTACAGTTTTATTTATAATTATACTGAGCCGTAAATTTTGTTCAAATTTATGTTCTCGGAAACCTCCTCGGTCCCAGTCCATATCATCTAAAGATCACTCCGGAGGAGAAAACATTTTGCCCATTTTGCTCTATCTCGCTTAGTTTTCGAGATATGGGCCATTTTATGAAGGTCCCGTCAAGGTCCGTTTTTGGATAGAGATAACCACTTTCGCTGGGGTATTATACGATTAGGGGTAGTCGGAATTTTCATAAATGTGGCCCTATCTCTCTTAGTTTTCGAGATATTGACCATTTTAAAAGATCGGGAGGGAAAAAAATAGCGCCATCTCTAAAACTTCGGATACACTTGTGGCACCATCTACCGGGAAATAACAGAAACATGAAAATATTATATTTAAACAATAAATTTTGTAAATTTGTTCTTGAAAATTAATTATATATAGTTTTGAAAATTAACACTCAAAACTAGTTAAAGTACTGAGGATTTTTAGTATAGTGTTAAACGAAGATAACTAAAATCTTTGTTTAAATCAGTGGTTCAACTAAAATTTTGTTAAAAATTAGTCAAATCGTTTTGAAACCCGTTTGACAGATTTTTCTACTGACCTATTATTTTAAGTGTACACTTGATATACAAGGCGTTTTACTAACTTCTTTTTTGAGTGAAGTTACCAGTTAGTATATATTTGTAAGTAATGCGGAAAGTTTGTATCATTACCGGTGTCTAAAAAACAATGGTAGCCCATCACCGTTTCTTCACACCATATCTAGAATTACCAATATTTTAAGATTAAAAGTATTTTATAATGCTATAAGGTTATATAAGTACAAACAAGTACTTTAAATAAACCATACACCACAAACCACAATTATGATATAAACCATACATTATATGTACATTAGGGTGCCTCGTTTTGCTACTTTTATTTTGAAGGGAGTTTTGCACGCCATAGATTACACAGATAATTTTTTTTTAGAAAATTAGGTGCTAACTTCTTTTCTGGACAAAAATAGCTAAAATTAAAAACGCAATGCCAAAGAACTTAATTTATTAAAAATATTTAATATCTACGGTCCATAACATCAAGAAAAAAATACCTTTCTAGGAAAATGTCAACTTCTTTTTACCACGAAACCTAGAAAATACGATTTTTAAGTAATTTTAAAAACTTTATTTTCAAATAAATTTCGGTAAACAATACATCCCTGCAAACATTTGAAATATATCTTCCAAGAAGATAATAAAGCGATATCTTCTATTTTTCATTTGAATGAAAATAATCAAGTAGTATTTTGAAATTGTCTTCCTTTTATCATTTGGAAGATATTTGGAAAAACCAAATCAAAAATTGTGTTTTTTGTCATAATTTTTTTATGATAATATTGCGGCAATATCATCTTTTCATCATCTGGAAGATAAACACAATTCGTTTAAAATTTTTGACAATGTTGGAAAAAATAATAAAAAAATTTGTACAAAACACAATTATAAGAAATATGGGAAACAAATTCGCTGAAAAATGAAGATTTAGTGCGCGGAAAAAACCGGGTATGATGACAAGATAAATAATGTTCTTGTCAATGGATTATGTATGCAGATATTCTTTTTCAGAGTTAAATTTAATAATGAAAATTAAAAATTGTTTAGTTTATTTCGAGGAGTTAATTTAGCGATATCACCTTTTTATCTTTCAGGTGATAAATTAGCAATATCGCCGATTTATCATTCAGAAGTATCGCTTTCGTACAGCAATACCAAATCCGTAGTATGGACAGGCAGCGAGCTCTCTAAAAGTTTTTCTACAGAATCAGGTGTAAAACAGGGATGTTTACTCTCACCATTACTGTTTGCAATATATCTAAATGATTTGTATGAGCACATGGAAGGTGGAATACAGTTAGACAACTTGAACATACGGCTACTCATGTATGCAGACGATATAGTGATCCTGGCTGACAACATACAAGTGATGCAGAAAATGATATACAGACTTGAAGAATATTGCAAAATGTGGAATGTTGAGGTAAATTTAAACAAGTCCGAAATCATGGTTTTGTAGAAAAGGTGGCAGACTGGTGAGTAACGAGAAATGGTTTCTGAATAGTAATGAGATAAAAATAGCGTCTGAATACTGTTATCTAGGGGTTATATTGACACCGAAAATGATTTTCAGAAAACATGTGGAAAATAGAAACGTAGCAGCAAAAAATAGCATTAATATTACATAGAATAATTTTCTAAGCAAGCGAAATGTGTCTCTTAAGTCCAAATGGAAATTATTTTTAGCACTATGCAGGTCAATTCAAACATACGGGGCGCAAGTATGGGGTTTTTCGTTATTTGAAGAAGTAGACAAGCTTCAAATTTATTTTATGAAAAAGTTACTTAAACTACCGAACTTTACACCAAATTATGCGTTAATGTTGGAAACAGGAATGGAACATGGACATCTTTTCACGCTAGATCTACACCTTAGGTATATCACCAGAACCCTATTTGATTTCAGCGAACATAGACTACCACATACATTAACACGAAAATTACTACAACATCAGCTTTTATGGGTAAAAGACCTCAATACAATAGGGGCACAGTATAATATTAATTGGTCAGAAAATCTTACCACTAAGGAGCAATGGAATGAAAACCGAAAAAATCTCTTGCAAGCTTTAAGAAATAAATATTACGGTCAACTGTTGATAAGCAAAATACAAACAAACAGAATTTATAAAAATTTGGACCCAATGATAGGTCAAACGTACTTAACTGAAGTCCGCAGTCGAGATGATATAATGTGGATTTTTAAGATGAGGTGTGATCTAATAAAACTAAATGCCACCAGATATCAGAATAATCAGGATGATATATCGATTTTATGCTCAATTTGCAATATGTTCGAAGAACGTTGTTCAGCTTTTAGGGAATTTAGAATGTTTTATTTCGGAAAAGTTTTACTTGAAGAGGAAGAAGTTTTGAAAACACTTGATGGTAAAATAATAGAATGGAAGGCGTTAGCTAATTTTATAAAACACTGTATAAATTATAGGAATATGCTTATACATGAATTTAATTATTAAAAATTTGTAATATTTTTGCACAGCACGTAATTTATTTAAGATTTGCCGACCGACGACATCAGGTCATGGTCGAATGTTTGAACACCAATTATTGATTTTTGTAATATATATATTGCTGCATTATGAAAATAAAGAATACTACTACTATAAGTATCGCTTTCGTATTGCTTGGGAGTATCGCTATAGAGAGGACATTTACTCCCGAAGGGAGGATCTTCCGCAATAAGAATATGATTATTGCCGCAATAAAATTTTTCGTATTGTAATGTTTGCAGGGCTAATTTAATTTTATTCAATACATCTTAAAAAATAAATCTCGGATATGCCTACTATTTGAATTCTACTCCAGAGTACTAACTTTCCAAAAATTTTAATAAGATACCGTAAGACAAATCTAATTTCAGTTTTTGTTTTGTTAAATACTTACAAAAACCAGCCTTCTAAATATTTAATAGGGGAAGTCGCCCGACGCGGTCCCGCAGATCTTAAAGAGTTTCGGATATGTTGTAGAGGAGAACAATTTAAAGGAACGCATTTTTTTAGCTGCCCAATCTCACATTTAAAGGTTAAAAATGGGGTCAAATGTGGCCCAATTGCGATTTATTTTATATTTGATTTATTTAAATTTTCAGTTTATTTCATATTTTCTCCAAAGTGACTGTAGGAAAATTTGGTGTCAGAGGAATTTACAGTGTATAAAATATGCCATAATAGGAAACATAAAATTTTAGGTGTTTTTGTATGGGGATGTATTCATAAAGATTTTCCGATATTCGGCGTATTTCGGGTTGGAGAAGAATTTTTCTCTAGGTCTATATTTTTAAAGATTTGGGAACCTGCAATAGCCAGCAAGCGTGCAATAGTTAGCATAGATATTATGATATTCAATTTTCCTTTGAAGAAATACAGGTCCTTATATTGGATGTCAGTGGTTGACATATTTGGATTGGCATTGGAGATTCGCCTTATCCATTGGTTTTTGTGCGCTTGTGCTTTCTGGGCCTCTTAATTAATGGAACGTTGGCTATAGTGTCATCTTTCATTAACTGCTACCCTGCTGTTCCTTTATAAGATTTACCAACTTTACGATACCGAGAAATGGAGCACGATTATGTAGGAGTGCACCTTTTGCCTTTTTCCACTATAAATTATATACATTGGGCCCTTACTATAAAAGAGTATTTTAAATTTAAAGTCGACCTTGTTTTTAAAAATACGGCTTTCTTTACTTTGTCTAACTAAAATTTTGTTTTGTTACAAAATCCCACAAAAATAATTATATTTTCAAACATTTTAATTTGTTGAAAATAAATTAACCAATTAACCAGAATGCTCCAAAAATAACCAAGTCAAACCATACTGTCACTCAAAATTTTACCTAAAAACGACTTTAACAAAAATAAAAGTTTGGAAAATTTAGATAGTAAGGGCAAATAATTTTAAATTTTGTTTCATTAATTAAAAAAAAAATTACAAAAACAAAAGAATTTTTATTAAAATAACGCAAAGAAGATTGTAATTAATAACTAATTGGGAGTTTCTAATTAGTTTTTGCGCTTTGTTTGAATTGTACTAATTATGAGTTAGGCGTAAAAAATATGGAATGCTAAACAACAAATTGGAATTTAGTAATCAGAATAGTAATAAAAAGAATTCAGTGTTTTTGAAAAACAAACATAACGTTAAATTTGCATATTGCCATAATATAAAAGACCGTTTCTAATTTGTTGTCAACAGCTATATATCTCTTATGTTTTTGGTGGTCTATTATTACATCTCGGTTATACCAACTCGCACCAAAAGAAAGTTACAAACGAGGCACCTTAGTTCATATTGCATATATAGTTGCACAGGGTGGTCCAAATACAGGTATTTTTTTAAATCATATATTGATATTGGATTATTATCTAAAGTTCTGATCATATCTCTGCGGATTGAATGAATCGCTTTATGCTTGAGTGAAGTTCGGAAATATTGCAAACTGATTTTCAAATTTCCCACACTTTCCATTCATTAAAAAGAAGCAAATCCCAGTGCTTTCTAATAAAACTATAACATAACCAAAAAAATCTAATTTTGTTCATTTTATATAGATTTTAAAAAATGTGCTTGCCCAATAAACCAAAGTACGATACGATAGCGAAATCGCTAACACCTTAAATATCTGAAAACGATATCATATCCCAATAAGATTATAATATCGTTTCGGATAAGGTTTAGGGATAAAGTATACTTCAAAATATCTTTATTTACAAAACTTCAAGGAGTTTTCAGAAACAATTAAAATTTATAAAAATTTGCACTCTTTTTTGGCTTGGCTATTTATACTCTTTTTCATTATGTAATTAGTTGCAAAATCCAGGTAGGTTCTTCTGGATATAACGATTTCATTACAAATTTTTCATCATTGACTTCATTTCAGCTCAGTTTAAAATGATGCCGATTTTGCAATCATATATGATATAATTTTCGATATCGAAATCGCCTGAAGTAACGATAGTGTTTCGATGCTGATCCAGATTTTTGCAAATTTACTATCGTCATTTCAGGGAATTTCGATAGCGAAAAAGGTATCATAATTCCTGGGAAAAACAATATTAGCTGTGTTTTCGACTTAACTATATCCGCTTTACTTAACTATAAATGCTTTTAAGACAAAAACTAACACATTACTTTTCGTATGCACGTTAACTTTCAACACGGATAATTATCAAAGTTGAAAACTCAACGTTTATACATTTTCATATCTAACATAACTTATTCGCGTTACTTCCTAGGAACTTTTGCTGACGTACGTTCGATTATATCGGAAAAATTATAAACATAACCTGTTTAAAAAATTTTTATACTGCAATCGGTTTAACGTAGATTTGCTTTAAAGACTTAACGTTCATAGGCATGAGACAAAATACAGCTATTGTTAGGAAAGTTACAACTTAGAAATAATCTATCGTTTTCGTATCACAAGTGATTATCGTATATGATAATAATTATCACCTATGTTATATGTGATATGGTTTCCATATCATGACGATATCGTTTGGTTTATTGGGTGTATTTGGCCCACCATTTGTTACTAGTTATTTACAAGAGAGATTATTGAATTTGAATTTACCACAACACAAGTATGTAATATCTTTGGTAAAATAGTGTTGAATTTAATTTCTCCTTAACATTATAAATATTGTAAATTACGTGGTAAAAGTACTCGTGTCATCAGAATTAATATCATTATAGAAGCAAGATTTCAACGGATATTATACTAAATATAATTATTACTCGTTAGTCAATTAAGGGGTTTACTATCTTTAGAAATTAATAAAAAATAATAATATTTAGGGGGAATAACTTATTTCCAACATAACCATGGTTGAACGTTAACCACAGATATTTTCATATAAATTCGACATTCATAACTATGGTTAGGCACTAAACTCAGTTTATTTTGTTTACTAAAAAAATTACGTTTGTGATAGAAATACTCGTACATGTTACTCTTTATTTCTTAAAATTGTAGTTTAAAATTTGAACAATCCTGTTTAACATTTCATTACATATAGGGTGAAACCATAACAACCAGGCTTGCCATTCTAGCACTTTAGGTGCTAGATCTAGCACTTTTTTTCGGAGTTAGCACCCAAAAATTTAAAAAAAGTGCTAGGTGCTAGTTTAGCACTTTTTTTTTAAAAATATTGAAATTTTTTAGCACTTTTTTAAATAATTCAATATCTATATGAAAAATGTCTTGAAACACTTCTCGAGTTCAAGAAATAACAGGATTTACAAATATCACAGTCCACACACAAATATACAGCTTCTCTGAATTGGGTTAAAGTTGAATAGTGAATAAATATCTTTACCAGTCATGCCAACTTTTTTTTAAATATTGGCATAACCATATTTACGAGTTTCTAAAAAGAAGAAATAAGAAAAGTTAGTTTGGCATTTCTGACTTAAGTTTGAAAACCAACATCTGAATGTTAACGGCAATCGAAATGACCTTAAAGTACAGCCCGAAAACCCTGTCTGAGGTTGTTAGCAGATTTTTAAACTTTTGGAAAGAATGGTAAAAATCTGTTTCGAAAAGAAATATTGCTAATACTCTCGTGCTCCTGCATGTAAAGGTTTTTCAACAGGGACGCTACAAAAGTAGAAAGACAGGGACAGCAAACGACGCCATATTTCTTGCCGCTCTTCTGACATTTCTCTTCAGTAGGGTTTGCCATTTCATGATAGAAAGATATACGAGCCAACAACGAGTCGAAATTATTAAAATTTACTACCGAAATTCGGAGTCAGTGGCCTCAACGTTAAGAGCGCTACGTCCAATTTATGGTCGTCATAATCGTCCTAGCAGATCAACAATTGAGCGTCTAGTGGAAAAATGTGAATCCACAGGCACAGTACAAAATGTTCCCGTGCCAGTGAGACAAAGAAGTGCCCGTAGTGTCGAGAATATTGCTGCCGCTGAGGCTTCAGTTCAAGAAAGCCCAAATGTGTCTCTCACACGTCGTTCTCAAGCATCAGGCATCTCTGTGACGTCGTTGTGGCGAATTTTGCGAAAAGATCTTGGCCTACATCCTTACAAGATCAAATTGACGCAAGAATTGAAGCCGCTTGACCACCAGAAGCGTCGTATGTTCGTGAATTGGGCTGAGCAACAACTTGAAAATGATTCGGATTTTCATCGAAAAATCATCTTCAGCGATGAGGCTCATTTCTGGCTGAATGGCTTCGTCAATAAACAAAATATTGCGTTATTGGTCAGACAGCAATCCACACGTACTCCATGAGTCATCATTGCATCCCGAAAAAATTACGGTTTGGTGCGGTTTATGGGCCGGTGGCGTCATTGGGCCGTACTTCTTCCGTGATGATCAAGACCGGCACGTTACTGTGAATGGGAATCGCTACCGTTCAATGATAACCGAATATTTTTGGCCCCAATTGGATGATATGGACTTGGAGGACATGTGGTTCCAACAGGACGGCGCCACAAGCCACACAGCGAATGTCACAATCAATTTATTGCAAACCAAGTTTGGAGAACGTGTTATCTCACGAAATGGTCCAGTCGATTGGCCGCCTCGGTCGTGCGATTTGACGCCGTTGGACTATTTCCTGTGGGGCTACGTCAAATCTATGGTCTATGCCAACAAGCCAGCGACGATTGATGAACCTCGTACGAATATCGAACGTGAAATTGCAGCAGTATCGGCCGATTTATGCTTGGACTTCTGCAAGCGTGCCCGTAGTGGCCATGCAAAAGAGATCGATTTCCATACATAATGGCGTCGAACGTACTTTCACAGGAATAAAGAATTTCACTGATATCCAAAACCGTTTTTGTTTTATTTAAAAAAACTTTTGTAGCGCTCTTATTGAAAAACCTTTTATATTAAAATTACAAAAGTATAGGACTAACAAAAAATAAAATAAAAAAAATATCACTAACCGCAAAATACTTTAACGAAATTCTTTAAAATACCGTTTAACCTAACAGACCCTAACTCAAAAATCATCATTTACCATCATTTACCTTAAAGTACCACTAAAGGCTGGTTTACACTATAAGATTTTCGGTACGATTTTGCTTTAGTACACATGCAAAACATATATGAAAGGTTGCAAAATCTTTCCGAAAATCTTATAGTGTAAACCAGCCTTAATGGCTGGTTTACATTATAAGATTTTCGGTGTGATTTTGAAATCCAGCCTATATGTTTTGCATGTGTACTAAAGCAAAATCATACCAATTGAGTGATTCCATGGAATTGGTTCCGGAACCAGTTCCTGGGATCCTATATGGAAGATATGACTGACGTAGAATCAGTTTTAGAACTAGTTCCAAAACTGATTCTAGGGCAACCGGTTCCGTTTTGGTGCTATAGAAGTGGTTGCTTTTGGGGCAATTTCAAACAAAAATAATCGGTGTTAGAATCGACAGTAGAAGGGGTTGCAAATGAAAAGTAGCTGTTCTACAACCGATTCTTTGGAACAGAAAATTTTCCTGGGAAGTATCAGAAAATAAAAGTACTGAAATTAAAACAATATAAAAGTTTTAAAAACAAAATAAAAAACAAAATTTAGAAAAATTTCAAGAATATTCTCGCGTTTATAGATATTTACATATAAAAATTTATTTTAATGTGTAATAAATTTGGAGGAACAATAAATCTTCACTAACATATAAAATTTATTGCAGCTTTGGATGTTGTCAATAAACCATCTTAATCCTTAAATGCTTGATCTCTTCAATTTTAACCATTTTTTATATATAATTTCTAAAAAACCAAAAAAAAATTATTTTTAAACAAGTTGATTTTTTTTGGAAAATATGGTTTTTTGCCATATAGCTAAATTGTGATTATTTTAACGTGTATGGAAAAAAACAATTAAAAAAATACATAAACTATTAATTATACATTTATTGTCGCCAAAATTAATTTTATTGCGAGAATACCACTTTAAATATTTAAACAAACATTTTTGCATATTACACTTTTTAAATGAATGTTTTTTAGTTTGACTCTAGATCATAAATTAATATCACTTTCTGTTTAAATTATTTTTCAAATTAAAGAAAGATGATACAATTTTCACAAGTAAATTATAAAAAAAAAAAATTTAAAGAATTCGATATTCATTCATTCATCTTAAAAACATATGACACCGTGCAAAAATATAATTTAAATAATATACATTTAAATTTAATGGTTCGTTGTAAATTAAAAATCTGTGGTTGTCATACATAGAGTTGAATAGAACCAGTTGAGATACCTTAAGAATCAAGGTTCAAAGAAAAAAAGAGTCATAATAACAAAGGATAAAAATAGCATTGTTAGATTTCGTTGATATTAGTCTAAGTTGAGTTGTTTACATATTCGATTTGCTTTAAACTTTCATATAAGTAGACGATTATCAATTATTAACCCGTCAAGGCAAATGACAATGATGATGGCTTTGCAGCGAAAGCCGAAAATATGTATTCTGTCTTATTCTTTGAAATTTACATGTGAAAATTGTATTATCTTTAATTTGAAAAATAATTTAAAAAATAGCAGTTTTGGCAGACAATACCGCTAAAATACCGTTATCGATTCAAAACCCTTTCAACTGACTACCGTTACCCCTAAAATACCGTTACCGAAATAACTGAAATACCGTTATCCTTAAAATACCGATACCGAAATAAATGAAATATCAATACCCTTAAAATACCGTTACCGAAACAAATGAAATACCATTATCCCTAAAATACCGTTACCGTTATTTTTAATTTTCTGTTTTTGGTAATTTCACGTGGTTATTGAGTACTTTTTGTACATAAAGTTCATAAATTGGTTCTGTTTTTAATCTCGTTTGTTTTTTCTAAAAAAAATTGCGGGATGCAATGAAATAACTGACTACCGTTACCCTTAAAAAAACGTTATCGATATAATTGAAATACCGTTACCGAAATAACCCAAATATCGTTATCTTTAAAATACCCTTACCGATATAACTCAAATATCGTTATCCTTAAAATACCGATACCGAAATAAATGAAATAGCGTTACCCTTAAAATACCGTTACCGAAATAACCTAAAATAGCGTTACCCTAACGATAACCGCATTCGTTTTGGTTACCATCCATGAAAAAAAGTGATATTAATTTATGATCTAGAGTCAAACTGAAAAACATTAATTTACAAAATAAAGGATCAATTATATACACCCCTCATTCATTACACTTTTTGTAAAAAAAACACATCTTTTATGTTTTTCACAGACATATGAAGCAAAACCAAGATTTTTCCTATAACTGTTTAAGAAATCTGAGCTAACACACTTTGTACAGAAGGGGCCCCAATGCCCAAAAATGCAGTTTTGTGCATTAAGAGGGTTTTATTATTAAAAAAAAAAAAAACTGATATGTTGCCAATTGGCTACACCATGCATTTAAGGGTTAAAGGAGAATTTCTTAATGTAATAAAAGAAGTCTTTAATTTATAAGTTGTTTCATTTATTTTTGCTGGGAATAAATAGGAATAATTATTCAGTATACCCAACCCCCTCAACTCTTTCACTACCCTTGTACATCACAGTGTACCCAATTTTTGCACATATCTTATTTTTTTCTCTCATCCTATCCGAAAACGAGCGGGGAGATGCAAAAATAACACTTTTGCACATATGGGTGCTCTAGTGTACACATTTTTAAAAGAATACGAGTGTATAAAATTTGATAATTCAAAAAAAAAAAATATATACTTATTCTAAATAAGTTTACTAGGCTCTTGGACTTCAAATAAAAATTATTACATGTATAAGTAGTTCAACATGGCAATATAGTCGCAATATTTGTTAAGGAAGTCTAATTTTTTGAATATACCATAATCTTGAGTAAAGGGGGTTTTGGTGTTTTTGCTAAAATAATGAAGATAGATAATTGAAATTTGGCATATATCTTCGTTTTATGACGAGAACAAAACCAACCAAAACGGGCATGAGGAGTTTAAAAAAATTGATTTTGGAACGTAATTTTTGGTAGATTGGAGGGGGAGGAGGCCAAATATGTTACATAATTTTTTCTAATTTGAGAACTCTTAACAAGAATCTGAAGTCAAAATAACGATTCGTCCGCAAACAAATAGGGTTAACCTCTTAAACAATATCCATTTATTTTTTCTTCATATTTATATTAAAAAAATATTTTAATTTAAAAAATTTTGCTCTCAATTGTCACAAAAAAAAATATTTTTCGATGAATAAGGGGTATGTATAGTTGATCGAAAAATTTTTTTATAATTTTAGCAACGCGGCCTTAAAAAGAATTGTTAAATATCTTGCTTGAATCAGCAACAAAAAATTGTGCACTAAACATTTTCACAAATGTTATAACGGGTGACATAAAAGGTTTAACTACTATATATTTTCTATTAACATTTTATATGAGTGTGTCCCAAAATCCATTAATTAAAATTTGTACGTTAATCGTGCTTACTAACGTACTTATCTAAATTACAACATTAATTGCAAAATTTCTATGAATTCTTGTTTTATTTTTTTCATTCTTGACTCCCAATGTTATTTCTAGCCATTGTTTAGAAATTACTTAACAAAAAAAAAAAAAAAAACAATTTATTGTTACCACAAAACCGAAAGGCATAAATGACTTTTGGATTTATATGCGGTTTGTTTTTTAGATGTACGTGATGGTGGTTGTATGATGATAAATATTACCATCATAGTTACCAGATTTGACGATTTATTATCATTTTGACGATTATTCATTAAAAATTTGCGGAACGACAAACGATTTGAGCCCACGAAATAACAATTTTTTTAAGCAAAAGAAAAAAATAAGCAAGTCTTGTATTTAAGTAAAATTTGCTTTTGCCTAAAATTTGTATTTTTATTTATTTAAATTCCATACAAATGTTTCGCTCGAATAAGGGTGATTTAACACCCTCATATCTACCTTTTTATAACCCATTTAAGGCATAATGCATGCACCCATGACAACACTTTATTATAATTTTTCATGAATTTTTAACCGCGAATTTTTTCAAATATTGTATTTTGGCAAACAAACTAGTGCAAAAATGTCGAAGTCAACTTTGTAATTTTTTTTTATATTGATTTGACATACATACATTGTACACAACGTATAAATAACCGCGGTATAAGTATGAATTACATTTATCATTCTATTTGTAAAATAAAAAATTTCCCTTAGTTGATAATAAGTAGGTACTTTAAAATATTTCAAGTTTTTATTTCTTCAATTTATAAATCGTGTATCTTACCTAAATATGTTGAAAAAATAATCTTAATAAATCATAATTAAGTTGCGTATACACTTGCATGGAAATCTTGTGGATGTTAAATTTTTAGAGAATTTATTCATTAGAGCTAACTATGTATGCTTTGTTCAAAACTAAACATCCATACGCTTTCTCCAGTATTTTTCCGGATTGGTGAATATGGAATCTCGGTATTTCGATGCAAGTGTAAACGCAACTTTACCCACAAATGGTAAGAGCCTAAATATGCACTTCATCTTGCAATGACAATGCAGCTAGACAAAATCTCAACATAAGAGGTGAATTTTCTATTCAATTCAGTTCCTTATTTTCACTTTTATACAAAATTATAGAGAGAGCAGCTTATATCCATCGTCTGGAACAACCGTTTATTTCACCACCATCAACATTATGTTTTCTGCAGAATCAACATTTTGCTTCACCCCTTTACCCGGTACAAATGTGTGAGGTTTAAATTTGAGATACATTTTATATAGGAAAAAGAATCTTGGGGTTTTTTCTAGGAAAAATTCCTAAGAATCTGGGGGTTTTTCTATAAGGGAAAGTCCTTAGAAGCTGAGGGTTTCTCAGATTCTGAGGTTTTATATCAGAAAATTCACTTAACATCTAAGGCCCTTACTATAAAAACGTATTTTAAGTTTAAAGTCGACTTTGTTTTTAAACATAAGGGTTTGTTCATAAATATTTTTATTTCCCAACACTGTGATTGGTTGAAAATAAATGAACCAATAAGAATGCTACAATAATAAACCAAGTCAAAGCATACTGCTCCCCAAAATTTTAAAAAAGTCGACTTTAACAAAAATATATATTTGAAAAATTTAGATAGTAAGAGCATAAGGGTTTTTGTAATAAAAAATCCTCAGAATCTGAGAGTTTTTCTATAGGGAAAAGTATACAGAATCTGAGGATTTTTTTCTATGAAGAACTCAGAATCTGATGGCTTTTCTTTTAGAAATAGTTTTCAGAATGTAAGGGTTTTTCTATAGTTAAAATTTCTCTGAATCTGAGGGTTTTCTATAGGAAAAAGTCCACCAGATTCTAAGACTTTTTCTATAAAATAACTCACAGATTTGAGGACTTTTCCTTTAGCAAAACACCAAAATTCTGAAAAAAAATTTATTTTGGAAATACCCTCAGGAGATTCTAAGGACTTTTATTATAAAAACCATTAGGACTTTTTCTGAAATACAACTCTTTATATTCAGAATTTTCCTTTTAGAAAAATCCTTAGATTCTAAGAACTTTCTACTAAAGGAAAACCCTCCGATTTTGAGAATTTTCTCCTAAAAAAATACCTTTCAATAAAAGTATCTTACAGAAAAAAGTTCTCAGATTTGTTCTAGACAAATACAACTACATTCTTGAACATTTTCCAAACTATTATACTGCATTTAGACTGAGGGAAAACTACCTGGTTTTTGGCTCTTGCTAGTTTTTAATTGTCAAAACGCATATATAAAAAACAAGCAAAAACTAGTTGTGTACAAAAACCAGGCAGTTTTTGCTCAGTCTAAATTCAGTATAAGATATTTTAACTTTATTTTATTTTTTGTAAAAAATTATAAATGAATATTGCTCATAAAAAATTTAATATTTATCTCTTTTATTTAAAGGGATTAAAAAGTATACAACTGGCTTTGACCATTTAGTGTATAAAGTTCACTTAACTAAATTATTCCACTTAACAAAATTCTTCGAAGCTTTTTAAAAGACAATAACATGAAAAGTTAACAAAGTTTTTAGGTACAAATGACATAAGTTTCTTGTACAGTGTTATTGTAACGTCACACAGTGGGTTCGATGACACCCAAACTGGCGATTAATTCAAGGAAGCGGTTTATTGACGAGATATTATTTTTTTTTGGATTAACTATGTGTAGGTTAGTTTAAAAAAATAACCTTTTATATTTTTCGTAAGAACTTTTTTTATTAAAAAAAAATAAAAAAAAAATTTTTTAAGTATTAGTAGAATCCATGAAACAAGCCCCAACAGTATACCTATATATTTTTTTAAAGAAACGAACGTTTCATTAATTTACCCATTTACCGAATACCAAATACTTTATTTAATATTTTACACATTTTAAAAACACTTCACATTTTAAAACAACAAACAATAGGGGTATTCATATAACGCGTTATATGGTAAAGTTTGTATAAATACACAATCTGTAAATATACTTAATATATTTTAAAATTGTTGGCGTATTTGGAATATTGTTCTGCCGGTTCTTCCTAAATTCCTCAGTAATTTCTTTTAAAAAATATATTATTTAACAAATTTAATATTTATTCAATAAACAATCACAACAAATTACAAATATTATTTGTTTTGATTATTTTGATATTTTTCAGATGTACAAACAAAAATAAAAATAAAATGTATAACAAATTTATCAGGCTTACACTATCGTACATTTTATATGAATACCCCTTATATCACAGTAATACGAAACAAACAAAAAAACGATTGCAATAGAGATGAACGCGTGACACAATTTGTTTTAAAAATTAATCTTTGTAGTATAAATAACAAAAAATCAAATACGGTGTGTTACTGTCATTTAAAAGATGTGACTAAAATGTTCCAATTTTATTAGACGTTCGTTAACATGGGTAAACAAATTCGTGGGTGGCCATAGTTTTTTATTACAACAATGTTGGTACGTCGGAGTGCTTAAGTGAGCGGGAGTGAAACATTCATTGTAGTGACTGAAATATAAAATAACCACTTATTTTGTGTACAAAATGTGAGTAAACACTTTTTTTCGGGCGTGATAACATTTTCGTGAGTGATCTAAAATCACCCACGCACCCATCTCTTAAAAAACTCCAAAATGTACTAACAATAACACCAAAGTATAGGAAAAGACAACATAAAAACGAAAAAACAACAATTTTATTCAATAATTATATTAAGACAAACAGACTTTTTATACAAAATTAAAAAAAAAACGGTGCGACAAATGCGGAAATTTTTTTTTAATATACAACCTCAAATGTTCTACTTTTGAAAATCTACAAATCAGTATCCAGGACTGCCCACAAAAATAAACCTGAACCTTTAAATATAAAAAACAACCCAAAAATGGTAAATTTTTAAAAAACTAATTAAAAATATTTCACATAATTATTTTTAACAAAAAGGTATTAACTATATACTTAAATACCTGAAGTTGAAGGTTTTATCACAAAAAATTAATTTTTGAATGGCTAAATAGAAAAAATAAAGACGAATCGTATCAATTTTTACCACTGTATGCGAAAACACTAATGATTCTCTAAATTTGAGAGCCCACTGTAGAATAAGTAAATAACATAGACGATTGATTGTGACAACCAGTGATGCAGAATTTTATCTATTTTTACCCGATACCAAAAGTTATTCTAAATTGATTCTGAAATTTCAATTACGTCATTTGCGTCATATAGAAAGCTGCAATTAATATTGTAATTAATATGCATTTTATCAATTTTAATTTAGTGGGTTTGAGGTTATGAAGAAGAATTAACATTTTCTCTAAAAATTATAAACACATTAATATTCAAATCAGACTAGATCTAGTTTCTGCCTTTTTCTATGGAAAGGCTTCATTACTGATTTTCTTTAATGAATATGGGGTTTTACCTTAATCAGATTGTACAGTGGATGGACACGAATGGATTAGACATTAATCCAGACAAAACCAAGGCAATGTGTTTTGGTTTTGATCGTCGGGAATTAGATCTATCACTGGGTGGTGTTGAAATTTACTTTGTTTCTGAAATGAAGTGTTTGGGTGATTTTGTAGATGATCAATTACGTTTTTCTAAGCACATTGATTATATCTGCGCTCGTGTGAATGCAACTTTGAGGCGATTATGGTCTCTTGACTTAGGTCTGCCTCTACATGTAAGGAAACGTGTTGCTAGCGCCCTTCTTATGTCGCAGTTACTTTATGCTTTGGAAGTATTTATGGGTACAAACAGTATTTTACTTAGACGTCTTCATCTTACATTTAACCGTATTATAAGATACGTTTACAAATTAAGAATTACGGATCATGTTGTATTAGATTTTGTTTGGGTTTCTTTGGAGAATTTTGTAAAATTAAGAATTTTGCTATTGTTTTACAAAGTTATAAGGTGGAATTGTCCTGGTTACATAGTCGAACATTTTAAGTTTACTAGGTCTAGTAGAAACCCTCAGATTGTTTTTCACCACATAAATTCTTCTATATATGAAAGATCATTTAATGTCAGGATAACTAGAGTGTGGAATTCGCTACCTAGGCATCTGAAATATTTTACTTTCCCAAATACTACTTTAAAACGCAAACTAGGACTATAAAAAATAAAATAAATAAAAAAATTAAAAATAAGAAAATTAAATTTTAGGCATATTTTATAAATTTAGTTTATTTTATTATTGTAAAATGTTATACAGTAGTATTTAAACCGTATTTGGCCCACAGGGCTTGGTTTATAAATGTTTTTTTGAAATAAAAATAAAATAAAAATAAATTGTATTGTTATTTATATTTTATTGTCAGATTGTCTCTATATGATAATTTTTCAACCCGTCGCACAGTGGGAAAAATCACCAATCTAGCTTATAAAAAATCGTATCTCTTAAACTATTGATCTGAGAAGTTAGAAATGTATGGAGCGATTGTAGCGAATAAAGTCTTCTTTAAATATATTGTATTTGTAGACACCCTGTTTAATTACAGGGTCCACCAAAAGGAAGGTTTTAGTGGAAATTGCATTAAAATTTAGTATCGCTTTAAAATTGGTATGAAAATTTTCCGAAAGTATTGCCCTATGTTGCATTTATGTAATTTGATAGATTTTATCATTCACCGATAGGGGTTGCTGTTAATATATTTAGTAACATTTCAAATACGATGTAGCTCCGAAGAGCAATGTATTTAGTTATACAAAATAAATTAAAATTTTTTGTTAAACAAAACACAATTAAATATCTTTTTATATGTACATTAAATCACAGAAATAGTATTTTGCAATATATATTTATATCAAAAATTACTGTCATCAAATATGGATATGAGTTAAACTTTAAAAAATAAACTTTTCGTATTTTTAATAAATAAATATATACAATTTTATTTATTCGTAACAAAAAAAGGATCAAACCTTCTTTTTTAAAATTAGAGAAAACAACACTTGTTTTCGACTTAACTATATCCGTTAACTCACAAAAAACCTCAAAGTGCATAAAAACGTGTTTCAGACGAAAACTAACACATTACTTTTCGTATGCACGTTAACTTTCCATACACGGATAATTATCAACGTTGAAAACTCAACGTTTATACATTTTCACATCTAGCGTAACTTATTCGCGTTACTTCCTAAAACCTTTTGCTGACGTACGTTCGATTATAACGCAACAATTACAAACATAACCTTTTTAAAAAATTTTTATACTACAACCGGTTTAACACATATTTGCTTTAAATAGTTAACGTTGATAGGTATGGGACAAAATACAGCTATTATAAATGAAACTAATATACTAAGTTTTAATTCATTCATTATTATTTTTATTTATTTAAAGATCAACAAAAAAATTTGCTAATATTATCAAAATATATATAATACAAATTAAGAAAAAAAAAAATATTGCATAAAACCAAATTCAAACTTATATTTATTTAATTTTTATTTTTTAAACTAAATAAATTACATTCAGCAATAAATAAAACTTAAAAAAATAATACTTAAAATAATTGTGCCATGAAAAAAAAAAATATTGCAAATTATTCGCTTTCAGAGCCTGAGTCCTGGGCTTCTTCGCATTGATCGGGAATCATTGGGTCACAAAGCAGCTCACGAACTTCGCTGGAAAGAGGCTCCAAGGCTCGATAGTTGATGGATGACTTTTTTGATATTGATGAAATATAAGGATCCGATGAATAAAGCAGTGTATTGAGTAAATCTTGCATAGTTTTCTCACGCGTCATTTTTCGAGTGTGGAATTCCCGGTAATTACGGAAATCTTTATTTCTGCATTCCATTGCTTCTTCCGAAAGCATTCCAATTGGCAAACACGCGTATTTGATAACATCAGCCATATGCATTAAAATTTTATGTACGCTGGATGGCGTGTTATACCAGGGGTATAAATCCACGTACAATTTGGATGTACTTTCAGTCATTTTTTTAAAGGAATCTGTATTTATTGCGTAACCACATGCCATTGTTTTTAATATAACACCCAAATTACTTATTAATTTTTCGTCGACTCCTGTAATTGATGATGCCAAGCCAGGGTTTTTGAAGAACATCCTAGCCGTATTGCCGTCATTGGTTGTTCCAAACCCTGGCTTTGGTATATCTACAAGTAGGTTCATATATTTTTTTAAATCATCAATAATTTTTTTTTCTTTGTGCAACGGCTAATTTATCGTCATCGCCTCTTATTTGCCATTTTTTTGTGTCAAGCCTATAGGCTATGTGCAAAATACACTCAAAACACCTTATCCATGAATGCACTGTGGAAAGTCCATAGGCATACAAGGATTCATTTGGCTTTAAATCTTTATTCTTATTTAAATCATTCATGATTTTTGGAGTAGCTCCGCATATTCCACATGATTGTGTTGATGTTTCTGCGATTGCACTAAATGCCTTACCATCAATCATGGTAAGACAGAATTTATGATCCACGTTCAGATCTAAGTCTGTAACTTTTGTTTGTATTATACTTTCATTTTGATGTTTTATTTTATTTACTTCATTTTTTATAAGGTCAATTGTTTCTTTTTCAAATGTTAATTTAATCGGCCGACAGAATCGGGTTGATGACGGTCGAGGATTTTGCCACAAAATATTATCTTTAAGTTGCAATGGGACTAAGCAAATTGTGAATAAATTCTCATCAGACTTACCTTCTGGACATTTTTGCTTATATGTGGAGTGTCCACTACTTCCATCACAACCCCATTTGTATATCATTGTAATATTTTTTGACCATGACATATTTCTCGATTTCATAATTACGTCTTTTTGGTATTCTACGATTCTGCTAGCTGTGTGGTCCACTAGAGCTTGAAGACTGACTTCTGCAGAAAAGTTTGTAACATATATTGAGGAGTTTTGGGATAACATTTTTTTTTTTTGCCTCACGAATTACATTGTATGGTGGATAAATGTTTACATTAGGACTTTTAGCTCCTGATTGCGTTAGCATATACGAACTTTTAGTATAGTCTCCGTCTATATATAGCGCTAAGGCTTCGTCAGGTGTATATGGTATGCAAGTTTTATCAGGAATGGAGAGGGCTCTTTTAATTTTGGATGCCCTTTCTGGAGATTTTTGTATATCTTTTATTAAACCTGCAGCATTCCGTTTACCAGATTTGTAAAGACTTACACTGGTAGCGAAAATCAATTCCTCTTTACTTGTAGTTTTTACAAGATCAGCCACCTTCAGTTTTTTAGATACGTCGCTTGATTCTGTGAAGGCTTTAGATGGACTTCCTCGGTATTGTGAAGGACCCGGTATATCGTCATTTTCAAGACAAGACAAATCAATGTTTGTGTTTAACCATTCCTTGTGATTTCGTTCAAAAACTTGTGTTGTTCGTTTGCATTCGCTCCATTTTTTGGTGAATCTGCTACACAACAATTTTAAGGTTTTTTCAAGTTTTTTACACTTTTCACTTCCTTTATCATTGACTAGTCCAAGCTTCGAAAAAACGTGACTAATCACAAAAATCATCTTTTGTGAACTTGAATTGGCATTTCGCCAAACTTCAAAACATTCTTTATAAGTAATTTGCATTTTCAAAAAAAACTGTAGCTTTAAGCTTAGTGAAACGCAACTTATAAAGAAATATTAATTAAATTTCCGATATTTCCTTTGCCGTATATTGCAATTCTATAAAAAGGAAAAAAGCATTTATGTGAAAGCACTTGAATATCGCCCACAAGTAATATTTGTTTAAACAAGCCCTTAAAACTCTACTTTGTGGCACCCAAATTTTTCTCCAGACTTACCTCATTAGGTCTAGTTTCAAATTAGTTTGGCGGTACTTAGCGGTACTTTTTTCTAATCTCTTTACACATTAAGGAATTTTGACAAAAATATACTTTTATGTACTTACTCGCAAGGGGTATTACTAAAATCATTTTCTATACAATACATCGTGTCCACGTACTCTTTAGGACTTGTTTTATCAAAAAAAATATAGGTTCAATAGCGCAATAAAACTTTTCATAATACATTGGGGAAAACGTGAAACCAAAATCACTCATGAACGTGCTACTTATCCATTGCATACATTTACAGCCCTGTATTTTCATAACTAACATATAAATCGAAAAATGTTGAATGCAGTTTTAAGTATCAACTATCATTGAATTATTATATGCTATAGGTTTATAAATTTGTAAAAAAAAAAAAAAATATTTTTTATAAGCTAGATTGGTCATTTTTCCCACAGTGCGTCGGCTGTAGGAATCCAACCTGTGCCAATTCCTATATAACAAACGTAACTATACTAAGGTGCGACCGCTTAGCCATCTCACACAAGTAAGGCCTTGAATGCAATGTAACTAATTCATAGTTTTTGTTCCTATTCAGCTTTCTGTTACTAATTTTACTCAGAAGTGATCAATCACAGAAACATACAAACATTCTCTTTTTAGGTTTTTATTTATCTTTCAATCTCCAAACCAAACTGACATGTAGTTTTTAGGTTCAAGAGCAAACAGCTTGCCTATATATTGGAGGCGGGTTGCCGCAGGGCAAATTTCATAGTGTATTTTAGTACAGTGTTGTTTTAACGTCATATAGAGAACTGCAATGAATATTGTAATTAGTATGCATTTTGTGATTTAGTTTTTTTATTAACAATTTACCTAAGTTTTTATATAACGTATAGAAGAACTCTTAAAGTTGTATAATATACAGTAAACTTAAATTTTTATGTTTTGCGTTTAAATGTGATTCATTGCATTTAATTAAATTTAATGTATAAATAAATATTTTTGGGAATTAAATAAAACTTTTTCTAAAGCTGAGACTTCATATCAGCAATATTGGGTGGAAAGAAATGGTCAGTTTCCGTAAAGCCCTCTATATTGGTTAAAATTGAACTCCCGACTTTTTTGAAGATTTTTTTGATTTGACAATTTTTACTTTCAAAGAATAGGGTCAAGGTGACGATTTTCCCAAAAGATCATCTGGCAGCCCTGGTTACTGTACCATAACCCGACCACATTATATGTCGCATTGTTGCGTGTATTGTAATTGAACCCTTGTCACATTTTCCACTGTGTTTGTGCTATGTACATGTGCTAAAGTCGGAATTGTTTAAACAGTTGGGTGACGCTGGAGCGTTGGTTTTAGTTGAAAAATGTAAGTTCAACAATTGTGGCGTGTGTGACAACTTAAATTGATAATTTATTTTAATTTGCGTAGAAATTTATTTTATTTGCAAATTTTGTTGTTTAGATATAATCTAAATCGTTTTCATCTTTTCCACGCCTTCATTAATTTCATTTTGTAAAACAAGTGAAAAGAGTAAATTCTTAGTTGTGCTTAAGTAACACGACGGCATATGAACCACTTATTTTCAAAGTGGTATGAGTGCATTGCCAAAAAAAAAAAAAAATTAAATAGTTAAGTATGGAATTAGGTTACAATACGAGGTGATCTTTTTATATAAAAAAATAAACTAAAAAAAATTAGAAACCACTGTGATATTGAAGAGATCATTTTTGCCAGTTAACGATTATCAAAAATGTTTATTTTGAAAGTGGTATCCGTCACCATCTGCTTTGAAATAGAAAATAGCTTTAAAATAATTGATTCAACGAGGGCCTTATTTTTTTGGTAAAGAGCAGTAAATTTTATGGCTAATATCCGTTTTGAAAGTTGTAGCGCACGGTTTTGTTAAATTCAAAAATGTGTACTCTAAAAGGATTGGGGGTCGAAATCTTGTGTATATTGAATTTACTCTGGATGGAATTCAACTTAAAACCCAAACCTCTTGCGCTTTATCGTATTCAATAACATTAGAAATTTGGTTTTTGTTTACTACACTTAAAATACTTTGTTCGTAAAGCCCCCTGCAAAGGTAATTAAAAACGCATGAAATTTTACTTGAAAACAGTACTACTAACATTCCATTAAATTCAACTTACATTTTTTGTCATTTTTAACTGTTACTTCAACAGACACAAATTAGTTTTTTTCTTCACTTTTCGATTCTACTAATTTTTCTTTGAGTGTAGGCATGTGTCAACAATCTCACGGACGTGAAATTTAGGTCGAAACAAAATTTTCTTTTATAACGAAATTATATAGAATGAAGGAATCTTACTGAAAAATTTTTTTTAGTGTATAATAATAGTCTGAGAATGCATTCGGAAAGTCCTTGTCAAATATTGATTGCGTGCCTTTTTAATTAAAAATCTACGCTACCTAATAGAAAGTAAACTTTTGTCAGTGTGAATAGGTTATTGTATTCAAGAGATTTCAGTTTGGGCCAGATTTGTGCATATAGGTTCAAAATGAAAGTTTGTTCCGAAATTGATCATCTTAATTGGTATATCAAAAAAAAAAAAATAAAATAATATATTTAACTCCTGTTGTAGAATATTAGCATTTGTTAGTTTTATTTTAATACATTAAATTAGTTAGTAATTCATAACAATACGACGTAAGTTGATACGTTGCTACGTTAAATGCAAATGTAATTAAGCCCTCAAGTATCGAACAGCAATTAGTATACCATCACTGACATTCATGTAACTTTCGATAATCTCTTGTGTCAAACTTCGTCATGGAAAATTTCTTTTGCATTATACTTTCAACGAGGTAACAAGTGTTAATAATATTTAAAAAAAAAATTTCATGAAGAAAATAAGTTTCTTTTAAATCCGAAAGTAACATTGTAATCCGCGTGTGCATTATATAATTTATATAAAATAAGTCATCAATTACGGCCCGTTTTATCAGTAAAAATTAATCTTTCCAAAATATTGATTAATACCCGGAAAAACGTGATATCGAGTTTGAACCCCGAATAGACCTCGTGGTTACGGGCATTGCCGTCTTTATTATCACAGATCGCCAATACTTCAACGCAAGGTATTTAAATACGGAATTTGGAAGTGCTGTAATTTCTATCAAATATTTTTACAGGCACTACGGTGCATGTAATAATAATAATACTCCTTACAACTCGGGTAACTATTTCCTAACCTAACCTATAGTTCAGGCCAGGCGCTAATTCCAATTTTTTTTCTCTAGAAAACCAAGGAAAAATACGCATACCCTTGATCATCCTTGGGGCTACATTGTACAGTTGAATTTACTTTTGGTAATACGCATTACATCGGAATTATGGTTGAGGCCGCTGCTGCATTATAGCCTACATAACGTCACATACGCTTGAATCCCTCTCGAGAGGGACCTTTCTGCCCTCAGGTTCCGTCATTATCTCCTCCATGTAACCTCGGTGTTGTCGGGGCTAAGTATTTATAAACTGTTACCCAAAATAATCATTTTCGTTTTACCGTGATAATACCAAAAAAAAAAAAAAAAAAAAAATCTTTTAATTCCATGGAATCCGTCCAGTCCGTCTGTATGTAAAAGCTTACCAGTTAGAAAAACGTTTTCAATTGTTCTATCTGGACAGTAATCTGAATAATCCGAGTACAACATCTTAAAACTTTTCCCTAAGTCGTACAGATAACAAAACTTTAAACAATTTTAGCTAAGGGATAAATCTAAACACTTTCGTCTTTAACTTCCGAAGTTGAATATAAAATTGAGGGTTATTAGTATAATAGCAATACACTATATAATCATTTTTACCAAATGTTTCAACCAATTTAAATTTACCTAAATTTTATTTGCAAACAAAAAAAAGAAAAAAAAAAAAGAAAAAAAATAATAATTCCTAATTTTAAAATTACGTCCCACTCTAAAAACAAAAAAAAAACACTACTTCAAAGTAAACTAAACTACGTCATTAAAACTTTTACATAAGCCAAGAATAATCTAAATTTTGGTAGATACATTGATTTAAGGGAAAATGAAGAGAGGTTTAAGGAAAAACTAATAATAGAGTACCTTAGAATATCATTATTATTATTCACGTCATCAATTAATCATACTAATTAAATTTAACTAAGCTCCAAAACCAGAAAATATGCAAGCATACATCTTTTGATCATTATTGAACCAACCACAAGCAACATGTTCGCAGAGGCCTCTACGTCATCATGCAATGCAATGGGTAAAAATTTACAGATTATGGTGAGTCAATTTAAATTTGCTTTTGTTTCGATAGTTGGTTGCATATTTTTACCTACCTATTAAAGAAGTAACAACTACATAATAAGTTCGAACGGTTGTATGTTTGTAAGTGAACTTTTCATTGTATGCCTTTGATTTGAACAATAAAAAAAAAAAAACAAAACAAATTATTTGCGATAAATAAAATATGTATGATCATAACTTCGAACTTGCAACAGTAGTTTTTGCTTTTTAGTTGGCTTCGATAAACGAACAATATTACATCATACATAAATCTTAATCCCAGCACAAGTTTTAGTTTTTTTTTGGGAATGATCCGATAAGGAACATTTTAAAAATTGCTAAATCCTTTTAAAGTTAATTACTATAGGTTTAAATTTATAATACTTGATATTGCTCGGTCTCCCCGTATTAAAGTAAAAATTTTTGTTTTAAATAATAATGATTAATTCTCGGTCTTATTTCTTAAGCAATAGTTCTAATTATAATTAGTTATAAGATATTAATATGATACTTTGGTTAACATCCAGCTTAAAAAGTAATGTGTTTGAATTTAAATGAATAAATTGTTATTGAATTAAAAATGAATTTGTAAAATTCTCTAAGTTTTCTTACGTGATGTGAGGTGAGAAAGGATTGTTCACTAATGGGTCTTAGCCATATCGTTCGTCGCTAAGACATTAGGTAGGGAGGGTAAAGAGGCGTGGACCTCCAATAAACACCTTGGGGTCTCTAAGCCAAATCAGTTCATCGATGTAAGTGTCTTTTAGTTCAGTTTACACTGCCCATCTATTTATCGATAAAACAGTGGCAAGGGAGTTTTTATTATTATGTGTAGGAGTACAAAGGGTATGTGGGTACAGGGAATTTAAGGAGACACGAACCCCCCCACCAGACTGTTAGCTAGCAGTACAAATACTCCCCCTCGTCTACCTTTTTTTTCCATAAAAAGAAATTTTGTCAGAAACTTATACTTTTCAGCTTCCACATACGGCATTTTCCTATCTGCTAGTCAATTAGTTTTGCAATTGATCCTGTACGTTACAAAGTGGCAATTCGCAAAAATCTAGAAAACAAGAATTTTATTTTATTTGTTGCAAATTGCCTAACGATTATGCGATATCGAATTCATTGTGAAAATATGTGTTTATTAGACTGGCCCTGCCCTTATTTGAAAAGCTGCTCCAAATCCCTCTGGAAGGGGCTCAATCGAAGAATTTTTAAGCTATCCCTGGCCCTTAGGTCTTTTTTGTCAAAGGGCCAAAAAATTCCCTTTCATTGAAGAATTAGAGGGTTAGAATGTTCCACAAAAATGTTGCTCATATTATTTTTATCGGTGATACTTTAGTGAATTTTCTCCCAAAGTTAGATTTTTTTATCAACTGGTAACTTAATTAAAAAATTAAATATAGAGATATGGACATAGAAATAGGACACTTCATACAAAATAATCTTCATGCATTTCTCTTAATAATTATAAAGCAATAATTGTATTTCTTTTCTATTATAATAAACTGTAATCAAGTAGTCTCAGATTATATATAAAAGCTTTGCAATATTAAAAGCTATTATATACAACAAAATTACTTTACTTTGTTCATATTTGACTTGGACATATAAATAGGATACCTGCAATAATTGTCTAAATTTTACTCGATGCACTTAGTAATAATTTTCTTTTCATAATTTGCGTTTGAAATAAGTAAATTCTTTTCTAATTGTACCAATACGGGACGTGGAAAACATTGTAATCCAGAAAAACGAAGACTTATATCTCAATTCCACAACGAGATGAAATCTCCAAATAAAATTGCTAAAATACTAAAGTGTTCGCGAAATATGGTATACAATGCTATTCGTCTATGTGCTGCCGACAAGAAATATCATACGCAAAATAAAGAACGTAAGCCAATCCGTCGTAAAACTACAACTTATATGGACAGGACTATAGTACGCAAAAGCAAACAACCCTTTTGTCCTTCCGTCAAATAAATAATGAAATCAGGGAAAAATTCAACGTTCAAGTGTCAGACAGGTTAGTAAGAAGACTGAATGAAACAAACTTATTTGGACGAATAAGTAGAAAGAAGCCTCTTCTTTCAAGAAAAAATATTAAGAAACATACCGATTTTGCCAAAACCCACAAAGGAAATGAGTTGTCCCTTTGGAAAAATGTTCTTTGGAGCGATGAAAAGAAGCGAAAAAACAGGCTTTAAACATTAAGTACACTCAGAAGACCTTGAAACACGGTGGGGGTAATATTATGGTATGGGGAGCTTTTTCCTGTCGTGGTGTTGGGCCTATCGTAAAAGTAGAGGACAAAATGGACAGGTTTCAATATTTGAGCATTTTTAAGAATGTTATGGAGCCATTTGCCTATGAAAATATGCAAGTTAAGTGGACATTTATGCAAGACAATGATCCGAAGCATTCGTCAAACATAGTGAAGGATTGTTTTTTACAAGAACAAATGAAGGTTTTGGATTGGCCAGCCCAAAGTCCGGACCTTAATCCAATAGAAAATCTATGGAATGATGTAAAAATAAAAGTTTCGCAAAACAATTACAAAAATTTCACCGAACTTTGGAGTGGTATTCAAGAAGCCTGGTATTCTATACCAAAAGAAAGATGCCAAAGATTAGTTGAGAGTATGCAAAGAAGATGCGAAGCGGTTATTGATAATAATGGATACCGCACAAAATATTAGTGTTTTAAAAACCCAAAAAAAAATGTACGGTTTTTTGTAAAAATATAAAATGTGTCCTATTTAGAAGTCCAGGTATTTTTATTACTTTATACATATTTTTTTTTTGTTTTTTTTTTTTTTTTAACGAGAAGCAACACTCAGGAAATTCTTCCTATTAATTAACGTCTTGCTTCCTTTGGAAATGGGATAGAGTAGAAGTGAAAGGTGGTGAAAGATGAAGGGCTTCAAATATGGCAACACTGTAATTGCGCGAGATGTTGAATTTTAGAACAATTGTTGCGCGCCATCTGATGAAGATTTGGCGAACTTTGTTGAAACTTTTTAGTTCATAGCCCTGTTTTATTATTTTACTTCGGTTAAGTGCTATGGGAACACCGAAGAAGGACGCTGCGATATGTATGAGGGATAGAAAAAACTCATACATATTATTTTTCATAAATTGATGTTGCCTTGGTTGGGGCTCGAACCCGCATTCTCACGTGTAACAGTCCAATGCGCTAACCATTACACCACAGCGCCCACAAATCGGGATTTTCTCATTTTTATCGATTTTCCAAAGTTTTTGACACACTAGGTCCCTTTTCTCGGAGAAGGTCACATATATAAAATAGTTAAAGGATTTTTATATAAATAAAGAATGAATTACAATCATCAATAATAACACTTTCCGTATATGAAATAAAAAAATGTTATTTTTGTTTTATATTTCAAAATAAATAATTATGTTGCTTAACACATAAAAGTGTACTATTTCCACGTCCATAGATGTATGTAGCTTTTATTACGTGAATGAGATAAAAAAAGAGTCTTTAAAAAGAAATTTTTTTTTGATTTCTATAAAAAAAATTGGTAGATATTTTTTTACATATAATAACTAAAGGTCTACTTCTTTTCTTTATTTTTTCTTACACAAAATTATAAGAGCATGACAAAAATTTTAAAATAAATTAAGTTGAAGTTTGAAGTTCCATTTTTAGGCTCCCAACAAAAATAATTTAACAATTCAAAGATAAATTTGATAATTTAATTGCAGATTTTTTTTAAATTTTATTATGTTTTATTGATTCGAATATATTTAAATATTTAAAAAAAAGAAATATTTAAAGATATCTCTAAAAATTAGGTTTTACCAATTTTTTTTGTAAGATCCACAAAATGCATCTTTTTTCATTACATTCCATGTTAAAAATTTAGCGACTTTAGAGACCTCTAGTGTGGACAGAGTGATAAAGGATAATATTTACAAGATTAATTAATTTTAGTATATATACAAAGAAAATATTTTCGTCGAAATCGGAGACACAATTTTTTTTGATTTTGTCTATGGGACAATAATACTTGGTGGCTTAACACATAAATGAGTGATAACAGCTGGACAACTACTGGCTGTGCTGAATGCTAGCACTGGCAAACTATTTTTTGGAACTAATGTGCCAGCGTTGGGAAAGCAAAAAAAAAACTGGTTTTAAAGGAGCTTTTCCACAAAGAAAAAAATTGATTTTATAAAACGAAATAATTTTTAAATTAAAAAAAATCAAAAAAAAATAGTTTTTGCTTGCAACCGGATTTTAACTCAGAACCTTCTGAATACAAACCTTTTTTAACGAATTGGCAGCATTTTTATAGAATCATTGGTCTACCAGTGAATTGATTTTGTACCGCTGGCAATTTCTGACTAGGTCGCACTGGATAACCACTGGTTGTAAACTTTGGCATAGCATTCTAAGCCCATCTTTGCCAGTGTTTTTTTTTATAAACCACCGATATTTTTGTAAAATAAATAATGGCAAAACGATTTTTGCAAACGGTGACAAAGCGTCCCAAATGAGTGTTCTGCCAGTCATTTATTTTTAGCACCGTGGTTACCCAGTGGTTTGCCAGTGCTTGATTATTTTGTATCACTGGCGATTTCTAACTGTGTTGTTTTCATATTTCTAGTTTACCAAATCATAACACTGATCAGAACTTCTAAGATTCCATTAAAGAAAAAACCCAAACAATTTGGCTAAATTTTAATGAAACATTTATGTTGTACGTGTGAAGGTTCATTTAGTAAGTGCTGTTACCAGTTAATATATATAACTTTTGCTTTGCCCAAAGTATTAGGATTTATTTTTTTTATTAAATTTATAAACATATGGATTTTTATTTAGGCTCTACTGCTCCAACGTAAAGGAACTCATTTGTATATTGACTTTACAGTACTCAAAAAGTTATGAAAAAGCCTATAGCTATTAAAAAAGTTAACTAATTTTGGTTCAGCAGACCAGCTACATTTAGCAGAATGTGTCTGTAAATAAAGTGTGTAAGCTATAAATCAATATATTTAGATATGTTAAAATCAACTTTTGGCCACATAATTATTATATAATATTTTTTTTTTTCAACTTCGAACCTTCGCTTAATATTCTAGCAGAAAAAATGTGAAGTAATACTTTACAAACTGCTGCTTTCATTGTTTCAAAAGTATCCGTTAGTGTATTTTTATTGCTTTTTTAGAAGTAATTCTGAAGAACTTCAAAATCACTTTTCTCATTGCTTCCAAAGTATTTGTTAGTATATTTTTACAGCTTTTTTAGAACTATTTCTGAACAGCATCCAAGAAATCACTTAAGTATTGCTTCCAAAGCATAATTGCTCTAAAAATGATCCTAAAAAGTGTCTTTGGTATTTCTAAACAGATTATCGCGGGTTCGATTCCTGTAGAAACCTATATTTTTTTAATTTTTTTTTTTTTTTGGTTTTTTTATATTTTTAATTGATTTTTTAAATTCAATATTTTTTTAATTTTTCAATTTTAAAAAATAAATAAAATAATAAAAATTACGGAAAGTTGCTTTTTATGCGCTTATCACAATATCTCGCAATTTCAAAATGATGTTTTTATGCCAGTCATCTTTCATATCAAATAATAGCTCAGCGGTAGAGATGCTGCTTTTACTGCTTCACAAGTATACGTTAGTGCATTTTTATTGCTTTTTTAGAAGTAATTCTGAACAACTTTAAAAAATCAATTCTCTGATTGCTTCCAATGTATCTGTTAGTATATTTTTACAGGTTTTTTAGAATTATTTCTGAACAGCATCCAAAAAATCACTTAAGCATTGCTTCCAAAGCATAATTGCTCTAAAAGTGATCCTAAAAAGTGATTTTGGTATCGGTTGGTATTTCTAAACAGGTTAGATTCCTGGAGGAACCAATATTTTTTTTATTTTTTTTTGGTTCTTTTTAATATTTATAATTGATTTGTTTAAATTCAATATTTTTTAATTTCTAAATTTTTAAAAATATACAAAATAAAAATAAAGAAAAGTTGATTTTTACGAGCTTATGAAAATACCCTGCAAACAATACAATACGAAAATGTTTCGCAATCGTATCGCCTGGAAGAAAAACTTTATCACGGCAATAATCATATTCTTATTGCGGAAGATCCCCCCTTCGGGAGTAAATTTCCTCTCTATAGCGATAATCCCTAGCAATACGAAAGCGATACTTCTGAACAATAAATCGGCGATATCGCTAATTTATCACCTGGAAGATAAAAAGGTGATATCGCTAAATTAACTCATCGAAATAGACTAAAGAATTTTTAATTTTCATTATTAAATTTAACTCTGAAAAAGAATATCGGCATACATAATCCATTAACAAGAACATTAATTATCTTGTTGCCATCATACCCGGTTTTTGCCGCGCACTAAATCTTCATTTTTCAACGAATTTGTTTCCCATATTTCTTATAATTGTGTTTTGTACAAATTTTTTTATTATTTTTTCCAAAATTTTAAAAAATTTTAAACAAATTGTGTTTATCTTCCAGATGATAAAAAGGTGATATTGCCCCAATATTATCATAAAAAAATTATGACAAAAAACACAATTTTTGATTTGGTTTTTCCAAATATCTTCCAAATGATAAAAGGAAGATAATTTCAAAATACTACTTGATTATTTTCATTCAAATCAAAAATAGAAGATATCGCTTTATAATCTTCTTAGAAGATATCTTCCATATGTTTGCAGGGTAGTACTTAAAAGAATACTGAATTGCAGTGCACCTTTTAGACTTGTTTAAAAAGTTCTTTTATTGAAGAGAATAAAACATAATATCTCATAGTGACAAAGTGGTGTTTTTATGCCAGTCATCTTTCATATCAAAGAATAGCTCAGCGGTAGAGAGCTAGACTAGAATTATGAGTTCGCAAGTTCGATACCCGGTGGCACCAATAAAAAAACTTTTGTAAAATAAAAAATAGAATTCGCTTTTGCGAAGAATTTTTTTTTAACTTTTAAATGGTGAAAAAGCTTCCTTTGCACTTGTTCAAAAAGTACTGAAAAAATGTTCAAGTTGGAGTACTGCTTTCCTAATGACAACTCAACGTTAAAATCACAAGTGTTTATGTTAAAAAGATGTAAGTCTAGGCCATAGATAGGCAAAATGGATTTGCAGTTGGCTTAGTGAGCACGAGGGAGAACTGCATCGAAAAAAATTTAGTGAATTAAAAAATATGTAATTTACATATTTATCAATGTCCATATTTTTATACAATCTTAATGAAATTTTCTGCAATATATTTTTATAGGTTCATGATTCAATATTTTTTTTAATATTTTATTTCTATCACGGGGAAAGGGACAGACCCCAAGTTACACGCAGGATAGGTCCCGAGGGGGCAGGGACCGGTCCCTGATCGGTCTTTTTATTAGAAAGAGACACGACACTTTAACATGTCGTTGTCATTGGAAATGACCAATTGCTACAGTGAGCCACGTAAGGTGGTGTGTCTAAAAATAGCTTTTCAAATAAACTAACAAAAAATTAAGAATTAAAAAAAATCTACTTGGGGTCAAAGTAGGGCTCGATAACACACCATATATTTTTCGTTTCTGTTCAAATAAAAAATAAAAAACAAACGCGAATAAAAAAAATGGAAAAGAAAAAAAAAATATAAAAGAAAACAACATTAACACACACACAAATATAGTGGAAGTGCCTTGAATATGTCGCCGATTGACCGGTCATGGGTTAGGTCCTTTAATGGCAGTTGACTCGTTTCTTGCGTTGGCAATAATTAAATTAAAAAATAAATTAAAAATTACCTCAAAAACTCTGATAATATAAATAAAAATTTTAAAAATTCCCCTGAAGTTAAAAAGAAAATTTGAATGAAATACCAATTGTTAAAACTAAAACAGCATTAGAATTAAAAGAAAAACGTTGAAAATACAAATCTAAATTAAGCAAATCGTAAAAAATAAAGTTAAAAATAAATAAAAGAGTAAAATAAATAAAAAAATATTTTTAAAAATATGTTTTTTATTTCGGTTTTTAATAGCAACAGTGAAAGTAACGGATTAGAAAATACGTAGAAAATGAATTCATTCTCTTTGGTTCATATTTGTACTAATTTAGTAATATGCCTTCGGTAGACCGGTCACGGGATAGGCCCTTGGGGGGCAATTGACTCATAATTCCCCATAGGGAAATGATGGCTATTTTATTAAGCTTGAGTCTCCATGTTTAATTTGTGATCTCATTTTGCTTCGTTGATTTTCCCTTTTTCTATTTCGAAAAATTTTTTTTTACTAATCAGCTCTTCTCTTTCCTCATCATTAAGTTTATTCATATTACTATGAAAAGAATCATAATGTTTTTTAATAATATATTCCCTAGATTCCTTAAATGTTTTATAACATAAAAAGCACTGAATATTACCAAAAGCATTTTTCATCATATAATATTTTTTATCATTCGTTTTTTTCAATGCATTTGAAAAAAATATCAAAACACCCGCTAAGCATGTGTACTTGTAGCAGTGAGAAAGAATAAGAGCATAAGAATATGTGTGAAACAGGGATGGAAAAATAAGATTTTCATTTCGGTATGAAAAATTTTTTTCAAGAGAACTTTTTCGACCTTCAGAATACTAAAAAAATTTTTTAATAAATAATAAAAATTACATAACCGCTCGATTTACGCGTTTTTAGCGAAATTTCGATACAACGCGAATATTTATTACAAGACAGCTACTTTTATGTAATTGCATATTTTTAGTCAGTAGCCCAAACACGATTTTTACCAAATACTTTTTCGAATAAAAGAATTTGCAACCAAATGGCGGATTTTTCTTTAAAACGTACAAAAACTTAAATAAGGTGGTTCTTATTTTTTCTGTCCTATTAAACTGCAAATCGAAATTTTTTTCTAAAAAATTAATTAAAATGATTCCAATTGGTCGAAAAGTAAGGCAGTTGATTATTTTGAAATTGACTTTTTAATTTTTTAAAATTAGAAATCTGTTATTTTTTTTATTTAATTTTATTTATTTTCTACGAAAATTTCGTGTTACGCACCCATCTCAAGTATATGTGTAATAATATATGTATGTTATATAAAAATATAATATAATATATGTATATAAAGCGCATAGTTCGAGAACATAGCCAAAAATGTGCCCAAACTATGCTGTATCCCAGCAAAGAAAATTGCAAGTAATTCTTTACAGACTACTTCTTTCAATGCTTCACAAGTATCCGTTAGTGTATTTTTACTGCTTTTTTAGAAGTTATTCTGAACAACTTCAAAAAATCACTTCTTTCATTGCTTCCAAAGTATCTGTTAGTATATTTTTACACCTTTTTTAGAATTACTTCTCAAAAACATCCAAAAAATTACTTAAAATTTGCTTCTTAAGAGTAATTGCTCCAAAAGGGATCCTAAAAAGTGATTTTGATATCATTTGGCACTTCCAAACAGAGGGTCCCGGGTTCGATTCCCGGCAGAACCAATGGTTTTTTTTATTTTTTTTTAATTTGTTTTTATTCTATTATTTTTTTTTTTAATAATTATAATTAATTTGTTTGAATTCAATATTTTTTTAATATTAAAATTTTTAAAAATATCTATAGCTGTGTTTTCGACTTAACTGTATCTGTTAACTTAGAAAAAAATTCAAAATACTCGAAAACGTGTTTGAGACGAAAACTGACACATAACTTTTCGTATGCACGTTAACTTGCAACGTGGATAATTATCAACGTTGAAAACTCGACGTTTATAGATTTTCGCATATAACAACGGTGGGCATATACGGCGATTTGCTGATTTTTGTGCGGCCCTTGTTGAAATTCAAATTTAGTTTTTTTTTATTAAGAAACGTTTTTTTTTAATATTTTATTTTGCAATTTTTTAAAGTTTTTTATTTCGAAAATTTTTAGATAAAGATTAGAGCCAATTTTATTTTCGGAACTAAGATCGATTTGAAAATTGCTTAGATGAGAGATATTTAAAGGAACAATCGATCTTGCCCTTATGGCCATTTTAGTTAGAAAATTGTTACTTAACCTTTAATTGCGTGATCTCTTCGATTTTAACCATTTTTTTATATATGATTTCTAAAAGCGTGTACAATTCAAGAAAAATACAAAAAAAATTTATTTTAAAAAAATGTGATTTTTATTGAAAAATATAGTTTTTTTGCCAAATCGATAAATTGTGATTATTTTAACTTGCATGAAAAAAAAAAAAATCTATAAACTATGAGTTATACATTTATTGTCGCCAAAATTAATTATATTGCGAGAATACCATTATAAATATTTAAACAAACATTTTTGAATATTACACTTTTTAGTTTGACTCTAGATCAGAAATTAATATGACTTTCTTTCTGAAATAGAATATAATCAGCTGACATATCTTAAGAATTAAGGTTCAAAGCAAAAAAGAGTAATAATAACAAAGGATAAAAATAGCATTGTTAGATTTCGTTGATATTAGTCTAAGTTGAGTTGTTGATAACAAATTCGATTTGCTTTCAACTGTCACATAGGTAGACCATTATCAATTATTAACCCATTCAAGGCGAATGACACTGATGATGGCTTTGTAGCGAAAGCCGAAAATACGTATTCTGTCTTGCTGGCTTTATCGAATTCTTTCAAAAAAAAGTTTTATTCTTTGTAATTTACTTGTAAAAATTGTATTATCTTTCTTTAGTTTGAAAATAATTTAAACAGAAAGTGATATTAGTTTCTGATCTAGAGTCAAACTAAAGAACATTAATTTACCAAAATAAGATATCAACTAAAAACATTCCCCTCATTCATTACACTTTTTGTAAAAAAAACGTGTGTTTTAGATTTTTCTCAAACATACGAAGCAAAACCAAGATTTTTCCTATAACTTTTTAAAAAATCTGAGCTAAACTGTAGTTATGCCCCAGAGCCCAAAAATGTAGTTATGTGCATCAAGTGGGTTTTTTTATTAAAAAACTCGTATGTTGCCAAATTGCTACACCATGCATTTAAGGGTTAAGAAGATTTTAAGACAAAAGTAGATCTTAGTTCTGACTATAAAACTTGCCCTTAATTCATTACAAAATAAATTCAACTTCTTTTACAAAACATGTCGACATTCAGAAATAGGTCCTCGACAAACTATTATTTCATAAATATAAAAAACATGACATTTTGCATTTAAAAAACTTTATCACGTTTGCCAAGCTTTATTTTTGTTTTTGATCACATTTATCAAGCTTTTTATAAATATGACGGACGTTTTGTTTTTTTTTTTTTTTGATTCTAATATTCAGTAAAATTTTTTGCTAATTTTAGCATATAATTTTTAAATCACAATTTATAACAATTTTATTAAAATTTAGGAGCGGTTAATAATTTTTTATACTAATTCCATTATACTACAAATCAGTAGGCTTGAGTTTCTACAATTAGCAAAATATACCAAAAAAAAAATATAGTTAAATTTTTATTAAAATTCGTGCTTAGTGCTGACTATAATACTGCGCCGTATTGGTCTTAATACTGCCCCGCATTGGTCTGTGTGAAAAAGTCGGCGACTTAATTTATCAGAAGCACTTAAATTACTTACTAAATCTTTAAGTTTGTAATCATCGTCTAAATTAACCCTTTAGTGCATAGTGTCCCTTTAAAGGGGCTCATTTTTTTTTGGAATAGATGGATTTGAAAACGGTTTTCGTTTTACAAACAAAAAAAAAATCATTAGTTCCTTCCGCTTTCATTTTACTTAAATATTTGTAGTTTTCTTTTTTTGATTGAATGATGTGGCCCTTTATAATTTATGAAAAACCTCAATATGGCCCTCGCGGACAAATCCGTGCCCACCCTTGGCATATAACATAACTTCTTCGCGTTACTTCCTAAAAAGTTTTGGTGTCACACGTTCGATAATGCCGCAGCTATTATAACCATTAGCTCCCAGCATAAATGTGGAAGCAGTAAAAACGTTGACTGCTTCCTTATTGCTACTTTTACCGCTTCTAAAAAAATATAGCTTCGTGAACCGCACTAATGAAAGGCCTAAGTTGATTAATTGATTACATCGCTTTTTGCTGTGCTTTTCAAAAAGGCATGAAATGAGCAATGTTTAAATATTTTTGCGGTTCTTTTATCGAAATTTTTTAAAATGCGGAATAAAGTTATTTTAATGAAAATAAGAGGTTTTACTAAAATAAGAGGCATTTTTTATTCAGAGAAAGATATGCAGGAATATTGTGCTTTTGAGAAGGCATGATTTTAAATAGTTCAAAAGCTTTATAGTATGCACTTCCGAGAAGGCAAGAATTATCGCCATTTTAAAAGAAAAACAGGAGCACTAGTTAAAATCATGCCTTTTCGGATCTCGAAACAAGTGCTTTCACGCGAGCTATCTCGAACAAAAATCAGGCATGATATCATCAATAATGCAATCGCTTCACTGCTCAAATTTCCCTGACAAAACTGCGTCCAAGCAAGCAGTAATTTCTGCTGGGCTGTTTATAATTTTTTTTATACTTCAAGTGCTTAAACGTAGATTTGCTTTAAATACTTAACTTTGATAGGGATAAGCGAAAAGACAGCTTATATAAAAAAAATGGTGAGAAATTGCTTTTTGTGCACCTGTAAAAATAGTACTGAAAACAATATTGAATTGGAGTGTACCTTTTACACTTGTTTAATAAGTACTTTTATTGAAGAGAATAAGGAACAATATCTCGCATTAACAAAGTGGTGTTTTTATGCCAGTCAACTTTCGTACCAAAGAATAGCTCAGCGGTAGCGCGCTAGACTAGCAATCGGGAAGTCGCAAGTTCGATACCCGGTGGCGGCAACAAAAAAACTTTTGTAAAATAAAAAAATATAATTTTTTTTGTAAATATTTTTTTAAACTTTTAATTGGTGAAAAAGAGTTTCCTTTGCACTCGTTCAAAAAGTACTGAAAAAATGTTGAAGTATGAGTACTCCTCTCCTATGACAACTCAATGTTAAAATCATTAGTGTTTATGTTAAAAAAAGAAGTACATCTAGATCATCAATTGTAGTGTTTTTTCTACTGATTCGGCATCTCTTTTTTTGCCGGGATATTAGTTAAAAATGTCTTGAAATTATTCGCCAGATCTGGAAAGAGTAGGAGGACAGTCCTCAAACTAACCAAATGTCTCCAAACTAAACTTTAGATAGAAAAAATATGCCCGTAACATGCGCTATGCATACATATAATTATATGTCCCCAGAAAAATCTTTCATTACCAAATAAGTGGTTATATAATAGAAATTCATAGCTCCGCACAACTTATCTTTTTGCGTCTAAACTCATTATTTTTGTTTGGCGTGATTGTTTTTATAAGTAGTCACGCTTACCCATTCGCTTACTAAAAAATCAAAAGTAAGTAGTTATGAGATTTTGAATAATAAGTGGTTACACAAATGGTTACGAAAAGTTGAATTATAAGTGGTTATCCGACTGCCTACTTGATTCTTAAAAATGAGGAGTTACATAAATACTATTAGCTTCAGGAAGTACATTCAGAGAAATTAAAGTTTTTGCTAGTGTGTAAAAATTTTAACACAAAATATATTTACATATAGAGCAATTCCATATGAAAGCGATCACCTTTTGGGCGACCCCTCTCCGATTCTAAAATAAATAGTCTCAATCGATTGCCCAGCAAAAAATAATGTACCTACATATTTTTTTTTTTTTTTTATAGTGACTGGTTTAGTGGTGGTGTACACCACTGTCATGTGACAAAATTGATGAATTCTTCATAAGGGACCTCATTGAAAGTTGTTTTGAAAAAAAAACTACTAAAGCGATCGCAACGAGTGATAGCTCGTTGGAAAGGTACTGAATCAGGCTTTAATTGAAAAATAAAATTTTCCTAATTTTTCTCAGAAATTTACCTTTTTTCCCATGAAAAATAAATTTTCCCATGAAAATTAAATTTTCCGATTTTCCACAGAAGCTCCTAAATTTTCCGGCTAATTTTTTTTTTTTTTTTGATTCCTCATAATTTTTGCTTTAAGAATCAGCAATAAAAAAATGGGCCCGACCCTTGTTTGGATAGGAGAGGAGCATTTAAGAGACCACCTTGTTCTCATTGTTTTTATATTTTTTATAATTGAATTATTTGTAATTATTTAACATTATTTTATTATTAAAAATACATTTTAAAAATTATTTTACAGTTAAAAATACATTTATGAAGAAAAAATCAATTTTTTTTAAGAGCCCCAAGTTGAGTGTGTAGGGAATATGGTCTGCCTGCCTTCACAAGATCGGCCATAAATCCATGGATAATAGCAGCAGTGGCATGTAATGGCACACCAAACCCGACTGAGGCTACAGGTCATAAAATGTTTTGTAAATTTTTTAAATTACCAGGTAATAAATATTTCGCCTAAAATGACACGTGCAGAAACAAGTCATAAAACACGGATTTTCCATAAATATGGCGAAATATTTATTACCTGGTAATTTAAAAAATTTACAAAACATTTTATGACCTGTGGTCGGCTTATTGGCAGTAACCAATTAAGTCCCTCTTTAAAAAACATTTTATGACCAGTAGTTCACGCAAATTTTCCTATTAAAGAAAAGCAAATATCGCTTATTTTTTTTACCTATTTTTTACCAAAAAATAAATATAAATACTTCACACACTCTGAGTCAAATTTTAGTTGAATACTAAACGTGAAAGTGTTAAAGTGTTTTTTTTTGTAAAGTAAAGAGTGAAGCTGTAAAGACAATTTAAAGTAAAATGAATAAATTTTGCTGCAATCCGTTTAACAAGAGTGGACATCGTTCGAAAAAGATAAAAGTATTAAAATTAACTGGTGTTTCGAAGCGATACATGAATGAATTAAATATACAATACGGTGAAGAAGCAGAATTCATTTGCCCCAAGTGTAAAATCGATTTGTCTCAACAAGCAAATGCATTGAAACAAATGCAACCACAATCCGAGAGTGAAATGACAATTGAACAAAATGTTTCATCTGATAGTGAGGCAGACATTCCGATGGTCAATATGTCTTTGAGTCCTTTGAATGAGGCTATTACCACTTTAGGTGAATCGCCTATTACAAAAAGAAAGTTGCGAAGTGAAAAATACAGGAAAGAGAAAAAAGGCAAGGTTATGAGTGCAATCGCGACAATATTTGATGAAGGCTCTGATAACGAATGCAGTCAAGCAGATGACGTTGATGACCGCAAACAAATGATTGAGCAGTTGAAAAGAAAATTCAATTTAGCGACCACTTTTCCGGAGAAATATCTCATTTTATCTGTGCTGCCTCAATCATGGTCTATACGCAAGATTTCTGAACAGTTTCAAACATCTTTTTACATCGCGAGAAGAAGCAAAGAATTAGTTCGACAGAAGGGCATATTGGCGACTCCCACCAAGAAATTTGGCTCAAGGACCCTCAGCGAAGCAACGGTGAAATTGATTCAAGATTTTTACTGCAATGATGACAACAGCCGCGCCTGCCCAGGTACACGTGACTATGTTATCACACGTGAAGATGGAGAAAAAGTACACAAGCAGCGCAGATTATTATTATGTAATCTATCCGAAGCATACCATCAGTTCAAAAAGAAGTACCCAGCAGAAAAAGTGGGATTTACTAAGTTTGCCATCCTACGACCAAAAGAATGCGTGCTGGCATTAGACAGGCACGGAACGCATTCAGTTTCTTCATAAATGTATTTTTAACTGTAAAATAATTTTTAAAATGTATTTTTAATAATAAAATAAAACAATGTTAAATAATTACAAATAATTCAATTATAAAAAATATAAAAACAATGAGAACAAGGTGGTCTCTTAAATGCTCCTCTCCTGTCCAAACAAGGAGTCGGGGCCCATTTTTTATTGCTGATTCTTAAACCAAAAATTATGAGGAATCCAAAAAAAAAATTAGCCGGAAAATTTAGGAGCTTCTGTGGAAAATCGGAAAATTTAATTTTCATGGGAAAATTTAATTTTCATGGGAAAAAAGGTAAATTTCTGAGAAAAATTAGGAAAATTTTATTTTTCAATTAAAGCCTTAAATTAAAACAACTTTCAATGAGGTCCCTTATGAAGAATTCTTCAATTTTGTCACATGACAGTGGTGTACACCACCACTAAACCAGTCACTATAAAAAAAAAAAAATATGTAGGTACATTATTTTTTGCTGGGCAATCGATTGAGACTATTTATTTTAAAATCGGAGAGGGGTCGTCCAAAAATTTGCCAATTTTGATCGTTTTCATATGGAATTGCTCTATAAATAAAAATATATAAAATTTAACTTTGTAATAAGTACTTACTTATTTAAACTATTGCGAGTAAGTCATTATTTTATATTTAAAAGCAATGACTACAATAGGCCGTTATTAGGAAATCATTATTTTATATTACAAAATAATGCAAAAGGTAATGATATATCATTATTTGTAATGCTGCCAGCAATGAGGAGCCATTACCAATATTTTGCTGGGTCTGTTTGTTTACATGCTAGTTTTTACTATTTTTACTAGTTTTTTCTCATAAATTTGTTTTTACCGTGAAATGTGCAATTTCTTTAAGTCGGTGGCTTCTATTTACTACTTTTTATTCCATTTTCTTTCATTTCACTTGAAAATAAAATCAGTTTTTGTAATTCTTCGTTTACTAGTTTTTACTAGAAATGTAAACAAACAGAGCTTATACAAAATTTAGATGATAATATATGACTATATCAAAACATTTTTACTTGGGTTGTAAATTATTATTATTAAGATTTTTTTTTTTAAATTCGTAATCCAAGGGCTATTATAACTATATCTTATACCAAAGTTTAGTATTTAGTTTGCAAAAAAAAAACTTCAAAAAACCAAAATTTTTCAATCATTATATTTATATGCGGAATATTAATCGTTGAATAAGACTCTTAAGCAATTTTATGTACCATGAAGCCTTTTTTCGCATTCCGCCATGATTTTGCAATTTTTTAAGTGCGGGCTACAATACCCATATGTTATATTTTAGCACTTTTTGAAGTTGTATATAAAAATGTATAGTATTTTTTAACTTAAAACTACCCAATCAGAAAAATACAAACAGGAAAGCGGTGGTAAAGCACTTTAACCCTCGAAGTGGCACATATTTTGAGCCCTTAGTTCTGGCACATTTACATGAATTTGTATGGAAATAAGGGCTGTTTGCCGTTAAATTTTTTACTAAGATAGGAAAATATTTGTTATATTTTGTGTTTCTATTTCTTTTTACTATGTTATTAGCTACCTGAGGAAGAAAAAATAGACCTGAAAAAATCTTTGGAATGAAAAGGGCAACAATTTTTTTGTTCTATATATATTTCTCTTTATTATGGGTAAAGTAATAAATGTTTATGACAAAATAGAAAATTATTATGAAGAATACATTGATTTTTTTATTCAGAATTTTGCGGAAGGCAACAAAAAAATAAATAATCTACTTTTGAATGTTGCTGACAAACAGGATTGTTGCATTTGTAGCAAGAAAAGCGTGTCTTACGGCGTATTTTGTCACCTTGCTGCAGGCAAATTCTGCAATCTTTTTTGGCAGCTAATGTGTCTGGACCACTGCGTGAAGCCACATTAAGGTTTGCTATATTGAGAGGCCTCCCAAAGAACGCTTCAAATGCTATACGAGTTGTTGGTTGAGCCACAATGTGCGGATTATTGATGCGATTTTCAACGTTGGCCAGTACCAATTACTTTGCAAGTTTATATAAAAATATGCGTCTTCTTTCTTTTCTTGTATTTTCATCATTTAGCTTACATATAATGTAACTTGCCAATGCCATCACATCAATCATGTTGCAGAAAAACGCGTATGTCCAGCGTCTGGTTGACCGTTTTGTTGTGTAATGAGTTAGCATTTGATCCATCGTATCGACTCCGGCTTTAGTTGAATTATAAAATAAAATTGCTTCCGGTTTCATGGCTACGCCTTCAACATGTTTCGTGTAATGCACGGTTGAAATTAAATTGACTGCCTTATTTTTTTTGGGCACGTAGCTGCAAAGTGCAACAAGATTTTCATGAAAACCAAACACACTTGAAAGAATTGGTCGTCTGGTGCTCTTCATAACTTCCTTAGGAAGACATCTTTTGTTTGCTCGAATGGTGCCAACAAATGCCAGTCCCATAGCAGCAAGTCGTTTAGCGCCGTTCAATGAGGTGAAAAAATTATCAGAAATAATTGTTCTGCCGCTGTTTGCGTAACAATTTGCGAAATACATTAGAACGTTTTCACCTTGATTTATCTCCCGATTGTCTCCTTCCTTTCCAGTGTATAGTTTTCCTTTCAATGGAAATTTAGTCTTAGCATCGCATGCCCACCAAACTTTGATCCCATACCTTGCAGGTTTTGATGGGATATATTGGGTGAACTTTGTGCGCCCACGATACGGAAACAAATGCTCATCGATGGTGATATTTTCATAAGGTTCATAATAATTTTGCAGATTTTCATTGAGAAAATTCCAAAGGTCCCGGATAGGAGCTGCTTTGTCTGTTTACTGTCGGAATGCCCGCGTACGACTATTATCGAAACGAATATATCTGGACAGAGTAATGAATCGTTTGTGCGACATAGCCGCACGGAATATGGGCAGCGAATCAGAACGCCACAATATACTGGAGTCTTGCATATTATTATGGCTGAGACCAGAAGCCAACAAAATCCCAATGAATGCATCTAGCTCAGAGCTTGTCAAATCAATCCATTTTCTTTGGGTAGACTCTGGATGTTCTTCATTCCATTCGCCCATGCCGATTTGTTTCACTAATGATGACGAACGTAATATTGGTTAAGAAAAATAGCTTGAATACCTCAACTGGATTGGTGAGCCTTGTTTTTGTTCCAGATTGAAAACGCATGATATTATGCTGGTGCAAACGAGATGCAGGGGGTTCAGTTTCTTTCCATTTAGTACCGTCTTTACCATAAAAACAGCCTGAGTCGACTTCATTTGCTGCTTCAGCATCATTTCCACTTTCTTCTTCTTCATCTACGTCTTCATCACTATTATAAAGTTCGTTAGGTTCAATTTCCAAATCATTTTCTATGTCTGATGCATCATCTTCTGGCACATAATCAGCAGTGTCGTCACCATCGTTTTCAAAAACATCATCATTTTCATCAGATTCTACCTGACTTTGAAAATCACGCACTAATGCCTCTGACAATTGGGGTTGCAAATTCGCGCTACGCAAGCGTGTATTATAAATAAATTCCAGTTCATCAGCCATAATATACTAACAACGCAACAAATCTACCTGCGTAAAATTATTCACAAGTTCAAAATTACCGCACAAAAACTAGATTACTTCTTCACTGTTCAACGTTCAATGAATAACTAACTCACAAACAAAATCAGAAGAAAGAAAGAAACATAAAAGAATAAAGTAAATACAAATTTCCAACTCGTGCCATGTGCTTTGCCTATGCGTTCATACAAAATGCATAGGGGTCTGGCCAGACACCATGTACCAAAAGTAAGGTGAAGATTTTTTATTTGGCTTTTTTGTCCTGTTCCAAGGACTTTTTTTCAATTATTAATTTATACATCGAAAGCCAACAATATTTTGGGAGATTACCTGAAATTACAGCCATGTACCTAAAATAGAAGTATGCTAAATTGAAGCATGAAAATGAAATATGTCTGGCCAGAACCATGTGCCACTTAGAGGGTTAACAGGTGGAACAAGTAGGGGAGAGTCGTGTACCTTCGTACTTTTGAAAATTCTGTGCCAATATCTCGAAGATTAAGATAGAGGCGGAAAATCTTTAAATGCAGAAATATTAGTGTTGGTGTTGTTATAGATTGCAAATAATAAAAACTTTAATAATTCTTATGCATTTTAAGAAATTACAATTCTTTTAGAAAAGCGAAAAAGTTTAAAAATTGCAAATTGGCGTGTACCTCGGAACTCGTAAAAAATTAAGGGAATTTCTTAAAAAAACTATTACACCATAATGAAATTTGTTGCATTATTTACAATAGAGTTGATATCTACTTGAAATGAGACAATGCAATTTAATATTTGCATAAAAATATAATTTTTAAAAAATGCCGAAAATCTTAAATCAAAGGTTATTTTGTAGCGAATTAAATTCAAAAAGTACAATTAGGCTATGGAGCTTCAATTAATCATGTACTGGAATTTGTTGAATATACAGAAGAGGAAATATTCCAAAAGTTCCAAGGTACACGCATTTTAATTTTTGCGAAAAATATTATTTTTTTCTTATTTGTACAATATAGTAAAGAAATTTACTGGTTACTGCATTTAGAAAACGACAAACTTTATATTGATTTAAGCGCATATCTTGAAATATCTTGATTATTTATAAAAAATTAGTTTAAATTTTTTTCAAAAATTTACTTTTGTCGATCCAAGGTACACGCACCCAATTTTAGGGTCTCCAATAGACTTATCAGAAACTCTGAGTAGTTTAAAATGATCATTGGGCAAAATAAAAAACTTCATAGAAGAAGACTTTACAGTAAAACATTAACAAATAAGAGAAAAATGCAAAGTTCCAAGGTACACGCGATCCAAGGTACACGACTTTCCCCTACTGGCAAAAAGTGCTTTCCCATTCCAAAAATGATAACATCATTAGACAAAAGGCCCGGCTGTTCAAAAAGCGTCGGAAAAGCACTGGAGGAACAAAATTTTTGATTGTTGGCAAAACGCTGGAAAAACCAAAAAATAGGTGGTCTGGAAATATATTTTCCAAAATAAAACAGACGATTATTCTACCAACTGAGCTAACGAGACAACACTTGGTGACTAAACACATAAATGAGTGATAACAGCTGGACAACTACTGGCAAACAGTTTTTTGGAACCAATATGCCAGCGTTGGGAGTGCAAAAAAAAGTTGGTCTGAAAGGAGCTTTCCCACAAACAAAAAAATAGATTTTATAAAACCAAAAAAATTTTAAATTAAAAAAAATCAAAAAAAAAATGTTTGCCTGCAACCGGATTTGAACTCGGAACCTCCTGACTGCAAACCTTTTTTAACGAAGCGTCATTTTTAAAAATTCATTGCTCCACCAGTGAATTGCTTTTTGTACAGCTGCAATTTCGGAATAGGTAGCACTGGATAACCACTGGTTGTACACGTTGGCATAGCACTCTAAGCCAATTCTTTGCCAGTGGTTTTTTTATGAACCCCGAAATTTTTGTAAAACAAATACTGGCCAAACACTTTTTGCAAACGCTGGCAAAGTGTACCAAATGAGTGTTCACCCAGTCATTTATTTTGAACACCGTGGTTACCCAGTGGTATGCCAGTGCTTGATTTTTTGTACCATGGTGATTTCTGACTGGGTAAAAGTAAAAATTATAATTTTTTAAAGAAATGATTAAAAGGGGATTTTCTGGTGGTAAAATAAACCTAGGATGAATTTTTGCAATATAAGGGGATTAGCAAAAACCACTTGGCAATACTGATATTTATGTTACATTGATAAAAATGCATTTCATAAATATCTAAGAAAAAGTAATGTGAAAAGGAACAGTGAAAAATTCAACAAACGAACTTGTAAATATTAAATGTCACACCAAAGTGTTTTATATGCTGGAATAAATTTAAATTGATATTATTTGCAGATGTTGTATCGTGTTGACAATTACATAAATATATATCATGGCAACAGCTTTTAGCTATTAAATGCATTTGCGAACGAAACTTTTAATAAAATGTGGTTGAATTCAATGTATAAAATAATTTATATAAAATAGAGGGCTATAACATAATACAGTGTATTTATTAAATTTGATAAAACATCAATTAGAAGAAATAAATATTAGGTTTAATTAAAAATCCTTTAATCTCGATAACTAGAAGAAAGTTCTTAACTACAATCAGCGTTGCCGTTTTGGTTTTTTTAACCAAAATTGGTAATTTTTTTTTAATGTGGAGATGTGAACTTTTTTTTTCATTTTGGTAATTTTTTGGCAATTAAGTACCCGAGTAAAAAAAGGTTTTGATATCATATATTATTTCATGTAATTGCATATAGTAACTTATAGTACATATGGCCACATATGCTTTTAAATTCAAGCATATATACCAAGGTTGGCAACCGATACCGTTATAATACCGTTATCCGTTTCAAAACCCTTTCAAATTGACAACCGATACCGATACCAATACCGAAATTCTTCATTTCAAAAAATACCGGTATTCAAAAACCTTTTCCCTTAATACCGGTGTCGCACCGGTATGGAATCGGTTTTTAAAAAATTGTTTTTTCACGTTTTTAGCAAAAATACTAATTTTTTTAATATAAAATTTCCAAAATTGTTAAACAATTAAACTTTTTTATTCGTTGTTAATAGAAAATGGTGTTAGTGCGGTTATCAGCCTTTAATTTGCATTGGCAACATTGTTTTTAATTTATTTAACTTCATAAATATTCTCTAACTTGTGACAAATTTATATATATATTTATGTCTTATGGTTCCATTAGGATAAAAGGAGCACAAATTTACAAATTTGTAAATAAAATTTAATATATAAACTGGTTTCATAAACCTTTAATTGAATTTACAGTTTCTTTAGAGAAATCAACTTGTGTTCCTAATAGATTTAAAAAAATGTTTGTGTTTAAAAAATAAAACACTTAGAAATTTTTAATAACTTATTGTTTTTTGTTCATATTTGGCCTTTTTTTTAATCACTGGATTTATTTTTGGATTTATTTTATTTTGTGAAAAAATCCACATGTTGTTTTTTAATTTTTAAAATTTTATATTTTTATCCAAATCTAACACTTATTCCCTAATATAATGTGAAAGAAAAAATTTAAATTTTGCGAAAATGAAATTTCTGGAAGAAAATTAAGCTAAATCCTAAACGGATTTATTTATTTTTTAAATCCATTTTGGATTTAGCTTATTTTAATTCCTGTGTTCACATTTTTAAAAAATTTAATGATTTTCTTGCACAATTTATTGGCGAATAAGTATTAGATTTTAATAAAAATTATAAATTTTGAAAATTAAAAACCAAAATATGGATTTTTTAACAAAATAAAATAAATCCAAAAATAAAATAAAATTGAGTTTTTTAAAATTTTAAATTTTTTCAATAATACCGGTATGTACCGGTATTAATGTTTCGGTATCGGTTATACCGATACCGATATGATTAAAATACCGTTACCGATACCGATACCGAAACAAATAAAAAATCGACACCAATACCGATACCTATACCGTTATTCGTTTCGGTTGCCAACCTTGATATATACTTTTATATAGTCATATATTAGATATTTTTTCCTCAAAGGTTTTAATATGCAGAAACATGTGATTTTATATTATTATATACTGGCCTACAAATATATGTATGTGCTATATATAAGTACATAAAGTAACATATAAAAGATATAATTACATATACGTTTATATATAATTTAGTATGACACTATATATACCCAAGTAAAAAAAAATGATATGGAGCCATATTAAGTTATATTTAATTATATATAATCTTTTATGTAATTAGATATAATTATATCCGAAAAATGAGAACATCTTATTGTATCTTATTGTATCAAATTGTATACAATTGTATACAATTTGGTACAATTTGATACAATTTTATGCTATTCGATACAATTGTATCCGAATTTTGTCCTCATCCAATTACATCAAATTATACCTTTTTATATAAAATTATATAAAATGTTATAAAAGTGGACATAGTTTTATACAATTATATCTAAAAATTGACCTTATACTTTAGATCATATTATATATGACCACATCTAACAATATACAAAAATTATTTTTTTAAATAAAAAAGATATGCAATATCTGGAGATCAGACCTGGGAGATTTCAATTACAATTGCAAATAAATGTAATTGAAATTAAAAAAAACTCAATTACAATTCATGTAACTGTAATTGAACATTTTCAATTACATGTAATTGTAATTGAAAGTGATTTCAATTACAAATTTCAATTACATTTAGAATTAAAGTGTTTTTTGTTAAAATTTTGTAGAAAAAACTGACTGGGATAGGTTGGATAGGCGTGATAAGTATAAAAAGAATACGTCATGTTGGGCTGACCCCTCACTTGTGCTTTTTCTCATTATTTCTTTTCCGAAAAAATGTAATTGTAATTTGCGTTTTTTCAATAACAATTATATGTAATTTATAATTGAAAATTTTCAATTACAAATTACTTGTAATTATTTTTTTTAATTACAATTACATGTAATTGTGTAATTGCATGTGTAATTAATTTCCAAATATAATGATTAACCCAAAGGTCTGCTGGAGATCCTATAATTTCGATAAATCTTCCATTACTTTTATCCAGATTTATCATGACAGTGCATTAAACATAGGGTTTGGGATTTCCCGGACTTTTTTATTTCCCGGGAAACGGGAATAAAAAAATTTGATTCCCGGGAATCCCGGGAAATATTTTTGAACAAAATTGTTAATGAAAACCACCTATAGAAATAATTTTTGTTTTAAAAAAACACTATTTCAGTACAAATTCAGTCTGTGAGAATCCACAATGTTATTTTCCAAAGACAAATAAAACTCTTCTAGTATTATTTCTACAATTCTTCTTGTTTCATCAGCATTACATCTTCCTGATATGTAAACCAACCCCAGAATATAAAATAACTTATTTCCGTTTATACATATGTTCTTATATCTCTTTTGTGATATTCTTATCCATTCATCTAAGATTATAGTAAATTTCCTATTGTTAGAAATATTGCTCGATAATACTTTTATCATGATATCTTTTACATGATTGTAGTAATTTAATATAATGTTCTTTACATCGGTTTCATTTTTTTGCAATGCCAGGTTTTTATTATAAAAACTTTCTCGAATAAACGAATATCTAGTTATGGTGCGGATTGACATTCCTTGGAATGCGGCTAATTTGGATACCATTTCAGGAAATGTTTGCCCTACTATAAAACGTTCAATGCCTATTAAGCTTACACTTTTTTCTTTGGGTACTTTGCTAATTTTAGCTGGAACGTTATTCTTGTTGTTGTTTTCTTCAAGTGAACCAAATTTAGATGTCGGATAACCAGATTTAGATACCTCCGTTAACCATTAGTCTTTTAGGGCAAATATTGCACTGCGCTGCATTGTCGTTTTTTGTGAAGTATTTCCATACTTCTGACATTTTATTCTTTAATATAAAAGAATATATTAGTTTGAAAGCAGGTGTATTAAAATAAAGTAAACTTACTTGAAAATATCACATTTATTAATGAAAACTTTACTTATAAAATTATTGGCCCTTAATATTTATAAAGGAGTATTTTAAATTTAAAGTCGACTTTATTTTTAATCATACGGTTTTGTTCATTTTGTGTACGTATGTTCAAAATGTTTATATTTTCAAACATTTTGATTGGTTGAAAATAAATTAACCAATCAGAATGCTCCAAAAATAAACCAAGTCTTAGGTATACTGCCACCAAATATTTTAACTAAAGTCTACTTTAACTAAAATATACATTTGAAAAATTTAGATAGTAAGGGCGATTATTTGTAAGAAACAAAAATTTTTTTTCATATTTCTTTTAAACATTTTACCAAGTTTTTAGGTTTTGTACTCAAATTTTGAATAAGTTATGCGAAAAATCTTTATTAGTTAAAATGCTCCTAATTACTTGGCAACGATTTTTTTTGTGTCAAATAAATTGATTCCCTTTTAAAAGATTTTAACAATGACATTTTTGTTTTGGTATTTAAAATGCTTTTTATGACTAAAATTAAAAAATACAAACAAAAACAATTCAAAAAATTTAATATTTTTAAAATTTCCCGTTTTCCCGGGAAAAATATATTATTTTCCCGGGAATTTCCGGCAAACTTTTCCCGGGATTTCCCGGGAAATCCCGCCCGGGAATTCCCGAACCCCAAACCCTAATTAAACATTAACAAAATTTTCTTTATTTTTAGTAATTTTAAAATAAAGTTAACAGGACTGAAATTTTAAAGTTAATAGGATTATGTTATACAACCAAGATATAAGAAAAATAATAAAAAAGTAGTAAAATATTACAAAATAGTAAAAATTACTAAAAATATATGATGCAAAAAATAAACTCACACACGAATCATGCACGGGTTATATATTCTTATTCCCGCTCACGCACGAATCACTTGAGTATAGTAATTATTACTCACGATCACGTGTGAATAACGTGACTCACATTTCTAGTCACGCGCCAATCCCTAGTAATTACTAAATTTAAAACTAGTTCAAAATCATTGTTAACATAGAACAACATATAATCTAATACGGTTTTATATAAAATCACTTTGAAATAATTGCTTATGTGGGATGATATATAATTACAGATGATGTTATAAAGAACGTTATATTGTTATATATTAAAGAAATCATGAAGAATCCATGTAGATATGGAACCATATTAAGTTATATATGGGTTCTTATTAGTCCATATATAATCATATCTAACACAAATTATGGAATATTTTTTATATGGCTCCACATATAGTATTATATTATTATGTATAGTGTCATACTAAATTATATATAAACGTATACGTAATTATATCTGTAATATGTTACTTTATGTACTTATATATAGCACATGCAATTATATGTAGGCCAGTAATAATATAAAATCACATATGTCTCCATATTAAAACCTTTGAGGAAAAAATATCTAACATATGACAATATAAAAGTATATCTGCTTGAATTTAAAAGCATATGTGGCCATATGTAACTATAACTTACTATATGCAATTACATAAAATAATATATGGTTATATCAAAACTTTTTTACTCGGGTAATAAAATAAAACTATGTGGATCCATATAAGAAATATTTTATAATTTGTGTTAGTTATGATTATATATTGACGAATATGAACCCATATATAACTAATAACGTTCTATATAAAATCATCTATAATTATATATCATCCCACATAGGCAATTTTTTCAAAGTGATTTTATATAAAAATATATAAGGTCCATATAAAACCGTATTGTATTATATTTGGTTCCATGTTATCAATGATGTTGAACTAGTTTTAGATTTAGTAATTACTACACTCAAAAAAAAACCAGTAAAGTCAGCAAAAAATGTTGCTGTGTCAGCAAATTTTTAGTCAGGAGCGTGCTTGCAAAAAAGTTGGTAATTTCAGCAAAAGGTTTGCTGAAAATCAGCGAGCTGATTTTTACCAAAAAAATAGTTATCTTCAGCAAAAGTTTTACTAACGAAAGCAAATGAAAAAAATCCTTGCTAAAATCACTAAACTTTTTGCTGAATATTAGTAGACTTAAAAAATCTCAAAAAACTTGTAGCGAAATTTTACTTTAGTTAATTTATTTGCTGAAAATTTAAATATAGAAATTGTGTAGCGTTGTTTTTCTTTTTAATCATTTCCGTTGTGTGTACTACTTCCAGACAAGCTGCGACATCTACATTTGTTTATCTGGTTGTCGTCCACGCTATAATTGCGATTATCAGCACAATTTTTCTAGCAAAATAAATCAGTAAAACATTAGTTCAAAATTAGTTTAATGCTAAAAAAAATATAACTAAAACTTTTGCTGAAAACGGAATTTCAGCAAAAAAAATTGCTGAAAGCTAGTAAACTTGATATACAAGACGTTTTACTAATTTTTCTACTAACTTATTTTTTTGAGTGTAGGGATTGACGCGTGACACGAAATGTTCGTGAGTCAAGTTATTCACACGTGATCGTGAGTAATAATTACTATACTTAAAAGATTCGTGCGTGAGCGTGAGTAAGAATAACCCGTGCATGATTCGTGTGTGAGTTTATTTTTTGCATCATATGTTTTTAGTCATTTTTACTGTTTTGCATGAGAATTTTCTGATTGTAAGTTTTTAATATACTCATGTGTGCTGAGTAAAAAACGAAATGCTCGTGCGTGAGTAATTTGTTTTTGTTTAGGAGCATGAGTCAAAAATGGCTTACGCACACATAACATTAACAACACTGAAGCTTTAATACGAAATTCTCTATACTATAACGTACACTTGACTGATTTCTTATATCTTGGTTGTATATCATAATCCCATTAACTTTAAAATTTCAGTGTTGTTAATTTTATTTTAAAATTACTAAATTAAAAGAAACATTTTTTCATGTTTATTGCACTGTCATAATAAATCTGGATAAAAGTAATGGAAGATTTATCGAAATTATAAGATCTCCAGCAGGCCTGGGGTTAATCATTACATTTTGTAATTAATTACACTGTGAGACAAATGGTAGGGGTCAGTGATCGGGAAGGGTTCAAACTACCGGGGAAAGTTATATCGGTAAAAAAGAAGTTATACGTGTCCCGGCGTTTCACTGGGTCACCCCTAGGAATCGAGATATATCGATTTGACCTTTGGTGGTTTTTTTTGACATAACTCGAGAACCACTAGTTCGATTTTGCTCAAACAATTTTAAAAAAATTAAAAATTACAATTCCTTTTTAATCTGTTCATATAACGTTTATATATACTCAACAGTTTTGCCGGTAAAAATAAATGTATGAAGAAAAAAATATTTTTTGCCTAAAATATTAAAAAAAGTAATAAACAAAAGGTTATTGATTTTTATGGTAGCGGTAACAAACATTTATTTTTACCGGCAAAGCTGTTGAGTATATAGAAAAACGTTATATGAACAGATTAAAGGAATTATAATTTTTAATTTTTTTAAAATTGTTTGAGGAAAATCGGACTAGTGGTTCTCGAGTTATGTCAAAAAAAATATATATCTCGATTCCTAGGGGTGACCCAGCGAAACGCCGGGACACGTATAACTTGTTTTTGACCGATATAACATTTCCCGTTGGTTTCATCCCATCCCGATTTTGACTGTCGCATAGTGTTACACATGCAATTACCCAATTGCATGTAATTGGAATTGAAAAAACTCATCTACAATTACATATTATTTGTAATTGCAATTCAAAAAAGAACAATTACAATTACAAGTAATTGAAATTTTTTTTATTTAAAAAAATAATTTTTGTATATTGTTAGATGTGGTCATATATAATATGATAAAAAGTATAAGGTTAATATTTAGATATAATTGTATCAAACTATGTCCACTTTTATAACATTTTATATAATTTTATACAAAAAGATATAATACGATGTAATTGGATGAGGATAAAACTCGGATACAATTGTATCGAATTGTATACAATTGTATACAATTTGGTACAATTTGATACCAAAATTGGCAGGTAGATCAAATTCTGTATTTGAAACTTGTTATAATAAGAGATATCGAAAAACGGATTTCCTATTCATAGAGAGAATATCGACATAACATAAAATCCATTCCAAACTCAAGTTTTTTAAAAATGGTAGGTCAAGCCAATAATAAACCAACGATATATACAAAAGATTTGGAGTAGTTATAACTACCCTGTGGGAAAACAGTGGTCAGTTGTAGTGAGGGTACCTGTCCCGTGACAGGTGCAAACAGGACCGGTCTGAAGAAACCTGCCCTGTGACCCGTCTCGTGACAGGTGAAAACAGGACCGGTCTGCATGGACCTGTTTCATGACTAGTGAAAACGGGACCGGTCTGAAAGTACCTACCCGGTGACCTGTCCCGTAACCGGTGAAAACGCAACTGGTCTTAAAGTACCGGTCCTGTGACTGATGAAAAGAGTACCGGCCTGAAAGTACCTGTCTCGAGACTGAAACTGGGACTGAACCAGTGGTACAGATATTAGAGTTGTTAATTATTCGGATTTTTATTTTGATCGATTAACCCTTACATGCCTGAATTGTAATGGCAGGATATTTTCCGACCAAACTTCGTGGAAATATAGATCTATGCCAAAGAAATATTTTTATTATTTTTATAGCTTTGCTATCGGAGATATTGGGAATTAAAGTTCGAACGTTAACATGCTGCCGGACCCGAGCGGGTTAAGATTTTTTTTAATTTTATTTTGATATTATTTCCATACTTAAACTCTACAAAATTTGTAGAGTTTTTGAATTTTATTCAAAAATTTTATTTTGCTTTAAACTTTAATGTGAGAAAATTTGAAAAGTAGCTCGCAAATGAACACTATCAAAGAATGTGATATAAAAATATTTTATTTTATCTGAATATATTAAACTTAAAATTTTAAGGAAGAGATTCCTTTAAAGAAAAGAAATCAGTTTCTTTGTAAGTATGTAGATCGTGTAAAAAAGCTTTCATCAAACGAAAACTAATTTCGATTAATGTGCTTTTACGCATTTTTACATATAATATTTTCCTACATGCGTTATTCCGCATTTACCCGAATTTTCGGATAAATCATTCCCCGCTTAAAAGCGCATAAATCTCTAAATTTTTGAAGGCGCATTCAAGCGGGGACTACTGTACATTAGATATTATTTTTTTAACGAATTTTTTGTATGGTAGTTGATGTTATTACATATCCTCAAATCTGACTCCATATATAACTACATAAGCATTTAAAACTAATCAAAATATATGTTGTGACCGATATGATTATATATGGTTCGATTCTAAGTTATATAACACTGTATGTATCGTCATACTGAAAATACATTCTTGTACTTTCATATAACTTTTTATATAATTTCATACAAATTAGTATATACCCAGCAAAATATTGGTAATGACACCTCATTACTATCTACATTACTAAAAATGATATATCATTAACGTTTGCATTATTTTATAATACGAAATAATGACTTCCTAATAACGGCCTATTTTATTCAATGTTTCTAAATATAAAATAATGACTTACTCGTAATAGTTTAAATAAGTACTTTTTACGCAGTTAAATTTTACACATTTTTATTTATTCCCTGCAAAATATTGGTAATGACACCTCATTACTATCTGCATTACCAAAAATGATATATCATTACCTTTTGCATTATTTTATAATATAAAATAATGACTTCCTAATAACGGCCTATTGTAGTCATTGTTTCTAAATATAAAATGATGACTTACTCGTATTAGTTTAAATAAGTACTTTTTACACATTTAAATTTTATACATTTTTATTTATTATATGTAAATATGTTTTATGTTTAAATTTTTATGACGAGTCCTAAAATTACACACTAGAGAAAACTTGAATTTTTCTGAATGTATTTCCTTAAGCTGATAGTATTTGCTTAACTCCTTATTTTTAAGAATCAAGTAAGCAATCGGATAACCACTTATAATTCAACTTTTTGTAAGCATGTGTGTAACCACTTATTATTCAAAATCGCATAACTACTTATTTCTCATTTTTTCGTAAGCGAGCGGGTAAGCGTGACTACTTATAAAAACGACCACGCCAAACAAAAATAATGAGTTTAGACGCCAAAAAATAAGTTGTACGGAGCTATAAATTCCTATTATATAACCACTTATTTGGTAATGAAAGATTTTGCTGGGTAGTTCAGTCCTGTCACAGGTTCTTTTGTGTCAGTCCTATGACAGGTTCTTTTGCGTCAGTTCTGTGACATTTTCTTCTGCACCAGTCCTGTGTCCTGTGACACGTCACAAGGGGCAATTGACCCCCTCCTAGGACAAGCCCATGTTAAAGTTGCCGGTCCTTTTCATATAAAAGAACCGGTCACAGACCGGTCCTCATCCCCAAGGACCGGTCACGTGACGTGTCCTGTGTCCGGTTCCTTTTCCCAGAGTGTATTTACTTTCGTATCACCTTTATACCCTACGGGGAACGGGACCGATCCCAGATGACACGCAGGATAGGTCCCAAGGGGTCGGAGACCGGTCGTTGATCGGTCTTTTTGTTTGAAAGAGACACGTCACTTTAACATGGCGTTGTCATTGGAAATGACCAATTGCCACAGTTTAGACACCTTGTGACACATAAGGTGGTGTGTCTAAAAATAGCTTTTCAAATAAACTAATAAAAAATTAAGAATTAAAAATAATCTACTTGGCGTCGAAGTAGGGCTCGATAACACAACCTTCTGCTTTTAAGGCAAATGCTCTACCGTCTGTGCTAATGTTGCTTGTGTATGATAATGGCTGATGGTAAAGTTATATATTTTTCGTTTCTGTTCAAAAGAAAAAGAAAAAACAAACACTACAAGCAAATAAAAAGAAAACAAAATTAACACACACACAAATATAGTGGAAGTGCCTTGAATATGCCCCGGATTGACCGGTCATGGGATAGGTCCCTTAATGGCAGTTTACTCGTTTTTTGCGTTGGCCATAATTAAATTAAAAAATCAATTAAAAATTAGAAAATCACCTCAAAAACTCTGATAATATAAATAGAAATTTTAAAAATTCCCCTTAAGTTAAAAAGAAAAGTTAAATGAAATACCAATTGTTAAAATTAAAACAGCTTTAACATTAAAAACTCGTTGAAAATACAAAACCCAGCTAAAAATCGACATATATGGATCCATACAGGTTAAACATACATTTAACCGTGCATGCTCATAAACATGCATTCATGACCATACATGGATACATAAATCTCCATACATGAATCATATATGACCATACGTGTGCATTAACGAAATTTGAGGTAATATCTACAACACGCATGAGCATGCATGATCATACATGTAGATATTACCTCAAATTTCGTTAATGTTTGAACATGTAATTAAAAGGGGCTCTTTATCCTTTTTTTTCCTCCCCGTAAAAAAACCCAAACCCATGGCTCAGTGACTTTGACCCATTTAGAGTGCCCCAATCGAGTCCAAATGTATGACCGACCCCCCACTAACTTTGGAGGGCCGATCCACCCATGCCAGTGGCACACCCCCTGGAACTCCCCTGGGGGGTTCCCCATACAAACATTTTAAAAAATAACCATTTTTGGCACTTTATTTTATTATTTTTTATTTATTTTATTTATTTTTATTATTTTATTTATTTTTTCTCTTTAGAAATTTATTTAGTCAGAACATATGTAAATGAAAAAATTAATTTAACTTAGTAATAGAAAAGAAAATAAAAAAAATTACTGTTTGAAGTCTTTTTTGCTTTCAAGTCTGGGCAATTTCGCACGGCTCTCTAATGTCGTCACCATAACAGCCTCTACATTTTCCGGTATAACTCGTTTGGAAACGCTAGCTAGCAATTGAACGTGTCGTTCTGTTGCAGGTCGTAAAATAGGTTGTGTGGGTTTTTTAAGCCACCACAAGACACAGCTGCATGTCGTAAACTTACTTAAGCTAAATCGGTTACAGGTAGAATTGAGCATAAAATTATCATAAAGGATTTTCCAGAAGTAATAAAAGGCGCACTTGCTTAACAGAATTTGTGGTCAGATTAACGTTTAATTTACATGTAAGTACTTTATGGGCAGTTTTGACAACAAAATCGGTTACAGGTAGAATTGAGCATAAAATTATCATAAAGGATTTTCCAGAAGTAATAAAAGGCGTACTTGCTTAACAGAATTTGTGGTCAGATTAACGTTTAATTTACATGTAAGTACTTTATGGGCAGTTTTGACAACAAAATCGGTTACAGGTAGAATTGAAATTACCATTTCATTCTTATTACCTCGTCTCCTAGACCATATATAACGCAACAGTTTTTGTGAATGCATTAAGTCGTTGTGAAGAACTCGAAGTGTGAAGTGCTAATTTGAGATAAAAAATATTTAAAAAAAAATCATTCCAAATCAAGAAGTTTACAATGAATCCACCATCCTCTACACCGCAAGATGAAGCAATAACAACATCAACAACTATCGAAAACCCAATGAGTCATATACCCAGGCATGATGTTACTGTTTTTGGTGTGTCTACTGATTTGATTGATCTTAATTTACCAACCCATCTGGATATCTTGAGATATTATTTTTACTTGAGCGAACAAAAAAAGTTGTCCTATAAAGCATTCACTATTCAAGTACAAGATAAGTTGATTGGAATTTGGGAAAAACTTGGTATGGAAATAATGCTGAAAAAAAGTGTATGTAATAAATTGAATAGATTGCTTCACAAATATCAAGAGCAAATCAAGAGAAGAAACAAACCCCAACAATTTACAGAGTATGTAAAATCTCTGGAAACAATTTTTTTCATTGGAACATGTAAATGCGTTTTGAAGGCAGCTCCATGTGCATGCGGTTTGGTTCCCGAACGCCTCAAAGAGTTTATGCACGATCAACATAATCAGAGAAGTCTAACAATGGATGGATTTGCGATGGAAATTGAAGAGCAAGGAGCAACGTCTATGTCATCAATGCCAACATACCACGATCCCGATGATTCAACATACGCACCGCCACCGGTTCAAGAAGATTTGGATATAAGCACAAGTTCACAATACACACAGAGATACGATTGTTTTAACTTTGCCTTGGTATGTGACAGATTTGGCGTGCCTGATAGAGTAGCATCAGCAATGGGAACAGCTCTTTTCCAAGATTTTAAAATGAAAGATATCCATGGCAAACCTCTCATCATGGATAAATCGAAAGTTCGCCGAGAAAAAGAGAAATGCAGACAAGAAGTGCTTCGCAAACGGTTAGATGATACCAATTTGTTAGCATTTTCATTCGATGGCAGAAAAGATGATACTTTAACGAGAGATACAATTGATGAGAAGTATCATACTATAATGGTAAAAGAACCTCATCTTGTTATTTTGAGAGAACCGAATTCTGAATTGATTGGTTACGTAAGACTGGAACATGAAACCGCTGAATACAAAACAACCAAATTAAATGATTTTTTCAACGATAAAAATATATCACTGGATGCATTAATTGGCATATGCACTGACGGTGAGCCAACAAACACTGGCCCAAACGGTGGAATTATACGACGATTCGAATTGCTGTTAAAAAGATTATTGCATTGGTTCGTTTGCCTTCTACACTTCAACGAACTTCCGTTTCGGCATTTGTTTGAAGCTTTGGATAAATCAACCAGCACTGGACCAAGATCGGCAACCGGAAAATTGAGCCGTCAAATCGAAACTTGTGAAACTCTTCCGGTAAGTTATTGCTATCACTCATTTATTATAATTGTCAACCGTTTTTAATTGTTTTATTTTTATATATTTTCAGGTGGTGGACGGCTTTCAGAAAATTGAGTTGAAAAATATGCCCCCTGCTCCAGAAAAAATTGAATTTTCCACCGATTCCAAGTACTTATACGACATGGCCCATGCAATTTCTAGCGGCGTGGTTTCAGTGGATCTGGCAAACATCAAACCAGGGAAAATTGTACATTCTCTGTGGCTCACCAAGGCCGCTAGACTATTACGATTATATGTGACAACGGAAAATCCAGATGCAAATTTAAGAATACTGGTTGAATTTATAATTACATGTTATGTGCCAATGTACTTCAATATCAAGTACTACAGCTCTGTCGTGTACGGTAGTAGATTATTTTTCAAATTCATTAGTTGGTCAAGATTTCTAGAACCTCGTTTACGCAAAATTGTCAATAAAGTAATTACAGATAATTCATATTATGCGCATTCGGAAAATATCTTGTTATCAATGTTGTATGATGATAGCAAAGAAAAGCGCGACTGTGCTATCAAGGTAATTCTACGCTATCGAACCGATGTTGACGACCCAACGGGACTTAGAGCTTATAAAAAACCAGATATAAACTTTTATTGCACAAGTTACACGGAAATGATCAATATGAATGACATAAATGACGTATTTGAACCACCATTCACGCGAAGCATTCCATACGATACTTTGAAAGAATATTTAAATCAAGATGATCCACCGTTTAATGATCCAAAAATTCCATCACACATACAAGAAACAGAACGACACGTTCAATTGCTAGCTAGCGTTTCCAAACGAGTTATACCGGAAAATGTAGAGGCTGTTATGGCGTCGACATTAGAGAGCCGTGCGAAATTGCCCAGACTTGAAAGCAAAAAAGACTTCAAACAGTAATTTTTTATTTTTTCTTTTCTATTACTAAGTTAAATTAATTTTTTCATTTACATATGTTCTGACTAAATAAATTTCTAAGGAGAAAAAATAAATAAAATAATAAAAATAAATAAAAAATAATAAAATAAAGTGCCAAAAATGGTTATTTTTTAAAATGTTTGTATGGGGAACCCCCCAGGGGAGTTCCAGGGGGTGTGCCACTGGCATGGGTGGATCGGCCTTCCAAAGTTAGTGGGGGTCGGTCATACATTTGGACTCGATTGGGGCACTCTAAATGGGTCAAAGTGTGATTTTTCAAAACTTGACCCTACGGGACAAAAGTCAACAGTTGGGGGGTAGTAGAATTCGTTTTAGAGGTATGGTTCCTTCGGCAAAGTTTCTTATTTTGATCCCTAGAATACTAGAATACGATTTTACCTGAGCCATGGGCGATTTTTTTGCCTCCCCACAAATCGACCCGGCCTAATGTATAAGCATGCCTTAGTGGATGTATGTCTATGTTTAAGGTAGTCACATGCGAAATTTCAAGTACCAAACTTCAGCAGTTTGAGACATTCAATTTCCATTCCATTTCCCTCCAGTTATCTAATGTTTCAATTTCACTTGGACCCCTTCCATTTCGTTTCGTTCCATTCCAAATTCCATTTCGCACACACTGTCTTGTGTTTCGATATTAGTCGTTCCTCTTTCCATTCCTTTTCAATTCCACTCGCTCGCCATTCCATGTTATCTCGCTCCCTATTGCATTTTGTTACATATTCCATTCCATTTCGTTCCCTCTTCCATTCCATTTCCATTGCCCACTGTTTTAATTCCACTCGTTCCCCGTTCATTTACATTTCATCCCACTTGTGTAGTGTTTCAATTCCACTCGTTCCCCATTTTGTTTCTTAATTTTTGCATTCCAAATACACTCGTTTTTAAAATTTTAGGTTTCTAGAGGCAGGCGTTACGGGGGACAATTTCCCATTTTTAACCCCCTTTTTACCACGTTCCTGTCCAAAGTCCCAAAAATAACTTGTCTATAAATTAGCCCACACTCCAAGGCACACACATAATTTTCAGGTTTTTAGCCAAAGGGGTCCGCGCAGGCCATCAAGGGGAAAAAATTATTTCCTTTTTGCCCTTCCCTGTAAGAATTTCCAAAAATGCGGTCTTAGCTGTCATTTACGCTGCAGCAGGAATCTACGTACCGAATTTTAGCTTCCTAGTTCCAGCAGTTTGGCCAGGCCGTCAAGGGGAGACTTTTTCGCTTTTTACCCCTCCCGGTAGGAATTTCCAAAAATTTCTTCTTAGTGGACGTCTACGTTGGAAGAACCTTCATACCGAAATTTAGCTCCCTAGTTCCAGCAGTTTGGCCACGCCATTATGGGGAAGACTTCCTTTTTTTGACCCTACCTGTAGAAATTTCCAAAAATTCCGTCTTAGCCGATGTCTACAATGGAGGAGGAACCTTCGTACAAAATTTCAACTTCCTACCTCCAGCGGTTTGGGCAGGACTTTAAACGGGCAGTTTTCCTTTTTTGAACCCCATTTTTGCAATGTTCCTGTCCAAAATTCCAAAAAGTACTTTCCCGATAAGTGAGCCCATATTCCAAGGAACACAAATTTTACATTTCTAGCCAGTGGGATTTTGGCAGCCCGTCAAAGAGAAGACTTTCACTATTTTTGCCGCTCCCTGCAGAAATTTCCGAAAATCCGGTACTAGAGGGCGTTTAAGCTGGAGGACGAATCCACACACCGAATTCCTGCTTCCTAGTTCCAGCAGTTTGTGCAGGCCGTCGAGAGGGACACTTTTTCTCTTTTTGTCCCTCCCGGTTGGAATTTTCAAAAATGCCGTATTAGCAGACATCTATGCACTGATAATAATCCATGCATAAAATTACGAAAAAATTTCAAAATAACAAAAAATTTCGTAAAATATACGAAAAATTGTCTATTTTACGAAAGTTTTTGTTATTTTGAAATTAATTTCGTATTTCTATAGGGATTTGCAAAAACGCAGTCTTAGTGGATGTCTTCGATAGAGGAGGAACCTTTTTACCAAATTTCAATTTCCTACCTCCAGCGGTTTGGTCAGGTCGTTAAAGGGGGCACTCTTCCAGTTTTAACCCCCATTTTTACAACGTTCCTGTCCTTTGTGGAAAAGGTCTTTTTTTTGCAAAAAGGAGGACGTTTTCGTGTTTTAGGCACTCACTCAATAATTCAAAAAAATTTATGCAACTTTTTGAAAAAAGTGCTATTTAAAAAAAGGAATTATTTTACAAAGCGATACTCTTTTTGTATAAGTTACTTTTTGGAAAAGGGTGTTTTTTTGGAAAAAGTACTTTGTTTTCTAAAGTTACTTTGTTTTGAAAAATAGCGTTTTAAGGGGTGGGGAGGTAGTCCATGTCGAAGTATAATAAGGCACTTTTTTTTATTGACAAAGGCTCGTTTTTAAAGTAGAAGGTACTTTTTGGGAAAAGATAGTTTTTTTTTGGAAAAGGCCGGACTTTTCCCTGTTGAAAATATCTCGTTCTAGTGGAGATCGTCTGCGGAGGATGAATCTATATTCTTTATTTATTTTTTTTCTTTTTTGGAAAAAGTACTTTGTTTCTGGAAAAGTACTTTTCTTTAGAAAATGTACTTCTTGAAAAAAATGCTATTTGTGAAAGAGAAACTTTTTGGAAAAAGGTAATTTTCTTTTTGTTTTTGAAAAAGTACTTTCGAAAAAAGAGTTTCGTTTTTGGAAAAAGGAATTTCCAGAAATTCTGTCTTTGTGGAGGTACTCGTGGAGGGAGGAAAAAGTACTTTTTTGAAATTCTTTTGAAAATGTTTTTTTGGAAAACCTACTTTTTTGAAAAAGGTACTTTTGTTTGAAAATGGTACTTACTTTGGAGAAAGGTAGTTTTTTTTTGGAAAAGGTGCTCTTTTTGAAAAAAGTACTTTTTTTGGAAAAAGGTACTTTCTTGGAAAAAGTTACTTTTTTCGAAAAAGGTACGTTTTTTGAAAAAAGGTTCTTTTTATAAAAAGGAAATATCTAAAATATGCATTTTTTAGAATTTGGGCTAAACAACTGATAGCACTGGTTAAAAAATTAATCTAGCGCAATTCTAGTCATATCTATTTCGGTATTCTTAATATCTGGTGTAATAGTGAGCTTATCTTATTAAATACTAAGATTAGGTGTATCCAATTACGTCGTATTATATCCTATTGTTCCCATGGCAATGAGCTAAAATCAACTTGTACATAAAAATTGGGAGGCAATAGATCCAGCAATATATTTGGATATTTAATAAGATCTAAGCTGATCCGAAAAATGTTAGATCGAATTAGATACCCAGTAGAAAAAGAAATGCTAAAGCAGTAGAAAAACAATACAATTGAAGATCTAGATGTAATCCTTTTTTAATAGAACCACCAGAGTAAAAAAAATTAAATCCCGAGTAAAAAAGAGTATATATAACATATATTTTTTAATATTAAAATATAAGATAATATAAAATATTGTGTGCGACTTTGGTTTTTTGGGCAAAAATAAAAGTTATTTTTGACATTTATTTTTTCGAGCAGAAATAAAATTTATTTTGGACTTTTAGTTTTTGTGCAAGATTAAATTTTTTTTTTTTGAATTCAATGCCAATTAAAAATTGCCATAAAACTCGCTTTTATAAGGATTTCTCCTATCTTTATGTATTTGATATACCCTATTAAAAAAAACTAATATGGAGCTTTATATGGTAATATATAACTTAATGTGATCCATATACCATTCATCCGAAAAATGGCCCGATATAATTGTGTCAGTTGGTTATCACTTTTTATCTAATTGTATCAGTTTAGATCTTAACTGATTAGATTATATAGTAATCAGATGAAATTTTATCTGATTTTTGACCTGATACAATTTTATCGGTTTATGTCGCATGGTATTAGTAATAAACCAGTGGGTTTACTTTAGAAATATTTTTAGTACATGAGGTGGCCTGTGACTAATAATAATATTTATTTAATTGATACCTGCGGTGGCAGGAGATGACGGTGGGCATAGTTGATTAAATACTTGTCATATATCTAAATTCAACCTATGTTGCTAACCCGCAGTAATAAACCAGTGGGTTTACTTTGGAAATATATATTAGTCCATGCGGTGGCCTGTGACTAACAACAACATTTATTTAGTTGATACCTGCGGTGGCTGGAGCAAATGCCGGTGGGCATAGTTGATTAAATATTTGTCATATCTCCAAATTCAACCTGTTTTGTTGATATCGGGAAGCGTGCCAGTGGCCATGTTTAGTCAATTGTATTCATAAAATTGTCGCGTCAATATGCCGGTGCATAAGTTGTTATTATTGTTATTATTTGTTCGTGTAATCTTCGTATAAATACTTAAGAGAAATTTTAAATAAAGTCATACGGTTTATAACGTTATATGTAAAAAATATATTGAACTTGTGTTTTCTTTTATAACCGCTGCGAAAAATAAATTTTTGTGACGAACCCTGGACACGTCTAAGCTTACCCCAGCCTAGCGTGAAAACACGTCGTTACACCCTTGAGGGTTTTATTATGGAAAATGTCAACTTTCATTTGCTTTCGGTTTCATTCCATTCCGATTCGGAAAGTTCGATTTTGTATCACTGTGTAACCGTTACGGTCCCTGTAGTGGGATTCTCTAACTTTTTAACGACAAAATTCGGTTGTTAAGTTGTCAGTTTACTATGAAAACTTATCAATTTAACTACCGAATTTTGTCGTTAAAAAGTTATAGAATTGCCCCTCTGATCCTAATTGAGGTGTCGCATGTCCGATGTATTTTTAGTGTTATACTGTGTAATCAATTAAAGCCACTATTCAAAATATTTGTATAAAGAAGAATACTACTCTAAAGGATTTGAGTTTTTCCGAGTAAAAATAGTTATATATGGTCATATATAATGTGATTGTACTATATATGGCTGGGAATGGAGTCACATTAAAACACATATCATTATATGCAACTACATCTGATATTATTTTTTGAACGAATTTTTTATACGGTAATTGATATTAGTATATGTCCCCAAATATTACTCCATATATAACTACATAAGCCATATGAAATTAATAAAAATATATGTAGTGACCGATATGATTTAATATGGTTCCATGCAAAGTTACATAAAAATGTATGTGACGCCATACTAAAAATATTTTTTTGTAATTTTATATAACTTTATATATAATCCTATACAAACTAGTATATAGTTCAACATAAAATTTAGTTATCTGTAAATTAAGATTTAAATTAACGTGGCTTCTCATATAACCATATAAGGCTCCATAAAAAAATAAAGTTATTTTTTATAAATAATTTCATATTAAAAAAATTATGAGTACATTTCCTAAGACAAAAGCATGTTTATAAAACACAACCAATTTTTGTAGGAAAATTTTTAAACATTGGGTTATGTTTTCTAAAATTTGGGCCTTTAAAATTGTTTAAAATTTCAATTGTCAACTTAATAGCTGTTAAGCATAACTTCCAGTCATAAAAAGCCTACATACTATCTGGTTTAATTATATAAAGTCAAAGACAAATCTCGGATCAAATTGTACCAAATTATATCTAATTTGATATAATTAGACACATGTAGATGACCCATTTTACGGATCAAATTGTATGTGGTTGTATATGGGAACTTATCAGATAAGATATAATTATATAACACACCATATTAAAATTTTTACCCGGGTTATTAATACGCTGTTATAGTTTTCATTTTATTTTAACTCAAAATAAAGGCTTAACAATTTTTTCTATTATTGTATCTTTAAAGATACAGTGAGCATTTAATAGTTGAGTAGCTAATCGGAGGTGTAAAGGTCGTTAATGTTTTGGAACGGGGTCATGTTTGCAATTTACAAAATTCAAAATTATTTCTTCTACATTTGTATTAATTTGTATTTTTATTTATCGAAAATATGTATGTTAAGTAGTACAGAACTGCTTTTCTAGTCAATCAATATAGTGAATTTATGCCAAGTGCAAAATGCAGGATTTGCGGTGGACTTTATCATAAATTATATTCAGGCTTTGATAATGACTAAGAATTAATCAATTAAATTGGTCGAAAAATATCCCAGCAAAACCTTCTATTTTTTTTTTTTTTTTAAAGGGAAGCAACACTCAGGAAATTCTGCCTATTAATTAACGTGTTGCTTCCTTTGGAAAAGGGATAGAGAAGAAGTGAAAAGTGGTGAAAGATGAAGGGCTTCAAATATAGCAACACTGTAATTGCGCGAGATGTTGAATTTTTAGAACAGTTGTTGCGCGCCATCTGATGGTGAGTTGGCGAACTTTGTTGAAACTTTTTAGTTCATAGGCCTGTCATATTATTTTACTTCGGTGCGGTTAAGTGCTATGGGAACACCGAAGGAGGACGCTGCGATATGTATGAAGGATAGAAAAAATTCATACATACTCGTATTACTATTTTTCATAAATTGATGTTGCCTTGGTTGGGGCTCGAACCCGCAACCTCACGTATAACAGTCCAACGCGCTAACCATTACACCACAGCGCCCGGTAATGACTTGGGTAAGAAGAAATAAGGGTGGGTAACCTCTTACTTTTCTATTACCAAGGCTATTATTTTAACAAGGGCATGTCCATCGAGGTAACTCCTTACCTAGTAATATGTTATTCCGAGCTTACATGTTACGCTTACCTCCCAGCAAATTCTTTCATTACCAAATAAGTGGTTATATAATAGAAATTCATAGCTCCGCACAACTTATTTTTTGGCGTCAAACTCATTATTTTTGTTTGGCGTGGTCGTTTTTATAAGTAGTCACGCTTACCCGCTCGCTTACGAAAAAATGAGAAGTAAGTAGTTATGATATTCTGAATAATAAGTGGTTACAAACATGCTTACAAAAAGTTGAATTATAAGTGGTTATCCAACTGCGCACTTGATTCTTAAAAATAAGGAGTTACACAAATACTATTAGCTTCAGAAAATACATTCAGAGAAATTAAAGTTTTTGCTAGTATGTAATTTTAGTACTCGTCATAAAAATTTTAACACAAAACATATTTACATCCCAGTGTAGAAACGGTAATGACATATTATTATTTTTTGGAGTACCAGTAATGGGACCCACTTACCTTCTGCATTATTTTAAAACATATAATAATGAGTTACTGATAATGACTTATTTTTATCATTATTTCAAATAGAAAATAATTTTTTAGATTTTTTTGAAAATTTTTTGAAATCTACTTTTAGACTCAATAAACACTGGTAAGGATATATGTAACCACATATTTTTTGATTTTTTGTCTATTGGCGTAAGCTTACTTGTGTGCAGCAGGTCAAGTATGTTTTTATCTATTAAATATTACATGTCGATATAGCTCAGATGATAGAGCTGTTGACTGGCAATCTGTAGACCCAGGTTTGATTTTCGCACCAGCAAATTTTATTTAAAAAAAAATACAATAAAAAATATTTTTTTTTATATAATTTATTTTTTTGAAAATCTATTTTTAGACTCATTATTTTTGTCTGTACTGGTAAGCACATAGGTAACGATATATTTTTTGATTTTTCGTATGCTGGTGTGTAACGACAACTCATTATTTCGCGACATCGCCATATAAAGGTAATAAGAAATGTAATAACAAAAGTAACTAGTTACCATTACCAAGTATGTAGTTACATAACCACATATCTGGTAATGATTTTCTACACTGGGATGTAATAAATATAAATGTATAAAATTGAACTTTGTAAAAAGTACTTATTTAAACTATTGCGAATAAGTCATTATTTTATATTTAAAAGCAATGACTACAATAGGTCATTATTAGGAAGTCATTATTTTATATTACAAAATAATGCAAAAGGTACATTATTGGTAATGCAGACAGCAATGAGGTGTCATTACCAATATTTTGCTGGGCTATTACCTCTAGGTTACAAATAACCTTAAAATAATACGTTGTTTTTCTTAAAATTTCAATTTGTTTTATATTGAGTATTAAATTAAAAATTACATATTTTTAACAAAAATTTTTGGAAATTTTATTATTATAAGTTTTGGTTATAAAAATAAGCTTTTTGTAATGATTACCCCTTCATACTTTCCTATTACTAGACCTATTATATTAAGAAGGGCATGTCCATCGATGTAACTCCTTACCTAGTAACATGTTATTCTGAGCTTACAGGAAAGGAGTGTTTAAAAACATTTTGTTTAAGTTTTAATTTTTTAAACCGAATATCAATTTAAAATTCACAGATTTTTAACAAAAAATAGAATTTCTAAAATTTTCTATAAAAACGAATTATTTACACTTTTTTTCAATGTGTGGAACAATAATATTCAGAAACAGGCTCTTCAATTCAGAAAGTCCTGCACTTTTCATACATTTATATGTACGGCGTTTTTTTGTTCTGGGTACTTATGGGTTAAAATTTTGCAGAAATAATCTAGACGTAATTCTGACTTAGAACTGAAACCCTTTTTTGAATATGTGGAGCAAAAATATTCCGAAACAAGCTCTGCAATTCAGAAAATCCTTCACTTTTTATCAAGGTTGGTTACCGTTATCGTTATAATAACGGTAACGGTAACCATCAAATATTATTTTATAAAAAATTTTCACTTAAAATAATTTTTGCTTATTGCGAATATAGTAGACTAGCGGGCGCAGCCCGCTACGTTGTTAGCGTGCCTTAAAGGTTAAGGGGGGGCTGCGCCCCCCACAATTTTTATTAAATTCGTTTTTTATTTAATGTTTTTTTATTTAAAGCCTTCACCCAGCCACCACAAATAAATAATTCTGCACAACAATGGGTTTAAAATAAATAAATATTTGATCACTTTTTCTCATGAAAGTGGTTTGTTAGTAATGAATCCATAATAATTTGCAATATACGTGTGTATGTCAAGATAATTTGGTAAAGTGCGAACTTAGGTAGATAGACCCGTAAGTAGTTTTATTCATTTGTGTTTTAAATGAAAATAAAAAACGTAAAGCAGGGTTGGCAAGCGATTTATAATATTAAAGATAGCGGTCGCAGCCCGTTGTTGGCGTGCCTTAAGGTTTAGGGGGGGGGGGCGCCCCTCCCCCCGACAATTTTTTTTAAATTCGCTTTTTATTTAAAGTACAGTTTTTATAATAAAAGCCTTCACCCAGCCACCACAAATAAATAATTCTGCACAACAATGGGTTTAAAATAAATAAATATTTGATCACTTTTTCTCATGAAAGTGGATTGTTAGTAATGAATCCATAATAAATTGCAATATACGTGTGTATGTTAAGATAATTTGGTAAAGTGCGAACTTAGTGTTTTGTTCATTTGTGTTTTGAATGAAAATGAATAACGTAAAGCAGGGTTGGAAAGCATTTTATAATATTAAAAATTGCGGGCAAAGCTACGTTGTTAGCGTGTCTTAAAGTTTTTTCTTAATTCCAGTTTATGTAAAGGTAGACCTGGCAATTCAAGTAAATTCACAAATTCAGTTGGAAAATTTACTGCGTCGGTTTCTTCCACCTGTGCTTCGTTACATGAAGTTTAAATATCGGAATATATAAGTTCCATTCCTTTTCTAAGGTTTTTTCTCTTTTAGAAAATTTGTTTAACTTTTTCGAGAGTATGTTTCAATGCTACATAAGTTTCATATTCCGTTGATAGTGTTTGAACAGGTAATTCCCTCTTCCAATCCATTTGCATTGTCTATAATTTCAATTCCACTCGTTCAACGTTTATATCCATTTCATTCCACTTGTGTAGTGTTTCAATCCCACTCGTTTCCTATTTAGTTTCTTAATTTTAGTGTTTCATATACACTTGTTCTTTAAGTTTTAGGTTTCTAGCTAAAGACGCAGACGTTAAGGGGGGGGGGGCAATTTTCCGCTTTTGAACCACCATTTTTACCACGTTCCTGTCCAAAGTCCTAGAAATGCCTTGTCGATAAGTTAGCCCATACTCCAAGGAAAACATATTATATATTACAGATTTCTAGCCGAAGGGTTCGGTTAGGCCATCAAGGGGGAGAATTATTCCGTTTTTACCCCTCCCGGTAGGAATTTCCAAAAATTCCGTCTTAGAGGACGTCTGCGTTGGAGGAGGAACCTACTACATACATAATTTTAGGTCTCTATATCCAGCAGTTTGGCCAGGCCGTCAAGGGGGAAGTTTTTTCCCTTTTTACCCCTCCCGGTATGAATTTCCAAAAATACCATCTTAGGGGACGTCAACGTTGGAGAAGGAACCCAATTTAAGATCCCTTGTTCCAGCAGTTTGGCCAGGCCGTTAAGGGGGAGACTTTTCCTGTTTTTGACCCTACCTGTAGAAATTTCCAAAAATCTCATCTTAGCGGATGTCTACAATAGAGGAGGAACTTTAATACCAAATTTCAACTTCCTACCTCCAGCGGTTTGGGCAGGCCTTTAAGCGGCACTTTTCTCTTCATTAATCCCCATTTTTGCAATGTCCCTGTCCAAAAAGCACCTTCTCGGTAAGTGAGCATATACTCCAAGTAACATATGTTTTACATTTCAGGTTTCTAGCCAACTTTTACTATTTGTGCCCCTCTGGGTAGGAATTTCCGAAAATCCATCGACAGGGAATTCCAGCTTCCTAGTTCCAGCAGTTTGAGCAGGCTGAGAGGAACTTAAGTACCGAATTTCAGCTTCCTAGTTCCAGCAGTTTGGACAGGTCGTTAAGGGGCAACTTTCCCTTTTTGAGCCCCCATTTTATAACGACCCTCCCCATGTGAAAATCGAAATATATATGAACATACATAATCATACATTGACTAGTATATGATCATGCATGGGCATACATGATCATATACGTCAATGCATGTTTCAATGTATGATCATACATTATCTCATATATTTTCATATATCTTCGGATCCGAAAATTGAGGGTATATGAAGGTATATGGTCATATATGATCATATATGAACATACATGAACCATATGTGAGCATATATGGTCATATATGAACATGTACGGTCATATACCCTCAAATTTCGGATCCGAAGATATATGGAAATATATGAGATAATGTATGGTCATACATTGAACCATGCATGGACGTATATGATCATGTATGCCTATGCATGAACATATACCAGTCAATGTATGATCATGTACGTTCATATATATTTCGATTTTCACATGGGTCTCCAAAATTCAAAAAAGTATCTTTCTAATAAGTTAGCCCTCACTCCAGGGACCCACATTTTAAGCTTCAGGTTTCTAGCCGAAGGGGTTTTTACCGGCCCCCAAGGTGAGGCTTTTCTTCTTTTTGCCCCTCCCTTTAGGAATTTACAAAAATTCCATCTTCGCGGCTATCTGCGATGGATGAGGAACATTCATATCAAATTTCAACTGCATTGCCTTAGCGGTTTAGGCAGGCCGTTAGTGGGGACATTTTTCCCTTTCAACCACCATTTTTACTATGTTCCTGTTCCAAAATAGAAAAATTACGTTGCCGGTGAGTTAGTCCTACTCCAAGGAATACATATTTAAAATTTTAGGTTGGCCAAAAGGGATTGGACAAGCCGTCAGGAGGAGACTTTTACCTTATTTCCCCTCCCGATAGGAATTTCAAAAATTCCGTCTAAGCGGACGCCTACACAGAAGAAGGAACTCACATACCGACTTTCCTTTTGGGATATCCTGTAGGGAATTCCAAAAATACAAACTTAGCCGATGTCTACTACAGTGGAGGAACCTTTATACCAAATTTCAACTTCTTACCTCCAGTGGTTTTGGCAGGCACTTTTCCAATTTGTGAGACTGTTTATGGGGAGACTTTTCCCCTTTTTACCCGTTCCGGTATGAATTTCCAAAAATCCCGTCTTAGCGCACGTCTATGCCGAATATCAAGAAACCTTGTTTAGTGGAGATATCCGTGGGGGGAGGAAAAAAGGTAGTTTTTTTGAAATTATATATTATTTTAAATGGTACTTTTTGGAAAAACGAAATTTTTTGGAAAAAGATACTTTGTTTTTACAAAGTTCTTTATTTGTACTTTTTTTGGAAAAGGTATTTTTTTTTAAAAAGGTGTTTTTTTTTTGGAAAAATGTATGTTTTTTGGAAAAAGGTATTTTTTTTGGAAAAGGTACTTTTGGAAAAGGAAAATTTTTTTAGAAAAAGGTACTTTTTTTTGGGAAAAGGTACTTTTTTTTGGAAAAGGTACTTTTTTTGAAAAAGTTATTTTTTTGGAAAAATGTATGTTTTTTGGGAAAAGGTACTTTTTTTTTTTGGAAAAGGTACTTTTTCGGAAAAAGGTACTTTTTTTGGAAAAAGGTACTTTTTTTGGAAAAAGGTACTTTTTTGGGAAAAAGGCACTTTTTTTGGGAAAAGGTACTTTTTTTGGGAAAAGGTACTTTTTTGGAAAAAGGTACTTTTTTTGTCCCCTTTTTGCCCCTCCCGATAAGAATTTCCAAAAATGCCGTCTCAACGGACGTCTACACCGGTCGAGGAACCTACATACCAAATTTCAACTTCATAGCTCCAGCAGTTTGAGCAGGCCGTCAAGGGGGAGACTTTTTCCCCTTTTTGCACGTCCCTGTAAAAATTTCCAAAACTCCCGTCTTGGTCGATGTCTACGATAGTGGAGGAACCTTTATACGAAATTTCAACTTCCTACCTCCAGCGGTTTGGGCAGGCCGTCAAGGGGGGCATTTTTCCCCTTTTTAACCCCCATTTTTACAACGTCCCTGTCCAAAGTTCTAGAAAGTACTTTCCAGAAAAGTTAGCCCCTACTCCAAGGAACACATATCTTAAATTTCAGCTTTCTAGCCAAAGGGGTTTTGGCAGGCCGTCAAGGGGGACACTTTCCCCCTTTTTGCCCGTTCCGGTAGGAATTTCCAAAAATCCCGTCTTAGCGGACGTCTACCCCGAAAGAGGAACCTACATACCAAATTTCAACTTCCTAGCTTCAGCGGTTTGGGCTGGGCGATGTTGAGTCAGTCAGTCAGTCAGTCAGTCAGTCAGTCACGTTATTCTTTTATATATAGAGATAACAAAACCGCCGTTTTTCAAAGAATTATCTTTAAAAATGAATTTTTTCCAATTTTTTTGGTAAAGCAGTTAAATTTAGATTTTCGTTTAACTATTTCAGCTCCAAATTTGTTTGACTTTATGGCCCTTTGTTGTTAACAAAAAGAGGATATACTGAATTCCTCTTTCATATTTATTTAGGGTATTATGTCACCTCTTCAAAAATGTATAAGTCACTAACGTTCCGCACACATTTTTTTTCTTTAATTTTGCCTATGGGACAAATCACTGTTCAGCGCCCACTCACATTATTCACACAGAATATATGCCATATCAACGAGGATATAGGCTAAAGAGTTCCCATAAGAAAAAAGTGTACTTTTTGTTTCCCTTAAAATTTATATGGATTGGGTTCCTGTTAATTCCTGTGAAGAATAAGAGAAACAAAAGGAAAACCGTAAAAGTTAACAGGGCACTGTTTTTATTGTTTCTTATGATTATTGATTAAAGCGGTAACAAAAACAACTTTAAGAGTGAAATAAATAATAAATAATCAATTTTAATTATTTTTTTATTGTTTTTAATGATTTTTTTGCTTGTAAACACGTTTTTATTAAATTTATTGTTTTCGTGACGTCCTTCATTTTCTCTCGTTCGTTGTTAAATTTCTTCAAATTCTTTGTGTTTTTCTTCTCATCCGCGTGTGAATTTTTTCAGAAATCTTAAAACACCTTAATGGATACCCCCTGGCCATATTCAATATTCTGGAAATATGTTCTTCAAAACCAACCATATTAATACTATAAAACTTTCTGCGTGAAAAGAAAAACATCTCAGCTTTTTTCTAAAATAAAAAAAAAAAATCTAGAAAAATGTTGGCCTATTTTTTAGATAAATAGAGGTTTCTCTTATACTAAAAATTCAGAACTAGTTGTTATTAAAATAAAAATATATTTTTTAAATTTCCCATTAAAAACTTTATTCGCATAATCAAACTTTTAGGATATTCCTATTTCCATTAAATTATAATAAATAATTGAAAAAGTTGCTCCAGTTTCAATTCGTATCTATAGGATAATAAATATTTTAAGTTTGGCATTGGTAAGATATGGACATTTCCACCGAAAGGTCCACCGAGACTAAAATATTAAAAGTTCTTGAAAACACTTGGTTTTATCATATTTTCATAGGAAACAATCAAATTTAAATAACGTAAAAAGATTTTGCATTTATTCATAACCAATTTCGACGTATTCGAATGCAAAGTCGCACAAGCGCATCTTTTCTTATTTGAATATTTATATTGCACATTTTGTTTTGATAAAAGTTTGTAAAGAAAGCCGTTATGCATTGACTTTTGCTCTCTAAAATATTTCTAAAGGTACAAAGAGTCATAAAAGAATGCATAAGAAACAATGCGATTGAAAATAACTGTAAGTTTTTGATTTGCATTGTCGCATATTTCGATGTCCCGTGCGACATTGAAAAACAACATTTGTTATCAATGCGTCGAAAGTACACGCAGAAAGCTCATCATATATTGATTACAAATAGAGATTTTTTGTACAATTAAAATAAAAAAAACCTACCTGAAAAATAAGAAGACATGATCTTGGTACTTATACACAGTTGGTCACGTACGACATCGTAAGTGTAAAATTTAAAAATTTTAATTTTTTTTTCTTATGTGATGATTTATTTATGTAAATACATACTTTAAAATTTTTTTAAAATTGGAATGCACCATGGTCAAGAAGTAAAAGCCGCTAGGACTGCCTATTCTAAAAAAACTGTGTTCGATATTTTCATATAAAGTTATTTTTGTTTATTTTATTTAATACTATACAATACCTAATTCATACTATATACATATTTCTTTTAAGTTTGTTTTTTGTTATTATATTAAAATAAATACCTTGAATACTTCTGTCGATTTAAAAATATTTTTATTAAGCTTGTTTATATATAATTTCGTAAAAAGTGCAACAGAAACAACATAAATCTCATGATGGAAAAAAATGTCCCGTGCGACAGTGAATAAAATTAAATTAAAAAAATAATATGAATCATTTTTGGGTAAAATTAAAACCATTTTTAAAAGACATCAATGCACAACAGTGTAAAATTAGTCACATTGAAATATTGCCTCAGGTTTCACTGAAATCGGCATTTTAATTGCTAGCTGCGAAAACCACTTGTATTTTTGTCCCGTGCGAATGCCTTGGTTTTTTTACAATTATCTTGAAAACGAAAAATTACTAAAAATCAACATCAGCACCAATTATAGGGCTACTAAAGAGATATAAGTAAAGCCTATTGTCAAAATAAAAATCCGTTTTATTTTGACTTTTTTCACTTTAAATGTGTTTGACGGTCCCATTCGAGATGATGGAAATGCTCATATATCTTTTTTTAGCTGGACAATTAGCTTAGAAAGCATCATATGAAAATCATATAAATTTACATAAAGTAAAATTTAATGACAAAAAATTTTAACCACTATTAAAGCGAACCTTAAAAAAAATATTTTATGTAAGAAAATTATTAGCTGAGGACATACGAGTATCAGCAAAAATAGTTTGCTGTGGCACAGAAGTAAACTAGGACGTGTCAGAGAATTTCTCGGAAAGAAATAATTCTGTAACATGTACCTAGTTAGGCCCTTGCTATTTAAAAATGGGTTAACTTGCCCTGTTTATGAAAAGAGCATATAAAAGCGACATGTCTCCTTAAACCAAAAAAAAAAAAGCCAGCCCTGCATCAATTTTTATTACATTTCCCACATTAACGTTAACCAATTTTTAATTTTATCACTGCTCTTCTAAAGATATTTGTTAAGCTGTAGTTTGTTTTTTTTTTTTTCAATACATAAAGAAGGTCGTTCACCTGTTGTAAGTCCCGTTTTACACAGAGCAACTTTTATTGCGGCAATTCTTGTCAATTCTCTTTTAAAGTTGCTTTCATGTTTACACAGAGAAATTTTTTTCAGAAATTTTCGTTTTCCTTTAATTTAAAACCTGCAGCCGAAGGATGGAGAAGATGGTACAATTGTACTTTTCTTGGTACATTCTAACTTTCGTTGATACCGTGGTACTACCGCGATTCATTTGGTACAATTTCAAAATATTCCAAATTTAAAATTTTTGTATTGATATCAACTTGATGTTCTTTAAAGCTTGGAACAAATATTCCAATTGCCGACATAGACGAAAATCATTCTACCAAAACTTGTAAATATTTTCTTATATTGGCTTTCAATGACAATTTTTGGCCCAAAGCTTCAAAATAATTGAATCGAAACTTGTTTCAACCAATTCCAAAACTGTAGCTGTCCAAAAATATACTCCAATACACATAGTTCCAGTGCTATTCTAAATACACATAGTTTTAGTGCTATTAGTACTACATGAAACTCGAGAATTTTCAGATATATAGTGAGTATCATTCAAAAAATTTATGTTTAAATCCGCCTTGTTAGAATCTACGTAATTTGAAAAATTAATAATATGTTACATTGTTCTTTAAGAGATGGTAGCTTATCTGAAAAATATAAATCATTTTGGTACCAATTACCGCTCTTCTTTCCCCTCTCTCCCACAAACTCAAAAATTGCGCAACAAAAGTTGCTCTGTATGATATGGCACTAAGTAATAGGTTAAAAGAAAAAAATATTTTCGACTTAAGTGCTTTATTAAAAATACAATTTATATGAAGGATATTATGCTAATGACTTTGCCAATATAAACTCATGAATATTTTTAGTAGGAATTTAGATACATATTATAATATTAAAGCAATAAATAATATTCTTAATTATTTATGTTGATGTTTACCATTTAATTGAAAAACTCCTATTAACACCTCTAATTTGTTCCCATCTATTCATTTCATGATTGATGTGCTGTCGATGTTTTTCTGCACAAAATGATTGTTTCATTGTTGAAAATTTCATTAGCTGTGTTTGTGTGGCGTTATCTGGAACATTTCTAATAGAAGTAAACTGGAATACGCTGAAAACTTTTCAAAATCGTTCTACTTACAAGTCACACAAATATGTACATCTATTATACATTTAAGGTCATATCTGTAATCACTAGGGCAAGGAATTTCATGCACTTAAAAAAGGAAAATATGCGCCTAAAATATGCGGCTAAAAAAGAAAAATATGCATTAAAAATATAAGAAATATGCACTAAAAACTATAATTTTTGCACAAATAATGCACTTTAAAACTTAAAAATATATTTAAGTTAGTTATTTTGCAAACAGACACAGAGCTTAAAGATTTTCCGGAGGTCAGTAAGGTTTTTAAGAATGTTAATTTTGATTGAATCAAAATATGAAAACGTATAAGTTTTTTATATTTTTTTACAAAATAAAAAATGCTCCTAAAAATGAAAAATGCACAAATATGCATTAAAAAGAAAAAAATATGCATTAAAAAGGCACCAAATATGCATTTAAAGTGAAAATATGCAGAAACATGCATTTTTGACAAAATATGCAAAAATATGCAACTACAAATCGATGCCATTTTGTTCTAAATTTGATGATTCGGATAAATATTTAGTACATATTAGTTTTGGACTATCGAGAAAAAACATGCATTTGCATGGAATTCCTTGCCCTAGTAATCACTTTTAAAATTTATATGTAAGTGTCTTATACGATAAAACAAATTTCCTATACAAAATTCATTTTATAGATGTGTTATAAGGTTTTCAAATTATTATGAATAGGCACTTTATAATTAAGATAAAGCGTATAGCTCATTTTGAAACAAAACTTTTGAAAGACTTTTGGAAATACGCAACTAAATAATTTAATTATAAATATTTGTTACTGCTTTTAAAGCCAAGATAAAACTTAAATATCGTCGAAATTCCTTTAACGATCACGCCTTGTCGGAATGAACTTTAACGGAAATGTGCGATCACCAGAATTTTTTTTTATTACGAATTTGGGATGTTGCAGAACAATATTACTATTAAAATCAAAATATTCGATAGAGTTGTTTTTATTTTAATTTCTTTATAATTTGTAAAATATTTAATTCTGGAAATTATTCGGAAATTACCCGAGATATGAAAAAAAAAAAATCAATTAAGACTAAATTAAATCTCGGGAGAAACGGTAAAATGTATTATTGATTTTACTTTCTTTCTTAAATAATTTTGAATAATCAAATATGTCATGTGTAATTATTTTTAGCATATTCTAATCATCTCAATAATATTTTCCTAATTTTTTTCGTAGAATTAGAATTAAAGATGTTTGACAGTTTTAATATTACAATGGAAATGTTTTGGAGTATGTCATTGAATTTATGACGAGGAATGATTTTTTTCTTGCAAGGGAAGTCTCCCGACGCTGACCCGCAGAACTTAATGAGCCTAGGATATATATCCATATCTGTTCCAAAGTACCTAGAGAAAAATTTGTGTCAAACGAAAGGTATTTACGAGCCCGGTATATAAAACAAGATTAAGCGTGCTTATTTGTATATGGCATAACACAAAACATCAACATTTTTGGTGGTTCTGTATGGGGATGTATAAAGGATTAAGGGTCAAATTCATATATATTAATTCCTATAATATTTAAATGAGGGGTGTTTCGGCTTTTTTCGATATTCGACACACTTCGGGTTTGAGAAGAGTTTTCCCGTATTTCTATATTTTTAAAGATTTGGGAACCTCTGACTACTTAACATTGGCAGAATGGGTATCAGGCTTTTTCTTTTTGAGAGCACATTCCCTTTGTGTTAAAATAATTTAAAGTTGCATATGAAAAATGGAGTTTTTCCCAAATATATGTTTTGATTGTTAAACAACATGCCAAGTCTTTTTGCATAATCTAATGCAGTTTTCAATGATTACTATAAACTATATTTAAAAAAAAAAAACGATTTGAAAATTAATGGGTTTATAATTTCTAGAGAAAAAGGTTTATTCTTCTTCTTAACCTTAAACCTACTAAAAAAACATAAAATTGATAAAAATGCGTATTTAATTACAGTAATAATTTTAACAATCTATATGACATTAAACAGCACTGTACTAAAATACATTATCGAATTTGCCCTGTGGCAACACGTCTCAATGTGTACGCAAGCTGCATGTTCTTGAGCGTAAAAACCTTGCGGTAAAAAGTAGACATTAGAGCGTACCACCTTACAAGCAAAATAATAAAAAGTTTGCCGTACACCCTCCAATATGAAGTATTTTTGCAAGGAGGTTTCAAAAAAAAAATTTTTATTTTTTTTTTGCCGAACGTAGGGGTCGCCATTTTACATTTTTCGTTATATCTTTTGCATTTCCAGTCGGATCTTAAAGTATGATACATCGATGTTTTTCTCTCGAGGAGGCCAGTGTTTTTCTCTCGAGGGCCATTGACCTCAAGTATCCCGTTCTAGTAGTTAGCCACCAGATCTCAGTTGCTACCACCCTAATGTACCACCCTAATGTCAGAAAATTAAAGCTCGCAAAAAATCATTAAACTTTTGCTAATGAAGTTTTTCGATAAACCCAGTAGAATTTTTTTTTATATATTGGTTGCCGAACGTAGAGTTCGCCTTTTAAAAATTTTTTTTTTTGGATTTTTCCTTTATGGCAAAACACTGGTCTCCTCGAGGCAAAAAAATCGATATATCACACTTTAAAATCCGATTTTAAATGCCGAAGCTATAAGGAAAAATTGAAAAAGGCGACCCCTACGTTCGGCCAAAAAAAATAAAAAAAATTTTTTGAAATGGCCTTGCAAAAATACTTCATATTTAAGGGTGTAGGCGAACTTTTTTTTTTTTGAGGTACGGTCTAGTAGACATGGATGAGATTGGAAGATAAACAATAATCTGAAAACAGAATGCTTTTATGTGTCTGTGTTTTTGCCTTCCGAGTAAAAACTAATAATAGAAAGTAGTATAGGAAAGAAAATTAAAGATTTCCACGAAATATATTTCGCATCCATTCTGAAATTTGTATATGTTGTGGACTCCTCAATCGGATCACTCGTTCAAGAGATATGATATTTTGAGCACCATGCGATAAAATTTAAATGTAATTTGTGATCACACGCGAAGTACAATGAATTTGGGAAAAACTAGAAACTAAAAACTTTATTAAGTCCAAGAAAACGCATACACAAATCTTGTGATCCTTTTTTTGCACCTACGATTGATTTATATTTTCACCAACATACCAATCCACGCTGAGTCACTTTCTGCGTCAATATCCGTCCATCCTACGGTCCTTTTAAACATTTAACCAAACTGCAGGTCGCGAGTGTAATGGTATTTTGGTGAAATTTGCAAATGAGATGTGCTTGGCGCAAGTACGAACCCTATTGAAATAATTAGAACTGGTCTATATTTAAACATACCTCGCCTAAAAAAGCAGTGCTTTGTCATAAAGAAACTATGTAGCTCTGACGCCGAATTATAAGTTATAAAGAATTTTAGTTGCATTATACAAATACTTATTTAAGCTGGTTTCACACGACATATATTTGTCATGTGACATGTCACTTTAAGGACTCATATGTAATTCTGTATGTCTGTCAAAATGAGCAAACACATAAGGTTTATAATTTTTGCGTTTAATAGTTTTAAACAGTTTTTATCAGGGACGTAACAGTTATAACTTTTATTCAAAAAAGTGATTGTTTTACAATTATTTCCTGTTGGAGTATTTTTAATTTTCTGTTTATTTGCTCTGTTTGATTTATATTTTTAATTCAAACAAAAACAATCCAAACACGATTTTTATTTTTTCAAAAATAATAAAAGTTATTTTGTGATTTTTTTTCTTTATCAAAAAATAACAATTAAGAATATAAATCAAAAGCCATGGAACCAATGACTTCACCAATTATAATATCCTGATGATGTCAACTAGTGTTAATAAAAGATTGAACAGTGATTTAAAGTGAGTAAATATGTATATTCCAACAACTTCCGGCATTCAATTTAGGTCAATTTTTAATTTTTATTTTATTATCAAATAAAAAAGTTAGTGCTTAATTTTTTCAAAAAAATTATTCTGTAACTTTTATAAAAAGTTTTAAAATAAAAATCAAAAAACAACAGAAATTTATAGAGTAAAATATAAAAATTTAAAAAATTGAAATCTTTGCCAAACTTTGTGATTTTTTTGTGCAATATGATTTATAAAATATAGTGCATTATTGAAATATTATAAATAAATAAATTTGGGTGGTGACTTTTTTAGAAATATAACAGTTATTTTGGGTCTCTGGTTTTTATTTAAGTTTTTTTGTTAAATATAATTTATGTTCTTGAATAATTGTTTTAATATAAATATGTTAATTTTAATGTAATTTTGTGGATATTGCATTCCTGTACTTTAAATAAAAGATTAAATCTTGTTGTACAGGAAATGGAAAATAAAATAAATAAAAAGGAAAATAAAATAAAGAAATAAATAATAAATAAACGAACATGTGTATTTACGCCTGACATTGGTTGCTTTTAACAGCTTTTATCAAATTTTTCCAGTTTTTACTTTGTTTTTTTTTTTGCCGCCAGTTTCTTTTTTGTTTTGCCAAAAACATCTAATTATATTTGGTTTGTCAGGTCCAAATAGAACGCGCTCTATTTAAAATATTGTCATATGACTTTTGCATATGGGTTTTACACATGCAATGTTTGAAGGGGTTCACACGGCATGTATAAATTTTACAATGTAAAAAGTGACAAGTCATATGACAAATACATGTCGTGTAAAACCAGCTTTAGGACGAGTAACTTAACAGTAACAGCTGGTAATGAAAGTCTTTTCTTTGGTGCAATATGTGTGTGTACACTCAAAATATTTTGTAGTTTAAATTAACTGAAAATGTAATTTAAAATAAATGAAAAATCACTTGAAAACTGGTCTACTGACTTTTCATTTAAATCAAAAGAACTTTTTATTTATTTTTAAATGTTAATAAATAAACTACAAAATCCTTAAAAAATAATGATTTTTCATTTACTTGGTTTTTTCAAATTTCAAAAAATTAACTACAAAATCCGTAAGAATAAACGATATTTAGTTTATTTCGTTTTTTTGACTGACGTAGAAATCGAAAGGGAATTATTTTTTTAACAAAACATTTTAAATGAAAATATTAACTGTAACAGAAAATCCGTATTTATATTTTTTAAATAAACGACCAAAACAGTTAAAAAATATATTTCTTTGTATTTTAACTGTATAATCATTTAAAAATAAATGTACGGATAACTTTTTAAATAAACTACATTCAGTTACTGTAATAATATTTTCAGTGTACGTATGTATGCCGTTACTGTAGGTAAACATCTTCTTACAAATTACAGATGACATTAGTCAAACCTAAACATTATTTATTACTACACTCACAATATTTTAGCCTTAAAAACAACCTAAAATACATATTAAATTAATTGAAAACACTATTAAAAAAAGGACTACTGATTTTTCATTATATTCAAACCATTTTGCTATTTATTTTCAAACATTGTTTAAACAATCCAGAAAAGAAATAAAAATAATTGAAAAGTCTATTAAAACAATCATCAATTTTTTAACTGACAAAACGTAAAAAAAAACGATTTTGTGGTTTGTTTTTTCATATTTGAAAGTTTTTTTTTTTTGTTTCGATTTTCAAAACACTACACCATACACAACAGACACGTTCATATTTTTATTGGCTATGTTTGTGTGTATGAGTAAAGAATTTCTTGTAATTTGAATTGAAATAATTTTGTATATAAACAAACTATTTTAACAAAAAAGAAAACCGAAAATATTTGAATTTTTTGTTTTAAAACAGAAAACAACGAAATTATTTAAATAATTTTTTTAAAAAATAAAAATCTAAAAATAGAATATTTGACTGAAAATAACAACTCCTACAGACGATACATATTTTTTCTGGTTTGTTTTTTATAGGTTGACAAAAAAAAGTTAAACAATAAGTTTCAATGTATTTTAATGGATTCTTCAGTTGAAAACAAACTTTACCTATTACTTTTTAAATAAACCTCAATCGGTTATGGAAAATATATTGTTAGTGTACCCGCACCAAAATGAAAAGTTACAGGAATATTGAATAGGTAAAAACAATAAGACAAACGAGTTTTAAACTTTTGATAATATAAAGAAAATTATCTAAAGGAGCAGGCAAGCAAGATTGTTTCACTAGGAAACGTGATGATACACTCTTAATATAATTTATGTATATCAAAATATGTACGTGCAAAAATCAAAAACCCCAAAATACCGTTTATGGTCTATTTTCACAATGTAGAATTACTAACTGGGGTTGAAACAAATGGTGTTTTCCATATTACGTTTGACAATATATACAATAGAAATTTCGATATGCTGTAGTGGTGAAAAAATTGTTGAACAAGAATTTCTTAGCGGCTCAGTCACATGTTAGGTATACTAATAGAAAGAAGTATATAAAAAATTTAGTTTATGCTACTAAAAGAAAGTTAAAAATTACCTTTCTGAAATTATTAGTAGATTATTCTGTTATATATTAGTAAGGTAGCAACAGCAAAAATAAATAATAAAAATAATTTTCATTTCAAATCAAATTCTTGAACAGTAAAAATAACAATTGTTGAAAACTTAATTACTGTCGAATTCTGGGAAAGGAAAGCAAGCACCGTGATTTATTTATCTGATAAAAAAGCATATATTGCTTTTGGCGTTGAAGATTTATATTGGATGGTGAGCCTCAAATCTACGTTATTATTAATTGTGGGTTTGATCAACAACCTACGATATAGAGAAAGAACCCCATTCTATTTCATCGTTAAAGGAAATTTTATAAAGAAGAGAGTATTCATTTGTATTGATTTGTATTGCCAACGATACAAAGGATTACGATTATCCAATACTAATTACCCGCGATCAAATACGTCGTGGTATTGGCTTGCCGTTCACGACTTAGAATATTTTGTACACACCCTTATATGGTATGTCAAACTCCAACTTTAAAATCAATTACATCAATTATCTTTGATAGCCTGGACGAAGAACTACGTCATTTGAAAATCATATCCACTGATTTGCACATCTAATTAACCCATAATTTCATCGTTATATTCTGAATTGAGATCCTGAAGACAAAAACTCCGATACTTGATTTTACTGATTGCTTGGCTAATCATCTTGGAATTAGTTATTGAAACTCAACGTGCAACCCGTTTTAAATTCGTTGATTTAATTTTGATTTTTAAATTTTTCGGAAATTTATATTTGATAATTCTTATTTGAGACATTTAATTTTGAATCGGTTGTTGTTCATTTTTGTTTTTGTGGTAATCGGTTTAAACAGAATTTTTCTTTTGTCCACAAAAAATGTGGACAAAATAATTTAAATAACCTACATCTAATTTAATAATTTAAATAACCTACATCTAAATCCATTTTAATCGGAATTTTTTTTTTTAATTTCATTTTTTTATCGAGTTATAACTACAAAATATTTACACGTAACGGTCATTCGAATTTAATAATTACCTTTTATTAACATATAGAACTTTTACGTTCTTGAATCTTTAATTTAATTTTTTATAGATGTTTCTTATTTAAATATTCCTTCTTATTAATGATTCCTAAACTATTTTAAATCTAATTAAATTTTATAATCAACCTACGTCGACTCGGTGATCACTTCGTCGTATAACAGGTATGTACTTAAGCTAATTTAATTTATCTATACATATATATGTTTATGAATCATTGAATCCCTATATATTTTTTTTTACTTCATTCCTATTATCTATAAAATTTATTGTCCAATTATTTTATCCGTCGTAACCCTAGAGTAATAAACTTAATAAATGTTAATTTAAATTTAAAAATATGACTTGCTAAATTTTATTCTCTGGTTGACGAAACTTAGACTTATGATAATGACACGAGTCGGTATGATGGAACTGGACAAAATGTTTGCTTTTATTATTTCTCTTCCTCCCTTACTTTTTATTTCTCTCTATTAAAATGTGTAACGACCTGACCAAGATCCCCCCCCATTTTGCCCTGAACACGGTCGTGCATTTCCATGGGTCAGATGTGATTTTCGTTACAACCTTGAACCGCTTTTAAGTTGTTGTCGATTTTGTAATCATACTTTAGTCAAATTTTACCGTTTTTTCTAATTTTCGGGACGTCATATTTCGGAAACCAAGAGAGCCTTGGCTCTGAAATTTATGCTTTAATGAGCTGTTATCATGTACGATAGTTGTGGTAAATTTCATTGAAATCGGAGATGGTTAATCCGAAATGCCACTTTTTTGTGTTGAATTGAGATGTTTTCACCCATATGTAATGTCTTGGGTTGAAATTAACAAGTCATCAATTTCCGAATGCAGACAAATGAAGAATGAAGTGATTTTGTCCCCATACAAAATTATGTGTATTCTATATAATTATTTTGAATCAGTTATAATTCGATGTTACTGGATAAAAGATCATACAACAAGTTCCCATTTTCACAAAAATGTTTATAGAATTATACGTAATTTCATAAAAGTATGAAAAGGCTTTTATGGAGGCTACATTCAATAGGGGCCATATGTCGTTTTCAATAAAATTAATTTTTGATTTCAAACGTTCAATTGTACAGCCTTAATATAAAGTATTAATTTAGTGCAGGAAAAATCATTCTAAAGCCTCAAGAAAAATATATTTCAGAGACCTCTCTTTTGGTGTTCATGTTTTAATTATCGGATATGTACTTCCGAACTCATTTGACGTTTAAATTTCAGCCTTGGAGACCCACTCGAAAGATGTGGCCTACATAAAAGATCATATTTTTTAAATCAGCTCAAAAAGTACTACAATCTTCAAAAAAAACCTGGGCTATGCTGGTAAAATGCTCTTGCTCCATAAAATTGTGCTAATGAATTAAATCAAAAATCCCGAGATTTTTTTGCCAACTAAAAATTGTTTAGTAGTAGGAAATCTAATTTGGTTCGGCTAATGTGTAGTAGGCTGGACTTAGTGTGCCATCACAACTCAGCCCCAACTCATTATGATATTAATAAGGATTCTACGTCCCTTATTGATTATTTTCTAATGAGTCCCTCTCTTGTTGTGAGTACTTCTGGTCAAATTCAATGTCCAGGAGTATCGCACCATTCACTAATTTTTATTGCTATCGATATTCCGAAACCTACTTCCCAACAATATGTGTCCTACTTGGACTATAATTCTGTGAATATGGAAGTTTTAGAACGAACTGTTCATTCTCTTGATTTTATTGGAATGTATGCAACGAAGAATGTAAATCTTCAAATGGAGATTTTTATGGCTAACCTCTATGTTTTACACTCCTTAGTGCCTGTCGTACGGCGTAAGATAGTTTTTAAGTCTGTTGACTGGTTTAACTCCCCTAATATTGTTTATCATATATCTTTATGAGACTTAGCCTACAAATATTATCTTCTGAATAGAAGTTCACTGAATTGGGCTGTTTATTGTGAGCACAGAAATCGTGCAAAGAGGGTTATTAGGGTAGCTAAGAGGCGTGCCTATTCAAGCATGTTTAGGGATCTTAGTCCTAGACTTGTTTGGAGACTGATAATCAGTTTATCTCTGCTAATGCTGACGAGGTAAATGACTATTTTGTTTCATGTCAGATAGATGATAATCCCAATTCAATGAATTTTTCAGGGGGTTTTTCGTTTCGGTGTGTGAATCTGGGAGAATTACGCGCAGCATTGGGGAAGATAATGCTGCAGGTAATGATTTTTTACCATTAAAATTTATTAATTTAGTCTTTCCGTTTGTGTCTTCCCATATTCTTCGGTTGGTTAATTCTATTTTTACTACTTCAGTCTTTCCTAACGATTGGAAGAAAGCTAGGGTGATACCCATAAAAAAGGAAGGTCTTTCGAACTCTTTGGATAATTTGCGTCCGATATCTGTCCTTCCTATTCTCTCGAAGGTTTTTGAGCATATTGTAAAGGATCAAATGATCATACACCTAGATAGTAACTCTTTAATACACTCATCTCAGTCAGGATTTCGACGTGGGTATAGTACTGGTGCCCTTCTTCTTGGTCTAACGGATTCGGTTAGAAAATTTTTGGATAATAGTAAAAATGTAGTTCTTCTTTCACTGGATTTATCTAAGGCTTTTGACCGAGTGATACATTCGAAACTTGTGGACAAACTGTTTAATTTGTTTGATTTTTCATCACAAGCTTGTAAACTTATATCCTCTTATCTGAGTTGTAGAAGTCAGTTTGTTTCGATTGGCGATTCTTTTTCTTTAACGAAACCAATAACCAGTGGTGTACCTCAGGGGTCTGTTATTGGCCCACTACTGTTCATGATTTACTTGAATGATCTTCTTACATTTGGGAATGGTCTATCATGTCAGTCTTACGTTTATGCGGATGATGTTCAGTTTCTTTGCTATGCCGATTCGCAATTTGTAGATGTCTTGGAAGAGGGTGTAAATTTCATCATACATGAAGTTATATCTTGGTCTTCTGGCAATGGTTTTGTTGTCAATCCAAGAAAGACGAAGTTAATGGGTTTTGGTTTCGATACTGATACTATAATGGTTACTCTTGATGGCATGAGAGTTGAATTTGTGGATAGGATTAAGTGTCTTGGAGTTTTAATTGACAATCATTTAAATTTCTCATCGCATATTAATAACGTTTCTTCGAAAATATCTTTATGTTGAGAAGGTTGTATTCTATTGACTTGTATCTGCCTCCCTCAATTAGGATGCGTGTGGCACAGGCGGTGAATTTAATAGGTTTACCAAGATTTTCAATAGAATTATTAGATATGTATTTGGCCTAAGACTTCGCTCTCATGTGACTCCGTATGTAATCCAATTTCTTGGGTGCTCTTTTGTTAATTAAGTAGGTATGAGTTTATTGATATTTTTTTACAAGGCAATGGTGAATGGGTTTCCGGACTATATTGTTGACAACTTTCTTTTGTCCAACTCGGAAAGAAACCCCCAACTGGTTTATCCAACACATCATACTACTATATTCGAGCGATCATTTCAGATTAGGCTTTCAAGAATATGGAACGATTTACCTCTATACCTGAGAGGTTTTGCTTTTTCACCCCAGGTCTTTAGGCGAAAGCTTAAGGATTATATAGCTATTCATGAGTTATAGCTTTTTGTTTGTGCTACCATTTTTATCTCTCTCGACTTTTTCTTTTTTTTATTATTGCTGCACTTAGGAAAATCTGGTGATTGTATTATTTTGTTTTATTTAAATATCTATTTATATTATTTAAGATGTTTTCAGTATTTTTTTATTTGATAGTTTTTCTGTATTTTTCTTTATTTTTATTATTATTTATTTTTATTATTATTTATTTTCATTATTATTTATTTTTTTATTATTTATTTTTATTATCTTTATTTAAATTATTTTTTTTTTTGTAGTAGCTTTTATTAATCATATATGGCCCCCGGGGCTTTGGTTATGTAATTTGAAGTAAATAAATGCTGTATTTATTATTAATTGAAGGGTTAAGTTTAACATAAATATTAAAAGAAAATGTTAATATTGTATATACAAGACAATAACAAATTTTTGAATTAATAGTACTGCATGACAAAATCCTGACTTTTAAAAATTAATAGAGCTCAATTCTATATAAAGCAGTGCTCAAAATTATAGCGCACTTACTAACAGTAAATTGATTCTTGAATACCTCACCAACGGTCCAGTAGGAAATTTAGAAATACAGATACTTCTTTTTTTATCTAACCTTGAAGGGAAAAAAAGCTCCAAACGAGTGGTTCAAAATTATAGCGCACTTATAGAGAATATTAAAAAAAGGCTTTACATATTGCGAACTATTTTAGTATTTTGATTTAAATTAATTACTAAGCTTGTTTTTTAAGACTGAAAAAACTGTTTACTGAATATTTCACATATTTGAGTTTCAATTTTGGGAAAATACCAAACTGTTCGCAATTTTCAAATAGAAAAATATGCTTTTTGCTAAACTGATTTAGATTTATTTTTAAATTTCAGAAAAATATAGTGTTGTATCGGGCTTAAAATATGGGATTTCATATTTTAGAAGTTATGGCTTCGGAATACTATCGCCATATTTAATTCAAAATCATCATCTAAAAAAGTACAAAAATATTGCGAATTTGGTTTAAATTAAGCTCTGCTATTAAAACTTTATAAAAAACACAAATACAATTGTAACACCATCTGAAATTCATATTCAAGCCATATGTTCAGCCGCTCTATTTTACAATGCCTTTACCTCCCATGTCGTATATCCTTGTAACAATTTTAAAAACCCTCACTTATCTTTTATGCAAAAAATACTTTTGTAAGTGATTTTTTGTCAAAAAAAAATGTAAAATAAGTAATTTTTCACTAAAATATTTACTTGTTTAAATTTATTTGCATTATTTTTTAATTGTTTCTTAAGGCACTTTCGTCCCATACCTTAATTGTATATGATGAGAATTTTTGGTCTGTTTCATAAGGCTATAAATCTTATTCCCAGAGATCGGTAATGATATTGTTTTTGAAAAGTGGTTCCAAGTACCAGAGATTAATTTAAACTCATTTCTCAATACTGTTGTAATATTTTTGATGATGCCTGTCAATAAAATATGACGATAGTATTTCGGAGGCATTGGCTCATATGAATAAAATATTGATATTATTAATAGAGGGAAATACAGGGTTTTTTAAGCAATTACTTCACAAATCTAGTCTGGTTGGGACTAGACTAGAAATTTAATTTTTCAATTTTCGTTTACATTTCATGCTATTCTACCAGCCAATTGGTAAATTTGGAGTTAAAAGCCATTCCTAAGCCCAAAGTAAGTAAGTTTTATTCATATGACCCATTGGCTCGTATGAATAAAAAAATAGATATTACTAATAGGAGGAAATATAGGGTTTTTTAAGCAATTACTTCAGAAATCTAGTCTGCTTGCGAGTAGACTAAAAATTTAATTTCTTGATTTTCGTTTATATTTCATGCTATTCTACAAGTCTATGGATAAATTTGGTGTTAAAAGTCATTCCTAAGCCAAAAGTAATAACTTCGAAGTAATTACTAAGTTTTATTCATATGACCCATTGTTTCAGGCTATAAATCTTATTCCCAGAGATCGGTAATGATATTGTTTTTGAAAAGTGGTTCCGAGTACCAGAGATTAATTTAAACTCATTTCTCAATACTGTTCTAATATTTTTGATGATGATTTTCAGTAAAATATGACGATAGTATATCGGAGCCATTGTTAGGAATGGCTTTTAATTCCAAATTTACCAATTGGCTGCTAGAATAGCATGAAATGTAAACGAAAATTAAAAAAATTAAATTTCTATTTTACTCCCAAGCAGACTAGATTTGTGAAGTAATTGCTTAAAAAACCCTGTATTTCACCCTATTAGTACACAGAACCAATTTTGTCCATAAATAGTATGAATTGCTTTCTTTGATTTCAATTCATATTATGTATGAACAAATTCATACAATTTAGGAATACTTTTATTATTTTCCCATTTTTTAAAATATTTAAAAAACAAGTTAGTTTGAAATACAGGAAATGTCAACAAAAATTTATATTTCGTTTCTAAAAAAGGAAAATTTCACAAAAGTGGGATAAATTGCTAAATTCTTACGTAATAGGGTAAAAAGGTATGTGCATTTCTGCGTTATATTGGTATACATACATTTATAAAAATATTTGCTACATCTTTTTTATTTTTTAGATTGCCTTTAATTTGCAATTCGTCCATTTGACTCAATTAAATTGTGTCCATTTGCCCCATTTGGCCTCCCTGAATAATATCGATTTAAGTGGACAGTTATATGACCTCCATGTTTTCAACTGGAGTACATAAATTTTGGATAAAATCTGTATGTGCCCTCTTCTCTCCAGAGTGTTTTTATACCAACCGATTGTCCACTTCCTGGGATGACAATATTAAATAAACCGATCTTGGATATGCGTACTTGAAAGAGCAAGACTGCAGTTTTTTAAATATATTTTGTTTATGTTTAATTTTTGTTTTTAATTAATAAATAAAAATGCATATTTTGCGAAACAAGACATTATTTTGCAAATATAGCAAGGATTTGATAATATTAGTGGATATTTAATTGACTAATGAAGAAAAAAAATCAGTATAATTTTTTTCATAATATGTATGAATAAATTCATACATTGTATGAAAAAGTTTTGGGAAAAAATTATAATGTTAGATTCATACATATTATGAAAAAATTTGTTACATGTATGAATTATTTTTTTCTGTGTAATATCGAAACAGTGAAATCCCATATTTTACGCCAGATACATCACGGTATTTTACATGAAATTTAATAACAAATCTAATAGTATAGGAACCGTGAAGTTGATCTGATATCAAGTTAATAAAAATCAGTTTACAAAACTTTTTTAATTTTGCAAAAAAGGTTATTTTTCTATTTGGAAATTAAGAACAGATTGGTATTTTCTCAAAATTTGAAAACAAATTTGTGAAATTTTTGGTAAAAAGTAGCTAACATCTTAAAAAACAAGCTTAGTACCTAATTAATTTAAATCAAAATACTAAAATATTTCGAAATATATAGCTTTTTTAATATTCTCTGTAAGTGCGCCATAATTTTGAACCACTCGTTTGGAGCTTACATATTATAATGTTTTTTATTATAATTTTAATTTGTTCTATACGTTTATTTAAATTAGCCTTCTTGCCCAAAATCCTCTGTAAATTTACGCAGTTTAATTAAATAATCATCGTTAACTGTAGGCTTTGAAAAAAGCGGTGAATTCATGCCTTTTCGGATCTGGGTATGTCATGTACATATGCAAGTTGTACATATAAAGGGTTCTTCAACAGGGACGCTACAAAAGTAGAAATACAGGTACATCAAACGACGCCATATTTCTTGCCGCTCTTTTGACATTTCTCTTCAGTAAGGTTTGACATTTCATGATGGAAAGATATACGAGCCAACAACGAGTCGAAATTAATAAAATTTACTACCGAAATTCGGAGTCAGTGGCCTCAACGTTAAGAGCGCTACGTTCAATTTATGGTCGTCATAATGAATGGCTTCGTCAATAAACAAAATATGCGTTATTGGTCAGACAGCAATCCAAACGTACTCCATGAGTCATCATTGCATCCCGAAAAAATTACGGTTTGGTGCGGTTTATGGGCCGGCGGCGTCATTGGGCCGTACTTCTTCCGTGATGATCAAGACCGGCACGTTATTGTGAATGGGAATCGCTACCGTTCAATGATAACCGAATATTTTTGGCCCCAATTGGATGATATGGACTTGGAGGTCATGTGGTTCTAACAGGACGGCGCCACAAGCCACACAGCGAATGTCACAATCAATTTATTGCAAACCAAGTTTGGAGAACGTGTTATCTCACGAAATGGTCCAGTCAATTGGCCGCCTCGGTCGTGCGATTTGACGCCGTTGGACTATTTCCTGTGGGGCTACATCAAATCTATGGTCTATGCCAACAAGCCAGCGACGATTGATGAACTTCGTACGAATATCGGCCGATTTATGCTTGAAAACCGTCAAAAATTGGGTTCAGCGTCTGGACTTCTGCAAGCGTGCCCGTGGTGGCCATGCAAAAGAGATCGATTTCCATACATAATGGCATCGAACGTACTTTCACAGGAATGAAGAATTTCATTGATATGCAAAACCGTTTTTGTTTTATTTAAAAAAACTTTTGTAGCGCTCTTATTGAAGAACCCTTTAATTATGTTAAAAAATAACATTTGTACATACCCAGCAGAAATTACTGCTTGCTTGGAAGCAGTTTAGTCAGGGATTGTTGCCTGATTTTTGTTCGAGATAGCTCGCGTGAAAGCACTTGTTTCCAGATCCGAAAAGGCATGAATTCACCGCCTTTAATAAGTGCTCCTGTTTTTCTTTTAAAATGTCGATAATTCATGCCTTCTCGGAAGTGGATATTATAAAGCTTTTCAACTATTTAAAATCATGCCTTCTCAAAAGCACAATATTCCTGCACATTTTTCCGTAAAGAGAAAATGCTTCTTATTTTCAGTTAAACCTCTTATTTTCATTAAAATAACTTTTTCCCGCATTTTAAAAAATTTTGATAAAAGAACCGCAACAATATTTAAGCAATCAAAATGTATTGCTCATTTCATGCCTTTTTGAAAAGCACAGCAAAAAGCGATGTAAGCAATTAATCAACTTAGGCCTTTCATTAGTGCTGTTTACGAAGCTATACATTTTTAGAAGCGGTAAAAGTATCAGTAAGGAAGCCGTAATCGTTTTTACTGTTTCCACATTTTTGCTGGGTATAATTATGTTAAAAAAAATTACTTTGGAAAACTATTGCAAAGCAATTGTCGTATTGATTAATTTTAACAATTTTCTATATTTTATGGTGGAATCGAGAGCACTATGGAATCGAGAGCACATAGAGCACAAACTTTCAAATTTGCAATCATAAATTGAACACTATGAACACTTCAGTTTTGGTTTGTATGGGGAACCCCCCAGGAGGTGCGTCGCTGGCATGGGTGGGTCGGCCCTCCAAAGTTAGAGGTGGTCGGTCATACATTTGGACTCGATTGGAGCACTCTAAATTGGTCAAAGTGGAATTTTTCAAAATTTGACCCTACGGGTCAAAAGTTAATCATCAGAATTCGTTTTAGAGGTATGGTTCCTCGGCAAAGTTTCTTATTTTGATCCCTAGAAAACGATTTTCCTTGTCAGTTGAGCTATTTTTAAATGGACCCGCCCTAATACACACTATTCCACAACTTTACAGGAGTCATAAAGTAATTGGTAAGTGAGAGGAAAAAAAGGGGGGACTTAACTATAGGGATAAAGGGAGAATCTACACTACAAATCTTCCTTGGGGTTTAATAAAACACTGCTCACATTTCCAATGTCACTTACATAAGATAATTTATTTATATACTTATATTAGAGAATCCAATCCAATTATAGTACAAATTCAGGAGAACGTCTGTGGTATCCAAGTGTTGAAGAAAAAAGAGATTGATCCTTTGTCATTGACTTAAAACGAAAACTCGGTTTGTTGTCAATAAGAAAATTAATGCAAAATACAACAATCGCTAAACGTCACAGATTTTAATAAAGAAATATTGGGAAATTTGTCGCAAAGATGGGACTGTTAAATTCATGATAAATGTAGATTTTAGTGGTGATTAATTCATTCTCGCATTAAATTCATTTAAGGAAAAGAATATTTGAAATAAATTTAAAATATAATTTGTTTAATCAGTTTAATGATCAAACTGCATATAGTGCAGAAATTCAAATGAAAAATTCTGAAATTTTGAAATAAAGGCTTTTTTAATAAGAGCGCTACAAAGGTTTTTTTAAATAAAACAAAAACGGTTTTGGATATCAACGAAATTCTTTATTTCTATGCCATTATGTATGGAAATCGATCTCTTTTGCATGCCACCACGGGCACGCTTGCAGAAGTCCAGACGCTGAACCCAATTTTCGACGGTTTTCAAGCATAAATCGGCCGATATTCGTACGAAGTTCATCAATCGTCGCTGGCTTGTTGGCATAGACCATAGATTTGACGTAGCCTCACAGGAAATAGTCCAACGGCGTCAAATCGCACGACCGAGGCGGCCAATCGACTGGACCATTTCGTGAGATAACACGTTCTCCAAACTTGGTTTGCAATAAATTGATTGTGACATTCGCTGTGTGGCTTGTGGCGCCGTCTTGTTGGACCCACATGTCCTCCAAGTCCATATCATCCAATTGGGGCCAAAAATATTCGGTTATTATTTAACGGTAGCGATTCCCATTCACAGTAACGTGCCGGTCTTGATCATCACGGAAGAAGTACGGCCCAATGACGCCGCCGGACCATAAACCGCACAAAACCGTAATTTTTTCGGGATGCAATGATGACTCATGGAGTACGTGTGGATTGCTGTCTGACCAATAACGCATATTTTGTTTATTGACGAAGCCATTCATTATGACGACCATGAATTGGACGTAGCGCTCTTAACGTTGAGGCCACTGACTCCGAATGTCGGTAGTAAATTTTAATAATTTCGACTCATTGTTGGCTCGTATATCTTTCCATCATGAAATGGCAAACCTTACTGAAGAGAAATGTCAAAAGAGCTGCAAGAAATATGGCGTCGTTTGCTGTCCCTGTATTTCTACTTTTGTAGCGTCCCTGTTGAAGAACCCTTTATTATAAAAAATTCCAACACAATATAGATTTATATAAAATTATATTTAACAAAAATGGTTTAAAAATATCAGCAGGGCTACAATTTTGTAAAAATTCCCACAAGTTTTTGCAATTGTAACAATCCCGGGATTCGAGCTTAAGAATCCCAGGATTCGGGACTCATTTTTATTGAATAATCCCGGGATTTCAGGACTCGGGATTTCGCGATTGGCATCCCTAATTGGAACTGATGATTTTCTTAAGGAAAATTTCGTTAGGTTCTGAGAGAATTATTTAAGGAACAAATTATCACAATGGAAGGGTGTTCGGTTAAAAGCTGTTTCTATCCCCAAATCTGAGGATAGAAAATGAGTTGTTTTCGCAAGATGAAGAAACTTATTGGACTTTTTGTCTGGACTTGTACTTCTGAAAATGAAGGTTATAATGTGGCTTTATTGTTTTTCAAATATCCTGGTGTGAAAGATAAATAAGAATAAATTAGTTTCTTTGTAAATATACCCATTTAGCAAATATCTTTATAACTTTTATAAATTATTTTTGAATGCTGTTTTGTGATTTTTATTGATTGATGTGTATTATTGCAAAATTATTTATAAAAAATTTTCCATTTCTGTTTTTAAAGCAAAGGTTTTTAATTAATATTTTATTTTTTGATTTGTTTTAGTTTTTTTTTGTAATTTTTTTTACAGTTATTTCATTTCTTTGTAATTATTCGTATGTCCAATTGACTTTGGACTAATATTGCCGAATTTGTTTGAAATGGTTAGTTGTAAATACCGAATAAAAAAGAATTTAAGGATTAATATTTTAATTAATATTGTTACTACTGAATTAAATAATTACAACTAATAAAGTTGGAATAATGTATATTTTATTATTTTTAATATGGTTTTGATTATAGAATGGTTTAAAAAAATATATATTTTCTTGCAATTGGTTGAGAAGGCCGATTTAAATTCAATAGAGCAATTCAATCAGTTGCGAATGTAGAAAATAGTTTTTCGATACGAAATATTTATATTATCAATGAAATTTAAATAGTCTGAAATAACATAAGGTGCTATTAAAAGAATCTGAAGCTGGTTTTACACGACATGTATTTGTCATATGACATATCACTTTTTACATTGTAAAATTTATACATGCCGTGTGAACCCTTTCAAAACCCATCTGCAAAAGTCATGTGACAATATTTCAAATAGAGCGTTTTCTATTTTGACCTGACAAACCAAATGTAATCAGCTGTTTTTGGGCAAACAAAAAATAAATTGGGGGCAAAAAAAGCACAAAAATAAAAGTAAAAGGTTGATTAAAAGTTAATTTTTTAATAAAATTTGAAAAAAGTGATTTTAATTAAAAAAAAGTGATTTTAATTTAAAAAAAGTGATTTTGATTTATACTACATTTATACTTGAGCAAAAACCACCTAGTTTTGGTAAAAAACTAGTTTTTGCTTGTTTTTTGTATGCGTTTTGACAAGTTAAAAACTACAAGAGTAGTAGTTTTTGCTCAGGTATAAATGTATATTTAAAATAAAGTGATTTCAATTTTTTGTTGCCTGTTGGAAAGAAATGGATAAAGAACAGGGAAAAGTAAGTATTTTAATTTAAATTTTAAATTAAATAGATTTTTCTAATACTCTTTTAGTTCGCTTGGCAAAAATAAGCTGTCCTTGAATTGATAGCCATATGGCAAACATACGAATGCTTGTACAACCCCATGCATAAGTTTAACCACAACAAACACGCGAGGTGTGCTGCTCCAAAGGAGATGGCCAAGAAGTTAAAAGTTTTTAGTCTTGCTATTGGAGCAGCTGAAATAAAGGTAAATTTATTTATTTAAATATATATATTCACATATTTAATCTGACTTGGAATCTGTATGCATTTGTAGAATAAAATGACGTATGTATTTGCGTGGGCAATACACCCGGGAAGTTTCCAAAATGAAGGAGAAGAAAAGTGGAGCGGGGGCTGAAGAAGTTTATAAACCAGCTGCCTACTGGTTTAGTGAACTGGGTTTTTTAAATGATTTTATTAAAATCCGAAAAGAAGGATGTAACTTATACGTAAGTATTCATTTCCCCGATTTATTTAACTAAATTACTTAATTTTTTAGAAAAAATTGGTATAAAAAATATGTATACTCTTAATTTTTTATTTACAGGATCAAAACTCTGCTCAGACTGAGGAACCTTTGGAATTATCGCAAATGGTTGAAGATGAAATGTCTCCTGCTCAAACTAATAAAAGGGCTCGACAGAGCTTTGAAACTCCACAGTCAAGCCGAACCATGAGTCAAGAGGACTCAGTGCTGTCAGCAGCAACGACTGTTCTGCAAAACATCGCCTCCAGTAGCCAAAAGGCTATAGTGAATGTAAAAGATGAAGCATTTTGCAATTATATAAAAGCGGAGCTTAATGGGCTTCAAAATGTAAACATAAAAGATGAACTAATGGCTGTTTTTGATGCAAAGAAAAAAAAGGAAGTTAAATAATCAACATTTAAACTTCAGTAAATTGAATCACCTTATGTCATATTTTAAACGTATAAAAAAAAATAATTTTTAATTTTACTTTATTAAATTTATATGAATTGAATTACAAAAATTATAATTTAATAAAATATTTATATTAAAAAAATTAATAATTTCTTATTATTTTAAAAATTGAATTTTTGTAAAGCATCATATTGCCAAGGAACAGCGCCATTTGCGGTGAAGTATTCTGAATATGTGTCTCGCACTTTCCTACCCTCGGCAGCTGAATGATTACCTAGGGAACTTCGGAGATCTGTCAAAGTGACTTCATTCCGCCAGGATCCATTTTGAAAACTTACAGTATTATGTGCTAATTCATAAAAAAAATTTCTTTGGTATTTGAAGCTTGCTATACACCCAGAAAACAGATTCGGTACTGACAACCCCATTTGTTGCCAAACGAATGGTTCAGTTGCATCAAATGAATTTTTCGGTTGCTGCTCCCGAATTATTCTTGATACAACTGAAATTCCGTTGCCACCGTCAAATTAGTCCTGTCTCAATTGGTTTTCTGTTGCCACAACTGAAAAATTCGGCTACCACAGCCGAACCATGCGATTGGCTACAAATGCGGTTATCAGAACTGAATCTGTTTTCTGGGTGTAGTTAAAGTAGATATTTCGCTTAATAAAGAGTTATTAGAAATCTTGATTCATAATCGTATTTTAACTATAAATTAATTTTTCGATTTGATACTGGCAACACTATTGTTTATTTTCTCTCTTCTCCCAAATAAGTCGTAATTGATTTACAAATTTAGTAAACGATTGACTCGGTAATCAGAAGTGAAAATGTATTTCCTTAAATTAGAGAACTAATGATGTGCTAAAATAAATTTAAAAGCCATTAAAACTATTTTTTTTTTTTATTTATAAAGCAAATCAATGGAAATGTGTGTAAAAAAGTAATTTTTTAGAACATATTATTCTAAGCATACAAAAGTAATCGAATTTCGAATAATGTTTTGACAGTCTGTACATCACTATTGTTTTGTTTTTCTTTTTAATTGAATTTTTTTTTTTTTTGAAATTTTTTCGAAAATGGTCCTTGGCTACGCAATGGTTGTAGTTTTTTTCAGTTTGATGGATGCAAGTTGTTGGAAGCCACACATTCTAGGGATGGGATGGCTTTAATAAATCATTTCATGCCTGAAAATGAAATAATTAACAATTAAATGGTGGCTTCCTCACTCCAAACTTTATAAAAGGTTTAAAGTAAATATGAATACTGTTTTTCACAAATTAGCTTAAAATCCTGCAATAAGACTGTTGTAAAAGTTTATGAATTAGACCATTAGTGTTTTCCAAATCACACATTTTGTCAAAACCATCTCGTGCTCGTATAAAATTATGCAAAGCGCATGAAGCCAAAGTTATCTGCTCTACTTTTTCAATAAATAAGTCGATTTCCTTTTGAAACTTGCTTGCCAAAATGCCAAACTACTCGACGTGCACGGCTTAATCGTGTAATGATAGAAGTCGCCCCGCTCGTTTCTGCCAACACCCTCTAACAGCTATGAATTATGAACTCGTTATTATTTTTAAGAATATTGAAGAAATAAAGTGAATTGAATCCTAACCATTTTTTTCCCGCTTATTATTGGTTACTAAGTACTTTTAAACCATCCCTCGTAAATTTTCCTAAGCATTTTTCAAGCGTACCTCGGTACACTCCAAGGGTATAAAAGGCCAAACATCACAGAAGTCTGGATCAGTTGGCTGCGGTCGTGAACGAGTGAACAAGGTAAGCTCCAGATAATAATACCCTCCTCTCCTCTAGATCCTGTGTTGGAAGCGTGCCGTCCTAGGTAGCTCCTACATCCCGGAAGATCCTGAAACATCGTTGAAGGTCCTTGCAAATATCCTGGAAGGTCCTTGCAGTTATCCTTGAAGGTCCTTTAAAATCCTGGAAGGTCCTTGAAATTTTCCTTGAAGGTCCTTGCGAATATCCTGGAAGGTCCTTGCAGTTGTCCTTGAAAGTCCTTACAAATCCTGGAAGGTCCTTGAAACTATCCTTTAAGTTCCTTGCAAATATCCTGGAAGGTCCTTGCAGTTATCCTTGAAGGTCCTTACAAATCCTGAAAGGTCCTCGAAATTATCCTTGAAGGTCCTTGCGAATATCCTGGAAGGTCCTTGCAGTTGTCCTTGAAGGTCTTTACAAATCCTGGAAGGTCTTTGAAATTATCCTTGAAATTCCTTACGGAGATCCTGGAAGGTCCTCACGAATATCCTGGAAGGTTCTTACGACTGTCCCGGAAGGTCCTTACGAACGTCCTTGGAGGTTCTTTTACAACAGAGGAAGCGTGCCGTCCCCGGTCGCTGTCCTCACCCGGACGTAACCAAACAGAGGAAACGTGCCGTCCCCGGTCGTTGTCCTCCTTACATCGAAGTTCAACAGAGGAAGCGTGCCGTCCCCGGTCGCTGTCCTCACCCAGACGTTACTCACCAGAGGAAACGTGCCGTCCCCGGTCGTTGTCCTCCTTAAATCGAAGTTCAACAGAGGAAACGTGCCGTCCCCGGTCGCTGTCCTCACCCAGACGTTACTCACCAGAGGAAACGTGCCGGCCCCGGTCGTTGTCCTCCTTAAATCGAAGTTCAACAGAGGAAGCATGCCGTCCCCGGTCGCTGTCCTCACCCAGACGTAACTCACCAGAGGAAACGTGCCGTCCCCGGTCGTTGTCCTCCTTAAATCGAAGTTCAACAGAGGAAGCGTGCCGTCCCTAGTCGCTGTCCTCACCCAGACGTGTCGCAACAGAGGCAACGTGCCGTCCCCGGTCGTTATCCTCCTTAAATCGAAGTTCAACAGAGGAGGCGTGCCGTCCCCGGTCGCTGTCCTCACCCAGACGTAGCTCACCAGAGGAAACGTGCCGTCCCCGGTCGTTGTCCTCCTTAAATCGAAGTTCAACAGAGGAAGCGTGCCGTCCCCGGTCGCTGTCCTCACCCAGACGTAAATTAATAGAGGAAACGTGCCGTCCCCGGTCGTTGTCCTCCTTAAATCGAAGTTCAACAGAGGAAGCGTGCCGTCCCCGGTCGCTGTCCTCACCCAGACGTCACTCACCAGAGGAAACGTGCCGTCCCCGGTCGTTGTCCTCCTTAAAACGAGGTTCAACCAAGGAAGCGTGCCGTCCCCGGTCGCTGCCACTGGAAAATCCCGCGTGTGATCCGCCTCGGAACCTCTCTCTTATCTCTTTCTCTGTTCCCACTGGTCTGTCTCATATTTATATTTAGTTTGATAATAAATAAATCAACTTTTATAACGTCTTAAATCACGACTTTTTTTCTCGCTCACTGGATCAAACAAATTTTCTGTGACGAACCCTACCCCCGCGAGCTTATTCCAGCAACCGGAGGTAACTCGTCGTTACAATCGGTAGTAAAAAATTTGTTTGCGTTTGTTGATCTCTCTCCATATGGCTTTATCATCCTTGAGGTCAACCGGAAAGCATCATCAGCAACAAACAAGAACGGAACGTCATTATTAGTACCAGGTAATACAGCATCTTCCGGAAAATCAAAGGTATTGTTTTTTATTCCTTCGCACAGTGATGATTCATTGTATACTGCTGCATAGTTTGCCCTTCCATTTGAGCCAACGTTAACGTATACAAAGTTATAGTTTGCGTCCAAAATAGCCAGCAGTAGCACGCTATGAAAGCCTTTGTAATTATAAAAATATGAACTATACTCTTTTCTGCTTTTGATCGCAATATGTTTGCCATCTTCATAAATAAAAAAAAATTAGTTAAAATAATTAACATAGGTCAAAGTTGAGTTTGGTGGCACAGCTCCGATCAGGTCAAAATTTTTACCACAGGTAAAACTTTTTATTGGTATTCCACAACAACTTTGGACAGTACGCGCAATATTAGAAAGGTATTTAAAATATCTTTCATATGCCATTAAAAATTTTTATACCAATTAACCCATTGCGGCCCACAAACTCAACTTGTTCCTTTACATATTTTTGAGATTATTACCTATGGCTCCCAAGCAAAACGGAAAATTCCATTTCCGCTCGAATTCAGCAGCAATGTTCTTCCAATCATTAGAATTTTGAGGAACCTTCAAAAATATTTTTTGTTTGGTCAAATATAAATATATTGCAGGATTTATTTGATCTTACTTTTAAAAAGTCGTCTTTTAGGACAGAGTAAATAGCTTCAATTTTTTCCGGTATAATTTTGCTTATGGATGCTACAGAAATCCGAAATCCATATGACAAATGGACGTATTTAGCATCAGTGGCTAAAAACCGTAAAGTTAAAAGCAACCTAAATAGAAAAACAATTAATAATTCAGACACAGCGCCAAAAAGTACTTGGTAGCAATCACCTCGCAGTAGGAGAAATAGCTTCACGCATCTCAGTGTTCTGCTTTGATATCAAAGGAGACACTTTTTCCAGCAACTCGGTAAAGGACATAAACGACATCCTCGCAAAATTTTGGAATGACTTCGGATCTTCCAATCGCAGCTCGTCCATAACCATTGAAGCAAAGCCCAATCCAGAGTCCCTCCGAAGCAACCACTTGTGGCTCCATATAGCCCGTTTACTTGCTAGCTTTTCTTGTTTTTTCTTTTTTTTTATTTTATTATTATTATTATTATAATTATTGAAATAATACAATTGTTGTTGAATCTATTTCACAAACAATATTATTTTTTTTTATTTTAAAACAAATTTACCAAAATTCACGTTAAAACAACCAAGAGGTTATGTCAGGCGTAATTACACATGTACGTTTAAACGCAAAAATTATAAACCTTATGTATTTGCTCATTTTGACAGACATACAGAATTACATATGGGTCCTTAAAGTGACACGTCACATGACAAATACATGTCGTGTAAAACCAGCTTTAGTGGTTTTGATGGATTTGTTACTGAATCATTTTCTCTGTGTAAGTATGTAGTTGGACCGCTAAAAAAATACGTGCCTCATACGTTTTTCTCCTCTGCAACTATTACAAACTTTACTCCAGCTTGGGGAAGCTTATCAACTGTGCTTCTTTGCAAGTATGTACTTCATTAATTTGCCATACACCAACGTTTAGAACATCAGAGTTTATATTCAAACTTACCCTTTTCATAAGTTTCCAGTAAATTATCAAGACAAAAATTCGTCTCTTTGTTTTACATCATGTCGTATACTCGTTGTTGGGGCAAAACTTTAGAAATTCTTCTATGAAAGTTCATGAAAACTTTTTTGTGTATTAACGCTTCAAAAGATATTTTTTGTAAACATACTTCCCAATTTTTAAAATAAATTAACGTGCAAGACAAGAAACAAAATTATTGATCAACGTAAAATATGAAAGGCAATTTAATTAGATTTTTTGTTGTAGATATTTCACATTCTTTGTTTTTAAAAGTTATTGCTAGGGCAAGGAACTTCATGCATCTAAAAAAAAGGAAATATGTGCATAAAAATATACACGCGAGTATAAACATTTTATATGTATAGTAATGTCATGTTTTATCATATAATATGTCATGAATAACCATATAACATTATGTTTCTTATTTGGTACCTTATAAATATAAATATCCCAGCAAAAAAAGAGATGCCAAAGCAGTAGAAAAAGCACTACAATTGATGATCTAGATGCACATCTTTTTTAACATAAACACTAATGATTTTAACATTGAGTTGTCATAGGAGAGGAGTACTCTCACTTCAAAATTTTTCAGTACTTTTTGAACCAGTGCAAAGGAAGCTCTTTTTCACCAATTAAAATTTTAAAAAATTCTTCGCAAAATCCAATTATATATTTTTTATTTTACAAAAATTGCCGCCACCGGGTATCGAACTTGTGACCTCACGATTGCTAGTCTAGCGCTCTACTGCTGGCCTATTCTTTGATATGAAAGTTGATTAGCATAAAAACCTCACTTCGTTACTGCAAGATATTGTTCCTTATTCTCGTCAATAAAACTACTTATTAAATAAGTATAAAAGGTGCACTCCAATTCAATATTTTTTCCAGTACTATTTTTACAGGTGCATACAAAGCAATTTCTCACAATTTTTTTATATACATATATGTATATATGAGTGGGCCGATTTGTAAAGAGAAAAATTTTTCGATATTGTGCCATCGATTTTTCAATAGCTTTTCGCATGAGGAAAAAAAAGTTCCACTACGACATATCAAAAAAAATCCTTTTCGAGGCGCCCAAATTTCGAGAAAAACTCGTCTAAAAACTCAAAAAAAAAATTTTTTTTTTCCAAAAAGTGATATCACCATCGTTTTAAGCGTACAATTTTACCTTGGATAGGATATATTTACAAAATTTGAAATCGGCAAATTTTTTTTAACATACCTACTGAAAAAACCTTAAAAATTAAAGCGTAAGAAAGATCGATTTTTCGACAAAAACTCGTTCAAAACCTCAAGAAAAACATTTGTTTGGAAAAGGTAATATTTAAGAAAAATTAAATCGGCAGATTTTTTTTTTATTACCTACTAAAAAAGCATTAAAAATAAAAGTTGAGAAAAAGTCAAAGAATTGAAATCTGGGCGCCCCGAAAATTATTTTTTTGATATGTCGTAGTGGAACTTTTTTTCTCATGCTAAAAGCTATCGAAAATTAAAAAAGTATTGAATTTAAACAAATTAATTATAAATATTAAAAAAAAATTAATAAAACAAAAAAAAAAAAAATATTTGTCCCGCCGAGAATCAAACCCTTGACCCTCTGTTTGGAAATACCAAATGATACCAAAATCACTTTTCATGATCACTTTTAGAGCAATTACTCTTTAGAAACAATACTTACATAAGTAATTTTTGGATGTTGTTTAGAAGTAATTCTAAAAAAGCTGTAAAAATATACTAACGGATACTTTGGAAGCAATGAAAGAAGTGATTTTTTGAAGTTGTTCAAAATAACTTCTGAAAAAACAGTAAAAATACACTAACGGATACTTGTAATATTGTAATATTTTAATATATAATTTTATATTGTCATATGTAACACCTTACACATTTGTCCTATTATCCAGTTGTGATGGCGATGATTTGCTGTGGGATAATTTTTATTTCAGTAGCTATGAGTTCATATATGTTTGTTAATGACTGTACTAACATTTTTTTGTGAGGATAACAAATTAGTACTCATCAATATTTGAATTTTGTTCTAAAATTATTTTGAATTCGATCAGGGTAACATTTCATTTTTATAGAATTTAAATTTTTTTTTGTGCATTGGCTTGTCAAAAAATTTTCATAAAAAAGTTTATTGAATTGGAAAAACGAATTTTGGGATTGAGAAAAATAATAAGGAATAATTAGAAAATCTTTTTGGAATTAACACGGATAGTAACTATATGGTGGTTATTTCTGAGGAAATCATAAAAAAGATAGGAGTATTGGTATAGTGATGTTGTTTGGCTGTTGCTGTCGGCAGACAATTAAATTTTTTATATGCAGAGATTCGGAAAATTGTCCATCAGAAGAGTACCTATACCTATAAATTCATTCCCGATAATTGTCCTCTTCAGAGTTATTGATTGCATGACTGGTGGTTGCGGATATTTTTGTTTTAGTAAATTATCATCATCTGAAATTATAATCATTGATTTAAATCGTCATATACTGTGACGTGAAAATCAAATTTTAAGACCGGTTTGAAACAATTATTATTTTATTATTAAACCCGGGCTAGTAAAAAACGAGATTCATTATCTTTGCGGTGATCAAAGACAATAGCGGGTGCTAAAGACAAAAAAAAAAAAAAGAAAAATAAAAACCAGCCTAATATATTAAAGTGACCAGCTAAATAAAAAAAAAAAAAAATTCATAGAACGCCTTGTGTTGTGTACAAATCGGAAATAGTGTATAAATGTTAATAATTTAATAATACGCATAATATCAAATTTTAACCATTTTATTTTAACGTAAATATTCATTTTTTTATTTTATTTTAAATCAGATTCACATTGTAAAATTTTAATTTATTTCATATTAAAGTTAATATTCGGGAGTTTTGTTTTATTAATTTTTTTTTATGGTCACCTTAATTTAGATTTTAAAATAATCACACAACACAAACTTTATTAACACTTAATTATCTTTCATACATACATTAAACATATAAACAACCATACACACTAATCTATCATCCCCATGCAACAATAACTCCTCTCACTCACTCAATCAGATGCTTTTTGGCTCTGAATGAATAAATTACACACGAACTAACATACACTAACATACATATTAACTACTTGAATAAAACTTGCAGTCGGATAAAATTAGAGATTAATCAGAACTGGGTCGACAACGATAACCACATGTGCTTTTTCATATATTTTGTATGGGAAGCAAAATGTCGCCATGTCGCCTGGCGATTTGTCGTCGTAATAGAATCTATTCTATTTTCGTGACGACACACTAATACACACTCAAAATATTTGTCAAATAGTTGCCATATTTTTAACTACTTAAGGGAACAGAGTTGCAGAAATTCGTATTAGAGTTGCAAAAACTTCGTACTTTGTTTACAAAAAAAATATTTTTTTGACGGAAGAAATATAATTGAAAATAAAAATGCATAATTTACCGCAAAAAAGCAAAATTAAATATAAAAAATGTAAAACAATACGAATTAATGGAAAACCAATTGAATTGGTGAAGAATTGTGGCGAAAAAAATACAACCATATTCTTGTTTTGCTTTAATTTTTTTCTAAACGTCAAAAAATGTCGACAATCGATTGTCGCTGAATTTAAATTATTCGCGACGACTTTTGCTGTCGTCGGTCGACAATCGACACAGTTGTGATTAACCTCTTATTCTTCGTCCACAAGCGCTAGATGACAACGAGGGATAAGAAACCGTAAGTTTATTCAAATTTTGTATTTATATATATATATATTGATACACATTTTTTTTAATTTTACTCAAATTTTTTTTAAATAATATGATAATAAACATGAATAACTATTAGATTGAGTGATTCACGTATCTTAATGTGATGAACATTGAATTTGTATTTGCAATTAGGGTTGCCATAATTCAATAATTTCAAGCTTTTTGCGGGATTAAGATTTTTTTTTAGGGATTGATTTAAATGCAATCTATTCGTTTATATATTTTAAAATTTTAACTTTTAATTACTGAAATAATTTTCTTTTTCTTTTAAAATTCATATTAAAGAAAAACAAAATATTAAATATTTTCTTTATTTAATTTTATTCCCGTAAATGTTATTTTACAATTAATTTAATTCCAATAATTGGGTTTTATACTATTTATTCATGTTTAATATATCATTAACGATTAATTTCATCTTCTTGGGTCAAACCTTAAACTTCTTTTAAATAAATAAATTTTACACTAGGTCACAAACATATTTTTTTTTTGTTTTAAGGTATCGCCCCTTATTTTTTTGACTTGCTACGTAAATTTAAAATCTACAGTAAACGATTCGGTAAATATAAATAAAAATCCCCCCCATCGACGAGCACAGCCGAACCAGTAGGTAGCCGTTCCCTTTCATAAATCAACCCAAGTTAAAGAATCGTTACACAGTTCAAGCTCCAACTACCCTACGGGGAATGAGGACTCAATTGCCATCCAAGGACCTATCCCGTGACCGGTCAACCGGCATATTACTAAATTAGTACAAATATTAACCAAAGTTTGGGATTTTTAGCATATTTAATTCCTTTGATGCAATTAATGTATATCCCGATAAAATAAAATTAAAAAACTAATATGCAAGTGCTTGTGCAAATTTAAATGTTACTGACACTTTAGAAAACATTGTTCTCTATTGTTGTTTCTACATGAATGGATGTCACTACATTGCTAGATCTGTCAAAACAACAGAGTAGTACATTGGAAGATGACAAAGCAAATTGTGGAAAATTTTCTGTCGTTGTTTTTGTTTTTTCTTTGATATTTTAAATGTTTAATAACGCTCCTAGACGAGAACAAAAAATTCTCATTGAGTTTATAATTTAACTTAACAAATATTTCCAGAAATTCTAAAAACGTCGTCCCCTGACGATTTCCTTAGGCAAGAATGAAATCCGGATAGGGACATGCCTGCAGCGGATTATTTTTCACAATTTGTTAAATACGTTTGGGATTTTTAGCATATTTAATTCCTTTGATGCAATTAATGTATATCCCGATAAAATAAAATTAAAAAACTAATATGCAAGTGCTTGTGCAAATTTAAATGTTACTGACACTTTAGAAAACATTGTTCTCTATTGTTGTTTCTACATGAATGGATGTCACTACATTGCTAGATCTGTCAAAACAACAGAGTAGTACATTGGAAGATGACAAAGCAAATTGTGGAAAATTTTCTGTCGTTGTTTTTGTTTTTTCTTTGATATTTTAAATGTTTAATAACGCTCCTAGACGAGAACAAAAAATTCTCATTGAGTTTATAATTTAACTTAACAAATATTTCCAGAAATTCTAAAAACGTCGTCCCCTGACGATTTCCTTAGGCAAGAATGAAATCCGGATAGGGACATGCCTGCAGCGGATTATTTTTCACAATTTGTTAAATACGTTTGGGATTTTTAGCATATTTAATTCCTTTGATGCAATTAATGTATATCCCGATAAAATAAAATTAAAAAACTAATATGCAAGTGCTTGTGCAAATTTAAATGTTACTGACACTTTAGAAAACATTGTTCTCTATTGTTGTTTCTACATGAATGGATGTCACTACATTGCTAGATCTGTCAAAACAACAGAGTAGTACATTGGAAGATGACAAAGCAAATTGTGGAAAATTTTCTGTCGTTGTTTTTGTTTTTTCTTTGATATTTTAAATGTTTAATAACGCTCCTAGACGAGAACAAAAAATTCTCATTGAGTTTATAATTTAACTTAACAAATATTTCCAGAAATTCTAAAAACGTCGTCCCCTGACGATTTCCTTAGGCAAGAATGAAATCCGGATAGGGACATGCCTGCAGCGGATTATTTTTCACAATTTGTTAAATACGTTTGGGATTTTTAGCATATTTAATTCCTTTGATGCAATTAATGTATATCCCGATAAAATAAAATTAAAAAACTAATATGCAAGTGCTTGTGCAAATTTAAATGTTACTGACACTTTAGAAAACATTGTTCTCTATTGTTGTTTCTACATGAATGGATGTCACTACATTGCTAGATCTGTCAAAACAACAGAGTAGTACATTGGAAGATGACAAAGCAAATTGTGGAAAATTTTCTGTCGTTGTTTTTGTTTTTTCTTTGATATTTTAAATGTTTAATAACGCTCCTAGACGAGAACAAAAAATTCTCATTGAGTTTATAATTTAACTTAACAAATATTTCCAGAAATTCTAAAAACGTCGTCCCCTGACGATTTCCTTAGGCAAGAATGAAATCCGGATAGGGACATGCCTGCAGCGGATTATTTTTCACAATTTGTTAAATACGTTTGGGATTTTTAGCATATTTAATTCCTTTGATGCAATTAATGTATATCCCGATAAAATAAAATTAAAAAAGAGAATGAATTAATTTTCTAAAAATTTTCTGATTCGTTACTTTCACTGTTGTTTTTAAAAAACTTGACAGATACCGAAATAAAAATAAAATTCGCGGCATACTTTTTAAAACATTTTTTTATTTATTTTACTCTTTTATTTATTTTGAACTTTATTTTTTTACGATTTGCTTACTTTAGCTCTTATTTTAAATTTTTTATAAATTTTTGCTAAAAAATTTTAAGTTTTGTATTTTCAACGTTTTTTAATGTTAAAGCTGTTTTAGTTTTAGCCCTACTTCGATGCCAAGTAGATTATTTTTAATTCTTAATTTTTTATTAGTTTATTTGAAAAGCTATTTTTAGACACACCACCTTATGTGTCACAAGGTGTCTAAACTGTGGCAATTGGTCATTTCCAATGACAACGCCATGTTAAAGTGACGTGTCTCTTTCAAACAAAAAGACCGATCAACGACCGGTCTCCGATCCCTTGGGACCTATCTTGCGTGTCATCTGAGACTGGTACCTTTCCCCGTAGGGTAGTTATTGTAATACGTATATAATCGTATATCATAGTTTCGTTAAAGTTCTGAATTTGAGTTCTTCCAGGGCAAAAACGATTTTTATTTTGTAATATTTATATATAACACTTTTGTATTATACTTATTTTCCTTACCCCTCTAAAAACTTATAAAAAAATTAAAAATTTTCTTCCAAGGGATTGTTAAACTTAGACATGTCATCATACCCAATTTAAAAAAAATGTTAATGACAGGGTATGTGATCACCGAAAAAAATACGTTATAACGATTTCGTTATCAATATTATTTATTTTTTTTTTAATAATTTTAAGTAATAACAAAGAAAAGACCAAAAAAATAAAAAACAAAAGCATATTTAAAATTTTGACATTCGAATATAATTAGAGCTCGTTTTTGTTCATTTACGACGTTTTTAACAAATCTTGTAGCGCCCACTACCCGTCATAGTGCAAGTTCTGAAGTCTTTTCTCTATAATTAATAGTATCCATGGATGGTAACCGAAACGATGTGGTTATCGATAAGGGTAACGCTATTTTAGATTATTTCGGTAACGATATTTCAAGGGGGACGCTATTTCATTTATTTCGGTAACGGTGTTTTAGGGATAACGGTTTTTTGATTATTTCGGTAACGGTATTTTAAGGTTAGCGGTATTTCATTTATTTCGGTAACGGTATTTTAAGGATAACGGTAGTCGGTTATTTCGATGCATCCCGCAATTTTTTTTACAAAAAGCAAGTGAAATTAAAAACAGAACCAATTTATCAACTTAGTTTACGAAAAATGCTCAATAATCACGTGGCAAATTAAAAATATCGGTAATGGTATTTTAGGGATAACGGTATTTCATGTATTTCGGTACCGGTATTTTAAGGGTATCGATATTTCATTTATTTCGGTATTGGTATTTTAAGGATAACGGTATTTCAGTTATTTCGGTAACGGTATTTTAAAGATAACGGTATTTCGCTTATTTCGGTAACGCTATTTTTGGGGTAACGGTTGTCAGTTGAAAGGGTTTTGAATCGATAACGGTATTTTGGCGGTATCGCCTGCCAACCCTGATAGTATCTGTATTTAGTATATTTCAGTTTTGAACAATCGATAATATATGTACGTGCATATGCATGGAATTCCTTAACCTAGTTATTACTTTAATAAATCAAGGTACTTCACATATCTATGAACTATATTTTTATTCTCGAATGAATTTCATACGCCTGAGGATTCTTGTTAGAAAAACAATTGCAATTGTACCACAATTATAAAACTTTTTTTTAGTAGAACCAAAAAGAAAATTTAATTAAATATTAAATTGATATCGACATATATTTATGTTATCTGTATGATTATAATTAAAAACAATATTAAATGTATAGGAAAAAAAAAAACTTAAAATATTTACAAATTAAAAGATCAACAAAAAATTCACTATAACGCAAGCCCGAAGTTATGGTGGTGGGTAATACCCAGGTCTTATGAAAGTAACCGGTTAGTGCAAAAAATGTCTAAGATTGCATGGAGAGGGAAGGTTATACTTTTATGTTATTGCAAATAAGTCCAAAAAATGGTGTAAATGTACTTTTAACAAAGTTTTAGTGTTTGGGAGTCTATAATTTTTAAAACAATATTCATGTAGGTATTTAAGCCTAGAACACTAATGTTAGTCGATTCAACTAACACCAGTGGCGGCTCCAGTTCAAGTCTCTGGAGGGGGAAATTTTGTAAAAAAAAATTTTTTTTTTAAATTTTCACAAAAACATTTTTTTAACCCCTTTTGATTTGGCCATACACTACTTGCTGGACGTTTTTGGCTCCGTAGCGCAAGGTAAACGATTTTATGAGCGACGCTTTAGGTATAAAAGATAATATAAAGTCCAACGGAAATTTTAAGTTATATTTTTCATAAAAAACTTTAATATTTGATACGTATTTGACATCCAACAAGGATGGGTTAGTAATGCCTAAAAAAGGTTATATTAAATAACATATAAAATCAACAATTGGAATTTCCGCACTCTATTTGAATTGTATGAAACTTGCTATAACTAGGAATACTTTGTAGAGCTAAAATTGGTGTTCAATTTGGGGAAAATTATCAAATTTGCTATAGACTTTCCGTACATATTTGGGTCTAACTTTTGTATTATTTTAGCTATGTGACTGGTTGATATATCACTTTAAAGCTTCTGAAAGCATGCCTGAAGTTGGTCTGCAACTCATTCTTTAATTTGGTAAATTCTGATTTATTAAAAAAATTTAAATTTTTGAGAATTTTTCTACAATTAATTAACTGTTTCTATCCTTTTATAATTGAAGCCATCATTGAGCCACTATTTTGAAATGAACTTTAACCATTTATCGTTATCAAAGGTCTAAAGCCATTTTATCTTAATACGCGGTTCGGGATACTTTATCGTAGCCTTTTAATATTTTTGTATTAGTTCTTAGTTTTTTATCAATGACACTGTGAAATATCAGTTTGGTACTCCTTTTGGTTCCTGAGTTATAGTATAGTATTAAATAAAAAAAAAACAGTTCGATTTTCCAGCATTTGTATAAAAAAAGACCCAATAAGAGTGCCAGTATAAGATTTCGTAAAGGCAAAAATAAAGTAATGAGGAACAACATAAGCGTGTTCGTGTATTTACTACAAGTTACTACTTTTACTACAGCTGCAAAATTTCAATATAAAAAGTAAACAAAACTTTCCAATTGTAGTAAAAGTAGTAAGAATTTCGACTAATCGAACACACCGCATATATTTTTTCAGAAATTTTAAAAAATTCGTTTTTCGATATACATATGACGATTTAAATCGCGGATTTTATTAAATTAAACTTTGAAAATTTTACGAAAAACGTCGCCGGAGACTGAAAAGTCCTCAAAATTTTATTGAGATGATTACAAGGATTTAACTCAGAGATTACTTTTTAACAACAATACAAAAAGTTAATATTTCCTGAATAGTTTTGAAATTATTTTCATTATTTTTAAACTCACTTTATTTATTAGAAGCTGATTTTTTATACTTCAGTTATAAATTTTAACTAAAAACTTCTAATATTTAAAAAATTCTTGTTTTTTAATTATTTTTTCGGAATGTTTCGCAGACCTCCTAGGGACGCTCAGGGGTTCGTGATCAACATTTGGAAAACTTTGTATAATTAAATTTTCATATCGGTTTTGGTATAGCTGTGGGAGTCAGATGTCGTTATTAACAAAAAGAATTACTGGCCAATTTTGCTTTGACGCTACACCAACATTCCGTATTTTAAAGTTAAAACAATTTGCAGGTTGGGAGGAAGTGCAGGATCTAATGCTAGTCAATTACTCGCAGGCAATCAAAAATTGAGTATTTCAAAAGAAATTATTTCAGGAACATAACTATATACTCTACAATATCAACATGTATACTCAGGATTTCCGAAAGACAGACTGGAATAAATTCAATACGATCCTTTGGAAAGACCTAAACAAGAACTCCACCATATCTTTCGGAATGAAATTTGGAGAATTTCAAGTGAAATTAATTGTGAATTCTATATGGAATTTGTCAAATTTGATCTTAAATCTGAACAAAAATAAAGGTAATTAATTGTTTTCTTACAATATTTAGAAAATTTTAAGAGAAATTTCGATTTTTTATTTCGAAATGAGAAAATTCTAAAATATAGTAGCATTTACCACTTCAAATTTAGAAAATTCCATTAGAAGTTAAGTTCTGCAATTTTAATGAAAAAAATTCAAAATAAAATTTAGTCTTTTTCCCAAAAGCACCGTAAGTGGTTTTTCACGTGGAAAAATTTTACTCGAACTTTAATTTTACTCAAATTTTAATTTAAATTATAAAAATGACCAATTTTTCAATTTTATATCAAAGACACAATCACAATATGCAAAAATTGTAAGTCTTGTAGAAAAATAATAGTCTTGTACATTAAATTTGCGTGAAAACAATCTCTACTCAGTTTTCACGTGAAATTCATTGTCGTGGAAAATTATATTTTTTTTATATGGAGGAGTATAACAATTTTTTCACGTGAAATCCGAACAACTTACGGTGCTTTACTATCAAACAGTATTTTACTTTTAAAATCGACTTTATATTTAAACGGCTTTGTTCATTTTGTGTATGAAAATCCTAAAGCAATATTTACATTTTCAAATATTTTAATTGGTTGAAAATAAATTAACCAATCAAAATGCTCCAAAAATAAACAAGTTCAAAGCATGCTGCCACCCAAAATTTTAACTAAAGTCAACAAAAATATACATTTGGAAAATTTTAATAGTAAGGGCGTTTTTTTTATTTAAAAAATTTTCAATTAAAATTAGAATTTTGTATTAAAAAATGCGAAATTTTAAAATGAAATTTCTTTTTGTCATTTGAAATTAGAAAATTTTCAAACGAAATTGATCTACATGCAATTTTGAAAATCTAATTTGAAATTTAGATCTTATAACCACATTTCTCCACAAACTTTAATTTTTTTATAATCAAAATTATCAGTTTTTTAATGATATCTATGAGATTTTTTAAATGACGACTGGTTAAATGAAAATAAGGAAAAAATTTTATATTTCATATTATTATTTATAACAAATATGTATTTCTTTCACTTTATCCGTTTTCTCCTCTTTTTTCTCTCCTTTTTCCCTCTTTTTCCTTTTTTCTCTTCTTTTTCTCTCCTTTTTCCCTCTTTTTCCTTTTTCGATTTCGCTGAGGGGGGGCGGGGGGGGGGGGGGAGTATAGGGAAATTGACTAACACCACTTACATTTTTGTGCACAGCTTTTTTCTCGTTTTACCTATCGGCCTCAATTCTCTTGTAATGTCAGTCATCGGTGTTCTCCTTTTGTTAACGGTCACATTGTTGCAGTAAGTTTTGCTAATTTTGAGTTAGTTAGCAAAATGTTAGTCGATTCGACTTATGGCTTGTGTTACTATTTCTTATTTATTTATTATTTTCAACAATTGATCTCAAGAGTATGTGTTATTAATATAAATTTTAAACTAACGGTTTTACAAAAAATAAAATTTGTAAATTGATTTACATTTAAAATAAAACCAACTTTCAAACTTGTAAAGATTTTTTGGCGGTTCAAATATAGATATTTAAAAAATCGGTAATATATATATCAACGGTGGGCAAATGCGGCCCCTAGGTGACAAATCCGTGCCCACCCTTGATATATATGTTAGTCGATTCGACTACTGATTAGCGTTAACGTATAAAAAATAGGATTAGTGTTCCAGGGTTAATGCTATATTAGCCGTTTTCGTGGGTCATTTGAGTAAAAAAAAAAATTCTTAGCTGATTCATTCTCACCTGATTCGTCACATTAAATTTACGTCCAAGTAATTTGGGCTTTATACTCAGAGATGGAAGTAAGTAATTACTTTGTAATGACTAGGGCAAGGTATTTCATGCACTTAAAAATCGAAAATATGCGCCTAAAAAATGCGGCTAAATATGCATTAAAAACTTAAAACTTATGCACTAAAAGCACTTTAAAATATAAAAATATGTATATGTAAGTTAGTTATTTGCAAATAAACACAGATCTCCAATCTTTTCCATAGGTCAATAACGTTTTTAAGAAACTTTATTTTTAAAAATAATTTAAAAAAAATAAATATTTTGGTAGAATAAAATACGAAAAATTATAAATTTTTTATATTTTTTTACAAAACTAAAAAATTTTTATATTTTTTTACAATTTATAAAATGCTCCTAAAAACTAAAAATATGCATTAAAAAGCACAAAATATGCATTAAAAGCACCAAATATGCATTTAAAGTCAAAATATGCAAAAACATGCATTTTTGTCAAAATATGCAAAAATACGCAATTACAAATCGATGCCATTTTGTTCTAAATTTGATGATTCGGATAAGTATTTACGCTACATTTGTTTTGGACTATCGAGTAAAAACATGCATTTGCATGGAATTCCTTGCCCTTGTAATGACCATTGCGCGTTTTCATCTTTAAAATGGAAATTATAAAAAATCCATTACCATTACAAAATATAATTGCAATAAAAAAAAATAATCATTACTTTTGTTTTCATTACATGTAGTCAGAGATGGGAGTAATTAATTACTTTGTAATGACCATTGCGGTTTTTCATTACCATTGAATCTATAAAATGAAAATTAAAAAAAAAATTCATTACCATTACAAAATGTAATTGCAATGAAAAAAATGTTTATTACATTTGCTTTCTTTACATGTAATGAAACGTTTTTATAATTTTCATTATATTACGTAATGGTAGTAAAAACAAAAAATCTTTTTAATTTTTTCTACACTAGGTAGACAAATAATAGACATTCTATAAACAAAAAAAATTTGCAAAAAGTTTCCTTTGCAACTAATCATCAAACTTTGTTATATCAGATGGGCATTATAGTCCCTAGATTATAAATTTGAAAAAACCGCACTTAAAAAATTGCAAAATAATGGCGGAACGCGAAAAAAACTTTATAGTACAAAACCTGAATGAAAAAACCTAATCAGCGATTTACATTCTGCAAACAAATATATTGATGTAAGAAATTTCCTTTTTGTAAATTTTTTTTTGCGATATTTTTCCCGATTTTTTTTTTCAACTAGCCAACAAACTTTGTTCTACGAAATGAGTACTATAATCCCTAGATTATAAATTTAAAAAAACGCACTTACAAAGTTGCTAAATAATGGCGGATCGCGAAAAAAGACTATGGTACTAGAATTGAATTAAAAAACTTAATCAGCTCTTTATGTTCTGCAAACAAATATATTGATGCAATTTCGCGATTTTTTTTTTTGCAACTAGCGACCAAAACTTGGTATAGAATATGGATACCATAGGCCTCGGATTATGAACTAAAAAGTGCTTTTAGTAATTTGTAAACCTCATGTTATTAAAATAAAAAACTTCGACAAAAAACGACAAGTAATGAAAAACAAATGGGCGTTTCATTACTATGTAAACATTAGGTAAAAGTAATGAAAATTAAAAAAAGGTTCATTTTAATTCTCAAAACAAATGAAAATGAAAAAAGATATTCATTACCATTTTTTAACGCAATGGTAATGAAAAAAAAAAAAAAAACATTACCATTGCGTTAAAGTGCCATATATATTTATATATGGTGTTATTTAAGTAATATATTACTATATATGGTGCCATTATATTATCATATATTATCATATATGGTGCCATTTCAACAATATATGCTCATATATGGTACCTCATGAATAAAATTTTTAATACAGTTTCAGATATGTTAATATATGCTACGATATATAGTGCCATATATATTTATATATGGTGTCATTTAAACAATATTAATATATGGACATATACGGTGCTATTTAAACAATATATGGTATATGGTACAACAAGTTGCAATTTTGGAAGAATGGGAGAAAATTGACGAAAATACAATTAAAAATTTACCCCTAAATTCATAAACGCTTTGTAAAATTATAGGAGGTTTATTGAACAAATTTTGTATGAAAATGACGTATTGTAAACCTGCTATGACTTTACAAAGCATTTATGAATTGAGGGGTTAGTTTTTAGTATGAATAATAGAATTTTTGATTTAATTCAAAATAAAGGTAAAGAAATTTCTTATTAATTTTAGTTAAATTGTTGTTTTATTTATCAAGCACTAAGAATGACTTTATAATTATGAAACATGAAATAGCGGAATATTCTCAAAAAATATTACAAGAACAACAACCACAACATTTCAAATTTTATCACTCCACAGAAAATCAAAAACTGAGTAATTCATGTAAAGAGACTTAAGAGATTTGGTAAATATTAAAAGAGATATATTAAAAAATTAAATGACGTTATAAATATGCGATGCAGTGTATATACAATATATGGGTCATTCCATATATTGTATATATATATATATATTTCATCCAAATCGAAGGGGACTCGATGCCTTTGATTTGGATGGATTTTGGTCAGAACTTTTCTTTCATCATATAACAAAGTTTTGCCAAAGGAAAAAAATTACAAATTTTTTTTCAAAAGTTATGCAATATTTCAAATTTCAAAAAATGTCATAATTTTTCTAATTTTTTGCTTTGTTACGATGTTAGTTTTTGAATATCTCGAAAACTATAATAGCTACAAAAATGGTCCTTAGCTCGATTAAAAATTTTTTAATTTTAAAATTTTAAAAATCCAAAAACTCAAAAACCTATTTTTTTAAATAAAACCTCTAACTGCCCTCAAAAGATCCTGAAATTTTCAAGAGGGCGTTTTTTTTTTAATACAATAATATTAAACAAATATCCAATTTTGAAACAACAACAAATTGAAGGCTTTAGAACAGGGATCGGCAAATGCATACAACCTTAGTTTTGTGCTTGTAAGAGTGAGATGTAACTTTCCCTCTCTCAATGTACTAAAAGAAATTTCTGTATAATTTTCTTATACCGATTTATGTGCAATTAGAATATAAAAATAATATAGCACATAATAGAAAATAATTAGAAAATTAAATTTTGAAAGAAAAATACGTTTTAGAATTCTTGGCAAAGTTGCAGTTAAAAACTTAAATTTTATTGTGCTATTCAGCATGGCGATAAAGGTATATATAATTAAACTTGGTTCAAAGATGGCGAAACACAACGATTGTCCTTTTTTCAACAAAAAATAACCTATTTTCGTTTACCGAAAAAAATTTTAGTAAACGAAAAATCGAATTCCATTCTTCGTCAAACATTTCGTTCAGTGTAACGCTAGCAACATGCGTCGAAACAACCTCATCGAACGAATGGTCAAGCGAGACTAAATCAGGGATGGAAAACATGGTACAGTTGTCCTTTTTTCGTACATTTTGACCTCCGTTGGTACCGTGGTACTACAGCGATCCATTTGGTACAATTTCAAAAATTTTCAATTTTCAAATTTTTGTATTAAATGAACTTGTTGTACTTTAAAGCTGTCAACAAATATTAGAATTGCCGACGTGGACTAAAATCATTCTAACAAAAAATTGTAACTGACTACTTTTGGGCCCAATGTTGTAAAAAATATATTATTATTTTCCCGTTATCAGCTCATCAATACGCGTCGATTGAGTGCTGCTACTACATAAAATTCGAGAACTTAACCCGCCTCTTTCGTATATTTTCTGAAAAGTAAAAAAATATTACATTGTTTTCTTAGGACGGGTAACTAAAATATAACCAGAACAAAACATTAAAAATATATATTTTCATATATATATATATTTGATATTCACAACTATTGGTTATTTTAAGAAAAGTTAGCAGGGGGCGAATTACGGCATACGTGAACGAGTTAAATTGTTCGAAAGCCGTTTTTTACATGAGTAAATATGTAAAATCTGGCAATGATAACACCATGTTTTACTTTTATATCCAATCTAGGGCCCAACTACAATATCTCTGTCCCAAAAAATTTCATTAAATTTCATAATTTTCTGAAATAAAAACTAATTTCGAACGAAAAATTTCGATCACGAATTGGTGAGGGCTGGAATAGTTCAATTTTTGTAGAAGAATATTTTCTGCAAGTTTGACATTGCTCGGACAAATTTTCTATATGTGACCTTCTCCGAGAAAAGGGACCTAGTGTGTCAAAAAACGGGGTTGGACTTAAGAGTGAATTCTAGTACCTAAAATGGTGTAGAATAAGATGAAATGAGTTAGATTCCTGATAAAAATTTATTTACCCCATAAAAACATACAAAACGAACTTGTGTGTTCAAGCTGATAATGCGTTATGAAAATTTAAATGCGTTCTTCTCAAAACTTCATTTTCACATACTAGATCCCTTTTCTTGGAGACGGTCACATATATGAAAAATTTTGGTACCGTGAGGGTCGAAAAAGTACAATTTTGTTGTGTGGTTGGTACAAAATCAAAAAACTCATTTCCATCCCTGGACTAAATAAATTTGTTTGTTTGTTTGTTTTTATTCAATGTGTGAGCGTATGTAGGTGTGAGTGAGTTGCACGCGTCCATACACAGAAAAAATTTACAAAATTCTGTTTGTAATGTTAAACACCTTTTTTGCATAAACAAACAAAAAATTTTTTAAAAAGGCACCAACAATGGAATTTGTATATACAAATCCCTTTTTGTAACTTTTTTGTAATTTGTTAAAAATAAAATCAATTTTTTTTTAACAATGTGTTTTGTAAATACAATAATTTTTTTTTGTAACTTGTTTGTATTTGTTAAAAATAAAAAAATAAATTTCAACAACGAGTTTGTTATATTAAAACAATTTTTCGCTTTATGTTGTCGTATTGAAAAAAAAAAAAATAAATGATTTGTTTTTTTTTTTTTTGTTTCAAAAAATTCTAAGACTATTTTTTTTGATATTTTTGATACAATTTACAAACATTTAATAAAAAAATTGTTAGATATCTAAGTAAAAAGCCAACAATTTTTTTTAATTACTTAAAATTTTGTGATACTTTTTTCTGTGTAGTAATGCCTATCACTGGTCTAAACAATATAATGACATTCTACGAGGGGTGTCTGGGAATAAAAAGAAAATTGATGCAGTTCAAAAGGAAAACGGTTTTCTAAAATCTGAAGTGAAAATGTTGAAAGAATCTGTAAAATTATTAAATGATGAACAAGTGAAGAATAATTGCCTAATTAGAGGAGTGAATGTCAAAGATATTGCAACATCTGTTGATACATTGATTGATATTTCTAAAGATGTTGGAGAAAATTAAAAAGAAGATTATGTTGAAGATGCATACATCATTAGAAATAAAGATCCACTGAATAAGAAGCATACTCTTGTTGTCAAGTTTGATTCAAAAATATCTAAGGATAAGCTTATGTCAGCAAAAACTAAATTAAAAGATAATGATGATACCAAAGATATTTATATTAATTATAATTAACATATAAATAATTAATTAACTATGGAACATTTTTGGGATTATTGTCTGGGGGGTGAGAAATTCCAAGTCAGGGTGATGGTACTAGGTCAGTATAGTAAAACCCTCAAAGGGTTTGGCGTTCGTATGTGTCATTTTTTTTTTATGACCTTTTAAATTTTTTCCTTATCTTGATGTTTTTTCGCTTAGTTGTAACATTTTGGCCAAAACGTAGTTTAACATAACTCGAGAACCACTTGTCCGATTTTGATGAAACAAATTCAGAAAAATTTAGAATTACAATTTCTTTAATCCGTTCATATAACGTTTTCCTATATGTGCAACACTTTCGAAGTTAAAAATGAATGTATGAAGGGAAAAAAGTATTTTTTGCCTAAAATTTTAAATATTTTTTTTTAAAAATTCATAAAAAATCCAAAATGGAAAAAAGTGCCAAAACTAATTACTTTCGCGTAAAGTCACATAACTCATGAGCAAAAAAAGGCATAGATCATGAAAATCGATGCACGCGTTTCTCATTTATTCACAATTAGGTAAATGTATGAATTTCAAAATTTGCTCCAGATATGCACAACATTATTTGGAGAAAACATTGACACTCACAAGCCGAACTCTCTTATATTTTTCTACTGTACTAAAAGAGAAATATTGATGTGACAACACTGGTTCTGTAATGTTCACATAAAACATGCATTGTCATTATACTTCTTCTCTTTCTCACACTGGTTCTGTGATTTTTGTCATTCAACAAGTGCCGACGAACGCGAACAGTAAAAGTGATTTTTCTCCAGTTTTTTAAAAGTGAACAAAAGAGAACAGAATATGGAACTGTGCAAGCCAGATATAAATAGCTTTTGCTACTGCTGTGGTCAATATGTCTCAACACATAAAAAAAAGGGGAAATTTCAGTACTGATTTTGTTCAAACATACGAGATGTACTTCAACCAAAATGTTATAGTGAACGAAAATTGGGTACCAAATATAGTGTGTAAAAGCTGCTACAACCGTCTAATGGATTGGAAAAATAGAAGACGTGAAAGTATGCCATTCGGTATCCCAATGACTTGGACTAATCCTGGCGAAGGTCACAATCCATTGAATTGCTATGCATGTGCGAATAAAGGAGCCGCAAAAAGGATAAGAAAATCGTATAATTACGTTGGTGTTGCAAGTGCCGCAACACCATTGCCTCATTCGGACCACATTCCTGTGCCAAAAGCTTCTAGCCCAGATATTTTCTCTTCTACGACTGCTCCGACATATCATGCACGTGATGATTCCCCATATGAGCCATCAGTATCCAATGAGCCAATTTTAATAAATCAAAATAAGCTTGATTCAATTGTTGCCAAGTTGGAATTAACACAGCATAAATCGGAAGAGCTGGCTTCCATTTTGAAATCAAACAATTTGTTGGCACCCGGTGTGAAAGTCACAGCTTATCGAAGTCGTCAGGCAACACTCCAAAGTTTATTCCTTGTGAATGATGAAAAAACTTCTGCATATTGCCCGGACGTAGGAAAATTGATGGACGCAATGGAAATAAAATATGAAGCAGATGACTGGAGATTATTTATTGACAGTTCAAAACTCAGCTTGAAGGCGGTTTTACTGCATAAGACCAATAAAAAACCTTCAGTTCCAATCGCCTACAGTACAGAAACGAAAGAAACATATGATGCACTGGAAAATATTTTAAAAATGGTTAACTACGCCAAACATATGTGGCGCATATGCTGCGATTTAAAAGTTGTAGCAATGCTTTGCGGTCTTCAAAGCGGCTATATAAAATATATGTGCTTTTTGTGCGATTGGGACACACGATTTTCCGGTGACCAATATGCATGCCACGGATGGAAACTCAGAGAGCACAGCAGGTTACAAACGGCCAATATTATTTGTGAGCCTCTAGTGCCGAAGGAGAAGATATTGCTGCCTCCACTGCATATTAAACTTGGAATTGTTAAGAATTTTATCAAAACTGTCGCCAAAAGAGATGAAGTTTTCTTGTGTTTGAAACTAATTTACCCGAGACTCAGCGAAAGTAAAATTAAAGAAGGTAAGTTATAATATCACATTCATTTCCCATGATTTTCCATCTTAACAAATTAATTTTTTCCAATCAGGCGTACTAAATGGTCCAGATATACGAAAGCTGATTAAAAGTGACGATACTGATTTTTTATTTTTTCAAACTCATTTTAATAAAACAAAAACTTACAGATATAGAGGCAAAAAGTCGCCGAGTGCAATAATTGCGGAAATTTGCTGGTGGAGTAAGTTAGTGTGGCAAGACAAGGATGATCTTGATGATAAAGAATTTTCAGGAGATGCAGAAGGGCCAACAGTGGAGTCACACATTGACATTATGTGTGGTTCAGAAACTGATGATAGCGATGAATGCGATGCCACTAATCCCGAACAACCACCATCGAAAAAGTCTAGGCAATATTTATTAAAATAAATAAAAATAAATAAATAAAATAAAAATAAAAAATTATAAAAATGTTTATTTAATTTTTTTAGTAGTTTATGGCCAGAAGTCTGAAGTTATTGGGGAAAATTTATGAAAAAGGCGATAAATGACACTTTTTTGAATAAAAACAAATATCAATACTCTTGTCAAAATGGGATACCTTCACTTAATTGTAAATAAAAGCAGAACGCGTTAAATTTTGTTTATAGGTTATGTGACTTTACATGAAATTAATAACACTTGATCCTTTTTTCCGTTTTGGATTTTTTATGAATTAAAAAAAAAAAAATTTTAATTTTTAGGCAAAAAAATATTTTTTTTTCTCCACAAATTTATTTTTACCGGCAAAACTGTTGATTATAAAGAAAAACGTTATATGAACGGATTAAAGAAATTGTAATTCTAAATTTTTCGAAATTTGTTTCATCAAAATCGGACAAGTGGTTCTCGAGTTATGTTAAACTACGTTTTTGCCAAAATGTTACAACTAAGCGAAAAAACATCAAGATAAGGAAAAAATTTAAAAGGTCATAGAAAAAAAATGACACATACGAACGCCAAACCCTTTGAGGGTTTTACTATACTGACCTAGTACCATCACCCTGACTTGGAATTTCTCACCCCCCAGATTGGCTGTTGTACTGTGAACATTAAACAGGCGACATAAACCGTTATCATCATCAGTATCTTCCCTTATAACAGCTGCTTGAACATTTGATCTGCGTTTCTTTTGATTCGTTATGGCTTCTAATAGCAAATCATCAACTTCCTTCTCGCTTCTTATCAATTTTGGCTTGGAGATTGCGCTTCTCTTCACATAAACTTTTCCATTGTAGGATAGCCAACATTTTATAATGCTTTAGCATATTTTAAAACGTTAAGTGTTTCTAATAATAATTCTTAATAATTATTATCTGAGTAAAGAAACACTTAACGTTTTAAAATATGCTAAAGCATTATAAAATGTTGGCTATCCTACAATGGAAAAGTTTATGTGAAGAGAAGCGCAATCTCCAAGCCAAAATTGATAAGAAGCGAGAAGGAAGTTGATGATTTGCTATTAGAAGCCATAACGAATCAAAAGAAACGCAGATCAAATGTTCAAGCAGCTGTTATAAGGGAAGATACTGATGATGATAACGGTTTATGTCGCCTGTTTAATAAATTAAGTATGAAACCAATTTTCTTTTTTGATAAACATTAACGAAAATTGAGGTAATATGTGCATGTATAATCACATATGAATACATATGAACACATATGAATCCTATATGGAAGTATTTGGACATTTATGAATTTGTATGACTTCATATACCAGCATGTGTGAGTTCACACATGTCCATTAATGGATACATATATGCCGATTTTTAACCGGGTTCATTTATTATTTACTCTATTACAGGCTATTGCTTGTCAATTCCTTAGGTTAATATAATTGATGTTGGGTTTGTGCTGGTATCAGAATATCCTTTATTAGTAATAATATGGCAATTTAATTTTATAACTAATTTTTTAAGTTACTATTAATCTAAATTCATATTGTAGTCCTGCTAATTTTGGCCCTATGGGCTTGCGGCATATTATTGGAAATAAATAAATAAATAAAAATGTTGGTTTTTAATTTTTATTAAAAATAAAAATTGTTTTGTCGACCTTTTGACAACACTCACAGTACGGAGAAATGTTTTTTGCCTCTTCTTGTATTGAAAAAGAAGTAGGTAAAAATAAAATTTGTATTTTATTTATACCGACGGTATGAAATACAAAAACAAAAAATTTCATAATATTTCTATTGTTGGTTATGTCTTTGCAGAGACTTCGAAAATATATTTTATTGTTTGCTCCATTCTCATTTGGTTGATGTAGCAGACTACGTTTAATATGAGATTTTGATGTTTCAATTTGCATTGCACTATTGCCACCACTTTCTAAAGAAAACTGAATAAGGGGACCTGGAAAATCACCGAAACGATCTTCTTTTCATTCCTGAAAGTGTAGAGGTTTTTGAAAGCAAAAACTCTGTGAAGTATTTGTTAGGAGAATATCCTGATGAAGAAAAATAGCAGTTTTTGAAAAAAGTACTTATTATGTTAATTCATAATAAGGAAATTGGCCTCGAACTGAATTAATAAATTTTTAAGTAATAAACATTTTGAAATATATTTTTTCTTATGAATAAAAATCGTTTTTTAAATTTTAATTCTTTTAAAAACTATTATGGAACATTTAATTTTCCTTTGTTTAATATTATCTCTGTAAACATGCGAAGAATTTCTTCTATTGAAAAATTTAACAAGTTTAAGATTATGCTATCAAAATTTCCAAAACTACCAAGCGTTATAGCTGTTCAAGAAACATTGTTCTCTCCAGACTTAGCGAAAATTTATTATATTTATGGATATAATGTATCAGATCAGATGGTTATGGGGGAGCGTCAGTTTTTATACATAATAGTTTGGACTATATAATTGAAACATGCGAAAGTAAATATTTTATTGAAAGAATAACAGTATCGTTGGAAAGCTACAGGATCAATGGCAAAGCCTTAAAACTTACTTCGTTTTATAAATCGCAAAAGTGCTGCTTTATTAAATTTTCAAGTTTTATTGAAAACTTACTAACCAGTTGTTGCCGGCATCCTAGCATAGTTGTTTGCGATTCCAATATCGATTTTTTAGGAAACTGATTATCAATTGACTTGATTAAAATACTGTCAAGCTTTTATTACAAAAATTGCCATAATTTAATAACTCGTCCTGAATCAGAAACATATATTCACAATGTGTATAGTAACATTACGGAAGATATTTCTATAGATACCATTGCGTGTTGTTTGACCGATCACAACATAATATCATGTAAACTAAAAACACCTGCTAATAATTCTCAATATGTTGAAATAATTCGGCGAGTATGTAATTATGATCAAGCATGGCAGAATCTTGAACATTTTTTGCAACTTCATGAGGAAACTGGTAATCCATCGGAAGATTATTCAAATAGTATACCTCAGATGCAGCTAGAATTTCTACTCTATAAAAAGAGTGAAAAAAAAAATTAATAAAAAAACGAAATGACTCCCTGGTTGAATAAAAATTTACTCGATTTAATACATTATAAGAAAAAGTTGTTGAAGATGAGAAAAAAAAGGAGATATAATGTCGAAAGTAGACTAAAAAGGCTTAGCAATGTTATCAGGAAGGCTTGCAGAGAATGTATTAATAATTATTACTTTAACAATTTAAATCAAATTCAGCAGGAACCGAAGAAATATTGGAAGTTCTTAAATCCTTGGTCATAAAAGAAAAAGCGAAATAAATATTAGAGATGCTAATGGTAATTTGATTGCAGATGATTAAAAAAGTGACATTTTTAACCAATATTTTCTTCAAATTCCAAGAACTTTGAAGCAGCAGATAGAATACTTACCCGGAGATACTTGCAATATTCTACGAACGCTAAATCAATACCAATGCAGTTTTAATTTTTCCCATACAACTGAAATGGAGATTGCTGAAATTATTTCAAATTTAATTCTGGCCAAAAGTTGTAGATATGATGAAATTTCATCTAAAATTGTATTTCAGTGCAAGGATGTAATATCTCCTTATTTTTCAAGGATTTTCAACACCATAATTGATAATTCAGTATACCCTGATGATTTCAGAATAGCTCAAATTGTTCCAATACCCAAAGAAAATAATGCTATACTGGTAGAAAAGTTTAGACCAATAGCATTACTACCTTCAGTTGATAAAGTTTTTGAAAAAATTCTATACAAACAACTATCATCATATTTAGATGAAAACAATTTACTGTATAGACACCAATATGGGTTCAAAAAAGGATGTGGAACCGAAGAAGTGGTTGTTTATGTTATCAATAACATATGTCAAGGATTAGATAGTGGCTTTAATGGCGTGGCAGGCATTTTTTATGATTTTTCGAAAGCGTTTGATCTTGTAGATCATGATATTATGATTGAGAAGCTACGTTATTATGGTGTTGAAAGAAGAGCGTTATACTTGTTAAAAAGCTATTTAACAAACAGAAAACAATATTTTGAAGTTGTTGCAGGAGTTATATGGGTAACGTTAAATATGGAGTTCCCCAAGGAAGTGTGTTGGGTCCATTGCTTTTTACTATATTTATCAATGACATATAAAACCTACAACTTTTTGGAAATCTGATTATGTTTGCTGATGATATTAGTGTCTTTTTTCCTTATAAACATGAAATTGCTCTGAAAGCTCATATGGAATATGAAGCAGCACTGATAACAGAATATGCGAGAATAAATAAATTGAGTTTAAATGCTGAAAAAACTAAACTACTTAGGTTTAGGCCATACTTAGTGCATAATCAAAGTTTTAGCATTTTTGTAGATGGGAAAGAAGTAAATGAATCTCTGTCAACAAAATATCTCGGTGTAATCTTACAAAGTAATCTGTCATGGGATATGCTTATCCAACAACTAAAAACTAAAATTGTGTCTGCTACTGGTTTGCTTTATAAATTTAAAAATAAATTTAATACCAAAACCAAAACAATCATTTATCGTTAATTCACAGTCACTTAAACTATTTGCCTATATTTATGCCTGCAAGAAAAGTAATGAGTTTAAATCACTGCAAAGATCTCCAAATAAGGCGCTAAAAACAGTTTTTAATCTACCGCTAACCTTTTCAACTTTATCTCTATATAGAGATGTATCTGAAACAGTTCTCCCTGTATAAATATATGTTGTATGAAATGCAACTTCTACTTTATGTTTTTAAACCCCTTAACAACATTGGTTCCCATACTATTTCATTTTTAAGAAATCAAACTGTATTTAATACTAGAAATGCTGTGAATCTAAGAGTGGCAAGATGTCGATTGGAAAAAACTAAACAGAGAGTAGAACACGTGGGTAGTTTGGAATATAATCATCTTCCGGAAAATATTAAAATCATTGAAAGAAGTTCAGTTTTTAAACAGAATATTAAAGAATATTTATTAGAAAATTTAGAAATGCTTCTATTGTAAATTTTATCTTAATTTTAAAATATATCAAAACTTTTTCTTATACCTTTTGTTTAATCCTTCTACATATATAAGTATATATATGCATATTTTTACTTATTTAATAATTTAGTTTTTGCTAATTTTGAAACATTGTTAAGTTTGTAAATTATTTTTTGCCAACTCGCCTCAATAATGTCCAAGTGACGCTGAGGCACTATCTTTGTAATATACATTTTTTATGAATAAAGAATAAAATAAAAAAAAATTGATATAACACTTTTTTAATTATAATATATAATCTTAAATCTAATGAAATGAATAATAAGAAAGGTAACTACACAGAGAAAAAATTATAGTTAAATCAATTACTATATCAGATTTTAATTAAGGGCGTTGAATACTGTAACAACAGAATTTTAAGGGACATATTTAAAAGGTGTCAAAAATTCAAATAACATAATTTTTACTTTATTATTTTTTTATTTAAAATATATATTATTGTAGTATTTTCAAAAAATATTAGTTTTAAATTTCTCAAACCAAACTCGCCAGGGTTGCCACTTTATTATTAGCCTTTTTTAAAAAAGGCAAAATCGGCTGCCACTATACAGCTTTCATTAATTATTGGAAAATAAAAATGTAAAGTGATTCATAATACCAGATAAATGTTCTAGTCCTTATCGTGGCCCGATTTTTATTTTTATAATTTTTTTTAACAAAGTTGCCATACAAACTTGAAAATTTACTTGGGAATATAAAATTTATTTGATTGAAATTCGAAAAAGGGCCACGATAAGGACTACAGTTTTTTGTTGACTACAAAAAAAAACCGGATCGCAATCGGTTAACCCACCTTGGCTGTACAGTGGCAGCCGATTTTGAACTCATCGTTCTGAAAAAACGCGTTTGAAGTCTAAAGTTAATGTAAAGCTAAGAAAATCGGTTAATGGGTATTTGATATATTAAACCTAATAGTCTTAAAAACGATGGTAGATATATTATTATACATAATGCTACTCATATTATTTTGTAAAAATGCTAACTTATTTCGTATTTTTCCCCCCATTTTTATATATTTATTGGCGTTTTTTTTAATCATTGGATTTATTTTTGGATTTATTTTATTTTGTTAAAAAATCCACATTTTGTTTTTAAATTTTTAAAATTTTATATTTTTATCCAGATATAACACTTATTCCCTTATATAATGTGAAAGAAAAAAATTAAATTTTGCGAAAATGGAATTTCTGGCATAAAATTAAGATAAATCCATAACGGATTTATTTATTTTTTAAATCCATTTTGGATTTAGCTTATTTCAATCCCTGTGTTCAAATTTTTACAAAATTTAATGATTTTCCTGCACATTATATTGGCGAATAAGTATAAGAATTTAATAAAAATTATAAATTTTTCAAATTAAAAAATAAAGCATTCATTTTTTAACAAAATAAAATAAATCCAAAAATAAATCCAGTGATTAAAAAATAGGCCTATTGATTACTTTTTTAACTTATATTAAGCCATCAGCACATGCCCGATATGACGTGACTTCAACAGCAATCAAGGAATTGTCATTGGCTTTTCTTTGAAAATTGCGTGCAATTATTACATCTTTTGATGTAGTTTTTATCTTTTAATTCTGCCCTGTTATAAGATATGCGATTTCCAATTAAAACAAATTAATAAAAATGGAAACAAAAAGTGTTACACACAAATTCACCACATAGAGTATTACTTTGGGACTAAAACATATTTTACAAAAAAACATGTGGAAATTTAATTTATTCGAATTTTTTATTGAAATTTTCGGAGCAGTATGCTCCATCCAAATAAAATATAAAAAAAATCGAAAACAAAATTTTTCCTAGAGTCGATACCCCCTTAACATTTTATTTTTTACGAACACTTTGTAAATAAAGTATGATTATTAGGGCCAGTGTTATAGTCATCACTTAGTAGGATATTTTATTTAAGTAAGAAACTATAAAACGAAATTTTATAATGGCTATACTACTTATCCTTATTAAAGTTAATACGATTCTAGTTGAACTTTATCATATTTAAGTTAATGTGTTTTCCGATTTTAAAAATAAGCAGACAATTTTTTTATATAAAAAAATGAAAAACCTGAGATTTGTGTGATTTCAAATCTGTTTGTATCTTAGTGAACGTTGTTTGTGTATGATTTTAATTTTTTCTTCTGTGTAGTTACTACTAACTGATAATGGAATATATAACCCACACAGAGAGAAGTTTGCCGGACCAGTTTTAATGAAATTTTTAAGTCAAATAATAAAGTTTTCTTCACAAGGTAAATGAAAACTTTATTAAATTTGACGAAAAAGATTCATATATTTTATGAATTTAGTTTTAATGAAGCTTTTTAATTAAGTATATGAAACTTTTAATAAATAAAATGAATATTTTGACAACATTTTATCAAAAATTCCTTAATTTAATAAAAAGTTTCAATGGACGAGGCCTAGTGAAATCCATCGGTTTTGAGCAAAAATTTATTAATATCATTCAGATAATTCTCTCAGTTAACTAATTGGTTGTTTTCCAACACACTATACATATTCATATAAACAAACAAAATTTAATGCAATTGAATAAGACCAAAACTCCGATAAAATTGGATGAAATTATATCAATTCAAATATCTTTTTTATTTGTTTATACAATTTGATTAATCCATTTTCTGGATAAAATTTTATATAATTAAGTATGATGCCAAATAAAAAAAGATATTCTACAGAATAAATTTTTTTTCACGGGTATATAATTATTGCGGGATCTTATTCGATATGCCATTTTTCGGATAAATTTAGATTCAACTTAATCCCCAAATATATTGCTGGATCTAATTCGATCTACCATTTTTCGGATCAATCTAGATTTGAGCTTATCCCCAAATGTATTGCTAGATCTGCCATTTTTCGGATGAGTTTAGATCTTATTGAATCCCCAAATATATTGCTTGATCTAATTCGATCTGCCTAAATATATTGCTTGATCTAAATTCGACCTGCATAAATTTAGATACAAGTTAATTCCTAAATATATTGCTGGATTTCATTCGAATTGCCATTTTTCGGATCAATTTATGCTAATGGTAATTTGATTGCAGATGATTAAAAAAGTGACATTTTTAACCAATATTTTCTTCAAATTCCAAGAACTTTGAAGCAGCAGATAGAATACTTACCCGGAGATACTTGCAATATTCTACGAACGCTAAATCAATACCAATGCAGTTTTAATTTTTCCCATACAACTGAAATGGAGATTGCTGAAATTATTTCAAATTTAATTCTGGCCAAAAGTTGTAGATATGATGAAATTTCATCTAAAATTGTATTTCAGTGCAAGGATGTAATATCTCCTTATTTTTCAAGGATTTTCAACACCATAATTGATAATTCAGTATACCCTGATGATTTCAGAATAGCTCAAATTGTTCCAATACCCAAAGAAAATAATGCTATACTGGTAGAAAAGTTTAGACCAATAGCATTACTACCTTCAGTTGATAAAGTTTTTGAAAAAATTCTATACAAACAACTATCATCATATTTAGATGAAAACAATTTACTTAGTGCATAATCAAAGTTTTAGCATTTTTGTAGATGGGAAAGAAGTAAATGAATCTCTGTCAACAAAATATCTCGGTGTAATCTTACAAAGTAATCTGTCATGGGATATGCTTATCCAACAACTAAAAACTAAAATTGTGTCTGCTACTGGTTTGCTTTATAAATTTAAAAATAAATTTAATACCAAAACCAAAACAATCATTTATCGTTAATTCACAGTCACTTAAACTATTTGCCTATATTTATGCCTGCAAGAAAAGTAATGAGTTTAAATCACTGCAAAGATCTCCAAATAAGGCGCTAAAAACAGTTTTTAATCTACCGCTAACCTTTTCAACTTTATCTCTATATAGAGATGTATCTGAAACAGTTCTCCCTGTATAAATATATGTTGTATGAAATGCAACTTCTACTTTATGTTTTTAAACCCCTTAACAACATTGGTTCCCATACTATTTCATTTTTAAGAAATCAAACTGTATTTAATACTAGAAATGCTGTGAATCTAAGAGTGGCAAGATGTCGATTGGAAAAAACTAAACAGAGAGTAGAACACGTGGGTAGTTTGGAATATAATCATCTTCCGGAAAATATTAAAATCATTGAAAGAAGTTCAGTTTTTAAACAGAATATTAAAGAATATTTATTAGAAAATTTAGAAATGCTTCTATTGTAAATTTTATCTTAATTTTAAAATATATCAAAACTTTTTCTTATACCTTTTGTTTAATCCTTCTACATATATAAGTATATATATGCATATTTTTACTTATTTAATAATTTAGTTTTTGCTAATTTTGAAACATTGTTAAGTTTGTAAATTATTTTTTGCCAACTCGCCTCAATAATGTCCAAGTGACGCTGAGGCACTATCTTTGTAATATACATTTTTTATGAATAAAGAATAAAATAAAAAAAAATTGATATAACACTTTTTTAATTATAATATATAATCTTAAATCTAATGAAATGAATAATAAGAAAGGTAACTACACAGAGAAAAAATTATAGTTAAATCAATTACTATATCAGATTTTAATTAAGGGCGTTGAATACTGTAACAACAGAATTTTAAGGGACATATTTAAAAGGTGTCAAAAATTCAAATAACATAATTTTTACTTTATTATTTTTTTATTTAAAATATATATTATTGTAGTATTTTCAAAAAATATTAGTTTTAAATTTCTCAAACCAAACTCGCCAGGGTTGCCACTTTATTATTAGCCTTTTTTAAAAAAGGCAAAATCGGCTGCCACTATACAGCTTTCATTAATTATTGGAAAATAAAAATGTAAAGTGATTCATAATACCAGATAAATGTTCTAGTCCTTATCGTGGCCCGATTTTTATTTTTATAATTTTTTTTAACAAAGTTGCCATACAAACTTGAAAATTTACTTGGGAATATAAAATTTATTTGATTGAAATTCGAAAAAGGGCCACGATAAGGACTACAGTTTTTTGTTGACTACAAAAAAAAACCGGATCGCAATCGGTTAACCCACCTTGGCTGTACAGTGGCAGCCGATTTTGAACTCATCGTTCTGAAAAAACGCGTTTGAAGTCTAAAGTTAATGTAAAGCTAAGAAAATCGGTTAATGGGTATTTGATATATTAAACCTAATAGTCTTAAAAACGATGGTAGATATATTATTATACATAATGCTACTCATATTATTTTGTAAAAATGCTAACTTATTTCGTATTTTTCCCCCCATTTTTATATATTTATTGGCGTTTTTTTTAATCATTGGATTTATTTTTGGATTTATTTTATTTTGTTAAAAAATCCACATTTTGTTTTTAAATTTTTAAAATTTTATATTTTTATCCAGATATAACACTTATTCCCTTATATAATGTGAAAGAAAAAAATTAAATTTTGCGAAAATGGAATTTCTGGCATAAAATTAAGATAAATCCATAACGGATTTATTTATTTTTTAAATCCATTTTGGATTTAGCTTATTTCAATCCCTGTGTTCAAATTTTTACAAAATTTAATGATTTTCCTGCACATTATATTGGCGAATAAGTATAAGAATTTAATAAAAATTATAAATTTTTCAAATTAAAAAATAAAGCATTCATTTTTTAACAAAATAAAATAAATCCAAAAATAAATCCAGTGATTAAAAAATAGGCCTATTGATTACTTTTTTAACTTATATTAAGCCATCAGCACATGCCCGATATGACGTGACTTCAACAGCAATCAAGGAATTGTCATTGGCTTTTCTTTGAAAATTGCGTGCAATTATTACATCTTTTGATGTAGTTTTTATCTTTTAATTCTGCCCTGTTATAAGATATGCGATTTCCAATTAAAACAAATTAATAAAAATGGAAACAAAAAGTGTTACACACAAATTCACCACATAGAGTATTACTTTGGGACTAAAACATATTTTACAAAAAAACATGTGGAAATTTAATTTATTCGAATTTTTTATTGAAATTTTCGGAGCAGTATGCTCCATCCAAATAAAATATAAAAAAAATCGAAAACAAAATTTTTCCTAGAGTCGATACCCCCTTAACATTTTATTTTTTACGAACACTTTGTAAATAAAGTATGAATATTAGGGCCAGTGTTATAGTCATCACTTAGTAGGATATTTTATTTAAGTAAGAAACTATAAAACGAAATTTTATAATGGCTATACTACTTATCCTTATTAAAGTTAATACGATTCTAGTTGAACTTTATCATATTTAAGTTAATGTGTTTTCCGATTTTAAAAATAAGCAGACAATTTTTTTATATAAAAAAATGAAAAACCTGAGATTTGTGTGATTTCAAATCTGTTTGTATCTTAGTGAACGTTGTTTGTGTATGATTTTAATTTTTTCTTCTGTGTAGTTACTACTAACTGATAATGGAATATATAACCCACACAGAGAGAAGTTTGCCGGACCAGTTTTAATGAAATTTTTAAGTCAAATAATAAAGTTTTCTTCACAAGGTAAATGAAAACTTTATTAAATTTGACGAAAAAGATTCATATATTTTATGAATTTAGTTTTAATGAAGCTTTTTAATTAAGTATATGAAACTTTTAATAAATAAAATGAATATTTTGACAACATTTTATCAAAAATTCCTTAATTTAATAAAAAGTTTCAATGGACGAGGCCTAGTGAAATCCATCGGTTTTGAGCAAAAATTTATTAATATCATTCAGATAATTCTCTCAGTTAACTAATTGGTTGTTTTCCAACACACTATACATATTCATATAAACAAACAAAATTTAATGCAATTGAATAAGACCAAAACTCCGATAAAATTGGATGAAATTATATCAATTCAAATATCTTTTTTATTTGTTTATACAATTTGATTAATCCATTTTCTGGATAAAATTTTATATAATTAAGTATGATGCCAAATAAAAAAAGATATTCTACAGAATAAATTTTTTTTCACGGGTATATAATTATTGCGGGATCTTATTCGATATGCCATTTTTCGGATAAATTTAGATTCAACTTAATCCCCAAATATATTGCTGGATCTAATTCGATCTACCATTTTTCGGATCAATCTAGATTTGAGCTTATCCCCAAATGTATTGCTAGATCTGCCATTTTTCGGATGAGTTTAGATCTTATTGAATCCCCAAATATATTGCTTGATCTAATTCGATCTGCCTAAATATATTGCTTGATCTAAATTCGACCTGCATAAATTTAGATACAAGTTAATTCCTAAATATATTGCTGGATTTCATTCGAATTGCCATTTTTCGGATCAATTTAGATCTAAGTTTATCCCAAAATATATTGCGGGATCTAATTAGATCTGCCATTTTTCGGATCAATTTAGATCTACAGTTGTGGCCACGAATTTAAGACAATTCAAGTTTTTTTTAATTTTATTGTTGTTGCCTTTATTTTTAAAGATCAAAATAGTGGTTAAATTCGCCACGAAAGGCAAGGGGATGGTTCAAAAAATTGTACAGAATTTTAATGTAATGTTTGTTTTTTTAATTTTGTCACTTGTTTTAAGTCGGCGTGGCTTTTAACGAAAAATTAGCGATATCAACCTTTTATCAAATTACATAGTAAAATTTAGGCAGTACTGATCAAACTGTACATTTTTGGAAATAGTCGCTAGACTTAAAATTGCAGCACTTTAAACATGACCAAATTTTTCTTTGTTTTAGCGATTTTTAATAAAGTTAACAAATTTCGTAATTTTCAAAAAGCGAAAATCACCATAACTTCTCAAAGAACAAGACTAGATAAGGAATTTTCAGTACCTGATTTTATTTTATTGATAGTGTTATTTATAACAATAACCGAAATTTTTTGACTACTGGATTTCTTGATTCGTCTTCAACCTTTATATTGCGATATTGCCTAAATATAGCGATAAATTAAAATATTAATATTTCTTCCATAGTAGGTTTTCAATGCCAAATATATAGTTTAAATATTATCGCAATCAGAAGAAAGAGCATTAGATGGTTAAACTCGTAAATATACCAGGTTTACACAGTTTACGGGTAGAATACAATTTTATATGAGAAGGCTTAAAATGCTTGGTACAATTATATACAACTTCTTCTAAATACTTAAATTTTTATTTAAATTTTGGATTCTTAAGGGTGTTATTTTTTAGTACTTTTTATTAGTTTTTGTTTTGATCCTGAAATATAAAGCGTTATATAATTATGTCTCTCTACATCGAATTAGATATGATTATATCGGGTAAAAATCCGAATAAGATTCTATATGATTCAATATATTTAGATCTTATCCGATATAATTTTTTATAAAATAAGATATCATCACATATGACATCATATTATTTTTTTTACTCGGGCGGGTATTGATGTTTTTTGAGGTATTTAATAAAGGTATACGATTTTTCTCGGATATACGTAATTTTTTTTAGCACCATGTCCGGTCTCCAGAACCGGTCTCATTCAGTCTCATTTGGTAGTGGTCTTATAGTTTAAAGTGCTTATGAATATTTTTTGTATGAATAACTCGTTTTATATTTTTTATTTATTTTTTATTTAAATTTCATAAAAGATTATGCATACGACCCTCAGCCTTTTTTCTAGCTTCAGATAACTACTTCTTAAGAGATTATTTTCAGATATTTTTAAAGTTTCATTGCTATAAAAGTTTCTTAGTTCTGAGTCATTTACAAAACGCACCGCCTAAATGTAAAGCTCGAACAACAGGATATTTTACAATATTTTTCTACTATTGTTTAAATTATGAATAAATTCCCGGAAATTTCAAGTGAATTAAATAGCATCAATAAGGCTAAATTAAAAGTAAAAATTATCAGAATAGAATAACCACGAATATTTCACACATATTCTATCATTTGTATCTTAAATAAATTCAAGCAGAAACACTTATATGTTTCCATTGTTTTTTTCAAATTTAGCCAACGTATTGTCACCCACGGTAAAGGGTGGTCCAACCATAATGAACGATGTTAATTGTGAGTCACACCTTAACGTCAATTTTTTTGCCCAACTTAATTTAACATTTATTTTTTTCAGTGTTTGACAAATTCAACCATGGAGAGGTACATAATTGAAAAGCGCGTTAAGATTATTGAAGCCTTTTACGAAAATGGGTGTTCAAATCAAAATGCATTTCGTGCACTTCACTGGTAAGAATAATCGACCAAATGTGTCCAGAATCGGGAGACTTGTGCACAAATTTCAGCAAACCGGGTCTCTAGCAAATGTGAAAACACCTGTGCGCTCGCCCAGTTCGTTCTGCGGAAAAAATTGCTATTGTTCACGAAAGTGTGACAGAAGAGCCGTCAAGCTGTTACCGTGAATGGTGTTCGCAATCGCGAGATGATAACGGACTTTTTGTAGCCAGAAATTGAGGATATGGACCTGGACGATATGTGCTTCCAACATGATAGTGCCACTTGCCACACAGCCAATGAAACAATGGCTCTTTTGCGCGAGAAATTCAATGGACGTGTTATATCACATCGTGGCGATGTTGCTTGACCGCCACGATCATGTGATTTGACACGGTTGAACATCGTCAAAATGTTCAATTAAGTTATCGCGCTCTTTTTAAAATGTGTGATATTAAAAATATTGTTAATAAATATTTATTAATTTTCTTCTGTTTTTGACTGACTTGAGACACACTTTTGTAATTTTTATATCTGCAATAGAAAAAAAATATTAATAATACAAAATAATATCATTTGACGCAACGCATATTAAGGCCCGATTACTGAATGTCCAGTTACAATTTATCCGGGAGTTAAAGTCCTAGTTAGTAGCTAACTGGACATTCAGTAATCGAGTAAAGGGTTTTTTTAATATTATGTCAATAGTACTTATGGTAAACTAAAAAGTTTTTCGACACCATACTCATTTCCAATTAAAATTTTAATTGATATGATTAAACTTTTAATTGAAAATTAATTTTAAATCAAACAACATTTTAATTTAAATTTTATTGGCTATAACTTTTTCTGTGTAGTAAATACTAGTTTTCATACTTAAAAAAATGCTCGCTGGTAAGAGATTTGTTTCGGATGGAGAGGTGATTGCCGAAACAGGGGTCTATTTTGAGGCCAAAGATCAATCGTTCTATAAAAACTACCGAAACGTTAGAACGGTGTTGGAGTGATTGCAAATTCCATAAAAATTCAAATCTGCCATTTCTATACTAAAAATAATACGTCAGTAGAAAAATCTGTCAAACGGGTTCCAAATCGATTTGGCAAATATTTTAGTTATCTCCATTTAATACAATACTAAAAATACTCAATACTGTAACTAATTTTTAGTGATAATTTTCACAATTATTTATAACTAATTTTTAAGAACCCATTCGCCAACTTTTTCACAACTTATTTTTAAAATATAATATCTTCATATTTCGGTTATTCCTCCGCAAGATGACGCCACCAACATATCCGGAGTTTTAAAGATGGCACTATTTCTTTCCCTCCCTACTTTTTAAAATGGCCTATATTTTGAAAACTAAGAGAGAGATAGAGCAAAAATTACGAAAAGGTTGACAACCCTAACCATATAATACCCCCCGTGAAAATATTATCGCTATCCTTGGACCCTCCGAGATTTTTAATACAAATTTTCCACTTCATGAAATGGTCCATATCTCGACAAATAAGCGAGATAGATCAAAACGGACAATTGTTTGCTCTTTTGGGTGCCCTTCTCTATCTCTATTCCATGGCTCTTGACAGAGCATAAATATGGACATTGAAAAGAATAAAAAATATACATATACATTTGTCAAAATTGCTTATCAAATAAATAATAGATATAAAAATAGAGAAAAAATAAGAAAATCTGCATTTATATTAATTATTAGATAGTCTGCTCTTTTCCCTCCAATCTGCTCTGTTATTAGCCATGGAGGGCTAATAACTTTTACCTTTCCATCCACCACTAATCTTTCCATGGTACCTTCTCTTCTGGCAATGTGTCCGAAGTATTTTAAATCCGACATATGGCCCTTAGATGCTAATAAATAATATGGGCTACGCCTGCGGAGGGTCCAGGGACTCTAAATTTGAACGAAGTTTACGACTGAGGGTGTGTGCAAAACGATAGCAAAGTATCATGATGAAAAACATTTGTTCTATGGTGAAAAAATTTAAATTTTACTGTGTGAAATGAATCGTGAAAAAATAAATAAAAGGTAACAAATTTTTTTAGGAAATATACGATCGTTGCAATTAATGGGAGTTTTAGTTTTGCATAACAATATAGACGAAGCCGAAAAGTCAAAATGGTTACCTAAATGTAATGCAATTGTTTTCTGCTTCCTTTCTGGTACATTAATTTTAAATATTTTCTGTTTTTGTTCAGAAGTTTTCATTTGTATATATTGTTTCCTAATTTTTCTTTTAGAAACTTTCAGATTTTAAAATGTCAAATATTTTGTCGCTTATATCAAAAATTCTACTAGCCCTATGGGCTAATGTAATTTTATTCACCTCAAAACTGTCAAAAATTTACTATAAAGAATATTTTGCTACCGCTTCACACACACCGTCAGTATAATTACAAATAAAACTGTAGTTTTACTAATTTTTTACCTGAATTTAGATTCGTTAAATTTAACAAAAAAAAAGATTCAAAATCAACAAATTTTATTTTAAGCTAAAAAACAGGAATAATTTTTGTTAAAGTAACAAATTTTTCTAATCCGCCAATAGACTTATTAAATTGAGGCTTTTCATTTTAAAAATGGTCAACAGAAAGGGGATTTTTTTTAATTCCGAAATTTTAAAATGAAATTAAAAAAATTTCAAATGAAATAGTGATTTTCTATATGTGTAAATTTTTGAAAATTTAATTGTCCTATTTACCCATAGGCGCCATATGGCCGTATGGCGCCTTTATTGTTGTGCTTGTTTTGTTTATTGAGATTGTTTTAAGATATTAAAACTAGACCAAAAGTTTTTCAACTTACTCCCACAAGTTTACAAATGTTACTTTGCCAAAATATAAGAGAGTTATTAATCCTCTAACGGATAAGGCTGCCTGCATGCAGATATTATAAAATTGCCTACAAATGCTTCCAATGCATATTTTATAATCATAAGTTATGCCATTATCCAATCCAGCCTAAAATTCAAATTTAAAGTGCAGAATGATACTTTAATGGCAAAGTAATTCAAACGGAAATACAGTTTATTTCAAGCATTGAATTAAAGTTCATTTCAAGATCAAAACACTGGAAATTTGTTGTTATTTTCTAACTTAAATCCGGCCAATTTCTTGGGAACTCACATGAAAAAATAGTTAAAGCAGGAAATCACACTCTCAGATAATATTTTTTATTAATTTGTTTGTAAAGGGCAACATGAAAATAATTTTAAAAATGTGAAATAAATAAAAAAAATAATGCTGGATGTTATTTTTCTTCAAAATTTTTTCTTTTTTATCGTTTTAACGTAAAACGAGTAAAAAAGTTATAGTCGGGCATGCCGACTATATAATTCAGTACACCAGTCTGTTAAAAGTCAACTAATGTTTGGATTCGAATGGACGGATCCAAACGGACGGAAAATTTTATATAAAAAGATAAAAGAAGAGAAAATCGAAAATATAGCCCATGTGGGCGATAGCTCCAAATATGGACCGATCCTATCTAGAATCAATAGGCTTTGTCCTTGGGACCATGTGAGTCAGCGAAATAAATTTCATTGAAATGTCTTCTTATTTGCGACCTGCGGCGTGTAAACAAGCCGATTTTGGGGGACCCTTATATAGGCACTAGGTCTAAACACGGACCGATTTCAACCAAAATTAACAGGATTCGTCCTTCGTCTGTGTACCAAATTTCATTGAAATATCTTCGTATTTGCGATCTACAGCGTGTAAAGAAGCCAATTTTGGGGACACACTTATATGGGCACTACACTCAAAATAATAAGTCTGTTGGCTGAACAAAAAAAATTTGTGACTTTAACAAAATTTATTCCTGTTTTTTGGCTTAAAATAAAATTTGTTGATTTTAACACTTTGTTTTTAATTTAACAATCTAAATTTAAGTAAAAAATTTGTAAAACTGCAGTTTTTCTTTAATTGTACACAGAAAGAATTTACAAAATTCTAATTAAATTTTTAAACACCTTTCTCCTACTAAATTTGTAAATACAAAAAAAACTTTTTAAAAAGGCACCAACAAAGAAATTTGTAAATCCAAAAAAAATTTTCTTTTTTTTGTAACTTCAAATTTTTATTTTTAAAAAATTTTTATATGAAAGATAACAATTCAAAACGAGTTACAAATATTTCAAACAAAAAAATTGTTGGGAATAAAATTTCAATTTAAGGGCCTGTTTATGTATTACGAAAATGGTCTAAACGATAGAAATTGACAATTACTTTCATTCAAACTACATGGGAAACAAAAACCAATTTTCGTTACTTTGCTTTCGTTTAGACGATTTTCGTAATACATAAACAAGGGCTAAAAGAAAATGTGATTGCTTTTACAAATTCCCAGTGTTGGTGCCTACTGTTTTTTCTGTGTACTGAGTTGTAGAATTTATTCCAATTTAGTGTCTCGGGACCCTCCGCGGGCCTAGTCCATATCATGTGAGGGCATATAAGGGCACTCCAAAGAAGCAAACATTTCGTCCGTTTTGATCTATCTCGCTTAGTTTTCGAGATGTGGACCATTTTATGAAGTGGAAAATTTTTATTAAAAATTTCCAAGGGTCCAAGGCCACGCCAAGGTCCAGTTTTAGATAGAGATAAGCTCTTTCGCTGGGGTATTATACGATAAGGCGTAGTCAAAATTTTCATCAATTTTGCTGTATTTCTCTGAGTTTCCGAGATAAGAAATAGCGCCATCTTTAAAACTTCGGCTACATTGGTTGCACCATCTACCGCATTATTAACATGAAAATATTATATTTTAACAAAAAAAAAATTAGTAAAATTTAGCGAATGGGTTCTTAAAAATTAGTTTTAAATAATTTTGAAAATTAACACTCAAAATTAGTTAAAGTACTGCGGATTTTTAGTATTTTGTTAAATGAAGATAACTAAAATCTTTGCTTAAATCAATGTTTCAAAAAATTTTTTTTTAAAAATTAGCAATTCGAATTGAAACCGGTTTGACAGATTTTTCTAGTGAGGTATTATTTCAGGTATGGGTCTAAACATGGACCGATTTTAACAAAAATCAGCACTACTTGGGCCGACATAGGTCGGTGTACCAAACTTCATCAAAATATCTCAATAGTTGCGACCTGTAGAGTACGCACAAGCATGCATGAACAGATAGACGGACGGACGGACAGACGGACATCGATAAATCGAAACAAAAAGTGATTGTGGGTCGATCCGTATACTAAAAGGTGAGTCTAAGTCCAATGTTTTTTGGTGTTACAAACATCAGCACAAATTTATTATACCCTCTACACCACTAGGGTATAATTATGAAGTATCAGAAAATTCTTTAACATTTCTATGTAGTTACCCTTAAAAAAGCATTTTAATTTGTATTCTATTGCCGCAAAATATCTTGGACACCATTGATCCTTTTGTTTGACTTGATATAGCCAATCTTATAAAATTGGTTCCGCAAGGATTTCGCAAAATGTATTTTTTAAATATTCATTGAACTGATTTTCCAAGAGCGTTTTGCTGTTTAACCCATTTCCGGCCGCGAAACATAAAAGTCGTCAGATTTAAACAAAATTCGAGTTCTTAACTAATTTGGAACTCCTGAATTCAAATCCGCAATTAAAATTCACCTAGCCCTTCTAGGATCGCCAGAAAATGGTGTTCGCAAGCGCGAACATTGGCAGATATTCAACATTATTATTTATTGCTTTAAAATAATTTTCTTTTTCATGTTTGTCAATATGATACATTAAAATAAAAACAAAATTAAACACGCTGAAAATCCAAAAGTGCGTATCATCAAAAAAATCGAAATCTTTTTTTTATTAATTCTGATTCATTTGGTTAAACTATATGCCTCTACCAATTTTTAGACTTATGTGACCAAGTTTAAATATTGCTGTGTTTTAAGCCTACAAAAAAATTTTGTTTTCCCAACCGAATTTCGTTCCAACCGAATCGTTCGGTTGCTGCAACCGATAATTCGGTTGTCACAACCCTATTTCTGTTGCTCCAACTTAAATAGGGTTGCGGCAACCGAAGTAGTGTTGTAACAACAGAAATAGGGTTGTAACAACCGAATTTTCAGTTGCAGCAACCGAACGATTCGCTTGGGACAACAAATTTTCTTTGTAGGTGCATATTCGATAATTTGTAATTATATCTGAAATATTTTTCATTTTATACGTTTTTTACTTCTCCTGTAAAATTTAAAAAGTGATGTTATGTACTTTTGGATTTTCGACAACGATATATTTATTTCAGAAAATTATAATGAAGCTTTCAGATTGCAAAAAATTAGGTACAAATCGAAACATAAATAAATTTAAAAATGCCAATATAGTACCTCATTCATATTGAACCCAAAACTAGTAGTTTTCAAATTTATTTCGTTTTCGATTGTCAAATCCCATACAAATTTAAAATCGAAAACTTAAAAACACCAAAACTTCTAGTTTTAGGTTCAGTATAAATGAGGCTTAATACTACAAAATATGCTTACTTGAAAAACGAAACATTTTTATAAAAAATTTCAGCAAAAATTACACGGAATAAAATTGGCTAAACCATAACTGACACGTCATAAATCCGACGGACATTTTTTAGCCGAACTTTTTAGATCATTTCCAAATGTGTCATCAAAAAAGGCCGACATTGATTTTTTAATATTTTTAAATAAATATTTGCCAATTCTGAATAACAACCCAGAAAAAAAAAATAACCTCGATTTGGTAAGCAGTAACTACATTTGTAAGCTTCCAAAATAGCGCTTAAACTTCATGCGTTCAAGAAATCAATTAAAGAAGCCAGAAAATCAAATCTATTTTAATTTGCTTTGCCTTCTTAACTGCATAATTTTGAAGCAGTAACGAATGCAGAGATTTCTTTTGTTGTTTATACGATTTGTTACGAACAGTACATTGCTTCTGACTTACGATCTGTTACGAGCATACATTTTTTACTCTGCCTTCTAAAGTGCTTCTTTTATAAGCAGGAAAGAAGGCAGAGAATTTATTATCGATTTAACGACAAAGTGTTACCAGAATGGACTTTGTCGGGAGCTCCTCAAAAAAAAAGTACGTGACCCCTTTAGAATCAGATAAAAAATTTTCTTTTTCAATTCCAGAAGGGGTCCTTTATTTTTATACCCTACACCACTATGTGGTCAGGGTATTATAAGTTTGTGCTGATGTTTGTAACACCAAAAAATATTGGTCGTAGACCCACCTTATAGTATACCGATCGGCTCAGAATTTTTTTTATTTCGATTTAACGATGTCCGTCTGTCCGTACGTCTGTCTGTCTGTCCATGCAATATGGCGCACTCTACACGTCGCAACTATTAAGATATTTTGATGAAATTTGGTGCGCAGACCTATGTTGGCCCAAGGACGAACAAGTTTGATTTTGGTGAACATCGGTTCATGTTTAGACCTAGTGCCCATATAAGGGTCCTACCAAAATTATATTGTTTATACGCTGCAGGTCGTAAATATTAAGATATTTTGACGAAATTTGGTACACAGACCTACGTTAGCCCAATAACGTAGCCTATTGATTTTGGTGAATATCGGTCCATGTTTAGACCTAGTGCCCATATAAGGGTCCTACCAAAATTATACTGTTTATACGCTGCAGGTCGTAAATATTAAGATATTTTGATGAAATTTGGTACACAGACCTATATTGCCCCAATAACGCAGCCTATTGATTTTGGTGAACATGGGTCCATGTTTAGACCTAGTGCCCATATAAGGGTCCTACCAAAATTATACTGTTTATACGCTGCAGGTCGCAAATATTAAGATATTTTGATGAAATTTGGTACATAGACCTATGTTGCCTTAATAACGCAGCCTATTGATTTTGGTGAACATCGGTCCATGTTTAGACCTAGTGCCCATATAAGGGTCCCACCAAAATTATATTGTTTATACGCTGCAGGTTGCAAATATTAAGATATTTTGATGAAATTTGGTACATAGACCTATGTTGGCCCAAGGACGAAGCCTATTGATTTTGGTGAATATCGGTCCATGTTTAGAACTAGTGCCCAAAAAAGGGTTCCCCCTAAAATTGGCTTGGTTACAAACTGCAGGTCGCAAATATTAAGATATTTTAATGGAATTTGGTGCGCTGACTCACATTATAGAAAATTTTGACACAAGCCCCATTTTAATCCATTCGAATTTCGGATCCAAACAATACACCAGACTGGTGTAGGGTATTGTATAGTCGGCATGCCCGACTTTAACCTTTTTACTCGTTATTAGTGCATTACTGAAGCAAATATTTTACTGCATCTTTGGAGAAGTGAGTGAAGTGCTTTAAATTTTATTAAATACACATTTTTTTAGTGCATCTCGAAGCCGAAGAAAAGGCGCATTTCATTGCTATGAAGCCCTGATTTTATTGCTTCTTAATTGCCATGGAAGAAGCGCTTTTCACCTGCTGAAAAGAGACATACCAAGTGGGACATCACAAACAAAAATCATGTCTTCTGGAATTAGTTTAGGAAGCGCACGTTTATTAAATAATGCCTTCCAAAACTGTTTCTAGGTATGCAGTATTTTTTGCTGGGAATTTACTACTATTTTTTCAATTATGATCAAGGATAATTCCAAAATACGTAATTTTTTACGGGGGTTTACACACCGTCAAACAATTTTTGAAATAACAGTACTCAATCAAATGAAAGGTAATTTTATGTGGAATGCAAATCAATAAAGAATATTTTGAAGTACATCATAGACCAGTAAATTATTCTATCCTTTGTCAGGGGTTAATAAAAGAAGGTTCACATCTCGGAAGGGTGATTCGGTGAACATTTTAAACTTCAGATTCGGGCCTAGGAGACCAAAATTCTGAAACAAATTTTTATTAGGAGGCTGTGCAAAAAGTCGATTACTATAAATGCCCAAGGCAATTAAATTATTCAAATCTCGATATTTAGAAAATAGAGACCCTGGGATAATATTTTAGTCTCAGGATACTTCGGGATCACAGAATTTCTTCTGATTTTTAAAATTTTTATCGAAAAATTATTTTTTTATTACAAATTACGGATTTTTTTACTAACTCTCGCTGCTGATTTCAGCAAAATATTTTACTAATTTTTCAAAACCGGGTGCTAAATTTAGCAGAAAAATATACTAATTTAAAAATTTTTATTTTTTTTATTTTTTACAATTCTTGTTTAGTTTATATTTGTTACTATTGATATATTCTTAGTTTAGAAATAACACTCAGAAAATTTTATTGTATCTCCAATGCAATTTGCAATTTTGACTCCAAATTTCAAGTACGATGAAGTAATTATACGCTTGTTAGAATCGAAAGAAAAAAAGTTTTTTTTATAATTTTTTTTTTTTTTAGATTTTACAGTTTTTTTTATTTTTTAGTACACTTTTTTGCTAATTTCAGCAGATTGATTTCAAATCACAGTTTACAAAAATTTACTGAAATTTAGTAGGTGCAACTAATTATTTATACTAACTTCATTGTACTAAAATTATTGATATTTGGTAAGTTTTTTAACTGATTTTAGCAAATCGATTTTGAATTGAATTTTGAGCGACTACTAATTTTTTCTACTAATTTTGTTGTACTACAGATCAGCAGACATGTGTTGCTAAAATTGGCACAAAATACCTCTGGGTTCAAAACAGGTAAATTTCCCGTAATAACAGCAAAATTTTCAGTAGCCACTACAGACTTTTTTTGTTGAGTGTACCGATCGACTCAGAATCACTTTTTGGGTCGATTTCTGGATTTACGGCTGTCCGTCCGTCTGTCTGTCTGTCCATGCATTCTTGTGCGTACTCTACAGGTCGCAAATATTAGGATATATATCAAAATATATTTTGATGAAATTTGGTACCCGACCTACGTTGGCCCAAGCCTATTGATTTTGGTTAAAATCGGTCCATGTTTACACCTAGTATCCATAAAAAGCCCCCCTCAAATTAGGCTTGCTTACACGCTGCAGGTCGCAAATATTAAGATATTTTAATAAAATTTGGCCTCCAGGACAAAACCTATTGATTCTAGACAGGGGCGGTCCATATTTAAACCTATGGCCCATATGGGCTCTATTTCCGATTTTCTCTTCTTTTATCATTTTATAGAAAATGTTGACACAAGTCCCATTTTAACCCATTCGAATTTCGGATCCAAGCATTAGTTGGCTTTTAACCAGACTGGTGTAGGGTATTATATAGTCGGAATTTTAACTTTTTTCGGTTATTATTATATCGTACATAAATACGCTAGTTTTTAAGATTCAAGTCTCCATTAGTCTGGTAGTATCGTAAAGTATCGTGTCAGCTGTTTGCTTTTAGTTAATGACAGTGTACACAACTATTTAGTTTGAAAGTACATTTGAGGTAAGAAAATCTATTGAAAATAGATATCTACCTCACGATACCTCATTTCGCCGCACTTTACTTCCAAACTAATTTGAGCTTCACTCTTAATAAAGTAGCAGACGAAGCAAAATTTTGTTTAAAACCTTATAGTTTTTTTTTTGTGTCGTACTCATGGAGTAAATTTCATTGTAAAACAATGTAACGCCGATATAGGGTTAAATGAAAAGCAATGTAAATATAGTTTTATTTTTTTTTTATTAAATCAATATCCTTCTTTTAAGGATTTCTGGTAATAGGAAATTTCTTTAAAAAAATCGAAATTTTTCTAGAAAAATAATTGAAAGTGCATTTATACCCCGAACTACACTCACAGAAATAAATGAGCAAAAATAGCTGAAAAAGCTACTAAAAATTGGTTAATAGTTACCTAGCAGAAGGAACTGCTAAAATTAGCAGATTTTTTTATACAGTGGTGGCCACGAATTTAACACAATTCAAGTTTTTTCTAATTTTATTGTTGCTGCCTTTATTTTTAAAGATTAAAATAGTGGCTTAATTCGCCACGAAAGGCAAGGAGATGGTTCAGAAAATTATACAGAATTTTAACTTAATGTTTGTTTTCTCATTTTGTCACTTGTTTTAAGTGGGCGTGGCTTTTAACGAAAAATTAGCGACATCAACCTTTTATCAAATTACATAGTAAAATTTAAGCAGTACTGATCGGTTCTGTACAAACTGTATATTTTCGGAAATCCCATTAAATTTCCTTAAGTTCTGCATTATTTTTTATCTACAAATAGCCACTAGACTTAAAATTGCACCACTTTAAACTTGTAATTTTTCTTTGTTTTTAGCGATTTTTAATAAAGTTAACAGCACTGAAATTTTAAAGTGAATACCCAGGCAAAAAAATACGATTGGCACAATGTTGCCATACCGTTGGCGATGGTCGGTTATGCGTTGGCAGAAGGTGGGGTTAACAATCTTGACAGTATTGTCCTGTTACCCGATTGATAACAGCGGCCAACCGTTAGTTGGCGATAATTTGCCAACATTTTCACAACGTTGTCAAAATTGAAAAAACGGTGGTCTAAAAATAGATTTTCCAAAAAAATTATATTTAGTATTTTTTTAAAAACATGGTTCTGATGGGAATTAAACCCAGGCCGCCAGGTTGTCAGCCGCGATCTCTACACACTAAGCTAACAATACTTGTAATATCTAATAGCAAAAAATTTGATCAATGATAACAACAGTTGTAGATAACTTACAAGCGTCGGCAAAAGGTTGGTTGACACTAAGCGGCCAACATTGTCATGATGTAGGAAAAACCAAAAAATTTATGGTCTAAAAAAATTGAAAAAAAAACTTTTTTTGCGAAAAAAAATTTGTTTAGAATAAAAATGTTAATTATAATTATTTTAAATAAAACATGGTCGGGCTGTGACTTGAACCCGGGCCGTCAGATTGCCAGACAATCGCTCTACACACTAAGCTAACGAGACATGTAGTACAACATAGCTTAAATAATAAATGATTGATAACAATGGCTAATATGTAAACATTGGCATAACGTCTGCTGGACCTCACTTGCAAACGTAGGCGTAACGTCAGGAAAACCAAAATATAGATGGTAAAAAAAAAATTAAGAAAAATTATTTTATAAAAAACAATTAAATTAATAAAAAGAAATGTAATTTTATAAAAAAAAATATATAAAAAAATAAAAAAAAGAAAACAAAAAATTGTATGTTCGTGACCGTAATCGAACCCGAGACCTTCCGACTTTACCTTATTTCAACAAAGCGTAGTAATTTTTATAAAATCAGTGCTCTGACAGTCTTTTGTTTTTGGTACAGTTGGCAATTTCTGTCTGGGTAGTTTTATGCTTTTCTTACCACAATGTAACAAATGAGTCAAGACTTTTTCTACGTTATAGTAGAAAGCATTTCATGTTAAAATTTCAGTGTTGTTAACTTTCTTTTAAAATCGCTAAAAACGAAGAAAAATTGGTCATGTTTAAAGTGGTGCAATTTTAAGTGTGGTCACTATTTGGAGATAAAAATAATGCAGGACTTAAGAAAATTTTAGAGGATTTCCAAAAATATACATTTTATACAGAACCGATCAGTACTGCCTAAATTTTACTATGTAATTTGATAAAAGGTTGATATCGCTAATTTTTCGTTAAAAGCCACGCCCACTTAAAACAAGTGACAAAATGAGAAAACAAACATTACGTTAAAATTCTGTACAATTTTCTGAACCATCTCCTTGCCTTTCGTGGCAAATTTAGCCACTATTTGAACCTTTAAAAATAAAGACAACAACAATAATATTAGAAAAAACCTGAATTGTATTAAATTCGTGGCCACCACTATATATAATAGTAAAATAAGAAAAGCAAAAATAAAACAAATTTACAGAATTTTAGTTATATTTTATTAATTTTTAGTTAATTGAAAATGACAAATTTTATTGTATAATCTACAGAAAAGTTTACTAGATATACGTAGAATAAAAATAGTAAAAACCAACTGTTATATCTAGAAAACTTTTGTTTTCTAGATATAAAGGCACCAAATATGCATTTAACGTCAAAATATGCAAAAACATGCATTTTTGACAAAATATGCAACTACAAATCGATGCCATTTTGTTCTAAATTTGATGTTTCAGATAAATATTTAGTCCATATTAGTTTTGGACTATCTAGAAAAAACATGCATTTGCATGGAATTCCTTGTCCTAGTGGTTACAATCTCCACTAATTTTCCGTAAAATTGGAAAATCTACTGACTTAGAAATTTAGAATTTTCTTAATTCGGCCCAGAATAGTTTTGATATAAATTTTTATCAAAATCTGTCGACAGGAAATGGCAGCAGCGAAAAATGGGTTAAGGTCAGAAGGAAGCTATCTGAATAGTTCCCCGTTTTTTAATTTAGATGTGTTTTTTTTTAAATTTTCATATGAAAAATTTTCCAATTCTAACACGTTTTTTTTGTTTAATTTTTTCTTAAGAAATTTTATTCTAGTTCTGACTAAAAAACTGTCCGAAAAACTCCTTGATATTGTAGGTTTAATATGAATATATTGTAGGATTTATAGCGATTTTCCTTATAAAATATTCACAGATATTTACTGCAAAAATTTTTAAATTTAAGGTACATTCTGAGAATCTTTCAATATCTAATTTTCAATTGCGTTTCTTTTGGAAATATAAAATTTTTAGAAGTTGAAACAAAAAAGTTTTATGATTGTTTCAATAAAAATTTCAAAAATGAAGATATTTTTCTCTTAAGAAATGTTCGGACTAAAACCAGTAAAATATATCATAAACTTATCACAATAGAAAATTTTTCGAAGTTTATGTTAGCACTTATTTTGTTATCTCATACAATTTGAAAACAACTAAAATTCAAATTAATTTTGTAGGGGTTTTTATAAAAAGATAGAGAATAAGCTTTACATTGACTAACCGACAACCGTCTTTATCTAGCGATATTGATAACACTATGCGACAGTCAAAATCGGGATGGGATGAAACCAACGGGAAATGTTATATCGGTCAAAAACAAGTTATACGTGTCTTGGCGTTTCGCTGGGTCACCCCTAGGAATCGAGATATATCTTTTTTTGACATAACTCGAGAACCACTAGTCCGATTTTGCCCAAACAATTTTAAAAATTACAATTCCTTTAATCTGTTCATATAACGTTTTTCTATATACTCAACAGTTTTGCCGGTAAAAATAAATGTTTGTTACCGCTACCATAAAAATCAATAACCTTTTGTTTATTACTTTTTTTAATATTTTAGGCAAAAAATATTTTTTTCTTCATACATTTATTTTTACCGGCAAAACTGTTGAGTATATAGAAAAACGTTATATGAACAGATTAAAGGAATTGTAATTAGAGTTTGCTAAAAACCATAAAATTTGGAAACCGCGGTTTCGGTTTTTCAAAATTATAAAAACCGCGGTTTCGGTTATTTTTCGGTTTTCTTGTGATATAACCCAGTGTAGAAAATTATTACCAGATATGTGGTTATGTAACTAGATACATACTTGGTAATGGTAACTTGTTACTTTTGTTATTACATTTCTTATTACCTTTATAAGGCGATGTCGCGAAAAATAATGAGTTATGGTTACACACCAGCATACGAAAAATTAACAAATATATCGTTACCTATGTGCTTACCAGTACTGACAAAAATAATGAGTCTAAAAATAGATTTTCAAAAAAATAAATTATTTATATAAAAAAATATTTTTTATTGTATTTTTTTTTTAAATAAAATTTTCTGGTGCGGAAATCGAACCTGGGTCTACAGATTACCAGTCAATAGCTCTACCATCTGAGCTATATCGACATGTAATATTTAGTAGATAAAAACATAGTTGACCTGCTGCACACAAGTAAGCTTACTCGCCAACATACAAAAAATCAAAAAATATGTGGTTACATATATCCTTACCAGTGTTTAAAAAATATTGAGTCTAAAAATAGATTTCAAAAAATTTTGAAAAAAAATCTAGAAAATTATTTTCTATTTGAAATAATGATAAAAATCAGTCATTATCAGTAACTCATTATTATATGTTTTAAAATAATGCAGAAGGTAAGTGGGTGTCATTACTGGTGGTCCAAAAAATAATGATATGTCATTACCGTTTCTACACTGGGAATAGAATTGTTTTAAAACAATTAAATATAAAAATATTCTAACTAAATATATGATAATTAAATATGCATAAAAATTAAATAGTTTAATACCTCCAAGATATCTTTTAAAACTCGATTGAATTTCACACTCGAATATTTAAAGGCAATAACTCGATTTCGAAACCTTTCCGGAAGAAGAAATAAACGCGGAAACCCATTATAAATTAATTTTTTTTTCCGCAACTAAAGCTGTATTTTAAAGAGTTTAAATTTAAACAATTAGGTTGTTCACAAGGGGTGTGCTATCTGTTGTATCGTACTAATAAAAAACAGAGTTGTTAAAATTTTTATTTTACGTAAATGAATGTTATTTTAGTTTGACTCAAGATCATAAATTAATATCACTTTCTATTTAAATTATTAAAAAACTTTTCCCCCATTCATTTTTATTTTACTTTAATAATGATTTTCCAATGAATTTTCGCTCTGTTAGCACACTTAAACGTAAAACACTAAACATACGTAAATATTTTGTAACGTGCTATTCTCAAATGTTGTATTTTTTCAATTTAAATTTTAACATCTCTGTTTTTTGTTGGGACGATAGAACGATACAACAAATAGCACACTCCTTGTGAAATACCTTAATATAAAGTTAAAATTTTATAAATTTCGCGGAATACGAAATAAGGCTTTTTGAAAAATACGCGGTGAAAATCTGAACTGAATATGTGAAACTCACTTGACTTTTTGGTGCAATTTTTTTTTCTAAACATTATAAGCCTTAGTTTATGTTATCCGTAATAAAAATAACAAAAACAAAAAACTAAAGCAATTTTTAATGTAAAAAATATTTATTACAAATTTTTGTAAAATAGAAGCTGAGCCTTTTTGAAATTCAAGATTCAATAATATGCAATTTAATTAATAATGTTAATTAGTTGAAGTATTTGTTAAAAACCGACTGTTTTTTGTCGGTTTTCGGTTTCGGTTTTGAGGCTTGGGAAACCGCAGTTTCGGTTTCGATTAAAACCGAACAGCAAACTCTAATTGTAATTTTTAATTTTTTTAAAATTGTTTGAGCAAAATCGGACTAGTGGTTCTCGAGTTATGTCAAAAAAAAGACCACCAAAGGTCAAATCGATATATCTCGATTTCTAGGGTTGACCCAGCGAAACGCCGGGACACGTATAACTTCTTTTTTACCGATATAACTTTCCCCGGTAGTTTGAACCCTTCCCGATCACTGACCCCTACTCATAGTGTAATGAGATAGCTTTATTGGAGTATAACTTTAAAGTGCTGGATTTACAACAGATGACGTACCTTTTCCACAAGGTTTGTATCTTTAGTAAATTTTATGGCATCTTGGAGGGTAGACATCTGTCATTTATTTTCACTTACTAGGAAAGTTTCCGGCAGATCGTAATGAGCTTCGGATATATTGTAAAGGAGAAAAATTTAAAGGATACGTATTTTATTTAGCTTCCCAATCTCATATTTAACGGTTAATGAAATGACCAAAATTTTCGTTTTTTCGCGTTATTTTATATTTGTTCCAAAGTAACTATTGCAAAATTTGGTGTCAAAAAAAAGGTATTTGAGAGGCCTATTTGAAAAATGTATAAAACATGTTTAAACATGCTTACTTACATCAACATTTCAGGTATTTTTTTACAGGGATATATAAAGGGTTAAGGGTCAAATTCACAAATATTAACCCTTATAATATTTGAGGGGATGTTTCGGCTTTTTCTATATTTTGGCCTAATTCGGATTTGAGAAGTATTTTCCCCAAGGTCTATATCTTTAAAGATTTTTGAGCGAACATCCCGGCTATATAAAAAATATTTTAAATTTCATAAATTTCAAACATGTCGAAGATGACGAATGTTGTGCCAACATAGTATCATTTGCGGAAAGTTTTGCTTTACTTCTTGTATTTGAAAAAAAAGTGCATCACCAAAACTTATCCTGAATATTATCCATCGATTTGAATGTGCGAGAGATAGTTTGTGCTCTTCGGAAGTGGTGATTTTGACACGGAAGGCGAAAGCCACCCATATCAGCCACAAAAGTTCGAAGATGATGAATTGGAGGCATTACTCGATAAATATTGTTATCAAACTGAATAAGAACTTGCAAAGTCATTGGGAGTCACTCCAGCAGCAATTTGAAAACATTTGCAAGCAGCAGGCTACATCCGAAAGCAAAACGATTGGGTACTACATGATTTGAAGCTGAGAGACGATTTTTCACGTCTGAGATGCTGCTTGAACGCCATAAAAAGAAGTAATTTTTTCATCGAATCATTACTGGCGATGAAAAATGTCGTAGTGAACGCTAAAGCCGAATATTCAAGGTGTATTTGGTCCAATTATTATGAGCTACTGAAATCTGGACAGATGATCATAGGGAACCTGTACCGAATACGATTGACTCATTTGAAATGAGCATGGACCGAAAGAGGCCCGGAATATGCGACCAGACATGAAGCCGTACTATCCTATCATGACAACTTTCGGCCACATGTTGCAAGACCGGTTAAAAACTATTTACAAAATAGTGGCTGGGAAGTTTTGTCTCACCTGCCTTATAGTCCAGACCTTGCCCTGTCTGACTACCATTTGTTTCGATCAATGCAGCACGCTCTCACTAGAATACGCTTCACTACAAAACAGGGTATCTCAAAATGGCTTGATTCGTTCTTGGCCTAAAAAATTAGCAGTTCTTTTGGCGCGGAAGCCATATGTTGCCAAAAAGATGGGAAAAGGTCATTGCTAACGGTGGCCAGTAATTTTTGTACTTTTTAAGTACCTTTTTAAACAACTTGGAAAGCCTATATTTAAATTTCCTCTTCTAGTTCATAATAAATCTACACAGGAATTCTGTTTGTATTAATAAATAACTTTCTCATACAGTTTTTTTACATACAACGAAAGGCTTTTTAAATAAGCACCACCAACGTATTTTGTAAATGAAAAAAAAATTCTGTTATTTTTTTGGATCCTTGAATTATTATTTTTAAACAATTTTTTATTAAAAATAACAGATATTTCAAACAAAAAAATAGTTGGAAATCGAATTTCAATTTAAACAAACTAAATTTGTATTTGCAAACTCCATTATTAGTGCCCAACTTTATTTACTGTATATAAATTGGAAATTGGATTACTGTAGAAGATATAATAAATGTTTCGCTCCCTTCCTTCCCCCCCCTCCCCCTACACCGCCTCTTGAGAAAATCCTGGATCCACCACTGTACATAAATATATTACAGTAACTACATAGGCACTTCTATAATCTCAAATAATTTTTGTAATTTATATTCAGTTTGAAACCAATTATTTGCTACACTACGCAATTAAAAGCATCTTTAAAAAGTTACACCACTTTACTTTAAAGGAGAATGACATAACCAATACACTTAACCAATACATTTACAAATAGTACTGATATTTTACAACTTCCAAAACCACAAACTTTATACCATAATCCAATGTAAAAATTTTCTGGTGTTTTCCTAACATTTTGGTTAAAATTTCAATTGCCAAATGATAGAAAACATAAAATAGCTCTATGCTTTAAGCACGAACAAGTAACAAAATAAGAATGTACGAAAATATTGGCCAATACCGGATGCAGTAAATTGAAAGTAAAAATGTACAAATTGTTTACAAACTTTTCTTTTGTATACACTGATCCTCAAGCAAGTTAAATGACTACAGAGTTACACAAACTACTTATTTACCTGAAGCTAAATTTTTAAAAGATGCGAAACTAATTGGGAATATAAAAATGGCCAGGAAAATCTCTGTAATAAGTGTATATTACTACCCAGGAAAATTTTCTGTTCCAAAGAATCGGTTGTACAATAGCTGCTTTTCATTCACAACCCCTTCTACTGTCGATTCTAACACCGATTCTTTTTGTTTGAAATTGTCCCAAAAGCAACCCCTTCTATGGCTCCAAAGTGGAACCGGTTGCTCTAGAATCAGTTCTGGAACTAGTTCTGGAACTGATTCTACGTCACCCACACCTTCCATATAGGATCCCAGGAACTGGTTCTGGAACCAGTTCCATGGAATCGGTTGCAGTGGAACCAGTTGTAGAATGGGTGTGGTTGGCTACCGATTGTAAAAATTTTTCCTGGGTAGTATCTAAATATTAAACAGTAGAATTAGGATCTACATCAAACAATTCAGTGTCAAAACTCATAATTTTTTGTTCATATTCGGTGCAGGAAAAAAGCAGAAATTTATTCACCTGCTTACCCGCTGCATTACAAAAATTTTAAAAATAAGTATTTACAAAAATTAACAGTTATTCGTGTGCTGATAAGCAGTTAAAAAATAAAATTTTGCATTTGGTTATATAATAAGGCTTATTCATATACTTATTAGGGGTTAAAAATAAGTGGTTACGTATATCACAATATTTTTTTTTTTATTAAATAAGTAGTGGCGCTTAAGCTACATTACTTATAAAAACGACTTTATCTAAGAAAAATAACTAGTACTGACGCCGAATTATATGCAGTAAAAAATTTTCGATTCATTATGTAACCACTTATTTGGTAATGAAAAGCTTTGCTACCCAGGAAAATTTTTTACAATCGGTAGCCAACCACACCTGTTCTGCAACTGGTTCCACTGCAACCGATTCCATGGAACTGGTTTCGGAACCAGTTCCTGGGATCCTATATGGAAGGTATGATTGAAATAGAATCAATTCTAGAACTAGTAACAGAACTGATTCTAGGGCAACTGGTTCCACATTGAAGCTATAGAAGGGGTAGCTTTTGGGACAATTTCAAACCAAAATCATCGGTGTTAGAATTGACAGTAGAAGGGGTTGTAAAGGAAAAGTAGCTATTCTACAACCGATTCTTTAGAACAGAAAATTTTCCTGGGTAGGTAAATATATAACGCTTTGCTATACTGTAACGTGTCGTTACAAATATACTTTTTCAAATACCCGACAACAATTCTATATCAGGGAATCTCGGGAAATTAACTTTGGTGAATAGAACACTGTATCTTACTCATAGATTGTAGCTAGAGTTTGCTGTTCGGTTTTAATCGAAACCGAAACCGCAGTTTTTCAAGCCTCAAAACCAAAAACCGACAAAAATAAGTCGGTTTTTAATAAACACTTTAACCAATTAAAATAATTAATTAAATCGCATCCCAGTGTACAATTAGAATCCGAAAAGACTCATGAAAGAACCCAAAAACCTGAAACCATAGCTATAATATGAGGGTGTATTTCTTCACCGATAAAGCCTCTTTCCGAGCAAACTTTTATGACTCATAAGACTCCGAATTATGAGCATTATTGCAAAATTCATTTTTGAGTAAATCCATTAATTACACAGTACAACAAAATAAGAAAAATTTGATGCATCGGGATTGCGATATATCATTTCTAATACACTTTGGGACGCAGATCACAAATATGGCACTAGAATTTTAAAGTTAGCTATAGATTAAGAAATATTTGCAAAAACGTTTTTGTAGGAAAATGAAATTTTTTAAGAAACTTTTTGCAAAAAAATATAAAATTGAAAGTAATAACGCTATTTTTTTGCAACATTTTAAAATGATGCAATATTCCCTTTAATTTGATATATGGCACGTTTTGACAGCTGCGATAATATTCCCTATATATGCATTTAAAATTGAAATTTCTCTTTTTTCCCGATTTCGTTAATAAATAATCTGCGATGAAAGGAATATCTAATATTTGAATTTGTACCTTTAGTAAACATCTCATGTTACCTAATTTATCAAAAAAATTTCGCATTTTCTGTTTCAATTTATAGTTTATATTGACTAAACCTGAAAAAGACTGACTTTTTTAATACCTAAAAATTAGTGTTTCCAATTCGGTTAATCGATTAACCGATTCCTCGATTAATCGCCTCTATTTCGGTTAATGTCGAAACAAATAATTCAAAACTCAAATAATTATTCGATCCGAATAATCGGTTAAAACAGGTCGATTAACCGGTTACAATTTTAATATGGAATTTATCCCTCATTTTTTTCCCAAAACTTCATAATTTTCTTAAATTTGGCTAAAAAATTACAAGAAACATATACACGAATATATTTTATTTGTAAAAATGTTGGTTTTTAATTTTTATTCAAAAATAAAAATTGTTTTTTTCGACCTTTTTAATTGATTAATTAGAAATCTATTAATTCAGGTCGAGGCCAATTTCAATCGTCTTTTCATTCCTGAAAGTGTAGAGGTTTTTGAAAGCAAAAACTCTGTGAAGTATTTGTAAGGTGAGTATCCTGATGAAGAAAAATGGCAATTTTTGAAAAAAGTAATATCCCTTAATTGCAACATGTTAGTCATTTATATGGCATGATGTGTTAGGATCAGAGCTTTAAACAATTAATTCATTTTTGGAATGAATTCCCAAAAATTTAATTCAATTCTTTAATTCAAGGAATTAATTCATCAATAAGACATAAGCAGGAATTAATTCCTGTAAATTGATTCCTGTGAATTAATTCAAAGAATTCAAATTTATAGAATGAATTCCCTGACGTAAGAAAGCGTAAAGAATTAAAATTAAATAATTCATTCACTAAAGAATTTATTCAACTCTAGTTAATTCAATTTGAAGTCAAGGAATTCATTCAATTCTAGTTAATTCAACTTTTGGCTAAGGAATTCATTCAACTGTGCACTTAATTCAACTTTTGATCAAGGAATTCATTCAATTCTAGTTAATTCAACGTTTGGTCAAGGAATTCATTCAATTCTAGTTAATTCAACTTTTAGTCTAGGAATTAAATTTATTTCGTTTAATTTCCTAAGGAATTAAATATTTTCGTTTAATTCCCTAGGAATTAAATTTTTTTTGTTTAACTCCCTAGGAATTGAAAACTTAATTCAGGGAATTAAACGAAAAAAATTTAATTCCTTAGGGAATTAAACGAAATAAATTTAATTTCATTTCGTCCGTCCGTCTGTCTGTCTGTCCATGCATTCTTATGCGCACTCTACAGGTCGCAAATATTAAGATATTTTGATGAAACTTGGTATACCGACTTATATCGGCCCAAGGACGACGACTATTGATTTTGGTTAAAATCGGTCTATGTTTAGACCTAGTGCCCATATAAGGGTCCTACCAAAATTATATTGTTTATACGCTGCAGGTCGTGAATATAAAGATATTTTGATGAAATTTGGCACACAGACCTACGTTAGCCCAATAACGCAGCCTATTGATTTTGGTGAACATAGGTTTATGTTTAGACCTAGTGCCCATATAAGGGTCCTACCAAAATTATACTGTTTATACGCTGCAGGTCGCAAATTTCAAGGTATTTTGGTGAAATTTGGTACACAGACCTATATTGGCCCTATAACGCAGCCTATTGATTTTGGTGAACATAGGTTTATGTTTAGACCTAGTGCCCATATAAGGGTCCTACCAAAATTATACTTTTTATACGCTGCAGGTCGCAAATATTAAGATATTTTGATTAAATTTGGTACACCGGCCTATGTCAGCCCAAGGATGAAGCCTATTGATTTTGGTTAACACCGGTACATGTTTAGACCTAGTGCCCATATAAGGGTCCCCCCAAAATTATATTGTTTATACGCTGCAGGTCGCAAATATTAAGATATTTTGATGAAATTTGGTATACAGACCTATGTTGGCCCAAGGACGAAGCCTATTGATTTTGGTGAACATCGATCCATGTTTAGACCTAGTGCCCATATAAGGGTCCCCCCAAAATTGGCTTGGTTACAAACTGCAGGTTGCAAATATTAAGATATTGTAATGAAATTTGGTGCGCTGACTCACATTATAGAGAATTTTGACACAAGCCCCATTTTAACCCATTCGAATTTCGGATCCAAACATTAGTTGGCTTTTAACCAGACTGGTGTAGGGTATTGTATAGACGGCATGCCCGACTTTAACCTTTTTACTCGTTTTAAAAACATTTTGAAATTTCTGAAATACATTTAGATGATTTTTAAATACAAATGGAATCATTTGAAATGCATTTGGACAATTTTGAAATACAGATTTAAAATTTTTAAATACAAATGAATAATTTTGAAATGTATTTGGACAATTTTCAAATACAAATAGAATTTTCTTAAATATAAATAAAATATTTTAAAATACATATATTTGTAATACATATTTTGTTTTATCTCTAGCATTTTCTCTCATGTGATGTGATTTTTTAATTTCAAAAATTTTTTTTAAATACATCGTGTTCATATATCCTGTTGATATTTAACAAAAACAGGAAGCTGTTAGTGTCTTTTTTGATAAAAAGTTAAGTAAATACATTAATTTAGCTTTAAACGATTAATCGATTAATTTTCTCGAATAACCGACCCGAATAACCGGTTAATCAATTTTAGTGATTTTTCGAATAATGCAATAACCGGTTAACCGCCTATGTCGAATAATTGGAAACAGTACTAAAAATTAAGGAGTCTGTAACAAATCTAAAAATATAAAATCCAGATAAAACCATTGAGAAATATTAAACATATGTTTTCCAATCAATTTCAACAAAGTTTTAGATAACTGAAATGCAAATTTTTAAAAAATAACGATTTTAAAATATGCATGTTCAAAAATGTATTTTATTTCCTTTTGCTATAGTAATTCATATAAAATTTATTTGAAATAAAAAAGATGTAAAATGTGTATTTCAGATTGAATTTTCTGCAAATGTTGATGCAGAAGTTGTGATTCTTTTGATAAAATGAATTTAGTAGAATATGAATTTACGTCATATTTAAAAATTTTGCAAATCCGATTAAGGGATTTTACTAGATTAGCAAAATAGGAAAATAAGTGAAGTTTTCACTTTAATTGCAGTTATTACATCCTAGATCCTTTATCTAATCAAAATAAATTGATATGTTTCCAAAAGCTCAAAGTCTATATTTTTAAACCATACTAAAAATTATCCATGGTTCAATCAGGTGTATGAATAAATACGAAATTTTAACAAAAAAAATGTCTTTTTGCTTAAAGTTAAATTTGCAAATATTTCAAAAACTAGAGCTAATTTTGAAATTTGGTGTTCACAATCGTGATGTTCATCCTAAAATCTATCAGAATTGATATGTCGCATGCCCAATGCATTTTTAGTGTTGTACTGTGTTATTACTTTAAAAAATTGTTTGTTTTTGTTCAGATTTTTACCTCGTATTTTTCAGTAATATTTCACTCCGCAAAATTTATAAAATTTTAACTTTATATTTCTTATATTTAAACTCTTGAAAATACAGCTTTGATTGCCGACAAAAGGTTAAAAAAAATTATTTTATTGCCCTTATTTGAGTGAGAAATTCCATTGAATTTTAGTGAATATATCCAGAGCCTCTATTCAATATGCTCTATCGCGAAAAACGATTTTTCAGGAGAAGGAAAAAACTGTTTTATTCCTACATTCCTTTAGTATGAAGTAATATATCTTCAACAATATTTTTGTTAAATAAATAGGACTACTAGGGTGCTCCAAAAAATTTAACCGGGCTACCCCCTGGAAATATTTATTTGGGTGTAAGACTACGTCTGCCAAAAAATTTGGATAATCGGACATCGCACAGTGGGCCAGCATCATTGAATTTTGACCAAAACTAGAATATTGAGTATATGAAACTAAAAGATATCACAGAGGGGGGGTCTGGTTATTGCTGATCACGAATCTGAAATAAAAAATATATAATTCAAAAAGGCGCATCCAAAATGGCGGCCATTAATTTTTAGTTTTTAATATATTGGACTTAAAATACTCAATTATATAGGTCTATGATCCGCTGATTAAAAATCTGAAATTAAATTTTTAAATTCAAAATGGCGGATCCAATATAGCGACAAATAATTTTAAGTAAATGAATGTTATTTTAGTTTGACTCAAGATCATAAATTAATATCACTTTCTGTTTAAATTATTTTCAAATCAAAGAAAGATGATACAATTTTTACAAGTAAATTACAAAGAATAAAAATTATTGAAAGAATTCGATAAGACCAGCATTAATTTCTTATTTCGTCTGATTTACTTCAAATTTCCACCAAGAGACGTTTTTAGGTAGCAGATTACGAATCTGAAATCAAAATTAAAAAATTCAACATGGCGGATCCAATATGGTGGCCATAAATTTAAAATTGTTATGTTTTGTTAAATAAATTGCACTGTACAAAAAAAAAAAAAAAAAAGAAAAAAGGTTCTGATGACAACTGATTCACGCAGAAGGACCAAAGAAAAATATAAGTGTATCGGCGTTTTAAAAGTTTTCGTCTGGCCCTATGTTTTTGGGGGGTTAAAATTTCCCCTCTTTTGAAAATGTTTATTGTGAATTCTGCATAGGAAACCATGTGAATCTTCCATTTTAGATATAGTATATGTTCAGCAAACTTATGTAGAACACTACGAGGGAAATTTGTGTGGAACATTTTAACCCTCTAACTCTGCAACTAAAGGGTCTTTTTTGGCCCTGTTTTTAAAAGTGTCAAAAAAGACCCATAAGTTGAAGAGTTATAGGGTTAAAATATTCCGCAAAAATATTTGTCATGAAATTCTACTATAAGTCTATGAAGACATCAAATTTGAAAATTTAACTTCAATACTAGAAATAAGTCAAAACTTAAAATGTGTTTAAGGGTTAATTTCGTACTTATTCAGAATTGGCACGCAAATGTCCCACAAAACTGGACTTTAGGGGGTTAGTCTGTATCAGAAAACCAGAATCTACATTTAAGGTAATTTTTAGTGCTATTTTTTTAGTTTTTACTAAAACTCTTGAATGCTGGAAATCAGCAAGATCTGAAGGTAGTTTTTCAGTTAAAGGGCAAAATCTCGAAAGTTTAGGAACGGTCGCAAACGGTTGCAAAAACCCAGGTAGAAGACATCTTAGGGAACTCATTGACATTCAATTTTTTAAATATCTCTTGGAACATTTTGTAGCTCTTTTTTGGAAATTTAGGATTTTCAAAAAAACCCATATTTTTGAGGTAAAATTAATAATTTTGTTACTTTTTTCGTAAATACTTAACAGGTTTCTATTTTTTTTTATAACTAGTTTCAGTTTTATAATTTGAGATTGTTTCTGGAACAAATTATTGTTTATTTATGACTTTTGTATTGTATCATTATAAAATAAAGAATGTAACAAAATTAAAAAATTTTGATTTTGAACTCTCGCCAACTAACAACAAGTAACTACAATGATACAATATTTCACTCACAACATATTCAACAATCCTGGATTTTGAATATATAAACATATTTTCCCTTTACCTGAATTGTACTTTTGGCCAAAAAACGGCGAGCCTGGCCCACAGTGCATCGGGAAGACGTGCCGCATCGGCCCTGAAGTTTGGAACACTGATCACAAGGGGAAAATATGTCTTTATGTGCATTTTCTCGAAAACATTAATATTTTAAAACTAATTCGAATTAAAAACACTAAAGAATCGTAATTTAGAGTGAATTCACTTTGTAATAAAACAATAACAACTTAAATCGATTAAAAAATCAGCCGAGTTATAACAATTTCCCCAGGCAACTAATGTGTCGCAGGCCACTTAATCAAGAAATTCGGGTCCAAATTTTAAAATTTATTGAAATAATCTACTGCAGAAACATTTTTTTATTCTATAAGTTCCACGAACTCAGATAAGAATTTTTTTCGATTGTGTTTTGCTAACTCGTTTTAAAGAAGGTCGGAATTCTTAAACATTATTTTCAAATCTACAATTTTAAATTTTTTAAAATTTTTTTAAAGAAATTTAAAAAAATCAACGATTGGACTATAAGGTTTTATTATTATTTGTTTAGCTTATTGCAATTGAAATTTTGGAATATTTTTGTGCCGATAGAGCGTATTGCACAGTAATAAAAATTTGATTTTTTATGATCCAAATTGCAATTTTATTAAAGTTTGAACGTTTTGTTTAACGTTTTTTTAATAGTTTAGACATTACATGTCAAACTGAACGATTTTCGGTTAAAATTCACTTTGAGAATTAACATTTATTTTGAAATCGTAAAATAATTGACAATTATTTTAATTTTTGCATTAAAAAATACAAAAATTGTCTTTTCGGACTTTCTATATTTTCATATATTTAGTTAGAATATTCTTCCACCTCAAGTCCAAATTCCAATATGATATTGTCATATTAGATTTTTATTTGTTGTTTCAAAAAGGGGGTTGATCATTTTCATGATAGACAATACAATTCCTTCTTAGACATCACTCTACTCTTCAGTTGTCCGCAATAAGAAAATTATAACTTTCTTACTCAAACCGAGACATTACATAAGGTGCAAAAAATCAACGGGACGAGAATTTTGTACTTTCGTATATGAACTGTCTATATATGATGTCTACGAAGCAATTGTATTGTCTATCATGAAACTGATCAACCCCCTTTTTGAAACAACAAATAAAAATCTAATATGACAATATCATATTAGAATTTGGACTTGAGGTGGAAGAATATTCTAACTAAATATATGAAAATAATTGACCTCAATTGCAATTTAATTAATGAAGGAATTTACAGTTTAAGTGCTTAAGTTAGCACGTTGCATGATTTTTGAAGTCTAACCCAGACTGAGAGAATTATCTGCATGATACTAACGAGTTTCTGCATTAAATCAATGAAGTTTCAATGGAACTGGTCCATTGAAAGTTTTCATTAAACTAATGAAGTTTTTCATAAAATTATATGAAAAATTTCATTTTATTTATCAAAAATGTGATGCATTCAATGAAAAGGTTTCATTAAACATTAGTTTCATAAAAACTATGAAGCTTTTTCGTTAAAATTAGGAATTTTTTCAACGAAGAAAACTTTGTTAGTTCACTGAAAGAAGATCATTAAAATTCGTCCAAGAAATTCTCTCTGTGCATAGAAAGTTGTCAAATTTACGATAAATGCTAATTTGCTACTTAAAATAGCATGAACTGTGAATACCCTCACGGTTTCAATGTTTTGTTTATCGTGTTTTTTAACATATAAGACTTTATTAACAAAATAATTAAAAATAAAGAAAAGTTACAGAAAAAAAGTTTAAAAAAAAACCTTGCAATTAATTTACTTAAATTAAACCTTGCAATTAATAAACTTAAATGTTATTTTAGTCCACCATTCCAGGTACATAATAAACATCCTAAACCACGCTGGTAGACTAAAATTACATCAAAGATCGTTGTAAAAAAATAGGAAAGTCAATATCCAAAAGCTTCATTTAATAAAATACTGTAATCTTTCTTAAACTGCGGTGATAAAAAATGAATCTATTACTTTATTTATTTCACCGTAGTGAGCACGTCGTTCTATAAATTTTGACATGGAAAACCGAATTTGGAAATTTCGAAAACGTATTTTAGGGGGCACACTAATAAACAAACATTTATACGACCTTAATATATTGGGCACAGTTCTATATTATATTGTAGGGCACAATTTTATTAAGTCGATTACCAAAATGTTCCGATAGACCATATTGCATTCAAAAAAATTAAGTATTATGTCCGATAGAGGAATAACAAATAATGAAAAAAGGATACTAAAATACATTTTTTCTTTCTGAAATTTTTGTCAGAGATGTAGCTATCATCAGTGAAGAGTTTGCCACCAAAAAGTAATTTTCGAAAAATCTTCAGATAGAGCGTACACACAGAAAAAAGATCGGTTGGACATCGGTTGGAAATTCTATATTTCAGTTATTGAATAACTATTTCAGTTTTATGTGTGTTATTTATGTAATCTGAAAGTATATTCGGTTCTTATACAAATTAAAATATACCCAAAACGATGGAATTGTTCAGTAACAATTTGTTGGGTATCCAAACAATATTTAAATTAAAAATATGGTTAGTAAAACTTTCGGTAGATACAACTGAAGATTATACTACAAAATAATCATAGTTCCCAATATTTGATGGTTGTAACAATACATATATTTTTGGGAACGATTATTGGATTGTTTACTATTGTTGTCAAAAATATTATTATAAAATTAAAATAAATAGCTACAGAATATTTCAAGAAACTAAATATTATCAGTGAGTAGAGATTTCCATAAACCACGAAAATAATTTTGACGAATTGTTTTTTGCAGCCCCATTTTACAAAATGTGTGTGGTGATGAATTATGAAATAAAGGATCCTGTTGCTGAAAATAATAAATAATTTTGAAACCAGCATCCAACTGAACTTTTGGGTTAACAAAAAGCATGTCGGAATGCTGTAAGTAAATAGGTGTTTTAATCCAAGTACGTAATAACAAGAAGCTCCAATCTGCTGCATTTATTTATAGTAAAAATTCCACAGAGCAATTCATTTATATGGTTGGCCTTCTTTGAGTGTAAAATACAAAAATTGTAAAAAGTCTGTATGATCTTAAGCATACCCTGCTGAAAAATTTTACGAACTGCTAAAAGACTCGTACGTTACTACTGTTACCGAAGGAGTGGAGAATTAAATCTAAATTACATATCACCGTATCTCTAAGGGACCGATTCTGCAGCAGTATATTATCTGTTGAAATTTCCAATAAGATGACGATAGTCTTTAAAATCTGTAAATTTTTGCAATAATAACTTAGCATTTTTGGTGTTACTTTTTGTCGGTAGAAAAATCCAAAAATTGTTTCAAACAACCTACTCCAAAAATATTTTTCTAGCTCATGAAATACTAGTGTTTCCAATTCGGTTAATCGATTAACCGATTCCTCGATTAATCGGCTCTATTTCGGTTAATGTCGAAACAAATAATTTAAAACTCAAATAATTATTCGATCAGAATAATCGGTTAAAACAGGTCGATTAACCGGTTACAATTTTAGTATGGAATTTTTCCTTTAGTTTTTTCCCAAAACTTCATAATTTTCTTAACTTTGGCTAAAAAACTACAAGAAAAGTTTAGAATAAACATAAAATTACTAAAATACCATTAAATTCTTTTACAATTCAAATACATTTCAAAATTATTCAAATGTATTTAATAAAATTCCAATTGCATTTCAAATTTTTCCAAATGTATTTCAGAAATTTCTACTTTTATTTCAAAAGCATTTTTACAAATATACATGTTTTCTCTTTCATAATGAAAATTTTATAGGAATTATGAGACTTAAGAGAAAAAGAAAGTATGTATATTTGAAAAAATGCTTTTAAAATAAAAATAGAAATTTCGGAAATACATTTGGAAAAATTTAGAATTTATTTAAGTACATAAATACAGAAGGGACTGTTAGCTCAAACTTTGGATAATTTTGTTTATTGTCAATGGCCCTTAAAAACGGAAAAAAGACTGAGAAATTTAACAATTGTTTATGATATTCTTTAGTCTACTAACTCTACTATTCAGAAAACTTTTATTCAAATTTTTGTAGAGTAAATTGGTATTTTCATTAACTAATATTTTACTCAAATGGAACTAAATTTTTTTTATTTCTTCAGGGGAGGAGGAAGAACTCTGGACAATAATTTTTCTAAATGCAATATTATATTTATTGTAGTAATGATTAAATTTGCATTCAAAGAAATTTTGTATCCAAAGTTTTACAGATTAAAAACAAATTTCGTAAGAAGTAAAAAATCTACCTTGAGTTATGCTATTTTTAACTTACTAATATTTATAAAAAAATCTCCTAGTTTCAGCAGTTTTTTTTTTGCCATTTTTAACTAATTTTTAATAGCTTCAGCTATATTTTACATAATTTTTTCTACTAGTATAAGAAATGTTTCAATTTAGATAATCTCAGATTCCGAAACTTTTCAACTTTAAGGTACATTTACACGCGAGAGAAAACTGCTAGAGATGGAGCAAAAACACTCCAAAATACTACTCATTCAAAAAAGAGCTAATTAGAGGTGATTTTTGTTTTATCTCTAGCATTTTCTCTCTAGTGTAGTTGTGCTTTTTTAATTTGAAAACATTTTTTAAATACATCGTGTTCATGTGTCATGTTGATATTTAACAAAAACAGGAAGCTGTTAGTGTTTTTGTTGGTAAAAAGTTAAGGAAATACATTAATTTTGTTTTAAACGATTAATCGATTAATCGCCAATTTTCTCGAATAACCGACCCGAATAACCGGTTAATCAGTTTTAGTCATTTTTCGAATAATGCAATAACCGGTTACCCGCCTATGTCAAATAATTGGAAACAGTATGAAATACCCATTATTTTCCAATTTATTCTTTAGAAATTTGATAACTCTTTTTGAGAACATACTTCAGGTTTAAAATCTATTTATCTTAAAAACTTTATATTTGGTTGCTTTTTTAAAAAAATCTATTTTTGTTTTATTTAAATTATATACTTTTTATTTAAATAAATACAAACTTTAAAAAATAAATGAAATATTTTAATTGGAAACAGTTTAAATTTAGTTGCAAAAACCGAAATATTTTTAGTTGGAGTTAGTACTCACAACTGAAAATATACAATTTCATACCCGAATCATTCAATAATGCCGACCGAATGCAACATTTAATATGATAATAGTTGTCGTAACCGCCACAATTCGATTGGCAACAAATTCGGTTATCATAACGAATCTGTTTTCTGGGTGCGAATTAAGAAAAAAATATTATGATGATGTGACAAATAGCTAGTTGTCTGCAGAAGTTCTGATTAATTCTTGTGATGATGACAAATAGGCAGATTGCCGGTAATCGTAAGTATCTACGATTACTTAATGTAATGGAAATAAAAAAATATTCCATTACAATTAATGACAACAAAAGCAGTAACCATTTTTTCGTTAAAATTACTTTTATCTTTTGGTAATGAAAATGAATAATGTTCATTACAAAATAAGGAATTACTCCCAACTGTGGTTGTTTTGTGTGTTGAGGCCATCGTTCTAATAAATATTTTCAATTTAAATATCATGAAGAATAGGGCAGTGTGTTGAAAATCACAAGTTATGTGTTTTAGGGACAGCAAAATAACAGCTTTATTTATGACACAACAGCCGAATCATTCAATTGGTAACAAGTTTGGTTATCAGCACGAATCTGTTTTCTCTATGTATGAACTTTATTATTAATATCTTTTTGTTTGCAAATTTACTAGCCAAAGTATAAAATTAATATATACACCAAATAAATTATATTTTATCCAATAAGCACACAAGTTTTAAAAATTGAAGTGCTTTAAATTTTGCTTCAGAAAAGAAAAGCACTTGTTTATTTAAAAAAATTATTTCAAGTTCCAATTGTTGTTTTGCTTTTTCTGAAGTGTAGTATTGAAATCTATATATTAGAATGAACCTTAAAATACCGATTTGCCGATTTTCGTTAAATGCAAAATGCAAATATGTGCTTTTTTTAAAATTAATTTTAAAGATTTTTTAAAATGCCTAATTTGGAGATATCGATGATATTAAAGAAAAACGAGTAAAAAGGTTAAAGTCGGGCATGCCGACTATACAATACCCTACACCACTCTGGTGTATTGTTTGGATCCGAAATTCGAATGGGTTAAAATGGGGCTTGTGTCAAAATTTTCTATAATGTGAGTCAGCGCACCAAATTTCATTAAAATATCTTAATATTTGCGACCTGCAGTTTGTAACCAAGCCAATTTTGGGGGGACCCTTATATGGGCACTAGTTCTAAACATGGACCGATGTTCACCAAAATCAATAGGCTTCGTCCTTGGGCCAACATAGGTCTATGTACCAAATTTCATCAAAATATCTTAATATTTGCGACCTGCAGCGTATAAACAATATAATTTTGGTGGGACCCTTATATGGGCACTAGGTCTTAACATGGACCGATGTTCACCGAAATCAATAGGCTGCGTTATTGGGCCAATATAGGTCTGTGCACCAAATTTCATCAAAATATCTTAATATTTACGACCTGCAGCGTATAAACAGTATAATTTTGGTAGGACCCTTATATGGGCGCTAGGTCTAAACATGGACCGATGTTCACCAAAATCAATAGGCTGCGTTATTGGGCCAATATAGGTCTGTGTACCAAATTTCATCAAAATATCTTAATATTTACGACCTGCAGCGTATAAACAGTATAATTTTGGTAGGACCCTTATATGGGCACTAGGTCTAAACATGGACCGATATTCACCAAAATCAACAGACTACGTTATTGGGATAACATAGGTCTGTGTACCAAATTTCGTCAAAATATCTTAATATTTACGACCTGCAGCGTATAAACAATATAATTTTGGTAGGACCCTTATATGGGCACTAGGTCTAAACATGGACCGATGTTCACCAAAATCAAACTCGTTCGTCCTTGGGCCAACATAGGTCTGCGTACCAAATTTGATCGAAATATCTTAATATTTGCGACCTGTAGAATGCGCACAAGATTGCATGGACAGACAGACAGACGGACGGACGGACGGACGGACGGACGGACGGACGGACGGACAGATGGACATCGTTAAATCGAAATAAAAAAAAATTCTGAGCCGATCGGTATACTATAAGGTGGGTCTACGACCAATATTTTTTGGTGTTACAAACATCAGCACAAACTTATAATACCCTGACCACATAGTGGTGTACGGTATAAAAATAAATTGGAAAAATGATAATTCGAGTTTGTGTTTGGAGCTACTGCTCTCCAGGAAATTTTCCAAAAATTGCTTATTTTGTCATAAATTTAACAAAATTTGGATGTTTTCATCAAATTTTACATAGCATTCAGAAAAATGTCACTTAAATGGGGTCAGAAAAGACCCATGAAACGTAGTTTTTATTATGACTACGAGATTGTAAAGCCATTAAATTGATAAAAAAAAATCTCAACTGGATAAAAATAATTATTTTATGTAACATGATCATGTATATGGAGTTAATTTTTATACTTTTGGCCAAAAACGACCCACTAGGAAATTCACAAAATAACATCTTTCATAATTTTCAGAAAAATATCATTTCGTATGAATAAAAAAAAAAATTTGTCCACTTGGTAAAAATTATTATTGTGAGTAACTTGATCTGTATAGGGTTAATTTTCTCAGTTTTCACAAAAAAGACCCGCTAGGAAATTTACAGAATAACATTTATCTGATTTTTATTAAATTGGACAAAAAAAATTCCAGACAAACTTTTAAAATGTATCCACATTTATTTGCTTTTTGCTGCACTCATAAAAAAGCCCGTAAAAATAGTTCAAAATTATGCTAAAATAACAGGAAATAGTACACTCAAAAAAATAAGTTAGTAGAAAAAGTAGTAAAACATCTTGTATATCAAATGTACTAGTTTCCAGCAATTTTTTTTGCTGAAATTCCGTTTTCAGCAAAAACTTTAGTTATATTTTTTTTTAAGCACTAAACTAATTTTGAACTAATGTTTTACTAATTTATTTTGCTACAAAAATTCTGCTGATAACTGCAATTATAGCGAGGACGACAACCAGATAGACAAGATAAGATGTAGATGTCGCAACTTGTCTAGACGTAGTAGTACAGACAACGGAAATGATAATTAAATACAAATTCTACACAATTTCTATATTTAAATTTTCAGCAAATAAATTAACTAAAGTAAAATTTCTCTTCAAATTTTTTGAGTTTTTTCCAGTCTACTAATATTCAACAAAAAGTTTAGTGATTTTAGCAAGGATTTTTTTCATTTGCAATCGACTAAGTGTTAGCAAAACTTTTGCTGAGATTACTATTTTTTTTGGTAAAAATCAGCTCAGAGTCCAAAAACCAAGACTGTAAGCGATATTATAGCAGAAATTTTCAGTCAAATCAGGTAATGTTTCTGTTGAATTAAGCTCAAATTTCTTAGCTAATTTAACAAGAATTGTCTGTGTATTTAGCAGTGTGTAAAATTTAGTTTACCTAAATTTAGCAGACCAAAATTCTCAACTTCATTGAAAATTCTGCTGGCGCAAATACAGGTTAACTCAAAAAAAAGTTGCGCCAGCAGAATTTTCAATAAAGTTGAGAATTGTGGTCTGCTAAATTTAGGTAAACTAAATTTTACACACTCCTAAATACACAGACAATTATTGTTAAATTAGCTAAGAAATTTGAGCTTAATTCAACAGAAACATTACCTGATTTGACTGAAAATTTCTGCTATAATATCGCTTACAGTCTTGGTTTTTGGACTCTATGAATCTGTCCCGAGACAGGCCCATATTTATTTTTGGGAGTACCTACAGGTGGCTTGTAAAAATTGATAAGTTCATAGTATCGAATTTTTGTCCATTTTGCTCTATCTCGCTTAGTTTCCGAGATATAAGCCATTTTGTGATTATACAATAAAAAAATTATCATATATTTAGTTAGAATATTCTTCCACCTCAATTCCAAATTCTAATATGATATTGTCATATTAGATTTTTATTTGTTGTTTCAAAAATGGGTTGATCATTTTCATGATAGACAATACAATTGTTTCGTAGACATCACTCTACTCTTCAGTTGTCCGCAATAAGAAAATGATAACTTTCTTACTCAAACCGATGTCTACGAAACAATTGTATTGTCTATCATGAAAATTATCAACCCATTTTTGAAACAACAAATAAAAATCTAATATGACAATATCATATTAGAATTTGGACTTGAGGTGGAAGAATATTCTAACTAAATATATGAAAATATAGAAAGTCCGAAAAAACAATTTTTGTATTTTTTAATGCAAAAATTAAAATAATTGTTGATAAAAAAATTATGAAAATATAGCCAGTGATATTGATAGCAAATACACAAAAATATAAACTTTGGGAAATAATTGGGGTTTAGATTAGCTAAAAAATTTGTAAAATTAAGAAACAAAAATTACTAAAAATTAGGATGCAAACTTAGTTCAAATACGGATGAAAGTAATTGTTATGCTAAATGGGATTTACAAAAATATTAGTTACATCCTAAATTTTAAGACAAAATAGCACAAAAAATCAGTTCCTTTGTGCCAGGAAAGATAGTATCAGCATTTTTGAGGCAACGAATTTAATCAGGCGGACATCTTAAATTTTAATATTTATACTACTAATGTGCTCTACTCAATTAAAAACTACCATAATTTACCCTAACTTTGCTTGTAACTTTCAAAAGTTTTTCAACTCTTTTGGGTATAACCTTTCAAGAACAAGAGGAAATCGCCAGAAACCTTTGGTGGATAATAATTCTGATGTTAAAAACACACTTGTTGAAAAAAATAGATGCCCTCAATTAGGAACAAATGGTAGTTCGTTAAAATCTGTAACTCTGTTTTTTGAATAAAGAGTTATCTCAGAGATTTTCAGTTTTTGCGCTTTCAGCTTCAATGTAATTGAAAATTTTTGACACTGACATATAACTGATAAATAAACAAAATAAATAAGGTAAAATTGATTAGCGTGCCTTCAGAATTAAAGAAGACATGACAATAATAATCTCTTCATGTCTATGCGTGAAGAACATAAAATTTTATATTTTTTGGAGGGCACATCCGCAGTTTGAGAAATAAAGGGTTTTTCAATAAGAGCGCTACAAAAGTTTTTTCAAATAAAACAAAAACGGTTTTGGATATCAATGAAATTCTGTATTCCTCTGAAAGTACGTTCGATGCCATTATGTATGGAAATCGATCTCTTTTGGATGGCCACCACGGGCACGCTTGCAGAAGTCCAGACGCTGAACCCAATTTTCGACAGTTTTCAAGCATAAATCGGCCGATAGTGCTGCAATTTCACGTTCGATATTCGTACGAAGTTCATCAATCGTCGCTGGCTTGTTGGCATAGACTTGACGTAGCCCCACAGGAAATAGTCCAACGGCGTCAAATCGTACGACCGAGGCGGCCAATCGAGTGTACCATTTCGTGAGATAACACGTTCTCCAAACTTGGTTTGCAATAAATTGATTGTGACATTCGCTGTGTGGCTTGTGGCGCCGTCCTGTTGGAACCATATGTCCTCCAAGTCCATATCATCCATTTGGGGCCAAAAATATTCGATTATCATTGAACGGTAGCGATTCCCATTCACAGAAACGTGCCGGTCTTGATCATCACGGAAGAAGTACGGCCCAATAACGCCGCCGGCCCATAAACCGCACCAAACCGTAATTTTTTCGGGATGCAATGATGACTCATGGAGTACGTGTGGATTGCTGTCTGACCAATAACGCATATTTTGTTTATTGACGAAACCATTCAGCCAGAAATGAGCCTCATCGCTGAAGATGATATTTCGATGAAAATCCGAATCATTTTCAAGTTATTGCTCAGCCCAATTCACGAACATACGACGCTTCTGGTGGTCAAGCGGCTTCAGTTCTTGCGTTAATTTGATCTTGTAAGGATGTAGGCCAAGATCTTTTCGCAAAATTCGCCAGAACGACGTCACAGAATTACCCAACGCTTGAGAACGACGTGTGAGAGACACATTTGGGCTTTCTTCAACTGAAGCCTCAGCGGCAGCAATATTCTCGACACTACGGGCACTTCTCTGTCTCACTGGCACGGGAACATTTTGTACTGTGCCTATGGATTCAAATTTTTCCACTAGACGCTCAATTGTTGATCTGCTAGGACGATTATGACGACCATAAATTGGACGTAGCGGTCTTAACTTTGAGGCCACTGACTCCGAATTTCGGTTGTAAATTTTAATAACTTCGACTCGTTGTTGGCTCGTATATCTTTCAATCGTGAAATGGCAAACCTTACTGAAGAGAAATGTCAAAAGAGCGGCAAGAAATATGGCGTCGTTTGCTATCCCTGTCTTTCCACTTTTGTAGCGTCCCTGTTGAAAAACCCTTTAATTAGTTGCAGTCCTGCGTGATCGGTATGTATCAGTAATACTATTATTGTGTGGAAGTGCTAAATAGATCGTACTATTATTTTGGTATCCAGAGCCATTTTAGGTTCATAGATTTTTGGAGCTAAAAGAGATGTATAAACGAAAATTATAATCCGATTATTTTAGCACTTACACAAAACAATATTAATGGCGATATACATATATCATAAGTCAGAATTTAACCATTAATTATTTTAACTGTGGATGTGCCGGTCAATTAAAAGTTGAATTTTTAGAGTATTTTGCAGCGAAAAGTGGTGTAAAGCATAAAAAAATCCGATCTGTTTAGCATTTTCATATAATGATATTTATGATAATATCTACCGTTTCAGATTGATTGGACTCCATAATTCTTAAAACTGTGGAGGTGCCTTCAATTTAAATTTAACCTTTTAGCGATTTTTGGAGAAAGATATGCTGTAGAGAATGCAAAGTTCATCTGATCCATTTAGGACTTTCACGTAATAATAGTAATGAAGATATGTACCATTCAAGACATATTTGATCACATAATTCTTTAAACCGTGGATGTGCCATTCAATTTTGTGCTGCAATTTTGAGGGAAATTTATATGGTCACTAGGTCCAAATAAAGACCGATTTAAACTAAAATAATATAGACTTCGTTCTTGGGCCGATATAAGTTGGTCTACCAAATTTCATCAAAATATATTAATATTTGCGACCTGTAGCATGCGCACAAGATTACATGGAGAGACAGACAGACGGGCAAAAAAATTAAAAAACATTACAACATTACTTAAAATCAGTAATGGAAATATAGTGCGACTATGCGTTTTCGAATAAACTTATCATGACGATTGCAAAATTTGTGTCATCGTTTTTCATTAACTCGAGGTAAAAGTGTATAAAAACCACTCAAAAATAGCCACAATTTTTTTTGTTGTTAATTTTAACCTCAATTTCCTCAAAAACTAGATGTGTTGGAAAAATTTGGAAACCAAATTCGGACTCAACATGGAAATGTTACTTGAAAATGTTACGAAAAATCCAAAAATTTAAAAATACTTATTAGCGAAAATGTGAGCGGTTTTTTGTTTATAACTTTTTTATCACTCAAAAAAATTAATTCACGCGTAAGTTAATCTAGAAAAAAAAATGTGTACCACTAATTTGAAAATTTTCATTTTTAAAATCTGAAATCGACATGTTTCGTAGATTTTGCCATATATAACACTATGCGACAGTCAAAATCGGGATGGGATGAAACGAACGGGAAATGTTATATCGGTCAAGAACAAGTTATACTTGTCCCGGCGTTTCGATGGGTCACTCCTAGGAATCGAGATATATCTTTTTTTTGACATAACTCGAGAACCACTAGTCCGATTTTGCTCAAACAATTTTAAAAAAATTAAAAATTACAATTCCTTTAATCTGTTCATATATCGTTTTTCTATATACTCAACAGTTACCGGCAAAACTGTTGAGTATATAGAAAAACGTTATATGAACTGATTAAAGGAATTATAATTTTTAATTTTTTTAAAATTGTTTGAGCAAAATCGGACTAGTGGTTCTAGAGTTATGTCAAAAAAATACCACCAAAGGTCAAATCGATATACCTCGATTCCTAGGGGTGACCCAGCGAAACGCCGGGACACGTATAACTTATTTTTTACCGATATAACTTTCTCCGGTAGTTTGAACCCTTCCCGATAACTGACCCCTACCATTTGTCTCACAGTGTAATTGGTCTTAATTTGAGCAATTACAGTTTGCATAGTTCTTGTCGGATTTTAATAATTTAAAAATCATTTTGACAGCACAGTCGTCTAAATTTATATTTATTTAGTTTCGATAAAAACTTTTGTTAAGAATGTAAAAGGCATAATTTCGAAAAACTCTACATAATTTGTGGAAAAATATTTTTAAAATGCAAATGCTATATATAATTCCTGCTATAAGACAGGAACTCTGAGAACATTTCTATTTCCTCCTGCCACGGGAAAAGTCACGGGGTAGGTACTTTCAGACCGGTCTTCTTTTCACTAGCCATGGGACAGGTCCATTTAAAACGGTTCTGTTTTCACCGATCACGAGGCAGGTCACAGGATAAGTTCTTTCAGAATCGTACTGTCTTCATCGGTGACCGAACAGGTTCTCGCATGACAATTGACCCGTTTCCCACAGGGTTCTTTTTATCTTACAAAATCTTACACACATTAAAAAAATACACAATTTTAAACCCTTAATTAAAATGGGTTTACCACATTAGTATTTAACTACTTACAACTTGTTAACATTTAACTTGTTATTATGACAATTTGTGAAGAAATTTACTAAATTTTATTACTTATGCAAATTAGAAAACTTTTAAAAAATATCCAACTGGTTGTATATAATTGTAAAACTTCTAGTATAAATACATAACACTGCTCTACAAAAAAATGTGAATGATATTGCAGTGGATTTAGGATAATAAGGGGCGCTGATTACGAATCAAATTGGCTCTAGATTTTGCACAATTCGCGATTTTATTTTTTTTTATAATTTATAATTTAGTAACTATAGCTCCAGAAAGAAAACCGTTCACACAGTTTAAGCTTGATTCCTATTTTTGAAACTTAATTGTGTATGTATATATATCTCAATAACTCTTGTAAGTATACCCAGGTAGAAATTATGTGTGGTAACAAAAAAGAAGCACTGGCAAAGCACAAGTAGACCGCGGTCTTACAAAACTAAGTACTGGCGAACCACTAAATTTGGACGCTTTACCGACGCTTGAAAAGAGTTACTTCCCAGCGCCTGTTTTCCAAAAACATTATTTTGTTTTTGGAAACAACTCTCCAAAAAGGAGTGAAAATTAGGAAATGTTTGGCTCTAAAATACAATAACTCCAAGAATGATACATTTTTAGAGTAACCCAGCAAAAAAAAAAACCGAATGCATTCTACAAGAATGCATTTTTCACTGCATATAAAGTAGCTATATATGCTGATTTCTTACTTCCAATAAACGTATTTTAAATGACTTCCAAAATGCCATTAATTAAAAAATTTTTTTACTTCCCAGAAAAAAAATACCTGACCAAGATCCGTAAAACCAAAGAGTATACATAATAAAGAGATTGGGGGACTCTCTATCACTGAGAAAGTATTTGTTCTATTATGTGCCTTGGAACAGGAACATACTCAAACCAATATTACCCAGCAAACATGGCAATACGAAGAAGATTCTCCGAACATATCGCCAGGAAGAAAACATTTATTGCCGGCAATATCAATTTCGTATTCCGGAAGTTTCCTCCGTCGGAAACAACTGTTACACTAAAACAATACTTCCAGGCAATATGAAAGCAATAACTCATATGGAAGATAAAAGGGATATCGCTAAATAAACTCCCGGTACAATAAAAAAAACGATTTAATTTTTTCATTATTAAATTTAAGCCTGAAAAACAATATATGCATACATAATCCATTGACCAACTTATAAATTATCTTGATTTCATCTTAGCCGATTTTTCCCGCGCAATTAATCTTAACTTTTCACGAGTTTATTTCCTAAATATCTTTTGATTGTTTTTGTACAAATTTAGTTTTAATTTTTTCCAAATTGATATAAGATTTGCTTTATCTTGCAAATGATACAAAGGTGATATTGCCGCAATATTGTCATAAAAAGTTATGACAAAAGATAAAATTTTTGAATTATTTTTTTTCAAATATCGCCGAATTAACTTCCAAGTGATAAAAGGAAGACAATTTCAAAGTAAATACTACTTGATTATTTTCATTCAAATGACAAATAGAAGATATCGCTTTAATATCTTCTTGGAAGGTATCTTTTAAATGTTTGCAGGGTCATTATGTGCGCTCTTTGTATGACTCAAAACCATCTCAAAACATCGATTGTAACCAGGGATGGAAAATAATAATTTAGTTATAAAAATCAAGAATGGAACTATACTATGAAATTATACTACTCCAACAGTATTATAGCCCTAGACTATAAATTTTAAAAAATCATACGTAAAAAATTGCAAAATAATATCGGAATGCGAAAAAAGGCTTTGGGGTTCAAAAAAATTATTGAAAGATTTACATTCTGCAAACGATGCCAAAATTTTCTTTTTTTGCCACTAACCACCAAACTTTGTTTTATGAAATGGGCAATATACTCCGCAGATTATAAATTTAAAAAACCGCACTTAAAAAATTGCAAAAAATGGATCAGTGAATGAATTACGGCCGATATCTATAGTTCCTATATTGTCCAAAATTGTTGAACACGTCATGAAGGCACAAATGGTACAATATTTGGATGAAAATTGCTTAATTAGTCCTCATCAGTCAGGATTTCGCCAGGGTTATAACACCTCATCCCTACTAGTAGGTCTTACAGACTCGATTAGAAGAATTTTGGATAAAAATGAGATGGGCGTTTTGTTATCACTCGATTTATCCAAAGCTTTTGACCGCATCAGTCATGCAGTTTTAGTACGTAAACTTTGCAATTTCTTAAATTTTTCTCGATCGGCTTGTATTCTAATTTATTCTTATCTGACGGAAAGACGTCAATATGTCCATTGTAGGGAGTCTGTTTCTGATTGTTCCACTGTGACTAGTGGTGTCCCGCAGGGATCAGTGATTGGGCCTATGTTGTTTTTATTGTATATGAATGATCTTATGACAGTTACGCAAGGGTTTTCTTGTAAAATTTTTGTTTTTGCAGATGATATTCAGCTTCTTTTTTCTGGTGAACATCAGTTTACAGATGTTTTGGAACGTGTGATAAATTTTTTAATATCAGATATCTCAGATTGGATGTCTAGTTGTAATCTTTGTGTTAATTCTGCGAAAACTAAGGCAATGATTTTTAAATCTCCTAGGTATGACGTCAATTTAGATATCATGGTAAATGGTGACAAAATTGAGTTTGTAGAATGTATTAAATGTCTGGGAGTTTTAATTGACTCCCGACTTAATTTTGACCAACATATAAATTGGTTGTGTTCTACTATTAACTATACATTACGCCGATTATATTCATTGAATCTTTATCTACCTGTTTATATTAAAAAGCGTATTGCACACGCATTGCTGATGTCAAATATGTTGTATTGTGCTGAAGTGTTTACAGGCGTCAAGGGTCGTGTAATGCGTAGATACAACCTTCTTTTCAATCGAATTATTCGATTTATTTACAACCTTAGATACCGTGACCACGTTTCTGATTATGTAGTAGACTTTCTAGGAAGCAATTTTAAAAGTTTTATACACGCGCGGTTGTTAATACATTTTTATTAAGTTTTCAGGGGCAAATGTCCGGAATATTTACTATAACTTTTTATACTTTCAGGTTCCTTAAGGAACCCTCAATTAAATTATCCTCTTTATAACACATCGATCCTACAGCGATCATTTCAGTACAGGGTAGCTAAAATTTGGAATTCTTTACCCTTATTACTTAGAAGTTTTGACTTTTCGGTCAATGTATTTAAAGCCAAACTAAAAGAATATGCCTACTGTAACAATCTTTAAATTAATTTATATAACGTTTAATTGTTGCATTTGTTAATTTATATCTTATATATTTGAACGCAATATTATATAGGGAATCATATTACGGAGAAGTAAATATAAAGTGAAAGAATTCTATACACATTTCTATTTTCTTTTTATTTTTAAATACATAAATATGTTTTTTTATTTTTATTTTTTGTAAATTAATTATTGTTACTTTGTTGTTAATTATATATACTTTATTTAGTAGTATTTTTTAGTGAGTTGTATTGTGAGCCATATTTGGCCCTATGGGCTTGGTTTGAAATTGTAAATAAAATTAAATTAAAATAATAGAGGAAGGCGAAAAAAGACTTTGTGGTAGAAAAAAATAATTAAAAACTTAATCAGCGATTAACAATCTGCAAATGAATACAATGACGCAAAAATTTTCCTTTTTGCAAATATTTTTTTCGCGATTTATTTTTTTTTTTTGCAAACTAAGCACCAAACTTTTGTGTATAAAATTGGTACTATAGACCCTAGATTATATATTTAAAAAAAAATACACTTAAAAAATTGCAAAATAATCGCGGAAAGCGAAAAAAGTCTTTATGGTACAAAAAATTAATTAAAAAACTTAATCAGCGATTTACATTCTGCAAACAAATATATTGATGAAAAAATTTTTCCTTATTGCAAATTTTATTTTTCGCGATTTTTTTTTTTTGCAACTAGCCACCAAACTTTGTTGTATGAAATGTGTATTATAGTCCCTAGATTATAAATTAAAAAGAAACGTAGTTAAAAAATTGCAAAATAAAAGTGGAACGCGAAAAAAGACTTTGTGGTACAAAAAATTAATTAGGAAACGTAATCAGCGATTTAGATTCTGCAAACAAATATATTGATGCAAAAATTTTCCTTTTTGCAAATTTTATTTTTCGCGATTTTTTTGCAACTAGCCACCAAACTTTGTTGTATGAAATGTGTATTATAGCCCCTAGATCATAAATTTAAAAAAATCGCACGTAAAGAATTGCAAAATAATAGCGGAATTTGAAAAAAGACTTTATGGTACAAAAATGTAATCCCTAGGTTATATATTTAAAAAAAAACTGCACTTAATAAGTTGCAAAATAACGGCGGAATTCGAAAAAGGCTTTAAGGTACAGAAAATGAATTAAAAGAGGTAATCAGCGATCGACATTCTGCAAACGAATATATTTTTGCAAAAATTTCGCTTTTTGCAAATGTTTTTTTCACAATTTGTGCTAATATTTGCTAATATCTAAATATTTAATTTTATTTTTTTTTTAACGAGCCAAAGAGGAAGCTATTTTTTAGTTACTTACATTTTTAAATATGTAAGAGCGATCTAACATTTTTTAGTATAAGAGCCCGATTAAGTGAGCCTTTTCCATCCCTGATTAACCAGTCGGAGTTCGTTCCTGTTCCAAGCCGCATAATATTTTTTCAAATAAAAAATATTGAGAGAGTTGCAAGGCCATTGGTAAAACCACCTATACTGAATGCATTCCCAAGCAGTTACTTTTCATCTCTCCTTAGATAGTAAAAAAAATTAATTGCTTTCCTGTATAAAAAAGAACATCCAAGCACTCATTTTTATGATGTGCAAAGCAGACTTAAAGTAGCATAAACACCTTCTCTCCTATGACAAGCCAATGTTGAAAAAATGCCTTTTTCAACTCAATTTGAACGCATTCGTGCCGAACAATATAGGTGATTTTACGGATCTTGGTCAGGTATTTTTTTGCTGGGAATTTAAAATTCTTCAGTGATGAGGGCTCATAATTTGCTGCCAGGGAAAACACTTGATTTGTTTGCTTCTTGGTGCTATCTCAATACTTTTCAAAGCATTAAATGGAACGGTGTTATCATTTGGGTGTCGGGAAAACACTTTTATTTTTTTAATTGGGCGTTGGGCACCACCGTGGAACGGTGTTATCATTTGGGCGTTGGGAAAGCACTGTTAACAAGCACTCATACCACCCACTTCGGTGCTTTGCCAGTGCTGGCCCATTTGTAATTTTCCACCTGGGTAGTAGCTCAAAATTAAAATTTCAAAATTGTTTATGGTTTTTTTTTTTAAATAAATTTTAAATATATTTTTATAAATTTTTAATAAAATTCCAACAATATCAATAGTGAATGAAATCTGATGTTTTTAGAAAAGAAATAGTTCAAATAGTACAGTAGATTTTTTGTATAGTAAATTATTTTTTTGTTTTTTTAGATCTAAATTTAATTACAAAAGTCTTTAAAGTGCATATATTTAATTTTTTTATGCAATATAAAATCTATACAAATTTTGGACATTTTTCTTTCCAAATTGGACTTCGTCATATACTTAAATTTTTTTTTTTAAAAAACCTTAAAAAAATTTTGGGTTTGAGCGACTATATTTACAAAGGTTATTAAGATATTGATACATACTTAAGTTTCCAAAATAGGGCATGGGATCAAGCATAAAGCGTATGAAACGTTTTCTTCCTGAAGCCATAGTTACTAAATTATGCATTTTTTATTGAAATAATTGGTCGAAAAATTAAAAAATCTAGATCCAATTTGAATGAACTGATTGTAGATTTGAAATCAGCACCCCCTGGTTTTCCTAAATCCACTGCAGATTTTTTCGACTTGTAAATATTGTCTTATTTTTAAGATCTGTGTAATAAGTGCACTCAGACAACTCATCTTGACACGCTGGTTTTGCGAAAAGTAACGAAAAACTTTGCAGATGCCCTATTTTATTAAAACAAATTATAAGTGCATTTGCCAAAATATATGCAGGATTCAGATTCATGATCAACTCTGAGCGGGTCCTCGTACAGGCGGAAAAAGATTTATTGTGATAACTAATTTTTTCGTCAATTAAATGATTTGGTTACAGTAATATTTTTATACAATATTCCCGGGTCAATTCAAATGAAATTTTATTGTATTAACCGAATATCTGTTGCCAAAAAATATTTGGGTGAAAACATATCAACTCAATACAAAAATTGGCATTTTCGGATTTACCATTTCCGATTTCAATGAAATTTACCACAACTATTGAACTTGACGGCATGCCATTAAATTTCAGAGCTCGGGCTCTTTTGGTTTCTGAAATATGATGTCATGAAAATTGGAAAAAAATTTTAAAATTTGACTAAAGTATAATTACAAAGGCCCGTTAACTTATCTCAATTTATACCCTTGTTAAGACCTCTACTAGCCTTAACCACTGGTAAACATATTTTTTGAATAACTTTTCTAAATTTTAACCAAGCATTTCTTCTAACCAATGCTAAAATTTAACCCTAGAAATTTCTATGGTTAAGAAACTTAACCAAGGCTATTTTAGAACAATTCACCCTACATAAGATATTTTAATACATTGGACTTGTAATGATGATTATTAAAAAAATTTAAAGCGCAGCTTTAACCAAATTTTGACTAACAATCTTATAATATATATAAGTATTTTCGATGTGTACTTAAGTACTTAAAAACGTGCACAAATTTTTGCTATTTACACTCAAAAAAATAAGTTAGTAGAAAAAAAATTAGTAAAACGTCTTGTATATGAAGTGTGCTAGTTTTCATAAATTTTTTTGCTGAAATTCCGTTTTCAGCAAAAGTTTAATTATATTTTTTTAGTACTAAACTAATTTCGAACTAATGTTTTACTAATTTATTTTGCTACAAAAATTGTGCTGATAACCGCATTTATAGCGGGGACGACAACCAGATAGACAAATGTAGATATCCCAGCTTGTCCGGATGTAGTACAGACAACAACTCTACACAATTTCTATATTTAAATTTTCAGCAAATAAATTAACTAAAGTAAAATTTTGCTACAAGTTTTTTGAGTTTTTTTCAGTCTACTAATATTCAGAAAAGAGTTTAGTGATTTTAGTAAGGATTTTTTTCATTTGCAATCGACTAAGTGTTAGAAAAACTTTTGCTGAAGATTACTATTTTTTTTGGTAAAAATCAGCTCGCTGATTTTCAGCAAATCTTTTGCTGAAATTACCAACTTTTTTGCATCACGACTAAAAATTTGCTGTCACAGCAACATTTTTTGCTGACTTTATTGACTTTTTTTAGTGTAGGAATAAGGTTTCTGCGATAGCTTACAGAAATTGGCCTCATATAAGGAAATAGGAAAAATTTATTTTTTATCGGTTCAAGAAGCCAATATCTGTCTTGAATAACTAAAAACAAAAATTGTGAACAATATTAGAACAATTTTACACGAATTATACACCTCTACAAAATGAAAAGTCGCTGTCGGTAGAAGGTTGGTACATACTTCTATTATTTTACTTGCTGATTCCAAATCTCTATTCCGAATTCTCTACCACCTCTCAATTTTGAGAAAATCGTGATTAAAAACGCGAAAAACAGCTTTTTACGTATTTTAAAATACTATACAAAACGGTAGTAAAGAATGAATTTTGTTCTCTAAAATACATAGGACAATATTTTTTTAATTTGTGTACAGTTATAAGAAAACATTTTTTTGAAAACCACTCTCAGAAAAACAATTATTCCATCAATTTTGGGTAACTTACATTTAAAAATTTGGAATCAGCGTATCAAATTCAAAATGAATCATGTACCAAACTCAAGACTACTGAGTGAAGTACAAGACTAGTGAAAAAGGCCCCCCTGACGGCCTGCCCAAACCGCTGGAGGTAGGAAGTTGAAATTTGGTACAAAGGTTCCTCCACTATAGTAGACATCCACCAAGGCGGGATTTTTGGAAATTTTTACAGGGAGGGGCAAAAAGGGCACAAAGCCTCCCCTTGAGGGCCTGCTCAAACTGCTGGAGCTATGAAGTTGAAATTTGGTATGTAGGTTCCTTGACCGGTGTAGACGTCCGTTGAGACGGCATTTTTGGGAGGGGCAAAAAGGGGACAAAAAACGTACCTTTTTCCAAAAAAGTACCTTTTTCGAAAAAGTACTTTTTTCAAAAAAGGAACCGTTTTCCAAAAGTTCTTTTTTCAAAAAAAAGTACCTTTTCCCAACAAAAGTACCTTTTTCCCAAAAAAAGTACCTTTTTCCAAAAAAAGTACCTTTTTCCAAAAAAAGTACCTTTCTCCAAAAAGGTATTTTCCAAAAAAGTACCTTTTTCCAAAAAAAAGTACATTTTTCCAAAAAATACATTTTTCACAAAAAGTACCTTTTCCAAAAAAAGTACCTTTTTCCAAAAAAAATACATTTTTCCAAAATAAATACATTTTTCCAAAAAAAGTACAAATAAAGTACTTTGTAAAAACAAAGTATCTTTTTCAAAAAAATTTCGCTTTTTCGAAAAAGTACCATTTAAAAAAATATAATTTCAAAAAAAGGACTTTTTTCCTCCCCCCACGGATATCTCCACTAAAACAAGGTTTCTTGATATTCGGCATTGACACGCGCTAAGACGGGATTTTTGGAAATTCCTACCGGCAAAAGGGGGAAAGTCTTCCCTCAAACAATCTCACAAATTGGAAAAGTGCCTGCCCAGACCACTGGAGGTAAGAAGTTGAAATTTGGTATACAGGTTCCTCCACTGTAGTAGACATCGACTAAGTTTGTATTTTTGGAATTCCCTACAGGATATCCCAAAAGCAAATTCGGTATGAGAGTTCCTCCTATCGGTAGGGGAAATAAGGGGAAAAGTCTCCTCCTTGACGGCCTGCCCAATCCCTTTTGGCCAACCTAAAATTTTAAATATGTATTCCTTGGGGTAGGACTAACTCACCGGCAACGTGTTTTTTCTATTTTGGAACAGGAATTATTATGTTCCTGTTCCAAAATAGAAAAAAGTTGAAAGGAAAAATGTCCCCAATAACGGCCTGCCCAAACCGCTGAGGCAATGAAGTTGAAATTTGGTATGAATGTTCCTCATCCATCGCAGATAGCCGCGAAGATGGAATTTTTGTAAATTCCTAAAGGGAGGGGCCTGTAAAAACCCAATCGGCTAGAAACCTGAAATTTAAAATGTGGGTCCCTGGAGTAAGGGCTAAAGATAATTTTTTGAATTTTGGACAGGGTCGTTATAAAATGGGGGCTCAAAAAGGGAAAGTGGCCCCTTAACGACCTGTCCATACTACTGGAACTAGGAAGCTGGAATTCGGTACTTAGGTTCCTCTTCCAGCCTAATTCCAACCGGGAGGGACAAAAAAAGAAAAAGTGTCCCCTTGACAGCCTGCTCAAACTGCTGGAACTAAGAAGCTGAAATTCCCTGTCGAGGGATTTTCGGAAATTCCTACCGAGAGGGGCACAAATAGTAAAAGTTGGCTAGAAACCTGCAATGTAAAACATATGTTCCTTGGAGTAGGGCTCACTTATCGGAAAGTAGCTTTTTGAAATTTTGGACAGGGACATTGCAAAAATGGGGATTAATGAAGCGAAAAGTGCCGCTTAAAGGCCTGCCCAAACCGCTGGAGGTAGGAGGTTGAAATTTGGTATTAAAGTTCCTCCTCTATTAAAGTTCCTCCTCTATACATCCGCTAAGATGAGATTTTTGGAAATTTCCACAGGTAGGGTTAAAAACAGGAAAGTCTCCCCCTTAACGGCCTGGCCAAACTCCTGGAACTAGGGAGCTTAAAGTCGGTATTTGGGTTCCTTCTCCAACCTTGACGTCCCCTAAGATGGTATTTTTGGAAATTCATACCGGGAGGGGTAAAAAGGGAAAAAACTTCCCCCTTTACGGCCTGGCCAAACTGCTGGATATAGAGACCTAAAATTATATATGTAGTAGGTTGCTCCTCCAACGCAGACGTCCTCTAAGACAGAATTTTTGGAAATTCCTACCGGGAGGGGTAAAAACGGAATAATTCTCCCCCTTGATGGCCTAACCGATCCCTTCGGCTAGAAACCGGTAATCTATAATATGTTTTCCTTTGAGTATGGGCTAACTTATTGACAAGGCATTTTTAGGACTTTGGACAGGAACGTGGTAAAAATGGTGGTTCAAAAGGGGAATATTGCCGCCCCCCCCCTTAACGTCTGCGTCTTTAGCTAGAAACCTAAAACTTAAAGAACAAGTGTATATGGAACACTAAAATTAAGAAACTAAATAGGAAACGAGTGGAATTGAAATACTACACAAGTGGAACGAAATAAATATAAACGTTGAACGAGTGGAATTGAAATTATAGACAATGAAAATGGATTGGAAGAGGGAACGAAATGGAATGGACTATAGAACGAAATGGAATGAGGAGCGAGATGGCATATAATGGGGAACGAGTGGAATTGAAACACTGCAGTTAAAAGAGGAATGGAACGGAGCAAGTGCAAAGAAATGGAATGGAAATAGAAGCGACTGATATCAATATCGATACACAAGACAGTAGGAACGAAATGGAATGAAACGGCGAACGAGTGGAATTGGAATAACAGATAATGGGAACGAAATGCAATGGAATGGTGAACGAAATGGAATCTTGGAAGGAGTTGCATTGGAACACTAAAATGGATTGGAATTTGAATGACTCAAACTGCCGGAGTTTGATACTTGAAATTTCGCATGCGATTAAGGCAAGATTATATATATTTGGAATTTTTACTGGGAGGAAAGAAAAGGGGTGAAGAACCCTTTTTAATTACCTGTTCAAACACTAATCACGGAATATGAAACTTATATAGCATTGATACTCTCCAAAAAGTTAAACAAATTTTCTAAAAGAGAAAAAACCTTAGAAAAGCAATGGAACTTATATATTCTGATATTCAAACTGCAGGTAACGAAGCACCGGTGGAAGAAACCGACGCAGTAAATTTTTCAACTGAATTTGTGAATTTACTTGAATTGCCAGGTCTACCTTTACATAAACTGGAATTGAAAAAAAAACCTTAAGACACGCTAACAACGTAGCGGACTTTTCCCGCTATCTTTAATATTATAAAATGCTTTCCAACCCTGCTTTACGTTATTTATTTTCATTCAAAACACAAATGAACAAAACTACTTACGGGTCTATCTACCTAAGTTCGCACTTTACCAAATTAACTTGACATACACACGTATATTGCAATTTGTAATGGATTCATTACTAACAATCCACTTTCATGAGAAAAAGTGACAGTAAAAACTGTACTTTAAATAAAAAAGAGAATTTAAAAAATTCCCCCCATAGCCAACCACGAATACGACCTATCTACGTCGATGGTTGAACAACAGACAATTAGTTGTTACATGCTCACGTGTTGGTATACTAAATGATTTATTTATATAAAAATGAAGAGGCAAAAAATAGTGTTTGTACTTAAACATTACAATAAATTTACCTTAACAATTATTTTACCTTAACAACAAATATTGTGATTTATTTTATGTAAAAGAAATTTAATTCTAAACTTTAAGGCACGCTAACACACGTTAAAATAATCACAATTTAGCTATTTGGTAAAAACCATATTTTGAAATAAAAATCACCTTTTTTTAAATAAATTTTTTTGGTATTTTTCTTGAAATGTACACGCTATTCGAAATCTTATATAAAAAATGGTTAAAACGAAGAGATTATGCATTTAAGGGTTAAATAACTTTTGAAATGTATTATATTATATATTATAAAGAGTACTTCTAAATCACTATAAAAATACAAAAAAAAATATACTCGTATTGATGTGTCGTATTGATGTGATAAATGTATACCTAAAAACTATACTTTATTAACATTATATACATCACTTTTAATCTACTAACAAAATGCTCAATATCAACTACTGACAACATCCCTGTGGGAAAAGGAACCGGTCACAGGACACGTCACTTGACTGTTCCTTGGGGACGAGGGCCGGTCCTGGGACCGGTTCTTTTATATGAAAGGACCGGTAACTTTAACATGGGCTTGTCCTAGGAGGGGGTCAATTGCCCCTTGTGACGTGTCGCAGGACTGACTCAAAAGAACCAGTCACAGAACTGACGCAAAAGAACCTGTCATAGGACTGACACAAAAGAACCTGTCACAGGACTGAACTATATATTAATTTGTATGAAATTTATATAGAAAGTTATAAACTTAAATTACAAGAATGTATTTTTAGTATGACGTCACATACAGTGTTGTCTAACTCAGAATCGAACCATATATAATAGAGCGGGTCGATTTGTAGGGAGTGAAAAAATTCACCAATTTCCCTATGATTTCCGTATTCTATGGGTTATTCCATGAAAATTTGCCGAAGAAACCATACCTCTATCGTTAAAATCGAGTCCCCTACTTTTTGTTGGTAGATTTTTTCCCAAATTGACGTTCGTATGAAATATTACCTACACGTTCACATCCATAACTCAAAAACTATCGATCGGGTTTAATCGCCAGTAGGCGCGTTGGTGAGCTCATTTTGATCAATTTACAAAAAAAATCTCCAACATTGGTCCAACGGTTCAAAAGTTACGGGCATTTTTGTCCAAATTTTGGAGCATTTTTCCATTTTTTTCATGATTTTGTCCAAGAATATTACTTTCATGGCCATTTTTTTGGCTCAATCCATTATTTTATTCAATTTACAATTCAAAACGAAGAGTTTAAGCCCAAATTTATCGAATTCGGTTGATTAATTCATGCGATATTGCTAAAACAAAATAACACATAAAACCAAATTTTTGTTTTTTTTCACGTTTTATTTTTTTTGGAACAAAAATTCAAATTAAGAGATAATAAAGTATCTATCAACCTATTATCAAAAAAAATATTCAGTTTGAGTGTAGTAAAAGACAAAATGTGAAAAAAACCATTATTTTTTCTGAAAAAATATTATATAATCATGTCGATCACTACATATATTTGGATTATTTTTAAATGGCTTATGTAGTTATATATGGAGTCAGATCAATTACCATACAAAAAATTCGGTGAAAAAATATGTAGAGTTTTCTGTGCCTTTAAGCTGGGAATCATTTATCCGAAAATTCGGGTAAATGCGCAATAACGCATTTACGAAAATATTATGTGTACAAATGCGTAAAAGCCCATTAATCGAAATAAGTTTTCGTTTGATGAAAGGTTTTTTACACGATTTACATACTTACAAAAATTTGATTCTTTTCTTTAAAGGAATATGTTCCTTAAAATTTTAAGTTTTATATATTTAGATAAAATATTTTTCTACCTCAAGTTTGAGTTTTCCAATCATCATTTTCTTATTGCAGACAACTGCAATCTTTTTGGAACAACAAATAAAATTTAACATGACAATATCATATTAGAATTTCTAACTAAATATAGTTATGAAAATATAAAAAGTCGGAAAAAAATTGTTTGTATTTTTTAAATTCAAATATTCTAATAATTTTTAAAAAATAAAAAATAGTAAAATTAAAAAACTATAAGGTTGTTTAAAAAGGTGTCCTATTTGTTGTATCGTCGTATCATCCTAACAAAAAACAGAGTGGTTAGAATTTAAATTAAAAAAATACAACATTTGAGAATAGCACGATACAAAATTTTTACGTGTGTTTAGTGTCCTATGTTTGAGTGTGCTAACAGATAGAAAATCCAAAATAAAATCGTTGTTAAAGCCAAATAAAAATTTTAACAACTCTGTTTTTTGTTAGGACGATACAACAGATAGCACACCCCTTGTGAATTACCTTTATATATAAAAAATATAGAAAGTCCGAAAAAATAATTTTTGCAAAAATTAAAATATATTTTAAGCTTTAATTAGAAATAATTTTTAGGATAATATTGTGTTTAACAAAAAAATTTTAAGTATTTTTTTACCCTACACCTCTACGTGGAGAGGGTAAAATAAGTTTGTGCTGGTGTTTGTAAAAGCAAAAAATATTGGACCTAGACCCAACTTATAGTATACCGATCGGCTCAGGATCACTTTCTAACTTTTTCCGTCCGTCTGTCTGTCCATGTATTCTTGTGCGCACTCTACAGGTCGCAAATTTTAAGATATTTTGATGAAACTTGGTACGTCGGCAAAAGGATGACGCCTATTGATTTTGATTAAAAGCGGTCCATGTTTAGACCTAGTGCCCATATAATGCTCCCCCCAAAATTGGCTTGTTTACACGCTGCAAGTCGCAAATACGAAGATATTTCAATGAAATTTGGTACACATTTGTCCCAAGGCCTATTGATTCTAGATAGGATCGGTTCATATTTGGACCTATCGCCCATGTGGGCTATATTTCCGATTTTCTCTTATTTTATCATTTTATAGAAAATTTTGACACAAGTCCATTTTAGCACTAGTTGGCTTTTAACCAGACTGGCATGCCCGACTTTAACTTTTTTACTCCTTTTTTTATAACGATTTTTTTACCCAGTAGCATTGCAGCTCCACAATGCGTATGTATATTTTTATATTACATTCTATGATAGTGTTCATTTGCGAGCTGTTTTTCAAATTTTCTCACATTAAAGTTTAAAGCAAAATAAAATTCAAAAATTCTACAAAGTTATGGAAATAATATAAAAATATATTTAGTCAGAATATCCCCCCACCTCAAGTCCAAATTCTAATATAATATTGTCATATTCGATTCTATTTGTTGTTTCAAAAAGGTTCGATCATTTTCATGATAGACAATACAATTGTTTCGTAGGCATCACCCTACTCTTCAGTTGTCCGCAATAAGAAAATGATAACTTTCTTACTCAAACCGATTCATTACATAAGGTACAAAAAATTAACGGGACGAGAATTTTATACTTTCGTATATGAACTGTCTGATTTGGTAAAACCAGCTATAAATCAACTCCTTTTCAAAGCAACAATTACATAAAAGTACCCTTTGGGTACTATTTATATGTATGGGCATACCACGGCTATAACTATTAATTTTTCAAACTAGTTATATAGTTATATTTTTTTCCAAATTTATCTATATCTGTAAAGTTTTTATTTTTAATAGTAAAAGGCTTTATTTTTGAATCATGTAGGTTGATAAACAGCATCCGGTTTCTAATTTGTTACTAGCACAAGCTGTAAAATTGCTTATTTAAAACTTTTATTTGTACAATATTTGTTTTCTTCTACTAAAGGGCAGAAAACAGGCTTTGAATTCAGTAAACTTATTTTTTTTTTAATTCAGTGAACTTATTTTATTTTTTTTTTAATTCAGTGAACTAATTATTTTTTTTTAATTCACTGAATGTAATTTTATTTTTTTTAATTCACTGAATGAAAATGAAATTGAATGAATTCAGTGGTGAATTAATTCAGTAAGGAATTAATTCAGTAAGGAATTAATTCACTTTTTTTTCCGTTCGATTTATAAAATTGAACGCGTTCACCGGTGAATTAATTCATTTGATTTAATAAAAAGAACTATTGCAATTGAATTAATTCTTTGAATTTGTTGTTTGATGAACGCATTCAGTTGAATGAATTCAGTGAATTACTTAAGAAAAGGAATTCATTCAATTCTAGAGAAAATTGAATTCGATTGGTAGTGAATTCATTCAAAAAGGAATTAATTCTTCAAAGCTCTGATGCAATAGAGGTAGCTTAAATCATAAATTAATGATAATAGTAGATAGCAGAGATGGGCGATTGAGTGAATTTTGACTCACGCACTCTCACGAAAGAAAAATAATAATCACGCACAACTCACGCACGAAAATTTTTTTTTATAATCACGCTCACGTGATTAATATTAATTTGAATCACGCTCACGAAGTACTCACGCTAACGAAATACTCACGCTGACGAAATACTCACGAAAAATATGAAATTTGTTTTTATCCATGGATGGTAACCGAAACGATGCGGTTATCGGTAAGGGTAACGCTATTTTAGATAATTTCGGTAACGGTATTTTAAGGGTAACGCTATTTCATTTATTTCGGTATCGGTATTTTAAGGATAACGGTTTTTTAGTTATTTCGCAACGGTATTTTAAGTATATCGGTAGTCAGTTTTATCGATGAATCCCTCAATTTTTTTACGAAAAACAAACGAGATTAAAAACAGAACCAATTTACCAACTTAATGTATGAAAAACACTCAATAATCCAGTGCAATTGCCAAAAACAGAAAATTATAAATATCGGTGACAGTATTTTAGGGGTAACGGTATTTCATTTATATCGATAAGGGTATTTTAAGGGTATCGATATTTAATTTATTTCGGTATCGGTATTTTAGGGGTAACGGTAGTCAGTTGAAAGGGTTTTGAATCGATAACGGTATTTTAGCGGAATTGCCTGCCAACCCTGTTTTTATCTTAATTATTTAAGGAAACTTTCTTTATTGAACATAAAGCTGCCTACACACTAGGGAACATACTTAAAAAAAGAGAGCATTTTTTGTGAATGTGTGAGTGCTTTTGTGTGTGTGTGCGTGTTGAGAGCGTGCGTTTCGTGTTTACAAAATTTTTTGATATTTTTTGTTCCCTCAACCATGTTCCCTAGTGTGTAGGCAGCTTAAGTTTTATTTATTTAGGGCCATTAACAATAAACAAACTAACCTAAAGTTTGAGCTAACTTAGAGTTACAGATGTCCAATTCCATACAAATTTGAATTTTTTAACTTTCAGTTTGTGTTAACTTCAGGTTATTTGTTTATTGTTAATGGGGGTTAGAATTAAAATTAGCTTAACTATAAAAAAATATAAATATTACTGACACTTTAGAAAAACTTTTATTTTCTATTGCTGATTATACTTGAATGAATGTCACTACATTGCTAGATCCGCCAAAACAAAAGAGTAATATATCGGAAGATGACAAAGCAAATTGTAATATTTTTGTTTTGTTTTTTCTTTGATATTTTAAATGTTTAGAAACGCTCCTAGACGAGAAGAAGAAATTCTCATTGATTTTAACTTAACAAATATTTCTAGAAATACTAAAAACGTCGCCCTCTGACGATTGCCTTGTTAAAGAATAAAATTTGGATAGGGACATGCTTTTAACCGATTATTTTTCATAATTTGTTAATTAGGTTTTGGGATTGTAGCGCATTTAGGCCAGGTGCGAGGTGGCTAAATAAATTCTAAATTAAATAAAAATTGACAAAAGGGTTTAAAATTGCTTTGAAAATTTTTTGAAAATTTTTTAAAATTTTATAGAAATTTGGAAACCTGAGTTTAGTTTAGATTTTATTTAGCCAGTTTGCACCCACCCTTAATTCCATTAATTTTATTTTATATTTAAAATTTTTATATAACTTAAAAAATTCACTGTAAATCTTTAAATGTTATTACAAATTTTTGTGGAGGAACAAAATTTTTCAATGTTTTGTACAAGAAGTCGATTTCTTGTTTACATAAAAATTCTGGCAGAAGTAGAAAATACCTGTTGGCTAGTACCTGAACTGTCTGAAAAACACATTATTTGAACGAGGGGAAGTTCTCTGGAATTTTTACAAAATTGTAAATTATCGCAAGCTGGTTTAATATAATCACGCAAACTCACGCACAAAAATTTACTCACGCACGAAATTTTTTTTTAACTCACGCTTACGCACGACTCACGTGAGTGCTATCATTTTAACTCACGATCATACACACGAAAATTTCGTGTCACGCGCCCATCTCTAGTAGATAGGATGTAAACATTGGCATAACGTCTATCAGAAGTCACTTTCAACGTTGGCATAACGTCAGTAAAACCATAATGTAGAGATGGTCATAAAAGGTTTGAAAAAATAATTTTTTATACAAAAAAATAAATGTAATAAAGAAAAATTAATTTTATAAAAAAATAAAAAAAAAAGTTGTATGTCCGAGAATGAAATCGATCTCGAGACCTTCTGACTTAAAACTTTAAAACAGTGTAATAATTTTTACAAATAGTGCTCTACCAGTGTATTATACAGTTATCAATTTCTGCCTTGGATATTTTACAAATAAAAAAAAAATTTAATCTGCAGATTTATTCATTTAAAAAAACAAAAAATATTAAAATAAATTATTTCAAATATTCTATCCAATAAAATGGAGGGATACTGATAAACCTACTGGATTTACCGTGCCCCCAACGAAGGTCCACGGTAACAATTATTTTTTGGCTCGAGAGCATGGATTTGACAAATCCTGATCCTTGGTCAAACTTGCAAATTTACTAAAAAGGAAAGTATATAATATGATATTGATAAAATTTAGGGGGTTAAATTTGTTAAAAAAAATTACCTCTTTTTTTGTTTCCCAAGTTGTTTGTCATTTTTTGAAAGGAACCATATGGAATTTCCAAGGGGCTGTGGGGATATGGATTTTATTTATAGGGAGCGACACACGTTGCAATTTGCTCTATGTACTTAGCAATAAATCACAATATTGTCAACACTACTACCACGAACACACTCAGCTGACATAGTGACATATTATCCCAGCAAAATATTGGTAATGACACCTCATTACTATCTGCATTAATGATATACATTTTATAACCTTTTGCATTATTTTATAATATAAAATAATGACTTCCTAATAACGGCCTATTGTATGCATTGTTTCTAAATATATAAAATAATGACTTACTCGTAATAGTTAAATAAGTACTTTTTACACAGTTAAATTTTATACATTTGTATTTATTATATGTAAATATGTTTTATGTTTAAATTTTTATGACGAGTCCTAAAATTACAAACTAGAGAAAACTTAAATTTTTCTTAATGTATTTCCTTAAGCTAATAATATTTGCTTAACTTCTTATTTTTAAGAATCAAGTAATCAATCGGATAACCACTTATAATTAAACTTTTTGTAAGCATGTGTGTAACCACTTATTATTCAAAATCTCATAACTACTTATTTCTCATTTTTTCGTAAGCGAGTGACTACTTATAAACACGACCATGCCAAACAAAAATAATGAGTTTAGATGCCAAAAAATAAGTTGTGCGGAGCTATGAATTTCTATTATATAACCACTTATTTGGTAATGAAAGATTTTGCTGGGATATATTTCACAGCATGGTAAAAATCTGAGTCAGTTGCCAGCAGCCGTGTACCTTAACAAGGTAATTCCTACCAATTCCTCTTTCCAGCTCTTGGGGAATTATCCTGACAAGGACGTGGGCCGTGCGTGAGTCTCATTTTTAGGTCCTACAAATTTCCTGTAAATATATCTCGAGGTCCTTTGAATATCCTTCTAGTTTCTTTGAATATCCTTCAGTATCCTGCGAAGGTTCTTGAACACAATTTTCAGCTAGGAAGCGTGTAGTTCGTAGGTTACTTTCTGCCGCATCCTTTGTGTGTATAACCATATACTTAAATATCCTACCATATCCATCCAGGAAGCGTGCCACTTGAAGCTCACTTCCAGCCATGTACTTTGAATGTCCTGCAATATTCTTTGAATATACAGCGAAAATCTTTGAACATAATTTTGCATCCAGGGAAAGTGCTGTAGGCAGGACACGTCCTGCAATATCCTTTGCAACACAATTATCATCCAGGAAACGTGCTATTCGTAGGTAACTTCCTGACACATCCTTAAAATATCCTTCGAGTAGCCTGCCACATCCTTCGAGTATCCTCCGAAGGTCTTTAAACATAATTTTCTTCCAGGAAACGTGCCATTTGTAGGTCACTTCCTTACACATCCTTTGAATATCATTCGAGTATCCTGAAAAGGTCCTTAACATAATTTTCAACGCTTTGACTGAGGTTTTAGACTCAAGTTTTATTATAAGTCTATGCAAAACCTTTCTTAGCTATGAGTACATTAGGTTATCCCTAATTACGAAAATATTCAAATTTCGTGAAGGAAAAACGCTCAAATTATGCATATTTTGGAGCTGGTTACGGGAAAATACCAAAATATTTTTGGGGGACTTCAATTTTGCCAAATATGTCTCTACTAATTTTTTGTTAATTGTGTATCATAATAGATAACTTTTATTTAATTCAGTAAAGGGTTAAGTATATTTTTAAGTAAAATATAGAAATCATGCAATTAACATTTAAAAGTTTCATAACACTTAATAGTCGGTTTGTTATTTATAATTAAATTCTTTATGAGAATTTTTATTAATGATAACTATGTTGAATAAAGAACATAAAGAAAAATCATGATTTGTTTGATAAAAACCAGTAGGTTCTATCCACCTCTGTCTCGCTCATCTTATGCTCTATTTATTTGGTCATATTTTAAGAAATACTATGTGTTCATATTCATTTTTCACTCGGTACGAGTTCGATGTGAGTTTTCTAATTGTCGAGAGAATCGTGAGAAGCATAGTTTTTCCATAAAGTATGCTCTTTAATAAAAATAGGTTTAATGATGAATAAAGTCTACATTGTAATGGTTTGTGCCCATTTAACAAAATTACAATAAGTTTATTTGTGTTGGGAATTATTTTTTTTTATATTTTCAATGAAAATTTTTCATTATACATTTCTAAGTGCTGTTTTTTTTTATTACCAAAAAGTTATTTGTTTGTTGTATTTGTATAGACACAATTTCCTACTATTATACTCATAGAAAATATGTCTGTAAAATAGCAGAAAACATTAGTTAAAAATTACATTGTAGGAAATACTGCCAAAATTAGTGCCATATTTCGGCTAAATATTAGTGAGATAAAAATAACAAAAAATACTGTTAAATCCGAAAAAAATGTTGTTACATATCTATACTAATATAATAAAGAGGTAATGTGTGTATATTTGTTTGTTTGTGGAGGTAATCTCCGTAACTACTCATCTGATTTCAAAAATATTTATTCCAGTATTGAGAATAGTCCTTAAGGATGGACATAGGCTTTATATCATTCCATTAAAATAATTAATAAAAAAGTTATATGCAATAATGTAAAAATATCCCAAAAACTAGGCCTAAGGCATGCTAACAACGTAGCGGGCTTTGCCCCCTATTATAAATAAGGAGATAAATAATATACTGATTTGTATCTATCTAATATTTATGCTTATTATTTCCTTTATTTTGTGTATGTGCTAGGGATACCAATCCCGATCCCAAAAATATCGTGATTTACAAATCCCGAAATTCCGGGATTGTTCTTGATTGTTTCCGATTTCATTGTTTTTCATATTTTATAACTTTTTGTATTTCTTTTATTGTTATATTCGACATAACTCACATAAATCTATTATATTATAAAATGCCATTAAAGAATTAATTTTTCCCATTAAAAAATAATAGACTAAAATTTGGTTTATTTGATAAATAAATAAACGAAAACTAAAATAGATTACATATTAAATATATCTGAATAAAAACCTCAGTAATTTAAAAACTTTTATTCAGCTTTGAAACTTTTAAAAATAGTAATTCAGATTTATTTAATCTTTTACGGGACATGTTTTTATTTATTTTATTGATGATTTGCTAAAATCATAACTTCATGCTAAACAATTTTGCCGAATATTAGTAGACTAAAAAGAGCAAATTTTTGTTAAATTAGTTAAATCTGACAATCGACATTTCTGAAATGTATATAATTTATTTTGGCAAAATATACATAACTAAAAGTATGCAGTGTTTTTTGCTACTTTTGGTTAAAAAGTTTTTTCAGAGGTAAATTGTAATTTGCAATTTGATTAAGTTTAACTCATAGGTATATTTCGGAATTATCTTCTGCTATTTTTTCAAAATGCTGTAGTAAAACTCTAAGTAAATTTTGTTCCTTTCTTTTTCGCACTTATGTATTTTCCATACCACAAGAAATAAATAAGTAAATTTATAATGAATTATTTTAATTTGTGTTTATTTCATCTATTTATTTTTAAAATTAAAAATATGATAAAACAATAAAATCTCGAAACCCCGAAAATACGGGGTTCGCGATAAATCCCGAATCCCTGAGTTTGTAAAAACCAGCCCCGTTCGGCATCCCAACAAAAGTGAATTTTAACAGTTCTGATTAGTTTAATTGTTTTCGTTTGCAAAATTATCTTTTAAAATTCTCCATACATCGCTGAACGCCTCTGTTGACTAATTAAGAGTAACAGCCTACTAAAAAATATTTCAGGATAAGAATTATTAGTTTAACCTGGTGCCTTCAAATTCAATAAAATTTACGAAATAAACAAAAAGCAACAACAAAATTATTTTCGTTGTTGTTACTTTGTGTGTTATTTTCAAATTTCTTTGTATATTTCATTGCACTTGTAGACGCTACGTAAGGGTTTCTTTGAATATACAGGATGACAAAATATTAACTTTTACAAAATTAATAACAGTTCTGACCATCAACTCTATATATCTTAGACATGCTGATTAGAATGGCGTACTTTTTTTCGATCTAAGGCACAGATTTTCCGCGAAATGCCTTTAAAGTTTAGCGGCTTTTTTTATACAAAAATTTTCAAATGCAATCAATATAAATTTTTTGTGGTGAAATATAGGCACAGGACCTATATTAGTGGACCTAGTTAAATGTAAACACATGACCTGCATTCAATTTTAACCAATTAAATCGCTGAACGTAAAATCAACATGGACAAATGTTGTGCCTTAGCAAAGAACCAAGTAAAAGGGAAATATTTAAACATTTATTGAAATACTTTCCTTTTAAATGCTTCTTTACCAACCTATGTATAACATTTATTAAAATCGATTTTGCGTTCAGCGATTCAATTAGCTAAAACCGTAAAAATCCTCGTAAAACGCGAACACTGGTTTTAATATCAAGTTTTGTGCATCAAATGTTAACCCTAAATATGAATACAGGTCATGTGCTTACATTTCACTACAAAAAATTTATATTGATTGCATTTAAAAATGTTTGTATATAAAAAACTAAATGGAAAAGGGCTAAAGTTTAAAGGAATTTCACGGTACATTAGATCAAAAAATAAAGTACGCCATTGTAATCAGCATATCCGAAATATACAGAGTTCTAACTTAATATATGTAAATAAATTTTACTTCATAGAAGAATACTTTACAATAACACATTAACCAATAGGGGGAATTTAAAGTTCCAAGGTACACGCGATCCCAGGTACACGACATTCCCCTACATTGTTTAAAATCCATAGAATTTTTCACACAACAGGTCAAAACACCGAATATATTTTTTGTACTACAATATTTATTATATTTGTAGCTAAAAAATACAGGCTCCTTTATAAAAAAAATATCTGATATTTATTAAAAATACTCATAACTAAAAACGTAAATATTGTCATAAATTGACAACTCGTAACTAAAATCAGCTAAGAGCATGCCAAGCGACTTCCCTATTATATACATATAAGCAGGCTTGGCAACCGATTCATAAAGTTAGTGATAGTGGATAACGTTATTTCAAATGTATTTCATTAGGGTATTTTAGGGTTATCGGTATTTTAAGTTATTTTGGTAAGTTATTTTAGCGTTTATGTTGTTTCAAGCTATTTCGTTTGGTTATTTTATGGTTAACGGTATTTTAGGGTTAACGATAGTTTTCTTTCAATTCCATCAATTGTTAAATTTATTTGTTTTTTTTTCATTATAAGGACAATAAGAACAAATTTATTTTACAGTCCAATGAGTGTTACATAATGAGAGTCATGATTATTGATTTAAAAATAATAAATAAATTAATATGTATTGACACTTAAAAAAATAGTAAAAAATCTGCTAGTGTTCAGAAAGTTCCTCATATACAAATAATCCACCAAATCACAGCCAAGAACCATCTTTCTCTAAGATGAGATGAAGCGAACGTCACTTTGTTAACCCTTTCATTACCGACTTTTTATTTACGGTTGTATGGTTATTTTGACTTGTTAAGAGTCCTCAAATTAGACAAAAAATATGTAACATATTTTGCCTCCTTCCCCTCCTACCACGTTCGAAAATCGATTTTTTTTAATTCTCATCCCTGTTTTATCCCTCAAACATTCGAAAAGCCAAAAATCTTTAGTTTGTTTTTTTCTCATAATAAAACGAAGCTATATGCCAAATTTTAATCATCTACCTTCATTAGTTTAGGAGAAACACCAAAACCCCCTTTTCTCGGAGATTATGATATATTTAAAAAATTAGACTTCATTAACAAATATCGCGACCAAATTCTTCAAAAAATTCTTCTTTGGATTATCAAATTTTATATATTCTTTTAAAGATGTGCACACTGTAGTGTACAAGGGTAGTGAAAGAGTTAAAACATTATTTGTGTGAGTCAATAGCTGTTCAATAAAAGCTGAAAATCAATATTTCATGTATTTAAATTATTTCAGTGTTAACGGTATTTTGGATTGCTTACTTGGGGTATGTTAAGATTAACGGTATTAAGCATTATTTAGTTAGTGTTATTTTAAGGTTAACGGTAGCCACTTGAAAGGGTTTTAAATCGTTATTGGTATTTTGCGGTTAGTGTGTGCCAACAATGTACACATATGTTATTTGACTCCTTCCCTTCAAACATTTGGAAGATATCTTTCAAGAAGATAATAAAGCGATATCTTCTATTTTTAGCTTCCAGGTGATAAATTAGCGATATGCGATAATCTAGCGATAACGCCGATTTATCATTCAGAAGTATCGCTTTCGTATAGCTTGGGAGTATCGCTCTAGAGAGGACATTTACTCCCGAAAGAGGAAAGAGGGATCTTCCGCAACGAGAATATCATTATTGCCGCAATAAAGTTTTTCTTCCAGGCGAAACGATTGCGAAACATTTTCGTATTGTAATGTTTGCAGGGTTTTATCACATTTTATCGCATTACATATCTCAAGTTCTGAATATTTCGTCAGCAAAGGGTTGGCTACATATGACCATCGGCATGGTCTTTCATAGTTTTAAAAAAATTTAGAGTGATATTCGTCTTAGTGTTCGAAAGAATTACATTTATTTTCGCTAACATTATACCATATACATTAGAGTGTCCCTTAAAAATAGATTTGTCATTACACCCCCCAGTTTTATTGAAAATGGTCCCAAATGGAAGAAATCGATTTTTTTTTGGAAAACGTTAACCCGTGCCGAAAGTTGGACGAAAATGGCCCCTTTTGGAAAAAAGGTTATTAATATTAAAAATTCCCAAAATTCGAAATTGCGAAAAAAAATTATTTTTTATTCCATTTATTCATTTAATATGGTCAAAATGATTCATACGTGGAATTTTGACTTCATCGGATACATTAACCCACTTTAGCCTGGAATCCAAAATGACCCACAAATTTGATAAAAATGCAAAAACATGTTTTTTTTTTAATTAATTTTAAAGATTTTTTAAAATGTGCTAATTTGGAGATGTACCACATAATAGTTGATATTAAAGAAAAAAAATAAATTGGAAAAATGATAATTCGAGATGGTGTTTGGAGCGACTGCTTTTCAGGACGTTTTACAAAAATTGCTCATTTTGTCAAAAATTTAAAAGTTTTCATCAAATTTTACACCGTTTTCGGAAAAACAGCACTCAAATTTGGTTAGATTATAATTATCTTTTCATTTCTTTAAAAAAAAAGTTAACCCTTAGTGGCCTGGGTTCAGAAAAGACCAAAAGTATTAAAATTAATTATTTTTATCCAGTTGAGCTTTTTTTTATCAATTTAATGGCTTTACAATCTCGTTGTCTCGTTGTCTCGCTGTGGTGTAATGGTTAGCGCGTTGGACTGTTACACGTGAGGTTGCGGGTTCGAGCCCCAACCAAGGCAACATCAATTTATAAAAAAATAATAATATGTATGAGTTTTTTCTATCCCTCGTACATATCGCAGCGTCCTCCTTCGGTGTTCCCATAGCACTTAACCCCACCGAAGTAAAATAATATAACATGGCTATGAACTAAAAAAGCTTCAACAAAGTTCGCCAACTCACCATCAGATGGCGCGCAACAACTGTTCTAAAAAATTCAACATCTCGCGCAATTACAGTGTTGCCATATTTGAAGCCCTTCATCTTTCACCACCTTTCACTTCTTCTCTATTCCCTTTCCAAAGGAAGCAACACGTTAATTAATAGGAAGAATTTCCTGAGTGTTGCTTCTCTTAAAAAAAAAAAAAAAAAAAATATTAGGTCCAATGGGTCTTTTCTGACCCCAAGCCACTAAGGGTTAAATTTTTTTTAAAGAAATGAAAAGAAAATTATAATCTAACCAAATTTGAGTGCTGTTTTTCCGAAAACCGTGTAAAATTTGATAAAAAAATTAAAATTTTTAAAATTTTTGACAAAATGAGCAATTTTTGTAAAATTTCCTGAAAAGCAGTCGCTCCAAACACAAACGAATTATCATTCTTCCAATTTATTTTTGTTCTTTAATATCAACTATTATGTGGTACAAATAGCAATCGACATCTCCAAATTAGGCATTTTAAAAAATCTTTAAAATTAATTTTAAAAAATATGTTTTCGGCACGGGTTAACGTTTTCCAAAAAAAAAAACGATTTCTTCCATTTGGGACCATTTCCACTAAAACTGGGGGGTGTAAGGAACGAAAATCGACAAATCGCTATTTTAAGAGACAGTCTAATATAGGTACATATTTATTGCTCATACGTACCCTTGCACAAATTTCCCAAATTACGGTATAACTACGTGTATTCCATATTCAATGCAAATTTTTTCCAAAACTAAGCCGAACACATCTCCAATTTTTTTTTATCAATAGAAAAGTATCTGGAGATTTTTTTTTAAATATTTAAAAAATAAAAAAAGTAGGGTGTTTTTTAATAAATTGAGTTTTTCATAAAAACACAAAAAATTCAAATTCAGAACTTGTTCTGAAAATTTTAAGTTTTGTTTTATTCAGAAAATACCACGTGAAAAACTCTATATATAATGTTAATTTTAGGCTCCTGGCATATTTCAAAAAATTTTAACAATTTGTTTACCAAAAACGCTTTTAAATTTTTTCAACATTTGACCACGCCTACCTAGTCCACTTTGTAAAAAAACAAGTACGGATTCTTTTTTCTGCTACACAGAGATACATATCGAAAATTTGATATTGACACTACATATGTTTTTCTAGCTGGACATTTGGTGTGGATTTCAGAATATAAAATGCTTGGTTACAATTATGTACAACTACTTCTAAAGATTTTAATTTTATTTAAATTTAATTTTTATTGAATTCTTAAATTAACCGTGTTATTTTTGAGTACTTTTTAACAGTTTTTTGTTTGTAATCTGAAATATAAAGCGTTATACAATTAGGTTTTTCTACATCAAATTACACTGAAAGAAATATCCTTCATTATATTAATGATATAATTTCATAGAATTTTTTTCGTAGAATCAATGAAGATTTTCACTATGTATACTCAAAAACAAAGTCAGTAAAGTCAGCAAAAAATGTTGCTGTGTCAGCAAACTTTTAGTCAGCAGCGTGCTTGCAAAAAATTGGTAATTTCAGCAAAAGTGTTTGCTGAAAATCAGACTGAAAAAAACTCAAAAAATTTGTAGAGAAATTTTACTTTAGTTAATTTATTTGCTGAAAATTTAAATATATAAATTGCGTAGAGTTGTTTTTTAATTCCGTAATACCACATCCAGACAAGCTGCGATATCTACATCTTGTCTATCCGGTTGTCGTCCACGCTATAATTGCGGTTATCAGCACAATTTTTGTAGCAAAACAAATTAGTTCAAAAATAGTTTATTGCTAAAAAATATAACTAAAACTTTTGCTGAAAATGGAATTTAAGCAAAAATAATTGCTGATAACTAGTAAATTTGATGTACAAGACGTTTTACTAATTTTTCTACTAACTTATTTTTTTGAGTGTTTGTAACATTTAATTAATATTACGAAATTTTTCATAACTTCTCTTTCATAAAATTTCACGTTTTCGTTAAAAAAATTCATTGAATTTCATAAAGTAGATCTTCATAAATTTAATGAAAATCTTCTTTATATATATGAAATTGTTCAATAGTATTTGCTTTTTCTAATTTTTTATGAAATATCGTCATTGCATTAATTTTTAAAAAATTTCAAACAATTAGAATTTTGTATTAAACATTAAGGGGGTTATTTTGTAATACGCAACGCCTTGCGTTGCGTTGTTTTCCATACAAATTGTTTTTGTAACAATAACAATTGACACACAAATCAACGCAACGCAAGGCGTTGCGTTTTACAAAATAACCCACTAAATGTTCAAATACAATAGTTTTATGTAACCATAAGGCAAGGAATTTCATGCACTTAAAAATGGAAAATATGCGCCTAAAATATGCGGACAAAAATCAAAATATGCATTAAAAATATAAGAAATATGCACTAGAAAGTATTATTTTTGCAAAAATAATACACTTTAAAACTTAAAAATATATTTATGTTAGTTATTTTGCAAACAGACACAGAACTCGAAGATTTTTCATGGGTCAATAAGATTTTTAAGAATGTTTATTTTGATTGAATCAAAATATGAAAACGTATCAATTTTTTATATTATTATACAAAATAAAAAATGCTCCTAAAAATGAAAAATATGCATTAAAAAGCACAAAATATGCATTAAAAAGGCACCAAATATGCATTTAAAGTCAAAATATGCAAAAACATGAATTTTTGACAAAATATCCAAAAATGTGGAACTAAAAATCGATGCCACTTTGTTCTAAATTTGATGATTCGGATAAATATTTAGTCCATATTAGTTTTGGACTATCCAGAAAAAATATGCATTTGCATGGAATTCTTTGCCATAATAATAAATAATAGTAAATGAAATTTCTTCATAGATTTTATGAAGCTCTTCATTGGCTGAATGATTTATACATTGAAGGAGTGGCCTATTATTTTATGAAGACTTTCATTAATTTTATGAGATTTTCATAAACATTGACTGTAATGAAACCTGCTTCATAGATTCTGTGAAAAGTTTCAATGGACGAGTTCCAGTGACAATTTTCATTGAAACTATGAAGAAATTCATTACTGAAGTCATGATAATTCTCTCAGTGTAGGTATATATGATTATATAGATTCTATATGATTCAATATATTTAGATCTTATCCGATATAATTTTATGCACCACCTTTCGGATCATATTATATCTCCAATTATATTAAATAAGATATCATTACATATGACACCATAGTTTTTTTTTTTACTCTGGCGATAATAAAATAAAAATCAAAAATTCACCTGTATTAAATGGCGGAAGTTGATGTAATACACATATTAACTTACTTTAAATCAATGTTCAACCTTTCATTAACACAAGTTGCCATCATCAGGATATTATAGTTGTTGAATTCTTTGGTTCCATGGCTTGGTAACTAGTTACTTTTGTTATTACATTTCTTATTACCTTTATATGGCGATGTCGGGAAAAATAATGAGTTGTCGTTAGACACAAGCATACGAAAAATCAAAAAATATATCGTTACCTATGTGCTTACCAGTACTGACAAAAATAATGAGTCTAAAAATAGATTTTCAAAAAAATTATTTATATAAAAAAAAATATTTTTTATTGTGTTTTTTTTTTAAATAAAATTTGCTAGTGTGGGAATCGAACCTGGGTCTAGTCCTGACAATAGCTCTACCATCTGAGCTATATCGACATGTAGTATTTAATAGATAAAAACATAATTGACCTGCTGCACACAAGTAAGCTTACTCGCCAACATACAAAAAATCAAAAAATATGTGGTTACATACATATTAGAGTTCGTCACAAAAATTTGATTTTCGGATATCATCACTATTTCTAAAGTTTTTACATTGGAAAAAAGAATGGCGTTTTTTTTTTTTATTTCAACTCCTTCCACTGGCGCAAGTCGGCCAAAAACGCTGATTTGGAGACCCTTTTCCTCCAGAGCAAAAACTGCTGCATTTATAGGAAATCGGATTTTAACATTCGATTCTACAACAAAATTTAATACACAAAACTTTTTTTGCATTTTCAAAATACACCAGATAGCCATTAGAGTAGTTCGAAAATCCGCTTTTTTCAAAAACTTATAAAAAGTAATTTTTTTATTACACCCAATGAAAATGTATTTCGCTAACCGTTAAAAAGTTATTAGCTAATCAAATTTTGATTTTTTTTTTAATTCAATGAAAAGGTATTTGAGCTAATTAAAATGCAGCTTTCAATACTCGCTGCCGCATTATAAATTTATTTTTTAGTAATGACAAAATAATTTGTAAGTTTTGTAATGTTTATTATAAAGATTTTTTTTTTACTAAACATATTTGATTACTAAATAACTTTTTAACGGTTCGCGGTATATCAAAAATTTTTATACCAATATTCTCAGCAGGGAATACATTTTCAATGTGTGTAATAAAGAAGTAAGTTTTGTGAAATTTTTGAAAAAAGTGGATTTTTGGAAAACTCTAATGACTATCTGCTAGATTCAGAATACGAAAAAAAAATTTTTTTATATTAATTTTTGCTGTCGAATCGAAAGGTAAAGTCAGATTTCACAGAAATGTAGCCGTTTTTGCTCTGCAGAAAATGGGTCTCCAAATCAGCGTTTTTGGCCGACTTGCGCCAGTGGAAGGAGTTGAAATAAAAAAGAAAAAAAAAACGTCATTCTTTTTTTCTATAAAAAAAAAAAAAACTTTAAAAAAAGTGATGATATCCGAAAATAAAATAAATTTTGTTTTTGACGAACCCTAATACATATATCCTTACCAGTGTTTAAAAAATATTGAGTCTAAAAATAGATTTCAAAAAATTTTCGAAAAAATCTAGGAAATTATTTTCTATTTGTAATAATCAAGCGGGAATTCTATAACTCCTTAACTACCAAAATCCGGTAGTTAAGTTGTCAAATTTTCATAATAAACTGTAAACTTAATTAAGGAATTTTGTCGTTGAAAAGTTTGAGAATCCCACTACAGAGTAGGAAAATTTTTAACTAGAATCTTATTCTGAATTAAAAACTAGTTAAAAACCTGCAAATTTGTCACAATTTTTTACTACGAGTGTAACATATATATTTATTTTTCAGCATTTTTTATAATGCTGATATTTTGGTATAAAGAAAAGACTTTTTTGTCTTCATTGCTTGGCGTTTTTATGTAAGTATATTTGATATTTATATCAAGCTGTTAAATTTCTTTATTTAAGAGTACTATTATGCATTTTTGAAATAAGACATGAAACAAATTATGAATTCATTATCAACGTTACATACACACAAACAATGGAATTTTAGCAAAAAAAGAAACAAGATTTTAGCAGCACTCTTTTATTTCTAAATTTCTATCGCCCTTACAAAAAGCATTAAATGAAGGTAGAGTGTGTGGTATTTCAGCAAGTCAAAAATGGTAAAAAATAAAATCTAAAGGAAAAATTGCACAAAAAAAAAAAACAAAAAAGAACAACAACAAATTTGGCACAAAAAAAGTCAAAAATTGACGCTTATTGTTATAATTTAAAAATAAGCGTATTTATTTAAGGTTTTTCCTATATTTCAAGCAGAAAACAATAATAAAGGATTTCACAGCCAAAATACTAAAGTGCTGTCGTCTTTAATGAGTATCATTATAAAAGTTTAAATTTTCCATTGTTACCCATTGTTAAAAACATATATATTTTTGTGTGCCAGTGTATGTATAACCGGACATAATTAAATAAGTATATAGAGCTTATACAGGGTTCTTCAACAGGGACGCTATAAAAGTAGAAAGACAGGGATAGCAAACGACGCCATATTTCTTGCCGCTGTTTTGACATTTCTCTTCAGCAAGGTTTGCCATTTCATGATGGAAAGATGTACACACAGAAAACAGATTCGTAGTTCCAACCGAATTTTTCGCCAACCGAATTTTTGTAGTTCCAGGTACTATCACTTTTATTTATTTTTAATACCATTGTAACTACCGAAATTTATTTACAATTTTTGAATTTTTGTTGTGTTAATAGATTACTTTTATGTTTGTGGATTATAAAGTCTATAAATAGAAAAACACGTTCCACAAAATTTATTTAAAAATTTAAATTTTTTTGTCGCTAACTGGGATCGAACCCCCGACCCTCCGCTTGTCAGCCCATTGCTTTCCTTCTAAGGTAAGATCTATTTGAATTTTTTTAGTCAAATTTCAAATTTGAATTTCTTCAGGTTTGAATATTTTGTCTATAAATAAACTTATATCAACAACAGAAAATCAGTTGTGTCTTTTAATTTGAATAAAAAAAAAAATTAAAAAAAAATTTATATCGCGAACTGGGATTGAACCGGCGACCTTCCGTTTGTCAGCCCATTGCTTTTCCTCTAGGCTAAACTGGACATACATTTTTTTTGTCAAATTTCAAATTTGAATTTCTTCAGGTTAAAAAATTCGAATATTTTGTTTTTGAATAAAATTATATTCACAACAGAAAATCAATTGTGTCTTTTAATTTGAATCAATAAAAAAATTATTAAAAAAAAAAAGTAATGCCTTGGTTGAGGTTTGAACTCAAATCTCTAAGGCTATTAGGCTGCGTCTCTACCTCCTACGTTGTCTAACTTAGAATTTAAACACGCATATGTATGAAACGAAAAAATATGATAGATTCCAAAATTTTATTATGATAAATAAAATTGCTGTTCCTTGTCGCAATATATTATTACAATTACCAAACTAATGGAAATTAATGGTTAAAGCTAATAAAGTTAAAAAAAAAATTTAAATTGATTGGAAAAACTAATACTTTGGATAGAGTGATCGATTTTATTGAAACACAACTGATACTAAATTGTTGCTGCCGATATTTTATTCAAATGACTAAATCTTCGATAAATTGGTGGTTGTTAGTAATGAAGGTAATGTGGAAGTTAGTAATTTTTCAATATTGGTTAGAAAAGCCAATATTTTGGATAATGTGACAGTGTTTTGGTTCATCATATATATTTTTTGTTCACAAATAAAAATAACTTTTCTGATGATGAATTTTAAATAATTGCAATTAAAATTATTGAATGATGAAAATATTTCGTTGGTTCCGATAGAATTCCAACCAATTTATTTTCTGTGTGTACGAGCCAACAACGAGTCGAAATTATTAAAATTTACTACCGACATTCGTAATCAGTGGCCTCAACGGCGGGGTCATTGGGCCGTACTTCTTCCGTGATAATCAAGACCGGCACGTTACTGTTACCGTTCAATGATAACCGAATATTTTTGGCCCCAATTGGATGATATGGACTTGGAGGACATGTGGTTCCAACAGGACGGCACACAGTGCTTTGTCCCCATATAGTGAATCGGCAAAATTAGAGGAGTTATCGCAGAAAAATGAAATTTGGTGTGCTGGTTCAAAATATGTTAATTAAGAAAAATTCGAAGTTTCGGAAAAATCGGTCGAAGGACATGACTACCTCCCATACATCCTTAAATTAAAAAGTTTAATTTTAGCTATAATTGTAAATAGAATAAACCGAAAGTTGGTAACTGTCTGTTAAAATATGTCTTTTAGCTCAGTGGTAAATTTTGTTTCATTCGGTGCAAGGACATGACTACCTTCCATACATATATAATTGTTCTCAAAAACTAAATTTTAACTACATTAGTGATCAGAATGCACTAAAAACTAATAACTACTTATAAAACTATATTTTTAAGCTCTCTGAGAAATTTCGCTTCATTCTATACAAGGACATTACCATCTCCCATATATCCTTTTTCTCAAAAACTAAACTTTAGCTTCATTTGTGATCAAAATGCAAATAATTTAATATTCTCTTTAAAATGGGTCATAAATAAATTTGTTTCTAAATTTGCTCAACAAATAAGATAATTTATTTTAATTGTAATTTATGATGTTTTCTTTCAAAATGTATTTTTCAATTTCTTTGAATTCATCATTTTTTTTTATGTGTTTTGTAGACCTAAGTGACGATAGTTCCGGATCCGACATTAATAACAAATGAGCCATTAAATCTCTATTTGTATTTTCTCTTGTCGTTTTTCTTGTATGGGAAAATCGCACATTCCTTATATTTTTATGACTGGCTTCTAAGGCTTCTTCGGACAAACATCCTAGAATAAAAATAGTTTTAAAAAAATGTGTAAAACGTATTTTTAATATTTTATTACCTATTGGCAAGTTGAAGTATTCCAGAACATCGCATCCATGCACTAAAACCTTATGAACTGTACTTGGCATGTAATACCAGCCATACTGAATTAAATATGAGTTTCTAGTAATAGTTAGCAGCTCATTAAACGTTGTAACATTAACCGGGAATCCGCAAGATAAAACTCTTAATATTGTGCCAAAATTATCAATAAGACTTCTATCAATCCCCGTAATTTCAGCAGAAATTTCACTTTTTTTCAAAAAATCGTCGAGCCGTGTTTCCATCGTTAGTAGTTCCAAATCCCGTTTTTACTTGGTCTATTATTAATCCCGTCCGTGTTTTGAATTCATTTTGAATTCTTTTTTTGTTTTGTGAAAAAATTGAGGTATTTTCCTTATTGACTCGCCAAACTTTCAAAGGAAGGCGGTAAGCAATGTGCAATATGCATTCAAAAAAGCGTATCCAGCAGTGAAGTGTAGAAAGTCCATATTTATAATTATTAATACAAGGGTCCTTAATTATTTTTATATTGTTCATATCTGTAGGACTTGCATTACAAATAAAGCACCTACTTGCTGGGTTTGTGTCACTCAAAACATTTGCAACTGCACCATCTATCATTGTGCAGTGCATATCGTAAGACACCTCAACAGTTGAACCATTTATATCAATTACAGAACATTCTAAATTTTTAAATTTTTCAATAAAATCGTTGTGCACTTCCTTAACTAAAACTGGATTCTCTTTTGTTAATACAAATTTAAGGGGTCTACAATACATTGTGGAAGATGGCGTTTTATTTACCCATAATACTTCCTTTGAGTCTAAATTTACCAATCTGAAAAAAATAGAAATTTTAATATAAAAGGTTAATTGTGTAATGCATGAATAAATGTACATGTGTATATAATAATTTACATACCTCAGAGGGACAAAGGCTATAAAAAAAATGAACTCGTCGGAACTATTTTCGTTTTCAAATTTTTGCTTATATCGGCTATGGCCAGAGCTGCCATCCATGCCCCACTTGCAAATTAGGGACAGCTTTGTAAATTTTTGTTCCGTATTACGAATTTTAATCACACTTTCCGCTGTTTTACACATTTTAAGTCAACCTCTGCTGAAATTTCAGTCGTTGCAATAGGGGGTAAGAATTTTAATTTTTCATTTCTTAACGCATACAATGATGGCAAACAGTTTGGATGAAGCTCATTAATTGCTTGCCGCAATACGTTATATTTTCGTTCCGACGAATCCAAATCCATATATATATATAGCGCCAATGACTTTTCAATAGAAATGCATTTTACATCTGTTTTAGTGCTGTCTAATTATACCTCTTTCTTAGTTTGTCTGCTGCATATTGGAGTTCTTCAAATGAATAATTTTCAATCAATTCTGAAATCTTTCTATCTTTTGATCTAACAGAACTTTGACTGAATACTTTTTTTTCTACCAGCTTTATTTATTTCTTCTTTTGTAGTATGTAACACAGTTGTTTCCATTTCTGATGCTATTGAAGATTCCACTGTTTCTAGTTGTTCTATATCAGATAGAATAGATGTTTCATGTTGGCAAGTTTTGCTTGTGCTTGGTTCCTAAATATTTTAGTTTTAAAGTTAAACTTTTTTACTTAGATTAAAAAGAATATCAATACACAACTTACATTGTCTGGCTCGAAAAATTTCCAATTCAACCACTTAGAATACTTTTTATCGAAGAATTGCCTATTGGATTTACTCTCGGTCCAATATTTTTTTATTTTATTGTCAAACAATCTAATTTTTTTTAACAACACTTGTTTGTCAACACTTGAATCCCCAATTTTGCCTTTTATAAATTTATATAGTTCTGGGATTTTATTTTTTGAAGACACACCCAGCAAAATCTTTCATTACCAAATAAGTGGTTATATAATAGAAATTCATAGCTCCGCACAACTTATTTTTTGGCGTCTAAACTCATTATTTTTGTTTGGCGTGGTCGTTTTTATAAGTAGTCACGCTTACCTGCTCGCTTACGAAAAAATGAGAAATAAGTAGTTACGAGATTTTGAATAATAAGTGGTTACATACATGCTTACAAAAAGTTGAATTATAAGTGGTTATCCGACTGCTTACTTGATTCTTAAAAATAAGGAGTTACACAAATACTATTAGCTTCAGGAAATACATTCAGAGAATTTAAAGTTTTTCCTAGTGTGTAATTTTAGTACTCGTCATAAAAATTTAACACAAAACATATTTACATGTAATAAATATAAATGTATAAAATTTAACTTTGTAAAAAGTACTTATTTAAACTATTGCGAGTAAGTCATTATTTTATATTTAAAAGCAATAACTACAATAGGCCGTTGTTAGGAAGTCATTATTTTATATTACAAAATAATGCAAAAGGTAATGATATATCATTATTGGTAATGCAGACAGCAATGAGGTGTCATTACCAATATTTTGCTGGGCAGATAACCAAAAATCAACTAAATCGGAATTTATAATAAAATTTGTCATTATCGAAAAATATTGTTTCACAATTTTTAAATAAATTTAACAGAATAGTTTTATTATGCATAAATATAGAGATGAACCAGTGAGATTATTAACCTCACGAGGGTTCACTATTTGATTGTAATGGCTACTGCAGCACAAGGTTATTTCAATATTGACTAGGTATTAATTTAATGTTTTAGTGATAATTCCACAATTAATTCAAATATTATTGATAAAAAATGGTGAAAAGTTCAAAACAATCATAAAATATCAAAAAAATGATCACGTTAAACTGAAATAAACACGCTCTCATCTCTTGTTCAAATATAAAAAATAACGGAAAATAGCAAAATGTAAATAACAAGTCATATCGTCAGCTTATTATTAGTTTGAACATTTTTGAAAAAAATTATTTAGGTATGGATTATATATAATATCCTCTTTTTGATTTCGAATATAAAATTGCACAACTTGCAAAAATTGAATTGAACTTTGTAGGTCTCTGGAGCCCTTTACTTGTAAAAAATTATATAATCATATTTTTGGTCTTTGTAAATTAAAAAAATATAGATGTTTTAAAAAAATACAAAATTTCAAATTTCCGGGAAAAAATCTAAACTTTTTTTTTTATTAATGGTTAGATTTGTTAACAAAGTATCTAAATGGAAAATAAAAAATCGCCTATTTTTCATTTATATATTTTTTTAATTTTGTCAAACTTTGTAAAATTTTAAGTTTTCCGACAAAAAAAAAAAATTTATTCTTTCAATTTTTTGGTAAGTTTTTCTCACTGTTAAATAAAAATTATACACTACATCAAAAATTGATTCATTTTTTATAGTAATAAAAAAAAAAAAGTTGTATAAATTAATTTTTTTTAATTTTGGCAGTACCATGAACTTAGGTCTTTGTAACTTTTTCTGAAACTTAGGAAATATGTCTTTAAAATTCATATCATTTTTACATTTCCGGCAGAAAAATCTAGAACTTCTTTACAAATTCTAATAAAGCCCTTTAAAATGTACTAAAATGACAAATAAAAAATTACCTATTCTTAAAAAAAAAATATTTCACTCTATTAAACTTTTGCATTTTGGGAATTCCAAATAAAAAATCCCAAAAGTTTTCGATGGCACAAACAACTTTTCCATAAAAAATATTTATCACAAATTATTTTTCTTCTTTTACACCTATAGTAATAAACACAACTATTAAGTTTCAAAGCAATACACTAAAAAATGAAATTTTGACAATTTTTTTGATAACACAGTAAAAGTCGTTTTTCCGTTCAACTGTTTTACATCAAAAGTTTTCTGACTTTAGCGCCCTCTACTGTTAACAAAAAAACGAGATGATAAATTCTACTTACAAATCTTTTTAAGGTACTTTGTTAGCTTTACAAAAATGTGTATTACTTAAATATTCTAACTGCTTAATTTTATTTTAATTTTGCCTATGGGACAAAGCACTGTGCGGCGCCACAAGCCACACAGCGAATGTCACAATCAATTTATTGCAAACCAAGTTTGGAGAACGTGTTATCTCACGAAATGGTCCAGTCGATTGGCCGCCTCGGTCGTGCGATTTGACGCCGTTGGACTATTTTCTGTGGGGCTACGTCAAATCTATGGTCTATGCCAACAAGCCAGCGACGATTGATGAACTTCGTAGGAATATCGGCCGATTTATGCTTGAAACCCGTCGAAAATTGGGTTCAGCGTCTGGACTTCTGCAAGCATGCCCGTGGTGGCCATGCAAAAGAGATCGATTTCCATACATAATGGCATCGAACGTACTTTCACAGGAATAAAGAATTTCATTGATATCCAAAACCGTTTTTGTTTTATTTAAAAAAAAACTTTTGTAGCGCTCTTATTGAAGAACCCTTTAGAGGAACATCGTCAAAAAACTCCCCATACTATGCGGTATATTAGTCAAAAATATCCTCAATAAAATCGTATATATAATTATTTTTTCGAAAACTTTTAATATCATGTCTTATATAAATAGTTGCATCCTATTACGATCATTATTGTCTTATTTTTTAATTAAAAATATAATTTTTTTTTTTGTTTCAACTTTCTATATTTTTATAACTATCAGGTCAGAATGTTGTTCTACCTGAAACCAAAAATCTAATATAATATTGTCATCCCGGTAAAAGATTTTCATCTACGCTTAAATATGTGTATTAGGCTGTCCCTTAAAATACGATTTGTCGATTTTCATTAATTACACACCCAGTTTTGTTATAGTTTGTTCAAATCGAAGAATTCGATTTTGTATTTAGAAAACTTTCAATATTATCTCTGTTAAAAATTCCCAAAATTCGAAGTTTTGCAAAAATAGCTTTTTTATTTAATTTGTTCATTAAATATAGTTAAAATTATTTAGATATGGAATTTTGGTTTCATAGGATATCATTAAATTTAATAGAAATGCAAAAACGTCTTTACTTTAATTATTAAAAAAAAAAGTTAAATGCTTAATTTGGAAGTGTCAATAGCTATTTTTGTAATATAAATAATAGTTATGATCGAAAAAAAAGTTAAAAATTACAATTCGGGTTCTATAATGGAGCAGGACGTTTTATGAAAATTGATTGTTTTAGTGAGTGTTATTTTTGTTCGGTTTTAAAATCAAATATCACAAATTCCAAATAGAATTTACAATTTATTTTACAATAAATAGAGAAAAAAACTTATGAAAAAAACTTTCCTAGAAACAATGTTTGACAATTAAATACAACATACACACATTTGCTTTACTATTAAAGGAACTTTGGTTAATGCAACAACTATAACATAGAGAAAAATAGTAGTTTTGTAAGAAACATGTGATTTCCGTTGTAATACAGAAATAACTAAATAGTGAAAAATGTGTGATTATATTTCTCTTCACGTTTTTCACTTTGCAGTTCATGTAAATTCAAAAACTTAAATCTACATTATAACCTTTATGGGGTCGACAATCTGATCAGAGTGCTTGGTAGCACTTGAAAACTGATTGTCAAAAACTGGTTCTCGGAAAGTTTTTTCGTATGTTTTTTCGCTATTTGTTGTAAAATATATTGCGAATTCTACTTGGAATTTGTCATATTTGTTCTTAAAACTGAACAAAAATATCACTCATTGTAACAATCATCAGATAAACTAAGAAAATATACACTCACAATTACGGAATGCAAAATCCCGCACTTTTTGATTTCCCGGGAAAGCGGGAAATTTATTTTGAATTCCCGGGATCCCGCTAGGGAAGAAATTAGAAAATATTTTATAATAATTAAAAAAAAATTTACAAAGAAAATGTCTTAAATACCTTAAATCGTGAAAAAGCTCAGGCCTTCGGCAAAATCTTTCATTACCAAATAAGTGGTTATATAATGAAACTAAATTTTTTTACTGTTTATAATTCGGCGTCAGTACTAGTTATTTTTGTTAGACGAGGACGTATTTACAAGCAGTCTAGCATACGCGCGACTACTTATTCAATTACAAATATAATTCGATATTGGTAACTACTTAATTTTTAACCACTAAAAAGCATATTAGTAAACCTTATTTTTTCACAACTCGTAACCACTTATTTTTAACTGCTTATTAACACCCGAATAACTAATTATTTTGGTAACTACTTATTTTATATATTTTTATAATGCAGCGGGTAAGCAGGTGCACCAATTTTGTGTGTTTTTTTTTAATTTTGTGTGTTTTTTTTTCTTGCAGCGAATATGGACAACTACTTACAAAAACTACCTTGTCGAACAAAAATAATGAGTTTTGACACCGAATTATATGTAGTAGACCCTAATTCTACTGCTTATTATTTGGATATTAATAATGACCCAGCAAAATATTGGTAATGACACCTCATTACTATCTGCATTACCAAAAATGATATATCATTACCTTTTGCATTATTTTATAATATAAAATAATCACTTACTCGTAAAAATTTAAATAAGTACTTTTTACACCGTTAAATTTTATACATTTTTATTTATTATATGTAAATATGTTTTATATTTAAATTTTTATGACGAGTCCTAAAATTACACACTAGCGAAAACTTAAATTTTTCTGAATGTATTTCCTTAAGCTAATAGTATTTGCTTAACTTCTTATTTTTAAGAATGAAGTAAGGAATCGGATAACCACTTATAATTCAACTTTTTGTAAGCATGTGTGTAACCACTTATTATTCAAAATCTTATAACTACTTATTTCTCATTTTTTCGTAAGCGAGCGAGTAAGCGTGACTACTTCCCAGTGTAGAAAATCATTACCAGATATGTGGTTATGTAACTACATACTTGGTAATGGTAACTACACCTTTTGCAATTGTAATTCAAAAAATATCAATTGAAATTCAGAATTTCCATTTGAAATTCAGAAAATATCAATTGAAATTCAGAATTTCCATTTGAAATTCAGAAAAGATCAATTGAAATTCAGAATTTCCATTTGAAATTCAGAAAATATCATTTGAAATTCAGAAAATATCAATTGAAATTCAGAAATTGTCATTTGAAATTCAGAAAATATCAATTGAAATCCAGAAAATATCATTTGAAATTCAGAAAATATCAATTGAAATTCAGAAACCGTCATTTGAAATTCAGAAAATATCAATTGAAATTCAGAAATTGTAATTTGAAATTCAGAAAATATCAATTGAAATTCAGAAATCGTCATTTGAAATTCAGAAAATATCAATTGAAATTCAGAAAACAGCAATTGAAATTCAGAAAATATCAATTGAAATTCAGAAACCGTCATTTAAAATTCAGAAAATATCAATTGAAATTCAGAAATCCTCATTTAAAATTCAGAAAATATCACTTGCAATTCAGAAATCGTCATTTGAAATTCAGAAAATATCAATTGAAATTCAGAAAACATCATTTGAAATTCAGAAAATATCAATTGAAATTCAGAAATCGTCATTTGAAATTCAGAAAATATCAATTGAAATTCAGAAATCGTCATTTGAAATTCAGAAAATATCACTTGAGATTCAGAAATCGTCATTTGAAATTCAGAAAATATCAATTGAAATTCAGAAAAAATCAATTAAAATTCAGAAAATATCAATTGAAATTCAGAAACCGTCATTTGAAATTCAGAAAATATCAATTGAAATTCAGAAAACATCAATTGAAATTCAGAAAAATGTAAACACATTTTTTAAAGGAATCCGTCCAGATAGATAATGTTAAAATTTATATATGGGGTTTATCAAAATAAGTAAAATTCATTTTACTCACGCAAGTGAAAAATATTTAAAATTTGTGTGCCTCAATGATTTTATGTAGACTAATTTCTTTCTTGTAACGAATTATGACTCAATTAGACATTAAAACGTAACGCTGATATTAAATTTGAGCCTTACATTTTGGAGCTATAATTCGTAACAAGAAAGAAATTAGTCTACCTAAAATCATTGAGGCACACAAATTTTAAATAATTCTCACTCGCGTAAGTAAAATGAATTTTACGCCCACTTGTTAATCAAACGTATTTTGATGAAATTCATATTTAAATTTTTTATAGGGTGTAACATTATCTACCTGGCCGGATTCTATAAAAAATTTTGTTTACATTTTTCTGAATTTCAATTGATGTTTTCTGAATTTCAATTGATATTTTCTGAATTTCAAATGATATTTTCTGAATTTCAAATGATATTTTCTGAATTTCAAATGATATTTTCCGAATTTCAATTGATATTTTCTGAATTTCAAATGATATTTTCTGAATTTCAATTGATATTTTCTGAATTTTAAATGACGATTTCTGAATTTCAATTGACATTTTATGAATTTCAAATGATGATTTCTGAATTTCAATTGATATTTTCTGAATTTCAAATGACGATTTCTGAATTTCAATTGATATTTTCTGAATTTCAAATGACGATTTCTGAATTTCAATTGATATTTTCTGAATTTCAATTGATATTTTCTGAATTTGAATTGATATTTTCTGAATTTCAAATGACGATTTCTGAATTTCAATTGATATTTTCTGAATTTCAAATGACGATTTCTAAATTTCAATTGATATTTTCTGAATTTCAATTGATATTTTCTGAATTTCAATTGATATTTTCTGAACTTCAAATGATATTTTCTGAATATCAATTGATATTTTCTACATCTCAAGTGATATTTTCTGAATTTCAAGTGATATTTTCTGAATTTGAAATGATATCTTCTGAATTTCAATTGACATTTTCCGAATTTCAAATGATATTTTCCGAATTTCAATTGATATTTTCTGAATTTCAAATGGAAAATCTGAATTTCAATTGATGTTTTCTGAATTTCAAATGGAAATTCTGAATTTCAATTGATGTTTTCTGAATTTCAAATGGAAATTCTGAATTTCAATTGATATTTTCTGAATTTCAATTGATATTTTCTGAATTACAGTTGCAAAAGGTGTAGTTACTTTTGTTATTACATTTCTTATTACCTTTCTATGGCGATGTCGCAAAAAACAATGAGTTATGGTTACACACCAGCATACAAAAAATCTAAAAATATATCGTTACCTATGTGCTTACCAGTACTGACAAAAATAATGAGTCTAGAAATAGATTTTCAAAAAAATAAATTATATAAAAAAAAATATTTTTTATTGTATTTTTTTTTTAAATAAAATTTGCTGGTGCGGGAATCGAACCTGGGTCTACAGATTACCAGTCAATAGCTCTACCATCTGAGCTATATCGAAATGTAATATTTAATAGATAAAAATATAATTGACCTGCTGCACACAAGTAAGCTTACTCGCCAACATACAAAAAATCAAAAAATATGTGGTTACATATATCCTTACCAGTGTTTAAAAAATAAGTCATTATCAGTAACTCATTATTATATGTTTAAAATAATTAATCAAAACTTGAATAATTTTAATTAATATTGAAAAAATATTTAAAAATAAAAAAATTACGGCAACTTTATCTTTCTTTTTTGGCGTTGCCTTATATAGCTCCATATAAAGCAAATCAGACAGATTGTTTGCTCACTGGTCAGACTTGACCAATGTCGATTTTTAAGTTTCATGTTTCTATATTGAACTGGCGTTAAAAGGCGTCTATAACGGAGAAAAATAAAATATTATTCAATTATTCATAAGTTTGATTAATCAAAGGCATGATTAATCAATTAATCATTATTTTGAATAATCGAAATAACTGATTAATCGATTAATCATGTTTTTGATTAATCAAAATTGTTGAATAATCGATTAATTGATTAATCAGAATTTTGATTAATCAGGAAGTTTGATTAATCGATTAATCGCACATCCCTAAATAAAATAAAACAAATTTTTAGACTAAAAAACTTGTCGGTAAAAAAGTGAAAGAAATACAAAAATTAATATAGAAAACAATTTTATCAAATTGGAAAACTTTTTAAAAATTATCGAAACTAATTTTAACTTGAAAGCTTTTACTGTAGGTTTTACTTTAACTTAACTTAAAACAAAAGAAAATGTCAAAAAAAATGTACACAAAGTAACAACAAATTTTTGGGTTAACTATTAACTAAAGTTTAAACCTGAGACCGTTAAAAATCAATGAAAAAATTTGTACCCAATTTTGTACAGAATGATAATATAAAAGTTGGATCAAGTACACAAATTAATCAGTGTGTTCGTTTATTCGAAAACCTTACTACTTATACTACAATTGGAAAGTTTTGTTTACTTTTTGGATTTTTCAGTAGTGGTAAAAGTAGCAAATTGTAGTAAGTAAACGAACAAACCTAATGTAAAATTTTTACTATTTTCAAAACGTTGGAAAAATTTTGCATATGAAAATTTGAAATAATTAACTTTATTATTTTAAATTGCATTTTTTGAAATCCCGGGATTCCCGGCCAAAATTCCCAGGAATGTGGGAACTGAAAAATGCTTAATTTTCCGGGAATCCCGGGACGGGAAATCCCGGGATGCATTCCCTACTCACAATATATTTTCCATAACCGATTGAGGTTTATTTAAAAAGTAAAAGGTAAAGTTTGTTTTCAATTGAAGAATCAATTAAAATATATTGAAACCTATTGTTTAACTTTTTTATCAAACAACAAAAAACAAACCAGAAAAAAATATCGTCACCTAAAATGCAAAAGGGCGTAACAACAAAAAAATTCAAAATCGAGTTTTTTATTGATTATGATGCACTAGACAAAATTACATGTCCCTACAAAATTTTGAAGTTATATGTCAACAAATAACGATTTTACGAACGAAATTCAAAAGGCCGTAATGTGTATGAATTTCAATTCAAAAACAAAAAGGCGTAACAACACACTTGTATAAAAAAGTAATTCTTTTTATTTTTGAATAACTAAGTTCGCTTAGATTTTTTTTTGTCAATTTGTGTTTGTAATTTTTTCGTTTGATGTTAACGAACATATTTCGAGTGAGTGCACTCAAAAAAGTTTGACAGTTACTACATGACAGTTGTTTGTTTAGTAATCAGTAGTTGTCGTTTTTAACAGAAATTACAGTTGTTTTTCTATACAAAAATGCAAAACAACTTTTATGACGGTTATTTAAGAAAACACCTAACGAAAAGTACTGTAATTTCGTAACAGTTATTTAAATCAGTTATTTTTAATATCATAATAAACAACCACCAAAACAGTATTTTTACAGTAAACAGTAGTTTTTGTTATTTAAAAAATAAAAAATTTCGTTGAATTTTAAAAATTCTTGTTTAGTTTATATTTGTAAATTATTAAAAAATTAAAAAAAAAAATGTTAGAATTAAGAAAAAAGATTACAAAAAATATGCATTTATCGAAAATAAAAAACTAAGCAAAAATTAGTGATAAAATTTCACTCTGAAAAATTTTTATCTTCAGATATTTCATAAAATATTGCACATTTTTAATTTCTGATATTACCAATATTTTTCTTATTTTTTTCTCATAATTTAGATTTTTTTGCTTCTTTATTCACATTTAAAATTTTTTTTCTGCGAAAATTGCCTTATATTCGTGTGTGCTACCTACCCCCAGCAAAATATTGGTAATGACACCTCATTGCTGTCTGCATTACCAATAATGATATATCATTACCTTTTGCATTATTTTGTAATATAAAATAATGACTTCCTAATAACGGCCTATTGTAGTCATTGCTTTTAAATATAAAATAATGGCTTACTCGCAATAGTTTAAATAAGTACTTTTTACAAAGTTAAATTTTATACATTTATATTTATTACATGTAAATATGTTTTGTGTTAAAATTTTTATGACGAGTTCTAAAATTACACTCTAGCAAAAACTATAGAGCAATTCCATATGAAAACGATCAAAATTGGCAAATTTTTGGACGACCCCTCTCCGATTTTAAAATAAATAGTCTCAATCGATTGCCCAGCAAAAAATAATGTACCTACATATTTTTTTTTTTTTTTTATAGTGACTGGTTTAGTGGTGGTGTACACCACTGTCATGTGACAAAATTGAAGAATTCTTCATAAGGGACCTTATTGAAAGTTGTTTAAAAAAAAACTACTAAAGCGATCGCAAAGAGTGGTAGCTCGTTGGAAAGGTATTGAATCAGGCTTTAATTGAAAAATAAAATTTTCCTAATTTTTCTCAGAAATTTACCTTTTTTCCCATGAAAATTAAATTTTCCGATTTTCCACAGAAGCTCCTAAATTTTCCGGCTAATTTTTTTTTTTTTTTGGATTCCTCATAATTTTTGCTTTAAGAATCAGCAATAAAAAAAATGGGCCCCGACTCCTTGTTTGGACAGGAGAGGAGCATTTAAGAGACCACCTTGTTCTCATTGTTTTTATATTTTTTATAATTGAATTATTTGTAATTATTTAACATTATTTTATTTTATTATTAAAAATACATTTTAAAAATTATTTTACAGTTAAAAATACATTTATGAAGAAAAAATCAATTTTTTTTAAGAGCCCCAAGTTGAGTGTGTAGTGAATATGGTCTGCCTGCCTTCACAAGATCGGCCATAAATCCATGGATAATAGCAGCAGTGGCATGTAATGGCACACCAAACCCGACTGAGGCTACAGGTCATAAAATATTTTTAATTAATTTGTTTAAATTCAATACTTTTTTAATTTTCGATAGCTTTTAGCATGAGAAAAAAAAGTTCAACTACGACATATCAAAAAAATAATTTTCGGGGCGCCCAGATTTCAATTCTTTGACTTTTTCTCAACTTTTATTTTTAATGCTTTTTTAGTAGGTAATAAAAAAAAATCTGCCGATTTAATTTTTCTTAAATATTACCTTTTCCAAACAAATGTTTTTCTTGAGATTTTGAACGAGTTTTTGTCGAAAAATCGATCTTTCTTACGCTTTAATTTTTAAGGTTTTTTCAGTAGGTATGTTAAAAAAAATTTGCCGATTTCAAATTTTGTAAATATATCCTATCCAAGGTAAAATTGTACGCTTAAAACGATGGTGATATCACTTTTTGGAAAAAAAAATTTTTTTTTTGAGTTTTTAGACGAGTTTTTGTCGAAATTTGGGCGCCTCGAAAAGGATTTTTTGATATGTCGTAGTGGAACTTTTTTTTCCTCATGCGAAAAGCTATTGAAAAATCGATGGCACAATATCGAAAAATTTTTCTCCTTACAAATCGGCCCACTCATATATACATATATGTATATAAAAAAATTATGAGAAATTGCTTTGTATGCACCTGTAAAAATAGTACTGGAAAAAATATTGAATTGGAGTGCACCTTTTATACTTATTTAATAAGTAGTTTTATTGACGAGAATACGGAACAATATCTTGCAGTAACGAAGTAAGGTTTTTAATGCTAATCAACTTTCATATCAAAGAATAGGCCAGCGGTAGAGCGCTAGACTAGGAATCGTGAGGTCACAAGTTCGATACCAGGTGGCGGCAATTTTTGTAAAATAAAAAATATATAGAGCAATTCCATATGAAAACGATCAAAATTGGCAAATTTTTGGACGACCCCTCTCCGATTTTAAAATAAATAGTCTCAATCGATTGCCCAGCAAAAAATAATGTACCTACATATTTTTTTTTTTTTTATAGTGACTGGTTTAGTGGTGGTGTACACCACTGTCATGTGACAAAATTGAAGAATTCTTCATAAGGGACCTCATTGAAAGTTGAAAACTACTAAAGCGATCGCAACGAGTGATAGCTCGTTGGAAAGGTATTGAATTAGGCTTTAATTGAAAAATAAAATTTTCCTAATTTTTCTCAGAAATTTACCTTTTTTCCCATGAAAATTAAATTTTCCCATGAAAATTAAATTTTCCGATTTTCCACAGAAGCTCCTAAATTTTCCGGCTAATTTTTTTTTTTTTGGATTCCTCATAATTTTTGCTTTAAGAATCAGCAATAAAAAAATGGGCTCCGACTCCTTGTTTGGACAGGAGAGGAGCATTTAAGAGACCACCTTGTTCTCATTGTTTTTATATTTTTTATAATTGAATTATTTGTAATTATTTAACATTATTTTATTTTATTATTAAAAATACATTTTAAAAATTATTTTACAGTTAAAAATATATTTATGAAGAAAAAATCATTTTTTTTTTAAGAGCCCCAAGTTGAGTGTGTAGTGAATATGGTCTGCCTGCCTTCACAAGATCGGCCATAAATCCATGGATAATAGCAGCAGTGGCATGTAATGGCACACCAAACCCGACTGAGGCTACAGGTCATAAAATGTTTTGTAAATTTTTTAAATTACCAGGTAATAAATATTTCGCCTAAAATGACACGTGCAGAAACAAGTCATAAAACACGGATTTTCCATAAATATGGCGAAATATTTATTACCTGGTAATTTAAAAAATTTACAAAACATTTTATGACCTGTGGTCGGCTTATTGGCAGTAACCAATTAAGTCCCTCTTTAAAAAACATTTTATGACCAGTAGTTCACGCAAATTTTCCTATTAAAGAAAAGCAAATATCGCTTATTTTTTTTTACCTATTTATTACCAAAAAATAAATATAAATACTTCACACACTCTGAGTCAAATTTTAGTTGAATACTAAACGTGAAAGTGTTAAAGTGTTTTTTTTTGTAAAGTAAAGAGTGAAGCTGTAAAGACAATTTAAAGTAAAATGAATAAATTTTGCTGCAATCCGTTTAACAAGAGTGGACATCGTTCGAAAAAGATAAAAGTATTAAAATTAACTGGTGTTTAGAAGCGATACATGAATGAATTAAATATAAAATACGGTGAAGAAGCAGAATTCATTTGCCCCAAGTGTAAAATCGATTTGTCTCAACAAGCAAATGCATTGAAACAAATGCAACCACAATCCGAGAGTGAAATGACAATTGAACAAAATGTTTCATCTGATAGTGAGCAGACATTCCGATGGTCAATATGTCTTTGAGTCCTTTGAATGAGGCTATTACCACTTTAGGTGAATCGCCTATTACAAAAAGAAAGTTGCGAAGTGAAAAATACAGGAAAGAGAAAAAAGGCAAGGTTATGAGTGCAATCGCGACAATATTTGATGAAGGCTCTGATAACGAATGCAGTCAAGCAGATGACGTTGATGACGGCAAACAAATGATTGAGCAGTTGAAAAGAAAATTCAATTTAGCGACCACTTTTCCGGAGAAATATCTCATTTTATCTGTGCTGCCTCAATCATGGTCTATACGCAAGATTTCTGAACAGTTTCAAACATCTTTTTACATCGCGAGAAGAAGCAAAGAATTAGTTCGACAGAAGGGCATATTGGCGACTCCCACCAAGAAATTTGGCTCAAGGACCCTCAGCGAAGCAACGGTGAAATTGATTCAAGATTTTTACTGCAATGATGACAACAGCCGCGCCTGCCCAGGTACACGTGACTATGTTATCACACGTGAAGATGGAGAAAAAGTACACAAGCAGCGCAGATTATTATTATGTAATCTATCAGAAGCATACCATCAGTTCAAAGAGAAATACCCAGCAGAAAAAGTGGGATTTTCTAAGTTTGCCATCCTACGACCAAAAGAATGCGTGCTGGCATTAGACAGGCACGGAACGCATTCAGTCTGCGTTTGCATGTTTCATCAAAACATCAAATTAATGTTCTTTCCATGCAAGAAATTGAAAGTATTTCACGGTGAAATTGAAACATATAGGGACCTCCTGTCGAAGTCGTTGTTTGCATACCCCACGGAAAATTGTCATCTGTCCAAATGCGACAATTGTCCGAAGATTGACGAGGTAGAGCAATATTTGGCGGAAAAGTTTGAACAGCTGTTAATTCAGGAGGTGCATTTCAAACAGTGGATAATTAGCAGCGGCAGATGTTCCCTTGAGACCGTGGTAAAGCAGATTCCGGAATTCATCGAGGAATTCGGATTCAAGTTGAATGAACTGAAGGCGCACCATTTCATATCCGAGATGCAATCGAAATTTCTAAAGGAAAGTAAGGAGAAATTAGCCCAAAATGAATTCATTGTGATAAGCGACTTTGCCGAGAATTACACTTTTCTCGTTCAGGATGAAATTCAGGCTTATCACTGGGCAAACGACCAGTGCACGGTGCATCCTTTTTGCATTTATTTCAAAAACGAAGATAACGAACTACAGACCGTAAGCCTTGTTGTTGTCGCGGAGAGTTTAGCTCATAATTATGTGTCCGTTTATTTATTTCAAATGAAACTGTTTGAATTCTTAAGATCAAAATTCGATGCAATCGACAAAGCAACGTTTTTCTCAGACGGCGCGGCTTCTCAGTACAAGAATAAAAAAAATTTTTACAATCTTTGCATAATTGAAGAAGAACAAAACTGCAAGGTCGAGTGGCACTTTTTTGCGACGTCCCACGGTAAGGGCCCATGCGATGCGTTAGGGGGAACCCTAAAACGCATGGCGACTAAGGCAAGTTTGCAAAGGCCATACACTGACCAGATCTTAAATGTACAACATTTGTTTTCGTGGATTCAAAGCAAGGAAATTGCCATTAACACAGTTTTATGCACTCAAAAAGAACACGATGCCATGGAGCGACGAATTCAAAACAGATATAATAATGTCAAAACTATAACTGGAACGCAAAAGTTTCATTGCTTCATACCAAATATTTCTGATATGTCAATTAATGTAAAGCGGTACTCTTCGTCTGCCGACGTGCTAAATTTAAAGTTACTTTAATTTTATAATGATGCCAAGACAATTGAAATTTTTAATAAATATTGTAATTAAGTATAAGCAGCAAAATAAGAAAGATTTTTTCTTCATAAATGTATTTTTAACTGTAAAATAATTTTTAAAATGTATTTTCAATAATAAAATAAAACAATGTTAAATAATTACAAATAATTCAATTATAAAAAATAAAAAAACAAACTGCTGTCCAAACAAGGAGTCGGGGCCCATTTTTTATTGCTGATTCTTAAAGCAAAAATTATGAGGAATCCAAAAAAAAAAAAAATTAGCCGGAAAATTTAGGAGCTTCTGTGGAAAATCGGAAAATTTAATTTTCATGGGAAAATTTAATTTTCATGGGAAAAAAGGTAAATTTCTGAGAAAAATTAGGAAAATTTTATTTTTCAATTAAAGCCTGATTCAATACCTTTCGCTTTAGTAGTTTTTTTTTAAAACAACTTTCAATGAGGTCCCTTATGAAGAATTCTTCAATTTTGTCACATGACAGTGGTGTACACCACCACTAAACCAGTCACTATAAAAAAAAAAAAAATATGTAGGTACATTATTTTTTGCTGGGCAATCGATTGAGACTATTTATTTTAGAATCGGAGAGGGGTCGTCCAAAAGGTGATCGCTTTCATATGGAATTGCTCTATAATTTCTCTGAATGTATTTCCTGAAGCTAATACTATTTGTGTAACTCCTTATTTTTAAGATTCAAGTAAGCAGTCGGATAACCACTTATAATTCAACTTTTTGTAAGCATGTTTGTAACCAGTTATTATTCAGAATCTCATAACTACTTACTTCTCATTTTTTCGTAAGCGAGCGGGTAAGCGTGACTACTTATAAAAACGACCATGCCAAACAAAAATAATGAGTTTAGACGCCAAAATATAAGTTGTGCGGAGCTATGAATTTCTATTATATAACCACTTATTTGGTAATGAAAGATTTTGCTGGGCCATTGCATCATACCGTAATTGATGCAATTGTTTTGTCCGATGTCCGGTTCGGACATATTATACCCTTGTTGCATCTAGTTCATAAAATATCTAGAAATAGGACTACCGATATATTACAAATTTATGACACATTAGGAATGTCACAGTAAACTCTAATCCTGCACCCCGTTTCTGTATTTCTCGCATCGAAAAAGTTTTCTCAAAAAACATGTGAAATGCAACCCTGCTCTGCTTGATATAGGATGAGTCGCAGACAATAAAATATATATGAAACCAAATCAGCTAGTAATGCGCTGCATGTAAGTTATTTCTAATTTAATTAGGTATTTTACAAAACTACGTGTGTACCTACTCGGTTATAAAAGTTACAATATCTGAAAGATTTACGACTACAACTCCATTCCACTTTATCATCGCTTAAATCACCCTGTTTAATGCAGGATGACCATGCATTTCTCGATGAGAAAACTTCTCGCATTAGATACAGAAACGGGGTACTGAATACAGAAAGAGGTACACGAAATAAATTAATCCTATAATTTGTAATGATTTTATTTGTTTTTTAGTCACATTTTTTATGGTAGAAAATCTGAAATTAAAGAAATTACTTTATTTAATTTTAATTAAAATTAAAAAATTAATTACAAACCCCCCTTGAGTGTATCCTGGAGCGCCTGTACATACCCAAAGATTAAAAATTTCGAAGAAGAAATGGGAACATCTCAAATCTTTACTTCCTATAGATTGTCATTACTTTTATGACAACATTCCATTTGAAAATTAAATATAATTTTTTAACATTCTATACTGAATTATTGTTTCTTTTTATGTAATGAATTATTACATACATATTTAATAAATTTAATATTTTTAAAGTTTTTTTAACATTTGAAATATTAAATTAACAAATATTTTAAAATATTTATGTATTATGAAAATAAATTTTAATAAATTTTGTTGTTGTTACGTCTTTTTGTTTCAGAAAAGCCAATGTCAAAAAGGCGTAACAACCATAACTTGAAGAATATTAACAAAAAATAAAAAAAAATCTTCAGAAATAAGTCTTTAGTCGTGTTTTAAGCAAGAGAAAAAAATTATGTCCTTTAAATCTAAAATATCTTTAATTCTACAAAGTTTTTTGCTTCTCCTGTAAAAATATAAAAAGTGTTGTTACGCCCTTTTGCATTTTAGGTGACGATATGTATCGTCTGAAGGAGTTGTTATTTTCCGTCAAATATTCTATTTTTAGATTTACATTTTTAGAAAAAATAATTTAAATAATTTCGTTCTTTACTGTTTTAAAACAAAAAATTCAAATATTTTCGGTTTTCTTTTTTGTTAAAATAGTTTGTTTATATACAAAATTATTTCAATTCAAATTACAAGAAATTCTTTACTCATACACACAAACATACCCGAGTAAAAAAAATTATATATAATCATATGTGGCATATATTACAATATATAATTAGATAATGTCGTTATGTATATCCATATGTAATTATATATGACGTATTTTTCCAAAAATTTTCCTTATATTATGCCATATATAATTTCATCTAATAAGATACCGGCCTTTATAATATTGGATATGGTATATATTACATGGCATGGCTGATCTTATTGCATATATAGTTGTATATAGAGCTATATCTTAATATATATGGTGGCATTTTAGCAACCCGAGTAAAAAAAATTGATCTCGCGCAATATCTAATCATATCCAATTTGATATTGTTTAAGATCTGCTGTAATATCTAGCTGATCCAATTAGATCTCAAAATTGGGTGTATCCAATCATATCCTATTAGATCCCATTGTATATATGGGGATAAACTAAGGTCAAGTTATATCTCAAAATTGGGAGGTCCAATGATATCTTTGGGGATAAACCTAGATCTATTTTGATCCGAAAATTGGCGGATCCAGCTATATATTTTCGGATATTTTTAGATCTAATTTGATCCGAAAAATGGCGGATCCAATTAGATCTAGCTATATATTTGGGGATAAACTTAGATCTAATTTGATCTCAATTTTGGCAGATCAAATTAGATCCCGCAATATATTTTTGGATAAACGTATATCTAATTTGATCCGAAAAAGTGGCAGATCGAATTAGATCTAGCTATATATTTGGGGATAAACTTAGATCTAATTTGATCCGAAAAATGGCACATCGAATTAGATCCAGCAATATATTTGTGGATAAACTTAGATATAAATTGATCTGAAAAATGGCAGATCAAATTAGATCCAGCAATATATTTGTGGATTAACTTAGATCTAAATTTATCCGAAAAATGGCAGATCGAATTAGATTCAGCAATATATTTGTGGATAAACTTGGATATAAATTGAATAGAAAATTGGCAGATCAAGTTAGATCCAGCAATATATTTTGGGATTTAGTAAGACCTAATTTGATCCGAAAAATGGCAGATCGAATTAGATCCAGCTATATATTTGTGGATAAACTTAGATCTAATTTGATCCGAAAAAGTGGCAGATCGAATTAGATCCAGCAATATATTTAGGGATAAACTTGGATGTAAATTTATCCGAAAAATGCCAGATCGAATTAGATCCAGCAATATATATTTGGATAAACTTAGATCTAAATTTAACCGAAAAATGGCAGATCAAATTAGAAACAGCAATATATTTGGGGATTGACATCTAAAAGTATCCATAAAAATGACAGATAAAATTAGATGCCGCATTATATTAGGGTACTACGTAAGATCTCCATTTATTTGGGATTAAATAAGATCCCAGACATATATTGCCAACTGTTCAAAAAATAATACACTGGCAGAGCACTGATTGTATAAAAATTACAATATTTTGTTAAAATAAGGTTTAAACTCAGAAGGTAACGAGTTCAATATGCATTTCTTTTACAAATTGAATTTCTTTTTATAAAATTAAAATTTTTTTTTCTATAATTTTTTTTACAAAATTATATATTTTTTTATTAAATTGAAATCTTTGAATAAAATAATTTTATTTACATCTTTTTGACGCTCTACACCATTTCCAATTGTATTAATTGTTTTAAGATTTATCAATTGTATTTCAGAAATAATCAATTGAATTTCAGTTTTATCAATTGTGTTTCAGAACTCATCAATTATTTTTCACATTTATGAATTGTATTTCAGAACTATTCAATTGAAGTTCAGTTTTATCAATTGTGTTTCAGAAATTATTAATTGTATTTCCGAAATTCACAATTGTATTTCAGAAATTATCAAACTGTATTTCAGAAATTATCAATCGTATTTCCGAAATTATGAAATGTATTTGAGAAATTTTTTTTTTTAATTTCATCTGAATAATGTATAATTTTATTAGTTGAGATCTAAACTAATACAATTAGATAAAAACTGATAAACAACTAATACAATTACATCGGGCCATTTTTCGGATGAAACAGTATATTTATACAGATATAACTTAGTCGCATTTTATACGACTATATGTAACTGTTTTTACTCGGGAAGTTAACATTAAATTAAATTTTAGATAATGGCACCAATTTGTAGTTGTAATTATTATATATTAAATCGTATATTCATAAACATTCTATACAGTAAGACGAGGTTTATGGAACTATTTAACTTTATAAAGTGTTTATAAATTATAACTTAAATTTACATATATATATGTTAAATGTACGTGAACAAATTGTTGATATGGACCCACAAATTGTATCTCAACTGATATTGGAATTATTGTACCATTACCATACATCAATATATATTGAATGATATACATATATTACAATATATGACACTGTATTATAAATATTGTTAATGAAGTAACTTATCTGATAATATTTTTTATAGCGCCATACATCGTTTTATATTATTCAAATTAAACCATATATGGAATTGTATTCAAAATGTTGATGTGGTACCAAATTTGACCATATATTGTTTAAATTGTGCCATATATGACAATATATTGTTTAAATGATACCATATATGTCTATATATTAATATTGTTTAAATGACACCATATATCAATATATATGGGACTATATATGGTAGCATATATTATCATATCTGCATCTGTATTAAAAATGTCGTTCATCAGGTACTATATATGAGCATATATTGTTGAAGTGGCACCATATATGACAATATATGGTTTAAATGGCACCATATATGGTAATATGTTGCTTAAATAACACCACATATAAATATATATGGCACTATATATCGTAGCATATATTATCATATGTGGAACTGTATTAAAAATATTGTTCATGAGGTACCATATATGGGCATATATTGTTGAAATTGCACCATATATGATAATATATGGTTTAAATGGCACCATATATGATAATATATAGCTTAAATAACACCATATATAAATATATATCGCACTATATATAGTACCATATATTATCATATCTGGAACTGAATTAAAGATTTGGTTTATGAGGTACCATATATGACCATATATTGTTTAAATGGCACCATATATGATAATATCTAGTTTAACTGTCACCATATATAATTATATATTGTTTAAATGATACCATATATAATTATATATTGCTAAAATGACACCATATATATTAAGATATAGTTCTATATATAACTATATATGCAATAAGATCAACCATGTTATGTAATATATAATTATATATGCCATATCTAATATTATGAAGGCCGACATCTAATTAGATGAAATTATATATGGCATAATATAAGGAAAATTTTTCGGAAAAAACGTCATATATAATTATATATGGATATACATAACCACATGTCTAATTATATATTGTAATATATGCCACATATGATTATATATAATTTTTTTTACTCGGGAATATATAATTATATATGGTATCATTTAAACAATATATAACTATATATGGGGCCAGTTAAACCATATATTATAATATATGTTGCCATTTCAACAATATATGGTCGTATATGGTACCTCATGAACAAAATCTTTAATACAGTTGCAGATATGATAATATATGCTACTATATATGGTGCAATATATATTTATATATGGTGTTATTTAAGCAATATACTAGCATATATGGTGCCATTTAAACAATATATGGTCATATATGGTACCTCATGATCAAAATTTGTAATACAATTCCAGATATGATCACCCGAGTAAAAAAAATTATATATAATCATATGTGGCATATATTACAATATATAATTAGACATGTGGTTATGTATATCCATATATAATTATATATGACGTTTTTTCCGAAAAATTTTACTTATATTATGCCATATATAATTTCATCTAATTAGATATCGGCCTTCATAATATTAGATATGGTATATATGATTATATATTACATAGCATGGCTGATCTTATTGCATACATAGTTATATATAGAGCTATATCTTAATATATATGGTGGCATTTTAGCAATATATAATTATATATGTTATCATTTAAACAATATATAACTATATATGGCGCTAGTTAAACTAGATGTTATCATATATGGTGCCATTTAAACCATATATTATCATATATGGTGGCATTTAAACAATATATGGTCATATATGGTACCTTATGAACAAAATATTTAATACAGTTCCACATATGATAATATATGCTACTATATATAGTGCCATATATATTGATATATGGTGTCATTTATACAATATATTACCATAGAGGAATTCCATATGAAAACGATCAAAATTGGCAAATTTTTGGACGACCCCTCTCCGATTTTAAAATAAATAGTCTCAATCGATTGCCCAGCAAAAAATAATGTACCTACATATTTTTTTTTTTTTTTATAGTGACTGGTTTAGTGGTGGTGTACACCACTGTCATGTGACAAAATTGAAGAATTCTTCATAAGGGACCTCATTGAAAGTTGTTTTAAAAAAAAACTACTAAAGCGATCGCAACGAGTGATAGCTCGTTGGAAAGGTATTGAATCAGGCTTTAATTGAAAAATAAAATTTTCCTAATTTTTCTCAGAAATTTACCTTTTTTCCCATGAAAATTAAATTTTCCCATGAAAATTAAATTTTCCGATTTTCCACAGAAGCTCCTAAATTTCCCGGCTAATTTTTTTTTTTTTTTTGGATTCCTCATAATTTTTGCTTTAAGAATCAGCAATAAAAAAATGGGCCCCGACTCCTTGTTTGGACAGGAGAGGAGCATTTAAGAGACCACCTTGTTCTCATTGTTTTTATATTTTTTATAATTGAATTATTTGTAATTATTTAACATTATTTTATTTTATTATTAAAAATACATTTTAAAAATTATTTTACAGTTAAAAATACATTTATGAAGAAAAAATCATTTTTTTTAAAGAGCCCCAAGTTGAGTGTGTAGTGAATATGGTCTGCCTGCCTTCACAAGATCGGCCATAAATCCATGGATAATAGCAGCAGTGGCATGTAATGGCACACCAAACCCGACTGAGGCTACAGGTCATAAAATGTTTTGTAAATTTTTTAAATTACCAGGTAATAAATATTTCGCCTAAAATGACACGTGCAGAAACAAGTCATAAAACACGGATTTTCCATAAATATGGCGAAATATTTATTACCTGGTAATTTAAAAAATTTACAAAAGATTTTATGACCTGTGGTCGGCTTATTGGCAGTAACCAATTAAGTCCCTCTTTAAAAAACATTTTATGACCAGTAGTTCACGCAAATTTTCCTATTAAAGGAAAGCAAATATCGCTTATTTTTTTTTACCTATTTTTTACCAAAAAATAAATATAAATACTTCACACACTCTGAGTCAAATTTTAGTTGAATACTAAACGTGAAAGTGTTAAAGTGTTTTTTTTGTAAAGTAAAGAGTGAAGCTGTAAAGACAATTTAAAGTAAAATGAATAAATTTTGCTGCAATCCGTTTAACTCTTGTTAAACATCGTTCGAAAAAGATAAAAGTATTAAAATTAACTGGTGTTTCGAAGCGATACATGAATGAATTAAATATACAATACGGTGAAGAAGCAGAATTCATTTGCCCCAAGTGTAAAATCGATTTGTCTCAACAAGCAAATGCATTGAAACGAACACGATGCCATGGAGCGACGAATTCAAAACAGATATAATAATGTCAAAACTATAACTGGAACGCAAAAGTTTCATTGCTTCATACCAAATATTTCTGATATGTCAATTAATGTAAAGCGGTACTCTTCGTCTGCCGACGTGCTAAATTTAAAGTTACTTTAATTTTATAATGATGCCAAGACAATTGAAATTTTTAATAAATATTGTAATTAAGTATAAGCAGCAAAATAAGAAAGATTTTTTCTTCATAAATGTATTTTTAACTGTAAAATAATTTTTAAAATGTATTTTTAATAATAAAATAAAACAATGTTAAATAATTACAAATAATTCAATTATAAAAAATATAAAAACAATGAGAACAAGGTGGTCTCTTAAATGCTCCTCTCCTGTACAAACAAGGAGTCGGGGCCCATTTTTTTATTGCTGATTCTTAAAGCAAAAATTATGAGGAATCCAAAAAAAAAAAATTAGCCGGAAAATTTAGGAGCTTCTGTGGAAAATCGGAAAATTTAATTTTCATGGGAAAATTTAATTTTCATGGGAAAAAAGGTAAATTTCTGAGAAAACTTAGGAAAATTTTATTTTTCAATTAAAGCCTGATTCAATACCTTTCCAACGAGCTATCACTCGTTGCGATCGCTTTAGTAGTTTTTTTTAAAACAACTTTCAATGAGGTCCCGTATGAAGAATTCTTCAATTTTGTCACATGACAGTGGTGTACACCACCACTAAACCAGTCACTAAAAAAAAAAAAAAAAAATATGTAGGTACATTATTTTTTGCTGGGCAATCGATTGAGACTATTTATTTTAGAATCGGAGAGGGGTCGTCCAAAAGGTGATCGCTTTCATATGGAATTGCTCCATATATGGTGCCATTTAAACCATATATTAATATGCCATTTAAAGAATATTTGGTCATATATGGTACCTTATGATCAAAATTTTTAATACAGTTCCAGATGTGATAATATATGCCACTATATATAGTGCCATATACATATATTTACATATGGTGTTATTTAAGCAATATATTACCATATATGGTCCCATTTAAACCATATATGGTGCCATTTCAACAATATATGCTCATATATGGTACCTCATGAACAACATTTTTTATACAGTTCCAGATATGATAATATATGCTATATTGTATAATACCATATACTTTGATATATCATATCATTTAAACAACATACCATATGGTGCCATTTAAACAATATATTGTCATATATGGTAACTCATCAGAAACTACAATATTAACTGTATTTCAGAATCTATTAATTGTATTTCAGAAATTATAATTGTATTTCAGAAATTATCGAATGTATTTCAGAAATTATCGAATGTATTTCAGAAATTATTAATTGTATTTCAGAAATAATCAAATCTATTTCAGAATTTGTTGATTGTATTTCATAGTTAATAGAGAAAAATTTATTAAATACATTTCATAATTTCTGATATACAATTGATAATTTCTGAAATACAGTTTGATAATTTCTGAAATACAATTGATAAAACTGAAATTCAATTGACTAGTTCTGAAAAACAATTCATAAATCTGAAAAATAATTCATAAGTTCTAAAATACAATTAATTATTTCTGAAACACAATTGATAAATCTTAAAAACAATTGATACAAATGGAAATGGTGTATAGCATCAAAAAGATGTAAATGGGCGCTGTGGTGTAATGGTTAGCGCGTTGGACTGTTACACGTGAGGTTGCGGGTTCGAGCCCCAACCAAGGCAACATCAATTTATGAAAAATAGTAATATGTATGAGCTTTTCTATCCCTCATACACATCGCAGTGTCCTCCTTCGGTGTTCCCATAGCACTTAACCCTACCGAAGTAAAATAATATAACAGGCCTATGAACTAAAAAGCTTCAACAAAGTTCGCCAACTCACCATCAGATGGCGCGCAACAACTGTTCTAAAATTCAACATCTCGCACAATTACAGTGTTGCCATATTTGAAGCCCTTCATCTTTCACTACCTTTCACTTCTTCTCTATCCCCTTTCCAAAGGAAGCAACACATTAATTAATAGGAAGAATTTCCTGTGTTGCTTCTCTTTAAAAAAAAAAATATATTTTATTAAAAAAATTCAATTTAATAAAAAAAAAATATAATTTTATAAAAAAATTTATAGAAAAAAAAAATTATAATTTTATAAAAAGAAATTTATTTTATAAAAAAAAAAATGCATAGCCGTGAACGGTATCCAACTCGAGACCTTCTGAGTTTAAAGCTTATTTTAACAAAATATTGTAATTTTTATAAAATCAGTGCTCTGTCAGTGTATTATTTTTTTAACAGTTGTCAATATCTGGCTGGGATCTTATTTAATCCCAAATAAATGAAGATCTTACATAGTACCCAAATATAATGCGGGATCCATTTTTATCTGTCATTTCTGTGGATACCCTATTAAAAAAATTAATGAAGTACAACATACAATCATATCTTTTTTTGATACCGGCCAAAATAAAATTTTATTCGAAAAATGGTGGATCCTACTGCAGTAACTTAGATCCACCTTGGATCTAATATGATGAAATACGATCCGAAAAACGAGTTTATCTAATTATATAAAATTGGATGGGACATAATGATAATCAAGAAGTAATTTCAATAGAATGGACAATTTAATGCAATCTGAGCGATATCTGAATGAATTATTTTTGTCTAATGGTATCAAATAAAATGTAACTTTTTGTATTAAATCTAATTTTATATAATTAGATTAACCCATTTTTTCGATCTGGCATTTTTCGGATCAAATTAGATCTAAGTTTATCCCCAAATATATTGCTGGATCTAATTCGATCTGCCATTTTTCGGATCAAATTAGATCTAAGTTTATCCACAAATATATTGCTGGATCTAATTCGATGTGCCATTTTTCGGATCAAATTAGATCCAATTTTATCCCCAAATATATTGCTGGATCTAATTCGATCTGCCACTTTTTCGGATCAAATTATATCTAAGTTTATCCACAAATATATTGATGGATCTAATTCGATCTGCCAAAATTGAGATCAGATTAGATTTAAGTTTATCCACAAATATATAGCTGGATCTAATTCGATCCGCCATTTTTAATTAATTTAATTAATTGAATCACCTAGATATTACAGCAGATCTTAAACAATATCAAATTGGATATGATTAGATATTGCGCGAGATCAATTTTTTTTATTTTTTTACCATTTTTCGGATCAAATTAGATCCAATTTTATCCCCAAATATATTGCTGGATCTAATTCGATCTTCCACTTTTTCGGATCAAATTATACCTAAGTTTATCCACAAATATATTGATGGATCTAATTCGATCTGCCAAAATTGAGATCAAATTAGATTTAAGTTTATCCACAAATATATAGCTGGATCTAATTCGATCCGCCATTTTTCGGATCAAATTATATCTAAGTTTATCCGCAAATATATAGCTGGATCCGCCAATTTTCGGATCAAATTAGATCTACATTTATCCCCAAAGATATCATTGGACCTCCCGATTTTGAGATATAACTTGATCTCAGTTTATCCCTATATATACAATGGGATCTAATACGATATGATTGGATACACCCAATTTTGAGATCTAATTGGATCACCTAGATATTACAGCAGATCTTAAACAATATCAAATTGGATATGATTAGATATTGCGCGAGATCAATTTTTTTTACTCGGGTAGTCAATAAACGTGTGTGTTGTGTAGTATTTTGAAAATTAAACAACAAAAAAAAACTTTCAAATATGAAAAAACAAACCACAAAATCGTTTTTTTTTACGTTTTGTCAATTAAAAATTGATGATTGTTTTAATAGACTTTTTAATTATTTTTATTTCTTTTATGGATTGTTTAAACAATGTTTGAAAATAAATAGCAAAATCGTTTGAATATAATGAAAAATCAGTAGTCCTTTTTTAATTTTGTTTTCCATTAATTTAAGATGTATTTTAGGTTGTTTTTAAGGATAAAATATTGTGAGTTTATTATAAAATTGATTGTTTTGTCAAAAATAATACAGAATTTACCTGTTTTCTTCAAATTTTGGATATTTCCAAAAAGTATCAATTAAATATTAGCCGTTTTTTTTTTATCAACTGGAATTTAATAAATCCAAAAAGTATTTCTAAAAGTGCTCAACAGATGGGGTTAGATTGTCATGGTCTAATTCATAAACTTTTACAACAGTCTTATTGCAGGATCTTAAGATAATTTATGAAAAACAGTATTCATATTTGCTTAATAACGAAAAAAATAATATAGGTTTATAGTCAATACTCATTCGCCCTTCCCGAGTAAAAAAAATTATATATAATCATATGTGACATATATTACAATATATAATTAGACATGTCGTTATGTATATCCATATATAATTATATATGACGTTTTTTCCGAAAAATTTTCCTTATATTGTGCCATATATAATTTCATCTAATTAGATATCGGCCTTCATAATATTAGATATGGCATATATAATTATATATTACATAACATGGTTGATCTTATTGCATATAAAGTTATATATAGAACTATATCTTAATATATATGGTGGCATTTTAGCAATATATAATTATATATGGTATCATTTAGACAATATATAATTATATATGGTGACAGTTAAACTAGATATTATCATATATGGTGCCATTTAAACAATATATGGTCATATATCAGAAACCAAATCTTTAATTCAGTTCCAGATATGATAATATATGGTACTATATATAGTGCGATATATATTTATATATGGTGTTATTTAAGCTATATATTATCACATATGGTGCCATTCAAACCATATATTATCATATATTGTGCCATTCAAACCATATATTATCATATATGGTACCATTTAAACCATATATTATCATATATGGTGCAATTTCAACAATATATGCCCATATATGGTACCTCATGAACAATATTTTTAATACAGTTCCACATATGATAATATATGCTACCATATACCATATTTAAGCAATATATTACCATATATGGTGCCATTTAAACCATATATTTTCTTATATGGTGCCATTTCAACAATATATGCTCATATATGGTACCTCATGAACAACATTTTTAATACAGTTCCAGATATGATAATATATGCTACTATATAGTGTCATATATGTTTATATATGCTGTTATTTAAGAAATATATTAACATATTTGGTGCCATTTAAACCATATATTGTCATATATGGTGCCATTTCAACAATATATGCTCATATATGGTACCTGATGAACGACAATTTTAATACAGATGCAGATATGATAATATATGCTACCATATATAGTCCCATATATATTGATATATGCCCGGTGAAAAATGTTCATATACGCTCAAACATGTTCATATATGGTTTATGTATGGACACATATGAACAAATATGGCTTTTATATGATCATATATGGATTTTATATGCACATATATGGAAGTATATGTGATTCCATATATGGAAAAAGATTTCATATACAGACATATATGGATGCATCTGTTATTTCATATATTGAAATGGCACTCATATATGGACAAATATGGAAGTATATGTTATTAAATTTATGCAAAAGGGACTTGTATATGAACATATTTGGAAGAATACATTTTTCCATATGTGTAAAAGGAACTCATATTTGGTAAATATGGAATTATATTTAATGTAATGAATAAAAAAAGGAACATCCCAGCAAAACCTTGGTAATGACTGGTCATTACTACATGCATTACTTAGATCTCATATCTCATTACCCGTTGAATTACTTTTAAACTGAATGTAATGAGTTACCGATAATTATACCCCACACATTACTATTTCACAATAGCTGAAACCAATAATATATGTTCTAAATCATTACAAACCATAACTATGGCGTAGCCTAGTGGTTATCGTTTTTGCCTGACAGACATGAGGATCGCTGCTCAACTCGTTTGCTTCCATTGTTGTTTTTTTTTTGTAATTTATATTAAACATCTATTTATAGAAATGTTGATGTTCATTAAGCAGTATTTAATAACAACAAGTTTTGTGAAAAATAGACATGTATAACAGTTGCCACAATAAATGTGTACATAAGTTAAAGCAATAAAAATCATAGTGATGTCGTGGTCTAATGGTTAGAGTGTTTGCCTGACAATCGTGGGGTACGCTGATCAATACGTGTCAGCTCCTATTGGTTTTTAAATTTTTATATTTTTTAAAATCTATATTCAACATCTATTTATAGAACAGCTGATAAACTACTTACAGGTAACATCAGTGTAATGACTTTCCTCCAATGACATCACCATGTTAAAATAAGTAGTTTAGTAATTAAAAGGTAACTAGTGAACACTTAAGATTTCAATACCTATAACTCATTACATGGTAATGAAAGGTTTTGCTGGGATATGTAGCGACTAATTTGAATGTCATACATAAATTTATATCTATAGTACAACCTTATAATAAAGAACACAAACGTTCGCATGTGTACGCATATATTTAATAAATGTATAATATCATATATGTCCATATATAAACATATACTCAGGTGTTACCTCATTTTTCGGATCATACATATATGGTTGAACCATAAATGTTCATATATGGACATTTTTCACCGGGTGGTGTCATTTAAACAATATTAATATATAGACATTTAAACAATATATTGTCATATATGGCACAATTTAAACAATATATGGTCAAATTTGGTACCACATCAACATTTTGAATACAATTCCATATATGGTTTAATTTGAATAATGTAAAACTATGTATGGCGCTATAAAAAATATTATCAGATATGTTACTTCATTAACAATATTTATAATACAGTGTCATATATTGTAATATATGTATATCATTCAATATATATTGATGTATGGTAATGGTACAATAATTCCAATATCAGTTGAGATACAATTTGTGGGTCCATATCAACAATTTGTTCACGTACATTTAACATATATATATGTACATTTAAGTTATAATTTATAAACACTTTATAAAGTTAAATAGTTCCATAAACCTCGTCTAACTGTATAGAATGTTTATGAATATACGATTTAATATATAATAATTACAACTACAAATTGGTGCCATTATCTAAAATTTAATTTAATGTTAACTTATAATAAAATAAAAATGTATTTCCTAAAAATAAAAATATAGTGTTAATTAATGTTAATATACAATAGGTTTAAGTTTAACATCCCAGACAGAAAAATATAATCGGCACAATGCTGGCAAACCGTTGGCGATGGTCGGTTATGCGTTGGCAGAACGTTGCATTAACTATCTTGGCAAAAAAATAGATTTCAAAAAACATTTTTGAAAAAATTGAGAAAACTTTTTTTATTATTTGCTTTTAAAAACATGAAATTTAACCCAGTCCACCAGATTGTCAGCCAAGACCTCTACACTCTAATATAACGAGACTTATTATAGATGTGTGATAGCTACAAATTAAATGAATAATAAAAGCATTTCGAGCTAACTTATAAGCATCGAAAAAAGGTACTCCAGAAATCATTAAATGTATTTTAGAAAATTTTAATTGTATATCACAAAATATTATTTGCACTTCAGAAACTACAATATTACGCAAATTTAATAATTTATTTATTTAGTTGTGTCCAGAAATAATGAAATCTATTTCAGAATTTCATAGCTAATAGAGAAAAATTTCTCAAATACATTTCATAATTTCGGAAATACGATTGATAATTTCTGAAATACAGTTTGATAATTTCTGAAATACAGTTGTGAATTTCGGAAATACAATTAATAATTTCTGAAACACAATTGATAAAACTGAACTTCAATTGACTAGTTCTGAAATACAATTCATAAATGTGAAAAATAATTGATGAGTTCTGAAACACAATTGATAAAACTGAAATTCAATTGATTATTTCTGAAATACAATTGATAAATCTTAAAACAATTAATACAATTGGAAATGGTGTAGAGCGTCAAAAAGATGTAAATAAAATTATTTTATTTAAAGATTTCAATTTAATAAAAAAATAAATATATAATTATATAAAAAAATTTATAGAAAAAAAAATTTAAATTTTATAAAAAGAAATTCATTTTGTAAAAGAAATGCATATTGAACTCGTTACCTTCTGAGTTTAAACCTTATTTTAACAAAATATTGTAATTTTTATACAATCAGTGCTCTGCCAGTCTATTATTTTTTGAACAGTTGGCAATGTATGTCTGGGATCTTATTTAATCCCAAATAAATGGAGATCTTACGTAGTACCCAAATATAATGCGGCATCTAATTTTATCTGTCATTTTTATGGATACTTTTAGATGTCAATTCCCAAATATATTGCTGTTTCTAATTCGATCTGATATTTTAATACCGAAATAAATTGCTGGATCTAATTCGATCTGGCATTTTTCGGATAAATTTACATCCAAGTTTATGCCTAAATATATTGCTGGATCTAATTCGATCTGCCACAAATTAGATCTAAGTTTATCCACAAATATATAGCTGGATCTAAATCGATCTGCCATTTTTTGGATCAAATTAGGTCTTACTAAATCCCAAAATATATTACTGGATCTAATTTGATCTGCCAATTTTCTATTCAATTTATATCCAAGTTTATCCACAAATATATTGCTGAATCTAATTCGATGTGCCATTTTTCGGATCAAATTAGATATAAGTTAATCCACAAATATATTGCTGGATCTAATTTGATCTGCCATTTTTCAGATCAATTTATATCTTAGTTTATCCACAAATATATTGCTGGATCTAATTCGATGTGCCATTTTTCGGATCAAATTAGATCTAAGTTTATCCCCAAATATATAGCTAGATCTAATTCGATCTGCCACTTTTTCGGATCAAATTAGATATACGTTTATCCACAAATATATTGCGGGATCTAATTTGATCTGCCAAAATTGAGATCAAATTAGATCTAAGTTTATTCCCAAATATATAGCTGGATCTAATTGGATCCGCCATTTTTCGGATCAAATTAGATCTAAAAATATCCGCAAATATATAGCTGGATCCGCCAATTTTCGGATCAAAATAGATCTAGGTTTATCCCCAAAGATATCACTGGACCTCCCAATTTTGAGATATAACTTGATCTGAGTTTATCCCCATATATACAATGGGATCTAATACGATATGATTGGATACACCCAATTTTGAGATCTAATTGGATCAGCTAGATATTACAGCAGATCTTAAACAATATCAAATTGGATATAATTAGATATTGCGCGAGATCAATTTTTTTTACTCGGGTTACTATCTAAATTTTTCAAACATATATTTTAGTTAAAGTCGACTTTAGTTAAAATATTGTGTGGCAGTATGCCTATACTTGGTTTATTTTTGGAGCATTCTGATTGCCCGAACTCGCGCAATATCTAATTATATCCAATTTGATATTGTTTAAGATCTGCTGTAATATCTAGCTGATCCAATTAGATCTCAAAATTGGGTGTATCCAATCATATCGTATTAGATCCCATTGTATATATGGGGATAAACTCAGATCAAGTTATATCTCAAAATTGGGAGGTCCAGTGATATCTTTGGGGATAAACCTAGATCTATTTTGATCCGAAAATTGGCGGATCCAGCTATATATTTTCGGATATTTTTAGATCTAATTTGAACCGAAAAATGGAGGATCTAATTAGATTCAGCTATATATTTGGGGATAAACTTAGATCTAATTTGATCTCAATTTTGGCAGATCAAATTAGATCCCGCAATATATTTGTGGATAAACGTATATCTAATTTGATCCGAAAAAGTGGCAGATCGAATTAGATCTAGCTATATATTTGGGGATAAACTTAGATCTAATTTGATCCGAAAAATGGCACATCGAATTAGATCCAGCAATATATTTGTGGATAAACTTAGATATAAATTGATCTGAAAAATGGCAGATCAAATTAGATCCAGCAATATATTTGTGGATTAACTTAGATCTAAATTTATCCGAAAAATGGCAGATCGAATTAGATCCAGCTATATATTTGTGGATAAACTTAGATCTAATTCAATCCGAAAAAGTGGCAGATTGAATTAGATCCACCAATATATTTAGGGATAAACTTGGATCTAAATTTATCCGAAAAATGCCAGATCGAATTAGATCCAGCAATATATATGTGGATAAACTTAGATCTAAATTTAACCGAAAAATGGCAGATCAAATTAGATCCAGCAATATATTTGGGGATAAACTTGGATCTAAATTTATCAGAAAAATGGCAGGTCGAATTAGATCCAGCAATTTATTTCGGTATTAAAATGGCAGATCGAATTAGAAACAGCAATATATTTGGGGATTGACATCTAAAAGTATCCATAAAAATGACAGATAAAATTAGATGCCGCATTATATTTGGGTACTACGTAAGATCTCCATTTATTTGGGATTAAATAAGATCCCAGACATATATTGCCAACTGTTCAAAAAATAATAGACTGGCAGAGCACTGATTGTATAAAAATTACAATATTTTGTTAAAATAAGGTTTAAACTCAGAAGGTAACGAGTTCAATATGCATTTCTTTTACAAAATGAATTTCTTTTTATAAAATTAAAATTTTTTTTTCTATAAATTTTTTTATAAAATTATATATTTTTTTATTAAATTGAAATCTTTGAATAAAATAATTTTATTTCCATCTTTTTGACGCTCTACAACATTTCCAGTTGTATTAATTGTTTTAAGATTTATCAATTGTATTTCAGAAATAATCAATTGAATTTCAGTTTTATCAATTGTGTTTCAGAACTCATCAATTATTTTTCACATTTATGAATTGTATTTCAGAACTAGTCAATTGAAGTTCAGTTTTATCAATTGTGTTTCAGAAATTATTAATTGTATTTCCGAAATTCACAACTGTATTTCAGAAATTATCAAACTGTATTTCAGAAATTATCAATCGTATTTCCGAAATTATGAAATGTATTTGAGAAATTTTTCTCTATTATGAAATTCTGAAATAGATTTCATTATTTCTGGACACAACTAAATAAATAAATAATTAAATTTGCGTAATATTGTAGTTTCTGAAGTGCAAATAATATTTTGTGATATACAATTAAAATTATCTAAAATACATTTAATAATTTCTGGAATACCTTTTTTCGATGCTTATAAGTTAGCTCGAAATGCTTTTATCATTCATTTAATTTGTAGCTATCACACATCTATAACAAGTCTCGTTAGATTAGAGTGTAGAGGTCTTGGCTGACAATCTAGTGGACTGGGTTAAATTTCATGTTTTTAAAAGCAAATATTAAAAAAAGTTTTCTCAATTTTTTCAAAAATGTTTTTTGAAATCTATTTTTTTGCCAAGATAGTTAATGCAACGTTCTGACCATCGCCAACGGTTTGCCAGCATTGTGCCGATTATATTTTTCTGTCTGGGATGTTAAACTTAAACCTATTGTATATTAACATTATTTAACACTATATTTTTATTTTTAGGAAATACATTTTTATTTTATTATAACCCTATAAAAAAAAATTAATATGGAGCTTTATATGGTAATATATAACTTAATGTGATCCATATACCATTTCATCCCAAAAATGGCCCGATATAATTGTATCAGTTGGTTATCGGTTTTTATTTAATTGTATCAGTTTAGATCTTAACTGATTAGATTATATATTAAGCATATGAAATTTTATCTGATTTTTGACCTGATAGAGTTTTATGGGTTTATGTCGCATGGTATTAGTTTAGATCCAAATTGATACATTACTAAACAAACTTATATAGTTATATCTGAATTTTGACCTGATGCAATTAGATCTGCTTTAAAACTTTGATACAATTATGTAAGGCAAATGTCGTATACAAATATATTTTATTTATATAAAATTGTACCAACATCGATCTAACCAGATACCATTAGATATAAACCGCTAAAATTGTATCAGGTCAAAAATTGGATATAATTTCATCTGAATAATGTATAATTTTATTAGTTGAGATCTAAACTAATACAATTAGATAAAAACTGATAAACAACTAATACAATTACATCGGGCCATTTTTCGGATGAAACAGTATATTTATACAGATATAACTTAATCGCATTTTATACGACTATATGTAACTGTTTTTACTCGGGAAGTTAACATTAAATTAAATTCTACATAATGGCACCAATTTGTAGTTGTAATTATTATATATTAAATCGTATATTCATAAACATTCTATACAGTTAGACGAGGTTTATGGAACTATTTAACTTTATAAAGTGTTTATAAATTATAACTTAAATGTACATATATATATGTTGAATGTACGTGAAAAAATTGTTAATATGGACCCACAAATTGTATCTCAACTGATATTGGAATTATTGTACCATTACCATACATCAATATATATTAAATGATATACATATATTACAATATATGACACTGTATTATAAATATTGTTAATGAATTAACATATCTGATAATATTTTTTATAGCGCCATACATAGTTTTACATTATTCAAATTAAACCATATATGGAATTGTATTCAAAATGTTGATGTGGTACCAAATTTGACCATATATTGTTTAAATTGTGCCATATATGACAATATATTGTTTAAATGATACCATATATGTCTATATATTAATATTGTTTATATGACACCATATATCAATATATATGGGACTATATATGGTAGCATATATTATCATATCTGCATCTGTATTAAAAATGTCGTTCATCAGGTACTATATATGAGCATATATTGTTGAAATGGCACCATATATGGCAATATATGGTTTAAATGGCACCATATATGGTAATATATTGCTTAAATAACACCATATATAAATATATATGGCACTATATATCGTAGCATATATTAACTGTATTAAAAATATTGTTCATGAGGTACCATATATCGGCATATATTGTTGAAATTGCACCATATATGATAATATATGGTTTAAATGGTACCATATATGATAATATATGGTTTTAATAACACCATATATGATAATATATGGTTTGAATGGCACCATATATGATAATATATAGCTTAAATAACACCATATATAAATATATATCGCACTATATATAGTACCATATATTATCATATCTGGAACTGAATTAAAGATTTGGTTTATGAGGTACCATATATGACCATATATTGTTTAAATGGCAGCATATATGATAATATCTAGTTTAACTGTCACCATATATAATTATATATTGTTTAAATGATACCATATATAATTATATATTGCTAAAATGACACCATATATATTAAGATATAGTTCTATATATAACTATATATGCAATAAGATCAACCATGTTATGTAATATATAATTATATATGCCATATCTAATATTATGAAGGCCGATATCTAATTAGATGAAATTATATATGGCATAATATAAGGAAAATTTTTCGGAAAAAACGTCATATATAATTATATATGGATATACATAACCACATGTCTAATTATATATTGTAATATATGCCACATATGATTATATATAATTTTTTTTACTCGGGTGGTTAATTTATTTTCAACCAATCAAAATGTTTGAAAATATAAAGATTTTTATAGGGGTTTCATACACAAAATGAACAAAACCGTATGATTAAAAATAAAGTCGACTTTAAATTTAAATGCTCTTTTATAGTAAGGGCCATTAAGTTTAAACCTTTTATAAAGTTTGGAGTGAGGAAGTCACCATTTAATTGTTAATAAATCATTTTCAGGCATGAAATGATTTATTAAAGCCATCCCATCCCTAGAATGTGTGGCTTCCAACAACTTGCACCCATCAAACTGAAAAAAACTACAACAATTGCGTAGCCAATGACCTTTTTCAAAAAATTTCCAAAAAAATGAAAAAATTAAAGTAAAAAGAAAAACAAAACAATAGTTATGTACAGACTGTCAAAACATTATTCGAAATTCGATTACTTTTGTATGCTTCGAATAATTACAAAAAATTACTTTTTTACACATATTTCCATTGATTTGCTTTATAAATAAAAAAAATATATTTTTAATGGCTTTTAAATTTATTTTAGCACATCATTAGTTCTCTAATTTAAGAAAATACATTATACATACCGAATTCGATGATGAAGGATTTTACTTTAACTTTTAATTTTTAATTATATTTTATATTAAACAGCGATAAAGAGTCTGCCTTTTCAGTTTTATCACTTCAATTTATATGTTTACCCAATTGAAAAATTCCATTGCAATATTTAATATTCATTAATTGGATTTAATTAAAGTATTTCATCTATTTCTCCATGTCCGAGATGGAAAATATGTATTTGGTGAGGTGTAGTTTTTTTTTCTAAACATATTTCATAAAAAAAAATAAATAAAGACCTTTTATTTGTCAGTTTTTCAATTTTTTTGTTTCTCTTTTAATTTTCATTCGTATTTTTTTCTGACATTAAATTAATAGGCTGTTTCATATATTTGCGTTTTTATTGTGGATTTATTAAATCCAGTTTTTTTTTTTATTTAATAAATCCACTTTTTGTATGAAAAATTCTAAATCCAGATGATTAAAAAAAACGCTAATTATTATACTGTATTTATCTTTATTTTATTTAAAAAATCTTTAAACCTCAGTGGCCGGGATAAAAAAGGCCCATGAAGCTTACTCTATCTGTTTAGCACTTTCACATAATGATAGTTATGATAACGCCTACCGTTTCAGATAGATTAGACCATAGTATTATATAGTAGCTTTACTCTTTTGCTTTCATTTGAAAAAATGAAGTAGTGTTTGTAATTTTACTCGTACATATGGTTCTTAATACCACTACAACTACATGAGATAGGGACAAGCTCTCAATTTTTTAATGAGTGGGGCTACTATAGTATACTATGGATTAGACCCCATAATTAAACCTTTTAGCAATTTTAGGAGAAAGATATGCTGTAGAGAATACAAAGTTAATCTGATCCAGTTAGCACTTTCAGATAATAATAGAAATGGAGGTATGTACCATTCAAGACATATTTGACCCCATAATTCTTTAAAACTTGGATGTGCCATTCAATTATGTGCTGCAATTTTGGGGCGAACTCTATATGGGCACTAGGTCCAACCATAGACCGATTTAAACCAAAATCAACAGACTTCGTCCTTGGGTCGATATAAGTTGGTCTACCAAATTTCATCACAATATCTTAATATTTGCGACCTGTAGCATGCCCAAAAGAATACATGTAGAGACAGACGGACAGACGGAAAAAATTAAAAAAAAAAACATAACCTAAAATCGGTAATGGAAGAATATATACCATGATGATTGCAAAACCTGTTTCATCTTTTTTCATTAACTCGAGGTAAAAGTGTCAAAAATACCCAAAAAACGTTTTTGCTAACTTTGACCTAAATTTGTTCAAAAACCAGATGTGTTGGAAAAATTTGGAAACCAAATTCGGACTCAGCACGGAAAGGTTACTTAAAAATGTGTGGTCACATGCCCGAAAAATCCAAAAGTTTTAAAATATTTATTAGCGAAAATGTGTGCGGTTTTTTGTTTATAACTTTTTAGCACACAAACAAATTTATTCACGCGAACAGATTACTTCTTTTTAAAGCATTTTAAATAAGTTAATCTAGAAAAAAAACGTTTGCTACTTATTTGAAATTTTTGGTTTTTTTTTAAATCTGAAATCGATCTGTTTCCTAGATTTTCCTATATATAAGATGTTCAAGCATATCCAGAAATTTCCTATTTTCAAGGATATTCTATAAAAAAGCAAAATTTTGACTCTTTTGTACTGAGATGTTTGTGATTGAAATGTCAAACTTACATATCATAATCTATTGTCGATTTAAGTGAACACATGTTTAAAATTTGTTCAAATTCGCGATTTTTTGCGTTTTATCAGAAATTCAGTGTCGTTTACTGATTTTTTTAAGAAAAATATAAATATAGGCTGAGCCTTAGGGGTGGGATAGTGCCGTGTGGGGAACCTTTATTTTGTGAGTTTCGTAAAAAAATGCATGAGCCAAAAGATGGGAAATTTTGGGTGATGGCATCTGGCCCCTCATCGGGGTCAAAGTTGGGATGGCAGGGAAAAAATCCAAAACTGCCCCGGAGTCGCTCCTAAGGGGTTAAAATGTAAGACGGACCTCCATTAATTTTTCCTACCCAACATTTTTTCCGAACATACCTACCCCCTATCTTAATCCCTTAAAGGGTCTACCATACAAATTTGAAGATTTTAGGAAATTGTTAAAAATACAAGTGCCCCTAAAGGGGTCAAATGTATGACCGACTCCTATTTATTTTTTTAGCCCCAACATTTTTTCAGAATATACCTACTCCCTGTTTTCACGTCCTAAGGGGTCTCCCATACAAAATATACTTCACAGACTGGGAAAAAGAGGTGAAAAATCACAAATAGCCCAACAACTTCCCCGGAGTTGCCCCTAGAGGGGAAAAATGTTAGATCGACCCCATTATTTTCGCCCTTCGAAAAGTTTTTTCAAACACACCTACCCGCTATCTCTAATCCGTAAGACCGTTCCCATACAAAAATGACATTTTTAAAAAATTTGCTTCCACCGCTCTAACGGTCCCAAGGCTGACCCTAGGGTGGTCAAATCTTTCACCGACCCCCAAATATTTTTTCAACCCCAACATTTTCTCAGAACATACCGACCCTCGATCTTGAACCCTTAAGATGGTCCCCATACATATTTTTAATTTTATATACATGTTTTCTTATAAAAATATTTTTTAAATTTAGAAAACCAAATTTTTTAAATTTTTAAAGCCGATTTAAAAAAAATATATCGTCATGTTAACAATATGTCTTCAAAAATCGTCAAAAATGCGATAAATCGCTAAATTTGGCAGCACTGATGACAGAAAACAGCTGTGTTGTAAAAGTTGTAAAATAAAAATCTCTTATATATTGGACACCGAAATTTAATTTTAAACAATTTTGAAATCAATAAAATAAAATGGCATTAATATCGAACGGCGTTGCGAAAAGTTTAAGATCGCGTACCGAACTTTTTTTAATCGGACAACCGTGTTCGAATATAATGGGAACAAAATTGCCATCTATAAAACAAGTGCTCAAGATGTACTTTTGTGAAACTGGGCAGCGTAAAATAAGTCGTGACGAAAGTACATACTTGGTGACTGACACTGTCATGATTTTTTGGCGACAAGCGTTTATTTCAACAAAACACAGAGGTGATGTTAAAATAAAAGTTTTATCTTTGTTATCTGAATGGTATTCCTTGCAAAAGAATACTTTGAGAGGCGGTGAAAAACAAAAAAAAAGGAAGATGAGTTTGTCGAAAAATTGGATGACGTTTTTGACATCGCACATGCCAACGCACTTAAAATGGTAAACGATCCGGAAGATGCTGTATTTTTGCAAATGCAAAGAGAGAAGGGGCATCCAGGATGTATGGCCGGTGTTGACGAAAATCTAGCCAATTTACAGAAAAGACGAGGGGAACGAGAAAATGAAGAAGAAGAACGGACAAAGCGAGTGAAACTTCAAAACGAAGTCTCAACAGCGGGTGACTATTATTATTTTTTACCAGGGCAACCAAAAATATGCTTCTGGTTGGCCTATTCATTTTATACATAATAAAATAATATATGTGTTGTGTGTAATTTCAGTTAGCAAGTTTTTATCCACCGAATCTAGTGATTTAGACACTGCACATGAAGTTGCCAACGACGGAATGGTTTTGCGTAAGAGACTAACAAAAGGAACTAGGGGCAGAATTGAATGCATAACTCCGGAACTGGTATCTGTTTTCGGCAGATGTAAGACAGCTGACATAGCAGCAGTTAGTATAATGATTGTATATCACCAAGAATGTATATCATCAATCGGAAGTCCCTTCGACTAGCCCATACACAAAATCGACAGCAGGTTGCTGCATTACTAAAGCACACATAATAATCCATGCATAAAAATACGAAATTAATGTCAAAACAACAAAAACTTTCGTAAAATAAACCATTTTTCGTATATTTTAAAAAATGTTTTGTTATTTTGACATTTTTTCGTAACTTTATGCATGGATTATTATCAGTGAGGAAACCCCACAAGTATGTAATTTATAAAAAAATTATATTTCTGTAAAATGTGTAATAGGTAATTAATATTTATACGTTTTTAGTTGGCTGAGGCGAAATTTTTCAACGTGCACTGGGATGGCAAAATGTTGGCGGACTTGCAAGGCGGCGAAAAAAAAGTTGATCGACTTCCTGTTGTCGTAACGTATGATGGAAACGAGCAGCTCTTGGGCGTGCCAAAGATAATGTCGGGTAAAAGAAAAGGCAAACGTATTGCAGAGGCCATTAATGTTCTTTTGCCATTAATGTTCTTTTGCTTGAAGTTTTCAAAGTTAAATTCGGCGAAACATCTGGGCCAGGAGTGCCAATATTTGCCCATTTTAAAGAATAATGGGAAAATATTAAACACAAACCTTTCCGTTTAGACATAGAAGATGATGAAGTCGCAGCTAAAATACCAGTTCAAGTTCAAATGGAGATCAAGTCGTTTTGTTTGGGTCAATTTAATGAGAAACAACCCAGCGACGTCTATAAGGAGTTCCTTGAAATGGTTTTATTGTTTCTTGGTGAAAATATTCCGAATTATCGTTTCAGCCCATCAGGACCCATCAGTCATACTCGATGAATGGCGAAAGGTATATACTGTCCAAAAATGCTTTTGTTTCGAAAACATCTCTGTTTAAACAAAAAAGAATTAAATGGACTTTTCATCGTAACACTTTACGTGAAAGCTTGGTTTTGCACCACCAGAGCAGAGCAACCGAAGCCCCAAATAATGATTTGAATTTTTTGAAAGCGATTGTTGGATATGCTTCAATTGATCAAATTGTGTCTCAACGATTGGTATTTCAGTGGTGAAGCTGTTGCTCTTGGATAATTTGATCGGAATATCCCCTGTGACATCAAGCGGAAAATTGCGAATGCAATTCGTATATTTGAGGAAGAGATAGAAGAATACGAGGAAGAGTTGTCTGACGATGAGATGGACGTATCGTCCGACGAAGACAGTGATGAAGAAGGGGATGTGGATGATATCGAGGAAGAAGACGAAGATGATTTGGAGGATAGTAGCATCCACGACCATTCCCGTCCAGTACATGTTGTTGGCTTCGAATGTGTGAAAAGAATTATCTTTACATCGAAACAAATAAATCAAGAACTAATGGAGAACGATTTAAGCCATTACGTTACACCTCAGACTTCAAAATTTTTCGAACGATTCGGATTGTCAAAAGATTTTATGGTTACTGATCCAGAAACCTGGAAAGAGCGTGAGGACTACCGGCAATCGCTAGACATACTGCGTAAACTGCATGTTTTCAACGACGCTGCTGAAAGAGGTGTAAAATTAATAGAAGACTATAGCAACGTGCTGTGCCGTAGCGAAGAAGAAAAAATATTTTTACTTTAGATTGAAGCCGAAAATCGGAAAAAGTATCCATCACACGATAAAAATAAATTAATTTGATTTACATTTGTGAACTTTAAAACATTTTCGAATTATAAAACCATGTTTTTTAACCTCCTCAGTCCCAAGGAAAAATCTAGCGTCAGAAGTCTTAAAAAATTTTTGTTTTATGCTTCTGAGAGAAACAATAGAAAAAAAATATTGTTCAAGGACATAAAGGACGAAAGGATTCTAAGATACTACAGGTGCAGCCGGCTGGACATTTGTAACTAAGTGAAATAAAAAACTGTTATTTTTTTATATATTTTTATTTTAAAATTCATGAAAATAATTATACTCCTAGATGAAAATTAAAAAAAGTTATTTAATATATTGATCGATTAGGAGTGAAACTCCATGAAGCACTGCCGATCATTTGTAATGCATAAAAACATGTTACAAGAAATACACTTAAAACGTGTTTTTTGTTTGCATCCCTCTTTACGACAACGCATAAATTTATTTTTGTCAGTAACGGCGCATATGGGTAAATGTTTATTTTCTGACACACGTACATCTTTTGGTGGCAAAGGTTTTATTGCCCGTGCTATTTTTTGTGTTGGTTCGTCTTCCAAATCTGGAGAAGGTGCTCTTTTATGAGAAGCACCAGCAACTAAACATTCCGCGATATAGAATTTAAAGTCTAACAAGTCATGTTTTTTTTGTTTTCTCCGCATGCATATTTATCTTTTTTATACATTACCCAGGAGTTGCATGCGGCCACGTCGACAAAATGCCAAAACACTTTCAAGGGCCATTTTTTGGTTCGAATTGCAATTCTATAATACGCAACGAACCTATCAGCTAGGTCTCCTCCTCCCATACATTGGTTGTATCTGTGTATCGAATTTGGGCAATCAATGTTTATGTATTTTTTTTCTACTTTGTCCCAGCGTCGAGCGGATTGGATAGGGAGTGATCCAATTGATGTTGTGGCTATTAGTACCGAGCGGCTATCCATCCACTTAACCACACACATTTTGTTATCTTCTCTGACGAACTCTTCGTAGCTGCCTCTGCCTTTTTTTAGCAACGTTTTGTCCTTGGATAACTTTGAAACAAGTTCCTTGGGCACTCTGTTTAATTGAATAGTACCTGTGGCAAATATACCTTTTTCCAGCAGGCACTCCAGTATATTTATCGAAGTGAAATAACGATCAATGAATACTTCGCTACCTTCGCTCAGGTCTGCAGCAAGTTTTTGTACAACAGAACCTCCAATTCCTAAATGTTTTTTAGGCTTACCATCAGGCCATGTGTTTGCTCCTTGGTATATAAAAAAGTCAAAATTAAACCATCAGGTGACGCTAAAACAAAGTTTTTTAATCCTACTGGATTTGGTTTGCCTTTTACGTACTGCTTTAAGCTTGTCGTTCCTGAAAATGGAATCATTTGCTCGTCGATGCTGCATTATTTAGGTTTAGGAATTAATTTACACCTTTTTAACACAACGTCAAGTACTGGTTGAACTTTCCAAAGCTTATATTTTTTTTCCTCTTCAGTAACTGACATATTGTTAACAAAATGCATGTTATTTCTTAACTTAAAAAACCTATCCCTCGGAATTTGTGTGATAGCTGGGACATTTATTTGAGGCCGATAATACATGCGTATTCTTGGAAGTTTCATGCACCTCGCGACAATATGAGCACCAACAAGCTTTTTGTACTCGGAAAGAGTTGAGTTCAAAGTGCGGTTATTTTGCAAAGCATACATATTGCTGTTTTCCGAAATAAGACTCCAAAAACTATCATCAAAATACTCCGAAAAATAATTAAATGGTGTCCACAACTGCCTGTTTCCAACCTCCCAGTCTTCTTCGGAACATTGAGGAGAATTCGAAAGGTTTTTTGAAAGCCATTTTAACCGCTTGACTTTAGCTTGAGGTAAAACTTCGGGCGTTGGTGACTCTTCTCTTTCCATTAATTCTTCCGCTATTTCCTCTTCAAAACCCAAGAGATTTTGTTCCTCCTCATTTCCTTCATCATCTGATAAATCTTCCATATCGCTTTCCATGAGCAGGTCAAAAATCTGTTGCTCTGAAATTTTACGTGCCATTATTTTTGTAATAGGTAACAAATGTGCAGCGGGCTGGACATGCTAAAAAAATGCTAAAATAAGGGTCTAACAAAAAAGTTATTGAAAATTTATGTACTTTACCTTGTTTATTGAACTGTTAACAATTAAATTATACATTTTTTTTTTAATTTTTATATATCACAATTGCAAAAATTTAATTAAAATGGTTAAGTGCTTTAAAAAAAGTGTTCTACGATCACCTGATCACAAATATAAAGCAAAATTTTTTAGAGTGACCAGCTTGCAAAAAAAAATACTGGATTTTAATACAAAAAACATGTTCAGTTAGCTGTACAAATGGTCATAAAATTAAAAATAATTTTTTAAAACACGTCTGCAAACGTTTGAAAAATGTCCATTAGGCTGCACATGAGGAACGAGGAAGTTAAGGTCAACAAAATTATAAATTAAAAAGCTAACAATCGCGATTTTCAATTTCATAAAAAAGTTTATAATTTGTATGGGGACCACCTTAAGTGTTCAAGATCGAGGGTCGGTATGTTCTGAGAAAATTTTGGGGTTGAAAAAATGTTGGGGGTCGGTCAAACATATGACCACCCTAGGGTCACCCTTGGGACCGTTAGAGCGGTGGGAGCAAATTTTTTGAAAATGTCATTTTTGTATGGGAACACATAGTTTCATATTCCGATATACTACATGAACATGCCAAAAGGGGTAATCGTGACCCCCCCCCCCCCCCCCCCCCCTAAAATAAAATTCCGATCTAGTCTTTCAAAACGCCGACACATGTGGACCTTTTTTTCTTTTTTGGGCTTCTCTACTAGAATCCATTGTTAGAACACCCTAATTTTTTTTTGGGTTGTACTGTGTAATTGAACCGCTAACCATTTTTCCAAACAAAATTTCTTACTTAAGAAATATTTAAAAACTTTTCCAGATATTTCCACGCAAAACGGAGATAAACTTGAACTTTAATTTTGTATTGAATCTAAAAAAGTTTGTGTTGAAATTTTGATGTCTTTTACGTACTCGAATCGGATTGGGCGGCATTAAAACTTAATATCCAGGTATCAAATTACTCCATATATCATTGGCAGATGACGTTGAAGGGTGATTTTTTTTATATAATCGCATTCTTAACGGCACGAAATATGCAATAAATGGACGTTTCACTTGCCAAATCGATTAACTCCATAAAACAGAAAATTGAGAAAATAGTATATTTTGTTTTTTTTTTTTAAATTCCTGTTAAATTATAAACTAAAACAAATGATGTAGACTGTATTACTGCAGATGTATCCTTTATCTAACGACATATTGAAAGTATAAGATGGAATATATCATTACTATTACACTGTACAAGACAAACAAAAAATAATAAGATTCTGACAACTGATTCTGGCATAGGGGAACAAAAATTTAGGTCTAGGATGTGTTCAGCGAACTTACGTAAAACACTATGGGGAACATTTTTGTAGAACATTTCAACCCTCCAACTCTTCAATTAAAGGGACTTTTTTGGCCCCTTTATTAAAAGGGACAAAAAGTACCCATAAGTTGCAGAGTTAGAGGATTAAAATGTTCCGCAGAAATATTTGCCATGAAATTCTACTTTGTAACGACGAGTTTCCTCCGTTAGCTGGGGTAAGCTCGCGGGGGTAGGGATCGTCACAGAAATTTCTTTGATCTAGTGACAGAGAGTGAAAGGCGTGGTCTTAAACGTTATAAATTTCAATTTATTGGCTTATATCTACAAACAAAACACTTAGGGCTAACGGGACGAAAAGGAAAGAAGGGCCTCAGAGGGAGAAGGACAACTTAGTTTCGCTCACGGGGTCTGTTGGTCGGGTTCTATCGGGAGGTGACCAACGCTCGGCACACACTCGACGCTGAAAAAGAGGTGATCAACGCTCGACACACACTCGACGCTGGAAAAGGGGTGATCAACGCTCGACACACACTCGACGTAGAAAAGGAGGTGACCAACGCTCGGCACACACCCGACGCTGAAAAGGAGGTGATCAACGCTCGACACACACTCGTCGCTGGAAAAGAGGTGATCAACGCTCGACACACACTCGACGCTGAAAAAGAGGTGATCAACGCTCGACACACACTCGATGCTGGAAAAGAGGTGATCAACGCTCGACACACACTCGACGCTGAAAAGGAGGTGATCAACGCTCGACACACACTCGACGCTGGAAAAGAGGTGACCAACGCTCGGCACACACTCGACGCTGAAAAGGAGGTGATCAACGCTCGACACACACTCGACGCTGGAAAAGAGGTGATCAACGCTCGACACGCACTCGACTCTGAAAAGGAGGTGATCAACGCTCGACACACACTCGACGCTGGAAAAGAGGTGATCAACGCTCGACACACATTCGACGCTGAAAAGAGGTGATCAACGCTCGACACACACTCGACGTAGAAAAGGAGGTGACCAACGCTCGGCACACACTCGACGCTGAAAAGGAGGTGATCCACGCTCGACACACACTCGACGCTGGAAAAGAGGTGGTCAACGCTCGACACACACTCGACGCTGAAAAGGAGGTGATCAACGCTCGATACACACTCGATGCTGAAAAGGAGGTGATCAACGCTCGACACACACTCGACGCTGGAACAGAGGTGATCAACGCTCGACACACACTCGACGCCGAAAAAGAGGTGATCAACGCTCGACACACACTCGACGCTGAAAAGGAGGTGATCCACGCTCGACACACACTCGACGCTGGAAAAGAGGTGGTCAACGCTCGACACACACTCGACGCTGAAAAAGAGGTGATCAACGCTCGACACACACTCGAAGTAGAAAAGGAGGTGATCAACGCTCGACACACACTCGACGCTGGAACAGAGGTGATCAACGCTCGACACACACTCGACGCCGAAAAAGAGGTGATCAACGCTCGACACACACTCGACGCTGGAAAAGGGGTGATCAACGCTCGACACACACTCGACGTAGAAAAGGAGGTGACCAACGCACGGCACACACTCGACGCTGAAAAGGAGGTGATCAACGCTCGACACACACTCGATGCTGAAAAAGAGGTGATCAACGCTCGACACACACTCGACGCTGGAAAAGAGGTGATCAACGCTCGACACACACTCGATGCTGAAAAGGAGGTGATCAACGCTCGACACACACTCGACGCTGGAACAGAGGTGATCAACGCTCGACACACAATCGACGCCGAAAAAGAGGTGATCAACGCTCGACACACACTCGACGTAGAAAAGGAGGTGACCAACGCACGGCACACACTCGACGCTGAAAAGGAGGTGATCAACGCTCGACACACACTCGACGCTGAAAAAGAGGTGATCAACGCTCGACACACACTCGACGCTGGAAAAGAGGTGATCAACGCTCGACACACACTCGATGCTGAAAAGGAGGTGATCAACGCTCGACACACACTCGACGCTGGAACAGAGGTGATCAACGCTCGACACACACTCGACGCCGAAAAAGAGGTGATCAACGCTCGACACACACTCGACGCTGAAAAGGAGGTGACCAACGCTCGGCACACACTCGACGCTGGAAAAGGGGTGATCAACGCTCGACACACACTCGACGCTCTGCAGGACCACGAAGGATGTGGCAGGACCTCAAAGGATCTTCGCAGGGCCTCAAAGGATCTTCGCAGGACCTCGAAGGATGTGTGCAGGGCCTCGAAGGATGTGTGCAGGACCTTAAATAATCTTTACAGGACCTCAAAGGATCTTCGCAGGACCTCAAAGGATCCTCGCAGGACCTCGAAGCATGTGTGTAGGACCTCAAAGGATCTTCGCAGGACCTCAAAGGATCTTCGCAGGACCTCAAAGGATGTGTGCAGGACCTCAAAGGATCTTCGCAGGACCTCAAAGGATGTGTGCAGGACCTCGCAGGATATGGGCAGGACCTCAAAGGATACAGGCAGGATGTGTCTTCAAGAGCTAGAATAAAAAGGATAATTAGTGAGATGTACCTTGTTAGTTGTGCACGCGTTGGCGGCTGCCAGCAACTGATCCACATTTCTTTGATATGCTGCCTTTTATACCCTTTTTGGCAGCTGAGTTCGTTATTATTTTGTAGTTGTAGCCTGAAAAATTCACAAGATGTGTAGACCGAAACTAGCGGTGCGACTTCTGTCGTTACACATGGTCCCCCCCTGGGGAACCCAACTGGTACCGATATGTCAATTATTTTAATCGTGCGTGTTTCCTGTGAAACATTATGAGACGGCTAATTTGGTTCTGAAGCGGGGGTCTGACATCTTTTGGTATGCCATCTGAAGATATAATGATTCCAGAATAAACGGTCAGTAGTGTTTTCAGGGGTAAACACGATAGTGTTTTAAACTTAGTGCGCGTTGATATTGGTAATTCTCGTGACAAAACGAATGCTACTGGAGATGCTGCTGGTGGTGATGATAATGATGGCGATGACGCTATGGGTGATGACAACGTTGGACACGGCGCTGGTTTTGTTGACAATGATGGAACGGACTCTGGTGGAGATGGTAGCGACGGGCATGGCTCTGGTGAAAACAACGGATATGGCTCTGGTAATGATATTGAAGAGGCGCATGGCTTCGATAGTGATAACAGCAATGGTGATGACGACGAAAATATAGATGGTGGTGGCGATAATGAAAACGATGTAGCCAACTCCGCTGGTGATGGCAAAAATAGATAAGGCTCTGATGGTGAGGACAGCAGTGGAGAAAATTCTGGTGTTGGCGACAATGATATACATGGTTCTGATGATAACGTTGAAGAAGACTCTGTTGGTGAGGACAACGGTGGAAACAGTTCTGTTATTGACGGCAATGATAGACACGGCTCTGCTTCCGATGATAACGTTGAAGAGGACTCTGTTGGTGAGGACAACGGTGGAAACAGTTCTGTTATTGACGGCAATGACAGACACTGCTCTGGTTCCGATAATAACGTTGAAGAGGACTCTGTTGGTGAGGACCACTGTATATATGACTCTGGTGATGATGAAAGCGATCCGCTCTGTGCACCAGGGGTTAAGCAGGATGACGTTGGCGATAAATTGGCTTGTAACATCTGATGGAGCGATGAAGGCATAGGCAATGATTTATCGATTATCCCGGGCTTGGTAATTACGGACTTAACGTTAGCAGATGAGGCGCTAGATATCAGGAAATGCCGTTCGTGACGACTCTCAGGTGCTTGACGGCTACCCTTGCTGGTCATAATATTTTGGCCTTGCGTGACTTTGGGTTCACGTGAGTATTGCACATTGCTATCAGCGATTATCAGACGGTGATGTTCCTGGGAGTATAGTCGGGTTGCTTGACTGCTTTCTAGATCCGCCGCCATTTCCAAGAGCTCGTCAAGGGTTTCGAAATCTTTCCTTCGAATAAATTTCTGATAGCTGGGCAAGGAATTCCTGTAGATCCTCTCTAGTTGTTGTGTCTCCGTACATTTAGTGTGCCTCATTAAATTTTGAATTGACAGCACGTAGTCCGTGAACGACTCCTTATTCTTCTGATATCGATTTTGTATCGTATTTTCGAGCCGTTCGAAGTATCTCGCAGGTAAAAACAACTTAAGAAAATCTCGTTTGAAACTGGACCAAGTTTTCCAGAAACGATTGTTGTTTCTAAACCACATCAGTGCATAGCTGGTCAGGAGTAAGGGCATCATGCGTGGCAAGATGTCCATATCCACAGCGTACATACCGGATAATTCTTCCAGCCTATCTAGAAATTCAAAGGGACAGGTTGCCCCATCGAATTGTACCTTCCACTCAGATATAAGCTCTGCGGTTGCGGCCATTTTTCTAAGGGATTAAACTTGAAATTAAATAATAAAACAATTAGCTAATTTCTGTAAGCCCGTTCTCACTCTTTGACTTGCTGTTAGAAGTTTTTATTCCTCAGTTTGGTGCTCTTGTAGTAGATATATATCAAAAACTTTTAACTCTCTGTCCCTGCTCTACCGACTGAGCTGCTCGGGCACCACTGTAACGACGAGTTTCCTCCGTTAGCTGGGGTAAGCTCGCGGGGGTAGGGATCGTCACAGAAATTTGTTTGATCTAGTGACAGAGAGTGAAAGGCGTGGTCTTAAACGTTATAAATTTCAATTTATTGGCTTATATCTACAAACAAAACACTTAGGGCTAACGGGACGAAAAGGAAAGAAGGGCCTCAGAGGGAGAAGGACAACTTAGTTTCGCTCACGGGGTCTGTTGGTCGGGTTCTATCGGGAGGTGACCAACGCTCGGCACACACTCGACGCTGAAAAAGAGGTGATCAACGCTCGACACACACTCGACGCTGGAAAAGGGGTGATCAACGCTCGACACACACTCGACGTAGAAAAGGAGGTGACCAACGCTCGGCACACACCCGACGCTGAAAAGGAGGTGATCGACGCTCGACACACACTCGTCGCTGGAAAAGAGGTGATCAACGCTCGACACACACTCGACGCTGAAAAAGAGGTGATCAACGCTCGACACACACTCGACGTAGAAAAGGAGGTGACCAACGCTCGGCACACACTCGACGCTGAAAAGGAGGTGATCAACGCTCGACACACACTCGACGCTGGAAAAGAGGTGACCAACGCTCGGCACACACTCGACGCTGAAAAGGAGGTGATCAACGCTCGACACACACTCGACGCTGGAAAAGAGGTGATCAACGCTCGACACACACTCGACGCTGAAAAGGAGGTGATCAACGCTCGACACACACTTGACGCTGGAAAAGAGGTGATCAACGCTCGACACACATTCGACGCTGAAAAGAGGTGATCAACGCTCGACACACACTCGACGTAGAAAAGGAGGTGACCAACGCTCGGCACACACTCGACGCTGAAAAGGAGGTGATCCACGCTCGACACACACTCGACGCTGGAAAAGAGGTGGTCAACGCTCGACACACACTCGACGCTGAAAAGGAGGTGATCAACGCTCGACACACACTCGACGCTGGAAAAGAGGTGATCAACGCTCGACACACATTCGACGCTGAAAAGAGGTGATCAACGCTCGACACACACTCGACGTAGAAAAGAAGGTGACCAACGCTCGGCACACACTCGACGCTGAAAAGGAGGTGATCCACGCTCGACACACACTCGACGCTGGAAAAGAGGTGGTCAACGCTCGACACACACTCGACGCTGAAAAAGAGGTGATCAACGCTCGACACACACTCGACGTAGAAAAGGAGGTGACCAACGCTCGGCACACACTCGACGCTGAAAAGGAGGTGATCAACGCTCGACACACACTCGACGCTGAAAAAGAGGTGATCAACGCTCGACACACGCTCGATGCTGGAAAAGAGGTGATCAACGCTCGACACACACTCGACGCTGAAAAGGAGGTGATCAACGCTCGACACACACTCGACGCTGGAACAGAGGTGATCAACGCTCGACACACACTCGACGCTGAAAAAGAGGTGATCAACGCTCGACACACACTCGACGCTGAAAAGGAGGTGACCAACGCTCGGCACACACTCGACGCTGGAAAAGAGGTGATCAACGCTCGACACACACTCGACGCTCTGCAGGACCACGAAGGATGTGGCAGGACCTCAAAGGATCTTCGCAGGGCCTCAAAGGATCTTCGCAGGACCTCGAAGGATGTGTGCAGGGCCTCGAAGGATGTTTGCAGGACCTCAAATGATCTTTACAGGACCTCAAAGGATCTTCGCAGGACCTCAAAGGATCTTCGCAGGACTTCAAAGGATCTTCGCAGGACCTCAAAGGATCTTCGCAGGACCTCAAAGGATCCTCGCAGGACCTCGAGGGATGTGTGTAGGACCTCAAAGGATCTTCGCAGGACCTCAAAGGATGTGTGCAGGACCTCAAAGGATCTTCGCAGGACCTCAAAGGATGTGTGCAGGACCTCAAAGGTTACAGGCAGGATGTGTCTTCAAGAGCTAGAATAAAAAGGATAATTAGTGAGATGTACCTTGTTAGTTGTGCACGCGTTGGCGGCTGCCAGCAACTGATCCACATTTCTTTGATGTGCTGCCTTTTATACCCTTTTTTGAGTTCGTTATTATTATTATTATTTATTATTTTGTAGTTGTAGCCTGAAAAATTCACAAGATGTGTAGACAGAAACGAGCGGTGCGACTTCTGTCGTTACAACTTTAAGTCTCTGAAGATGTCAAAGTTGAAAATTTAACCTTAATGCCAGAAATAAGTCAAAACTTAAAATGTGTTTAAGGGTTAATTTCGTCTTATTCAGAATTAGCGCTCAAATGTCCCACAAACATGTATTTTAGGGGGAAACTATGTGAATCTTCCATTTTAGTTATATAATGTGTTCAGCGAACTTATGTAAAACACTACGCGGAACCCTCTAACTCCTTAACCTAAGGTCGTTTTTGTCCCTTTTTAAAAAGGGGCCAAAAAGTCCCTTACATTAAAGAAATAGAGGGTTAAAATGTTCCTCGTAGTGTTTTACATAAGTTCGCTGAACATATCCTATACCTAAAATGGAAGATTCACATGGTTTCCTATGCCGATTCACAATAAACATTTGCAAAAGTGGGGAAACTTTAACCTCCCACATTGTTCAAGATGTGAACTTTTAAAACGCCGATACACGTATATTTTTCTGTGGTCGACTGTGCCAGAATAAGTTGTCAGAACCTTGTTGTTTTGGAAAAAATTTGATTTTGTTGTACAGTGTTGTTAATCTCTTCCATCTTAATATAACGGTTTATTAAAAAAGCAAAGCATACACTGAAATTTAAATTCATCAATACTTGCTTCTGTGGCAATTAGAATGTAACTAATTAATAATTTTTCTTTCTTTGAGATGAGACAATTTACCGTTATCTCATATAACGTCATTGCATTAAAAAGCGATGTATATGTATTAGGGTGGGTCGTTTTAGCAATCGATATAATGATTTTACTTATATATTTTTAACTCTAGTTGCCACATTTTTTATCCGATTTTCATAAGTAATACCTTTCTGGAAAGGTTGTAATGTTGTATTGTTTAAAACTTCATTACTTGTTTCAAAAAGCCACCGCGAGATGGAGGTAATATAGCATTTATTATAAAATTGAAATTTGGGCACCTCGAAAATGATTTTTTTGATATGTCGTAGTGGAACCTTTTTCGATAGCATGATATCGAATGCTAAATCGACCCACCCTAATATTTATGTACTTAAAAAACGAATGCATGGACTTCCTAGCCCTAGTTATAGCAATTGTTAACACGCGATACTTTAAAATTTAACAAATGTTTTGGGTGAAAAAATCGATGGCACAATATCAAAAAATGTTATTGACTGGGCCCCCCCCCCTTAAAATATGTATTTGGGTGTAAAACAATGTCTCCCAAAAAATTAGGACAATCGGATAAGAGGAACACGTGCCTCAACGGCCCTGAAGTTTGAAAAACGGTATACATGGGAAAAATATGACTTTTTTATAATTTGTTAAAATTTTTAATATTTTAAATTAATATTGAATTAAAAGGATTAAAAAATCGTAATAAACAGTAATTTATCTTTCTAATAAGGTAATAAAAACTAAAATCGTTTAAAAAAAAACAAGTTATTACAATTGCCCCCGGCAACTAATGTGTCACAGAACGCTTAATCAAGAAGTTCGAGCCCAAATTTTGAAATTTTTAGAAATAATGTAATGCAAAGACATTTTCTTATTTTATTAACTCCAAGGTACTTAATTAAAAAGTATTTTTTATCATGTGCTTTGCAAACTCGTTTTAAATTAGTGCCAAATAGGTCGGAATTTTTGCTTTACATTAAGGGAACTCACGATGGGTATTGCAAACGTTGCAAATGATTGCAAAAAAGCAACGATTGCATCAATACAACAACAAAATGTATGTATTTGCAATTTGCTTTATTTTTCTTCATTTGCAATAAAAAAACCTTTAGCAAAAATCACTTTGCATATAAGCTAATTTGCAAATAAAACAAAACATCTGTTTTTAACATATCAGCCGCCATATTATGATTTATAAAATAAGATATTAAATAAAAAAATTGTTTGTGATTTTTTATTAACATAAAATTTTTTTTTATTTATTATTTTATTATTATTTTTATGATTCACAAATTTTCTCAAAAATACGATTTATTTTTACTTTTGACGTAAACAAAATCACTGTTGCCAATTTAGCTATTTTCTCGTCAAATCTAGCGATATTTTACCATTTTCAGCTGTTTTCTAGTGATGTTTTAGTTTGATTTAGCGATATTTTTAGGAAAAAAGTTAGCAGCAGTGAACAAAATAGCTCATAAAGCAAATATGCAATTGATCTTAAAAAAGACGCTCACGATATGTTACAATTTGCATAGCAAATTAGCAAATTGCAAATATGCACATGTACCATCGTGAATACCCTTATTATTTCTACAAATTTCAAAATTTGGGTTCGAACTTCTTGATTAAGCGTTCTGTGACACATTATTTGCCGCGGGCAATTGTAATAACTTGGTTTTTTTAACCGATTTTAGTTTTTATTACCTTATTAGAAAGATAATTTACTGTTTATTACGATTTTTTAATCCTTTTAATTCGAGATTAATTTAAAATATTAAAAATTTTAACAAAATAAAAAAAAGTCATATTTTTCCCATGTATACCGTTTTTCCAACTTCAGGGCCGTTGAGGCACGTGTTCCTCTTATCCGATTGTCCTAATTTTTTGGGAGACGTGGTTTTACACCCAAATACATATTTTAAGGGGGGGGGGGCAGTCAATCACTCACAATTTTTTTTTGGAGAACCCTTATGTATTTATTTGAAGCAATCAAATTTCAATATCTTCCCTTGTAAAGGTGCATATAATTCTAGAAGCAGTATTATCAAGTAATTGTGATAGTTGAACTTTTGCGCTTTCAACAGTGGCATACACCTAGGATGGTATTGGTTTTAAAATGTTTGCGCTTGATTTTATTGATTTTCTACTAGGCAAAATAGCACATCCTTTTTCAATAAAAGCTTTGCTTAAACTACCGTACACCCAGAAAACAGATTCAGTTTTGATAACCGCATTTGTCAGCACCGAATCTGTTTTCTGGGTGTACACACAAAGCAAAGTTCTGTTGGAAATCAGTTATAATTACCATTATTCATTCACGAAATCAAAATTTTTATTGGCATTATAGAAAAAAAATCGGGCACCCCAACAACTTTAAATAAAATATTTTTTTTTTATTATTTCCATAGGCACAATTAATAGATATTTAAGTTTTCTCTAATTTATTGACGAAGCCATTCATTATGACGACCATAAATTGGACGTAGCGCTCTTAACGTTGAGGCCACTGACTCCGAATGTCGGTAGTAAATTTTAATAATTTCGACTCGTTGTTGGCTCTTGTATCTTTCCATCATGGAATGGCAAACCTTACTGAAGAGAAATTTCAAAAGAGCGGCAAGAAATATGGCGTCGTTTGCTGTCCCTGTCTTTCTTCTTTTGTAGCGTCCCTGTTGAAGAACCCTTTATTAGGTTGGTAATTAGAACTATTATACAATGGCATATACCATCTTAAAAATATTTTAAAATAAAAGTTTTAAGAATTGAAATTGAAAGATTGTGTAATAAATATTAAAAGTATAAAAAAAGTACACATTCGCCAGAAAAGCAATTGCATTTTTTGGGTTCCAATGGAATATTACTTTAGAAGTAGGTATTTGTTACACACAGAAAATTTATTATTTGGAATTCGGTAGGAACTATTGAAACTCAGTTGTTAAACCACAGTATTTATCCCTATTATATAATTTTCTTAACTTAGACCATGCTACTGTTTTTGTAATGGTAAATTTTCTAATACAACGAAATTAACCTCGTAATCCTCAATTATTGGTGGACTCAACTTTTACTACATCAAAAATTTAATTACGACAATTATCGGTAGACCCAACCGCTACTAAAATTAAAATAGGTCATAAAAATTATAAATGCTTAGTGACAACATATTTTCAGTGTTTAATTTATTACAAACTGTCAGGCTAAAAATAAAAAAATGTTTAAAATAAACATTTTGGTTTTATTTTTTATACTAACCATAATCTATTCAATTATAAATAACGAAAAAAGGTGAAAAACAATCATGTTTCATGTAAGATCATAAATACTCGTTTTCATATATAATCTCTATATATAAAAGAATAACGTGACTGACTGACTGACTGACTGACTCAACATCGCCCAGCCCAAACCGCTGAAGCTAGGAAGTTGAAATTTGGTATGTAGGTTCGTCTTTCAGGGTAGACGTCCACTAAGACGGGATTTTTGGAAATTCCTACCGGAACGGGCAAAAAGGGGGAAAGTGTCCCCCTTGACGGCCTGCCAAAACCCCTTTGGCTAGAAAGCTGAAATTTAAGATATGTGTTCCTTGGAGTAGGGGCTAACTTTTCTGGAAAGTACTTTCTAGAATTTTGGACAGGGACGTTGTAAAAATGGGGGTTAAAAAGGGGAAAAAGGCCCCCCTTGACGGCCTGCCCAAACCGCTGGAGGTAAGAAGTTGAAATTTGGTATAAAGGTTCCTCCACTATCGTAGACATCCACCAAGACGGGAGTTTTGGAAATTTTTACAGGGACGGGCAAAACGGGGAAAAAGTCTCCCCCTTGACGGCCTGCTCAAACTGCTAGAGCTATGAAGTTGAAATTTGGTATGTAGGTTCCTCGACCGGTGTAGACGTCCGTTGAGACGGCATTTTTGGAAATTCTTATCGGGAGGGGCAAAAAGGGGACAAAAAAGTACCTTTTTCCAAAAAAGTACCTTTTCCCAAAAAAAGTACCTTTTCCCAAAAAAAGTACCTTTTTCCAAAAAAAGTACCTTTCTCCAAAAAAAGTACCTTTTTCCAAAAAAAGTACCTTTTTCCAAAAAAAAAGTACCTTTTTCCAAAAAAAGTACCTTTTTCCAAAAAAAGTACCTTTTTCCAAAAAAAGTACCTTTTTCCAAAAAAAGTACCTTTTTCCAAAAAAAGTACCTTTTTCCAAAAAAAGTACTTTTTTCCAAAAAAAGTACCTTTTTCCAAAAAAAGTACCTTTTTCCAAAAAAAGTAGGTACCCTTTTCCAAAAAAAGTACCTTTTTCCAAAAAAGTACCTTTTTCCAAAAAAGTACCTTTTTCCAAAAAAGTACCTTTTTCCAAAAAAAGTACCTTTTTCCAAAAAAAGTACCTTTTTCCAAAAAAGTACCTTTTTCCAAAAAAAGTACCTTTTTCCAAAAAAGTACCTTTTTCCAAAAAAAGTACCTTTTTCCAAAAAAAGGACCTTTTTCCAAAAAAAAGTACCTTTTTCAAAAAAAAAGTACCTTTTTTCAAAAGAAGTACCTTTTTCCAAAAAAAGTACCTTTTTCCAAAAAAAAGTACCTTTTCCCGAAAAAAGTACCTTTTTCCAAAAAAGTACCTTTTTCCAAAAAAAGTACCTTTTTCCAAAAAAAGTACCTTTTTCCAAAAAAAGTACCTTTTTCCAAAAAAAATTCCTTTTTCCAAAAAAAGTACCTTTTTCCAAAAAAAGTACCTTTTTTAAAAAAAGTACCTTTTTCCAAAAAATGTACCTTTTTTTAAAAAAATGTACCTTTTCCAAAAAAAAAAGTACCTTTTCCCAAAAAACATACATTTTTCCAAAAAAATAACTTATTCAAAAAAAGTACCTTTTCCAAAAAAAAGTACCTTTTCCCAAAAAAAGTACCTTTTTCTAAAAAAATGTTCCTTTTCCCAAAAAACATACATTTTTTCAAAAAAATACCTTTTTCAAAAAAAGTACCTTTTCCAAAAAAAAAGTACCTTTTCACAAAAAAAAAGTACCTTTTTCTAAAAAAATTTTCCTTTTCCAAAAGAAGTACCTTTTCCAAAAAAAGCACCTTTTTCCAAAAAACATACATTTTTCCAAAAAAAACAACTTTTAAAAAAAAAATAACTTTTGCAAAAAAAGTGCAAATAAAGTACTATGTAAAAACAAAGTATCTTTTTCCAAAAAATTTCGTTTTTCCAAAAAGTACCATTTAAAATAATATATAATTTCAAAAAAACTACTTTTTTTCCTCCACCCACGGATATCTCCACTAAAACAAGGTTTCTTGATATTCGGCATAGACGTGCGTTAAGACGGGATTTTTGGATATTCCTACCGGAACGGGCAAAAAGGGGAAAGTCTCCCCATAAACAGTCTCACAAATTGGAAAAGTGCCTGCCCAAACCACTGGAGGTAAGAAGTTGAAATTTGGTATAAAGGTTCCTCCACTGTAGTAGACATCGACTAAGTTTGTATTTTTGGAATTCCCTACAGGATATCCCAAAAGGAAACTCGGTATGTGAGTTCCTCCTTCTGTGTAGGCGTCCGCTTAGACGGAATTTTTCAAATTCCTATCGGGAGGGGAAATAAGGTAAAAGTCTCCTCCTGACGGCTTGCCCAATCCCTTTTGGCCAACCTAAAATTTTAAATATGTATTCCTTGGAGTAGGACTAACTCACCGGCAACGTAATTTTTCTATTTTGGAACAGGAACATAGTAAAAATGGTGGTTGAAAGGGAAAAATGTCCCCACTAACGGCCTGCCCAAACCGCTTAGGCAATGCAGTTGAAATTTGGTATGAATGTTCCTCATCCATCGCAGATAGCCGCGAAGATGGAATTTTTGTAAATTCCTAAAGGGAGGGGCAAAAAGAAGAAAAGCCTCACCTTGGGGGCCGGTAAAAACCCCTTCGGCTAGAAACCTGAAGCTTAAAATGTGGGTCCCTGGAGTGAGGGCTTACGTATTAGAAAGATACTTTTTGAATTTTGGACAGGGTCGTTATAAAATGGGAGCTCAAAAAGGGAAAGTTGCCCCTTAACGACCTGTCCAAACTGCTGGAACTAGGAAGCTGAAATTCGGTACATAAGTTCCTCTCAGCCTGCTCAAACTGCTGGAACTAGGAAGCTGGAATTCCCTGTCGATGGATTTTCGGAAATTCATACCGAGAGGGGCACAAATAGTAAAAGTTGGCTAGAAACCTGAAATGTAAAACATATGTTACTTGGAGTATCTGCTCACTTACCGAGACGGTGCTTTTTGGACAGGGACATTGCAAAAATGGGGATTAATGAAGCGAAAAGTGCCGCTTAAAGGCCTGCCCAAACCGCTGGAGGTAGGAAGTTGAAATTTGGTATTAAAGTTCCTTCTCTATTGTAGACATCCGCTAAGATGAGATTTTTGGAAATTTCTACAGGTAGGGTCAAAAACAGGAAAAGTCTCCCCCTTAACGGCCTGGCCAAACTGCTGGAACAAGGGATCTTAAATTGGGTTCCTTCTCCAACGTTGACATCCCTTAAGATGGTATTTTTGGAAATTCATACCGGGAGGGGTAAAAAGTGAAAAAACTTTCCCCTTGATGGCCTGGCCAAACTGCTGGATATAGAGACCTAAAATTATGTATGTAGTAGATTCCTCCTCCAACGCAGACGTCCTCTAAGACGGAATTTTTGGAAATTCCTACCGGGAGGGGTAAAAACGGAATAATTCTCCACCTTGATGGCCTAACCGAACCCTTCGGCTAGAAACCTGTAATATATAATATGTTTTCCTTGGAGTATGGGCTAACTTATCGACAAGGCATTTCTAGGACTTTGGACAGGAACGTGGTAAAAATGGTGGTTCAAAAGGGGAAATTGCCCCCCCCCCCCCTTAACGTCTGCGTCTTTAGCTAGAAACCTAAAACTTAAAGAATAAGTGTATATGAAACACTAAAATTAAGAAACTAAATAGGAAACGAGTGGGATTGAAACACTACACAAGTGGAATGAAATGGATATAAACGTTGAACGAGTGGAATTGAAATTATAGACAATGCAAATGGATTGGAAGAGGGAATTACCTCTTCAAACACTATCAACGGAATATGAAACTTATGTAGCATTGAAACAACTCCCCAAAAAGTTAAACAAATTTTCTGAAAGAGAAAAAACCTTAGAAAAGGAATGGAACTTATATATTCCGATATTTAAACTTCATGTAACGAAGCACCGGTGGAAAAAACCGACGCAGTAAATTTTCCAACTGAATTTGTGAATTTACTTGAATTGCCAGGTCTACCTTTACATAACTGGAATAAAAAAAAAAACTTTAAGACACGCTAACAACGTAGCTTTGCCCGCTATTTTTAATATTATAAAATGCTTTCCAACCCTGCTTTACGTTATTTATTTTCATTCAAAACACAAATGAACAAAACTACTTATGGGTCTATCTACCTAAGTTCGCACTTTACCAAATTATCTTAACATACACACGTATATTGCAATTTATTATGGATTCATTACTAACAATCCACTTTCAAGAGAAAAAGTGATCAAATATTTACTTATTTTAAACCCATTGTTGTGCAGAATTATTTATTTGTGGTGGCTGGGTGAAGGCTTTAAATAAAAAAACTTTAAATAAAAAAACGAATTTAATAAAAATTGTGAGGGGCGCAGCCCCCCCCCCCCTTAACTTTTAAGGCACGCTAACAACGTAGCGGGCTGCGCCCGCTAGTTATTTATGTTACAACATATGTACATATGTATTTCCTCTTTTCCATCAGCATGTGAAATGTATTTAGAAAAAATTAAAATTCAAGATCCTTAATTTGAAAATTCAAGATCCCAAGAGCCCGGAATTCTTTTATTTAATTCGATTAATGCAGCTTTTAATTTGTACAAACGATAGAGCATCAAAGGAGCTTTCAGTCAAACAATGTACAACATAAGATCTATTTTTTAGAGACGTCCCTTTAAAAACCTTTTTTCTTAAAATGGCAGACCAATATTCCGAGTTCCTGTTCTCATGAAAGAACCACAGGTTGGTAACAAATATTCCTACAGAAATTCAAATTGTGGTGACTTTCACCGAAAGAAATTTTAGAATCCGCGTTTTTTATATAAAAATATAACATTAATATATAAAAAATTCGCCTTTGATCTGCGGTATTTTGTGAATCTTGATTTGTGTTTTTTGTAAACAAAAGTGTACTCAGAAAGGACTCAGAAACATCAGATATTTTCATATTCAAAATTTTCCAAACCCTAAAGTTTTTAACCGAAAAATTTCTTTAAGCAGATTTTTTTAAATGTGTTGAAATTGTATATTTATATTTTAAAATTTTAACTGTGTTTTAATTAAAAAATATATAAATTAAAAAGAACGTTTTTTTTAATTGGAAATGGTGTAGGACATTTTAGATTTTTATTGTAGCTAACAGAACTATTCTTCGTAGAATTTGGTAGTCACAACCGAAAATTTTAATTTTCATAAAAAAAGGTTTAATGATGTCAACCGCTACTGCATTAAATTTAAAGATACCCAGTCAGAAATCGCCAGTGGTACAAAAAATCAAGCACTGGCATACCACTGGGTAACCACGGTATTAAAAATAAATGACTGGCAGAACACTCATTTGGTACGCTTTGCCAGCGTTTGCAAAAAGCGTTTTACCAGTATTTGTTTTACAAAAATTTCGGTGGTTTATAAAAAAAACCACTGGCAAAGAATTGGCTTAGAGTGATATGCCAAGGCTTGCAACCAGTGGTTATCCAGTGCTACCTAGCAAATGCTACCAGGCGTACAAAAATCAATTCACTGGTAGACCAATGATTTTATAAAAATGCTGACGCTTCGTTAAAAAATGTTTGTAGTCAGAAGGTTCCGAGTTCAAATCCGGTTGCAAGGAAAAAATTTTTTTTTGATTTTTTTTAATTAAAAATTTTTTGGTTTATAAAACCAATTTTTTTGTTTGTGGGAAAGCTCCTTCAGGACCCACTTTTCTTTTGCCCTCCCAACACTGGCATACTAGTTACAAAAAATTGTTTGCCAGTACTAGCATTTTGGCACAGCCAGTAGTTGTCCAGCTATTATCACTCATTTATGTGTTAGCCATCAAATATTACATGTCTCGTTAGCTCAGTGGGTAGAGCAATCGTCTGCCAATCTGACGGCCTGTGTTCAAATCACGGCAGGACCAAAAAAATACATATGAACTTTTTTTAAATTTTATTTTGGAAAATATATTTCCAGACCACCTATTTTTTGGTTTTGCCAGCGTTTTGCCAACGTTTAAAAATTTTGTTCCTCCAGTGCTTTTCCGGCGCTTTTTGAACAACAGCCGGTCCTTTTGTCTAATGATGTTATCATTTTGGGAATGGGAAAGCACTTTTTGCCAGTACTTTTACCACCTGTTAAAGTGCTTTGCCACCGCTTTCCCGTTTGTAGTTTTCTGACTGGGTAGTTATCGCAATCGCCACAATTCGATTGGCAACAAATTCGGTTAGTACAACGAATCTGTTTTCTGGGTGTATAGATATCAACATCAGTTATTTTCCTCAATGAGGTATGATTATACATAATTTATATTTTTGGCAGATTATTTCTAAAGTTTTTATGTGGAATTATCTTCATTTTCAAGGAAATGCTTTTGTATTATAATAATGAATACTTCAAGACCCTAAGAAATGTTTGAAATTTAAAGAGCAGCTACACTAGAAATTCGGATGATTTCCTCCATGGAAAAGAAGTAAGATTCTAATGAAGGAAAAAGGATCTAGGAATTTACTGCTTCACTAGAAAAATTATCCTTCTTGGCTAAACACTTGGAGAAATTAAGTATTAGTAGGGGTTAGTATTGTTGTAAAAGTTGAAGTTTATTAATTTTTTTTGTTTATTTTCAATAAATTTAATAAAAGATATGTTTGCGTATGCATTTTTATTGGAAATGATTTAGAAAATTTAGAAATTTAATTGTAACTACCAAATTATTTTTGACGAGGGCGGTATTCACAACTGAACGTATTGAATTTCATAACCCAATAATACAGACCGATTCTGCAATATAAATGTATTTTAGTTGCCGTAACCGCCCCAATTCGATTGACAACAAATGCGGTTGTAATAACGATTCAGTTTTCTGGGTGTATTTATTTCTTATTAACTCCAAATTTAGAATAAGAGCTAGCGCTTCTTCACTGGTAAAGGATGTTGCCGATTTTGGTGTTGGTATACTTTATATCATACCCTTTAAACGCTTAGGAGATGCAGTTGGTGTGACATACACAAATTTATCTGTTTCCCTTGGCTATGTACGTGTCAAAATACCTTTAAAATAATCCTTTATTTCATTAGCAGAGTGGGTTTTTCCAATTTCTTCCTGTTTCGCCTTCTTAGACTTAATATGGGAATTTTTTTTATGTCGACCCATTAATTTCATTAACCTAAATTAATCTAAATCCAAAACGGATTTATTTATTTTATAAATCCATTTTGGATTTAGCTTAATTCAATTCCTGTGCTCACATTAAAAAAAAAAAATGATTGATAAGTATTATGAATTACCCAGCAAGCATGGCAATACGAAGAAGATTCCCCGATCATATTGCCAGGAAGAAAACATTTATTGCCGGCAATATCAATTTCGTATTGCTGAAGTTTCTTCCGTCGGGAATAACTGTTACCCGAAAGCAATACTTCCAGGCAACACGAAAGCAATACCCCAGGAAGATAAATCGGCGATATCGCTAAGTTATCATCTCGAAGATAAAAAGGTGATATCGCCAAATAAACTCCCCGGTACAATATAAAGGTTTTATTTTTTAATTATTGAATTTAAGCCTGAAAAAGAACATCTGCATACATAATCCATTGACCAACACATTAATTATCTTGATTTCATGGTAGCCGATTTTTTCCTCGCATTAAATCTTGATTTTTTCAAGAAATTTCTTTCCTATGTGTTTGTTGATAGTTTTTATACAAATTTTGTTTTAATTATTTCCAAAATGACAGAGAATTTCAAACAAATTTTCTTTATCTTCCGGATGATAAGAAGGTAATATTGCCGCAATATCATCATAAAAACCTATGACAAAAAATTCAATTTTTGAATTATTTTTTTACAAATATCACCAAATTATCTTCCAAATAATAAAAGGAAGACAATTTTAAAATACTACTTGATTATTTTAATTCAAATGAAAAATAGAAGATATCGCTTTAATATCTTCTTGGAAGATATCTTCCAAATGCTTGCAGGGTAGTATTAGATTTTGATAAAAATATTAAATCTTGAAAATTAAAAAACAAAATGTTGATTTTTTAACAAAATAAAATAAATCCAATAATAAATCCAGTGAATAAAAAAACGCCTATTGTTTTCTTGCACTTAAGAAATAAAGTAAAATGTGAGTAGATAGCCCACACTGCATTCATAAAGAATTGTTGGTTGATAACAAATTAACTAAAATAAGAAAAAAGGGTTTGTATAATTTTGTTTCAATCCAAAATTAACATCTTTGATTACAGCTATACAACTGGAGTGTTTGCCATCAAATATTTATTTCTTTAAAAATGCTTTTTTGGTTAAAGGAGTTATATTTTATCTACCACATACTATTTTGTTGATTTATGCCAGTAAATAGATTTAGTTAAATAGGTTTTTGTAGAAGACATGCATAGGGAAAATCTTAAAAACTTGAAAAACTTTTAAACACATTTGAAAACAAAAAGTTAGACGTTCTTAGTAAATACACTTAAAGTAAGGGACAATATTATAGCACACATATGTATAGAACTTTTGCCTTGAATATTTTTTAGATATCTTGAGCGGTTCTTTTATTGTGGCGAAACTCCATTTTAAAGAAGAAGAAATGTGTAAATTTTTATATATTATGGAATGGCTCAGAAATCATGACATTTCTCTCTTGGATTGGCCTCCAACTTCTCATTTAAAATTTGTCTGCACTCATTGACAAATGCTTCATAAATTATACGATTTCCACAATTTTCTGCTTGATGTTAATGAATATTTACATAAAACCATTGAAGTTTCACTGTAACTCGTCCATTAAAACTTTTCATTGAATTAGTTGCATTTTTCATGAAATGTTCTGAAAATTTCATTTTATTTACTAAAAACTTCATACATTTAATGGAAAATTTTTATTAAAACTAGATTTATCAAATATGTGAAGTTTTTCAACAAATTTAAGAAATTTTTCATTTATTTTGAAAAGAAAACTTTATTAGTACATGGAACATTTTCATTAGAACTCGTCCAGCAAAATTCGCTCTATGCACAGCAAGTAATCTCAAGGATGTAATCCGCGATTTGTGGTCTAAAATAACAATTTGTCAATGAGTAGAACTCGTTAACTCAATGCCGAATAGAGTTTCAAGTATTCTACAATAAAAAGGAGAAAATATTTCCAAATATTGTACCTGTATTTTAATAATCCTATAATTTGTGCTATAATTTTGCCACAATTTTTTTTGTTTTTTAGTTTTAAATAGGGCATACACGTTCAAAATAATTGATACATTTTTCAAAAATCAACTAATCAGAACATTTTGTTTTTAAATACTTTGTTCTAATTGGTTGATTTTAAAAACATTGAACGTGTATGTTTTCCTTTATATATGAAAGGTAATATAATTTATGTTTCTTTGTTAGATAATAAATAGTACATATACAGTTGTGAAATTTCGATACTTTTTGAGTACTCAATACTACTTAATACTTTTCAATTGAGTACTCGATACTACTCAATACTTTTAACGGTTTTTTTAATTTAAAAATAAAAATGTTATGAATTCGTATTTATTAGGAAAAATAATCACAATTCACATACACGTGTTAAATAAATATTGTTATTTACATTTTAATTAATTTAAAACATTTTAAATAAATTAATTAAATAATTTTTCCCAAAAATTCGTTACAAATTTCTTTGCTTCACAAATAGAGTTGTATTTTCAGAGCTGTATTTTTACTACTATTACTACTAGTACTATTTTTAGAGTTGTATTTTTATACGAAAAATACACATTTCTACGGAAAATTGCATCTTTAAAAGTATTGAGTAGTACCGTTTTAGTATTGAGTACTCAAAAAAACAGTCAGTATTGAGTACTCAGTACCGGAATACTCAATACTTTCCAACTCTATATGTAGTTGTTCTTGATTCTTCGCAAGAAAACAGGTTTTTAATGTGAAAAAAAACACATTTCATTAGGTTTTGTTTACAAGACATTCAAGTTAAAAATGATACAAAGAAAAGTGTGCTATTATATTGGCCACTATTCTATTTCATTTTATAGTTAATATTTTGCAATTCCCAGGGATTTGCTCATTTTGTTTAAAACTTTTTGTTTATAAATAGAATACAAACACTATATTACACGTAAAACATTAAATACATTAAACTTATTATGATGATGATGATGATGCCATTTAAACATATTTTTAACAAAATTATTTCTGGTGTCCTTTTATGCTGACACCAATGTCTTTTGAAGCATCTGCTGCTTCAAATGCCTTAAAGATTCATTTCATAAAAGCTAAGAAATTGTATTTTAAAGGGTGACTCAATTGGTTGCTACAATAAAGGTTTGTGAATTCCCGCGCTTTCCGAAATCGGTATTTTTTTGAGAAATTTTGCTAACTTACACCTGTACAGTATTTTTATCAAAGACCCAAAATAACTGTTATATTTATTAAAAAGTTACAACCCAAATTTGTTTAATTATAATATTTCAACAATGCACTATATTTTATAAATCATATTGCAGAAAAAAATCACAAAGTTTGGCAAACATTTTAATTTTTTCAATTTTTATATTTTCCTCTATAAATTTCTGTTGTTTTTTGATTTTTATTTTAAAACTTTTTATAAAAGTTACAGAATGTTTTTTTTTTTTGAATGAAGCACTAACTTTTTTTTGATAATAAAATTAAAAAATTACCTAAATTGAATGCCGGAAGTTGCTGGAATATACATATTTACTGACTTTAAGTCACTTTTCAATATTTTATTAACACTAGTTGATATCATCAAGATATTATAATTGTTAAAGTCATTGGTTCTATGGCTTTTGATTTATATTCTTAATGGTTAATTTTTGATAAAGGAAAAAAAATCACAAAATAACTTTTATTATTTTTGAAAAAATAAAAATCGTGTTTGGATTGTTTTTGTTTGAATTAAAAATAAAAATCAAAGAAATAATTGTAAAACAATCAGTTTTTTGAATAAAAGTTATAACTGTTACGTCCCTGATTTTTACAGATTTATGATTTACAAGGAAAGTATTTAATCCCGGTTAAAAATCGACATATATGTATCCATTCATGGACATGTGTGAACTCACACATGCTGGTATATGAAGTCATACAAATTCATACATGTCCATATACTTCCATATAGGATTCATATGTTTTCATATGTATTTCGTTAATATTAAATTCGTTAATGCACACATATGAACATATATGGAATTCATATGAGCATATATGAATCATTCATGCACACATATGGATCATATATTGATGCATATGGGCATGCATGAATCATATGTGCTCATGTATAATCGATTTTTGACAGGGATGTTTAATCTCCGATCTTAATGGAATTTGGATATTTTATAGGGAAAAAAATTCTAAGGTTGGGGTGTTTGGGATTATCGGCCATCTCGGGAATTATATTTTCGGATAGGAATTCCTTTTTTGGTACGTTTTGTTGTTTCGTAGTTGTTATTGTAAGAAATGTGTCAATTGTAGGGTATCTTATACGAACATGTATAGTCGTACGATCGTCAAAATGCACATATCGTCGTGGCGCCTCAGAAATTAGATATTTGTTTTCAAAAATTATTTGTGAGATACCTACATTAGGTCTTTATTTTGTATCTGGGCTATATTTTTTGGATATGGAAAGCTTGGAGATTTGTTTATATATGTGTGAAAAAATAATTTATAAAAAGTTTCGCGAAAGGCAGCAAAAAAGCTGTTTTGTAGGACAGGATTTTCTTATACACCTACAAAAAAATTTTGTAGTCCCAACCGAATTTGGTTCCAACCGAATTTGGTTCCAACCGAATCGTTCGGATGCTGCAACCGATAATTCGGTTGTCACAACCCTATTTCTGTTGCTTCAACTGAAATAGGGTGGCGGCAACCGAAATAGGGTTGTGACAACAGAAATACGGTTGAAACAACCGAATTTTCAGTTGCAGCAACCGAACGATTCGGTTGGAACCAAATTCGGTTGGGACAACAAATTTTTTTTGTAGGTGTACGCGGTGACGATATGTATATTAATCACTTTTAAGTTTAAGCGGACCCGTATTTTTTTAAATTAAAGGAATTATATCTGCTAAAATCCCAAAATTTATTTAACAAATGAATGAGGGGTATGTATAATTGATCTTTTATTTGGTAAATGAATGTTCCTTAGTTTGACTCTTCTCCTTCACCTTCTATTTAAATTATTTTTCAAATAAGAGAAAGGTGATACAATTTTCACAATTTTCTTTCTTAAATTTGAAAAATAATTTAAATAGAAAGTGATATTAATTTATGATCTAGAGTCAAACTAAAGAACATTCACTTATTTAACAAATTGTGAAAAATTATCTGTTGAAGGCATGCCCCTATCCGGATTTCATTCTTGCCTAAGGAAATCGTCAGGGGACGATGTTTTTAGAATTTCTGGAAATATTTGTAAATTACAAACTCAATGAGAATTTCTTGTTCTCGTCTAGGAGCGTTATTTATCATTTAAAATATCAAAGAAAAAACAAAAAATTTTCCCACAATTTGCTTTGTCATCTTCCAATATACTACTCTGTTGTTTTGACAGATCTAGCAATGCACCAGGAACGCCGTTTTTTGGCCAAAAGTACAATTCAGGTAAAGGGAAAATATGTTTATATGTATATTTAAAATCTAGGATTGTTGAATATTTTGTGAGTAAAATATTGTATCTTTGTGGTTACTCGTTGTTAGTTGGCGTGAGTTCAAAGTCAAAGTTTTTTTATTTTGTGACATTTTCTATTTTATAATGATACAATTAAAAAATCATGAATAAACAATAATTTGTTCCAAAAACAATCTCAAATTATAAAACTGAAACTAGTTCTCTAAAAAAAACAGAAACCTGTTAAGTATTTACGAAAATAGTAACAAAATTATTATTTTACCTCAAAAATATGGATTTTTTGAAATTCTAAATTTTAAAAAAAAGCTCCAAAATGTTCCAAGCGATATTTGAAAAACTTGAATGACAATGTATTCCATAAGATGCCTTCTACCTGGGTTTTTGCGACCGTTAATAAAATTTCGAGATTTTGCCCTTTAACTGAAAAGTACCTTCAGATCTCGATGATTTCCAGCATTCCAGAGTTTTAGTAAAAACTAAAAAATGGCACGAAAAATTACCTTAAATAAAGGTTCTGGGATTCTCACACAGCCCCTTAAAGTCCAGTTTTGTGGGACATTTGAGTGCCAATTCTTAAGTACGAAATTAACCCTTAAACACATTTTAAGTTTTGACTTATTTTTAGCATTGAAGTTAAATTTTCAACTTTGATGTCTTCAGAGACTTATAGTAGAATTTCATGACAAATATTTTTGCGAAACATTTTAACGCTCTAACACTTCAACTTATGGGAGTTTTTTGACACTGTTTAAAAAAGGCCAGAAAAGACCCTTTAAATGCAGAAATTTATGGTTAAAATGTTCCACAAAAATGTCCTCGTAGTGTTTTACATAAGTTCGCTAAACATATTCTATACCTAAAATGGAAGATTCACATCATTTCCTATGCCGATTCACAATAAACATTTTCAAAAGAGGGGAAATATTAACCCCCAAAAACAGAGGGCCAAACGAAAACTTTTAAAACGCCGATACAGTTACATTTGCCTTTGGTCCCTCTGCCAGAATTAGTTGTCATCAGAACCTTTTTTTTTTTTTGTACACCCAGGTAGAAATTGCCGACGTTACAACAAAAGTTGTACTGAAAGAGCACTGTTTTTTACGAAATGCCGGTACTACTTAAAACGTGCTTTGCCAGTACTGTTTTCTGAAAATGAACGAGCTTTTTTTAATCTATTAAAATTAACAATTTTATAAATTTTACATATTTTTACATCTATTACACAATTATTTATGTAAGAGAGACATCACCATTCTTTTCTTGTGAAGTTTCGAAAGAATACATTAAAAATTTGTGATGTACACTAAGAGGACAGTAAAGTTCTAGTAAACTACTAAATTTGTTATTAAATGTACTGGGATAATACCAAAAAAATAAAATCCCAAGCCTGCGCCAACGTTGGGAAATAACTACGGCCAAGCGTTTATTGGTGTTATCATTTCGACAACATGCCAGTACAGTGAAAGTTAAAAATCAGACGCTTTGCCAGTACATGTACTACCGTCTCCGATACCGGGCCGACATTGCGCCGTTTGTATTTTTCTACCTGGGCAGTTTCATTTATTTTCCAACACATAACAATTTTAAATTTATGGCCGCCATATTGTATCCGCCATGTTGAATTCTTAAAATTTGATTTCAGATTCGTAATCTGCTACTCAAAAACTTCCGCTGATGGAAATTTGAAGTAAATCAAGCGACCTAAGAAATTAAATGAAAAAATTGTTTGTCGCCATATTGGATTCAAAATTTTAATTTCAGATTTTTAATCAGCGGATCCTAGACCTATATAATTAATTATTTTAAGTCCAATATATTAAAAACTAAAAATTAATGGCCGCCATCTGGGATCCGCCATTTTGAATTTTATATTTTTTATTTCAGATTCATGATCAGCAACAACCAAACCCCCCTTTGTGATATCTTTTAGTCTCATATACTCAATATTCTAGTTTTGGCCAAAATTCGAAGATGCTGGCCCACAGTGCAATGTAGTGACATCCATTCATGAATAAACATCAATCGGAAATAATATTCATTAACATTTAAATTTGCACAAGCACTTGCAAATTAGTTTTCTTAAATTTATTTTTATCGGGAAATATATTTATTCCATTTAATGTGCTAAACTCCCAAAACTTATTTGACAAATTGTGAAAAATGGTTTTCTGAAGGCATGTCCCTTTATTTTTTATTTTTCGATATTCCAGCTATTTTGGGTTTTATCAGGATTTGCCCGAAACCCTATATTTTACTGAAAGAAAAATAAGTGAAAAAGTGGGTTTCCCATTTTCTATGTTTCTCTCATATGTGATTGCACAATTATTTTCCATTCAAATTAAGGACTTTTCAATAAGCTTTTCATTAATATACAAAATGATATGAAAATATTTAGTGTACTTTAAAAAAAATATATAAAAACTTATATTACCATACAAAAAATTACAAAATTTTTCATTTCTAATGCTCATAAGATTTTTACTTTTTATTAGTGATTAAAAAAGTACTCAATATGTTATTAGTTGTGTTTTCGCATTAACGTTAACTCATAAAAAACTCAAACATTAGTTTTCGTATGCAGGGTAACTTTCAACATGGATAATTTCAAAGTTGAAAACTCAACGTTTTTACACTTTCACTTCTAAAATAACTTCTGATATTTATACCCTACACCACTATGTGGTCAGGGTATTATAAGTTTGTGCTGATGTTTGTAACACCAAAAAATATTGGTCCTAGACCCACCTTATAGTATACCGATCGGCTCAGAATTTTTTTTTATTTCGATTTACCGATGTCTGTCTGTCCGTCCGTCCGTCTGTCTGTCTGTTCATGCATTCTTCTGCGCACTCTACAGGTCGCAAATATTAAGATATTTTGATGAAACTTGGTACACCGACTTATGTCAGCCCAGGGACGCCGCCTATTGATTTTGGTGAACATCGGACCTAGTGTCCATATAAGCGTCCCCCTAAAATTATATTGTTTATACGCTGCAGGTCGCAAATATTAAGATATTTTAATGAAATTTGGTGCGCTGACTCACATTATAGAAAACTTTGACGCAAGCCCCGTTTTAACCCATTCGAATTTCGGATCCAAACATTAGTTGGCTTTTACCCAGACTGGTGTAGGGTATTGTATAGTCGGCATGCCCGACTTTAACCTTTTTACTCGTTTTTATTATATTTGATATAAAACAGCAAGAAATAGCCTTTATTTTGAGTTTCATCACCAGTGGTGTTAGACTTTTTTTTTTGAAAAATCGTCAAAATTTAGGAAAAAAATCGTCAAAATCTTCAGGAATTTATAAAAAAATCGTCACGGAGAAAAACGATTAAAAAACAATCTTTTACTTCATAAAACTAATTTTTATTAATAAAAAAATAACTTTTGTACAACACAAAACAATTCAATAGTGTTATTAAAAAAATAAATCACTTTAAAACATAAAATAACAGTAAAAACTAAAACTAATAATACTTTGCGTATTTACCTATTAAATACTATACGTATAAAATTTGAATTTAGACGTACATATTTTTGGAATTATGCTTTTTTATAACACTTTTTGGAATGTTAATATTAAAACATTCTGAGGAATTATCTTTTAAATAATCCTTTGAAAACAAAATCCCTTCCAGAGATTTTGTTTCCAACGAATTTCTAACCTTAGTTTTATTAAGGTTTATTTGGCTAAAAATTCGTTCAACATTAGCTGATGAAATTGGTAAAGCCATTAAGTTATTAAAAAATTCACATAAATTTGGAAAAGCGGGTTTATTGTTTGATAAATTAATTGACTTTACTTTTTTCCAAAATATGTTTATATCTAACGAACTTTCATCAAAATTAATAAATCTTAGGTCCCTTACTTCATTTCCTATTATTTCATACTTGTCTTTAGGGACCAAATTAGGAACATTTTTTAATAAAGGAAGTATATCTGAATTTTTATTTAAATTTAAATTTTTTATAATCGTGTTGTCAAAATCAAATCTTTTTTTTATTTGATAACACAATTCAATATAAAATGATGAGCAATTATCTATAAATTGATTCTGAATTTCAGCATTAATTGTACATTGGGAAATCTTTTCTTTGACATAGATCCCAAGATAAATTTCTTCCCTCTTTAAAAAATTGCTTTGGTCATAAAAGTATATTTCATTTAAAGGAAATTTGTTTATACAATCATCCTTTAGAAAATTTGTTAAGATATTTTTGAAAAGTTTTGACATTTCATTGTGCATATTATGAATTTGAATTCCTTCACTTTGAAATGTCTTGTTAATATTGTTAATCAAATTAAGAATATATTTTAAAAAACACAGATAAAGCTCATTTATATCATTCAAATTTCTAAATATATCTTTAGCAGTATCGATGTCATCAATATTAGCAGCGAAAGAAAAATATATCTTTAAAGCTTCATACAATTCTAAAATGCGAAAAACTACTGCTTCTAAAGAAAGCCATCTGGTTTGGGATGGGTGAAGCATTTTTTTTAGTTTAACCTCCAATAAAGATTGTATATCGAGAAACTGGTTATTACGTTTTGGGCTATTAGCAATGTAATTGTAAATATTTCTGGCAAGAGTTTCAACAGATGAAGGTATTTTTAAACATGCATATGATGAACATAGCGCTAATGAATGACATATACATTTTAAAACCACTAAATTGGGAATTTCATCTTTAAACAATTTAGCTACGGAATGGTTCTTACCGGTCAACAATCATGTCTTTTTTAAAATCTATTTTGTGTTTTTGGAAGTATTCTGCAATACAATTATATAGTGATAACTAGGGCAAGGAATTCCATGCAAATGCATGTTTTTTGTCGATAGTCCTAAACTAATGTGGACTAAATATTTATCCGAATCATCAAATTTAGAACAAAATGGCATCGATTTCTAGTTGCATATTTTTGCATATTTTGTCATAAATGCATGTTTCTGCATATTTTGACTTTAAATGCATATTTGGTGCCTTTTTAATGCATATTTTGTGCTTTCTAATGCATATTTGTGCATATTTTTAATTTTTAGAAGGATTTTTTATTTTGTAAAAAAATATAAAAAATTCAAATTTTTATATTTTGATTCAATCAAAATAAACATTCTTAAAAACCTTATTGAACTATGGAAAATCTTCGAGTTCTGTGTCTGTTTGGAAAATAACTAACTTAAATATATCTTTAAGTTTTAAATTGCATTATTTTCGCAAAAATAATAGTTTTTAGTGCATATTTCTGATATTTTTAATGCATATTTTTCTTTTTTAGAAGCATATTTTAGGCGCATATATTCCATTTTTAAGTGCATGAAATTCCTTGCCCTAGTGATAACGCATCACAGTTTGTTACACTTAGAAATCCAAAAAATAGATCCTTTACTTGGAGATTGATGCAAACTCTGACTACTATACATAGGTTTAGGTTTTAGGTTGAATGGGAGCCCGCCAGAACGGCGAGTTCACTCGGAGGCCATAGGGCCCATTGTGATTCCCTTAGTTTCCCCCGCATGGAAAGAAATACCACGACCCGAGAAATCTAAAACCATCCCGATCCCCTTAAGAAGTTCGCAAGACCAGACAGAGAAACATTGCGTAGACTGTCCAGGTCGTCGAAGAACCTGCACCCCAGATATCTAAGTCGCCGTTCCTTCAGTCCCGGACATTCACAAAGCAGATGGTGTACTGTCTCCTCCTCCTCCTCGTCCCCACAGCCCCTGCAGTAGTCCGCCTGGGCGTAACCCCAACGCGCAGCCATTCGGCCTATCGCGCAGTGTCCCGTTAGAACCCCTACAAGCATCCCGACCGTCCGCTTGCCAAATCCAAGAAGAATCTTTGTCCTCCCCGGATCTGGCAGTGGCCATAGGGTCCGAGATATCCTACAATTGGTCAAGGTTGTCCACCTTGTCCTCGTCTCCCTATCCGATATATCCCCTATCACACCGAATAGCTCCACCAAAGGAACCAGGACCTCCGTCTGTATAGGGTCCTCAACCGACTCGGAGCCATTCCTCGCACACTCGTCAGCCCGCTCGTTCCCCGCAATCCCAGCGTGTCCAGGGACCCACGCCAGCCTTACCGAGTGTCGACGAATACGGTCGAGGGATTCAATACAGTGCCGCACACATCCCGATCTGACAGTATCGGATTCCAGGGCTTTCAAAGCAGCAAGACTGTCCGCAAAGATGCTAATGGACGATGGATCCAAATCCCGTTCCATTATCATCCGTGCGGCCACGTCAATTGCATACACTTCCGCCTGGAACACGCTACAATCGTCCGAGAGTCGTATGGAGATTCGAAGGTCCAGTTCGCCGGAGTAAACTCCCGACCCTGTCCCCATGTCCGTCTTCGAACCGTCCGTGAACACTGAGATATCACCACTCCGAATAACGGAGTCGGCTGCCCAGTCTTCCCTGGTCGGTACAATCACCTCAAAAGTCCTCTGGAAATTCGTGACCGGTACAATAGAGTCCGTTTCACGATCCAGTAGTGCACCACCAATCCCATGCAGAATGGTACTGTGCCCCCAAGTGCGTTGCCTCAGCTCCTGCATCTCCCTGAGTCTGAGAGCTGCCTTTGCCGACGTGCCCCTGATATAAATATCCAGTGGTGGGATGCCAAGCATCACCTCCAAACTTGCCTGGGGTGTAGAACGAGCCGCCCCCGTAATACCCAGACAAGCCAGTCGTTGCACCTTTGCGAGAGTGGAGAGATATGAACCCGTGTCCACCGCCCTCCACCACACCAGTGCCCCGTAGGTCAAGATTGGTCTGATAATCGCCGCATACATCCAGTGAATGATATACGGCTGTAGACCCCATCTCTTCCCAAAGGTCCTTCTACAGGTGTAAAAAGCACATAAGGCTTTTCTCATTCTCTCCTCGGTATTCCTCTTCCAGGAAAGTTTAGAGTCAAGAATGACACCCAGATACTTTGCCTCCCCCGAGAGTTGAAGAGTAACTCCGTCCAATCTAGGGAGATCAAATCTCTCCGGTTTGTACTTCCTTGTGAACAAAACAAGACTACTATACATAAATGCTTTGTATTGCTGACGTCTGTGGACTCGTCAATGCAAATAGAAAATTTGTTTGCTTGCATGTATGCACAAACAATATCAAATTGTTCTGCTCCAACCACTTTCTTAACTATTTGAGTTGATTTTGCTCTTCCCAAGGCGATATTTTGAGCCACAGCTGAGTCATTGAAACGGCTTTTTAATAGTTTTGTTAAGTGATCCACAGCTAAAAATGCAATATTGTTAAGTGGTCTGCCAGAAACAAAGAAATTTTAATTTCGGCTTCTTTTGATTTTATTTAAGGATCGGTAAAAACAGACGAAATAGAGGGTTGGCATGGATCTTTGATGGCATCTAAATGTTTTTTAGAGACAGAGTGTCTCAGCAGGTCCGACCTACCTGAAGCAACTTTTAAGCTACTCAGGCAAACATTGAACTTAATCTGTGAATTATTTATTTCAACCCATTGGAATTCTTTAATCCACTCGTCTCGAACTTTTCTTTTCTTTTTTGGTAAAATCTATAAAACCAACACCATTATAAAAATAAATTCATAATACATGGTAAAAATGTATATACCTTATCCAAACTGTTCTCCATCAATATCAAAAACATCCTCTTCATCATGATCACTTAGATTTTCATTTTGGGTTGAAACAATATAACAGTGTTAATTATATTTCAAATAGAAATGATTTTCGCTTACCTATCCTTCTAAAATATCGTTCCATTGCTCGTTCCAGTACCCAAATGCATTGAATGGTTAAATAATTTCCTTTTTTAATAAATACTTTTATTCACAGAACACTAAGCTTTATATTTCACTTGAATTGAATTATTTTTTTTCAATTTACAGTTACATTTGCAAAAAAATATTCATGCTGTACATTTGTCTCCTTTTTTCTACAGCCTTTTGAATTATTGTCTATTTTCTTTTATTTTTGTTGTCATTAAAGACGAAATGTTATACTTGCCAGATTACTTATTTTACTTCAAAAAGTAAAAGATAGTGATGCCAGATATCAAATTTGAGTCATTATTCTTGCCAGATTTAAGTTTTTAATCAAAAAAGGAGAGATGCCAAAAGAAATCGTCAAATTATAAGGAGTTCTCTGATAAAAATCGTCAATCGTCGTTTTGATAAGTTTACACAAAAACATCGTCAAAATGACGTAAAATCGTCACGTCTGACACCACTGTTCATCACTTCAATTTATATTTTTGCAAAATTAAAATATTAAACTGCAATGTTTAAAATTCACCAATTGGATTTAATTAAATTACTTACCGTAGCGTAAAAAATTGCCATTTCTACTTCAGCTATTTCTCCATGTACAAGATGGAAAATAAATAAGTATTTACAGAAGCGCAGTTTTTTTTCTAAACAAATTTAATACAAAAAATTTAAAGAAAATGCTTTTGTTTTCTAGTTTTACAATTTTTTTGTTTCTCTTTTAACTTTCATTCGTATTTTTTCTGACATTAAATTAACAGAATTGTGTTTTTATTGTTATGTGTAAAGCCAGATAAACAAATCCAGCTTTTTTGGATTTAATAAATTTACTTTTTGTATGAAAAAATCTAAATCCAGGTGACTAAAAAATGTGCTTATTGACTATTTACAAAAGTTGTTTACTTTAATCGGTTTAACTTAAGTATGAGCGCAAATACAGCTACGGTTATATGTATTTATCACAATGTTATGACAGAATTTTATATTAAAAAAGTTAAATTTGAAAAAAAACACTGAAAAAATAAATAAATTATATACGAAAATTTCTACTTTGTAAAAAATTATTTCAAATGGGTTTTTTGGGTAAGAAAGGGTAAATATTTAAAAATATTTTAATTTAGTTAACAAATTACAATTATGCTTTTAAAAAGAAACAAGTTTATTAGGTATTTTCTACCTTTTTAAACACTAATAACACCTTAGTGCAAGTAAAAATGTTTTTAACATTTAAAATTAAAAATTTTGTACTTTTTTGTATGCCCAGCTAAAAATCGATATATATGGATCCATACAGGTTGAACGTATGTCGGTGCATGCTCATAAATATGCATTTATGTCCATACATGGATACATAAATCTCCATGCATGCATCACATATGTCCATATACCCAGCAAAATATTGGTAATGATACCTCATTGCTGTCTGCAATTACCAATAGTGATATATCATTATTTTTTGCATTATTTTGTAATATAAAATAATGACTTACTCGCAATAGTTTATATAAATACTTTTTACAAAGTTAAATTTTATACATTTATATTTATTACATGTAAATATGTTTTGTGTTAAATTTTTATGACGAGTTCTAAAATTACATACTACCAAAAACTTTAATTTCTCTGAATGTATTTCCTGAAGCTTATAGTATTTGTGTAACTCCGTATTTTTAAAAATCAAGTAAGCAGTCGGATAACCACTTATAATTCAACTTTTTGTAAGCGTGTTTGTAACCACTTATTATTCAGAATCTCATAACTACTTACTTCTCATTTTTTCGTAAGCGAGCGGGTAAGCGTGACTACTTATAAAAACGACCTCGCCAAACAAAAATAATGAGTTTAGACGCCAAAAAATAAGTTCTGCGGAGCTAAGAATTTCTAATATATAACGACTTATTTGGTAATGAAAGATTTTGCTGGGCATGTGCATTAACGAAATTTGAGGTGATATCTAACTCACATATATTATAACTAGGATGAATATAACCCAGCCAGCAATTTCGGAGCGCTCATAAATAATATTCTTAAATGGCTCATAGAAATGATCATTGCTTTTTTGAAAACACTCCCCAGCCAGCAATTCCGGAGCGCTCATAAATAAGATTTTTAAATGGCTCATAGAAATGATTATTGTTTTTTTGAAAACACTGTTTTTTTTTTTTGTAGAAAATATGAACCCTCAGAAAACAATCCTAAAAGTTGTCTCTACAATCTAAAAAGCTGTCTCAAAACGAGGGTTCATTTTTCGGACTCAAAGAAGATTCCAAAATTAATTAAATTTATGAAGAAAATTTCGATTTTATACGTTCTTTTTTCGGAGTAATTTCTGAGTGCACAGGGGGCTCTTTTGGACGGACCACTTTCATAGGAAAAAGTGGACAAATGTTTATGTTTTTGGAGCTCCATTCTGAGTCATTAATGATCATCTTTGTTTGCTGGGTCTTTTTTTTTTGGTGGAAAATATGAACCCTCAGAAAACAATCCAAAAAGTTGTCTCTACAATCTAAAAAGCTGTCTCAAAATGAGGGTTCATTTTTCGGACTCAAAGAAGATTCCAAAATTATTTAAATTTATGAGGAAAATTTCGATTTTATACATTCTTTTTTCTGAGTCATTTCTGAGTACACAAATACACAGCATAATCTTTCATTACCAAATAAGTGGTTATATAATAGAAATTTATAGCTCCGAACAACTTATTTTTTGGCGTCTAAACTCATTATTTTTGTTTGGCGTGGTCGTTTTTATAAGTAGTCACGCTTACCAGCTCGCTTACGAAAAAATTAGAAATAAGTAGTTATGAGATTTTGAATAATAAGTGGTTACACACCTGCTTACAAAAAGTTGAATTATAAGTGGTTATCAGATTGCTTACTTGATACTTAAAAATAAGGAGTTACACAAATACTTTTAGTTTAAAGAAATACATTCACAAAAATTTAAGTTTTTCTAGTGCGGGATTTTAGGACTTGTCATAAAAATTTAAATATAAAACATATTTACATATAACCCAGCAAAATATTGGTAATGACACCTCATTACTATCAGCATTACCAAAAATGATATATCATTACCTTCTGCATTATTTTATAATATAAAATAATGACTTCCTAATAACGGCATATTGTATTCATTGTTTCTAAATATAAAATAATGACTTACTCGTAATATTTTAAATAAATACTTTTTACACAGTTAAATTTTATACATTTTTATTTATTATATGTAAATATGTTTTATGTTTAAATTTTTATGACGAGTCCTAAAATTACACATTAGAAAAAACTTAAATTTTTCTGAATGTATTTTCTTAAGCTAATAGTATTTGCTTAACTCCTTATTTTTAAGAATCAAGTGAGCAATCTGATAACCACTTATAATTCAACTTTTTGTAAGCATGTGTGTAACCACTTATTATTCAAAATCTCATAACTACTTATTTCTCATTTTTTCGTAAGCGAGCGGGTAAGCGTGACTACTTATAAAAACGACCACGCCAAACAAAAATAATGAGCTTAGACGCCAAAAAATAAGTTGTGCGGAGCTATGAATTTCTATTATATAACCACTTATTTGGTAATGAAAGATTTTGCTGGGAATAAATAAAAATGTATAAAATTTAACTGTGTAAATATTACTTATTTAAACTATTACGAGTAAGTCATTTTTTATATTTAGAAACAATGAATACAATAGCCCGTTATTAGGAAGTCATTATTTTATATTATAAAATAATGCAAAAGGTAATGATATATCATTTTTGGTAATGCAGATAGTAATGAGGTGTCATTACCAATATTTTGCTGGGTGACTATGCATGTCCATATAAAGTATTCTAAAATTGACACATTTCTAACAACAACAACTACAAAACGACAAAAAGGTACCGAAAGGAAAAAACGGCCCTTAAGATCCCTTTCCGAAAATATAACATTTGTATATAAGGAGTGAGATTATCAAAATGTTAACACACATAAAGTTAAATCAAATACAAAGCACTGAATTTTAAGACTTCAAACCAAATTTTTATTAAATTAAATTTAATACAAAATCAAACAAAAAAAACATGGAATTCTAACCACTACGAAAAACGTTATCCACTTTTTCCGGAAACCCTCCCATTAAGGCTTTTATGGTAGTTTCTGTCACCTTTTTAGAGCAGGTGGTCCATCTACACTTGAAATATTGCATGTCCTGGGAGACCTTTTTTGTGCCCTTTAATAATCTTTTAACAAGAGCCCAATATCTCTCCACTGGCCTGAGCTCCGGGTAGTTTGGTGGATCTGCCTCTCTTGGTACATAAACCACATTATTATCATTATACCACTCCAGCGCTTTCTTGCTGTAGTGAGAAGATGCTAAATCGGGCCAAAAGTAAGTGGATACATTATGCTGACTCAAAAATGGAAGAAGTCTCTTCTGCAAATACTCCTTGATATAAATTTCGCTGTTTATAGAGCCAGATGTCGCAAATGACTGGCTTCTTTGGCCGCAGCTACATATGGCTTGCCATACTAGGAATTTATTAGGGAATTTCGTTTGCTTTTTCGACCTAAATTTTTCCGCAACATTTCCTCGAACATCGGAAACATAAAATTCTTGACCAGGGAGCTGCGAATAATCAGCCAGGACATAAGTTTCGTCGTCCATTACACAAAAGTTGTATTTTTGTATAAAATTTGATTTCAATTTTCGAGCTCTGGTTTTGGCCTCCAAATTTTTAAAAGCGTTTCTATCGGGAACTTTTTGAACTTTGTGGGACTTTAGTCCTGCCTTACGTTTGACTTTACGTACAAAAAAGTCTGAGCATTGGGCTAACCGAGCTGTTTTTCTGCTAGATGTGTTAGGAGCTCTCTTAAGGATGCTTTTAACTTTATATGCCTAACCAATGTTACGATAACCAGTCGTTGTTCCTGTTCCCGGCTTCCTTTCAATTATTAGGTGTTCCAGATACCTTTTTACCACTTTTGAAACTGTTTGGCGGCATACATTAGTTTCTTTGGCAATTTTTTTGTATGTCCATGTTTGGTTTTGTTGAAAATATTTTATTATTTTTGAACGCACTTTTCTTTCATTGTCCATTCTGTAAAAAATTGCTAATTAAAACTCATGATTGAAATCAATTTATTAACTGACATATTTTTAAAATGTAAACTGCCAAAAAAAATATGAGAAGCTTTAAACCAAAGTTATAGGCAAAAATGTATGTTAACATTTTTATGATCTCACTCCTTAGTTTCCGCGGATCAAATTAACCCCCTAAATTCACGAGATGGTCTATAATCTCGGACACCCCAAACACAGAAATTTTTTCTTTAAAAAATATCTGCATTTTATTAAGATCGGAGATTATCACATCAGATACTTCCCTTATACTATTTTGTTGATATTTTGTTTATAATTATTTTCATTTATTTTTAGATTTTTAATTAGATCATGTTTACAATGTGGAAGACTGGACATTTTTATATTTTACAAAATGTTCTTAATAATTTCAAAAGAATCACAGAAACACAATTTCTTGATTTAAATTTTCAGCAAATATATTAACTAACATAGGGGTTTCACGATCAATTTTTGCCTTTCAAGTTTCAATACACTCACATTTTTTTACTAACACACTCAGATTTTAAAAATTGAAGTTGCTCTTCATATCATCAATTTTTGTTGTTAAGTTTTGAGAAAACTTGACGGTCAAGTTTTTGAACAGCTGATCAATTTCTTGTAAATTTGTTTCTCTTTTTACAAATATTGTGCCGCAATAAAACACGATTGATAAAATACGGAATGTGAATATTTCGGTATATCGACGAAATGATTTAAAAATAAAAATAAATAAAAAATCAATTTCTGCTGACATGAAAATGTCTGTGGAATATGCGAAGAAAAAAATAAAGTCTTTTCAAACAGCCTACAGTGCGGAAACAGCCCACAGAGGCGAGCATTTTTAGTTCTTTCCTTGACGACGGCATCTTGAAAGCAAAATTGACTATCAAGTTCCATGCAGCCTACGTCACAGCTTCAAGTTCAACTGAATTTGACAAGCAGTATGTTTTATCAACTTGAAAGCAAAATCTTGATCGTGTAACCTCATTGTAAAGTATAATTTCTCTTAAATTTTTTTTTTTTTTGAGTTTTTTCAGTCTATCAATATTCAGCAAAAAGTTTTATGGGTTTTAACAGGAATTCTTTTTGTTAATTACTAATTTTTCTAAATTTACAAATTTTTTTGCAAAATATCCCCCATACATGGGAATTTTTCATTACCATTGAAATTTCATTACCATTAGTTTCCACTAATGACAATGAAAAAGATTTCATTAGCATTTAATGATAATGAAATATTTTGCATTAGAAAAAACATTACTAGTGTGATTTCAACTAATTAAAAAAAAAGCTAATTCAATTGACTAAAAAACCATTTGTTTACAAAAATCTTGATATGTAAAATAAGCTACAAACAGGGATGGAAAAGCCTTCAAGCGAGCCAAAAATATAAACATTTTTCTAAAAAGCTAAAAAGCGAAATGCGAAAAAACGCTTTGTGGTATAAAAAATTAATTAAAAAACTTAGTCAACGATTTACATTCTGCAAATAAATATACTGATGCAAAAATTTTCCTTCTTGCTCAATTTTTATTTCGCGATTTTTTGCAATTTAACCACCAAACTTTGGTAAATATGATATACATATAGGTAAAATAGAGTCCCTATATTATGAATTAAAACCAAAAACGATTCGCAAAAATTGCAAAATAATGGCGGAATGCGAAATAAATCTTTGTGGTACAAAAAGGTTAATTAGAAAACTTAATCAGCGATTTACATTTTCCGAACGAATGTATTGATGGAAAAAATTTTGTTTTGGCAAAAAATTATTTTCGCGTTATTTTTTTTTTTTTTTTTGCAAATTAACCGTAAACAGACTTTGGTGAAATGGGTATTATAGTCCCTAGATTATAAATTTAAAAAAATCGAACTTAAAAAATTGCAAAATAATGACGGTACGCGAAAAAAGACTTTGTGGTACAAAAAATGAATTATAAAACATAATTAGCGATTTAAATTCTGCAAACAAATATACTGATGGAAAAAATTTCCTTTTTGTAAAAATTTTTTTTCCCGATTTTTTTTTGCGCACTAACTGTCCCTAGATTATATTTTTAAAAAATCCGCGCTTAAAAAATGCCGGAACGCGAAAAAAGACTTTGTGGTACAAAATATTAATTAAAAAACATAATCAGCGATTTGCATTCTGGAAAAAAATATAATGATACAAAACATTTCCTTTTTGTAAAATTTTTTTTCGCGATTTTTTTTTTAAACTAACCACCAAACAAACTTTGGTGTATGAAATGGGTGTTATAGTCCCAAGATTATAAATTTTAAAAAATCGCACTTAAAAAATTGCAAAATATTGGCGGAAGGCGAAAGACTTTGTGGTACAAAAAATTAATTAAAAAACATAATCAGGGATTCACATTCTGCAAACAACTATACTAACGGAAAAAATTTCTTTTTGTAAATTTTTTTTCCCGATGTTTTTTTTTTTTTTGCAAACTAACCATCAAACAAACTTTGGTGTACGAGATGGGTATTATAGTCCCTAGATTATAAATTTAAAACAACCGCACTTAAAAAATTACCAAATAATGGTGGAACGCGAAAAAAGACTTTGTGGTACAAAAAATTAGTTAAAAAACTTAATCAGCAATTCAAATTCTGCAAACGAATATATTTATGAAAGATTTTCTTTTTAAGCAAAATTTTCTTGCAAACTAACCACCAAACTTTGGTACAAGATATGGGTATTATAGCCCTTGGATTATGAATTTAAAAAAAAAACAACACTTAATAATTTACTGAATAATACGATTTTGTTAATTTTTCTGTTGATGTTAATGTAATTAAACGTAATATTATTTTGTTTTTAAATACCGAGTATTAAAATCAATGTTGATTAATTTATTGATTTTATACTGTATTATATTACATATGTATATAAGTTTGTAAGGATATAAATCCATAGACTTTTAATAAATAAATAAATAAATAACATTGTGCACGAAAAGGAGACTTTTTTCCCCGACAGGTGGGGGACCTAGTGGACAAAACTAATTCGTTTTTCTGGGTTAATTCTTAAAAAAAAGATATTTGAGTTTGAAAATTATGGTTTCAAGCACCCTTAAACACTCGATTTTTTAATTTGTTTACCGTTATTTTTTAGTTGAGGTGTTTGTTACACTACCAAGAAACTTTGTGTTAAAAATAATCAAAATCGGTCTTGCGGTTCAAAAGTTGTGATTGAAAATGTGAGGACACCATAAAGACCTTTATGCAAATTTTTCACTTCTATACAAATTTCAGTACATTTAACGAGGCAATAAAATGTACAATTTTGTATGGAAAATTTCGCAGTGTCCTCACATTTTCCCTCAGACCTTTTGAACCGCTGCACCGATTCAGATCATTTTTATCCCAAAGCTGACTGAGAGAATAACAAATGACCTAGGCAAAAATAAATGGTCAAAAAGTTAGATAAATCGCGTTTTTGAGGTCCTTGGACCCAGAATTTTTAAACACAAATATCTTTTTTTCAAGAGCTAATCTAGAAAAGCGGATAGCACCACTGGATTCAGCGTACTCGAGTTAGGTTTACCCATCGGGTCCCCCGCTTGTTTGATTTTTCAACTAGCACTGTGTAATTTTTCTGGTTACATACAATTTTTCAATGATCATCAGCGAATTTTATGCATTTTTACGTTTTTCGGAAAGCTTATCTGTCAATGGTAATTATTTTTTTTAATTTATACATTATCAATGGTAATGAAATTAAAAACCATTGTCATTATTCAATAAAATCAAATTCCGAAATCATTAGCATTAATTTGAAATAATGGTAACGCAAATAATTTCATTACCATTGATATCAATGAATGTTAATGAAATCGTCTATTAATTAGTCCACCTAATTCATTAGTCCCTCACTAATTTTTAGAAAACCGATTTTGCTGACATTAACTTTTTTTATTTGCTGGAGCACTGCTGACTAAAATTGTATGAACTATTGTGGATGAAGGATTGTGTTTATATCACAGATGAGTACCTTCATCGCGATCTAGGTGTTAAAACCGTAAAAGAAGTTATTGGAAATTCAAATTTTCAAAAACACACCAATTGCCTCACTCTATACTCAAAATATTTATTAAGCCGACTGCCTCAAAATTAGACTGTAATACCCAGAAGACTAAAGCGGTTTATTATTGGCATAGCTCCGGCTCCACCATGTTCGTATGAGTGGAAAAATATTAAGCACATACACTAAGTAAATATTTAGTTATTGCTTGGATCGGCTTACGTCACATAAACGTAACGTTTTAATATTTGGTTATTAAAAATAATAGTTTTTTAAAGTTTAATATTTAAATAGATTTATTGTTCAAATTACAAAACAAGATGGAAAAAGGGGATTTTTTGGTAAAAACTAAAATGAAACTAAAGCATCAAACGCACTATTTTTAATTTTGATTGTTTCTACGATACATACCCAGCCCAAACATATATAACTAGGAGATACAATCGCTATCGAATCGCACATCGGACCGGACATCGGACAGAAAATTATGACCAACGCCATAATATTCTCTAACAACGCCATTATGTTCTGTCCGATATCTGGTCCGGTGTGCGATCCGATAGCGATTGTATCTCCTTGTTATATATGATCCTTGATTTTACCCATTACTTTTGGGATGTCGCGAACATTACTTTTGGGATGTCGCGAACAAAAGTAACTAAGCGAGTAAATAGGCTGGTAAACAGTCGAAATCCTGTTTTTGCTGGATTGGTATCGATTTTGCATGAAAAGTTGTTCTATCGAAGTTACTTTTTGACGATTTTTAAGGCATTTAAGCAGATTTTTATAAATTTCTTAGCAAAGCACCGATTTTTTTCGTATTTCCCGAGATCTTTAAACTCCCGTTAATACACTAAAAAAACTGTTTACCAAATATTAGGTTATTTGAACAAATTTTAAAAAAAGTTGGTTATGATTTAGCTCCAAAGAGCTAAATCATTCCCACAGAAAACAGATTCGTAGTTCCAACCGAATTTTTCGCCAACGGAATTTTTGTAGTTCCAGGTACAATCACTTTTATTTATTTTTAATACCGTTGTAATTATTAAAATTTGTTTACAATTTTTGAATTTTTGTTCTATTAATTGATTGCTTTAATGTTTATGGATTATAAATAAATTCTATAGATTGAATAAAATTTCCCACAAATTTTTTATGTCGCTAACTGTTATAGAACTGGCGACCTTTCCTCTTGTCAGCCCTTTGCTTATCCTATAGGCTAAAGTCGATTTAAATTTTCTTAGTCAAATTTCAAATTTGAGTTTCTTGACCCGAGTAAAAAAAATTCTATATTCTAGAACTGAATTAAAGATTTGGTTTATGAGGTACCATATATTGTTTAAATGGCACCATATATGATAATATCTAGGTTAACTGTCACCATATATAATTATATATTGTTTAAATGATACCATATATAATTATATATTGCTAAAATGCCACCATATATATTAAGATATAGTTCTATATATAACTATATATGCAATCAGATCAACCATGTTATGTAATATATAATTATATATGCCATATCTAATATTATGAAGGCCGATATCTAATTAGATGAAATTATATATGGCATAATATAAGGAAAATTTTTCGGAAAAAACGTCATATATAATTAGATATGGATATACATAACCACATGTCTAATTATATATTGTAATATATGCCACATATGATTATATATAATCATAATTTCCAAACTATAATATAATTATAGTTTGGAAATTTTAATATTTTGTTATACCCTACGCCACTTCTTGGAGAGGGTATAAAAAGTTTGTGCTGATGTTTGTAACATCAAAAAACCTTGAACCTATCGATCGACTCAAAATCACTTTTTATTTCAATTTAAGATGTCCGTCTGTCCGTCCGTCCATCTGTCTGTCTGTCTGTCCATGCATTTTTGTGCACAGTTCACAAATATAAAGATATTTTGATGAAATTTGGTACACAGACCTATGCCCAAGGACGAAACCTATTGATTTTGGTTAAAATCTGTCCATGTTTAGACCTAGTGTCCATATAAGGGTCCCCCCAAAATTGGCTTGTTTACACGCTGCACGCTTTCAATGAAATTTGATACACATACCTATGTCGGCCTAAGGACGAAACCTATTGATTTTGGTTAAAATCGGTCCATGTTTAGGCCTAGTGCCCATATAAGGGTCCCCCCAAAATTGGCTTTTTTACACGCTGCAGGTCGCAAATACGAAATGTTTCAATCAAATTTGGTTCGCTGGCTCAAATGGTCCCAAGAATAAAGCCTAATGATTCTAGATGGGATCGTCCATATTTGGATCTATCGCCCATATTTGCTATATTTTCAATTTTCTCCTCTTTTTTTATTTTATTGAAATTTATTTATACAAAATTATAATTCTTAAAACTATAGGGTCTCAGCGCCTCTAGGGCATTGTTGAGACAAAGTTGGCAATGAGATTAATTGAAATTATTAAACAGTAAAAATACAATAAATAAAATAAAAAATATATATAGAGATATATTTATGTAAGGTTTTCACATATTAAAAAAAAATTTTATATAATAATATTATTTACATCAAAAGCATTTCAATATTTTGTAATAGATATTCCTTTAGTCTATTTCTAATTGAAGAAATTGACAAACAATCTTTAAAAAATGTGGTAAGTAATAATGTAGGGTACAAATGTGGGAGATTAAAAACAACGATTTGTTTTGAACAATTCGTAATGATTTCAGATCAGCATTTCCGCTATGTCCATATATAATTGTTAGATAGTTAAGATGACTCTCAACTAAAGCCTGAAAAATTATGTATTTAGTTTTCTCATCCAGTTTGTATTTAAGTTTGCATAAAATTCCGAGCGCAGAAGATGCTTTAGAATGCACATGTTGAACATGTTGGTGCCATGACAAATTATTTTGCAAAATAGCTTCTAAATACTTAATTGCGTCAACTTCTACTATTTCCTTTCCATCTATAAAAATTATTCTCCTGCATTGATTTCGATATGGTTGCGGTGTAAGTCGCAAGAATTTAGTCTTGCCGGGATTTAAAACTTAAAACTTATTTAATCGCGCAAACTCTGAAATTAAAGCCGCATCGCGTTCAGCAAACGTTTTTAACACCAAATCTTCCTTATATGGATAAAGGATACATAAATCATCGGCACACACAGAAAATAAATTGGTTGGAATTCAATCGGAACCAACGAAATTTTTTCATTATTCAATAATTTTAATTGCAGTTATTTAAAATTCATCATCAGGAAAGTTAAATTTATTTGCGAAGAGAAAATATATTTGATGAACCAAAACACTGTCACATTATCCAAAATATTGGCTTTTCTAAACAATGTTGAAAAAATACTAACTTCTGCATTACCTTCAATACCAACAACCACCAATTTATCGAAGATTTAGTCATTTGAATAAAATATCGGCAGCAAAAATCTAGTATCAGTTGTGTTTCAATAAAATCGATCACTCTATCCAAAGTATTAGTTTTTCCAATCAATTTGAATTTTTTTTTTTCAACTTTAGTAGCTTTAACCATTAATTTCCATTATTTTGGTAAATGTAATAATATATTGAGACAATGAACAGAAACTTTATTTATCATAATAAAATTGTGGAATGTATCATTTCATACATATTCATAGTTAAATTCTAAGTTAGACAACAACTAAATATAAGTATCTGTGGCACAGCAGGTAGAGACACAGCCTTATAGCCCTAGAAATTTAAGTTCAAACCTCAACCAAGGCATTACTATTTTTTTTTTTAATAATTTTTTTATTGATTCAAATTAATAGACAATTGATTTTCTGTTGTGAATATAATTTTATACAAAAACAAAATATTCAAATTTTCAACCTGAAGAAATTCTAATTTGAAATTTGACAAAAAAAATTTATGTCGAGTTTAGCCTAGAGGAAAAGCAATGGACTGACAAACGGAAGATCGCCGGTTCTATCCCGGTTCGCGATATAAATTTTTTTATTCAAATTAAAAGACACAACTGAGTTTCTGTTGTTGATATAATTTTTTTTATAGACAAAATATTTAAACCCGAAGGAATTCAAATTTGAAATTTGACATAAAAAATTTAAATAGAGCTTAGCTTAGAAGAAAAGCAATGGGCTGGCAAGCGGAGGGTCGCCGGTTCGATCCCAGTTAGCGACATAAAAAAATTTTAACTTTTAAATAAATTTTGTGGAACGTGTTTTTCTATTTATAGAATTTATAATCCACAAACATTAAAGTAATCTATTAACACAACAAAAATTCAAAAATTGTAAAGAAATTTTGGTAATTACAATGGTATTAAAAATAAATAAAAGTAATTGTACCTGGAACTACAAAAATTCCGTTGGCGAAAAATTCGGGTGGAACTACGAATCTGTTTTCTGTGTATATAGGTCACCGAAGTGTACTTTAAATAAGTTTTCTGAATATCTGAAGAATAACGTTAATCTCCTGGCTCAAAGTCCATGCATTTTTGTTGGTGACACAAATGTTGACTTTCTGATGAATCCATTGGCTCATAATTTGACTGATCTTCTTCGAAGTTATGATTTTAGGAACTTTCATACTCTTGTAACCCGACCAAGTAGTGGAACGTCAATTGACAATGTATTTAGCAATCTGCATACCAGCTTCCATATTGATTCGATTGAATGCAGTCTGACTGACAATAATCTTATCAATATAAGGTTAGATTCGCCATTGAAAGCACCAGATTTTACGGAAGTTTTTCGTTGTAATTGTAATTATGAGAGGGTTAAAGAAAACCTTGTTTGTAATTTATCAATGTCAAATCTAACTGGAAATCTTAACACTGACACTGACTTTGTAATAAATTGTGTGACAAGTGTTATTTCAAGTTCAACAGTGGTTACTAGGAAGAAAATATCCTTGAAGTACGAAATAACGCCATGGATTAATGGAAATTTACAAAATCTTATTGAGTATAAGAAAAAGCTTTTGAAAATGAGAGGAAAACAGCGAAATAAAAGTGATATTGAATTTTGTATAAAGGGAATTAGTAAAATTATTAAAATATCCATTAAAAAATGTATGATAAACTATTATTATGATAACTTGTGTAAAATACAAGAAGAACCTAGAAAGTGTTCTCAGTTTTTAAATCGCACCTTGGGAAGAAGCCGAAAACCAAAAATTATTTTAAGGAATGAGCAAAGTGAGATTATTGATAATGATGATGATAAAGCAGAAGTGTTAACCAATATTATATAAATTCGGTTGAAAACTTAAAACGCCAAATTAAATATGGTTCAAATGACGATTTCAATAATCTTCGAAGTTTGAGGTATACTCAAAAACAATTTAACTTCCTCTATACTAGTGAAAATGAAATATATAATTTAATTTCACATTTGGAGCTTAATAAATGTCCTGGAAGTGATGGTTTAACATAAAAGTGTATGTTTGAATGCAGGGGTAGATTAGCGACATTATTAGCCGAAATTTTTAACTCTGCAATTTGTTGTTCAATGTATCCTGATGTACTGAAAATCCATAAAATTATACCGACTCCCAAAGAAATAAATTCCAATGCAGTGGATAAATTTAGACCTGTAGCAGTTTTATCCGTTGTAGATAAAATATTTTAAAAAATTTTCCATTTACAACTGTCAACGTTTTTGCATGAAGAGAATTTAATATATCGAAATCAATATGGCTTCAGGAAAGGATGTGGTACTGATGAGGCGGTAATTAATGTTGTGAATTATATCTGCGATGGATTAGATAAAGGTTACTCTGCTATTGGTGGTATATTTTATGATTTCACCAAGGCATTTGATTTTGTATTTCACTCAATATTGGTAGAAAAATTAAATTTTATGGTATAAGAGGTAGAGAAGCAGCATTTTTTAAAAGCTATTTAGATAATCGTAAGCAATTTGTACAGATCAGCGATAGCAAAAGCACAATTCGAAATGTTGAATGTGGAGTCCCACAATTAAGTGTCTTAGGTCCTCTATTTTTTAATTTTTCGCCAACCGAATTTTTTTAGTTCCAGGTACAATCACTTCTGTTTATTTTTAATACCATTCTAACTACCGAAATTTATTTACAATTTTGGAATTTTTGTTGTATTAATAGATTACTTTAATGTTTGTGGATTATAAATTCTATAAATAGAAAAACACGTTCCACAAAATTTATTTAAAAATTAAAATTTTTTTATGTCGCTAACTGGGATCGAACCGGCGACCCTCCGCTTGTCAGCCTATTGCTTTCCCTCTAAGCTAAGCTCTATTTTAATTTTTTTAGTCAAATTTCAAATTTGAATTTCTTCAGGTTTGACTATTTTGTCTATAAATAAAATTATATCAACAACAGAAAATCAGTTGTGTCTTTAATTTGAATAAAAAAAAATTTTAAAAACAAATTTATATCGCGAACCGGGATAGAATCGGCGACCTTCCGTTTGTCAGCCCATTGCTTTTCCTCTAGGCTAAAATCGAATTTCTTCAGGTTGAGATTTTGAATATTTTGTTTTTGAATAAAATTATATTCACAACAGAAAATCAATTGTGTCTTTTAATTTGAATCAATAAAAAAATTATTAAAAAAAAAGTAATGCCTTGGTTGAGGTTTGAACTCAAAACTTTATTATGATAAATAAAATTTCTGTTCCTTGTCTCAATATATTATTACAATTACTAAAATAATGGAAACTAATGGTTAAGGCTACACTCATACAAATAAGTCCGTAAAAATAGAAGAAAAAGTTAATCAAAATTAGTTAAAAATGATGCTACAGAAAAAACTGCTAATATTAGCAGAATCAGTTTGCTAAATATTAATAAAATGAAAACAGTAAAAAAACTGTTAAATTTACAGATTTTTGGTAATATTTGAGCTAAATTGTTGTTAATTGCAAATAACAATTCAACTTGCTGAAATCAGCAAAAAAATTGCTAAATAATAATAGTAGAATGAAAATAGCAAAAAAAAAACTGTTAAATCTACAAAATTTTTGCTAAAATTTTATGAAATCAACAAAACTTTGGCAGATTACTAGTGAACTGGAAAAAGGTAAAAAAGGAGCAAATGAAATGAAAATTAATAAATAAAAAATAAATGTGTATTTAAAAACATACTTGGGACCAGTTTATTGAATGTGTTAATTAATTGAAATTTTTCAATTGGCATTGTTCAAGGCCTAAATGCCCATTTATAATTGATGAAAGAAGTATTTGTTTTCATGTTTTAATAAAAGAATAAATTAAGAAAAAAAATTAAAAATTCGCGTATTTCTTATATTTTTTTATATTACAATGCTTTTTCTTCAATTATATGTACATTTCATTACCACCCAGCAAAATATTGGTAATGACACCTCATTACTATCTGCATTACCAAAAATGATATATCATTACCTTTTGCATTATTTTATAATATAAAATAATGACTTCCTAATAACGGCCTATTGTATTCATTGTTTCTAAATATAAAATAATGACTTACTCGTAATATTTTAAATAAGTACTTTTTACATAGTTAAATTTTATACATTTTTATTTATTATATGTAAATATGTTCTATATTTAAATTTTTATGACGAGTCCTAAAATTACACACTAGAAAAAACTTAAATTTTTCTGAATGTATTTTCTTAAGCTAATAGTATTTGCTTAACTCCTTATTTTTAAGAATCAAGAAAGCAATCGGATAACCACTTATAATTAAACTTTTTGTAAGCATGTGTGTAACCACTGATTATTTAAAATCTCATAACTACTTATTTCTCAATTTTTCGTAAGCGAGCGGGTAAGCGTGACTACTTATAAAAACGACCACGCCAAACAAAAATAATGTGTTTATTTAATTTGTTGAAAAATGAAAATATTTGTGCTTTTTATTTCGTAACAATTTTGTCAAGGTTTTGCTGTGATAATTTTACTTAGAATACCAAAACCATAACAATTTCAATTCACCTCAGTTTTGTCACTGTTTTTGTCAGTTTTGTAATGCGACTTGTTCTGTATCAGTTCCTTTTCGGTTAGTTGGGTGACATGTCACAAAATATACAAAGTGTGACTCATTCTATGACGGATCCTTTTGGGTTAGTTCGGTGACATGTCACTTTAAGTCAGTTAGGCGACATGTCCTTTTGGGCCAATGACAACGCCATGTTAAAATGATATGTCTCTTTCAAAGAAAAAGACCGGTCTCTGCCCCCTTGGGACCTATCCTGCGTGTCATCTGGGACCGGTCCATTTCCCCGTTGGGTAGTTATTTTAAAATTAACAGCATCATGCCGAATAGATCTTCTAGTCCTATTTGTGGTTGCATCTAATAACAAATTATCTACGTGGTCAATGTTTTTAATAAATTTTGGTTTTTATAATTCGCTTCTTTTAGCGTAAACTTTAGCAGTCATGCCGTAAACTCTACGATATCCAACATTTTTCAGGCTTCTAGCATGATTTAGTAAAGTAAGAGTTTCTTTACTTAAAAAGACATGTAAATATAAATACTGACCTATCATTTTCTTTCAATTTTGGTTTTGACGACATTTGTTTTGACTTTTTAGAGCAGAATTTTACTACCACAGTTTGCTTTTCTTTATTTTTATTGTTAGTTTTGCTTCTTTTCAACAATTATCCTAATTTTTGCATTAAAAATTATCGGCTGTATATTTACACCAACATATTCCATTAGTTTCACTAAAGTTACAACAGCGTCCGAACTATCCTCACATTCTATACCATTAATTACGCAATCATTTCTTACTCTTTGATCATTCAAAATTTTCACAGAATTTTTTGAATCTGAAATTTCATTTCTTAATGGGCTAATTTTATAAAACACTTCGGTGAAGTGTTGCTTTATTTCTATAGAAATTGTTTTTGTTACAAAAACAATTTACATTGAAAGTTCCCTTCACTTCACCCAGAGATGGGAGTAATTAATTACTTTGTAATGACCATTGCGGGTTTTCATTACCATTAAATCTATAAAATTGAAAATTTAAAAAAAAAATCATTACCATTACAAAAAAAATGTAATTGCAATGAAAAAAATGTTAATTTAATTTGTTTTCTTTACATGTAATGAAACGTTTTTATAATTTTCATTACAATACGCAATGGTAGTAAAAACAAAAAATATTTTTCATTTTTTCTACACTAGGTAGACAAATGAAATTTCATTACCATTACTTAACATAATGATGTAAAGAACGTTTTGTTCTTTGTTCTACACTAAAAAATTTTCATTTATGGAAATTTTTTTCGCAATTTTTTTTTGGCAACTAGCCACCAAACTTTGATGTATGTCTCTAGATTATAAATGTAAAAAAACCGCACTTAAAAAATAGCAAAATTATGGCGGAACTCGAAAAAAGACTTCATGGCAGAAAAATTTAATTAAAAAACTTAATCAGCGATTAACATTCTTCAAACAAATATGATGCAAAAAGATTCCTTTTGGCAAATTTTTTTCGCGATTGTTTTTTTTTTTTTTGCAACTAACCACCAAACTTTGTTATATGAAATAGGCATTATAGTCCCTAGATTATAAATTTGAAAAAACCGCACTTAAAAAATTGAAAAATAATGGTGGAACGCGAAAAAAGACTTTATGGTACAAAAACTGAATTAAAAAACCTAATCAGCGATTAACATTCTGCAAAAAAATATATTGATGTGAGAATTTTCCTTTTTGTAATTTTTTTTTCCCGATTTTTTTCGCGGTTTTTTTATTAACTAGCTCCCAAACTTTGTTGTATGATACGGGCATTATAGTCACTAGATTACAAATTTTAATAAACCGCACTTAAAAAACTCCAAAATAATGGCGGCACGCGAAAAAAGACTTTATGGTAAAAGAATTTAATTAAAACACTTAATCAGCGATTTACATTTTGCAAGCAAATATATTAATGCAAACATTTTCTTTATGCAATTTTTGTGAAGTACACGAAATCGATTACATTGTGTGTACTTACACGTTTTTCTAAAGGGTAAAAAGTATTTTGTAAATTTATTTGAAGAATTTAATAAAATTTACTGTGAGAGCACAAAATAATTTGACTTTTACACACAGGGTTGCCAACTTTTTTTTTTATCATTTTATAGAAAATTTTGACACAAGTCCGTTTTAACCCATTCGAATTTCAGATCACAACATTATTTGGCTTTTAACCAGACTGGTGTAGGTTATTATATAGTCAGCATGCCCGACTATAACTTTTTTACTCGTTTATGTATAAAATTGAGGTGCCTATTCCTACCTGTGACTCATTGTGACCGTCATAAGACTATTTTTAAGACTGAGAGTCATAACTTTTCATACAAAACAACAATAAAATTCAAAAAATTAAAATTTTATTTATCAATGTTATGATTGTGTCGATACCAGCTCTTAATTTTTTAAAGTTTTCAAACAAAATTTTGAATAGATATAATTTATTGTGACTTTGCAACAACAAATACATGAATACAGTCACAACTAAGAGTCACAGACTTTTCGTAGGAATAGGCACGTAAATCAACAACAAAAAATCAATTGTGTCTTTAAATTTAAATCAATTATTTAATCAATGATTTAATTTTTAGCTATCATGTGTTACAAATCTTGTTGGCTTAGTGTGAAGAGGTCTCGGATTACAACCCGCGGCCAGTGTTCGATTCCCACCAAAACAATGTATTAAAAAAATACCAAAGACAATTTTTCCGTCACCAACGGTTTGCCAACATTGTGCCGATAGTCTTTTCCTGCCTGGATGTATAAAAAAAGCCAAAAACAGTTTTTCTAAAATTAAAAAAAAATTCTGAAAATTTATTTGTGTACCATTTATTTTTTGATTTTAACAACGTTTTTGAAGCGTTGGCAAGTTAGCACCAACTAACGGTTGGCCGCTATTATCAATCGGATAACAGGACAATACTGTTAAGATTTTTAATCCCACGTTCTGTCAACGCATGACCGACCGTCGCCTAAGGTTTGTCAACATTGTGCCCGACGTGTTTTTCTGCCGGATGGTTATCTAACATTAACTTGATGTAATACTTCGAACTGTAGCAAGTTATAGCAGCTCACAGCAAAAATATTAACCCATTGGCGAGTGGCGTACATTATAATGTACGTCGACTTCATCAACTCGTCACTGATTTGAATTTTAACCTAAGCGCTATTCATTTTCTATTGTCGATTCGTTATTTTGTTCTTATTAAAATTTTATTCAGGCCGTGAAATTTCAAAATAACATGTGATCAGTAGAGTGCGTTTTGTCTTGTGATCATCAACGCTGCTGAGAATGTGTTAAAAGCTAGAAGTCAAAAAAAGGCTAAAGTTTAGTCTCAAAAATTGTGTGATGAATTAAATTCAAAAACTCTGAAGAGTTTATGTAGAGTTTAGTACCTAATACAAAAAATATAAAATTAAAATTTTAAAAAAATTTTAACCCGCTGGGGATCGGGAGCATTTTAATGTATGAACTTTAATTCCATATATCTCCGCTAGAGGGTGCTGCAAAGCCATATAAGTAATAAACAATATTTCTTAGGCATAGATCTACATTTCCACGAAGTTTTGTCGGAAAATTCGTAGCTATTAAAATTCCCGAGTCAAAGGGTTAAGGACTACTTCAAAAAGAATGACTATTTTTTCTACATCCAACAAAATGATGTGCAGAAATAATATAAAACAAATACAACAACACATACCGACATGACGCACAAGCATATAATAGTTTTCTAGTGAAAATTTGTTAAATTTACAGCAGTATCGGTTCTTTCCTATGACACGCACGAGTTAAATTCATTGATGGAAATGCCAAATTTTAACTACACTCAAAATATTTCATCCTTAAAAACAACCTAAAATACATATTAAATTAATTGAGAACACAATTAAAAAAGGACTACTGATTTTTCATTATATTCAAAGCATTTTGCTATTTATTTTCAAACATTGTTTAAACAATCCATAAAAGAAATAAAAATAATTGAAAAGTCTATTAAAACTATCATCAATTTTTAACTGACAAAACTTAAAAAAAAAACATTTTTTTGTGGTTTGTTTTTTCATATTTGAAAGTTTTTTGTTTTGTTTATCTTTCAAAACACTACACAACACACATGTTCATATTTTTATTGGCTATGTTTGTGTGTATGAGTAAAGAATTTCTTGTAATTTGAATTGAAATAATTTTGTATATAAAGAAACCATTTTAACAAAAAAGAAAACCGAAAATATTTGAATTTTTTGTTTTAAAACAGAAAACAACGAAATTATTTAAATTATTTTTTCTAAAAATAGAAATCTAAAAATAGAATATTTGACTGAAAATAACAACTCCTACAGACCATACATATTTTTATTCTGGTTTGTTTTTTATTGATTGATAAAAAAGTTTAACAATGTTTCAATGTATTTTAATTGATTCTTCAATTGAAAACAAACTTTACCTATTACTTTTTAAATAAACCTCAATCGGTTATGGAAAATATATTGTGAGTGTACTTTTATTTTTGAGTTGTGTTTTTTCTGGAGCTGGTAGTAGTTCAAAATTTGGCATTTCTATTAATGAATTTAACACGTGCGTGTCATAGGAAAGAACCAATACTGCAGTAAATTTAACAAATTTTCACTAGAAAACTATTATTTGCTTGCGCGTCATGTCGCTATGTGTTGTTGTATTTGTTTTATTTTATTTTTGCATTATCTTATTTTGAATGTAGAGAAAAAAGTCAGGCATAAAAAAGAGGATGTTCTCTTTTTGCAGGGCTGTTAAATGCTCTTCTCAAAATTAAATTTTATTGAATGGCACATGCACGCCGTATAAAAAACTTCGAAAATTTAAAAATCAAAAGCTATTATTTCATTTATTTACCTCTACACAATATTTTACTTCCCTTTTTGTAAGTTTCAAGTCGTTTTTTTTTCATTTTGCTACTAAAAAAAACCGAAAACTTTGCATGCCCAAATCTATCAGTCATTTCTCTCAATTTTAAAAACTTGACAAAAAAGGGGCATTTAAATTCAGTTTCAACGGATATCGAAAATTTTTAAAATTACCAACATACTACAGTAATTTAGAAATTCTTACATGTTTTCTAACAACTTCTGACCCAATAGGTGTACCAAGCTGTCACCTATTTTCATTGTCAAAAAACTAAGAATTAATACAACAATATTAAAAAACTGAGCTACAGCAGACCGATCCGTAGATTAAGCTTTTGACCTTTGAAAAATGGTTACACAAGTACTAAAGCGCATTTCAATAGCTTTAAAATGAGATATCTACCATTCACATAGCTTCAATATTAAGGAAGATAGAAACAATTATAATAGGCCACTTTAGGAAAATTTTCAAAATCTTAAAATTTTTTTTGTTAAGTGTTTATAAGCGTCGCATAGGACAATCGTAATTAATTTTAGAATTAATTACCAAATAACTTTTTTTTCTGAAGCTGATTTTCCAGGAAGAAGGAGAAGAAAACATCTTTATTGAAAAATTTAACAGACAGAGGAGAATCACCAGACTGCCGCAGTTTCGTCCCACCCAAAGACTCATCAGTGGTTATTTTATGTGTCAATTGATCAAAGTAATTTTAATTGCCAATTTGTCTCGATATGATCAACTTTTTTATGTATTGCCACGACCGGAGATCGAACCGGCAGCCCTATACACGGGCTATGACTCGTAGTTTCACCTCTTAACGAGATACACCACGGTTGGCATAGCGATGAGTTTGGCTAATTGGTATATAGTTTTTCAATCACAGACTACGCAATGTATTTTTGTAATTAGAACAGCAAGAATTAACTAAACATGAGCAATGTATTTTTCAATTAGAACGTTTCCTCTTTTAATTCTATCCACATTATGATGCGGTTTATTCGCATTCAATAACTATTGATGTTGGTTGGAGAACCCCTATTGATAAATCACGAACCCATTTTGAGATGCGGTGACAACTTAAATAATGAGTTGGGAACCAGCATATATTTTTTACAACTTTTCAACACACCAGATTTCTAAATACAGATTCCTGAATCGCACATTCTGAAAAAAATCCACAAGATCTTTAAGACATAATAATAGTTTATTTTTTAGCAGACTAAGCTCAATTTTAGCAGTTTTAAAATGATTTATGAGCCATTCACATGGATAAACTAATAAAGAAATTAGAGCCAATTATATAAGCCCGAGTAAAAACGTTTCTATATAATAATATATAATTTTATGTACCCATGTGTGTTTTTGTACGCCAGTGTATATAACCGGACATAATTATCTGTAGCCATATATAATTTTTTCTTTCTCAAAAAATTGTAATAATGATGTCATATTTAGTTGCATTTTATTACATATCGACCAGTATCTATATGATGTTATATATACCTATTTATTTATTTTTATATGATATCATTTTTCAAAAAAACACAATTCCGTTTTGACTATAATTTTATATTACATCAAACACTAGACAAATTTTCTGTCTCATTTTGTCTTTTAAGGACTTTTCGCAAAACAATTTAAGTCGACTTAAGACCTTTTCCAAGATTTTTATCGACAATATAACTATTGAATTCACATTTTAGTGTGAGTTCCTCATATTTTCTATTATACACTAAAATATATGAAACCTCTAAAATCAACTTTTTTTCGAAATTTTATTAATTTCCGTTTGAAAAAAGAACTTACATATTTCATTTGCAGCATTAGTAGTTTCCACTATAGTGTATTTTCCGCACACAATTTTAAAAAGAAAGTAATAAATTGTAACATTTATATTCTGATTTGTACAATCACTGTTGTAAGGATATGTGAATTCTTAAATCGTCTTGACGAAACTAATTATTTCTCCCTAACCATGTTCGATTGATGCCGATACAATCAATGAAAAGTTTTTAAATGTCCCTATGGTTCAAGCAGATCAAAATTATTATATCAATAATAATTCGAATAACAATTCCGAATCTTTTTTTTCTTTTGCTGCCGTAGATCAGTGTGACGTTTTATCCAGTATATTGTCTATAAAATCCAACTCTATAGGAGTGGACGGAATTAATCCAAAGTTTCTAAAGATTCTATTACTTCCAATGATAACATTTTTATTTAACAAAATATTAACTTCAAGTTACTTTCCCTGTAATTGGAAAATAGCTAAAATCGTTCCAATACCCAAAGCTGGTTCTGATTATAGACCAATAGCGATTCTTCCATTTCTCTCTGAAGTATTTGAACGTATTATGCATAACCAAATGACTTGTTTCTTGGATAACAATAACTTGTTAACAGATCGTCAATCTGGGTTTAGAAAGAAACACAGCTGCATAACGGCCTTAGTTGATGTTACAGAGGAGATTAGGGAGAAACTTGATGATGGCAAGACTACATTTTTGATACTTTTAGATCATTCAAAAGCGTTTGATACCGTGGATCATAACATTCTTTGTTACACACTTAATCATTTTTTTAACTTCTCTTCGACCGCTACTCAGTTATTGTCAACATACTTACGTAACAGATATCAGTATGTTGAAACTGGAATCCGGAAATCCAAGGCACTGCCTGTGGCAAGAGGAGTACCTCAAGGGTCCATTGTTGGGCCACTATTATTCTCACTGTACTCTAATGACCTCCCAGGCATTTTAACAAATTGTAATGTAAGAATGTACGCGGATGACGTTCAACTTTATACCAGTTGTATTAATGCCTTAATTGACCAGTGTATTATCTCTATTAATCAGCAACTTGATCGTATTTATATATGGGCAACGGCAAACGGTTTAGGAATAAATCCGAAAAAATCTAAATGCATTGTAATTCAAAAGCGACTTGCCAAGCTGAATATTATCAGGCACTATACACGGCTCTCATCTGAAAAACTGAACTGGTTTTAAGAGAGTTTCAATATAAAATAACAAAAAACGTGAAAAAGTGGTATTTTTAATTAATTATTTTTATTGTTTTTAAGCAATTTTAATTAAATTGTAAAGTGCACTTGTGTTGTTTGATATGTTCTCTGCATTAGTTTTGTATAATTAACACAAAAGTTTGATTATTAATATTAAAAAATACGCGTTTAAAAAAACACTAAAAACTGTTTCTCTTAAAACCAGTTTGCATATAAAATTAAAGAGACTTTTTAACAGCAGTTGAGGCTGGTGGTTTGTCTTTAGTCTATATAGTCGTTGATATTATACCCAATATATTTATAAATAATCAACAAATTGAAATAGTAAAATCTGCTAAGAATCTCTGAATTTTTTTTAATGACACTCTTTCGTGGTCGAACTACATTAACTATGCTTGTGGTCGCACATTCTCTATGATTAGAACTCTTTTGCGGACCCAGCATTGTACACCTATGAGAATAAGAAAACTACTTGCCAAAACATATCTGATGCCCGTTTTACTGTATGGTTGTGAGCTATTTGCTAAATGTGATACAACTAGTAAAAGGAAATTGAACATTGCTTTTAACAACATAATCCGATACGTGTATGGACTTAATAGGCGTTCTAGTGTATCATTGTTTTCATCTCAGCTATATGGGCTTTCTTTGGATAATCTACTAAACATAAGAGTTTTAGTTTTCTTACATAAAATAATATACACCCATAAACCTGATCATCTGTACAGCAGACTTTGTATTTCAGATATAAGCAGGGGAAAACGAATTAGATCATTTGGATACAAAAGTTTAATTTCGGAGTGGCATTTCTACATATTCGCAGTAATTCTCTGGAATTCTATACCCCATAGCACGCAACTTTTAAGTAACGCACGAAAATTCAAAGAAAATATTTTTAAACTGTTTTCGGCATAACAATTTGAAAAAATAATTATTTGATATGATATGACTTAATTATTTAAATTGATTTTTTTTTTATATTTATATTTATTGTTTAATTGTAATTGTTTAATTGTTTTTTGTATTTTATATAAAAATTTTTAATTAGTTATTAACTTATTAATTGATTAATGATTTTCATAAATTTACCTATCCTCAGTTCCATACTGCAAAATAAGACTTTTAGTCTTGTGTATGGAGCAATTCTACAAAATAAATAAAATAAATAAAAATAAACTCTTAAATTTCTTTAAAATTTAAAGATTCCTTTTCTAAAACAACCTAAGTCGAAATGAGTTACAAAATCTCAAACAATTTTTTTTTTTCAAATTTTCTTTAGGCAAAAGGATTTATTATTTTGAGCTGATTTTTCCAGAGACTGTTAAAAATTAAGTGGGTTATTTTTTAAAATGCAACGCCTTGCTTTACATTGATTTGCGTATAAAGCTAACCTTTTAGTTGAGATGTTTGCAGGTAATTCATTCCTGCCAGAAAGTAATCAACCACTGCCCGAGCTTGAAAGAGTGTCGAGTATATATATATTTGTTCCTTTTACTCCTGCAAGGAGCATAGGGCCGCAGTGTCGAGTACTATGCCTAAGATATTCTTTCGAGTTCGAGCAGTTAAAAGGGTTCTTGCTGACCTCAACGTAAATAAGTCATCGGGGCCGGATGACAAGCCTTTTTAGTGCTTTGTACCATGCGGGATTTTCCCCTCGTGCTGGAAGGTTGCCAATATCCAGCCAATCCCTAAAAAGGGTGCGGCTAACAACCCTGAAAATTACCGCCCGATAGCAATATGCTCTGCGCTCTCAAAAGCGATGGAGGGTATGGTTAATTACCATCTTGTGAATTATTTAGAGTCCAACTCACTTCTTAATGACCGACAGTATGGCTTCCATAGAAATCGTTCTACGGGAAACCTGTTAGCGTTCCTCTCGGAGCGTTGGAGTCGATCCATCCACCGTTTTGGTGAGAGGAAAGTGGTTGGTCTGGATATTTCAAAGGCTTTGGATGGTGTATGGCACGGGGCGCTTATATCGAAGCTTATTGTTTTTGGTGTGGGTAATGACTTCGCTCGTTTTATTTCAAGCTTTCTCAGAGATCGCACTATTCGTGTTGTTATAGATGGGGTCTCATCCGACGAGTTTCAGCTGAATTCAGGCGTACCGCAGGGTTCTGTTCTTTCTCCTTCCCTATTTCTTATCTTTCTCAATGATCTTCTTGGTCAAACTTCCAACCCTATCTACTCTTTCGCAGATGACAGAAACATTTGTCATTCATTTTCCTTCGATCGTAGGCCAAGCCCTGAGGAGATTGGGGGCAAAAGGCCAATTATGAATGACACACTGAATCGTGACCTTTCTACAATCTCTGAGTGGGGTCGTGCGAATAAGGTCGACTTTAATGCACGCAAGATCCAATGTTGTATGTTGACCCATAGGGCTGCGGGGTCAACGCTGTGATCTGTACATATGGGTGATATCGATATTGAGGAATCGGATACTCTTGATGTTCTGGGCATGAAAATTCAGTGTGATATCCGTTGGAACAAACATGTTTTTGAGGTGTCGAAAGAAGCATTCAAGTGTCTAGATTTTTTACGCCGGTGCAAGAAGTACTCCACTCCATCCGATTTAATCACTATTTATACTACCTATATCCGACCGAAGATGGATTACAACTCCCATATATGGGCAGGAGCTTCGAAGTCTATTTTGGAGCTTCTGGACCGTGTGCAAAGGAGGGCGTCGGCGCTTATCAATGACAGTAGGGTGTCCAGCTCTATTGACATATTGGAGCATCGTCGGAATGTGGGGTATGTGACCCTGATCTATCGATATTACCATGGGAAATGCTATGGTGAGATAAGTGAACTTGTCCCCAAAACCCAAGTTTTTACTCGTAATACTCGCTTATCAAGTAGAGCACATCCGTTTGTAGTCGATTGTCCAGTGTATCGCACGACGCATTACAGAGAGAATTCGTTTATCAGTCGCACTAGCCGTATGTGGAATAGACTCCCCGCAGAGGTCTTCCCTGTTACTTACAACGTTGAGAAATTTAAATCGAATATTCACAAACATTACTCCCTCTTTCCTCCTCCTCATAACCTATTTTCCTAATACCAACACAATGCACTGCGTTAACAGGGGGCATTCCCTGAGTGTTGGTCCATCACAAAAAAAAAAAAAAATTATTGTTACAAAAACAAAATAACCCCTCAAATTTGCAATGGAAAGAAACTGTTATATTTATACAAACAGTTTAAAGCAACAGTAAAGGTGTTTGTGCTTTCCTGTACAATTTTCTTTTGCCAAAATCCAAAAAAGTTTAATAGCTTTCAGAAGTTGTAGGTCTGACAAACTCTCAGGTAATTACTTATGTAAACATTTAGGATTTCAGTGAAATTTATAGTGCATAAACCATTTGTACCATTTGTACCATAAACCGTTTGTACCATTTCAGCTATACTTTTATACCACTATATAAAATCTGATCAAATTATATCGCGCCATTATTCGCATACATTTATATCTGATATAATGGAATTATAACTGAATTAATGCAAACTTATGTAATTATATTGGCCATTTCTCGGATAAAATTGTATAAAGACTCCTGTTAAATTACATATGACTATATAAAGACCCATATATATTTTTTTTAATCGGGAGTTTAGATGTTTGAAAATTTTTTCATTTTTCCCAAATTTAATACGCCACTATTTGAGAACCACTGGAGCTAGAATTCAAATTTTTGGTGGATATCTTAGTTATACAAGATACATCTAGCATACGAATATTAGTCCAATTCAGATAGCGTAGAAAAATTTGAATTGTTAATTTTTTATATTTTCAGTCATAGTATGATATCTCTATTAAAAGATACAACATTAATAAAAACTTTAAATCGATTTGTTATACCACACATGCTCATCGCTACACAAAAACAGATGCCATCGGACATATTGAAAATACTTAGTAGCTGTGTGACTCAAATTAATGAGTTATATGACTTTGACAATTCTCAAAGGACATGAAAAATAATCATTGTGCCATTTTAAAGTAACTTATTTCGTTTGTGTTTTATTTGTTTAAAACAAATAAGGGTTGGCAACCAAAATTCTTTCTTTCGTCTTAGAGTTAATGGTATTTAAAGTTATTTTGTTAATGGTATTTAAATGTTAACAATAGTCTCTTTTTTAAATTTTTGTTAACTTCGCGGACCGTCATTTTAAGAAACCTTACATACGCTGCACCAGCCAGACACGGGATGTGTTTTTGCAAAATTTTAAAAACATCGTTATTCTGGTCTTTCGAAATGTTTTTACTAATAGGAAATTTATGTTTTAACATTTTTCTTAAAACACATGCCGCGTCTGGCTGGAGCAGCGTCATTATGTGTCTGTGTAAACAACAAAAATAGCTGCCCAGTGAAAGCTAAAAGTCAATAATTCATGTGCGATGTTTTTAAGAAAAAGAAGTAAAAAGAAGGCTGGCAGACAAAACCGCTAAAATATCGTTTTCGATTCAAAACGTCTTCAATTGACTAGCTTTGTCTTTCAAATATGTATGTACAGCGCATAGTTCGGCGACATGGCCAACAAAGTGCCCAAACTATGCAGTATATTAGTCTAAAATGTATTTATACTAGGTCTAAACAGCACTTAGAGGTTAATTTTCTGAAATTAAACTAAGAATATTGTTTTTAGACCTAGAAAAATAATATCAAGAAATTGCATCAATATGCGTTATCTGTAATATCATAGGCGTAGATAGGCCGGTATAAATCCCCCCCCCCCCTCCCAGAATTTAAAAAAAATTTAATTTGCTTTTACTTAAAATAAATTTTTTTACACATTTCTGGCTCAACAATGGGCTTAAAAGGATATAAAATTTAATGGAAAATCACTGATGAAGCCTCTCCAGAAACTAGATCTAGTCTGATTTGAAAATTAGTGTGTTTATTATAATTTTTAGAGAAAAAGGTTTATTCTTAACCTTAAACCTAATAAATTAAAAATGAATAAATATTTGTTCAAGTTTTTATCTGAAAGTGGATCGTCAGCAATGCCCAGACTAAGAAAGTTCATGCACTAAAATTTGTATTTTATGTTCATAAAATATATGCTAAAACCAGAAGATTTGCATTAAAATTTAAAAAATATGCACTTATTTATGTATTTTAGCGTTTTTAATATTATTTTATTAAGTAGGACTGTATCATTTTAAAAAGTAGTTTAAACCATGAAATCTATCGTTTATCATCATCGAAAAATTATTAGTTTCCTATAATTTCCGTCGTCATTATAAAAATTAAAAAAAAAAATTTTTTTAAAGACTTTATTAATGGCCAAGTTCATCAAGTTCTATCAATTTTATTTCTGGCTTTTTTTGTCAGTATTTTATATTGAAGATGTAAGTAAAGATTTAGGGAAATATGCATAATCACTCTTAAAATTTATAAATGGCTTATAAAACAAAATTCTCATCCAAAATCCATTTTATAAACGTGTTATAAGATTTTCACATTATTATACATAATCACTTTAAATTGTGTAAAAACTCAGTTTTAGTGAGAATCAAAAATAAGTTTTAAAGCAGTAATTTTTGGCAAAATATGCATTTATTGACAAAATCCATTTGTAGCAAAATATGCACTAACAAATCGCTGCAATTTTGTTGCACATGTGTATTTGCATGAAGAAAATCAAAATCTCCGGAAAATGAATTTAAGGCCAAATTATATTTTATATATTGTTTTGTTTTTTCAAAAAAAATAAAATTATTGATGTATATGGCACTTTTACTCCTAAATCTAATTTATATCAAATTTTTTTTTTTTGACAAATTTCCCTTAATTTGCTTTATTTTTTTTTTTTATAAAAAAGGTTAAGGCTTTTTTCACAAAAAAAAATAAATATAGAGGTCTAACTTCCAAAATTAACAGACTCAGTGTTCTAATTATTAGTATTTATTAAAACAACAAGTAAAAATCTCTTAAATTTAATTAATTGGAAATGACAATTTACCTTGAACAGAACAGTAATAAATTTTGTTGAACATTAGCTAAAAATTTCAGAAAAAAGTGTTATATTTTTATTTTTTTACATTTAGCATTTCAGCAAACAATTCCGTTAATTTCAGCATTTAACTTAAAAATAAATAAAGTTTTATAGATATAACAGTTTTTTTTCTGCTTTTTTCTACTAATATTGAAATAATTTTTTCCCACAATTTTAGAAGGGATTCTTCTGATATCAGCAGTTTTTTCTGCAGGACTCTTTTTAGCAAAGTTTTAGTAGCTTTTTCTGCTATTTGCACAGATTTTTTTATATCAGTGTATTAATATGGCTGGAGCAAGTCATAAAATTAAAGCACAATTCGAATAAAATGTAGGCCTTGACTTAAGAAATCGAATTCAATTTGATTTCACTTGAATGTTTGTAGTGCTTAGTGGGTAAAACTAAAAGCATAACGTGTTAGAGCAGCTATAAGCCGATTGCACAGATGAACGTATTCAAAACAGAGCAGCAAAAAATTTAAACGGCTTATGAAACTAAATAATTTTTTCGGAAAAATTACAAAAATATTAAGAAGGGCTATAGCCCCCCCTAAAAAATGGTCTAGCTACGCCGATGTGTTGTATTAATATATTTAAAAAAAATTTAAATCTCCAAAAATTTGACTTCTGCCTTACACAGCGGCAATTTAATATATTTATATTTTGCCCTAATTTTCAAGATTGAAGTATTTGATCTTATGTTGTTATATTCTGGCCAAAACCATGTGGACCCGAGTAAAAAAAATTATATATAATTATATGTGGCATATATTACAATATATAATTAGACATGTCGTTATGTATATCCATATATAATTATATATGACGTCTTTTTCCAAAATTTTTCGTTATATTATGCCATATATAATTTCATCTAATTAGATACCGGACTTTATAATATTGGATATGGTATATATGATTATATATTACATAGCATGGCTGATCTTATTGCATATATAGTTGTATATAGAGCTATATCTTAATATATATGGTGGCCTTTTAGCAATATATAATTATATATGGTATCACTTAAGCAATTATATAACTATATATGGTGCCAGTTAAACTAGATATTGTCATATATGGTGGCATTTAAACAATATATGGTCATATATGGTACCTCATGAACAAAATCTTTAATACAGTTGCAGATATGATAATATATGCTGCTATATATGGTGCAATATATATTTATATATGGTGTTATTTAAGAAATATATTAGCATATATGGTGCCATTTAAACAATATATGGTCATATATGGTACCTCATGATCAAAATTTTTAATACAGTTCCAGATATGATAATATATGATACTATATATAGTGCCATATATATTTATATATGGTGTTATTTAAACAATATATTACCATATATGGTGCCACTTAAACCATATATTATCATATATGGTGCCATTTCAACAATATATGCTCATATATGGGACCTCGTGAACTACATTTTTAATACAGTTCCAGATATGATATGCTACTATATATAGTGCAATATATATTGATATATGATATCATTTAAACAATATATTACCATATATGGTGACATTTAAACCATATATTATGATATATGGTCATATATGGTACCTCATGAACAACATTTTTTATACAGTTCCAGATATGATAATATATGCTACTATATATTGTATAGTACCATATACTTTGATATATCGTATCATTTAAACAACATACCATGTATGCCCAAGTAAAAAAAATGGTATGGAGCCATATAAAGTTATATTTAATTATATATAATCTTCTATGTAATTAGATATAATTATATCCGAAAAATGAGAACGTCTTATTGTATCATATTGTATCGAATTGTATACAATTGTATACAATTTGGTACAATTTGATACAATTCGATACAATTGTATCCGAATTTTGTCCTCATCCAATTACATAAAATTATATCTTTTTGTATAAAATTATATAAAATGTTATAAAAGTGGACACAGTTTGATACAATTATACCTAAATATTAACCTATATTTTTACCATAATATATATGACCATATCTAACAATATACAAAATTATATTTTTAAATAAAAAAAGATATACAATATCTGGAGATCATACCTGAGGGATTTCAATTACAATTACTTGTAATTGAAATTACAAGCAATTGTAATTGAAAATTTTCAATTCCAAATTACTAGTAATTGTAATTGAAAGTGATTTCAATTACATTTAGAATTAAAAAGTGTTTTTTGTTAAAATTTTGTATAAAAATCTGACTGGGATAGGTTGCATAGGCATGGATGCGTATAAAAAGAATACGTCATGTTGGGATTACCCCTAACTTGTGCTTTTTGTCATTATTTATTTTCCCAAAAAATGTAATTGACATTTTTCAAATTACAAATTACTTGTAATTGTTCTTTTTTGAATTACAATTACAAATAATTTGTAATTGTAATTGAGTTTTTTTGAATTACAAATTTTGAATTACAATTACAAATAATTTGTAATTGTAATTGAGTTTTTTTCAATTACAATTACATGTAATTGTGTAAATGAATGTGTAATTAATTACAAAATGTAATGATTAACCCCCAGGTCTACTGGATATCCTATAATTTCGATAAATCTTCCATTACTTTTATCCAGATTTACCATGACAGTGCATTAAACATGAACAAATTTTTCTTTGTTTTTAGTAATTTTAAAATAAGGTTAACAACACTGAAATTTCTAACTTAATAGGATTGTGATATACAACCAAGATATAAGAGATCAGTCAAGTGTGCGTTATAGTATAGAAAATTCCGTATTAAAGCTTCAGTATTGTTAATTTTATGGGCGCGTTAGCCATTTTAACTCACGCTCCTAAACAAAAACAAATTACTCAAGTACGAGCATTTCGTGTCTTACTCACGCAGACATGAGTATATTAAAAACTTACTCACAATCAGAAAATTCTTACGCAAAACAGTAAAAATTACTAAAAAACATATGATGCAAAAAATAAACTCACACACGAATCATGCACGGGTTATATATTCTTACTCACGCTCACGTACGAATTATATATTCTCACTCTAACGGGCGAATTACTTTGGTATAGTAATTATTACTCACGATCACTTGTGAATAACTTCACTCACGATCGTGTCATGCGCCAATCCCTAGTAATTACAAAATCTAAAACTATTTCAAAATCATTTTTAATATGGAACCACATTTAATACAATACGTTTTTAAAAGGACCTTATACATATATTTTTATATAAAATCACTTTGAAAAAATTGCTAATGTGGGATAATATATAACACTATGCGACAGTCAAAATCGGGATGGGATGAAACCAACGGGAAATGTTATATCGGTCAAAAACAAGTTATACGTGTCCCGGCGTTTCGCTGGGTCACCCCTAGGACTCGAGATATATCTTTTTTTTGACATAACTCGAGAACCACTAGTCCGATTTTGCTCAAACAATTTTAAAAAAATTAAAAATTACAATTCCTTTAATCTGTTCATATAACGTTTTTCTATATACTCAACAGTTTTGCCGGTAAAAATAAATGTTTGTTACCGCTACCATAAAAATCAATAACCTTTTGTTTATTACTTTTTTTTAATATTTTAGGCAAAAAATATTTTTTTCTTCATACATTTATTTTTACCGGCAAAACTGTTGAGTATATAGAAAAACGTTATATGAACAAATTAAAGGAATTGTAATTTTTAATTTTTTTAAAATTGTTTGAGCAAAATCGGACTAGAGGTTCTCGAGTTATGTAAAAAAAATACCACCAAAGGTCAAATCGATATATCTCGATTCCTAGGGGTGACCCAGCGAAACGCCGGGACACGTATAACTTCTTTTTTACCGATATAACTTTCCCCGGTAGTTTGAACCCTTCCCGATCACTGACCCCTACCATTTGTCTCACAGTGTAATTATAGATGATTTTATAAAAAATGTTATATCGTTATATATAAAAGAAATCATGAAATATTGTAGATATGAAACCATACTAAGTTATATATGGGTTCATATGCGTCAATATATAATCATATATAACACCTATTATATAATATTTCTTAAATGGCTCCGTATATAGTTTTATTTTATTATGTATAGTGTCATACTAAATTATATATAAACGTATACGTAATTATATCTTTTATATATTACTTTGTGTACTTATATATAGCACATACACTTATATGCAGGCCAGTATGTAATAATATAAAATCACATATGTCTCAATATTAAAACCTTTGAGGCAAAAATATTTAATATATGACTATATAAAAGTCTATATGCTTCAATTTAAAAGCATATGTGGCCATATTTAACTATAAGTTACTATTGTAATTACATAAAATAATATATGATTATATCAAAACTTTTTTACTCGGGTGGTACCATTTAAACCATATATTTTCACATATTGTACCATTTAAACAATGTATTGTCATATATGATAACCCTACTGAAAATGGTTATAATATAATGGTATATAATTTGATACAATCATATCTAATCAAGTGTGGTTAATGTGATATTTTATAAAATTGTATGTCATTTCATCAAATTAAACAAAATTATACAACTTAGATCTAATAACATTGGGTCATTTCCCCTATAAAATTTTATATGGTTATATATGGACTAACAATTTATATATACTTATATACAATTTAATAGGGAAATTGACCCAATGTTATTAGATCTAAGTTGTATAAATTTATTTTTGTTGATTCAATTATATACAATAATATATGATATCACATTAACCACACCTGATTAGATATAATTGTATCAAATTACACATTTTATTAAAACTTTATTTACTAGGGAACTCATCAGCAACTACAATATTAACTGTATTTCAGAAGCTATTAATTGTATTTCAGACATTATTAATTGCATTTCAGAAATAATCAAATCTATTTCAGAACTTGTTGATTTTATTTCATAGTTAATAGAGAAAAATTTCTGAAATACATTTCATAATTTGTGAAATACAATTGATAATTTCTGAAATATAGTATGATAATTTCTAAAACACAGTTGTGAATTTCGGAAATACAATTAATAATTTCTGAAATACAATTGATAAAACTGAAATTCAATTGACTAGTTCTGCAAAACAATTTATAAATTTGAAAAATAATTGATAAGTTCTGAAATACAATTGACTATTTCTGAAACACAATTGATAAATCTTAAAAACAATTGATACAATTGGAAATGGAGTAGAACGTCAAAAAGATGTAAATAAAATTATTTTATTAAAAAAATTCAATTTAATAAAAAGAAATATAATTTTATAAAAAGAAATTCATATTGCAAAAAAAAAAAAAAATTTATCCGAAAAATGGTGGATCGTACTGCAGTAATTTAGATCCACCTTGGATCTAATATGATGAAATACGATCCGAAAAACGAGCTATCTAATTATATAAAATTGGATTTGACATAATGCTAATCAAGAAGTAATTTCAATAGAACGGACAATTTAATGCAATCTGAGCGATATCTGAATGAATTATTTTTGTCTAATGGTATCAAATAAAATGTAACTTTTTGTATTAAGGGTTTGTTTTTTACGAATTTTGTATAAATATTCCATACAAATTTAAGCATTTATAAAATTTTTAAGTAGGTATAAATTTAGCTTCTTAAAAATTAAGTAGTTATAAAAATGCTACCAAGTCTTAAAAATTCTTGGCTTTTTTCTCTTTCAAATGTAAACAAAAATATTCGTCATAAAAATATTTGAAATTTTAATATTTTTTATTTCATAAAATATTAAAAACAACAAAAGCTAACAATTGAATTATGCGTTTGTTAGCAAAGTTAGAGCAGGGCACACAAGATTATTGCTCCATTCCGCGTTCCGGCGAAGGCTTTGTACGAAAACGGCTTTTGTACAAAGGGACCCCAAATGTTTAAATTTTATTTGTTTACAAAAAATAAAAGAAAAGTTAAGTAAGTACGGATATTCGTTTTTTTACAAGTAGTTATAGATATAAAAATCGAAAAAAACAATCCTTAAATCTAATTTTCTATAATTAGGTTAACCTATTTTTTCGCTCTGCCATTTTTCGGATCAAATTAGATCTAAGTTTATCCCCAAATATATTGCTGGATCCAATTGGATATGCCATTTTCGGTTCAAATTAGATCTAAGTTTATCCACAAATATATTGATGGATCTAATTCTATGTGCCATTTTTCGGATCAAATTAGATCAAAGTTTATCCCCAAATATATTGCTGAATCTAATTCGATCTGCTACTTTTTCGGATCAAATTAGATCTAAGTTTATCCGCAAATATATAGCTGGATCCGCCATTTTTCGGATCAAATTAGATCTATGTTTATCCCCAAAGATATCATTGGACCTCCCAATTTTGAGATATAACTTGATCTTAGTTCATCCCCATATATACAATTGGATCTAATACGATATGATTGGATACACTCAATTTTAAGATCTAATTGGATCAGCTATATATTACAGCAGATCTTAAACAATATCAAATTGGATATAATTAGTAGTGTCCGACCGAACAGTTCGGCCAGAAAATGTTTTTTGTCGGTATTTGGTATGTTGAAGCATTATGGACAAATTTTGCTTATGGAACAATGTTTGTTGGGCCCATTAGAATGCATTTTGATGGTCAAACTTAAGAAAAAGCCCGAAGTTAAGCAACAAATTCACTGTTCGGCCGCCGAAAGTTCGGCCAAATCGAAAGAAGTTCGGCGGCCGAACAGTTAACTTTACGGCTTAACTACGGAGTTTTCCTTAAACTTGACACTTAAAAACGAATTAAATCGGCTCAGCAAACATTTAACCAGTATGAAAATTTTTCCACAATGCTTTCAAATAACAGAAAATCGACCAAATTTCACTTTTTGGCCGAACTGTTCGGTCGGATACTAATAATTAGATATTGCGCGAGATCAATTTTTTTTACTCGGGGAATTAAAAAAAATCTCTGCCCCAGGCAAATGAAAAAAGGAATTCCTACAATTTTTGTAATTTTTAATCTCTAATATGTTCTTCATAAAACCTTAAAGTCAAATCGTTGATTTTTTAAAATTCCTTTAAAAAATTTTAAAAAATTTTTAATTGCAGATTTGAAAACAGTATTTAAGAATTCTGACCTTTTTTGGTACTAATTTAAAATGATTTAGCAAAAGAAAATATGAAAAATACTTTCTATCTGAGTTTCTTGGAACTTATAGAATAAAAAAATATTTCTGTAGTATATTATTTCAATAAAACTTCGTACCCGAATTTATTGGTTAAGTGGTCTGTGACACATTAGTTGCCTGGGGAAATTGTAATAACTCGGCTGTGTTTTAACCAATTTAAGTTTTTATTATTTTATTACAAAGGGAATTCACTCCTAATCGCGATTCTTTAATGTTTTTAATTCGAATTAGTTTTATAATGTCAATGTTTTCGAGAAAATGCACAAAATATGGAATAAGAAACCAGAAATTGTAACTACCCAGGTAGAAATTACCGACGTTGCAACAAAAATTGTACTGGGAGAGCACTTTTTTCTACGAAATGCCGGTACTACTTAAAACGTGCTTCGCCAGTACCTTTTTCTGAAAATTAATGAGCTTTTTTTAATTTATTAAAATTAATAATTTTATAAGTTTTATGTGTTTTTGCACCTATTACAAAATTATTATTAAGAGAGACATAGCCATTCTTTTCTTGTGAAGTTTCGACAGAATGCATTAAAAATCTGTGATGTACACTAAAAGGACAATAAAGTACCAGCAAACTACTAAATTTGTTATTAAATGTACTGGAATAATACCAAAAAAATAAAATCCCAAGCATGCGCCAACGTTGAGAAATAACTACGGCCAAGCGTTTATTGGTGTTATCATTTCGACAACATGCCAGTACAGTGAAAGTTGAAAATCCGACGCATTGCCAGTACATGTACTACCGTCTCCAACACCGGGCCGACATTGTGCCGTTTGTATTTTTCTACCTGGGTACTTACACTTTGGTCGCATAACACATTAATTTAACATGGGGGTGTCATTGGAGGTAAATCGTTGCCTAAATCGTGCCGGTATAGGCTAAAATAAGTGATTACGAAGGAAGTACTGAAATAAGTTGTTACTTGTAATATTAAATTCACTAGTTAGATAAAATAATTACATACTTGTATAGATTGAATTAAGTAGTTACACATTAATGCATATTTCATTAGTTACATATAGGGAATAAAATAAGACGTTACCAGTAATGACTTTGTTTAAAAGAACACCGATCCGAGCAATGTAATTAGATTATAAATTTTTATTAAATCGTATTAAATCGCATAATAGGTAGTTATATAATGCAATACCAATAACTTATTATTATTGCTCATATTAGTAAGTTATTTATAACACAATATCAGTCATATTATTTTAAAGCATCCAAATAAGTAGTGATGTATCTCTATATTGGTAACTCATTATTTCATACCTTCCACATAAGTATTGATACATCACAATATTAGTAACTTATTACTTTAGGTTTCTAAGTAAAACCAAGGGTAAAGGGTTACCCATTGCCAGGCAATGCGTGAAAAAGGTCCAACCCATTACCAAGGTTTTGCTGGGTATATATGGAGACATTTGGTTAGTTTGGCGACTGTCCTCAAACTCTTCCTAGTTCTAGTGCATAGTATGAGGACATTTTTGAGTAATATACTGTATAGTTTGGGCACTTTTTTGGCCATATCCCCGAACTATACGCTGTACATATAACATATATCGTCGGTATGCTGCAAAAAGAGCTCAAGTCACATAATTGTGTTTCTGAGTTATTAGCCGTTTTTTCTAATCACTTGGATTTAATAAATCCAAAATGTATTTCTAAAAGTGCTCAACAGATGGGGTTAGATTCTTCCTATTTTAAAAAAATTTTCTGTCCGACACTTCTTTCACCCTAATTTTTAATAACGAATTCGATGATGAAGGATTTTACTTTAACTTTTAATTTTTAATTATATTTTATATAAAACAGCGATAAACAGTCTGCCTTTTCAGTTTTATCACTTCAATTTATATTTTTACACAATTGAAAAATTCTATTACAATATTTAATATTAACTAATTGGATTTAATTAAATTACTTACTGTAGAGTGAAAAATTGCCATTTCTATTTGAGCTATTTCTCCATGTCCAAGATCGAAAATATGTATTTAGTGCGGTGTAGTTTTTTTTTTTCTAAACATATTTCATAAAAAAAAAATTAATAAAAACCTTTTATTTATTAGTTTTTCAATATTTTTGTTTCTCTTTTAATTTTCGTCCGTATTTTTTCTGTCATTAAATTAATAGGCTCTTTCATATATTTGTGCTTTTATTATGGATTTATTAAATCCAGCTTTTTTTTGGATTTAATAAATCCACTTTTTGTATGAAAAATTCTAAATCCAGGTGATTAAAAAAACGCTAATTGAAGATTTAAAGTTTATGGCCGCTGGAAAAATTATTAAGTAGTTCCAATTTGAAAATCGATAATCTTATCTTATGAATATTATCTTATTTGATAAGTCCCCATATACAACGACATACAACTCGATCCGAAAAATGGGTCATCTAGATGTGTCTAATTATATCAAATTAGATATAATTTGATAAAGTTTGATCCGAGATTTGTCCATATCCAGGACATTAAATTATATCTAATTCGATATAAAAATATCTGATTTTATAAAATTTTGTCTGATAGTAGGCATACTTTTTATGCATACCAGCTATTAAATTGAAATGTCTATGGTTTTAACAATTTTGAAGACCCAAATTTTAAAACATAAAATAAAAATTTATTTGAATACTTTTGTCTTCTAAATCGTATGCATCATTTTTTAATATGATTTTACATGCAAAAACATCACGTGAAAATTATTTGGCTATGGAGTAATTAACTCTGAATTTGCAGATAACTAAATTTGATGTTGAACTATATATTAATTTGTATGGGATTATATAGAAAGTTATATAAAATTAAAATATATTTTTAGTACAACGACACATACAGTGATATAAAACTTAGTATCAAATCATATATAATCATATCGATCACTACATATAATTTCATTAGTTTTATAAGGCTTATGTAGTTATATATGGAGTCAGATTTGGGGATATGTAATAATATCAATTACCATACAAATAATTCGTTGAAAAAATAATATCAGATGTAGTTGTATATAATGATATGTGTCTTAATGTTACTCCATTCATTGTCAGATATAGCCCAATCATATTATATGTGACAATATATAACTATTTTTACTCGGGTATAAAAACAAGTAAAAACATGGCATATTTTTAATTTTAGGTACTGAAAATACAGATTTTAAGCTATAAATTCAATACTGGTAGTTTTAATAAGTAAAATTATTATCTATAAATTTTTTGTAAAAAAAAAACGCTCAAGATTATAAAATAAAAAATTGTAATTTTTATATAAAATAATAAATACCGGTAAAATACCGGTAACTACCGATAAAAATAACGGTATCGGTAACGATAACGGTATTTAGAAATTTTTTTAGAGGTATCGATAACGGTAACGGTATTCAATTTGAAATGGTATTTTAGCGATAACGGTATTATAACGATAACGGTAACCAACCTTGCTAATATATATCTCCGTTTATAGTTGTCTCACTTTGTAATACTTGTGTATTATCAAAGTTTGGTATATGATTATTATTTGCACAGTGGGCCAGCAGTACGGTTTTTGTGTTGAATTTTTATCTTTTACCATTTGATCAGATTTGTGTGCTGCAATTCTAGATTTTAGTTTATTTTTAGTGGTGCCTACATACACTTTGTCACATCTCTTGGTATCATTCCCACTGCAAGGTATCTTATAAACTGCGTTTGATTTTTCAGATTTTCCTATCCTATCTTTGGTATTACTATATAGTTTTCGTAAATTATGTTTTGTTTTGTGTGCCATCCTGTATTTTTCACCGTCAAATAATTTTGATTTTTTCACTCTTTCTGAAATTCCCGGAACGTATGTTAACGACTTTTACGCTTTCCGTGCTCGCGTATTAGTTTTTCTGTTAAATATGATGGAAAATTGTTGTATACCAATATTTTTCTAATCTTTTGCAAATTTTCTTTATGGAATTCATTGTCACTTATGTTTAAAACTCTACTGATGAGGTTATTGGCAGTATTTATTATAATCCTCTTTGGATGTTTTGAATAAAAGTTGATTATCCCGCCTGAAGGTATTGACTTTTGATACCAATTAGCTTTTATGATATTATTTTCTCTTATTACATCCAGATATGGAAGTCTGTCATTGTTTTCTTCCTCCATTGTGAACTTAATACTACGGTGAAAAATATTTAAATTGGTTAGAATCTCATTTATTGCACTTTTCGGAACTATACTAAATAAATCATCTACGTATTCCGTCAATATTTTCGGTTTTGTTGTCAATTTTTCTATTTATGTATCTAATAATTTCTCCATCACAATGTCTGCTACAATTGGTGAAGCCGGTGAGCCCATTGGAAGACCTTGTTTCTATGCATATATTTTTTATTCGTATTTGCTGTAACGGTTTTCTTTTATGCAGAATTTTAGAATATGAAGGAAAACCTGTTTCTTCGTATACTAATGAAGAAAAAATATATGCACAGAAACAAGGTCTTCCAATGGGCTCACCGGCCCATTCTTCCATTTTGGGACTGGGGGGTGTAATGTACATACTTTAAATATTTTACTCTATATTATTAACAATGATCAAAAATTCATCTCTTCTCCTTGCGGTGTTCACCAGTTCGCTTATTGTACGTAAGCCTGTCAAATTTCTTATATTCCTCATCCATAATAATTGTTTTCGACAAATGCCACGTCTTCCCTCTATTTTTCCTTGGAAAATAAGCTGTAATAGTTCATTGTTTTGGCCTCTTAATATGTGACCAAGATGCGCTGTCTTTCGGCATTTTATGTTTCTTAAAAGTTCACGATACTTATTTAAAGAACGAAGAACTGCTTTGTATTCGATCTGCCCATTTTATATTCAAAAGTCGTCGGTAGCACCACTTTTCAAACGCCTCGAGTCTATTCATGCTAATCACTTTCAGCGTCCACGTTTCCATGCCATATAACAATACTGACTACACATAATATTTCAAGAATCTTAATCGTAGATTGATGTTTATATCGTGGTTGCTCAAAATTTTCTGTACTTCCAGAATGCATTTCTTGCCATTTCAATGCGGCATTTGAATGAAGTTGATAATTTTTACACACAGCTAAACACACAGATAATTCTAGTTAACTTAGCTACGAAATTTGAGCTAAATTCAACAGAAACATTACCTGATTTAACTGAAAATTTCTGCTAAAATGGCGCTTATAGTTTTGATTTTTGGGCTCTACGGATCTGTCCTGAGACAGAACCATATTTATTTTTGGGAGTATAGGTGGCTTATAAAAATTGATAAGTCCAGAGTATCGACTATGTCGCTTAGATTCCGAGATATATCCCATTTTGTGATTATACAATAAAAAATTATGAAAATATAGCGCCATCTCTATGTGATATTGATAGCAGAGACACAAAAATATAAACATAAACAATTGTGGCTTAAATTAGCTGAAAAATTTGTAAAATTAATAAACATAAATTACTAAAAATTAGGATGCAAAGTTGGTTCAAATACGGATGAAAGTAATTTTTATGCTAAATGGGATTTACAGAAATATTAGTTCAATCCTAAATTTTAAGAGAAAATAACAGAAAAATCAGTTCATTTGAGCGAGGACGCATTTAAAAGACTATTGTACTAACTTTTTCTTATAAGCGTTGTTGTTCTTTGTTTGGTTTTTTGTTTTTGTGGAAGAAATATTCTTATATTCTTAACCCTAAATTCATAAACGCTTTGCAAAATTATAGGAGGTTTATTGAATAAATTTTGTATGAAAATTTCGTTATGTAAACCTCCTATACCTTTACAAAGTGTTTATGAATTTAGGGGTTAGTGTATATAAGTATGATGTTTATAATCAAAGTATATTTTGTAAGTGGATTTCCAAATGATTAATTTTTTTGTACGTGACGATTGAATTCAGGACTAGATGTATATCAGCACATAAAAATAGATGAATTTGTGAATGCGCCTGTCAAAAAGTAACAACTAATATAAGATAACTAAACAAACTTGTGAAATTAACTTTTTGATATTATCTTGTTTGAATAATTAAATATTGTGAATGTATGTAGAAAATATTGTTAAGTAAGTGACCCCATTTTAATTGATTTTGTTTTAATTCGACCAGATTTACAATAACTAAAATTGGATAGCTGCCATTGATTTTTATTTGACTGTGACATATTTGTATTGTATTTTTATTGTGTCAATAACTGTGGTATTTTAGATGAGCTCTTGTACTAACGTGTGATTCTGCGAAAGATCTTTTATATATGTTTTGTTAATAAAACTTTGTTTGACTTTATTACACACCGGCTTTGTTAAATGTTTATACACTCAAAATAATACGCCTGTTGGCTGAACAGAAAAATTTGTTATTTTAACAAAATTTTTCCCTGTTTTTTGGCTTATAATAAAATTTGTTGATTTTAACACTTTTTTGTTAAATTTAACAAATCTAAATTTAAGTAAAAAATTTGTAAAGCTACAGTTTTATCTGTAATTATAATCAGTCGTAGAATTTATCCAAATCTAGGGTCTCCGGACCCTCACCAAGCCTAGTCCATATCATGCGAGGGTATAAAAAGGCACTCTAGCGGAGCAAACATTTTGTCCGTTTTGCTGTACCTCGCTTAGTTTTCGAGATATTGGCCATTTAAAAAATCGGGAGGGAAAGACATAGCGCCATCTTTAAAACTTCTGATACATTGGTGGTGCAATCTACCGGGTAATAACAGTCACATGAAAATATTATATTTTAACAATAATTTTGTATAATTTAACGAATGGGTTCTTAAAAATTTCTTTAAAATAATTTTGAAAATTAACACTCAAAATTAGTTAAAGTACTGAGGATTTTTAGTATTGTGTTAAATGAAGATAACTAAAATCTTTGTTAAATTAGTGTTTCAACTAAAAATTTGTTAAAAATTAGTCAAATTGATTTGAAACCGGTTTGACAGTTTTTTCTACTGACGTATTATTTTAAGTGTATATATATATTGATTAAAAAAGAAAAACAAATTGAAAATCATTTAATATGAACCTCTAAAGTCTTTGAGTGAAATACTTGACTAAATCGAATACAAAACAAATTGGCTTACAAACAAAGTATGTACTACAGTTGAAGCTTATTCTGTGTTATTTGACCTTTTCAATTGAAGTTCTGAATACATGAGTGTGTGTATAAATTAAGACAGTTTGTAATTTATTTAATGTCTTTACAATAAGAACGTATCATCTTCCCCATCATTACAAATATATTTATATTGACTTTACACCATGTCTTATAATGATAAATTACACTGATTGCATGGTGTTTTTCTATTTTTCAAAATAAGTTATAAATTACTCGGAATAAAATTTATTATTAGTGCTTCGCTTAAATTATTGCAGAACAAACTTGAAGTATTGAAATGATTTCAAAATATTTTTTTTTAGTAAGAACTGTTTAACCCGGTGTGCAAAAGAAACTAAATTTCACAAATATTGAAGAATATAAAGCACCCTATACACTCAAAAACATAAGTTAGTAAACAAATTAATAAAACGTGTTATATTTTAAGTTTTCAGCAATTTTTTTTTTGCTGAAATTATGTTTTAAACTTTATTTAAATAATTTTTTTCAATTTTATTTTTAGAGAGTAGTCTGTAAGGATCATTGTTATCCATAGACTTTATAAAGTGAGATTTGTAATGAATTATTATTATTTGTATAATGAGTTATTATAATTTGTAGAATATAATGAAACAAGAAAATCCCGAAACCCCGAAATATCCCGGGATCCCGATAAATTCCAGGATACCGAAAAATCCCGGGATTTTTAAAAACCAGACCCGTTTGGCATCCGTAATCACAAATTACAAAATGAATTTCAGAAATTATTATTTTATTTCCGACACACATAATAATCCATGCATAAAAATACGAAATTAATGTCAAAACAACAAAAAATTTCGTAAAATAAACCATTTTTCGTATATTTTACGAAATTTTTTGTTATTTTGACATTTTTTCGTAATTTTATGCATGGATTATTATCAGCGGAAAATATTATTTGTGTTTTAGAAAATATCAATACAATTGTATTGCAGAAATAATCAAATGTGTTTCCGGAATTATTGATTGTATTCAGTGCCAGAAACTTTGGTTCCAAATGTCCTAAATCACTGAAAAAATAAGGTAATGAATAAATAGTGAAAAAAGAAAAATATTCTAAAAGTATACAATTTGTACAATTTTGTACAAAAAATGTACAATTTTCAAACTCAGCCTGCTAAAACTAGCAGAACTCTGATTGTATTTCATAGCTACTATATATACATACTATCTATTTTTAGAATCATTATTTTTGTCGTATGCTGGTGTGTAACTCATTATTTTTGGCGACATCGCCATATAAAGGTAATAAGAAATGTACTAATAACAGCCCAGTGTAGAAAATCATTACCAGATATGTGGTTATGTAACTACATACTTGGTAATGGTAACTACTTACTTTTGTTATTACATTTCTTATTACCTTTATATGGCGATGTCGCGAAAAATAATGAGTTGTCGTTACACGCCAGCATACGAAAAATCAAAAAATATATCGTTACCTATGTGCTTACCAGTACTGACAAAAATAATGAGTCTAAAAATAGATTTTCGAAAAACTTAATTATATAAGAAAAAATATTTTTTATTGTATTTTTTTTTTAATTAAATTTGCTGGTGCGGAAATCGAACCTGGGTCTACAGATTGCCAGTCAACAGCTCTACCATCTGAGCTATATCGACATGTAATATTTAATAGATAAAAACATAATTGACCTGCTGCACACAAGTAAGCTTACTCGCCAACATACAAAAAATCAAAAAATATGTGGTTACATATGTGTTTAAAAAATATTGAGTCAAAAAATAGATTTAAAAAAATTTTCAAAAAAATTAAAAAATTATTTTCTATTTGAAATAATGATGAAAATAAGTCATTATCATTAACTCATTATTATATGTTTTAAAATAATGTAGAAGGTAAGTGGGTGTCATTACTGGTACTCCAAAAAATAATGATATGTCATTACCGTTTCTACACTGGGAGTAACTGTAACCATTACCAGGTATGTAGTTACATAACCACATATCTGGTAATGATTTTCTACACTGGGTAGTAATGAATATTTTTTAAATTCATTTGATAACATAGTACAACAGTAAAAATACTTCGGCCATGCGACACATCAATTCTGATAGATTTTATGATGAACATCACGAATTTGAACACAAAATTTTAAAATAAGCTCTACTTTTTAAAATATTTGAAAATTTAATTTTAAGCAAGAAGAAAGTTTTTCTTTAAAATTTCCTATTTGTTCATATACCTGAATAAACCATGGATAATTTTCAATCGGGTTTCAAAGTATAGACTTTTGGCTTTTAGAAGTTATTTTACATTTTGTGTTGTAAAAATCTAATGCAAGACTCGAATACAGCGACACCAAAAAGTTTTTAATCACATTCCTTCATTCCTTTACAAAATATGTGAAGTTCATTTGAAAGTAGTATCTCAACTCGAGCGTACATATTGGCTCCACCATCATAGATTCCATAATATGGATTCCATTTTGCGGTGTCTTTTGAAAGTAAAGATACTATATTTTCATTGTTTAAATCAAACTTTAAATAATTTTGTAAACCATAATTTCCTTAAGTTCCAATTCCAAGAAAAAATTATACAGTTACTAAAGTATTCCTTAAGGCAGTAATGCCACTTGTTTATTAAAAAAATGTCAGGATATGTTATTGATTAGGTTGAAAAGTCTTTTATCCATATTAAAGTCAAAATGTTATAAATAGCTTATAAAACATGATAAAGTACTCTTGAAAGATAACTTCCTTTTTGATTTTGCCACAACATGTTTACAAAACATTTAAGTTTTTATGTGGTCTTTTAAGTAACAGTGAGTAAATTAATATATGTACATTAGGATGTCCCTTATATTAACGATTTGTCGATTTGCGTTCATTACACCTCCCAGTTTTATTGGAAATGTTCCCAAATTGAAGAAACCGATTTTTATTTTTTGAAAACGTTAATCCGTGCCGAAAGTTGGACGAAAGTGGCCCATTTTGAAAAAAAAGTGTATTATTATAAAAAATTCCCAAAATTAGAAATTTCGAAAAAAAACTTTTTATTTATAAATTAAATATGGTCAAAACGATTCAGATATGTGACGCGCAAAATAGAAAGGGACCTAAGGGTAAAAACCGGTTTTGTTCAGGAGAGCCATTTTAAAGATTTAAATACGTGTATCTTTGGTGTACGGTCACTGAGCGTGTTGGTATTGGTCTCATTTGAAAGCGACACATCTCATGACGTCAGGAACGTGTTGGTCAACCTTGAAAACGCACGTAGGTCGTCCCTACCTCTTGTTTTGTGTAGTTGGTTTTTACTGTTTTCTACCTAGCGCGCTGTTTCCATGAGTTTGATATCAATTTTGCTCGCGGTTTTTCGAATCCAGCTTTATTTTCTGAAATTATTAATTGTGAATTATAATAAATACTCATTTATAATTCTTTTAAATCGTGAATATCACTCTGTTAGTACGAACATTTTTTTAGAATCGTCGACTTCACTTTCATAAAACGCGCATATCTCTGGGAGGGAACACTTTTGGGGCATGGGATCGGTCTCATTCGATGCTCAGATGTTGTCCACATCAAAAAAAAAAAATTGATTTTTTTACCCTTAGGTCCCTTTCTCTATGCGCTGTCACATATGGAATTCTGACTTCATCGGATATCATTAAACCACTTTAGCCAGGAATCCAAAATGACCCACGAGTTTGATAAAAATGCAAAAACATGTTTTTTTTTTTAATTAATTTTAAAGATTTTTCAAAATGCCTAATTTGGCGATGTCGATTGCTATTTGTACCACATAATAGTTGATATTAAAGAAAAAAAATAAATTGGAAAAATGATGATTCAAGTTTGTGTTTGGAGCGACTGCTTTCCAGGATATTTTACAAAAATTGCTTATTGTGCCAAAAATTTAACAAAATTTGAATTTTTCATCAAATTTTACATAGTTTTCGGAAAAATATCATTTAAATTTGGTTAGACTATAATTATCTTTACATTGTTTTTTTTTAATATTTAACCGTTGGTGGCCTGGGGTCAGAAAAGACCCATGAAACTTATTTTTAATTATGACTACGACTGGCTAAAAATAATTATTTTATGTAACATGATCCATATGGGGTTAATTTTTATACTTTTGGCCAAAAAACCACCCACTATAAAATTTACGGAATAACACCTTTTATAACTTTCAAATCAAAAAATCAAAAATCAATCAAAGAATTTTTTTTCCACTTGATAAAAATTATTATTTTTTGTAACTTGATCCATATAGGTTTAATTTTTTTTACTTTTCGGCAAAAAATACCCACTTGGAAATTTACAGGATAACGTCTTTCCAAATAGAAAACAATAAATGCATAATAAACAAAGCTTTTAATTAGAATCTAATACGATTACAAAGTTAAAATTGATATTAACATACGGACACTTTTGACCCCACCTTTTTAACCATTAAAAATAAGATTAGAACTACAGATAATTACCCTTGTTCGTTAGTCTTGTACAATCTATGGCATATGCCAATTTAATAAAAATCTGATAAATGATAATATGTAAATTTCCTAGTGGGTCTTTTTTATATGAAAAGTGAGAAAGTTAACGCTATATAGATCAAGTTACACAAAATAATAATTTTTATCAAGTGGAAAATTATTTTTTTTTATATATTTAAAATGAAATTTTTCCGAAAATGATGAATGATGTTATTCTGTAAATTTCCTAGTGGGGAGTTTTTGGCCAAAAGTATAAAAATTAACCACATATGGATCATGTTACATAAAATAATTATTTTTATCCACACTGAAAATATTATTACAGTAACTGACTGTAGTTTATTTAAAAAGTTATCCGTACATTTATTTTTAAATGCCTATTCAGTAGGGTTTGGGGTTCAGGAATTGCCGGGAAATCCCGGGAAAAGTTTGCCGGGAATTCCCGGGAAAATAATATATTTTTCCCGGGAAAACGGGAAATTTTAAAAATATTAAATTTTTTAAATTCTTTTTGTCTGGAATAGGATTTTTTTATTTTAGTCATAAAAAACATTTTAAACATCAAAACAAAAATGTCATTGTTAAAATCTTTTAAAAGGGAATCAATTTATTTGACACACACAAAAAAATTTTTGCCATGTAATTTCAACTAATAAAGATTTTTCGCATAACTTATTCAAAATTTAAGTAGTAAAACCTAAAAACTTGGTTAAATGTTTAAAAGAAATGTAAAAAAAAGTTTTGTTTCTTACAAATAATCGCCCTTACTATCTAAATTTTTCAAATGTATATTTTAGTTAAAGTCGACTTTAGTTAAAATATTGGGTGGCAGTATACCTTGACTTGGTTTATTTTTGGAGCATTCTGATTGGTTAATTTATTTTCAACCAATCAAAATGTTTGAAAATATAAATATTTTTGTAGGGTTTTCATACAGAAAATTAATAAAATCGTATGATTAAAAATAAAGTCCACTTTAAATTTAAAATACTTCTTTATATTAAGGGCCAATAATTTTATAAGTAACGTTTTCATTAATAAATGTGATATTTTCAAGTAATTTTACTTTATTTTAATACATCTGCTTTCAAACTAATATATTCTTTTATATTAAAGAATAAAATGTCAGAAGTATGGAAATACTTCACAAAAAAGAACAAAGCAGCGCAGTGCAATATTTGCTCTAAAAGACTAATTGTATCTAAATTTGGTTATCCGACATCTAAATTTGGTTAAAAAAAAAAAAAAATATGGTCATGCAACTTCTCTTGAAGAAAACAACAACAAGAATAACGTTCCAGCTAAAATTTGCAAAGTACCCGAAGAAAAAAGTGTAAGCTGAATAGGCATTGAACGTTTTATGGGAGGGCAAACATTTCCTGAAATGGTATCCAAATTAGCCGCAGTAGACGGAATGTCAATCCGCACCTTAACTAGATCTTCGTTTATTCGAGAAAGTTTTTATAATAAAAACCTGGCATTGCCAAAAAATTAAACCGATGTAAAGAACATTATATTAAATTACTATAATCATATCTTTTATCATGATAAAAGAAATATAGAGCAATATTTCTAACGATAGAAGATTTACTATAATCTTAGATGAATGGACAAGAATATCACAAAAGAGATATTTGAACATATGTATAAACGGAAATAATTAATTTTATAACCTGGGGTTGGTGTATATATATCAGGAAGATTGTAATGCTGATAAAATAAGAAGAATTGTAGAAATAAGACTAGAAGAGTTTTATTTGTCTTTGGAAAATAACATTGTGGCGACCATATCTAATGGGCCAAATGCGATGAAACGGTTTGTTTCCGATAGTCCAGTAGTGGGTGCTTTCTGCTGGAATCATGCAATTCATTTGGCAGTGCTTAGAGTAATTTATGTGAAATAAAATGTTCAACATTCTGATATTTTTACTTTGAATTCTCACTACACAGACTGAATTTGTACTGAAATAGTGTTTTTTTTAACAAAAATTACTTATATATATATAACAATTTTGTTCAAAAATATTTCCCGGGATTCCCGGGAATCCAGGGAATCAAATTTTTTCATTCCCGTTTCCCGGGAAATAAAAAAGTCCGGGAAATCCCAAACCCTACTATTCAGTTAAAATAAAAAGAAATATATTTTTTAACTGTTTTTGTCGTTTAGGATTTTCTGTTACAGTTATTATTTTTATTTAAAATATTTTGTTAAAAAAAGAATTGCTTTTCGATTTCTAGGTCAGTTAAAAAACGAAATAAACTAAATATCATTTATTCTTACGGATTTTGTAGTTAATTTTTTTAAATTTAAAAAAACGAAATAAATGAAAAATCATTATTTTTTAAGGATTTTGTAGTTTATTTATTAACATTTAAAAATAAATGAAAATTTCTTTTGATTTAAATGAAAAGTCAGTAGACCGGTTTTCAAGTGATTTTTCATTTATTTTAATTTACATTTTCAGTTAATTTAAACTACAAGCTATTTTGAGTGCAGTTGAGATTTTTTATTTACAATTTCGTAGTCATAATTAAAATCAATTTTCATGGCTCTTTTCTGACGATAGGCCACCAAGGGTTAAAGAGTTTGTAAACAAATGTAAAGATAATTATAGTCTAACCAAACTTAAGTGACATTTTTCCGAAAACTATGTAAAATTTGATGAAAACAATCAAATTTTTTTTAATTTTTAACAAAATACCAAACACAAACTTGAATTATTATTTTTCCAATTTATTTTTTTTTTCTTTAATATCAACTATTATTTGGTACAAATAGCAATCGACATCTCTAAATTAGGCATCTTAAAAAACCTTTAATTAATTAAAAAAAAAAAACACGTTTTTGCATTTTTATCAAATTCGTGGGTCATTTTGGATTCCAGGCTAAAGTGGGTTAATGATATCCGATGAAGTCAAAATTCCACATCTGAATCGCTTTGGCTATATTAAATGAATAAGGGCGAGTAACTTATTTCCAACATAACCATGGTTAAACATTAACCACAGATATTTCCATATGAATTTGACATTCATAACTATGGTTAAGCACTAAACTCAGTTTATGTTGAGATAAGTTAACGGGTCTAAATGAAATAAAAAATATATTTTTTAGAAATTTAGAATTTTGGGAATTTTTAATATTCAGGCATGTCACAGACGCAAATTGCTTCCCCAGAAGTAAATGGTGTTTTTGCATATTTAGTCCAAATATAATAGATAAACATAATTAATTATAAGTTAAGAATGCTGTTTTTAATAATTTCACTTAAAAAAGTTTTTGTTAGAGAGAATATTTAAAGTTTTAACACATATTTCGCATAAAATTAATATGATTTCGATGTACAATTTCGTACCGTTTTACTTTTGCTTCTTCAGATTTTTTGCGTTTTCGTAAATTCTAAAATGTTAAAAAAAGACTTTTTGTGGTAAATTCCTGTTCCAACTAAAATTATTCTAAATCTTGATATAAGTTGCCATTTGTAGTTAAAAAAGAGAAGATCGGCGATAAAAATTTAAAATTTTAATTTTTCAGAAAAAATTACGTTTTGCTAATCAATAAGAAAATTGTCGAATTTACCAACATAAAGCGTTTCAAATGTACATTTTTTTAAGTGAAATAGTTAACGACACTTTAGGGAATACATACCAAGCACTATTGAAAAGCTTTTATGAGTTTAAGCTGCTCTAAATACACTATGCGACAGTCAAAATCGGGATGGGATGAAACCAACGGGAAATGTTATATCGGTCAAAAACAAGTTATACGTGTCCCGGCGTTTCGCTGGGTCACCCCTAGGAATCGAGATATATCTTTTTTTTGACTTAACTCGAGAACCACTAGTCCGATTTTGCTCAAGCAATTTTAAAAAAAATTAAAAATTACAATTCCTTTAATCTGTTCATATAACGTTTTTCTATATACTCAACAGTTTTGCCGGTAAAAATAAATGTTTGTTACCGCTACCATAAAAATCAATAACTTTTGTTTATTACTTTTTTTTAATATTTTAGGCAAAAAATATTTTTTTCTTCATACATTTATTTTTACCGGCAAAACTGTTGAGTATATAGAAAAACGTTATATGAACAGATTAAAGGAATTGTAGTTTTTAATTTTTTTAAATTTCTTGAGCAAAATCGGACTAGTGGTTCTCGAGTTATGTCAAAAAAAAAACACCACCAAAGGTCAAATCGATATATCTCGATTCCTAGGGGTGACCCAGTGAAACGCCGGGACATGTATAACTTCTTTTTTACCGATATAACTTTCCCCGGTAGTTTGAACCCTTCCCGATCACTGACCCCTACCATTTGTCTCAAAGTGATATCAATTCCACTTTGGTTTTTGAAAGTGGAATGAAAACGATTTTTTTGCGTTTTACGTTTTGTGGAGATACTTTTAACGTTTTAAGTACCACTATTAAGCCTGTAGCAAACTCGGTACTTACCAGAACGTTTCATTTTCTATACAAAATTATCCGTAGCACCCTAAACTGCAAATTCAGAAGGAAAAAATTGTTTTCGATCACTTTAGGAAAAAAATTGCGGAAGTTAAATTGTGAAATCAAAGCAATTCCGTAAAAAACCTGTGACATGCCTGATTAATACACTTTTTTCCAAAATGGGCCATTTTCGTCCAACTTTCGGCTCGGGTTAACGTTTTCCAAAAAAAATAAAAATCGGTTTCTTCCATTTGGGACCATTTCCAATAAAACAGGGGGTAATGACAAATCTATTTTTAAGGACACCCTAATGTACATACCTACACATTTTTCCATATAAGTACTAGGGTATTCAATTAATCGGATTGTTACTTTAATCGATTAAGCGTGCATTCGGGTTTTTTTCTTGACCGATTAAAAGAATAAAATTTTTAAATTAATCGGTTAATCGAAAAAAAATTTTGTGTAAAATAATATACAAACTTTATTATATTTTTAATAATTTTACAATGAAAAATTTATTTATTCTTATTCGAAGCCAATTATTTAATTATTATGGAATAAGATAACAAGTACTTTTTTCCAAAAACTCTGCCAATTTTTACCAAACTCACCCTGCAGACCTTCCTTGTAAATTCCTCTACGTTTATGTCTCTCTCTCTCGCTTTATTTGATTTTAGTAAGTATTATGCATAGAATTAAAAAAAAACGTTGTGATTAATTTTGTCAAAACTGTTTCAAAGGGAGTTGGCTGTACTTGCTTCTAAAAATCTCGTATGCATGATAATTTATTAAGTTCTTATAATTTTTTTTTTTTTATTTGATATTTTATAAATTTAATAACGCTCCTAGATAAAAATATTGATGCTTTCCCTAAGCCTGTGTGACGCTTTGTTTTGTATTCAATAAATATATATTGACAGCATGATACTCATTTATCTACTAATTGAACTCTTCATGCACATTATCCTTTCTAAAGAAATTCATAAATTTTTCGTAAGTACAAAATAAATCTAATATCATACGGGCTTTAGGCAAGAATGAAATACGGATAGGTGCAAGCATGTATCAAATTATTCATTATTCGAAATTTGGAAATTTTAAATTATTCGAACAATTTTCGGGCAAAAGTGGTCGATTTATCGAACAATGATTAATCGACTGAATACCCTATTACATACCTTAGGGATATAACTTTTGCATTTTTGTAAATAAAATAAAAATATATATATGGCTTTGTATAACTTTTCCCATACCAAATTCGGATGATTGTGACAACTATCTTTACATTAAATTATATTTCAAGTCATGAAGGCCAATATTCAGTTGCCTAAATCAATACACTAAAAGTTCTATAATTGTCATATGCTTTACTAAGTATCATAATTCTATAAGTGTCACCCTCCAAAAACGCCGGAAAATTAAATCCAAAATTTTAATTATTTCTTTGTTAATCTTTACAAAAATCTAAGGCCAAATAAAGCTATTCCGAAATTTTAGAAGTGCCCATTTAATTTACATGTGTATTCTTTTTTTTTTTTAATTTATTCTTGTAGGTGTCAGTTATAGTGTATTATATTCCACATAAATATTATTATGCTCCACAAAATTTTATTCAAATTAAAAACTTTTTTTAGTAAAGTCTTTTTTTTCAAACGCGTCATACAGACCAACTGCAATTAATATTGTAATTAATATGCATTTTTATTAATTTTAATTTAGTAGGTTTGTGGTTAAGAAGAAGAATAAAAATTTTTTCAAAAGTTATAAACACATTATTAATTTGCAAATCAGACTACATCTAGTTTCAGTCTTTTTTATGGACAGACTTCATCAGTGATTTTCCATTAAATTGTATTATTGTTTATATTTTATTGTCAGATTGTCTCTATGATAATTTTTTCAACAACCTGTCGGCTGTAGGAATCGAACCCATGCATTCTTTTTTAATTTTCGAGTATCAAATCAGGGCATTTAGATTAATACAATAATTTAAACTCTTACCCATTGCAACACAACTGCTATTCATTTTCTTTATCATATTTCCTATCTCAACATACAAATTTTAATTCAAAGAAAACTTTTTTTGTCTTAATTTTTGTCTTTTCCGACATTTCAGCTCGAATATTCTGCTTACTATACTAGGCTACCTCTCTACCCACTGCACCATAAACTTTTATTAATTGTAATGTATAATTTTGATTAAGTTGATTCTACTAAAATTTTAATTTAAGGGCATATTTGATTATGATACCCATATTTCTAGTTACCACTTCCGATTACTGATAATTTTTTAATAACTTATTAGGTTTGCTTTTTTTTTCCAATTTTGTATAAATTTAATTATTTATTAATCTTTTAATGCCCGATTACTGAATGTCCAGTTATCATCTAACTGAGACTTCAACTGACACATTTGTTGTTGTTTCCAATATAAAATTTTAATTTAACTGTCGGCTAAATGCTAACAAGTCCAGAGATATATAATTCAGAGATATGACATCGATAACTTTTTAAACAAACTGTAGATGTCGATAACATGTAGGAAAGTTTGGGAAATTTTGTCAAAGGAGGATTTTATTTTGGAAAATTTTATCAAGGGAGGATTTTATTTTCTCAAATGAGGTTTTAACAGAGTTGTCAGGTAAGGGGATTTGGTCCCAAATTAGGGATTTCGACTTCGGTTTGGGAACAGATTAAAAAATTGTAAATTTTAAAAGATTTGGTTTGAGGCAAAAAATAAGAAGAGTTTTCGGATAAATTACACTGCTCTACAAACAAAAAAAGGTGAACGTTATTAAAATATTGTTTGAATATTTATTAAATTTTATTGCCAATATTCGTGTTGAGGGCTAAAGTTCGCGAAAATTCAGCAAATAAAATTTTCAACTTTTTTATGGTTTTCTTAATTATTATGCCATGTTAATTTTATTGTTATAATCTCTAAATATTAATGAAGGAATTTTGGTAAAAGGTGATTGATTTTTCACAAAATTTTTTGCAACCTGCTATACTTTTCCAGTGACTATATTTGGATAGAAATCCTCTTTTTGAGCTCTCCGAGAAAGATTTTTTATATAACTTTTGCCCAAAATTACCAAATATTTTTTTTTGTTTTTTCATATTAACCGATTTTATAAAAATGAAAAAACCTAAAAATAATTGATAGAATGAGGGTATTGATATTAGTTTTTTACGATAAATTTAAAAACACTATTGGAAAAAATTGTATTGGCAATATACGTGTTCAAAGTAAAAATTTGCGAAAATATTTAAAATAAAATTTTACCATTTTCATGGTAAATTGTATTATATGCGATGTCGCGCTAACTGTTAAAACACAAAAGAATCTTCTAAGTATTAAGTGAAGCAATTTTGGTTCAAAGCGATTGATTTTTTGCACTATTATTTGTTTTTGCAAAATAATTTTGAGCTCTTCGTGAAATATTTTTCACATAATTTTGGTTCAAAATTATTAAATAATTTTGAATGGGGGAATGTTTTAATTGATCTCTTATTTAAGTAAATGAATGTTTTTTAGTTTGACTCTAGGTCATAAATAAATATCACTTTTAAATTATTTTCAAATCAAAGAAAGATGATACAATTTTTACAAGTAAATTACAAAGAATAAAAATTTTTGAAAGAATTCGATAAGACCAGGAAGATAGAATACGCATTTTCGACTTTCACTACAAAGCCATCATCAGTGTCTTTCGCCTTGAGTGGGCGAATCAGAATAGAATAGAATCAGCTGTCTACTTATGTGACAGCTGATTCTATTCAACTCTGTGTATGATAACCACATTGACACGGTGCAAAAATATATTTTAAATAACATACATTTAAATTTAAATTTAAGGGTTCGTTATAATTCAAAAATCTGTGGTTATCATACACAGAGTTGAATAGAATTAGCTGAGATATCTTAAGAATTAAGGTTCAAAGCAAAAAAGAGTAATAATAACAAAGGATAAAAATAGCATTGTTAAATTTCGTTGATGTTAGTCTAAGTTGAGTTGTTGATAACAAATTCGATTTGCTTTTTTGCACATTTTTTGATATCACCCATATATATTTTTATATATAAACAGTTTTTTTTATATATTTTTCTCGAGTGTAAGAATGTACTCAGTTGATAACTTAAATGTGCGGATTTTTTATAAACATTTTATAGAATTTGTTGAATTTAAGTATTGGGAATATTTTTATTTAAATACCCACCTTCGGCCAACGGTGGCTAGCTCCAACCATCGATTTGCCACTGTTATCAATCGGGTAATATAATAGTACTGCCAATATTGTTAAACTCAAGTCTTCCAACACATAACCGACACTTTGCCAATCGTATTTTTCCGACTCGAACTTTGTTTCTTTCAGATTCAGAGATATTATTTTATAAATAAAAAATCTAATCTGAGTTTCTTAAGAATATTTCATCTTTTAGAAAAGCCTTTACTGGTAGATTTTCTTACTTCTCTAAGCAACAATACAAATCATATTCCCAATTTCTGGCATCATCAGGTGAAGGAAAAACAAAAAGGAGTAAAAAAGTTAAAGGCGGGTATGCTGACTATATGACATCCTACACCAGGCGCCAACTAATGCTTTGATCCGAACTTGGAATGCGTTGAAATGGACTTGTGTCACAATTTCTCTATAAAATGATAAAAGATTCGAAAAAGGTGAGAACTTTTGATTTTACCTAATGTTAGGTGTAAATCAGTATACCAAATTTCATCGCAATATCTTAATATTTGCAGACACTTGTGTGTGTTGTATGTGCGACCTGTACTGTGCGCCCAAGAATATATAAATAGACAGACAGACGTACGAACGGACGGACGGACATGTTAATCGAAACAAAAGGTGATTCTGAATCGATCGGTATACTACAAGGTGGGTCTAGGTTCAATATTTGTTGGTGTTACAAATATCAGCACAGTAGTGGTGTAGGGTATAAAAATTATAATGAATGATTTTAATTTGAAGGTTTTATTTTTACTGACAATTTTTCCAATAAAAATATGACAAAAAACAAATTCTGAAACCTCAAAATTTCGGAATATTCCTGGCATCCCAAAAAATCAAAAGATCTTAATTTTTATAAAATTTGTAAAATTCGGCATCCCAATTGCACGAACGAGTTAGTAGTACATCAAAACAATTTTTTTCTTATTTTACTCATATCAAGATTTAAATCTTAAATATATATGGGTGATATCAAAAAATGTGATTAAAACCGTGTAACCACCGAATTTCTAATGCATGGATTACATTTGAGTTACATATTTCGATATATATCAGCACATTGTCACCTGTTTTACAAAATTTATAAGAATCTGACCAATTTTTGGTTAATACATAAAATTTGTGACCAATTTTATAGGCCAAATGTAAACTCTGTAACAAGTAACTCGTAAGGTTTTTTAACTTTAATAGCTTTTATTTTAATAACCAATAAAGCTAAACACTAACTGTAAGAATTTTTATGAAGAGGAAAAGCGGTATTTTTAATAAAAATTAATACATTTTACAAACCTTTTCGTATATCTTAGCTATCACGACTTCAACTATTTAACGATTTTTCGTCATAATTTTTGATAAAAATGCATATACCAGAATTTTGGAGTTATCTATTATTTATATTGCGAAAAGTATAATGTTATTTATACTCCAATGATGATTGGACTGTAGGTAATCATCCAGTATAACAGACTTGAAGCTTTTCTGCAGCATGTAACATTCTGGAGATGAAAAAAGATGTCTTTAATAAGATTTGAAAAAATGTTGTAAACTCCGTTTCTAATTTTTACACCAAACTATTTAACGAGTAAGAAAAACAATGTCATATTTGGATTCACCTTGTAGGCATCATGCGATTTTGTTTCGGAAAAAAATTCTGACAAAGCGTTTCTGAAAGAAAACTAAAAAAGTAACCAAGTGTAAACTCCGTAACTGTAAACTCCGTAACCACAATTGTTTGCATCAGGTTTCATTCAAATAAATGTAGATAAATGTTTAAAATATTTTATAATAACCATAAAGAGAGGTGATTCAACTAATATTTATGCGTCAAAAGACGATTCAACTAATAATTTTGAGTCAAATCAAAAAAAGTTATCAGTTTTTTACCCTAAGCTGCTGGAGCGAAAAACGATTGATATTGCATTTCATTGGTTTTTAATCGATATTTCGAGTCATTACTGACATTAGTTTGACAAATTAAATTTGTCAATTTAAGAATTTTTTGATCGTGAAATGTTATGTTTTTAATATATTATTTTGTAACTGCGCAACCGCTGTTTGGATTTTAAAAAATTTTACATTTTTGAAAAGCATTTAAAAGGACCAAAAATACAAAATTAAAAAAAAATAAATTTTTTTTCGCGGAATGAATTGTATTTTTATTCGCGAAACCGCCAATTTGATAAACACAAATTATATATCATTGGAAAGCAAGTTGAAAACCCAAATACGAAAAACTAATAAATTGAAGAAAATTCGTACGCAATTTTTTTTGTTATATCTTTTGCTTGCAGAAATGTAAACTCCGTTACAACAAAAAAAAAATTAAAATTGTGCAAAAAAAGTTATTGCGACAACTTGTAGAAGAGATTATTTGCAATTAGGTTTATAATGACTAAACTTACTGATTCCATTAAGAAAAAACCGAAATATTAACACTTTTTGCTTCTCACAAATTTGGCCCAAAAATTTATCACATTTTTTGATTTCATCCATATATTGACAACAATAAAAAATGATGTTGCTATATATTGTCACTTTATCGTCTGAGTGAGAAGAATGTAAATCGTTTATTATGTCAAAAAGAAATGTGATGGAATATACATAACCGTATTAAATATAGCTCACTGCTGCTTCTAGATTGATAGATATTTGATTAATGTTTCTTGTATTTTGCATATGAAATATATATTATATGGGTCATTCCATCTCAAAATTATAAAATTGAAAAATTTTTAAATTTTTATTTTTCAATATTTTTTTTTTTATATATTTTTTTAATATGGCTAAATATCCTTTTAAAAACGAGCCAAGAACAATTTTTGTAGCTATTATAGTTTTCGAGATATTCAAAAAATAACCTCGTAACAAAGCAAAAAATTATAAAAATTATGACATTTTTTGAAATTTTAAATATTGCATAACTTTTGAAAAAATAAATTGTAATTTTTTTCCTTTGGCAAAACTTCGTTATATGATGAAAGAAAGGTTCTAACCAAAACTCATCCAAATCGAAGGGGTCGAGTCCAACGATTGGTCGATTTGAGATGGAATGACCCATATACATAATATAATAAAGTTTAACTTTAAAGCAACCATCAGGTAGTTTATCACACCAGACTAATTTGTTTTTCATACAATTGTTTATTGGAAATCTGCCCTGTGGGAAAAGGGGTCAATTAAAATCCAAGTAGCTGTCCCATGAATGGTGAAATTTGTATCAATTTGAAAGAACCTCTCCTGTCCAGTGACCCGGACCGGTGTAAACGGACCTAATTCATGACTAGTAAAAATATGACCGGTCTGAGTGGTGACCTGTGCAGTGACCTGTAAAAACATGACCTTCCTCAAAGCACCTGTCCTGTGACTGGTGAAAAGGGCATCGGTCTGAAAACGCCTGTAGCTTACCGGCGAAATTAAGACAGAACTATGACATATCATTAAAGTGGTATGAATAGACGGTCCTACACCCAGAAAACAGATTCAGTTCTGATAACCGAATTTGTAGCCAATCGCATAGTTCAGTTGTGGTAGCAGAATTTTTCAGTTGTGGCAACAGAAAACCATTTGAGACAGGACTAATTTGACTGTAGCAACGGAATCTCAGTTGCATCAAGAATAATTCTGTAGCCGCAACCGAAAAATTCATTTGATGCAACTGAACCACTCGATTGGCAACAAATGGGGTTGTCAGAACCGAATCTGTTTTCCGGGTGTACAAACTTGCAAGCAGACGGTCGTGTTTTGATGAAACTCTGCTTATTTCGGTTTAAATAACAAAGCTGCTCTTAAAATTATGTATTTTTCATAAATAAACGTTAATTACAAATTCTATACAAAAACAAATTAATAAAACAAAAAAAAAAAAAAAAACCAAAGAAATATCTAAAGATAATAAACTAAATTGTGAAAAAACTGTGAACAATTTTTAGTTTTTGTTTTCATTTAAAAAAGGAATAAAACAAAAAACAAAATAAAATACAATAAAATAAAACAACAACATATTAGAAATAATATACAAACATTCAAACCACAATACCAGTGTTGCCATTTTAGCACATTTTCTGCTAGATTTAGCAGATTGAGTTGGGAAATTGCATATTTTTTTTGTAAAAATATGCTTACTGCTTTTTAGCATATTTTTTAGCATATTTTGTTTTATTTAATAAAAGCATATTTTTAGCATATTTTTTAACAAAATAATTTTTTCTGTAACACTATTTATAACAATAACAATGTTTTCATAACTATTTATTTCATGCGTAATTATTCAATTCTTTTTTCAGTGTAAACTTTTTTAATATTATTGATATACTACTATAATTTGAAAGTGCTACAAAAACCATAAAAAAAATCTTGCAAAAATTTTAAATCAGTTACATTTATTGTGAAAAAATTAAATGAGAAAGTTTATTTTTTTAGTCTCAAAGAAAGATTAAACAGTATTTACAAAAAGTATCTTAAAGTATCTTAGAATAAATGTAAAAGTTTACCTCTCAATTCATAAACACTTTGCAAAGTTCTAGGAGGTTTACAAAACAAATTCTTCACATAAAATTTGTTCGATAAACCTCCTATAAGTTTTGAAAACATTTATGAAATAAGGGGTAAACTTTTATATTTGGTATAAGATAGTTTGAAAAAGTATGAAAATATAATTTTTTATAAACATTGTTTAAAAAATGTATTTTTTCATAAATAAGACTGTATTAAATAATACTAAAAAAAATTATTTAGCAGATTTTCAGCATATTTTTTGTATTAAATTTAGCAGATCTTTAGCATAATGAATATAATAAAAAAATTGATTTTTTTAATTTAGCATATTCTAAGCATATATTTTTTATTTTAGGATTTAGCAGATTTTAGCATAAATTTTTTAGGAATTTAGCATATTTCCTTCTAAGAGTTCTGGCAACACTGCACAATACAGTATGTCTAAGTGTAGGCCCAGAATAAGAGTGCAGAGGCTAGTGATTTACGCTCTGAGAAAAAACGCGCCCGAAATAACGACGTACAGCGGCAGCGACATAATTGAGCATGTGTTATATATAACAAGGAGACTTTATGCCACTCATATGTCTCTTAGTTTACTGCAAACATAATATACAATGCTAAATGATGAACAAACGAGCTACTAATAATGTTCAATATCTCAGTTGAATAAAGAAAAAAAAATTTTAATAATTTAAAAATTTTTGTTTTTGTAAAAAAATAGAAAAAGAGTCAGAAGAGCCATTGATTGCCTTTATTAGTTATACTCTTTGATATCGCAAAATGTAGTGAAAACCAGCAAAAATAACAACAGAGTTGACAACATTGGTGAGAGTATGAGAGAGAAAAAATTAGAGAATAACAATAACCGGCATTTAAATAAAATAGATTCTATCTCACAACAGCTACGCCCAGTGATTTTTAAATGTCAAATTGTATGGAAAAAATCGCTGCTATCTTATTCTGGGCCTACACTAACAAAACTACGCGTCAGTGTAGGCCCAGAATAAGAGCGCAGTGATTTTTTCCATACATTGCTCTATAGCTATTTTTGCTGGTGTTCACTACATCAAAGAGTATAGCTACCAAAGGCAATCAATGGCTCTTCTGACTCTATTTCTATTTTTTTTTTGCAAAAAAAAATTTTTAAATTATTAAAATTTTGTTTTCTTTATTCAAGTGAGGTATTGAACATAATTAGGAGCTCGTTAGTTCATCGTTTAGCATTGTATATTATGTTTGCAGTAAACTAAGAGACATATGAGTGGCATAAAGTCTCCTTGTTATATATAACACATGCTCAATTATGTCGCTGCCGCTGTACGTAGTTATTGCGGGCGCTATTTTTCTCAGAGCGTAAATCGCTAGCCTCTGCGCTCTTATTCTGGACCTACACTCAAGCTGCCAAGAGAACAGCGACTCAAGTAAGAATAACAGAAAAAATTAAATCTGCGACTTGCGTTTTATTGGTGTTCCTTATAAAGTACATGTGGATCTTTACAATATGTTCAATGTCGTTTGCAAAACCATTGGTATCCCTACTCCACTTATTGAATCCATATACCGCTTACAAAACAAAAGCAATAAAAATGAATAAAACTCCCCTGATGCTGTCATAATAGTCAAACTAACGTCACCATACGATAAGAATTTTTTCCTTAAATCTTTAAGTACGTATAAAAAACAAACAAAACTAATTTAAAGTTAGAACTTCTTGGCTTTACATCCGTGGAAAATAGTGGTGAAAATAATACAAACAACAACAAAAAACATTACTTCTACGTTCATGAAAATCTGACAAATGGGAATTTTAAAATACTTCGCCAAGCAGTGAAATTGAAAAAGCAAAACTTTCTCCATGCTGCTTATTCTTTCCGGGGTCTAGTTTACGTTAAACGCGTTAATTCAGATAATCCGATTTGTATCGAAAACCTAGATGCACTAAAACAGTTTTTTCGTAGTGTGGATGAAAATTATAATATATCCAGCTATGTCTCCCCTGATAGCGTTGCCACCTAATCTGTCACCTCTATACTGGGAGAATATGTTAGACGTCGTTGTTAGTATATACTATTATATTATTTTTTATGTTTTTAAATTCAAATCAGCTTTAGATTATAAGCCTAAAATTTTTTTATATGCAATGTTATATATTATAAGTTTTATTATTTATTTTGTTACCTTTAAATCAATTTTCGATTACTTATTCAATTACTTAAACTTTTATTAATGTTTCTTGCGTTGCTTGTAGGGTTGATATATTCTTAGATTGCTATTATTATGAACAATATTGGTAATACACGTGGAAGTTTCAAAGATGTAACTATTAATATGGTCAAAATCTTGGCCAAACAGAAGGAAGGAGTTCAGATCTGCCACATAAATGCGCAAAGTCTAATGAATAAATTGGATGAGTTCCATTTTGTTTTTGAAGATTCCAATATCGACATAGTGTGTGTTTCTGAAACGTGGATTCCTGCTTTAACCCCTGATAGCCTCATATCTTTAAATGGTTACAAAGTTTTTAGGTCCGTTAGAGTACGTAAAGGTGCAGGAGGTGTTGCTATTTTTGTTAAGAACAATATAGTATTTAAATTTTATTCCAAAAATAATAAGGAAGACAAAATTGAATATAGTTTCGTGGAAATCTCATCATTTAATAGAAAATTACTTGTTGGCTGTGTTTATAGACCTGATCGTCGCACAAATTTTACACAGTTCATTCCATTAATAGAAGCCTTGACACTCCCCTATAGTGATGTGGTTATTGCTTGTGACTTTAATTCCAATATTCTCGTAGAGTCAAGTTTCATGGACAGTATGGGCACTAGACCGTACCTCAAAAAAAAGTTCGCCCTACACCCTCCAATATGATGTATTTTTGGAAGGCGATTTCAAAAAAAAAATTTTTTTTTGCCGTCCGTAGGGCTCGCCTTTAATTTTTTGTTATAGCTTTGGCATTTAAAATCGGATTTTAAAGTGTGATATATCGATTTTTTTGCCTCGAGGAGACCAGTGTTTTGGTATATAGTAAAAATCCAATAAAAAAAAATTAAAAGTACTCGTTTAAAAATAAGAGTACTCCTATTCTTACACAAAATTATTTACACTAAGCAACCTCAATACCTATTTGATGACCTAAACTTTTCTATATCTCCCAGAGGTAGAAACCTAGTAATACCAATGCACCGAACTTTAGTTTCAGAATGGCAGTTCTTCATAAATGCCGCTCGTCTTTGGACTAAACTTCCACATTACCAACAACTTACCAGCAACGCAATCAATTTCAAGGAGTTTTTGTTTAAATTTTTTGTTTAAATTTTCAATGTTTAATTATATTAATTTAGTACTTATATTCTACATTTGTTGGGAATTGGGACTGTGCACGTAGTGCGGAAAGTTTCTGACTGTCATTCACTTGCGAATGACCAGAAATGATTCCTTTGTATGACTGTTCAATAGAGTTGTCCAAAAAAAAAGTTGGAATTTTCACGCTCCACAACCCTACAAATATGCCACTTTGAAAAAAAATATGGTCTGATCAAAAAAATCACCAAAAAAGTTTTGTTTAGAGGTAGCACATCGCAATTGAAGTTTCGAGGTTGTACTTATTCTAATATTTTTAATTAATTAAAAATAATGGAAAAAATTAGAAAAATAAAATATAAATATTACGATCGCGACATATCAAATCTAATACATTTTTAGGTGTACATTACGAATTTGAAATCAAAATTGAAATCGGAGTCGCGGATTTCGCAAAATTTGAAAATTACATACAAAAAAATATCAACTTCGATCAGGATGTTTTCTTATATTTACCAATATGAAAATTTCGTTTTTGCATTAATATATATCTGTGGAATGTCCTACTATGAGAGATTTGGTTTTTGGTAGCAATAAAATTATAGCAATCTAAATAATAGCGAAATATTAAAAAATTACAAATTTTAAGTTAATTTGCAAGGATATCTGTTATCCTTTTTAAAATTAAAATCAGTGTTATATATAATGAAGGCCCTTGGTTAGTAAATTGCAAAAGTATAACTAATTGCATTTTTCGATAACACCGTTTACAGGTAATTAGGAAAATATCTCAAAAAACTTGAGTTTTTTTGAATTTTCAAAAACCGCGAATAATTTATAAACCACAAATTTTTTTTAAGTTTCGATTGTTGATTCATAATCTTTATTAAAATAAAGATCAGATTTGAGAAATTTGCGAATTCAAGGCAAAAACAAGTTGAATTTTTAATTACATCTTTTCGGAAAAATTTGACTAAAATATATATTTTTTTTGTATAAATTTAAAAAAAAACCGCGAATTACTTAAAAGTTACTTAATTTTTTTAAGTTTTGATTTTAAATTCCTTATATTCACATTAATTAAGACCAGATTTAAAAAAAATTGTTAAATAATAGCGTACAGGTTAAGAAATAATTAAATTTAAAGTCAACCCTTCTTTTTGTATAAATTACTCTAGAGATAAATTACTAATTCTTAAAAGACAACTTTTTGTGCTACCGCTAAATAAAAGCGGATTTAGCTGAAACTTGGCACAGATAGTTTTTAGACATTAAGGAATAGGGGCAACATTGTGGAGATCGCGAATTCCAGCTTTTATGTTTTTTTTTGGACAACTCTACTGTTCAAGCAGCTCACTACTTCTGGTCCTAGACAAGTATTTCCCGGGCAATGGCTTTCCAGCACCCGCTGAAAGCTAGCTAGAGTGAGAAGGCGCACAGTCATGTAACCTGAATGGCCACGGACAACTTGGTATCTCAGGAAAGTAGGTAAATGATGAATGAACGTTTGCTGAAGCATGACTGCAACGTGGGATTGGACACAAGGATAACAGCCCTGTCACCAAACTAAGAAAGGAGGGCTAGCAACCCACTTTTCTGAACTTACCCTGCTAACGAATCGCTAAATAAACAGCCTCTAAATGAAAACCCGAAACCTTTGTTGGCGCCCTATGATCCAGTGGGAGTTAGAGGAATATATATATATTCTACATATTTTATTTAATATTTTTTTTTTAATACTTCTTGTTATTTTTATTCAAATTATATATAACAATTATAACCGTTTTACGAATACATTCCTGTACTGTAATTATAAGACTTGGTCTTGTTGTACAGGAAATAAAATAAATAAATAAATAAAAAAAAATATTAAGTTGTTCCTTAAATTATGAATTGTTTTCAAATACTCCCAGTTTCGCATCCAAAGTTCCCGAATTCTTTAAAATTTTCAAAATTTTAAATAATTTTTATACCCAAAATAATACTTACGTCTATTTGTTCAACAGAAAAAATTGTTAATTTAAAAAAAGCATTGCTGTTTTGGGCTTAAAATAAAAGCAAACTACCCCAGTAAACATTTACGTAAGTTTTTTAAGTCTTGCTAGCAATCACCTAACGGGTCATCTGATTGAAGTTACTATTTTTTTTAAATAGAAGGATAACACTTTACAGTGAGACATTTCTAAAGTTTTTTGAGTATTTTTTAATTCTCTGAAATTTCTTAACAAATTCTTCGTTCCAAAAAACGTTCACTTTTGTGATTTGAAGAAAGTTGATTTTTTAGTGGAACATCAATCGTTTTTTATTGATGTTAAATAATCGTTAAGAAGCATAAATCCGTTCGCCTGAATAATCTTTAGTGAAAGCCATAAAAGTTATGGAGGTTCAAGTTAAAATTTAATAAGAAGCCAAAAATTCCATTTTAAAATCGGGATATTGGATATCGGGAACACGTGCCGCATCGGGCCTGAAATGTGGAACACGGATTACAAGGAAAAAATGTAACTTTTTGTATATTTTCTCAAAAACCGTGATATTTTAAACTAACTCGTTTTAAACTAAAACTAATTCGAATTAAAAGTATTAAATAATCGTGATTCGGAGTGAATTCCCTTTGTAGTAAAGTAAAAAAAATTTAAATCGGTTAAAAAACAGCCGAGGTATTATGATTTCCCCCGGCAACTGATGTGTCGCAGACCACTTAATTAAGAAATTCGCGACCAAACTTTAAAAGTTATTGAACTAATCTACTATAGAAACATTTTTTTTATTCTATAAGTTCCAGGAAACTCAGATAAGAAGTCTTTATACCCTACACCACTACGTGGTCAGGGTATTATAAGTTTGTGCTGATGTATGTAACACTAAAAAATAATGGTCCTAGACCCACCTTATAAATAGTATACCGATCGGCTCAGAATTTTTTTTATTTCGATTTAACGATGTCCGTCTGTCAGTCCGTCCGTCCGTCTGTCCATGCATTCTTGTGTGCAAATATTAAGATATTTTGATGACTTATGTCGGCCCAAGGACGAAGCCTATTGATTTTGGTTAAAATCGGTCCATGTTTACACCGAGTGCCCATATAAGGGTCCCCCCAAAATTATATTGTTTATACGCTGCAGGACGCAAATATTAAGATATTTGGATGAAATTTGGTACACCTATCCGGGAAATCCCAAACCGTAATAGTAACACAAGATGAATACTTCAATCCTGTATATTAGTGCAAAATAAAAATACATTAAATTGCCCCTGCTTAACTCTAGAACACTAATGTTAGTCGATTCGACTAACACCACTTACATTTTTGTGCACAGCTTTTTCCTCGTTTTACCGATTGGTCTTAATTCTCTTGTATTCTCACACCCAGGGAAAAGATTGGTTGGAATTCGATCAAAACCATTAAAATCAATTTGCCAGGACGTTATTTTATTTGCAGTTGCCTATAAATGAATACTACACCATAAAAATTTTACTAGGTATTAAAAATAGGGAAAATGAACTAAAATACAATCCTTTTAACAAATTATTGGTATCTCCAATCAATTTTAAAATTAGTATCAGTTTAGTAATTCTATGCAGTAGAAGCAGCCATTTATTTAGTGAATATACAAGAAAATTGGTGTTACCTATAACCTTTATTAAAAAAATTTCAATATTCGAAAGTGGTAACTACAAATACGGGTATCCTAATTAAATATGACCTTAAGGTCGAGTTTCTGTAGAATCAACCGAATTGTGGATTGTACTGATAACACACACAACTATTGATTGGTATTGGTAAACGAATTTTTTACTATACTTGTTTTCCAAGCAAAACATATAAATTCAAAGACTTCAAAATGAATAAGTGTTTGTGGTGTAGTCGGTAGAGAGTTGGGCTAGTACGCCGGATTTCCGAGTTCAAATCCCGGAAAAGACAAAAACTTATATGTTTTTTTTAAATTAAAATAAAATATTCATATGTATAAACAGTAAATATGGCTAAGGCCCATTAACTTATCTCAATTTACACCCTGGTTAAGACCTCTACTAGCCTTAACCACTGGTAAACATATTTTTTGAATAACTTATCTAAATTTTAACCAAGCATTTCTTCTAACCAATGCTAAAATTTAACCATAGAAATTTCTGTGGTTAAGAAACTTAACCAAGGCTATTTTAGAACAATTCACCCTACATAAGATTATTTAATACATTAGACTTGTAATGATGATTATTAAAAAAATTTAAAGCGCAGCTTTAACCAAACTTTGACTAAGAATCGTTTATGATACATGTAAGTATTTTCGATGTGCATTTCCTGTGAATATGAAAGAGCGGCCATGTATTTACAAAACACTAGAAATTCAACGGAAAAGAAGAAAAAACACAATGTATTTTCTACTGTAAGAAAAATTGGATAAATTATACATAAGTAAGTGATTTTGTATTTCTATAAAGTTCCAAATTTATAAATTTTTTTATTCATTTTCAATAAATTTAATAAAAAAACGTGTGTACATATATTTTTTATTGCAAAAGGTTTAGGAAATTTGGAAATTCAGTTGTAGCTACCAAATTATTTTTGGGGATGGCGGTATGCACAACTGAATATATTTAATTTAATAACCGAATATTACATAATACGGATCGAATCTACAATAAAAGTGGATGGTAGTTACCGTAACCGCATCAATTCGATTGGCAACAAATTCGGTTATAATAACGAATTTGTTTTCTGGGTGCATGCACAGCGATTATTTTTCTACTCACTTTGATGTGCTGATCACATAAATTGCCTTAATTTAATAATCTATCACAAAATTTCCACTATTTTTTTTTATTTTATGCGCGAATCTTTTCGCGGTTGTCTAGATTAGCACGAAATACTTATTAATAATTCCAATAATCCACTTTTATTTTATAGACTTACCAAATGGATTTTATTAAATCACCTCTTGTAATATGCAAAAAGACACAATCATTTTACAGCATTTAGCGACCGCGAATCTTAAAAAAAACGACGTGGTCAAGTGTATTATTTTTTTACGACCAGAAACACACAAAAAACCGCGAGAAAAACTTTTAATTTTCCCATATTGAAAAAAAAATTTTTTGTTATTAATTTTTGTTTTTCTTTTTGTTTTTATTCTGACATTTCATACTAAGGTTAACTACCCAGAGTTAAAATATTGATAAGTTATTATGGTTAAATTTTCATAGGGATAAATATTTAGTATTGGTTAGTTACCCATGGTTAAGGTAAAGTTAACTTCTCGAGAAAAGTTAATGGGCCTAAGAAAATTAAAAGTAGTTGCGGTGCAGTGGGTAAGAGTGTGAACTATTAACCTGAATGGCCGGGTTCAATACCAGAAAAAGTTTTTTAAATTCAATAAAATTTTGAAGAACATAATAATATTTATGTGGAACATAATATTGAATTAGACAACCGAATATTGGCTTTAACGACGAAAAATATAATTTAATATAAAGATAGTTGTAACCGCACGAATTCGATTGGCAACAAATTCGGTGGCCACAACTGAGACTGTTTTCTGGGTGGAGTCATCGGTGTTCTCTTGTTCTGAATGGTCACATTGTTGCAGTAAGTATTGCTATTTTTGAGTTATTTAGCTAAATGTTAGTCGATTCGACTAATGGCTAGTGTTATTATTACTTATTTATTTATTTATTATTTTCAATAATTGATCTCAAGAGTATTTGTTTTTAATATAAATTTTAAACTAATTGTTTTACAAAAAATAAAATTTGTAAATTAATTTACATTTAAAATAATACGAACTGTCAACCTTCTAAAGATTTTTTGGTGGTTCAAATATAGATATTTAAAAAATCGGTAACAAAAGGTTTTTCAATAAGAGCGCTACAAAAGTTTTTTTATATAAAACAAAAATGGTTTTGGATATCAATGAAATTCTTTATTCCTGTGAAAGTTCGTTCGATGCCATTATGTATGGAAATCGATTTTTTTTGCATGGCCGCTTGCAGAAGCCCAGACGCTGAACCCAATTTTCGACGGTTTTCAAGCATAAATCGGCCGATACTGCTGCAATTTCACGTTCGATATTCGTACGAAGTTCATCAATCATCGCTGGCTTGTTGGCATAGACCATAGATTTGACGTAGCCCTACAGGAAATAGTCCAACGACGTCAAATCGCACGACCGAGGCGGCCAATCGACTGGACCATTTCATGAGATAACACGTTCTCCAAACTTGGTTTGCAATAAATTGATTGTGACATTCGCTGTGTGGCTTGTGGCGCCGTCCTGTTGGAACCACATGTCCTCCAAGTCCATATCATCCAATTGGGGTTATCATTGAAAGGTAGCGATTCCCATTCACAGTAACGTGCCGGTCTTGATCATCACGGAAGAAGTACGGCCCAATGACGCCGCCGGCCCATAAACCGCACCAAAGCGTAATTTTTTCGGGATGCAATGATAACTCATGGAGTACGTGTGGATTGCTGTCTGACCAATAACGCATATTTTGTTTATTGACGAAGCCATTCAGCCAGAAATGAGCCTCATCGCTGAAGATGATTTTTCGATGAAAATCCGAATCATTTTCAAGTTGTTGCTCAGCCCAATTCACGAACATACGACGCTTCTGGTGGTCAAGCGGCTTCAGTTCTTGCGTCAATTTGATCTTGTAAGGATGTAGGCCAAGATCTTTTTGCAAAATTCGCCACAACGACGTCACAGAGATGCCCAACGCTTGAGAAGGACGTGTGAGAGACACATTTGGGCTTTCTTCAACTGAAGCCTCAGCGGCAGCAATATTCTCGACACTACGGGCACTTCTTTGTCTCACTGGCACGGGAACATTTTGTACTGTGCCTGTGGATTCAAATTTTTCCACTAGACGCTCAATTGTTGATCTGCTAGGACGATTATGACGACCATAAATTGGACGTAGCGCTCTTAACGTTGAGGCCACTGACTCCGAATTTCAGTAGTAAATTTTAATAATGAAATGGCAAACCTTACTGAATAGAAATGTCAAAAGGGCGGCAAGAAATATGGCGTCGTTTGCTGTCCCTGTCTTTCTACTTTTGTAGCGTCCCTGTTGAAAAACCCTTTATATACATATATGTTAGTCGATTCGACTAATGCTTAGCGTTAACGTATAGAAAATAAGATTTGGGTTCCAAGGTTAAGGTCAAAAGTCAAATTTTATGAGATTTTAAGTTAAGTTTCTGTTAAAATTTCACTTAGAATTTCTACTTCTCGGATCCGGCATTAGACAGGCCCATATTTATTACTGGGAGTGTAGTGGTTTATAAGGATTAACTTATAGATACTGAGTGACGCTCTACCTCGCTTAGCTTATACATAAGTTATTTTACGATTTTACAATATAATAAAAAACTGATACCCGTATTCAAAATGAAAAAGTTTATGCTAACTAACTTGGTGCTAACTTTTTTGCACACAAATTCCCATAAGGGAAAGTTGGCAGCTAGTTAGTTAGCATATGATTTTTCATTTTGAATACGGGGGTGAAAATATAGCGCCACAAAAATATTATAATTAGGAAATAATTTTGTTTAAATAAGCTGAAAAATTTGTAAAGTTAAAAAACACAAATTATTAAAAACTAGCAGGAAAAGTTAGTTCAATTGTAGGTGAAAGTAATTGTAATGCTAAATTGAATTTACAAAAAATATTAGTTCAATCCTAAATTTTCAGACAGTGTGTGACCGCCGTTCAAATAAGTTCAGTTTTCTAATGCGAGCGGCTAACACAATTTGTGATAGCCGCTACAGTGCAATTGGTAGTGTGTTTATTAAATGTGCAATTTGCGGTGCACAGCTTCATCAAATATGTTGTGGCGTTAATAATAAGCGTGAATTTGATATTTTAAAAACTTATAAAAATGTTGTTGTCTATAAGTGCAATAAATGTGTTGAAGCACTTAATGATTTAATTGGAATGATGTTTGTTTTGTCAAATGAATTGAAGGAATTGAAAAATCAATTTCTTGCAGCAAAGCAGCAAAGTTGACAGTGTTTCTTTTGTAAACAAAAAAACATGCAGAAACCGGTTTGGCTTCAAAAAATGAAGAACATCAGCAAAGAGTATATATTATAGAGAGAAATTATGCTACTCTTAACTCTCTCGAAAAAAAAATCTAACTCAGGCCAACTCGATATACAACATTTTTCTCATAAAATTAAGTTGAGTTGTAACATTTTTAAGTTGAGTTGCAACATTTTGTGTATTTAGTTATGGTGGACGAATGCCATATTTACAAAAAAAGTAAAAAGTATAAATTTGCCGGTTTTTGGTCAAATTTGCCTGTTTTGGGTTTAATTATGCCGAGTTTTTATTATAAGTGTTATAAGGCCAACAAGGCATAGGACGAATATCTTTATTTCCAACATAATCAAGGTAAAACGTTAACCACAACCACAGATATTTCCATATAAATATCTGTGGTTAAAATAAAATAAGTCAACAGCTAAAGAAAAGAAAATTGTTGCTAAAGTGAAGTTTACGGGCATATCTCTGATGAGTTCAAAATTTATATCGTAGGTAGAATATTCTAACTAAATGGTGGTAGATATTTTTATTGTGAGTTCAAAAATATAAATAGTTTTTGTCCGAAATGCCTACTTTCGAGTGGGCGGGGCTTTAAAGTTGAAAATTAAAATTCGAATAAGTCTGAAGGTGCTTATCCGATCACGATAAAACGCACACAATATAAGCCAACATTGATAGTTTGCCACGCAAACACAACTAATATATTATAAGGATGGGTGCGAATTGAAATCTAAACTAAATTCAGGTTTACAAATTTCTATGAAATTTGAAAAAAAAATAAAACAATTTTTTTAAACAAATTTTAAACCCTTTTGTCAAATTGTATTTAGTTTAGAAATTATTTAACCATCTCGCACAGGGCCTAATTACAAATTATATTTTTGAATACACAATCTTCTGAAATAAAACCTTTTTTTTCTAAAAAAAACTTATAAAAGTTAAAAATTTTAAATTGAGCCGTAATAGCCCAGCAAAAAAAATGCAAGTAGTGCTTTACAAACTACTTCTTTTAATGCTTCACAAGTATCCGTTAGTGTATTTTTACTGCTTTTTTAGAAGTTATTCTGAACAACTTCAAAAAATCACTTCTTTCATTGCTTTCCCAGTATCCGTTATTACATTTTTACAGCTTTTTTAGAATTACTTCTGAACAGCTTCAAAAAATCACTTCTTTCATTGCTTCCCAAGTATCGGTTATTACATCTTTACAGCTTTTTTGGAATTACTTCTGAACCACATCCAAAAAATCACTTAAGTATTGCTTTAAAAGAGTAATTGCTTTAAAAGTGATCGTAAAAAGCGATTTTGGTATCATTTGGCATTTCCAAACAGAGGGCCCCCGGCGCACAGTGCTTTGTCCCCATATAGTGAATCGGCAAAATTAGAGGAGTTATCGCAGAAAAATGAAATTTGGTGTGCTGGTTCAAAATATGTTAATTAAGAAAAATTCGAAGTTTCGGAAAAATCGGTCGAAGGACATGACTACCTCCCATACATCCTTAAATTAAAAAGTTTAATTTTAGCTATAATTGTAAATAGAATAAACTGAAAGTTGGTAACTGTCTGTTAAAATATGTCTTTTAGCTCAGTGGTAAATTTTGTTTCATTCGGTGCAAGGACGTGACTACCTCCCATATATCCTTTTTCTAAAAAACTATATTTTAACTACATTAGTGATCAGAATGCACTAAAAACTAATAACTATTTATAAAACTATATTTTTAAGCTCTCTGAGAAATTTCGCTTCATTCTATACAAGGACATTACCATCTCCCATATATCCTTTTTCTTAAAAACTAAACTTTAGCTTCATTTGTGATCAAAATGCAAATAATTTAATATTCTCTTTAAAATGGGTCATAAATAAATTTGTTTCTAAATTTGCTCAACAAATAAGATAATTTATTTTAATTGTAATTTATGATGTTTTCTTTCAAAATGTATTTTTCAATTTCTTTGAATTCATCATTTTTTTTTATGTGTTTTGTAGACCTAAGTGGCGATAGTTCCGGATCCGACATTAATAACAAATGAGCCATTAAATCTCTATTTGTATTTTCTCTTGTCGTTTTTCTTGTATGGGAAAATCGCACATTCCTTATATTTTTATGACTGGCTTCTAAGGCTTCTTCGGACAAACACCCTAGAATAAAAATAGTTTTAAAAAAATGTGTAAAACGTTTTTTTAATATTTTATTACCTATTGGCAAGTTGAAGTATTCCAGAACATCGCATCCATGCACTAAAACCTTATGAACTGTACTTGGCATGTAATACCAGCCATACTGAATTAAATATGAGTTTCTAGTAATAGTTAGCAGCTCCTTAAACGTTGTAACATTAACCGGGAATTCGCAAGATAAAACTCTTAATATTGTGCCAAAATTATCAATAAGACTTCTATCAATCCCCGTAATTTCAGCAGAAATTTCACTATTTTCAAAAAATCGTCGAGCCGTGTTTCCATCGTTAGTAGTTCCAAATCCCGTTTTTACTTGGTCTATTATTAATCCCGTCCGTGTTTTGAATTCATTTTGAATTCTTTTTTTGTTTTGTGAAAAAATTAAGGTATTTTCCTTATTGACTCGCCTAACTTTCAAAGGAAGACGGTAAGCAATGTGCAATATGCATTCAAAAAAGCGTATCCAGCAGTGGAGTGTAGAAAGTCCATATTTATAATTATTAATACAAGGGTCCTTAATTATTTTTATATTGTTCATATCTGTAGGACTTGCATTACAAATAAAGCACCTACTTGTTGAGTTTGTGTCACTCAAAACATTTGCAACTGCACCATCTATCATTGTGCAGTGCATATCGTAAGACAACTCAACAGTTGAACCATTTATATCAATTACAGAACATTCTAAATTTTCATAAAAGATCTAACTCCATTTGTTACTTTAAAAAATCTGAAAACTTGATATATATATATATGTATATCCCTTAAATGATGGTTTTATTCAAAACAGCCAACCAATAAAAAAATGTAAAAAAGCTGTATCCAAATCTTTCATTAGGATTTTTTCATCCCCTATAAAAGGCCATCGGTATTAACCTTTATAAAAAGGCATCTATAATCACGTATTTTAGTATACATAAATCAAGTTTTCTTGGATATTGCGTTTAAATAAAAAAACGTTATTCATCTTAATCTTAACGATATTGTTGCAAAACCCTTGACCAAAGCTTCCCAGAATGACCCATTCTGACCGCCTACTTCAGGACGTCAGGCGGGGATCGACCTAGGAAGAGGTCTGAAAATTGCTAGATATAGAGCAAAAAACACCTCTAAATAGCTTAAATAATTCAAAATATAGCTAATTAGAGGTGTTTTTGCTCTATCTCTAGAAGATTTCTGTCTCGTGTAGATGTGCCTTAAAAAAGAAAGTATACAAAATAAATAATAAGTTTGCACATTTGAGATTAAATGGTTACGAAAGTTGCTTGTACATACACACTGCTCAGGCTCCAGTTTTATTTGCATTATTAACTCAGTAATCATAGCTTTTGTTTGCTTGGTTTCGTTTAACGAATTTTTTGTGGCAATTATCATTTTGCCGAAGGCATAAATGGGATCACCTTCTCGTCGTTTTTCTTTTTCTTCCTTAGATTTGCAAAATTTTTTAAAAATATCAACAGCTTCTGCAAATATTTCATCAGTATCATCAAACTCTTTATTTCTTTTTTTCTTCTTTTGTATCACAGGTTCAGAAACATTTTCACGACCTGCTTCAGCTGTTGTTGTTGAATTAAAAGATGACTGAGATGGTGACTCCAGAAATTGGGATTCTAAAATTTGTGACTCCTGAGTTGCAAATTCTTGGGTCATTGATTCCTGATTTGAATACTGAACTTCAACAGGCATGTCATTGGAGACAGATGTAAACTGTTCGAAGATATTTATTGGTGAACGCATTCTGCAAACCATAATATTAAATTTTGTTAAACTGTACTAATTTATAGTTTACTTAATAATTTAGTACTTACGGACGAGGAGTTACATGGGTTGCCAAAAATCCCATTTGGTCCATTAAATGCCATCGATGGCTATAAGTAGACTCACTTCCATATGGTAGCTTTTCGTTTTTTTTTCTCCTTGACATATCGATCTCGTAGTGACTTCCATCTCTTCATACAAAGTTCCTCTATAAAGACAACAATTTCTAATATGTTTTAGTTAATACTTTTCTGCACTTACCTGGTATTCCCATTTGTTTCCCTATTCGCGACCAAGTAGCCCGTTTCTTGTCTGGAAGTTTATATTCTTTGTTAAATTTGTTGTAAAGAAGATCATTTTCTTGAACCAAAATTATTAATTTATCACACTCTAAAAAGGGCGTGTAAACTTACTGCTATTGAGTGTGTAAACTTTTGTCTAAAAAGGCGCAGAATGCTCATTGTTAGGCATAATATGTTTAAAAATTTAATTTACACACTTTTTCTTTATAATTAGGCATATAATGTAGCAAAAAGTATGTTGACAAACATGTTTCCAAATTTATAGACACATATCAAAGTAAATTACACATTTAATATAATAAATGTTTATATGTACGCATTTGTGTTTAATTTTAAATTTAATGCGTACCTAAGGCATGTCAATATTATTTTCACATTTTTTATTAAAATTGAAAAAACAGGCACATACATTTGGTTAATTTTTAAAAAATTGATAATAACATCAACATTTCGGGGGAAAATGGATCTAATACCGAAGTTTTATTACCATTTGTGAATACGCAAATGATATTAAGGCGGTAAGTATATTTACTTTGTTTGCTAAGAAGTCATTAATATGTGATTTTTCCTCCTTAGCTTAATATTTTGGATGAATTATCATAATTCTAATGGGCATTAACCATACAAAGTGTGGTCAACGATAGTTAAGATGGATAAACTTGTTTTTGGATTGAATGCAAAGCAGAGAAACAAGCCGACCAAAATAATCGGCGGCGGCGGCGCAAGCAAAAAATCGGCGGCGGCGGCGGCGATTGATGTTGAGCCGGATAAAAATCGGCGGCGGCGGCGCAACCAAATAATCGGCGGCTGCGGCGGCTTGATCGGCTGAAAACAACATTTTGTAATGTGATTTGAAAACGTTTAAGTTTTTTTTACTAAAGATGGATATTTTACTATCACTCTATATGCCTTTTCGTTTTTGCCATTACTCTTACCTGACCATCTCTCAAGGATTTGTACGAATAATCTTCAAGGTTTACTATTTTTGAAAAGTTATTCATCATCGCTCTTATATCTGAAACATTTGGAATAATTATTGGAGGCGGTTTTTCTTCAGACAGCTCTCTGTTAGCATTATCGTTAATATAATTATCATAATCATTATTGTCTACATCAAGTGCAGCAAACATGTTGTTGCTAGTAGGTACTTGGTATATCATCATTAGGGCAAGGAATTTCATGCACTTAAAAATGAAAAATATGCGCCTAAAATATGCGGTTAAAAAAGAAAAATATGCACTAAAAACTATAATTTATGCAAAAATAATGCACTTTAAAACTTAAAAATATATTTAAGTTAGTTATTTTGCAAACAGACACAGAACTCGAAGATTTCCCATAGGTCAATAGAGTTTTAAAAATGTTTATATTGATTGAATCAAAATATGAAAACGTATAAATTTTTTATATTTTTTTACAAAATAAAAAATGCTATTAAAAATGAAAAATATGAACAAATATGCATTAAAAAGCACAAAATATGCATTAAAAAGCCACCAAATATGCATTTAAAGTCGAAATATGCAACTACAAATCGATGCAAGTTTGTTCTAAATTTGATGATTCGGATAAATGTTTAGTCCATATTAGTTTTGGACTATCGAGAAATAACATGCATTTCCATGGAATTCCTTGCCCTAATCATCATTGTTGGTAGTTTTTTTATTTTGATTGCATGCTTAATCCTGGTGATCGATTTTGTCGTCGTTTCGTTGTTTTGTTTTCAGCGACTGTCTACCAGACAATATCGCTTTCTTCAGTAGACTCGCTGCTACTATCCATTCTGCTGTAAAGCTGCCTACACACTAGGGAACATGGTTGAGGGAACAAAAAATATCAAAAAATTTTGTAAACACGAAATGCACGCTCTCAACACTCACACACACACAAACGCACTCACACATTCACAAAAAATGCTCTCTTTTTTTAAGTATGTTCCCTAGTGTGTAGGCAGCTTAACAGCAGAGGATTAGTATAGCAGAATATTAATCCCTTTGTTTACTACTGAATAATAAGTAATAATTTGTTGTTGATTTCAATATACAATGCAGTGTTGCCAACAAATTTTCAAAATAAATGGCTAGATCAGACCCAAAAATCGCTAGAAAATCTCTAGATTATAAACAGTGTAAATATTTAGCGATTTTATCGCTAGATTGTTGAAAAATGGTACTTAAAGCAGTTTTTACTCAAAAATTTCTTTAATATGTTAATAAGAATGAAACATTTTACGATTAAGCTTAAAATAATGAGTCCTGATTTTCATTGAATTAATCTTAGTATTGCGAATACACAATAGAGGGCGTTGTACGATGAAAAAGTGCATACCCATATTTTATCGAAATGTGTATTTTAAGAGTTTTTTTTACTAAAATCGTTTAAGATGTTGTGTTTTATAATAAAGGAATATCAAAGTGCGAGTTTTATAATATTTTTCAACATAAAACCGAGTTTTAAAAATTATATTACGGCTGATAAAAAAATCGCTAGATTTTTGGCTAATAGCTACAGGACAATTTTTCCCGCTAGGGGCGAAATAAAATCGCTAGATCTGACGAGAAAATCGCCGTTATGGCAACACTGATACAATGTATTAAAAAAAAGTTTTTTCTTAAAACAATAACAAATGTTATTGCTTTTAATTTTAAATAGAATTATAGAAAAGAGATCACAATTAACGTCTGCACTTTATCACGGTCAGAAAATCACTCGCAAAAAATATATATAAAATCAATTTATATAAGATTTGTTGTTGGTTCACGTATGATTTGTTTCATGTTCGCACAGATCCATGGCTAGTCAAGACTATATCTAACAAATGGACCTAAATATTTAATATAACATACAAGTTTTATTTAATAAATTATAAACATACCCTTTTAGTACCAAGTCCTTTTCGTTGAAACATAACTTGCAAAATATTAATTTTGCCAGCACATTTTTTTGCCAATGTAAAGGGCTCCAAAGTAATCCCAACATTGGGAAAATATAACCCCCTTGGAACTCAAAACAATTTTTGCCTCTTATAGAATTTTCAGACAATTAAAGCATACTGGGAATCAATTTTTTTTTTATTGTTTATTTTTAATTTTAACAAATTAAGGAATAAATAAAGACCATAGAAAAAATACATATCGATTGATTTAAGAAATTAAACTTGTTTGAAGGCTTTTGAATGGAGGCTTTGTTAGAAAGTTTGGGCAGGATGCACATATCTTGTAGGGACCCATTTGAATTAGATGCCCAATCAATAATGTCCTTAAATGATGAAATTATGTGATCAATTCGAACATTGGTTTGAGCATTTTATCCGTAAAAGTGTCCTTTTCTAAATATTATAGAATTTTACAATATCTCTTATCTTTACTTTTTCATTTATTTGTTACAAAATGTCTAATTTATCCAAAATATTCAACTGGACCATTTTTAAAAATATATTTTAAAATTGAAAAAATATTTATGGGTGATATCAAAAAATGTGATAAAAACCATGTAACCAGCTAATTTCAAATGCATGGATTACATTTGAGTTATATATTTCGATATATATCAGCGCATTGTCACCTGTTTTACAAAATTTATAACAATCTGACCAATTTTTGGTTAATACATAAAATTTGTAACCAATTTTATAGGCCAAATGTAAACTCCGTAACCAGTATCTGGTAAGGTTTTTTAACTTGAATAGCTTATATTTTAAAGCTGCCTACACACTAGGGAACATGGTTGAGGGAACAAAAAATATCAAAAAATTTTGTAAACACGAAATGCACGCTCTCAACACTCACACACACACAAACGCACTCACACATTCACAAAAAATGCTCTCTTTTTTTAAGTATGTTCCCTAGTGTGTAGGCAGCTTAACACATCTGCAAAGAGTTGCATTCTGAAGTATTATATTAACCCATTAAGACCTTTTTTTTAATTTTTTTCACAGTACATATAAATTTATATAAGCTTTTATAGCTTAAAAAAATTATATTTATAAAAATTTAATATTTAGAAGATTTTAACTTTTTTCTTTTCATATAAAAAAATTGTTAATGAATTAGTAAATTCTTTTTAAAAAATATATTTTTAAATTTTTTATATTTGAAAATTGATACTTCCAGCCGAAATGAGCCGAAAAAAATCGGCGGCGGCGGCTGAAGCAAAAATGACCGGCGGCGGCGGCTTAAACGGCTCACGGCGGCTGGCTTGTTTCTCTGATGCAAAGTAACAAAAAATGAAACATTTTGGGTCAAGCTTAAAGAGATTCTTGGAAATACTTAAGCTGGAGTTGGAATGCATTTATCAGTGTTATAAGTTTGTGCTTATATTTGTCAAAATGCTGCGCATGTGCCCAACTTATGGTATACCTATCGACTCATGTCAGTATGACTTCCTGAGTCGATTTAGCGATATCTTTTCGTCCGTCTGTCCATGTAAATTTTGTAGTCAAACTACAAATATGAAGGTATTGATATGAAATTTTACCCATGAGTTTATCTTGGCCCAAAGACGAATATAACTGAAGTTGTTAAGAATTAGTTAAAATTCAGACCTATATACAGAAAAATCCTATCTGAACTAGTTGTTATTTGGATTGTGAATGTTATAAAGAATCATAAAACATGCACAAATTTAAAGAAACTCGGAAGACATTTGGACTTGATCCTCCTTTAGAAAAAATATCAGATTCTGAGCTTCTGAGTTGTTCCTTTTCTAAAAACATATCCTATAGGAACCCCAATTTTTTCTATAGGGAAACCTGTAGATTCTGATAATTTATTCTTGTAAAAAACACTAAATCTGAGGATTTCTTTTATAGAAAAACTTGCACATATTCGTATTTCTTTCTATAGAGAAACCCCCAAGTTTTAAGGACCTTCCAAAAGAAAATCCTCAGATTTTGAAGTCTTTTTTCTATGGAAAAACATTCCGAAACTGAATATTATTTCAAGTAAAAAAACGTATGAAAGTTTTACAATAAAAAATACTTAGATCCTTAGAATTTTTCTGTAAAGGTTTTTTCTATAGATTTTCTGGTGCATTTCAGTTAAAATTTTTCCAAAGAAAAAATTTTCAGATTCATGGAAAAAATCCTACAAGTTTATAGGACTTTTTCTTATATAAAACCCTTAGATTCTGAGGATTTTTCTATAGAAAAGCCCTAAGATTCTGAATAAGCTTTTCTTTAGAAATCCCCCCAATCCTAAGGATGGGTTTCTTTAGAAAAACTCATATTCGGAGGACCTCTTTTCTTTAGAAATAAGCTCAAATCCTAGGAAATATTTTTTATAGAAAACTTTTTAGATTATGAGGGCTTTTTATATATAAAAATCTTATAAGCTTTTTCCCCTATAAAGTTTCATAGAATCTGAGAACTAGCTCGAGAAACTCGCAGAATTTCATTTTTTTTCACGTTTAAGTTATATATTGTAACTGAGAATTTTCATCCTAATCGTTATTGTTAATAATACTTGATATGGTTTTTTTTCATGAATTTTCTATTTAATAAAACATTTATATCTATAAAATGCATTTTCTTTTATTTTACAAAATTTTAAGGTGCAGTTATTAATAAAAAACATTTTCATTGTATATATACTCATTTTTTAGCGTGTTTGTAGACATCCTGGATGTAGGTTCATGCATTTAATACAGATCTTTTAGACACATATAATTTAATTTTGAACAAAATCGAAATGTTGCTAAACGTTTTTGATATAATTAAAAACATAATTTTAGACACATTGTGCCTATTATTTTTAAACACATTGTGTCTAATATTTTAATTTTAAACATTGTGCCTATTTTTGCCCAATTTATAGTAGGTATCAAGTTACCTACTTTTAATAGAGTAGATTTCAACAAATATTTATTAGAGTGCATCATCCATCACAATATGGTTTTTTCTGCACTTATTTTAAAAATTAACTTTAATTGAAAAAAATGAAAATTAGCCTTGTGGTTATTGTTAACTTTTTTGTATACACGAAAACAGCTATTCTTATGCTGTCAATTAACGGATAACAAAAATTCTGTTTTCAACAGGTTCATCCGGCACGGCACGTTACATTACAGACAAACTAACGACTCAAATGCTTTTTCATAGAACAAAAACAAATTAGCTGATTTACCAGAGAAACCCGCTACCGCTACAATTGATATGTAGCGCTTTATGATTACCTTAATCCTTAAAAATTCGGAACAAAACGATTAAAAAAGTAATAGTCGGTCATGCCTACTAGTACCCTATACCAGTCTGCTTAAAAGCTTAACATTCAAACAGTAATATTCAGTCGCACATTGTACGTCACAATAATGATTCTTCTTTTGCTTGTTTTTCAAAAACAATCTTTTAGGAAATAAAGAAGAGTTTTAAATTCCATTTGATATTTATAATCGATTTACTGCTTAACTGATTTTTTTTTTTAAATCGAAAATTACATTCACAAAATCTACGAAAACCTTTGAATGAAGCACAAAATCGAGGCAAATCTTTAAAGATCTCTAGTCGCAGAACTATTTATTGTAAAAATCAAACTTTTGGACCAGTAATCATATAAAATCGATTTGTTGTTTTTTAAACTAAATGTGCCACTTGGTTTTCAACTAAGAATAAAAAAAATTCATTGGAATGGAAAATTGCCATCAACTCTTAAGTACAAACGTGCGTATATATTTATTTACACCTACATTATCAAGAATGCTGCTTTAAGTTTCTGAGAAATACACATTGAGCTTTAAGTGCCAATTTTATAGTCATAACCAGGGCAAGTTTAAAATGGCACAAAAAAAGTTGAAATTTGGCAGGCAAAATGGCACGAAAAAATAGTAAAATTGGCACAAAAAAAAAGCAAAAATGGCACGATTATTCCTAAAATTTTAAAGTATAAAGTGTTTTCGACTTAACAATATCCATTAACTTAAAAAAAAAACAAAGTGCATAAAAATGTTTTTTAGGCGAAAACTAACATATTACTTTTGGTATGCACGTTAACTTACAACGTGGATAATTATCAACGTTGAAAACTCAACGTTTATACATTTTCACACCTAGCGTAACTTCTTCGCGTTACAACCTAAAAAGTTTTGCTGACGTATATTTGATTATAACGGAACAATTATAAATATAACCTGTTTAAATTTTTTTTATACTACGATCGGTTTATCGTAGATTTGCTTTAAATAATTAACGTTGATAAGCATGACACAAAATACAGCTATAGTTGATTTAAGTATTTTTCTGAATGTTTTTAACAAAAATACAATAATGCAGGAATTTACCGTAGAACTGCTAAAGTGCATTCGCCGTATATTCGTATGATTTAAAAAAATCCGGAATTTTATTAAATATGAAATAATTTAGATTTTTTGTAAAATTTTTACAAAAATTATTTACAAAGATTTTAACTGAATTTTACAGCATTTTTTTAATTAAAAATCTAAAAAAATAGACAAAATGTCTTTTTTTGGCAAGCATTTTTAAAAATGTCGTTTTCACAAAATAAGTGAAAAGATGGTAAAAATGGCATTTAATGGCAAATGCCAAAAAAAAACTTGCCCTGGTCATAACTAAGAACGATTTTTGTCTTTTATTCGAAAATTTCTGATTTAAGTAATATTTTTGAAAATTTGTGATTTAAGTAAAATTTTATAAAATATTCGTTCTTAATCTTGACTATAAAACTGGCGCTAAGTGTAATATGTATTAATTAAAACGAATTTATAAGTATGTAGAAGAAAATTATGGAAAATTAGGAATTGATAGATTCCCGAGTAAAAAAGTGTATATACTTATATACCCAGGTAGAAAAATAAAAGCGGCACAATGCCGGCCCGGTGTTCGAGACGGTTGTACATGTACTGGCAATGCGTCGGATTTTCAGCTTTCACTGTACTGGCATGTTGTCGAAATGTACGCTTGGCCGTAGATATTTCCCAACGTTGGCGCAGGCTTGGGATTTTATTTTTTTTTTGGTATTATGCATTTAATAACAAATTTAGTAGTTTGCTTGTACTTTACTGCCCTTTTAGTGTACATCACAGATTTTTAATATATGCTTTCGAAACTTCACAAGAAAAGAATGGCTATGTCTGTCTTGCATAAATAATTGTGTAATAGATGCAAAAATACATAAAATTTATAAAATAGTTAATTTTAGTAAATTAAAAAAAGCTCGTTAATTTTCAGACCACAGTACTGGCAAAGCACGTTTTAAGTAGTACCGGCATTTCCTAAAAAACAGTGCTCTCCCAGTACAATTTTTGTTGCAACGTCGGCAATTTTTTACCTGGGTACAGTGTTGCCAGTTTTGACGATTTGTCGTCATTTTGACGATTTTTACTATCTAAAATAGCATAATGACGATATGACGATTTTTTCCTTAAAAATTACGATTTTTTTTAATACGAAATACAGCAAGAAATGTGCAAAAATACGATACTTTTCCAATCTATAATTCTAAATCTCAAATTTTTAGTTTTTAGAATTATTCAGAATTGCAAGCTAATTAATGTGGGAACAAATTAAAAAACCACTGCAAAATCAGATAATTTGTATTCAGCAAATCTATACGATTTTTGAAAAATATTTTAGAATTTTAGATTAAAAGTGTTCATATTGAAATTCTAATTAAAATTATATCTAGAAAAAATTTAAAAATCCGTTCAAGTACATCATGATTTTTTATTTATTGCGAAACTGCCAATTTTAATTTAGGATATGTATTTTGAAATGTACAAAACTTACAGGAAAAAAAATAAAAAATATGATAATTTTTGTGTAAAACTTCTGTCCTAAAACTGTACCGAATCTCAATTTTTTGGAAGAATGTCTGTGAAATACATAATAAATATTTTAAAATCTGAAATTTTTATTGGTATTTCCTTTTGTTTAAAGCAAGCACTTCAGGATATGGCAAATTTCGATAATGTTTATAAAAATTTTAGTAAATATGTTAAATCGAACAAGCTCGAAATGATTAAAAAAGGATAATTTTTGAAATGCTTATTAAGTTTTTATGGTCCTTATAACACAAGTAGTGTTATTTTGACGATTTTGAACTATTTTTTGACGATTTTTCAAAAGTTATGATGATTTTGACGATATTTTTCATAATTTTTGACGATTTTATGCCTAAGAAACCTGGCAACACTGCCTGGGTATGTACGCATAGCGCAAGCTAATGAGACTAGGGTAAGTTCGTAAATGCAGTAGTAATGCATCACTGCGGCATAATAAAAGTAAAACGTTCAAAAATGCATCACTTGACAGCATTGATTTACGTGAAACGTTTTTTCATTCAAACGATTGGCAGTGCTTCCGCAAATTTCTGCAACTATCGCATCATTTTAACCCTCTAACCGGCAAGCCCGCTTCCAGGCGGGGTATATTAAATTGACCAGAAATTCGCCAAGGGGGTATTTTATAATAAGAAATTATGCTTTTTCAACAGAAAACAAAATTTGTAAAATTTTTTGTGAATAATTTTTTTGTATACAATGTACGGTTTGGAAGCGAGAAAGTGTCAAAGATAAAATTTCGTAAAATTTCAAAAATTAAATATTTTAAAACAACCAAAAGTTTCAAAAATCTTAAAAACATATTGAAATTGACTAAAACAATTGATAGTGACCATGAAGTAAGATTGGAGCTTAAGCTATTCAAAAAGTTCCTTACTTTGGTCCAAGGACGCACAGGATTCCATAAGGATACCTTTAAAGGACATCGCCTTAACTTCAAAACGAACGGACGGATTTTTCTAAAATTTGGTAAAAAGAATATATTTCGTATAGGTAGCAAAGCTTATAAGTTTGAATAATATATATTAAAGTTTTGGTGCGTTTTCGCTCAATTTCGCATTTTTCGAAAAACGAAAATCGCTACAACTTCTTAAGTAACAGCACAAAAAATGTAATTTTTTTATTGTAATTACATCTTGGTAAGAGAAATAATTTGTACATAAACCTAGTAATTTTTATGCGCTAGTTTTCGAGATTCACCCTTAAACTATTTTGGCCCATATCGCCTAAAGTAGGCAACGAAAAAAAATTTTATAGAAAAACTTGTTGTTTATTTTTCGAGAGAAACACATGGTATAAATTTCATTGCAAAAAAGCTTAGGCCGGTTAGAGGGTTAATTTCTGATGCAAAAGCGTAATTATAATTTGCTTCACAGAATTACGTTTCCATTAATTTTTAAATCTTTTACTTGGGGTTTTCAACACTTTTTTATTTTAAACTCCGATAGTTAATTTCTTCCTTAGGAAAATTAAAAAAAAAAAACAAAATACGAAAATTTGGAAATAGTACTTTTAAGGTTCTAATAGTACCATAAAAAGTACTATAGTACTAACTTTATCATCCCTGGTTTGTTTAATAAGAGCATCATCCGAGTAGGAAATTAAAGGCAGATTGAGAAGCAGTGTTGCCATTTCAGTGCTTTTCGGGTATTTATTGGTGCTTTTTTCCTTCCCATACCCGGTGATTTTTTCAAATACCTGTTTAAAAAGCGGGTATTTACAGTGATTTTTCAGATTTCTGGCAGTGCTTTTAGTGCTTTTTGTACAGTTTATATTTTTGGTATTTGGTTTCGTTTTTTTCAATTTTCTGTCAAAGTTGAAAAAATTATACGAACTATACAAAAAATACATTTTTTCACAATGTTTGTAGTACAATTTTAAATAGCAACTTCGTTATATTTAAACCTAAAAATTTTGAAATATTAATTTGGTGCTTTTTACCCCTTTTTGGTTATTTTTTTAACCCTTTTTACACAATTTTACAAAGCTAAAATGTGTTTTTAAATTGTTGCCTTAAATTTTTCAAAAAATTAACATCGTGCTTTTTTACCCCATTTTTGGTAAATTTTTACCATTTTTACCCGTTTTCACAATGCTCACGGTGCTTTCCTGCCTTCAAGAGTTGCCAACACTGTTGAGAAGTAACATTTGCACATCCATATTTAACGTTCCTTAAGAGATCGATTACCACCCAATTTTAACTCTTTAACTTCAATAGACAAAGCCGAAACCGTTGAAATTAACTCATTAGAAGAAATTAAACATTTATTACAATTGAATACAATGTTTTATTAGAAATTAATGATTTTAAAACATATTCATCTTTCAAATTTATACAAATATTATGAAAGTGGCGTTTACAAACAGCACAAGTAATTAATTCTTGCTGTGAAATATTATGAAAACAGAACTAACAAATCGAATCTAGATCCGACATTATAAACGCGTCTTACTTAATGAAGAGTACACTGTTAACTGAAAATTACACATATCTCTCTTTTAAGTTAACAGTGGACCATATTTTGAGAAGGCGGTCAAAAATCATTTTTTTTTATGGTTACCGATTTTAAAGTTATGTCATTCATTTGAAAGTAAATACCAGTGAACCTCGGGAGCCAAAAAATTGCGACTCTATTTTAACTATATCTCAGCGAGCAGGGTCTTCGAAAATACTTTATCAGTATTTTGCTGAAATTAAAAATTTCTTTGTAAATTTTAATTTTTAATGACTGTAACTTTTTTATTTTAAAATATTTTAAAGTAAAATAAATTTTGTAACTTCTAAGCTATTAATGTTAGAAATATAAAGTCACTGAGTCGTTTAGAAATTAAAAAAAAAAAAAATTAAAAAGGGTCCAAATTTCCCGAAAATCTCCTACTTAATAGAGCATAACTCCTGCCAATAAAAAAAAATCGTGCACTCTTCTATAGTCGGAACCCTCCCCTACACTCTTATACCCCATTGTATACCCGCCAGTTTCCAGAACAATTTTTGTGCACCAGAACAATTTTTCTGACCGAAGGTGAGATATTTTGCGCAAAATTTATGAATACAAAAGTTTTCCACTATGTGGTTAGGGTATAATGAGTTTGCCCTGATGTTTACAACAACCAAGATATTAGACCCATACCCATCTTTTATTATTCGGATCGACTCAAAATCACTTTCTGAGTCGATTTAACGATGTCCGTCCGTCCGTCTGTGTGTTATGAATACAAAAGTTGGTCGTACCGGTGTATTTTTTTTTTGCGTGAGTTTATTTCTTTTTTATAATGACAGAAAAAGGAAACGGTAGAGTTGTCACGAGTTGTTGTATAAAAAGGCTTAATTGTTTAATTATATTAATGGGTATAATCTTTTTTATTTTGACAGGTACTTTTCAAAAACATTAATAGTCGGAACTTGAGTTATATAGTTTAAATAGCTGACAATATGGGAACAAATTTAAATAACAGGTAAATGGTAAAAAACTATTGCGACACACCCTTTTAAGATATGAGCAGGTATGCTTCACCTTTTAAAAGGAGTTAGGGTCTGGGTTTTTTATGCTTCAAAAACAGGTAATAAAAGATAAAAATTATATTTTACATAATTGCAAGAAAGAGTATTTATAATAATGCTTCCACAATTATTATTGATTACATTTTGAACAATGGCTAAGTACTGTTATAGAGATCTGGCTGATAATTATTTTCAACAAAAAGATGTAGACGATATAATTTTGCATATACCTACTGAGGAACCATTTCTTTAAGAATTGTAACCTGCAAGAAATTGAAATACACAAAAAAAATTACAACTTTTGCATAAAATTTGAAAAAACCGTACATTGAATGCTCTCATAGCAAGGCAAAGATGTACACTGAAAAAACAGTAGGCACCAACAATGAGAATTTGTAAAAGCAATCATATTTTCTTTTAAATTGAGATTTTTTTCCCAACAATTTTTTTGTTTGAAGTATTTGTAACTCGTTTGAAAATTGTTATCTTTCATATAAAAATTGTTTAAAAATAAAATTTCAAAGTTACAAAAAAAAAGAAATTTTTTTTTGCATTTACAAATTTCTTTGTTGGTGCCTTTTTAAAAAGTTTTTTTTTTTGTTTTTACAAATTTGGTATGAGAAAGGTGTTTTAAAATATAATTAGAATTTTGTAAATTCTTTCTGTGTACAAACGTCACCAAGACTGGTTATTAAAGGAACTTCCCTACGGGGAATGAGGAGTCAATTGCCCTCCAAGGACCTATTCCGTGACTGGTCAACCGAAGGCATATTACTAAATTAGTACAAATATGAACCAAAGAGATGAATTATTTTTCTAAGTATTTTCTGATTCGTTACTTTCACTGTTGCTTTTAAAAAACTTGACCGATACCGAAATAAAAAATAAAATTCGCGGCATATTTTTTAAAATATTTTTTTATTTATTTTACTCTTTTATTTATTTGAACTTTATTTTTTTACAATTTGCTTATTTTAGCTCTTATTTTAAATTTTTATAATTTTTTGCTAAAAAATTTTAAGTTTTGTATTTTCAACGTTTTTTAATGTTAAAGCTGTTTTAGTTTTAACAATTGGTATTTCATTTAATTATCTTTTTAACTTAAGGTCAATTTTTTAAATTTTTATTTATATATTATCAGAGTTTTTGAGGTAATTTTCCAATTTTTAATTGATTTTTTAATTTAATTATGGCCAACGCAAAAAACGAGTCAACTGCCATTAAAGGACCTATCCCGGGACCTGTCAATCGGGGGTATACTGAAGGCACTTCCACTATATTTGTGTGTGTGTTAGTGTTGTTTTCTTTTCCATTTTTTTTATTTGCTTGTAGTGTTTGGGTTTTCTTTTTATTTGAACAGAAACGAAAAATATATAACTTTACCATCAGCCAGCCATCACTCACGCATAAGCAACATTAGCTCAGACAATAAAGCGTTCCCAGCAAGCATGGCAATACGAAAAAGATTCTCCGATCATATTGCCAGGAAGAAAACATTTATTGCCGGCAATATCAATTTCGTATTGCGGAAGTTTCTTCCGTCGGGAAATACTTTGAGGCAACACGAAAGCAATACCCCAGGAAGATAAATCGGCGATATCGCTAAATTATCATCTGGAAGATGAAAAGGTGATATCGCCAAATAAACTCCCCGGTACAATATAAAGGTTTTAATTTTTAATTATTAAATTTAAAGAAGATCTGCATACATAGTCCATTGACCAACACATTAACTATCTTGATTTCAACGAAGCCGATTTTTTCCTCGCATTAGATCTTGATTTTTTCAAGGAATTTCTTTCCTATGTGTTTGCTGATTGTTTTTATACAAATTTTGTTTTAATTTTTTCCAAAATGACAAAGAATTTCAAACAAATTTTCTTTATCTTCCGGATGATAAGAAGGTAATATTGCCGCAATATCATCATAAAAACCTATGACAAAAAATTCAATTTTTGAATTATTTTTTTCCAAATATCACCAAATCATCTTCCAAATAATAAAAGGAAGTCAATTTTAAAATACTACTTGATTATTTTCATTCAAATGAAAAATAGAAGATATCGCTTTAATATCTTCTTGGAAAATATCTTCCAAATGCTTGCAGGGTTGGCTTTACAAGCACTAGGTTGTGTTATCGAGCCCTACTTCGACGCCAAGTAGATTATTTTTAATTCTTAATTTTTTATTAGTTTATTTGAAAAGCTATTTTTAGACACACCACCTTACTGTCACAAGGTGTCTAAACTGTGGCAATTGGTCATTTCCAATGACAACGCCATGTTAAAGTGATATGTCTCTTTCAAACTAAAAGACCGATAAACGACCGGCCTCCGCCCCCTTGGGACCTATCCTGTGTGTCATCTGGGACCCGTAGGGTTATTTTCGAGAGTTCATCTACAACTGCCAACGAAAGTGGAAAAAAGGGTCGACGAGCAAAACGCATTGACGGATGTAGTGAAGGATCGCGAATGCGCAATATTAATGAAGAAATTTCGCAAAGAATTATTAAGGATTCATTTTTGCACCAAATTGAACCTACACAAAATAAGAAAAATAAAATTGAAATGATTGAAAAAATAGTAGAAGCGAGCCCAAGGCGCACAAAGAGGATTTCGAAAAGCATTCCTACACCAATTGAAGATACGAAATTTATTCCAGAAGAAGCGTTCGCCCTATTTTTGGATTTGAAGTTGACCAAAAATCAATATAAGGAATTGCGGAAGCGAACCAATGAAAAGAATTGTGGAATTTTTCCAGAGTATCGAGATTTAGTTTCTGTCAAAAAAGAATGCTTACCTTTACAATCTGCTATTAGTGTCACTTCAAGTACAGCAGAAATAAAATTGCAAGATCTCCTTGAAAATACTGCAGAACGATTGCTAAATACGCTTGATACTGATCTTTTAAAAAGAATTGGAAATGGCAGCATTACTTTAATTTCTAAATGGGGATGTGATGGATCCTCTGGTCAGAAACAATACAAGCAATTTAATGCCGAAAATTCATCAGATGCTAATTTGTTTATGGTATCTTTCGTTCCATTGCGCTTAACAAAAATTTATAACGGCTTAGAACCGTCAACTGGTAGAGCAACAGAAATTGATTTATGGAAAAATGAAATTCCTTCTTCAACATAGTATTGCAGACCAATAAAATTTGCATTAAAAAAGGAAACCAAAGATGTCATAACTGAAGAGTTTAAAAAATAAAAGATCAAATTAAAGAACTTCAACCAGTAATATTTAAATTTGATGACCAAGACATTGAAGTAACTTTTAAAATGTGTCTCACAATGATTGATGGAAAAGTTGCACAAGCTTTAACCGAAATAAAGTCATCTTCAAGCTGCATTATATGCCAAAAGACATCAAGTCAATTAAGCCAACTCCCACAACAAGACTATGGCTTTAAGAAAGCCTACGTGTTTGGAATATCCCCTCTTCATGCTAGAATACGTTTTATGGAGCATACTATTAAATTGGGTTATGATTTGGAATTTGGTCCGTAAGGCGGAACAGCGAGAAAAAACAAAGAAAATGAAGAAAAAAGAAAGCAAAAAGAAACAAATTCAAGAAAAATATCTACAACTAGGCCAACCAACCAAAATAAGGAGAATGAAACTCAAATGATGAAAATACTGCAAGGAGATTTTTTTCCGATCCAGAAACTTCAGCATCTATCACAGGTGTAGATCATGAATTAGTAAGACGATTTAAAATCATATTACAAGTTCTAGCATGCAACAGAAAGATAAATGCAAAAAAAAAAAAAAAAATGGAGAGTACGCCAATAAAATAGCTATACTTTATAACGAAAAATACTCTTGGAGATATATGCCATCCACAGTTCATAAAATTTTATACCATGTGGAACAAATAATTCAAAACAATATGCTACCAATAGGAGATCTATCTGAAGAAGCGCAAGAAAAAAGGAACAAAGACTACAGATTCTTTCGCGAGCACACACAAGAAAAATGCCTAGATTTTGCACTAATGAAGACCTTATCACTATTTTGTTGTGCACTTCAAATCCATATAAGTATGTCCAACATTCGACAAAAATGGAAAACTACCTCTATTGAATTAGACGAAGAAGCTAAACAACTTCTAGAAGATGAAAATCAAGGCTATTTAGAAGAAATATTTACTAAAATTGTTTGATTTTAATTAGTTTTTCAGTACACTAACTATAAGTTGTGCTATTTTTTATATAGTTAACAATTTTGCTTGATTTAAAAATTTATGTATTTTATAAATTTACAATAAAAATTGATATAGAAATAATTAAAAAGACAATAATAAAAAAATGTTTAACTAAAGTAAAAACATACGAGTTTTTCATTGAAACTTCTCTATCTTGAACCAATATCAGGTAATTTTTACGTTACGTTATATTTTAATTCGGGCTCTTTCAACAAAAAAATGTGAAATGTGAAATGTGAACATTAGGGCTAAAAAGTTTACGGGAGCCAAAGTTTTCTGAAAAAATTTAACTTACAAAATTTTTAAAAAGTATTAGTTTTAAAATTAACTGAAAAAATAAGACATTATATAAAAAAAAAACTTTTTTTAACCTTTTAACACTTCACTTTTTTACTATAATTTAACTAAAAATGAAAATGTATTTTAAACCGTCCATAACTTTTTTTATTATCGGTCGATATTTACGTTTCATAGCAAAAATTAAAGGCTAAAGTCCCACCTACTAAACAAAAAAACAGCATATCAAAATTCCAATTCAATCAAAAGTTATGGATTTTTGACCACCTTCTCGTGAAATGGTCCACTGTGCGACCCTCGAATTGCGCAGCCATGAAGAATTTTGAAAACTGAAATCAAGAGCAACTCTTTAGGATTCCTGAGAAGTAAATATAAACAATTATATGTCTTCTCCACTTCCATGTTTGGGCTTTTGTGAAATATCCTGATCTTGAATTTAACCCAAAACACTTAAATTGTTAACCCAAAGACATTTAAATTGTTACAGGGTCTCACATAGGGCTAAATTGATTTTTATCAATTTACAAGCTTTACAATCTTGTAGTCATAATTAATATTAAGTTTCGTGGGTCTTTTTTGTCCCCAGGCCACTAATTTTTAAATATTTTTTAAATAAAAGTAAAGATATTTATAGTCTAGTCTATTTTTCCGAAAATTATTCAAACTGTGATAAAAAACATTCAAATTTTGTTAAATTTTTGACAAAATATGCAATTTTCATAAAATGTTCTGGAAAGCAGTCGCTCCAAACACAAACTCGAATTATCTATCATTTTTTCGGTCCGATTAAGTCAGCATTCCATATCTGAATCCTTTTGGCTATACTAAATGAACAAATGAAATAAAAAATATTTTTTTTCTTCGAAATTTTGAATTTTAGGAATTTTCAATAATAATACACTCTTTTCCAACTTCTGCCATTTTGGACCATCTTTCGGCACGGCTGAACGTTTTCCAAAACAGTCGATTTCTTCCATTTGCGAACATTTCACGGAACATCCTAATATACAAAATTTTTATTTAAAAATAATTCGTCCAAAGTCGCGATGTGTTGCAGAGGTCAATACTGATCTTACCTGACATTACAAAATGAAGGACCTAGTAGAACATTGTCAACCCATTGCTGAATCTGTTACCAAGTAATAATTGGTTTTTATTCATCTCTAGTAAACCCAAACATAAAACTAATACAAAGCACGTATACCACGCAAAACACTGAAAAAGGGAGGGGAAAAAATACAACAACAAATATTACAGCACCCACCACGAGTACATAGCAAAAACTAAAGTAATATCAACTTATTAAAAATCTGCAACATATTTAGTACTTAAAAAGTTGACATCATATTTTTATATATTTTAATATTTTTAAAAAAGTTGATGGTTTAATTTTAATCAACTAATTTAATCACGATGACAGCCTCAACTTTGAAAAATGTGTTTCATAATGAAACAAAAGCACATATAAGTAGTACGCCCAGCAAAAATATGGTAATAACTTTTTATTGTTAAAATAAATTATTAACTTCAGCATTATTTTAAACTACAAAATAATGTATTAGTTATAAAATAAGTGGTCAAAAATAACAGCACATAAAAATCTCAGTAATGGCTTAGTTATAATTAATAATACTGTGCAACTGGGTCATCGGATGTTTCACAAATGATACCAACAGGAAAAGAAAGTAGACCATCAGTAGACGAAAAGCACCTTATAGTTTTGAAAAGTTTTCACGAATTGTTCTTTTTTATATCCCCTTGAAGTTGGACTATTTTGAGGCAAATTTTCAAACTATTTTTTGTATTTAATCCAATGGAGTGAATCCATTTATACATTAAGTAATTGGAATTTAAAATATTAAGCCCAAAATATTTCAATTTATTAATTATTATATTTTATATGGTCCATTTTAGGAACTTCTGGTACAGTTAGGGAACTTCTGTAGTCAGAATTTTTAACCCTCTAACCGGCCTAAGCTTTTTTGCAATGAAATTTATACCATGTGTTTCTCACGAAAAATAAACAATAAGTTGTTCTACAAATTTTTTTTTCGTTGCCTACTTTAGGCGATATGGGCCAAAATAGTTTAAGGGTGAATCTCGAAAACTAGCGCATAAAAATTACTAGGTTTAGGTACAAATTATTTCTCTTACCAAGATGTAATTACAATAAAAAAATTACATTTTTTGTGCTGTTACTTAAGAAGTTGTAGCGATTTTCGTTTTTCGAAAAATGCGAAATTGAGCGAAAACGTAGCAAAACTTCAATATATATTATTCAAACTTATAAGCTTTGCTACCTATACCAAATATATTCTTTTTACCAAATTTCAGAAAAATCCGTCCATTCGTTTTGAAGTTAAGGCGATGTCCTTTAAAGGTATCCTTATGGAATCCTGTGCGTCCTTGGACCAAAGTAAGGAACTTTTTGAATAGCCTAAGCTCCAATCTTACTTCATGGTCACTATCAATTGTTTTAGTCAATTTAAATATGTTTTTAAGATTTTTGAAACTTTTGTTTGTTTTAAAATATTTAATTTTTGAAATTTTACGAAATTTTATCTTTGACACTTTCTCGCTTCCAAACCGTACATTGTATACAAAAAAATTCTTCGCAAAAAATTTTACAAATTTTGTTTTCTGTTGAAAAAGCATAATTTCTTATTATAAAATACCCCTTTGGCGCATTTCTGGTCAATTTAATATACCCCGCCTGGAGGCGGGCTTGCCGGTTAGAGGGTTAATTTTTTTAACTAGTTTTTCAGTTTTATTTTTTTAAGGGAAAATATGTTAATATTCATTTGCAGAAGAAATGTAAATTTTAACTACATTCTTAACTCATTAAAAAACAACCAACATAAATTACTGAGAATTCGTAAGATTTATTTTGTTCAGTAATTTTTTTTCATGTGAAATGTAATTTGTTTTTAAATACATTTGCAGCAGTCTTTATATACAGAACATTTTATTAAAAAAAAAAGCCAAACAAATATATGTAAGTAATTTTTATTAGTTGTTTTGAATAATTTGGTTAATTTTATTAACAGTCAAAAATAAGAGATAATGTAAGTTGAATTTAATGAAATGTTAGTGGGTTTTTTATCAAGTGAAATATAATTTATTTTAAATATATTTGTAGCAGTCCTTACATACAGAATATTTTAAAGTGCTTATGCATAATAATTTAAAAACCTTATAACAAGTTTATAAAATACATCTTGTGGGAAACATTTGTTTTTTAAGTTACTTATAAATTTTAAAAGTGATTATGCATATGACCATAAGTTTATATTTTCTGTGCGTATCGGAAAGAAATTTATGGAGAAAAACATATTTTTATTTTTCTAATTTGGATTAAAATTCGTAAACGTGGAACAAGTTTTTGCAAAACTGTGTTAAGGAAAATGTGAAAAAATGAGCTGTAACTTTGGAACTACTTATTTGCAATTTCATTCTGAAATTGTAGAGTGATATTTTCACGGACTACATTCTCAAAAATGTTTGTAAATGAGTTTATTTTTGTTTAATCCCAGCAAAACTTTGGTAATGAATGCGACATTATTTCAGACCAAAAAGTAATGACTTACCAATCACTGATTACGTAATGCATGATTTATAAACGGAAAGTAATGACTAGAATATTTTTGAAAATCTATTTTTAGACACGTTACTTTGTGTTTTTTTGTAAGCATGGGTTTTTTTTGTACACCACTATGTGGTCAGGGTATTATAAGTTTGTGCTGATGTTTGTAACACCAAAAAATATTGGTCCTAGACCCACCATGTAGTATACCGATCGGCTCAAAATTTTTTTTTATTTCGATTTAACGATGTCCGTCTGTCCGTCCGTCTGTCTGTCTGTCCATGCATTCTTGTGCGCACTCTACAGGTCGCAAATATTAAGGTATTTTGATGAAACTTGGTACACCGACTTATGTCGGCCAAAGGACGACGCCTATTGATTTTGGTTAAAATCGGTCCATGTTTAGACCTAGTGCCCATATAAGGGTCCTACCAAAATTATATTGTTTATACGCTGCAGGTCGTAAATATTAAGATATTTTGATGAAATTTGGTACACGGACCTATGTTGGCTCAATAACGCAGCCAGCCTATTGATTTTGGTGAACATCGGTCCATGTTTAGACCTAGTGCCCATATAAGGGTCCTACCAAAATTATACTCTTTATACGTTGCAGGTCGCAAATATTCAGATATTTTGATGAAATTTGGTGCACAGCCCTATGTTGGCCCAATTACGCAGCCTATTGATTTTGGTGAACATCGGTCCATGTTTAGACCTAGTGCCCATATAAGGGTCCTACCAAAATTATACTGTTTATACGCTGCTGGTCGCAAATATTAGGATATTTTGATGAAATTTGGTACACCGACCTATATCAGCCCAAGGATGCAGCCTATTGATTTTGGTTAACATCGGTCCATGTTTAGACCTAGTGCCCATATAAGGGTCCCCCCAAAATTATATTGTTTATACGCTGCAGGTCGCAAATATTAAGATATTTTGATGAAATTTGGTACACAAACCTATGTTGGCCCAAGGACGAAGCCTATTTATTTTGGTGAACATCGGTTCATGTTTAGACCTAGTGGCCATATAAGGGTCCCCCCAAAATTGGCTTGCTTGCAAACTGCAGGTCGCAAATATTAAGATATTTTAATGAAATTTGGTGCGCTGACTCACATTATAGAAAATTTTGACACAAGCCCCATTTTAACCCATTCGAATTTCGGATCCAAACATTAGTTGGCTTTTAACCTTTTATAGTCTGCATGCCCGACTTTAACCTTTTTACTCGTTTTCGACATTACAAATGAAAATACGAAGCACAACAATTCATTTACTTTTTAAGCAATCAAATGTTATATGTGTCGATAGCTCAGGTGGTAGAGTTATCGGCTAACATGCAGGGATCCCAGGTTGGAATCCCATCGTGACCACGTTTATATATTTAATAAAAAAATATTTGTAATAAATTTTTTTTAAATAAAAATTTTTTTTATGAAAATCTATTTTTAGACCCATTACTTACAAGAATGGATACTTAATTACACTATATCCAATAGTAATATGGGCCTAGATTATGAATTTTAAAAAACCACACACATATGCGAAAAAATCATTTGTGGTTCAAAATTAATTAAAAGAAAATTAGTGATTTGCATTCTGCAAATGAATATATCGATGCTATAATTTTCTGATTTGCAAATTTATTTCCAAATCGTTTTTGCAACTAACCACTAAACTTTCTTCTAGGAGATGTACATTAGACAGTACCGCAAAAAAAAGTTCGCCGTATGAAATTTTTTGCCGAAAGTAGGGGTCGCCTTTTTTCATTTTTCTCTATAGCTTCGGCATTTAAAGTCAGAAGTGTCATATATCCATTTTTTTTTTGCCTCGAGGAGACCAGTGTTTTGCTATAAAGGTAAAATCCAATGAAAAAAAAATTAAAAAAAAAATAAAAAATTTCTACTGGGTTTATCGAAAAACTTCCTTAGCAAAAGTTTAATGATTTTTCGCGAGCTTCATATTTTTGACATTAGAACGGAAAACTTGAGGTCAATGGTCCTTAGAGCAAAACACTCGTCTCCTCGAGAGAAAAACATCGATGTATCATACTTTAAGATTCGACTGTAAATGCCAAAGATATAACGAAAAATGTAAAATGGAAACCCCTACGTTCGACAAAAAATTTTTTTTTGTTGGAAATTGCTTTGCAAAAATACTTCATATTGGGGGGTGTACGGCACACTTTTTTTTGCCTGTAAGATGGTACGGTCTAATTATAATTAATTATAGTCCCTAGACTACAAATTAAAAAAAAAGCGCATTTAAAAAATTTCCAAATAATAGCGGAACGCTAAAAAAGGCTTTATGGTAGAACCAATAATTAAAAAATTCTATCAGAGATTAACATTCTGCAAACGACTATAAAATTCAAAAATTTTACTTTTTGTAAAATTTTTTTCCCGATTTTTTTTTTTTTGTAAACTAAGAATCAAACTTTTAATGTAGAAATTGGTATTGTAGCCCCTAGTTTATGAATTTTAAAAAACCACACTTCAAGAATTGCAAAATAATCGCGGAAAGCGAAAAAGGGCGAAAAAAATGAATTCAAAAACTTAAGCAGCGATTTATGTTCTGTAAACAAATATACTAATGCAAAAATAATCCATTTTGCAAACGTTTTTTCGCGATTTTTTTTTTTTTTTGGAACCAACCTCCAAACTTTATTTTATGAAATGCGTTCCTAGATTATAAATTTAAGAAATCGAGCACTTAAAAATTACAAAATATCGGCGGAATGCGAAAAAGGGCTTTATGATGCAGAACATAACTTAAAAGAGCTAATCAGCGATTGGCATTCTGCAAAGGAATATATTGATGCAAAAATTTTTCCTTTTGCAAAAATTTCTTCACATTTTTTTTTTGCAAACCAACCACTAAGCTTTGGTGTAAGATATGGGTACTATAGTCCTTGGGTTATGAATTAAAATATACCGCAATTAAAAAGTTCCAAAATAATGGCGTAGTGCCAAATAGGATTTGTGTGCAGAAAATTAATTAAGAAACTTAATCGGTGATTAACATTCTCCAAACGAATAAAATTATGCAAAATTTTTCGCTTTTGTAAAATTTTTTCGGAATTTTTGTTTGTTTTTTTTAACTACCTAGGAAAACTTTGGTAATGTTTTGGTCATTTTTCACGAATTGCCTGGCAATGGTTACCCCTTTACACTTGGTTTCATTAAGATACCTAAAGTAATAAGTTACTTATATTGTGATACATCAACACTTATGTGGGAGGTATGAAATAATGAGTTACCGATATAGAGATATACCACTTTTAATTTGGAAGCTTTCAAATAATACATTACTGATATTGTGTTATATAATAACTTATTTAGAAGGGTAAAAATAATAACTTATTAGTGTTGCATTATCTAAATACTTATTACGCAGAAGAACGATTTAATAAAAATTTATAATATAATTACATTGTTCGGATCGCTGTATATCTAAACATGACCTAGGGACTTGACATGAAATTGAACGATTATCAAAATGGTTTCATTTCAAGTGAAGAAATTTAATTTCAATGTTATTGTAACATTATGATATTATTGATATATTAGCTATTATGTAAGTTTATACTTGTAATGCTAAAAGTCATATCTGGTAACGTGTTATTTCTTTCCTCATATGTAACCAATGAAATATGTACTAATGTGTAAGGACTTATTTCACTCCATAGAAGTATGTACGTATTTGAGCCGCTATTGCTAACTAGTGAATTTAATATTAACATACAAGTAATATCTTTTTTCAGTATTTTCTTCATAATGCATTATTTGAGTCTATACCGATAACCTTTAGGCAACCACTTACCTCCAATGACACCCTCATATTAAAATAATATGTTATTTGCCCAAAGTCTAATTACTTAAAATTTTTAGTTTCTTATACCATTTCCTTTAACCTGGTAATAGATGGTTTTGCTTGTTTGAAAACAAAACCAATTTTGTCGAAGAATTTATTGTTAATTTTTTGTGTCGAATACACGATATAGACCAAAATAATGCTGAAGGAAAAGAGCAATCATAACAAGGTTCTGCATACATTGATAATAAGCCATTACTATATTTTTGCTGGGACTAAATATTACTTTATGTACTCGTATGTATAAATAAATTAATATTCGATATATTTTCCAGGTCGCACATACTTAAGTACAACGAGTAAAAAGGTTAAAGTCGGGCATGCCGACTATACAATACCCTACACCAGTCTGGGTAAAAGCCAACTAATGTTTGGATCCGAAATTCGAATGGGTTAAAATGGGGCTTGTGTCAAAATTTTCCATAATGTGAGTCAGCGCACCAAATTTCATTAAAATATCTTAATATTTGCGACTTGCAGTTTGTAACCAAGCCAATTTTGGGGGTCCCTTATATGGGTACTAAGTCTAAACATGGACCGATGTTCACCAAAATCAACAGGCTTCGTCCTTGTGCCAACATAGGTCTGTGTACCAAATTTCATCAAAATATCTTAATAATATTTGCGATCTGCAGCGTATAAACAATATAATTTTGGGGGGACCCTTATATGGGCACTAGGTCTAAACATGGACCGTATTCACCAAAATCAATAGCCTGCGTTATTTGGCCAACATAGGTCTGTGTACCAAATTTCATCAATATATCTTAATATTTGCGACCTGCAGCGTATAAACAGTATAATTTTGGTAGGACCCTTATATGGGCACTTGGTCTAAACATGGACCGATGTTCACCAAAATCAATAAGCTACGTCCTTGGGCCGACATAATTCGGTGTACCAAGTTTCATTAAAATATCTTAATATTTGCGACCTGTAGAGTGCGCACAAGAATGCATGGACAGACAGACAGACGGACGGATAGACGGACATCGTTAAATCGAAATAAAAAAAAATTCTGAGCCGATCGGTATTCTATAAGGTGAGCCTAGGACCAATATTTTTTGGTATTACAGACATCAGCACAAACTTATAATACCCTGACCACATAGTGGTGTAGGGTATAAAAATGAGTATTCAACATGATTGTTAAAATACAATTTATATCATTTTAAGCATTGACTTTTTGTCATCCTGCAATCATGAAAGTATAATATAATAATTGTTTAATCAGTTTAATCTATTTATGTTTTTGTTATAAAAAGGATAAAATATTTTGCACTGAAAAACCCATGCGTAATAAATACGAATCCTTTCGCACATTTTACGGTATATATGTACGTTGTTTTGCATTAAAATCTTTGATATCTGAATTTTTTAGAAGAGAAAGACAATGAAATGCAAAGGCTTTATACACGAAAATGTTAAGTTTTTCGTACCAAAAGTTTTTAGAACATAATCGCTTTATCAGAATATGAATACCAGTGTAGAAATCATTACCAAATATGTGGTTATGTAACTACATACCTGGTAATGGCGATGTCGCAAAAAATAATGAGTTAGACACCAGCATACGAAAAATCAAAAAATATGTCGTTACCTATGTGCTTACCAGTATTGACAAAAATAATGATTCTAAAATAGATTTTGAAAAAAATAAGTTCTATAAAAAAAAATATTTTTTTATTTTAAAAATTTTTTTAAATAAAATTGTCTCGTGCGGGATTCGAACCTGGGACTCCAGATTGCCAGTCTATAGCCGTATCATCTGAGCTATCTCGACATGTTATATGTATTTGATAGATAAAAATATAATTGACCTGACCCAGTGTAGAAACGGTAATCACATGACATCCTTTGGACTACCAGTAATGACACCGACTTACTTTCTGCATTATTGGAAAAGATATAATAATGAGTTACTAATAATACTTACTTTTTTCAATGTTTCAAAATAAAAAATAATTTATTACCAATAATGACTTATTTTTATCATTATTTCAAAAATAAAGGAATGTTCTAGATTTTTTTGTAAAATTTTTTTAAATCTATTTTTAGACTCAATATTTTTCAACACTGGTAATGATATATGTAACCACATATTTTTTGATTTTTTGTATGTTGGCGAATAAGCTGACTTGTGCGCAGCAAGTCAATTATGTTTTTATCTATCAAATATTACATGTCGAGTTAGCTCAGATGATACAGCTATCAAATATTACATGTCGAGTTAGCTCAGATGGTGCATGAGAAAATTTTATTAAAAAAAATTTTATATTAAAAAAATATTTTTTTTATAAAACACATTTTTTTGAAAATCTAATTTTAGAATCATTATTTTAGTCAATACTGGTAAGCACATAGGTAACGACATATATTTTATTTTTCGTATATTGGTGTGTAACTCATTATTTTTCGTGACATCGCCATACAAATGTAATAAGAACTGTAATAATAAAAGTAACCAGTTACCATTACCAGGTATGTAGTTACATACAACCACATATCTGGTAATGATTTTCTACACTGGGGCCGCGCACAAGTCAGCTTACTTACTTACTTATAAAAATATTGAGTATAAATAGCAATTTCAAAAAAATTTACAAAAATTTCTAGAACATTACTTGATGTTTGAAATAATGATAAAAATAAGTCATTATTCGTAATGTATTATCTTTTATTTTGAACTTGTGGAAAAAGTAACTAGTTATTAGCTCTGTTTGGCGACAAACCTTTAAAAATTGTTATTTGGGTCCAATTAAAACACTTTATTTTTAATTTTAATATTTAATGGTTTTTGTTTATTTTGTTTATTGTTAGTAGTTAGTTTTAATTTACTCAATGTTTTTATATTTGTTTGGATGTTTGATTATTTTGTATACAATTTGTTTATGTTGTTTTTACTGTTCACTGTATGTTTGCTTGTTTGTTTTGTTCACATTGGTTGTCGAAACTAGAGTTTAAAGGGCGGATTATGGGACCGTAAACGTAAATGTGATGTAACTGTACCGTGCCGTAGCTAAAAAGTACACTTATAGATTATCGTAAACGACATTACTATTTAGCATCTATTTCATGTGGTTTTATATTTTATTCTAAATTTTTCCATTTATTTGTTAATTTTTATTCCTTATTTGTTGTTTGAATCAATTTTCTTTATTCATTTCATATTTTTTCCGACTAAAATCATTCAGCTGTTTCGATGCCGGATAGAAAATTCTGATTTCAACAGAATGATCCGGCCAGTTCGTTTACATTTACGTGTTAGTAACCATTCGTATACATTTCTTCTTGTGGTATCGGAACAGCTGATTCGTTACAGATACGTTTACGGTTGGGTAACTCAGCCTTAATTGTTTGTTTCTTCTTCACCGATCGAAACTAGAGTTTTTATGTTTTGTTATTTATTATTCACCGATCGAAACTAGAGTGGTTGTTAGTTAATTTGTTTTGAGTATTGATGCTTAAGATGCATCAATACGCATTCTTTCTAACAACAATAACAATATGTAAAAACCAATTCAGCAATACTGTTGACTACACTGCGGCTCATTAGTTTAGGGGTACACTAATGGGCATTAGTTTAGGGGCATCTCTAAACAAGATCATTATTATGTCTTTTAAAATAATCCAGAAAGTAAGTCGGTGTCATTACTGGTAGCCCAAGAAATAATGATATGTCATTACCGTTTCTACACTGGGTAGTTTTCTAAAACACATTCTTAAAATTTAAGAGGATTGGTTGCAAAACAGAGTGTAGATTAAAACTTTTAGGCCCTAATGAAAAAATGTTCTTAATTTTTCTTTAAGGAATACAATTGCTAAAGTATACATTTTCCTTATTAAATGCTTCCCAGTGTAGAAAATCATTACCAGATATATGGTTATGTAACTACATACTTGGTAATAGTAACTACCCTACGGGGTAAGGTCCCGGTCCCAGATGACACGCAGGATAGGTTCCAAGGGGGCGGAGACCGGTCGTTGATCGGTCTTTTTGTTTGAAAGAGACATATTACTTTAACATGGCGTTGTCATTGGAAATGACCAATTGCCACAGTTTAGACACCTTGTGACAGTAAGGTGGTGTGTCTAAAAATAGCTTTTCAAACAAACTAATAAAAAATTAAGAATGAAAAATAATCTACTTCGCGTTGGAGTAGGGCTCGATAACACAACCTCCTGCTTGTAAGGCAAACGCTCTACCATCTGAGCTAATGTTGCTTATGCGTGATGATTGGCTGATGGTAAAGTTATATATTTTTCATTTCTGTTAAAATAAAAAAGAAAAAGAAAAAAATAAACACCACAAGCAAATAAAAAAAAAAATGGAAAAGAAAAAAATAGAAAAGAAAACAACACTAACACACACACAAATATAGTGGAAGTGCCTTCAGTATGCCCCCGATTGGCCGGTCACGGGATAGGTCCTTTAATGGCAGTTGACTCGTTTTTTGCGTTGGCCATAAATAAATTAAAAAATCAATTAAAAATTAGAAAATTACCTCAAAAACTCTGATAATATAAATAAACATTTAAAAAATTGCCCTTAAGTTAAAAAGAAAATTAAATGAAATACCAATTGTTAAAACTAAAACAGCTTTAACATTAAAAAACGTTGAAAATACAAAACTATAAAAAATTATAAAAATTTAAAATAAGAGCTAAAATAAGCCAATCGTAAAAAAATAAAGTTCAAAATAAATAAAAGAGTAAAATAAATAAAAAAATATTTTAAAAAATATGCCGCGAATTTTGTTTTTTATTGCGGTATCGTTCAAGTTTTTTAAAAGCAACAGTGAAAGTAACGAATCAGAAAATACTTGGAAAATTAATTCATTCTCTTTGGTTCATATTTGTACTAATTTAGTAATATGCCTTCGGTTGACCGGTCACGGGATAGGTCCTTGGAGGGCAATTGACTCCTCATTCCCCGTAGGGTAGTTACTTTTTATTAATACATTTCTTATTACTTTCGTATGGTGATGTCGCGCAAAATAATGAGTTATGGTTGCATATTAGCATACCAAAAATCAAAAAATATATCGTTACCTATGTATGTGCTTACCAGTATTGACAAAAATAATGAGTGTAAAAATAGATTAAAAAAAAATAAGTTTTATAAAAAAAAATATTTTTTTATTGTAAATTTTTTTTAATAAATTTCGCTGATGCGGGAATCGAACCTGGGGCTCCAGATTTTAAGTCGTTATTGGTAACGTATAATTTTTTTATTTTCTAATAATGAAGGAAGTAACTACCCTACGGGAAATTTTAACAAACTGTCACCGAACTGGCCCCTTTATATGAAATAGACTGGTCACTTTTACATGGCGTTGTCATAGGAGGTGGAAATTGACCCCTTGTGACATGTCACAAGACAAATCCTAGGACAGGTTACTGAACTCTCAAAATTTTTTAAAATTTTTATTTAAGAGACACAACCTTTGGAAATCACGCTCACAATTACATTTGAAGATAATAGACTCTGGAGATAATACCAAGGAAAATATTAATATATACGAGTATAAATTTTATAAATGCGCATACACATACCTTCAAAAGAGCCAATATCTTCATAAAAATATATTTTAAGAATTTTGTTTTTCAATTGAGATTATAATTTCGTTTATATTATGTTTTCATAATAATGAAATGACAGAATATTTTATTATACAAAATTGTACATTTACACACTTTGTGCCTAATATTTCTTTTCAGACACAAAAATACTAATTGTACACACAATGTGTGCAATTCTAAATTAAAAATGTATTTATGTGTATATTTTGTGCATTTTTATAGATATGAATGTGTATATAAAAAATTTACATATATAGTGCCTATATTTAGACATTGTGCGCTTTATTACACTAAAAATTACTCAGTTTATAGTAGTGAATTTACTGGCACTTTTTAGAGTGTAGCTTAAAATGAAATTTGTTGATTTTAACAAATACTTTTGTTAAATTTAACAAATCTAAATTTAAGTAAAAATCTGTAAAACTACAGTCGTAAAATTTGTTGAAATTTAGGGTCTCGGGACCCTCCCCGGTCCTAGTTCATATAATCTAAGGGCATGTAAGGTCACTCCAGAGCAGCAAACTTTTTGTCCGTTTTGCTCTATCTCGCTTAGTTTTCGAGATATGGGCCATTTTGTGAAGTGGAAAATTTTTATACGAAATTCCCGAGGATCCTAGGCGCCACTATGGTCCATTTTTGGATATAACCCCTTTCGCTGGGACATTATTTGGTTAGGGATAGTCGAAATTTTCGTCAATTTTGTTCTATCCCTCTTAATTTTCGATATATGGGCCATTGTAAAAAATCGGGAGGGAAAGAAATAGCGCCATCTTTAAAACTTTGGATAGACTGGTGGCGCCATCTACCGGAACAGAAACATGAAATTATCATATTTTAACAACAAATTTTGTAAAATTTAACGAATGGGTTCTTAAAAATTAGTTATAAATAGTTTTGAAAATTAATACTCAAAAACAGTTAAATTACTGAGAATTTTTAGTATAGTGTTAAATGAAGATAACTAAAATCTTTGTTTAAATCAGTGTTTGAACTTAAAATTTGTTAAAAGTTAGTTAGTTAGTTAGTTGGTTTGCGATGTTACTTTTTTCCATTTTTCAACCGTTTTTTTTCAATAAAAATTGTGCCTTATATTTCAAATGTAAGCGTGTATCAATATCTCGATAACTTTTGTAGATATAGTCGCTCAAAATATTGATTTTATAGTTGCTCAAACTATTAATTTTCATATATTTAGCGAAATTATTTTGGTTTTCAAAGTATATATTTAAATCATAATATTTTCATACACATTCAAAATGAGTTCGTCGAGAAAAAATTGTAGAAATAGTGCGAGTGCATGATTTAAATATAAACTTTGAAAATCACAATAATTTCGTAACAAAATCAATAGTGAATGAAATCTGATATTTTTAGAAAAACGAATTCAATAATAGTACAATAGATTTGTAGTACAGTAAAATATTTTTTTTTTAATTTAAGTTTAATTACAAAAGGCTCGAAAAGTACATATAATTTCTTTATGCAATACGATACAAATTTTTGACTTTTTTCTTTCCAAACAGACATTTTGAAATTTTGAATCCGAGCGACTATATTTACAAAAGTTATTGAGATATTAATACACACTTAAGTTTGAAAAATAGGGCATGTAAATAGGCTTTAACTGTGTAAAGGGTTTTCTTTTTAGAGCTATATTTACTAAATTATAATTCTTTTATTGAAATAATCGGTTGAAAAATGGAGAGAAGTAAAACCACGAATTGTGCAAAATCTGGAGTCAATTGGAATAAACTGGTTGCAGATTCGAAATCAGTACACCCCAATTATCCTAAATCCACTACCTTGTGGATTAAGGTAGTTCAAAAAGGGTGTGCTATTTGTTGTATCGTTGCATCGTCTTAACAAAAAACAGAGTTGTAAAAATGTAAATTGAAAAAATACGTCATTTGAGAATAGCACGATACAATATTCTTACATATGATTAGTGTTCTATGTTTAAGTATGCTAACAGAGAGAAAAATCAATAGGAAATAATTGTTAAAGTCAAATAAAAATTTTAACAATTTCGTTTTTTTTTTTGTTAGGACGATACAACAGATAGCACACCCCTTGTCCACCTAATTGTCTTATTTTTTACAATGGTATCGGTTCTTCTATGACACGCACATGTTAAATTCATTGACGGAAATGCCAAATTTTGAACTACTACCAATTCCAGAACAAACACTATTCAAAAATAAAAGTAGTTCAATTTTGGCATTTCCATCAACGAACTTAACGTGCGTGTCATAGGAAAGAACCGATACCGCTGTATATTTAACATATTTTCAGTAGAAACGTATGGTTGTGCATCATGTTCATATGTGTTGTTGTACTTGTATTATTATATTTCTGCATTTTATTTTATTGGATATAAATAGTCATGTTTTTTGAAGTAATTTTTAATATTTTTGCAGGGATGTTATACTAATAGCAATAATCCTGTAAAAATAGTAAAAAAAGGTACTTAAAATTAGTTAAAAGAGGCCCTGCACAAAAAACTGTTGAAATTAGTAAATCCTTTTGCTAAATATTAGCAAAATAAGAACAGCAAAATTGCAACTGTTAAATATACGAAATTTGAGTAATATTTGAGTTAAATTTTTTTTAATTGAATAGAAAATTTAGCTTGGTAGTATCGCAATAAAATGTTGGTGAATATTAAGTAGGGCATACACGTTCAATATTATTGATAAATTTTTCAAAAATCACCCAATTAGAACGTTTTATTTTTAAGTACTTTGATCTGATTGGTTGATTTTAAAAACATTGATCAATAATATTGAACGTATGTGCCCTACTTTAGTAGATAAAAAGCAGTCAAAAACTGTTATATATTCAAAAATAAATTTATATTTAAGTTAAATTTAGTTGAATGCAAATAACGGTCTCTCCTGCTACAGCGTCTTTGTGCCGTGGACGTCACTAAAATAGACACATATTTCAATATGCCATCAATTTAAATCCGAGCTAGATTTGCAAAGCCCTTTGACGGTTTTGTTTTAACAGCAGTGTACTTTTATTTCGCGTTAAAAACATTAAGGCTGACTGCGATGATCATTTGGCAGAATCTTCTAAAACCGCAGAATTAATGTATATGCTGCAAGATGCTTGTTGAGACAAATTCGAATTTATATTTATATGTATTTAATTTGACTGCAGTCACTTCCAAACTTGATTTCTTGTTTATCTTAAAGTACGCTTTTCCGTGGATAGTTAATAATTTTAATTTAATTTTAATTTAATTTTAATTTTAATTTAATTTTAATTTTAATTTAATTTTAATTTAATTTTAATTTTAATTTTAATTTTTTAATTTAATAACTTAGGGTGGAAACAAAATTGTGAAATATCAAATTATGCCTAGCACATATAACCACTCAGGATTTTTATAAAAAATAGTTTCTAAAATTTTTATAAAACAGTTTTCGCAATTGGATTTCGAGTCTATTTTATTTATACAAATTTCATAAACTTGGTCATTGCCTATTTGACATAAACAAAAAATAAATATTTTTTTATAACATTTTTTAAAAAAAAATATTTACTTTCGACGTATTTCGGGGGGCTCTAGCCCTAAAGCCTCCCTCCATAGTGCCTGGTCTGAACTACTTACCAGGATACACTTAAAATAATAAGTCCCTAGAAAAATCTGTCTGACTAATTTTTAACAAATTTTTAGTTGAAACACTGATTTAAGCGAAGTTTTTAGTAATCTTCATTTAACACAAAACTAAAAATCTTCAGTTCATGGGCCATTTTGAAAAATTGGGAGGGAACGAAATAGCGCCATCTTTAAAACTTCGGATACGGTGGCGTCATCTACCGGGTAATGACAATAACATGAAAATATTATATTTTAACAATAAATTTTGTAAATTTTAACGAATGTATTCTTAAAAATTAGTTTTAAAAAATTAGCACTCAAAACTACCCTACGGGAAATTTTAACAAACTGTCGCCGAACTGGCCCCTTTATATGAAATGGACTGGTCACTTTTACATGGCGTTGTCATAGGAGGGGGAAATTGACAAATTGTGACATGTCACAAAACAAATCCCAGGACAGGTTACTGAACTCTCATAAAAAACAAAGTTCAGGGACCTGTCCTGGGATTTGTTTTGTGACAGGTCCCTGAACTTTGTTTTTTATGAGAGTTCAGTAACCTGTCCTGGGATTTGTTTTGTGACATGTCACAAGGGGTTAATTCCCCCCTCCTATGACAACGCCATTTAAAAGTGACCAGTCCATTTCATATAAAGGGTCCCTGAACTTTGTTTCTTATGATAGTTCAGTAACCTGTCCTAGGATTTGTCTTGTGACATGTCACAAGGGGTCAATGTCCCCCTCTTATGACAACGCCATGTAAAAGTGACCAGTCTATTTCATATACAGGGGCCAGTACGATGACAGTTTGTTAAAATTTCCCGTAGGGTAGTTTTGAGTGCTAATTTTTTAAAACTAATTTTTAAGAACACATTCGTTAAAATTTACAAAATTTATTGTTAAAATATAATATTTTCATGTTATTGTTATTACCCAGTAGATGGCGCCACCGTATCCGAAGTTTTAAAGATGGCGCTATTTCGTTCCCTCCCAATTTTTTAAAATGGCCCATATCTCGAAAACTAAGAGAGATAGCGCAAAATTGATGAAAATTTCGACTACCCCTAACCGTAAATTACCCCAGCGAAAGGGAGTATCTCTATCCAAAAATGGACCTTGGCGGTGCCTTTTTAATAAAAATTACCACTTTTAATAGAAATTTTCCATATCTCGAAAACTAAGCGATTTTTTGCTCCGCTGGAGTGCCTTTGTATGCCCTCACATGATATGGACTAGGCCCGGGGAGGGTCACGAAACCCTAAATTTGGATAAATTCTACGACTCAGTATAATTACGGACAAAGCTGTAGTTTTACAAATTGTTTACTTAAATTTAGATGTGTCAAATTTAACAAAAGAATTTGTTAAAATCAACAAATTTTAGTTTAAGCCAAAAAACAGGAACAAATTTTGATAAAGTAACAAATTTTCCTGTCCAGCCAACAAACGTGTTATTTTGAGTGTACTAACTGGCTTAATTACTTTTGTTCGCGATGTCCCAAAAGTAATGGGTACTCATTATGTTTTGGGTTATCATTAGAGTTTGCTAAAAACCGAAAAATTTGGAAACCGCGGTTTCGGGTTTTCAAAATTATAAAAACCGCGGTTTCGGTTATTTTTCGGTTTTCTTGTGAGATTAATAGAACTGTTTTAGAATAATTAAATAAGTATAAAAGTTGAATAATTTAACACGAGCAATATATTCATTAAAATTCAATTGAATTTCTCACTCGAATAAATTTTTTTTATTCTTTTGTCGGCAACTAAAGCTGTATTTTCAAGAGTTTAAATTTTAGCAATTTTTTTAAAACAATAGGAAGTTAAAATATTTTAAATTTCGCGGACTGAAATATGACTGAAAAACATGCGGAGAAAGTCTGAACAAAAACAAACAGTTCTTTAATTAAGGTAATAATTCTTGGAAAAAATGTTCATTACAATTAAATACAAAATTTTGTAAAATATGAACTGAGCCATTTTTAAAATTCAAGATTCAATAATATCCCAGCCAACATTTTTCTGAGCTCTCAGAAATTATGACTCGCAAAAAACTCTAAAATATGATAATTAACTCTAAGGTTTGAGTGTATTCAATTTTTTTTTAATTTTATCATTGCACATAAATGACTAGAAAATTAATTTTCTAATAATGCACATAATTTGGAGTCTTTTATGTGTCACAAAAGTGAGCTCAGAAAGAGGCTTCATCGGTGAGGCACTAATATACCTATGATTTCATCAGGTTTTAGGGTTCTTTTATGAGTCTTCGGATTCTAGTTGTACACTGGGGTGCAATTTTATTAATTATTTCAATTGTCATAAAGTATTTATTAAAAACCGACTTATTTTTGTCGGTTTTCGGTTTCGGTTTTGAGGCTTGAAAAACCGCGGTTTCGGTTTCGATTAAAACCGAACAGCAAACTCTAGATATCATTACCCCGCGCTTACAAGCAGGCAAAAAATAATTAGTACCCATTGCTTTTTGGACATCGCGAACAAAAGTAATTAAGCAAGTAAATAAGCTGGTAAGTAATTAAGACCATGTTTTTGCTGGGTGGCATGGAGAATTCGTTATAACTTGGATATTTGCCAACCGATTTTAAATTTTCTTACAAATATGATTAATGAGGAGTAGCGCTTCTGTAATAACATTAAAAAAATTAAACTTATAATTACTAATCCAATTTTCAATCGATTTCAGATGTGAATTTTCTTCATCCGATTGCCACCAAATTTCTTATGTATCAACTATTCTTATATGAAAATGAAAAGAATTAGCGCAGTCGGAACTCTTAAAATTCACTTTCGTTCTTTGTATTTGCCCGTAATCAACATTTATCAAGGTTTTACTGAATGAGTTGCTAGACAATAATTTAACTTAAACATGTACTTTACAAATTGTTCATTAGACCGTACCTCAAAAAAAAGTTCGCCGTACACCATCCAATCTGAATTATTTTTGGAAGGATGTTTCAAAAAAATTTTTTCTTTGGTATTTACAGTCGGATCTTAAAGTATGATACATCGATGTTTTTCTCTAGAGGGGACCAATGCTTTTCTCTAAGGACCATCGACCTCAAGTATCCCGTTCTAGTATTTACCCACCAGATCTCCGTTGCTACCACCGCAATGTACAACATAATGGCAGAACATTTAAGTTCGCAAAAAGTCATTTTTCGATAAACCCATTAGAAATTTTTTTAATTTTTCTAGTTGCCGAACGTAGGGGTCGTCTTTTTAAATTTTTTTTCATTGGATTTTTCTTTTATAGCAAAACACTGGTCTTCTTCCGACTTTAAATGCCGAAGCTATAACGAAAAATTAAGAAAGGCCCTACGTTCGGCAAAAAAATTTGTTTTTTTTTGGAATTTACTTTCAAAAATACTTTATATTTGAAGGTGTACCGCGCACTTTTTTTTGTACGGTCTATTGTTCATCTGTATATATTGTTTGTTATTTTTTTTAAATATATTTGGACAAAATGTTTATAAAATGTCATCATCACAGTCGAACAATTTGTAGTACATAACAGATGAGGTGATTAGAAAACAGACAAAGTAAATTGATTTGTCACCATGACCGACGTTGTGCAAACAAACTGCCTGCCATGTGAGCTATAATTCCCTTTGTGTCCGATTGATGAGTTTTTTGACTTTAAAGAATTGTCAAAGGACACAAACAAATTTTGTTTTGCTAAACTTACAACCAAATACCTATGCATGGAATCAATAAGTTGTTTCTTTTTGGCAATTCTATTTGTTAATTTAATTACTATATTTTACAATTTCAAATGAAATGGTAGAAATTACTTAGCATTCCAATCAAAACAGCTTTAAATAAATAATTATTATGCCATAAGGAAAATATTTATTAATGTAATCATTATCGACTTCAGTAATTAAAAATTAATATTTTTCACACTTTTTAAGCATTTATTAAATTCAAATTATTATTTTCTTATCACACAATTTAAGGAAGTTATTGAAAAATGTAGTTGCTTTCAATTATTTGTTTGGCACCCCAAAAAACACAAAAACACGTCTGTCTGCGATCATGTGTGATGTAAATTCGTCAAAGTAGATGTCAAGGAAAGGTAATCGAAAAATGCACAAAATATATTTTTTTCAATTTTTTATGTCCATTAAGATCAGAGAAAAATGGGATTAGTGTATGTGCCCCACTGGCGAAGGATCCCCTTTCTACCCTACATACATATGTATATTTCAATCTTAATTAATAATAAAATAACACTTATAATACATTTTTCGTCAGAAGAAGCGAACAGTTAGTCCCGTAGGAGTAAGGCGCTTTAGTGTTCTGGGCATCGAAGTCTCATCTTCTACCAGAATCTGTTTGCTATTTTAAATTTATAATTAACTACCTAATTTCGTAAAACACTTGGGTGAAGTGAAGGGAACTTTCAATGTAAATTGTTTTTATAACAAAAATAATTTGTATAGAAATAATGCAACACTTCACCGAAGTGTTTTAGAAAATTACCCCCTAAAATTTATGCAAACATTAAAAAATAATTTACTAATATATTTATGTAATTGTTAAAATATCTATCTAAAAAAAAAATCAATATATTTCCACGCCGTTCTTTGATTCCAATCCCCAATAAGTATTTGGAAGATATCTTCCAAACGATATTACAGAAATATCATTAATTTATCACTTTGAAGACAATCAAAGTAGTATTTTGAACATTTCTTTCTTTTATCAGTTGGAAGATATATCGGCGATATAAAAAAAAAAAAATGTCAAAAATTAATTTGTCTCTTATTAAAAGAGGGCAATAATTCACAGACAAATTTGATACAAATTTAAAAACAGATAATTTTGGGATAACGTATACAAATAAGATTGCAAAATTTAAGGTAACATAAATTGAATTTTATCTATTTATATGTATACTTTAAAAGAAACTTAAAATTCTATTTTTTTACAGAAAATAACTGATGGTAACATGAATTTTAATCCACGGAAGTCTAGTAGATGGGGTAATTTGTCCAAAATACGTGTAATGTAAGATAAATAATTATATGTAAGTTTGACATCTATTTGTTTTTAATAAAAAATATATACAGTTCAAGATCGATTTTCGCGACTAATTAAAACCCAGACCTGTCGCGCAAACTGAATTTTCGCTATAACAGAACCCAATATTTTATTCAAAAACATTAAACATTTTTAAAGAAATTGGAGATTTTGAATTGCTTTTTTGGCAAATTATTTTTTAAAATAACAGCTGAATCACGTAGTTCATATAGTGCTGTTGTCGGCTTATCATTTTCCAGAACCCATTGTATGCATATGCTTATCGATGTTATAGCATCGTATAAATCCTCCGATTCCGTATCTGATAATTCCATATGCTCCTCATTACTTTCCACATGAAATTCTTCTTGAATCCAGTTGTTTATGTCAGCATTCGTTAAAGGATCTTCGTTTTCTTCCTGAGTTATATTTTATAAAATATTTAAGGGCATTTTTTAAATTTATTTTTATCGGGATATATGTACATTAGACCGTACCTCAAAAAAAAGTTCGCCGTACACCCTCCAATATGAAGTATTTTGCAAGGCAATTTCAAAAAAAAAAAATGTTTTCTTTGACGAACGAGGGGTCGCAATATGATCGTCCCATGGACAAAAAAAAAATTTTTGTCTCAAATTGTGATTAAAGAAGGATTTTTTTAAAGATACCCAGCAAAACCTTTCATTACCATCCCAGCAAAAACTTGGTAATGACTGGTCATTACTACATAAATTACTTAGATCTCATATCTCATTACCCTTTGAATTACTTTGAAACTGAATGTAATGAGTTACCGATAATTATAACCCACACATTACTATTTCACAATAGCTGAAACAAATAATATATGTTCTAAATCATTAAAAACCATAACTATGGCGTAGCCTAGTGATTAGCGTTTTTGCCTGACAGACATGAGGATCGCTGATCAACTCGTGTGAGCTTCCATTGTTTTCTCTTTTTTTGTTATTTATATTAAACATTTATTTATAGAAATGTTGATGTTCATTAAGCGGTATTTAATAACAACAAGTTTTGTGAAAAATAGACATGTATAACAGCTGCCACAACAAATGTGTACATACGGTAAAGCATTAAAGATCATAGCGATGTCGTAGTGTAATGGTTAGAGTGTTTGCCTGAAAATCGTGAGGTACGCTGATCAATTCGTGTCAGCTCCTATTGGTATTTAAATTTTTATACTTTTTTAAATTTATATTCAACATCTATTTATAGAACAGTTGATAAACTACTTACAGGTAACATCAGTGTAATGACTTTCCTCCAATGACATCACCATATTCAAATAAGTAGTTCAGTAATTAAAAGGTTAACACTTAAGATTTCAATACCTAGAACTCATTACATGGTAATGAAAGGTTTTGCTGGGATGTAATGAGTTTTAGGTATTGAAATCTTAAGTGTTCACTAGTTACCTTTTAATTACTAAACTACTTATTTTAACATGGTGGTGTCATTGGAGGAAAGTCATTACACTGATGTTACCTGTAAGTAGTTTATCAGCTGTTCTATAAATAGATGTTGAATATAAATTTAAAAAAATATAAAAATTTAAAAACCAATAGGAGATGACACGTATTGATCAGCGTACCCCACGATTGTCAGGCAAACACTCTAACCATTAGACCACGACATCACTATGATTTTTAATGCTTTAGCTTCCCAGCAAAATCTTTGATTACCAAATAAGTGGTTATATAATAAAAATTCATAGCTCCGCACAACTTATTTTTTGGCATCTAAACTCATTATTTTTGTTTGGCGTGGTCGTTTTTATAAGTAGTCACGCTTTTTTTTTTTTTTTTGTTTTTTTATTTTTTTTAAATTTCTTTATTTCCAATTAATTCTTTTCAATAGTGAGGCCTCTGCGCCGCTGGGGCATTATAGAGGCAAGTTGGCAGTGTGATCATGCATAATATACATAATATAAGCGTTAAAAAAAAAAGAAAATATATATATATATATATTTAATTAAAAATTATCTATTATTAAAATAGCAAAAATTAATACAATTGTTTACAAATAAACGTTAATAAATTCAGCGTGAAGTAAATGAATAAAAAAATTAATTTATTAGAAAAATTAATTTATTAGAAGCATTTCCATATTTTGCAACAAGTATTCTTTTAATCTTTTTTTAAAAGTAGAAATTGTAACACATTCCCTTAAATATTGAGGTAGGTTATTGAATTCAAGACTACCTATGTATTCAATTCTTTGTTTAGTGGTTTCCAGACGACATCGTGCCGTCCATAAATTGCTACTGCTGCGGGTATTGATTAAATTTTGGTTTCTAGAAAAACTTATCGTATGATGGCCAATACAATGCAAAACTTTAAAAACGTAAATCAATAATTGCATTTTAAACAATCCTTGTATTGGTAACACATTTTTAGCAACATTTGTATACAGCAACAATGTTGAATACAATTGTGGGAGATTATAAACGGCTTTCAAGGACTTATTTTGAAGTATTTGCAGGGATTTTAATTCTGCACCTTTTCTGGACCCATGTACCAGTACTAAGTAATTTAGGTGGCTTTGAATTAAGGCTTGAAAAATTATATATTTTGTTTTCTCATCCAGTTTGTTTTTCAGTTTGAATAATATTCCTATAGCAGGCGATATTTTTGATCTAAGTTGTTCTATATGATGATGCCACGATAAATTGTTTTGAAGAATAACTCCCAAATATTTTATAGACTGCACTTCTGATATTTCTTTTCCTTCAACAAAAATAACTATGTTGCTATTTCGATTCGGCTGTGGTCTAAATCTAATGAACTTTGTTTTGGTTGCATTTAGTACAAGTTTATTTAACCTTGCATACTCTGAAATAAGAGCTGCATCACGTTCTACAAAAGTTTTTAACACTAAGCTTTCCTTAAATGGGTAAAACATACAAATATCATCTGCATACAAAAACATTTTTCCATGAAGTCCATGAAGTTATTTATATCATTCAGATATAACATAAACAACAGTGGACCCAGGACACTTCCTTGTGGAACTCCATAATAAACATTCTCAATTGAACTTTGGCTAGCATTAATTTGAACAAATTGCTTTCGGTTTGCTAAATAGCTTTTCAGTAAAGCTAAAGATCTGCCCCTTACTCCATAATATTGCAATTTTTCGGCCAAAATTGAGTGATCAACAAGATCAAACGCTTTGGTAAAATCGTAAAATATACCACCAACACCCGAGAAACCTTTATCCAAACTATCACATATAAAATTAACAACATTTATTACAGCCTCATCGGTCCCGCATCCCTTTCTAAACCCATATTGGTTAGGAAAAATTAATCCCTCATTTTCAAGAAATGATAAAATTTGACCATGCAGAATTTTTTCAAAAATTTTATCGATTACTGATAAAACTGCTATAGGTCTGAACTTCTCAACCGTATTATTTTTTATTTCCTTTGGAATTGGAATAATTTTGTGCATTTTGAGAACGTCGGGATAAAGAGAACAAGTAATAACTGAATTAAAAATTTTTGATATAACTGGTACAAGTACGTCTTTACATTCATATAGACATTTTGCTGTTATTCCGTCATTGCCAGGGCTTTTGCTTACTTCCAGTTGTGTTATTAGACTATTAACTTCAAAAATATTTGTGTGTTTGAATTCTAATTATTTTCGAGAGTATATCAGAGTTCTCAGTGCATTGCAGTTATCATCAGAATTAATTTCAATTTGTTGTTTTAAGTTTAACACTGAATTTAAAAAATACTGATTAAATATTTCAGCTTTCTCAATATCGTTTTCAATGTTTTCACCAGCACTATTTTTTATTGCGATTGAGGATTTGGAGTTTCTTCCAAGAGTATTATTTAAGAATTTCCAGCATTTTCTGGGTTCCTGTTGGATTTTACATAGATTATCGTGATAGTATTTTATCATTGAGCCTTTACAGGCAATTTTAATAATTTTACTAATTCTTTTTATGCTATGTTCTATATCAGCTTTATTCGTCTTTTTCTTTTTTAATTTTAAAAGTTTATTCTTATAATCGATCAGAGCTTCAAGATTCCTTTTAATCCACGGTGTTATCTGATGTTTTACAAATTTTTTTAGCTTAGTTTCTACTGTTGAATTGCAGACAGCATTTGAAATACATTCTTGTAAGTGGGAGGTATCGTTATTAGGATTACCAGACAATTGCGAAATGTCAATGTTGCGACTGAGATGTTCCTTCACAAGTTCATAATTACAACGATAAAGCACTACTTCATGAAAATCTCGTATTTTTAAGGTTGATTTTAATCTACAGCAAATCAGGTTATGGTCCGACAAACCGCACTCAATAGAATCAATTTCCAATCTATTTTGAATGTTGCTGAATACATTATCAATTGAAGTTCCACTGCTCGGTCGAGTCACCAGTGTATGGCAATTATTGCAATCATAACTGCTAAGAATATGCATCAAATCCGATGATAAAGTGTTAAGCAAAAAATCTGTATTGGTATCCCCAACAATTATACATGGGTTTTGAGCTACACGACTGAGCGAATCTTCCAAAAAATCTGAGAATTTATCAAATCTGCACTTTTGTGATCTATAGAATGATATCAGTTTAACCATTTGTCCAGATATTTTAATATTTTCAAAAGTTATTGCTATCGTTATGTTATTTCTCATTTTTTCGTACCCGCTCGCTTACGAAAAAATGAGAAATAAGTAGTTATGAGATTTTGAATAATAAGTGGTTACACACATGCTTACAAAAAGTTGAATTATATGTGGTTATCCGACTGCTTACTTGATTCTTAAAAATAAGGAGTTACACAAAAACTATTAGCTTCAGGAAATAGATTCAGAAAAATTAAAGCTTTTGCTAGAGTGTAATTTTAGAACCCGTCATAAAAATTTTAACACAAAACATATTTACATGTAATAAATATAAATGTAAAAAATTTAACTTTGTAAAAAGTTCTTATTTAAACTATTGCAAGTCATTATTTTATATTTAAAAGCAATGACTACAATAGGCCGTTATTAGGAAGTCATTATTTTATATTACAAAATAATGTAAAAGGTAATGATATATCATTATTGGTAATGCAGACAGCAATGAGGTGTCATTACCAATATTTTGCTGGGTTATGTACACATTTATTGTGGCAACTGTTATACATGTCTATTTTTCACAAAACTTGTTGTTACCCTACGGGGAATGAGGAGTCAATTGCCCTTCAAGGACCTATCCCGTGACCGGTTAACCGAAGGCATATTACTAAATTAGTACAAATATGAACAAAAGAAAATGAATTAATTTTCTAAGTATTTTCTGATCCGTTATTTTCACTGTTGCTTTTAAAAAAAATTGACTGATACCGAAATAAAAACAAAATTCGCGGCATATTTTTAAAAATAGTTTTTATTTATTTTACTCTTTTATTTATTTTTAACTTTATTTTTTCACGATTTGCTTATTTTAGCTCTTATTTTAAATTTCTATAATATTTTGCTAAGAAATTTTAAGTTTTGTGTTTTCAACGTTTTTTTAATGTTAAAGCTGTTTTAGTTTTAACAATTGGTATTTCATTTAAGTTTTCTTTGTACCTTAAGGGGAATTTTTTAAATTTTTATTTATATTATCAGAGGTTTTGAGGTAATTTTCTAATTTTTAATTGATTTTTTATTTTAATTATGGCCAACGCAAAAAACAAGTCAACTTCCATTAAGAACCTATCCCATGACCGGTCATTCGGGGCATATTCAAGGCACTTCCACCATATTTGTGTGTGTGTTAATGTTGTTTTCTTTTCTATTTTTTTCTTTTCATTGTTTTTTTTTATCTGCTGTGTGTGTGTTTGTTTTTTCTTTTTCTTTTTTATTTGAACAGAAACGAAAAACATATAACTTAACAATCAGCCACCCATCACGCATAAGCAACGTTAGCTCAGACGGTAGAGCGTTTGCCTTACAATCAGAAGGTTGTGTTATCGAGCCCTACTTCGACGCCAAGTAGATTATTTTTAATTCTTAATTTTTTATTAGATTATTTGAAAAGCTATTTTTAGACACACCACCTTACTGCCACAATGTGTCTAAACTGTGGCAATATGTCATTTCCAATGACAACGCCATGTTAAAGTGATATGTCTCTTTCAAACAAAAAGACCGATCAACGACCGGTCTCCGCCCCCTTGGGACCTATCCTGCGTGTCATCTGGGACCGGTCCCTTTCCCCGTAGGGTAGTAAATACTGCTTAATGAACATCAACATTTCTATAAATATATGTTTAATATAAATTACAAAAAAAAACAACAATGGAAGCTAACACGAGTTGAGCAGCGATCCTCATGTCTGTCAGGCAAAAACGATAACCACTAGGCTACGCCATAGTTATGGTTTTTAATGATTTAGAACATATATTATTGGTTTCAGCTATTATGAAATAGTAATGTGTGGGGTATAATTATCGGTATCTCATTACATTCAGTTTAAAAGTAATTCAACGAGTAATGAGATATGAGATCTAAGTAATGCATGTAGTAATGACCAGTCATTACCAAGTTTTTGCTGGGTAAGAAAGCAACTCAAACAAATGTAAAAAAAAATATTTGGTGTGATTGCTTTTGCCGCTAAGAGAGGGCGCTAAACTCAGAGACTTTTATGCAAAAATTACTTAACAGCAAAATGGGTTTTAATCAAGGTTGGTTAGCGTTATCGATAAAATACCGCTATCGGTAAAATACCGTTTCAAATTGAGTACCGTTACCAATACCTTTAAAAAAATTTACAAGTACCGTTATCGTTACCGATACCGTTATTTTTACGTGTAGTTAACGGTATTTTACTGTTATTTGTTAATTTATATAAAAAATTATAATTTTTTATTTTATAATCTCGAGTTTTTTTTACAAAAAAATTTATAGCTAACAATTTTACTTATTAAAACTACCAGCATCGAATTTAAAGCTACCCAGCAAAATATTGGTAATGACACCTCATTACTATCTGCATTACCAAAAATGATATATCATTACCTTTTGCATTATTTTTTAATATAAAATAATGAATTCCTAATAACGGCCTATTGTATTCATTGTTTCTAAATATAAAATAATGACTTACTCGTAATAGTTTAAATAAGTACTTTTCACACAGTTAAATTTTATACATTTTTATTTATTATATGTGAATATGTTTTATGTTTAAATTTTTATGACGAGTCCTAAAATTACACACTAGAGAAAACTTAAATTTTTCTGAATGTATTTCCTTAAGCTAATAGTATTTGCTTAACTCCTTATTTTTAAGAATCAAGTAGGCAATCGGATAACCACTTATAATTCAACTTTTTGTAAGCATATGTGTAACCACTTATTATTCAAAATCTCATAACTACTTATTTCTCATTTTTTCGTAAGCGAGCGGGTAAGCGTGACTACTTATAAAAACGACCACCCCAAACAAAAATAATGAGTTTAGACGCCAAAAAATAAGTTGTGCGGAGCTATGAATTTCTATTATATAACCACTTATTTGGTAATGAAAGATTTTGCTGGGTAATAATCACTCTTTCTAACACTTAAAACTAAGAAATAGTCTAAATTTGTACTAGTTTTATATGTTTTTAAACTTTTTATTATATCGGTACATACCGGTATTGCTATTTCGATAACGGTATACCGTTACCGAAACAGTCTTATATACCGTTACCTTTACTGTAACCGAAACAAACAAATTTCGATATCGTTACCCTTACCGTTATTGTTTCACGAAAATAATTCTCAAAAATACATTTTTTTTAAAACTTGTTCGAAGATTTGTTTTTTAATTACTTCAATATATTTGTAGTTAAATTAAAATATGGATTTTATTATGTTATTTTGAGGATGTGTTGAGCGGACCTTTGTAAAACACTGCGAGGAACATCTTTGTGGAACATTTTAACCCTCTAGCTCTTCAACTTACTTTCGTTTTTGCCTAACAGTGCTTTGTCCCATAGGCAAAAATTAAAGAAAAACATGTGTGGGGAATGTTAGCGACTTATGCATTTTTGAAAAGGTAACATAATACCCTAAATAATGTGAACGAGGAATTCAGTATCTCCTCTTCTTGTTAACAACAGAGGGCGCTAAAGTCAAAAAAATTTTTAGCTAAAATAGTTAAACGAAAATCTAAATTTAATTGCTTTACAAAAAACAAAATTGTCAAAAATTCATCTTTCAAGATATTTCTTTGAAACACGGTGGTTTTGTTATTTACTATATTCGGAATAAGCGGAAATAGATTTATGTGAGAATTTTTCACAGACTAATATTTGGTGGCATCGAAAACTTTAGACATTTTTTGACTGGAAATCCCAAAGTTGCTTAAGTTTGGTAGAGTAAAACAAAAAAAATTGGAAAAACGGGTATTTTGTGATTTATGATTTTAGGACATCTTGGAATCTTGTAATAGAATTTGAAAAAGAAATGTTTTTTGTTAACCGCAAATTGAAAAATTATATACATTTTTCACACCCTTTTACCGGAGTTTTAACAAAGTTAGAAAGAGCTAAATTTTAAGGTACCACCAAAAATTAAAATAATAATGTTTAAAAAAAAAAGAACTTGAAAATTAAAACACAAGCTTTGTTTTTATTTGGTGTACAAATAAAAAAAGAAAAATCAAGAAAATTAAAAAAAAAATTTAAGTACCCTACGGGAAATTTTAACAAACTGTCACCGAACAAAGTTTAGGGACTTTGTTTTTTATGAGAGTTCAGTAACCTGTCCTAGGATTTGTCTTGTGACATGTCACAAGGGTATGGTGACCATTTTTTTCTGACTTCAAATCAGTACAAATTTTTTTAAATATATTGACAAAAAAAAAAAGAATTATATTAAAATTCTTCTTAATACTAACGAATTTTTATTCTGGCCAGCGAATTTCTGTTGTCACATATATACATTGTCTAAACTAACTTTATATAGACACAAACGATATATTCGATTACCACAACAAACCAAACGGTTGGCTACAAATTCCGCCTTGGCAGCAAATCTGTTTTCTCATTGCGAATTTCTGTCATAGAAAATTGTTTAAATTTTGGCTGTTTTTCCTACATAAAATGATTTGAAGACAATTTTAAGGTTTTGTGTACTGTTTTCTATCATATAACCCTCAGATTTTAGATACTTTTCTTTCGAAATACCCTCATAAAAACATTCAGATTTTAAGGACTTTTCCTACGAAAAATCTTTAGGTTATGATGACGTTTCCTACACCGAGAAAACAGAATCGTACTGATTACCGTTTCGGTTGCTACTACCGAAGACATCTTAGGACAATTGAAATGTTGTTGTCACAGTCAAATAATTGTTGTATCAACTGATTTGCTATTGTAGAGACCGAAATATTTTTTATTTTATTAACAGAACTGCAAAAATTTGATTTTAAATCACTAAACGGTACAAATTTTATTCAAATCACATAAGGGAAAGTTTTTTCTGAAACCACTGAACGGAAAAATATTTTTTAAATCAATGAACGGTTGAGCGAGGTTTTTGCAAGTTTTGGAGCAATGTTCAGGCTCCTATTATTCACATGAGGTAGGTCCGAGAGTGATTCCCAGGAATTAATTTTTATGAAACAGTCATAAGGTTACCCATGTCATTTTAAATGTATTAATATCGGGTGCCTGAAAGACATTAAGAATACTTAGTATATTATACTTACATTTCCACAATTATAAAATACTCATACTTGAAAGTATGGATATAATACGCACCCGAGTATTTATATACATGGAATTAGTTGTATTCATACGAGCATATTGTTTAAGTTATTTGAGTTTAGCTGTATTTTGTCTCATGCCTATCAACGTTAAGTATTTAAAACAAATAACGTTAAACCGATTGTCGTATAAAAAAATTTTAAACAAGTTATGTTTATAATTTTTCCGTTATAATCGAACGTATGTCAGCAAAAGTTTTTAGGAAATAACGCGAATAAGTTATGTTAGATGTGAAAATGTATAAACGTTGAGTTTTCAACGTTGATAATTATCCGTGTTGAAAGTTAACGTGCATACGAAAAGCAATATGTTAGTTTTCGTCTTAAACGAGTTTTTATGCACTTTGGGATTTTTATGAGTTAACGGATATAGTTAAGTCGAAAACACAGCTTTTGTTGAGTATACATAAAGTTTGCTATAAGTATGGAGTGCCCATATAATTGTTGAATCGCAAATAAGTGTTAGTAAATATTATTGGTGTTGTATATATGGATACACCCAATAACGAAAAGTATGGGTAAATACTTAAATCATTTGTTTTTTGAGTATATCCTGTCTCTTGAAATACGATTTGTTGATTTTCATTCCTTACACCGGTTAAAGTTTTCATCTAGTAGGTTCAAAATTGAAGAATTAATATTTTTTTTTAGAAAACTTTAACCCATTTTTGAAAACGAAAATAGCATATCCAATAAAAAGCTATTTTTGTAATATACCTAATAGTTATTTAGAGTTCTTCAATAAGAGCGCTACAAAAGTTTTTTTAAATAAAACAAAAACGGTTTTGGATATCAATGAAATTCTTTATTCCTGTGAAAGTACGTTCGATGCCATTATGTATGAAAATCGATCTCTTTTGCATGGCCACCACGGGCACGCTTGCAGAAGTCCAGACGCTGAACCCAATTTTCGACGGTTTTCAAGCATAAATCGGCCGATATTCGTACGAAGTTCATCAATCGTCGCTGGCTTGTTGGCATAGACCATAGATTTGACGTAGCCCTACAGGAAATAGTCCAACGGCGTCAAATAGCACGACCGAGGCGGCCAATCGACTGGACCATTTCGTGAGATAACACGTTCTCCAAACTTGGTTTGCAATAAATTGATTGTGACATTCGCTGTGTGGCTTGTGGCGCCGTCCTGTAGGAACCACATGTCCTCCAAGTCCATATCATCCAATTGGGGCCAAAAATATTCGGTTATCATTGAACGGTAGCGATTCCCATTCACAGTAACGTGCCGGTCTTGATCATCACGGAAGAAGTACGGCCCAATGACGCCGCCGGCCCATAAACCGCACCAAACCGTAATTTTTTCGGGATGCAATGATGATTCATGGAGTACGTGTGGATTGCTGTCTGACCAATAACGCATATTTTGTTTATTGACGAAGCCATTCATTATGACGACCATAAATTGGACGTAGCGCACTCAACGTTGAGGCCACTGACTCCGAACGTCGGTAGTAAATTTTAATAATTTCGACTCGTTGTTGGCTCGTATATCTTTCCATCATGAAATGGCAAACCTTACTGAAGAGAAATGTCAAAAGAGCGCCACGAAATATGGCGTCGTTTGCTGTCCCTGTCTTTCTACTTTTGTAGCGTCCCTGTTGAGAACCCTTTAATTAAAAAAAAAATAATGAATTGAAAAAATGATAACTCGGGTTTTGTTTGGGGAGCGACTCGTTTCCAGGACATTTTATGAAAATTGATTATTTTGTCAAAAATTGTAGGGAATTGGACTGTTTTCACAAAATTTTGCACAATTTTACAAAAAGTATCAACTAAATATTATCATGTTATAATTATAATTGTTTTTATTTAAAAAATCTTTAACTCTTAGGGTCCTGGGGACAAAAAAACTAATGAAGCTTATTTAATTTCTGACTCCAGGGTTCTAAAATTTTGAAATTTCTCCTTGATGAAAAGTATTATTTTATGTAAACTGATCCACACAGGATTAATATTTATTTAAAATATTGTTAACCCTTAATGTCCTGGGGATAAAAATCCCATGAATTTAATTTCTGATTATATTTTTCTGAAATTGCTCTAAACATGTGTTCTAAAATTACTATTTTATATAACCTGATCTATACAGGGTTAATATTATGACTTCCGGCGAACTTTCAGACTTTAATTAAATTTGGGTATATGATAGAGTGATCTGAGTTATAAAATATGTTCTATTTTTACGGTCCAATCTCACATTTTAAGGTTAAAAAGGTGGGGTCAAAATGGCCCTATTTTCCTTTTTTATGCATAATATAATCTATGAAGAAGTTCTAATTTTTTTGCCGGAAATGTAAAAATTATATGAATTTGTAAGCAATATTTCCTAAGTTTCAGAAAAAGTTGCAAAGAGCTAATATTATGGTATGTCAAAAATTTTTTTTTTTTTTTAATAATAAATACAGCATTTATTTACTTCAAATTACATAACCAAAGCCCTGGGGGCCAAATATGATTAATAAAAGCTAAAATAGAAAAGGTTGTTGTCTGTGTATTCCTTAATTTGCAGAGCTTTAAAGAAATTTAAAAAAACTTATTAAATTTTTTTTTTATTATTATAAAATATTAACCTAAGTTTGATGTAGTGTATAATTTTGATTAAATAGCGACAAAAAATTGGAAGTAACAACATAAAAGTTCACAAAATAAAATTATCAATTTTTAAATGAATGTTTTTTAGTTTGACTCTAGATCATAAATTAATATCACTTTCTGTTTAAAATTATTTTTCAAACTAAAGAAAGATGATACAATTTTCACAAGTAAATTACAAAGAATAAAAAATTTGAAAGAATTCGACAAGGCCAGGCAAATGACACTGATGATGGTTTTGTAGCGAAAGCCGAAAATACGTATTCTGCTTCTTTCAAATTTTTTATTCTTTGTAATTTACTTGTGAAAATTGCATCATCTTTTTTTAATTTGAAAGATAATTTAAAACAGAAAGTGATATTAATTTATGATCTAAAGTCAAACTAAAAAACATTCGCACGTGAGTGATTTAAATATACTTAGCAATTTGTTTTTAGGTGACGAACATTTGGAAAATCGTTATAAATCACTGAAACCAATTCTTTAAAGTTAGAATTTCAATTTATATAGAAAACATAAAGATTTATGATACACTTGTCATAATTTATAAACAGTAGACCGAGTCATGAAAAAAAGTGCCCCCCTCAAAATAAACCTTGGTTTGTTTTATGTTTTTTTTTTTCACGAGCTGGACCATTTTTAAAAAAGGTTTTTTTTTAGTTTTTCTAGCACTTTTTTGCTTTTTTTCTGTCCATATAAGGTGAGTCGGTCTAATAAGCAGGGATCGAAAATACGATAACATTTATTTTTGAATTTTTAAACAAAAAAGCATATTGAACCAAATGTCGGAGAACTGATTCAAGTACGTGGGTAACTATTTAAGTAGTGAGCCTTGGACACATTAACACTTGTTAAGAGCCAGCTGATATTTCCACCAAAAAGTTTAATATTTTTGACCATAACCTTGCTTAGAACTTTTTGTCATTTGAGCATTATTTGTGTTGTTTAAAAAAAGTGAAAGTTGTTTGTCAGCAAAAAAAATAAAATTAACATATGAAAATTTTCGGCCAATGATTTATTACGATTTTCGATGTGTATTATCTAGACAAGGGTGCATAGGCAAATTAAATTCAACTTTTGGTTGTGAAACCCTGGTATAACGAATTTAATCGTGGACATCCTTCGCTCCTGGACGAATTTCTAAAAAGTCGTCAAAAATCAGTTGTTGTGCCAGAAAACATTGATGCTATGCAAAAAATGATAATGCAAGATCGTCATGTGTCATATCCAGAGATTGAGGTTATCTTAGACATAAGTTCCACTAGCACAAATCAAATATTGCAATTTAGCCGTAAAAAGAATTCTTCTCGTTGGAGTCCTCATTACTTAGCAACAGCTCAAAAAGATGCTCGGGTCGATTGGTGCAAACAAATACTCAAGAAATACAACAGCGGTATTTCCGAACACGTGTATAAGATCACTACAGGTGATGAATCATGGATCTATGCATATGAGCCTGAAACTAAACAGCAGTCGATTATATGGGTGTTTCATGATGAACAAAATCCAACAAAAGTTGTTCGCTCTCGAAACACTTCGAAATAAATGGTCACCTATTTTTTTGGAAAGGCTGATTATGTGGCAATATTGCCATTAGAATAACGTAGAACAGTTAATTCTGAATGGTACACTACCATTTGTTTGCCAGCAGTGTTCGGATAAATGGGAAAACCAACCCCTAAATACGGATAGTTTTTCACCATGACAACGCGAGCTCTCATACATCGGCTCAAACAAATTACTTTCTGAGCACTCAAAAGATCGAATAAATGAGTCATCCGTCGTACAGTACTAACTTGGCATCCAATGACTCTTTCTTGTTCCCGCACGTCAAAAACAAAGTAAGTGGGTAACGATTTTCGCCAGCAGAAGAAGCCGTAGAGCATTCCAAAACAATGTTTTGGAGGTTCTCACACGGAATGGAAAAGATGCTATGACAAGTAGCTCGAATGTATAGATCATAAAAGAGAATATTTTGAAAAACAATACATTTTCAATAAAAAATTTCTGTTCTTTCATTGTTACGCTCAAATTACACTATGCGATAGTCAAAATCGGGATGGATGAAACCAACGGGAAATGTTATATCGGTCAAAAACAAGTTATACTTGTCCCGGCGTTTCGCTGGGTCAACCCTAGGAATCGAGATATATCTTTTTTTGACATAACTCGAGAACCACTAGTCCGATTTTGCTCAAACAATTTTAAAAAAATTAAAAATTACAATTCCTTTAATCTGTTCATATAATATTTTTCTATATACTCAACAGTTTTGCCGGTAAAAATAAATGTTTGTTACCGCTACCATAAAAATCAATAACCTTTTGTTTATTACTTTTTTTAATATTTTAGGCAAAAAATATTTTTTTCTTCATACATTTATTTTTACCGGCAAAACTGTTGAGTATATAGAAAAACGTTATATGAACAGATTAAAGGAATTGTAATTTTTAATTTTTTTAAAATTGTTTGAGCAAAATCGGACTAGTGGTTCTCGAGTTATGTCAAAAAAAAGACCACCAAAGGTCAAATCGATATATCTCGATTCCTAGGGTTGACCCAGCGAAACGCCGGGACACGTATAACTTCTTTTTTACCAATATAACTTTCCCCGGTAGTTTGAACCCTTCCCGATCACTGACCCCTACCATTTGTCTCACAGTGTTATATATAGTAACACACGTACATATGTATGTGGTGTGCATAGTTCGGAGACATGGCCAAAAATGTGCCCAAACTATGCTGTATATGAGTCACAAATGTCTTGATACTATGCGCTAGAAGAGTTTGAGGACAGTCCCCAAACTAACCAAATGTCTCCATACTAAACACTTGATCGAAAAAATGTCCCGTACCATGAGCTATGCATACATATATATGTCCTCAAACTCTTCCTAGGTCTAGCGCACAGTATCAAGACATTTTTGACTCATATACAGCATAGTTTGGGCACATTTTTGGCCATGTCTCCGAACTATGCGCACCACATACATATACATATGTATATCGACGTGGACTAGTCTTCTAGAAAATGCTTTCCTTTTTAAATTTCTATCTTTTATTTTTTTGGGTAAAAATAAAAGTTTTTTTTTACTTTTATTTTTTGAGCAAACCTAAAAGTTAGGTTTTATGACTTTTACTTCTTGGAGCAAAGATAAAACTTCCCAATACCTTAAACTCAATAAATTCTGTAATATGTTCATAAAAAGAAGAAAAAAGGAACACATAAAAGCAGTTATCCAATTCGGAATAAACCCAGCAGAAAATACTGCTTGCTTGGAAGCAGTTTTGTTAGGTGAAGTTGAGCAGTGAAGCGATTGCATTATTGATGATATCATGCCTGATTTTTGTTCCACATAGCTCGCGTGAAAGCACTTGTTTCGAGACCCGAAAAGGCATGAATTCACCGCTTTTGATTAGTGCTCCTGTTTATCTTTTAAAATGCCGATAATTCATGCCTTATCGGAAGTGCATATTATAAAGCTTTTCAACTATTTAAAATCATGCCTTCTCAAAAAACCCTCTTATTTTCATTAAAATAACTTTTTTCCGTCTTATAAAAATTTTGTTTTTTTGTAATTTATCAAAAAATGTATCTAAAGTTTTATAGAAAAAAACGGCCGACTGTAGCAGAAACTGTTAAGTATATTTTAGTTAGATAAAAACAGAAAAATTAAAACTGTTAAATCTAAAAAATTTCACCTATATTTGGGTGATATTTTGGTTAGTTTTAAATGACAACTTACTTTTCTCATATTAGCAAAAAATGATCTGAATATTAGTAGAAAACACACAGAAAGGAACAACTATTACTTCTATACATTTTTTGTTATATTTAAGTTAAATTTAATTAAATGCATATAATATTCTATTTTGCTGAAATTAGCGGAAAGTTTTGCTGAAAAATTGTTGAATATTAATTTCAGATTGGGAGATTTTCAATTTATTTTATTTTATTTATGCAGATGATGTACAAATTTTATTTTCTGGGGAGAGACAATTTATTGATGTTTTGGAAGTGAATATGGGGTTTTACCTTAATCAGATTGTACAGTGGATGGACACGAATGGTTTAGACATTAATCCTGGCAAAACCAAGGCAATGTGTTTTGGTTTTGATCCCCGTGAATTGGGGGGTGTTGAAATTAACTTTGTTATATCTGCGCTCGTGTGAGTGCAACTTTGAGGCGATTATGGTCTCTTGACTTATGTCTGTCTCTACATGTAAGGAAACGTGTTGCTAGTGCCCTTCTTATGTCGCAGTTACTTTATGCTTTGGAAGTATTTACGGGTACAAACAGTGTTTTACTTAGACGTCTTCAAATTACATTTAACCGTATTATAAGATACGTTTACAAATTAAGAATTAGGGAATATGTTTCCCCTTTTGTATTAGATTTTGTTGGGATTTTTTTGATAATTTTTTAAAATTAAGAATTTTGCTATTGTTTTACAAAGTAATAAGGTGGAATAGTCCAGGTTACATAGTCAAACATTTTAAGTTTACTAGGTCTAGTAGAAACCCTCAGATTGTTTTTCACCGCATAAATTCTTCTATATATGAAAGATCATTTAATGTCATGAATTCGCTACCTAGGCATCTGAAATATTTTACTTTTTCAAATACTACTTTAAAACGCAAACTTAGACAGCATTGTACATCGACAGTCACCTTCTCTGGAGGTTTGATAATTCAAGAATAAGTTTCCAAATTTCTCTTACCTATATTTCTCACATCTACATTCTTCCCAATGTTTTTTTATTGCTACATGTCGGACTGTAAAAAAGAAAAAATAAATAAAAATAGAAAAATAAAAATAAAAAAATATATTTAAAATTTTTTTTGGGTGTTATTTTGTTACAGTGGTGTAAAACTATGATTTATTATTTTTTGAAAATTTAAAAATTTTTGAAAACTAAAATTATATTTTTATTTGTTATTTTTTATGTATTATTATAAGATTCCTGAGGATGCCAGCCAAAGGGTGGCGAAATATTGATTGAAAAATAAAATAAATATAAATTTATTGAATGAAACTGACCTCGAGCTTAATTATTTTCCAAAAAAAAAATTTTAAATAAATATATAAAGGTCGAAAAACATCAAAATATCTATATAATAAAAAAATATAAATAAAAAAATATATAGTTATAATTAAATTTTAGGCATATGTTATAAATTTAGTTTATTTTATTATTGTAAAATGTAATATAGTAGTATTCAAACCGTATTTGGCTCACAGGGCTTGGTTTATAAATATTTTTTTGAAATAAAATAAATAAATAAATAAATAAATAAATAAATAAATAAATAAATATCTAAATAAAGTATATTAAGGAAAAAAATTCTCCAAAAAAAATAGTTTTTAGTTAAGTTATTATTAGAAAAAGGCACTTTACGCAAATACATATTTGCAATAAAATGGCATCGAATTGGTAATATGTATTTAGCTAGAAGTGCATATTTTTGCATATTTTGTTATAAGTGCATATTTTAATATATATTGTAGCTTATCATGTTTTATTGCATATTATGCCAATAAATGCATATTTTTGCATATTTTGCTAAAAATAGATTTTACAAATCGTACTTTTGATTCTATCAAAATCTTAGTTTTTTTGGAAAATTTACCTTTAAATTAATTTTTTCCTTAAATTTACATATAAACATTTTTTGGATCTTTTCATTCACGGAGACGAAAGTGTTCGATAAATATAATTACCCAGCAAAACCTTGGTAATATGTTGGTATTACAGAACACATTACCTGGTAATACCATACCCCTTACCATTGCATTATTTCATAACTAAAATTTAATGTCTTACGTATAATGTGCTGCATAACTACTGGGTAGTAATAGCAACTTATTACCAATGATATATTTAAACACCTCAAAGAAAAGAGTTACTTGTAATACACAACATGAGTTCTAAATAATAGCAGCGACTTATTATAGATGAAATATTTTAAAACCGTAAAATAAGGAGTTACTTTTAATATGATACGTGATCACTTAATAGAAATAGCCACTTATTACCGATGGTGTATTCAAATACCTCAAAATAAGGAGTTATTTGTAATGCGATACATGAGTGTTATTTTCTATTTAAAATATTCGATACAAATAATTTATATGTTTTATACATATTGACTGAAATATCTTTTATGTTTTTTGTTAACTTTATATTAATCTGAGTAAATACTAATTAAATATGAATATGCTTCGTTTTAGTATTTATAAAAAAAACCAACACGATAACATCTTATTTTAATTTTTTTTGTAAGAAGTAAGTATATATTTTTATACAGTAAGTAAGCGCATAATTTTAATGTGTTATTTCAGACCTGTTTGTAACACATTTTTTTGGCCTTACTTTAAGCTGTTATGTAAGTAGTATTGTGCTCAGTATCGGTTATGTAAGTGGTTACGTAACTCCTAACATGTAACATTAAAGTAACATGTTCTTATATTGTTACCTAGCCCTCTTTTGGAAAGTGCATACCTCCAATGACATGCCCTTGTTAAAATAATAGCTGTTGGAATAGCAAAGTAAGAGGTTACATACCTTAATTTCTTCTTACAAACCTTATTACCAGGTAATAGAAAGTTTTGATGGGTACTAACTTTTTGACGATAATATTTAAACTAATTTTAAGATAATAATACTCTAGCCTACTTAACAAAAATAATATTGAAAACGCTGAAATAAATAATAAATTCATGTTTAAAAACTTTGTAATAAAAACTTTCGGATTTTTAATACTTTATGTATATAAAACACGATTTTTACAACATTTCTTGCCCTGGTCATTACTGACGATCTACTTTCATAAGAAAGTTGAGTCAGAAATGGATAAGAATTTTTGTTTTAAGTAAAATTGGATTGTTAAAAAAAATCTGGGGGGCCAAACTATTTCTGGTGCATTGGCTAGGTAGCACTGGATAACCACTGGTTGCAAACCTTGGCATATCACTCTAAGCCAATTCTTTGCCAGTGGTTTTTTTTATAAACCACCGAAATTTTTGTAAAAAAAATACTGGTAAAACGCTTTTCGCAAACGCTGGTAAAGCGTCCCAAATGAGTGTTCTGCCAGTAATTTATTTTTAATACCGTGGTTACCCAGTGCTTGATTTTTTGTACCACTGGCGATTTCTGACTGGGAAGTTACATTTAAAAAATTTTACAAGAGAATCAAAAAACTTTTTAAAATTGTTTGCGCTTACACTTGGGGCTGTTTAGAATTTTGTTAATAAAATCGTCTTGTTTAGTCGTAGGAGTGTAAAATTTTGCATGAATATGTATTTTGATACGGTGCATCATAATCGATCGAATTCATACTATTAAATTTTGCTTTGAAACGACATCCAAATAACTTTACAACTTCTCTTAAAATTAAGAAATTAAATTTTAGAGTAAAATTTATTTAATTATAGTGCTTTTTACTGATTCAAACGCCTTCGAATGACTAAAAACATGTACAAATAATTTAAGTCGTTTTTGCTGACTTTCTTTGATGTTGAAAATGTCAGTATTGTTTTCGTTTACATTATAAAAGTCAGTGTTTACTTCGTCGTTTGGTAATTTTTAACAGGGTGGGTTTACTTAAAAAACGTAGGTTTACCAGTAATATTTTTCTTTTTTGTATCATGAATTGAAAAAACCTAAAGTCCAACAATTCTTGTCTTTTTCCAAGAACATTGCACAAGGAATAATTTTTATAGTTGCACTTCCTAAGTTTTAGTAAGAAAATTAATTATATTACACAGACCTGCAAATTATAAGTTGAAAATAACAAAAGAAGTAATTTTGGGTGAAAGTGGCGAAAATTACAATTTTGGCTAAATTGATGATCTTATATGAGAAGTTTGGAAAATGTTTGACACTTTACACTAAAATTCATGTGCTAGATAATTTTTGAGACCTAATTAATTTTAACATGAATTAATCTGTGCCAGCCACTTCTTTACTTTTCTATAATTTAATGTTGCAGGACCGTGTCATTATTACAAAAGCGAATTGTTGTTGTTGCTATAAGTTGCCACAAAGTTAAAGTTTATAAATGTTATAAATATTGTTTATGAACTTCTCTAGTTTGATAATAAAAAAGTTCGACTTTTGTTAATAGTAATAAAAGTTTTTTATAGCTAATAAATAAACTTTTAAAGAAAATAATATTAAAAGCATGCATCACATATACAGGCAGAAGTGTATTTGTATAGACGTTCTTTTAATATAATTTAAGACTGCAATTGCAGTTATAGGTACAATAAGTTTTTCCGGTTCTATACAAAAAGCATAATATTGGTATTCATGTCAGAAAATGTTACACTTTCGCAATTTCACAAGACCGAAATTCTCGTAAAATTGCGAAAGTGTAACATTTTCCTCAAACACAACAACAAACACATATGAATAATTTTCCACAAACCTGACAATTTCGCAATACCCATTATCAAGTGTAAAATTTTGGACTTTTAATAGTGTAGCCAGTGTTACCATGTATTTTTTTTAGAAAAACTGTAAAAAAAACTGTTTTTTTATAGAAAAACTGTTTTTCGAAAAATTTTTAAAAATCAGAAGAAATTCTGGGATTCCGAAGTATTCTGGGACTGAAATATTATGCCAGGGTCTTAATTTTCAAAATATAGAGATTTGAGTAATTTAGTTGCCTTTGGCATTTATATTAATCGACTTTTTGCACAGCCTCCTAATAAAACTTTTTTTTAAGAATTTTGGTCTCCTAGGCCCGAATCTGAAGTTAAAAAATAGTTTATCGAATCACCCTTCCGAGATGTGGACCTTTTTTTATTAACCCCTGACTTAGGATAGAATACTTTACTGGTCAATGTTGTATTTCAAAATATTCTTTATGGATTTGCATTCCAGATAAAATTAACTTTCATTTTGTATTGTTATGTGGGAAATTGTTTGATGGTATGTAAATCCCCGTAAAAAAAAACATTTCTTGGAATTGTTCTTGATAATAATTGAAAAAATAGTAGTAAGTAAATCGTTATCCAGAATTGGCAAATATTTATTAAAAAAAAAAAACTGCAAAAAAATCCATGAATTTAAAAAAACTGTTTTTTACATGAAAAAACTGGAAAACTGTTAGGCCTCCCAAAAACCTGTAAAAAACAGTTAAAACTGGCAATATGGCAACACTGAGTGTAGCCATTATTTACCAAAATTCAAAAGGCATAAAAATTGTATGTAAAAAGTACTAAAAGTATGTAAAAGGTATTAAAATTAGCAGCACTATATAAATATTCATTTTGGCAGCAGTTTATAAATTAACAACTAGAAATAAACGACAAAATACAATTGTTTTAAACGAAAAGTATGTATTCCTTTTTATAACTTGTTTTCAATTATTCTAAGGTACATTAGACCGTACCACACAAAGAAAGTTGACAGTACACCGATGAATCTAAATTATTTTAGCAAGGAGGTTTAAAAAAAAATTTTTTTTGGCTAACTTAGAGTTCGACTTTTTCAATTTTTCGTTATATCTTCGGCATTTACAGTCGGATTTTAAAGTATGATACATCGATGTTTTGGTCTCGAGAGAACCAAATTTTTGCTCTAAGGGCCATGGACCTCCAGTATCCCTTTCCAGTATTTACCCCTAATGTCAGTTTTTCGATAATTCCAGCAGATTTGTTTTTGTTGCCGAACATAGGGGTAGCCTTTTTAAATTGGTTTTCATTGAATTTTTCCTTTATAGCCCAGTGTAGAAAATCATTACCAGATATGTGGTTACGTAACTACATACCTGGTATGGTAACTAGTTACTTTTAATATTACATTTCTTATTACCTTTATATGGCGATGTCGCGAAAAATAATGAGTTACACACCAGCATACGAAAAATTAAAAAATGTGTCGTTACCTATGTGCTTACCAGTATTGACTAAAATAATGATTCTAAAAATAGATTTTCAAAAAAAGTTTTATAAAAAAAATATTTTTTTAATGTAAAAATTTGTTTTTATAAAATTTTCTTGTGCGGAAATCGCACCTGGGACTCCAGACTGCCAGTCTATAGCTGCACCATCTGAGCTATCTCGACATCTAATATTTGATATATAAAAACATAATTGACTTGCTGCGCACTAGTTAGCTTACTCGCCAACGTACAAAAAATCAAATATGTGGTTACATATATTATTACCAGTGTTGAAAAGATATTGAGTCTAAAAATAGATTTCAAAAAAATTTACAAACAAATATAGAACATTACTTTTTTTGAAATAATGATAAAAATAAGTCATTATTGGTAATAAATTATTATTTGTTTTGAAATAATGAAAAAAGTAAGTATTTATCAGTAACTCATTATTATATCTTTTAAAATAATACAAAAAGTAAGTCGATGTCATTGCTGGTAGTCCAAAAATAATGATATGTCATAACCGTTTCTACACTAGGAGTAAAACACTTGTCTCCTCGAGGCAAAAAAAATCGATATATCACTCTTTAAAATCCACCTGTAAATCCCGAAGCTATAACGAAAAATTAAAAAAGGCGACCCCTACGTTCGGCAAAAAAGAAAAATATTCTAAATTGCCTTGCAAAAATACTTCATATTGGAAGGTGTACCTCGCACTGTTTTTTTATTTTGCCTGTAAAGCACCGTAAGTTGTTTTTCACGTGGAAAATTTTCACTCCAACTTTAAAGGCCTCAAATTGTAATTTAAAACATAAAAATTAACAATTTTTGAAATTTATATCAAAGACACAATCATGACAAACACAAAATGTCACTTTTTCCCCAGAAAAATAATAGTCTTGTACATTAAATTTGGGTGAAAACAAACTCTACACAATTTTCACGTGAAACTGATTGTCGTGAAAAATCATTTTTTTATATGGTGAAAACTCAAACAACTTACGGTGCTTAAGGTGATACGGCCTAATGTACATATTCGGTAGATTTTAAGGAAAAAATATTGTGAGAGTTACATCAGTAATATAAATATATATTTGGAGATCTCAGGCAATTTCCTTTTTTATACCGTTTCAAAATTCAAAATCGGTTTAAAAATGACTGCGTTACAAATTTTTAAATGCGTCAGTCACAAAAAATACTCTTCGCCTTATCTCGAAAATTTGAGGGTATATTGCAGCTTCTCAAACCGGTTTTGTAATATACTCAGCTAGGCCTACAATCTACACTAGCTATCACCATGTAGATAGTATCTTACAATTAGTGGTTTTAATATTTGTTATTACACAATTAAGAGTCAATAAAGTGTTTTGAAATTTAAGTTTTATGAAACTCAGAAAGTAGAGTTAATCGATTTGGTTACTGAAGCATTCATACAAAAACCGAACGTTTCTTAGCTGATGTTGAAACGCCGTGAAATTCGGAGAACAAAAAAGATGCGGAAATGGTACACTGATCCGAATTACCCAGATGTGCAAATGTTCTCAATTCGTACTTGTCATACTGTGAAGAGAAGAAATGGTCGAGAGTATTTGCATGTTCACCTACAATGCGCGGAATGTGCGTTGGCTATCACTAATTGCGACAGGTGGTTATGCGAGGCGAATAACTCAACGTAAAGCCTTTGGAATTATTAAAATGACAATTTTCTTAAATTTGATGAAAAAATTTCATATATTTTATGAATCCAGTTTTAACGAAACTCTTTAATTGAGTGTATGAAAGTTTTAATAAATAAAATTAAATTTTTTACAACGTTTTATGAAAATCTTCACTAATTGAACGAAAAGTTTCAATGGACGAGTTCCAGTGAAACTTCATTGGTTTTATGTAAAAATTCATTAATATCATGCAGATAATTCTTTCAGTGTACCCACCTTTTCCATATTTGGGGTCCTATATAAGACCGAGAATCAATGCGGCACAAAACGCTAGATAAAGTAGGGTGGCAACAAAAAGTAGACTTTTCGACTTTTTCAAGTTTTGAAAAGTCGACTTTTTGACTTTTCGACTTTTTATAGGTAAAAGTCGATTAATCGACTTTTTATATGAAAATTTCTAAATAGCTAAAAATCATATTTTTAGCTTATTTGGGGGTCAGTTAACTAGATTCGGAACATAGAATTGGCACCTTGTTGATAACACAGTACAACAGCCAATCTGGGGGGTGAGAAATTCCAAGTCAGGGTGATGGTACTAGGTCAGTATAGTAAAACCCTCAAAGGGTTTGACGTTCGTATGTGTCATTTTTTTATGACCTTTTAAATTTTTTCCTTATCTTGATGTTTATTCGCTTAGTTGTAACTCGAGAACCACTTGTCCGATTTTGATGAAACAAATTTAGAAAAATTTAGAATTACAATTTCTTTAATCCGTTAATATAACATTTTTCTTTATAATCAACAGTTTTGCCGGTAAAAATAAATTTGTGGAGAAAAAAAAATATTTTTTTGCCTAAAAATTTAAATTTTTTATGAATTTAAAAAAAAAAATTTTTAATTTTTAGGCAAAAAAATATTTTTTTTTCTCCACAAATTTATTTTTACCGGCAAAACTGTTGACTATAAAGAAAAATGTTATATGAACGGATTAAAGAAATTGTAATTCTAAATTTTTCTAAATTTGTTTCATCAAAATCGGACAAGTGGTTCTCGAGTTACAACTAAGCGAAAAAACATCAAGATAAGGAAAAAATTTAAAAGGTCATAAAAAAAATGACACATACGAACGCCAAACCCTTTGAGGGTTTTACTATACTGACCTAGTACCATCACCCTGACTTGGAATTTCTCACCCCCCAGACAATAATCCCAAAAATGTTCCATAGTGTAGTGAGCATCAATTCGACTTTTATGCATACAAAATAAAATGTTCCTTATTTTTCATCATCGCACAGTGGTTTTAACCTTAAAATGTAGCACAAAACTTATAGACATTAAGACTTATTTTATTCTTATACATTAACCCTTAAATGCGTGTTGTAGCCATATGGCAACATACCAGTTTTTTTTATAAAAAAACCCACTTGATGCACAAAACTGCATTTTTGGGCATTGGGGCCCCTTCTATACACAGTGTTCTTATTGTTTCGCCCAGATTTTTTAAACAGTTATAGGAAAAATCTTAGTTTTGTTTCTTATATTTGTGAAAAATCTAACACACACGTTTTTTTTTAAAGCGTAATATTCAAAAATGTTTGTTTAAATATTTAAAGTGATATTCTCGCAATAAAATTAATTTTGTCGACAATAAATGTATAGTTCATAGTTTATATATTTATTTTTTTTTTTTCTTTTTTTCATACTCGTTAAAATAATCACATTTTAGCTATAATTAGGAATTCCATGCACTTTAAAAACGAAAATATGCGCCTATAAAATGCAGCTAAAACACAAAAATATGCATTAAAAACATATGAAATATGCACAAAAAATACTTATTTTTGCAAAAATGAAGCATCTTAAAATATAAAAGGTATATAATTCAGTTATTTTTCAAATGAACACCGAGTTTATTGCTTTTTTTTTGGGTCAACGTGATTTTCAAGAAAGCTTTTTTTTTAAATAACAAAAACAAATCTTTTTGTTTGAATTAAAATATTAAAATCTAAAAATTTTTTAAAACAAATTTAAAAAATGTTACTAAAAAATTAAAAAATATGCACAAATATGCATTAAAAAGCTTATAATATGCATTTCAAGTCAATATATGCAAAAACATGAATTTTTGACAAAATATACAAAAATGTGGGACTACAAGTCGATGCCACTTTGTTCTAAATATGATAATTCGGATAAATATTTAGTCTATATTACTTTTGGACTATCGAGAAAAAATATGCATATGCATGAAATTCCTTGCCCTAGCTATAATAATATATTTGGCAAAAAAACCATATTTTTCAACAAGTCACCTTGTTTCTAAAATATTTTTATTTTTTGGTATTTTTCTTGAAATGTACACGCTTTTAGAAATCATATATAGTAAATGGTTAAAATTGAAGAGATCATACATTTAAGGCTTTTACAAAACTAATTTTGTAGTCACCACATTTTAGTAGAGCGTATTTTAAACTGGCAGTGTTAAACTTTTAACTGTCAAGTTAATCTTTTAACTGACAAAAAATGCATGTTTAAACGATGAAGGTTTAAAAGTTGGATTAATTGTAAACAAGTAAAATAATTTCTCTGTCTAAAGAAATTGGGGTGCAATATTTTACGCACCTGTGAAAACTAAAAATTAAGTTCAAAAATATACCGGCGCAGCTAGACCAATTTTCTAGATTTTGTTTTTTAAAATTTATTGAAAAAAGTATCGTAAAGTTTTATATGCCTTTTAAATTTTTGGTTTCTCTGTTTTGTTTAGGATTATCTGTGCTATCGGCAGATACCTATTCTATTAAGCTTTACCCAATAAGCGCTACAAAAATTTAAGTGAAATCAAAGTCAAGGCTTACATTTTCTTTAAATGTCACTTTGATTTAAGACTTAATCCAGCAATATAAATATACTGATAGAAATTAATCTGTGCAAATAGCAGAAAAAGATTCTAAAAATTAGTTAAAAATGGCCCATCAGAAAAAACTGCCGAATCTGTTTAGTCACTTTTAGTTATATAAAATAGAAAAAATAAAACTGTAAACTCTACAAAATTTCAGCTGTATTTAGGTTATATTTTAGTTCGTTTTAAATACAATCAATGATGTAGTACTTCACTCTGAGTGGATTTTGTTCCATTCTTTTTTGCACTTACATATTTTTTGTATCATGCTATCTCTATTTTACACACTCGCACTCTGCAGCGTGGAGTACTCCAGCATTGTGAATCCGGCTTAATTTATTTATTTCTTCATACTACAAGAAATAATAAGTGGATTTATAAGAATTGTTTTAATTTGTAGGATTTATTTCAGCAATTTTAAAAATTAAAAATATGACGAATAAAGGAAATCCCGAAACCCCGAAAAATCCCGAAAAATCGCGGGATCCCGATAAATCCCGGAATCCCGGGATTTAAATTTTCAAAATCCCGAATCCCGGGATTTGTAAAAACCAGTCCCGTTCGGCATCCCTACACTGATAGAATTTTGTACATAGTATTAATGAATTTGTTCATTAATACAATGAATTTTTTCATTGAAAAGTCCCCAAAGAACGGTTTCATTGGATTAATGAAATATGTTTCATTAAATCAATTTTAATGAATGGATTCATTGATCTAATGAAAGTTTCATAGAATATATGAATTTTTTTTCATTAATTTCAAGATAAACATTATGAAAGTTTCATGTGTTTTTTTTTGGTATTAAATTAAAATTTTTGGTATTAAATAAAATCAGGTCGACTTTACCTAACATTAAATTATTTTATTTAATTTTTTACTCAAATGCTTTTAACTTCTAAATTCATTTTTCTGAAAGTGCGGCTATAGTTATGAAACACTAGTAAAAATAAAAATGGCGATTTAAATTAATCTACGTTAAAAAATTAATTTTTTTGTGGAAATATATGTCTTTTAGATGTAACTTTCAGTTCTAAGGTCTTTTATATGTCTAAATTATTTAGAACCTTTTATAGTGCGGCTATAGTTATGAAATGGAGTGTATAGGGAAAACAAAAAAGAGGTAAAATTGTAAATCAAATCAATTTTATAAGTTAATTTTTTCTTTATGAAATTTTCATTAATTTAATGAATTTTTTTAATGAAATTTTGAAAAAATAAGAAAAAAATCGAATGAAAAAATTCATAACAACAATGAATTTTCATTCAGTTAATGAATTTTTTCATTAAATCAATGAATCCATTTTAATGAAATCGATTCATTAATGCTATGAACGAAAATTCTATCAGTGTAGTTTAGAAGCTGTGTATGTATTACCACTTCTCTCAGTTTAAAACCACTGTGTGTCGTAGACATTTTAGAGTTTTTTATGTCATATTTCACTGTTTTGTTTTCAAATAGAATTAGCAACACTTGCTTAATTTTTTTCTATTGTGTTAAGCGGGGAATACACTAAAGAACATTCGCGAAAAAATTGCCATTTTTTACGAATGTCGATTTGTGTATGTTAATGTTCGTGTTGACATTCGTGCAATTCGTGTTTAAAAATGTTTTTGATATTTTTTGTTCCCTACTCAATGTTCCTTAATGTATTTGCCGGTTTATATCAACAAAAACAAAATTTACTTTTAAGCCATATGGTAATAAGTAAAAAAGTCGAAAGCAATAGTCGACTTTTCGACTTTTGCATCACAGGAAAGTCGACTTTCAAAAAGTCGAAAATTTTCGCAAAAAGTCGATTAATCGATTAGTCGAAAGTCGATTTATAGAACCCTAAGATAAAGCACAACAAGGAGGACCGGTTTAGCTAGTTACATATATTATAACGTGCCGTTACAAATAACCCACTTATTCATAAACCTAATGGAAATACTTATACCCCTAACCAACAATCTATTTTCGTTTGTATAGACAAATCTTCTACTAATTCTTACTATGTTAATAAAACCTACTGCATATAATACAGGGTCGGCCAAAAGTCAATATGGGGTTTAAAATAATTGATCGCTGATTTAAATAATAAAATTCCGTTATTCTGGTTCTTTGTTTAGTTGTGAATCTCTCCATTGTTTATTCTGCAGGTGTTATTTATATAATCTAAAAAAATAATAATAAAAAATATATAAACGAAAAAGATATTATATTTTTAAACCCCATGGTGAATTTTGGCCCACCCTGTAGAAAAGTTGTGTGACACAGGGATAGCTTGAATCCAGTTGGAGTTTTATTATGATTCGTCGGGCGGCCGAATTATACACGAATAAGCCAGCCCGATTAAGAGATTAATCAGAGCTGGGTCGACAACGACAATTAAAATAATATAACAGGGCTATGAACTAAAAAGCTTCAACAAAGTTCGCCAACTCACCATCAGATGGCGCGCAACAACAGTTCTAAAAAAAAAATTGAACATCTCACGCAATTACAGTGTTGTCATATTTGAAGCCCTTCATCTTTTACCACCTTTCACTTCTTCTCTGTCCCTTTTCCAAAGTAAGCAACACGTTAAATAATAATAGGATAATAGGAAGAATTTCCTGAGTGTTGCTTCTCTTTATTAAAAAAAAAAATAAAAAAAAAAAATTGTTGCCATATTTTTAACTAATTAACAGAACAGAGTTGTAGAAATTCGCATTAGAGTTGCAAAAATTCATCTGCTTAGTATTCTCGTGAGTTACTTAGAAATATTTACTAAGCGTATTCGCAACCTTTTCCTCGTTTCTCCGAATTAACCCGACTCACTTGCCGATTAATCTCAAGCGCACTGACAGGAAATTGTTTGTAGTACGATAAAAATCGTTCTGACACACAGAAGGAAGCAGACCTTTAACGAACCTAGCTCCGCTGAGTTCTTCTCCAGCTGGAAACGAAAACTGCATTATAATAAAGGTATTCATGTCAGAAATTTTGGTCTTGCGAAAATGCAAAAGTGTAAAATTTTTCATAAACGCAACAACAAATATAAAGAAAAATGTTTTCCACTTATGTTGTAAAATTATCTGGGTAAAAGCAATTGCAAAATTATCAGGATAAAAGTTACACTAAACATATGTTTTGTGTAATATTTTATAGCGGTGCCAACATTGAAAAATTGTATAAATAGTACAAAAAATTCATCTCTAAATCATAAAATACAATAATGTGAAACTTTTTTTAATACAAAAAACTTTCTTTGAATTAAACGAACATTCTCTAAAAAATGAATTCTAAAACTAAAAGAATTAAAAAAGAGGCGAACAAATCTGTAAATAAGAAGGAACAAATATCCAAAAAGTGGAGCGGTGCCGAAGTACTTGAAATACTTGATTTTTTATCTGATAATAGAAATTTTGAGGTATGTGGCTTTTAGTGGAAAATTAATTTGTTTTTTTTAGTATACTACAGCTCAGATCTATTATAAAAAATTTTTAGAAGAGAAAAAGGTGGATGCCACATGGGATATTGTGAAATGGAAAGTTCGTTATCTTAAAACTTTGCTTTAGAAACGCAGAAAAATGGAGATCCAACACAGGCGCTGTTATTCTTGCTGAAGGCGCGGAAAATGGTATAACAACAGTAAATGGTAAATTTGAAAATAATATAAATTAAGAATTTTTATATTTATTAATGGTTTTTGTTTATTATTTAGACAAATTACGTAAGATGTGTTTTCATTATGATCGACTTAAGGACATATTTGGCGAGAAAAGACTTGTGGAAATGAAAATGATCGATTATGACTTTAACGAAAGCGATTTTTTGGGATTTCTTGATTCAGATGATTTAGAAACTGAGACGGACGTAGCTTCCCCTACACTACCAATGGACACTGCAGGAACCTGTTGATGTTGAAATTACTCCATCTGAAATTACAATCACCACTTCTCAACAATCGTCGAAAAATTATAGAAGAGTGCGCCGAAAAACTCCTTGTCGCATTTATCCAAATTCCAAGCGGTAGAAATGAAAATGAAGGCTTAAAACTAGATTTCAACAAGTAAAAATTTGAAAAAGAATTAAAATTTTCAAAGAAGAAATTTGATGCTGAATTAAGTATTAAGCAACAAGAGCTAGATTTAAACGAGTAAAAAGGTTAAAGTCGGGCATGCCGACTATAGAATACCCTACACCAGTCTGGTGAAAAGCCAACTAATGTTTGGATCCGAAATTCGAATGGGTTAAAATGGGATTTGTGTCAAAATTTTCTATAATGTGAGTCAGCGAACCAAATTTCATTAAAATATCTTAATATTTGCGACCTGCAGTTTGTAACCAAGCCAATTTTGGGGGGACCCTTATATGGGCTCTAGGTCTAAACATGGACCGGTGTTAACCAAAATCAATAGGCTTCGTCCTTGGGCCAACATAGGTCGGTGTACCAAATTTCATCAAAATATCTTAATATTTGCGACCTGCAGCGTATAAACAATATAATTTTGGTAGGACCCTTATATGGGCAGTAGCTCTAAACATGGACCGATTTTAACCAAAATCAATAGGCTTCGTCCTTGGGCCAATATAAGTCAGTGTACCAAGTTTCATCAAAATATCTTAATATTTGCGACCTGCAGCGTATAAACAATATAATTTTGGTAGGACCCTTATATGGGCACTAGGTCTAAACATGGACCGATGTTCACCAAAATCAATAGGCTTCGTCCCTAGGCCAATATAGGTCGGTGTACCAAATTTCATTAAAATATCTTAATATTTGCGACCTGCACCGTATAAACAATATAATTTTGGTAGGACCCTTATATGGGCAGTAGCTCTAAACATGGACCGATTTTAACCAAAATCAGTAGGCTTCGTCCTTGGGCCAACATAAGTCAGTGTACCAAGTTTCATCAAAATATCTTAATATTTGCGACCTGCAGCGTATAAACAATATAATTTTGGTAGGACCCTTATATGGGCACTAGGTCTAAACATAGACCGGTGTTAACCAAAATTAATAGGCTTCGTCCTTGGGCCAAGATAAGTGAGTGTACCAAGTTTCATCAAAATATCTTAATATTTGCGACCTGTAGAGTGCGCACAAGAATGCATGGACAGACAGACAGACGGACGGACATTAAATCGAAATAAAAAAAAATTCTGAGCTGATCGGTGTACTATAAGGTGGGTCTAGGACCAATATTTTTTGTAATTCCTTTAGACTGCAAAACCTCTCCTTTAGTAAACCAATACAATGTTCAACACGAACACGATATTTACTGTGTCGTAAATAAAACTCTTTCCGTTTTGAAGAATTCATGGCTGTAGAATTCGTCCTATATGGAGTAACTAGCGGGCACAGCCCGCTACGTTGTTAGCGTGCCTTAAAGTTTAGAATTAAATTTCTTTTAGATAAAATGAAACAATATTCTAGTAGGTTTGAGGTTAAGAAGAAGAATAAACCTTCCTCAAAAGTTATAAACACATTAAATTTGCAAATCAGACTAGATCTAGTTTCAGCCTTTTTATGGACAGGCTTCATCAGTGATCTTCCATTAAATTGTATTATTGTTTATATTTTTATTGTCAGATTGTCTCTATATGAATAATTTCAGAAGTGATCAAACAGACATATACAAACATTCTACTTCAGTTTTTCTCTGTTTATCTTCTTATTTCCTCCGTGTCACCTTTTCACAAATATTGCCACATTGACGTATGGTTTGTACGTACAAGTGCAGGCAATTTGTGTATATTCATATTCATTTTCATTTTTATATAAATAAATCATTTAGTATACCAACACGTGAGCATGTAACAACTAATTGTCTGTTGTTCAACCATCGGCGTATATAGTTCGTATTCATGGTTGGGTGGTGGGTGGGGGTGCGCTTTTTTATTTAAAGTACAGTTTTTATAATAAAAGCCTTCACCCAGACACCACAAATAAATAATTCTGCAAAACAATGGGTTTAAAATAAATAAACATTTGATCACTTTTTCTCATGAAAGTGGATTGTTAGTGATGAATCCATTATAAATTGCAATATACGTGTGTATGTCAAGATAATTTGGTAAAGTGCGAACTTAGGTAGATAGACCCGTAAGTAGTTTTCTTCATTTGTGTTTTGAATGAAAATAAATAACGTAAAGCAGGGTTGGAAAGCATTTTATAATATTAAAGATAGCGGGCTAAGCCCGCTACGTTGTTAGCGTGCCTTAAAGTTTTTTTTTTTTTAATTCCAGTTTATGTACAGGTAGACCTGGCAATTCAAGTAAATTCACAAATTCAGTTGGAAAATTTACTGTGTCGGTTTCTTCCACCGGTGCTTCGTTACCTGTAGTTTAAATATCAGAATATATAAGTTCCATTCCTTTTCTAAGGTTTTTTTTCTTTTAGAAAATTTGTTTAATTTTTTGGAGAGTATGTTTCAATGCTACATAAGTTTCATATTCCGTGGATAGTGTTTGAACATGTAATTAAAAAGAGTTCTTCACCCCTTTTTGTTCCTTCCAGTAAAAATCCCAAATATATATAATCTTGCCTCAATCACATGCGAAATTTCAAGTACCAAACTCCGGCAGTTTGAGTCATTCAAATTCCATTCCATTCTGTTTAACAATTTTAGTGTTCCAATGCAACTCCTTCCAAGATTCCATTTCGTTCACCATTCCATTGCATTTCGTTCCCATTATCTGTTATTCCAATTCCACTCGTTCGCCGTTTCATTCCATTTCGTTCCTACTGTCTTGTGTATCGATAGTGATATCAGTCGCTTCTATTTCCATTTCATTGCACTTGCTCCGTTCCATTCCTCTTTTAACTGCAGTGTTTCAATTCCACTCGTTCCCCATTCTATGCCATCTCGCTCCTCATTCCATTTCATTCTATAGTCCATTCCATTTCGTTCCCTCTTCCAACCCATTTCCATGCTCTATGATTTCAATTCCACTCCTTCAACGTTTATATCCATTTCGTTCCACTTGTGTAGTGTTTCAATTCCACTCGTTTCCTATTTAGTTTCTTAATTTTAGTGTTCCATATACACTTGTTCTTTAAGTTTTAGATTTCTAGCTAAAGACGTAGACGTTAAGGGGGGGGGGGGGGGGGGTCAATTTTCGGTTGGGCCATCAAGGGGTAGAATTATTCCGTTTTTACCCCTCCCGGTAGGAATTTCCAAAAATTCCGTCTTAGAGGACGTCTGCGTTGGAGGAGGAACCTACTACATACATAATTTTAGGTCTCTATATCCAGCAGTTTGGCCAGGCCGTCAAGGGGGAAGTTTTTTCCCTTTTGACCCCTCCCGGTATGAATTTCCAAAAATACCGTCTTAGGGGTCGTCAACGTTGGAGAAGGAACCCAAATACCGAATTTAAGCTCCCTAGTTCCAACAGTTTGGCCAGGCCGTTAATGGGGAGACTTTTCCTGTTTTTGGCCCTACCTGTGCAAATTTCCAAAAATCTCAACTTAGCGGATGTCTACAATAGAGGAGGAACTTTAATACCAAATTTAAACTTGCTACCTCCAGCGGTTTGGGCAGGACTTTAAGCGGAACTTTTAGCTTCATTAATCCCCATTTTTGCAAAGTTCCTGTCCAAAATTCCAAAAAGCACCTTCCCGATAAGTGAGCTCATACTCCATGGAACATATATTTTACATTTCAGGTTTCTAGCGAACTTAGTATTGTGCCCCTCTCGGTAGGAATTTCCGAAAATCCATCGACAGGAAATTTCAGCTTCCTAGTTCCAGTAGTTTGAGCAGGCTGTTAAGGAGGACACTTTTGCTTTTTTTTGTCCCTCCCGGTTGGAATTAGGCTGGAAGATGAACCTAAGTACCGAATTTCAGCTTCCTACTTCCAGCAGTTGGGACAGGTCGTTAAGGGGCCACTTTCGCTTTTTGAGCCCCCATTTTATAACGACTCTGTCCAAAATTCAAAAATGTATCTGTCTAATAAGTTAGTCCTTACTCCAGGGACCCACATTTTAAATTTCAGGTGTCTAGCCGAAGGGGTTTTTACAGGCCACCAAGGGGAGGCTTTTCTTCTTTTTGCCCCGCCCTTTAAGAATTTACAAAAATTCCATCTTCGCGGCTATCTGCGATGGATGAGGAACATTCATACCAAATTTCAACTTCATTGCCTCAGCGGTTTGGGCAGGCCGTTATTGGGGACATTTATCCCTTTCAACCACCATTTTTACTTTGTTCCTGTTCCAAAATAGAAAAATTACGTTTCGGTGAATTAGTCCTACTCCAAGGAATATATATTTAAAATTTTAGGTCGGCCAAAAGGGATTGGGCAGGCCGTCAAGCAGGAGACTTTTCCCCTTATTTTCCCTCCCGATAGGAATTTCAAAAATTCCTTCTAAGCGGATGCCTACACAGAAGGAGGAACTCACATACCGAATTTTCTTTTGGGATATCCTATAGGGAATTCCAAAAATACAAACTTAGTCGATGTCTACTACAGTGGAGGAACCATTATACCAATTTCAACTGCTTACCTCCAGGGGTTTGGGCAGGCACTTTTCCAATTTGTGAGACTGTTTATGGGGAGACTTTTCCCCTTTTTGCCCGTTCCGGTAGGAATTTCCAAAAATCCCGTCTTAGCGCATGTCTATGCCGAATATCAAGAAACCTTGTTTTAGTGGAGATATCCGTGGGGGGAGGAAAAAAGTAAATTTTTTGAAATTATATTTTTTTAAATGGATATTTTTTTAAATGGTACTTTTTGGAAAAAGCTACTTTGTTTTTACAAAGTACTTTATTTGTACTTTTTTTAAAAAAGGTATTTTTTTGGAAAAAGGTACTTTTTTTGGAAAACTACCCAATAACAGTCTACCAACTACCCAAAAACTTTCCTTGGTGGAAATTTAATGAAAAAATTGTTTGTCGCCATATTGCATCCACCATTTTGAATTTTAAAATTCTAATTTCAGATTTTTAATCAGCGGATCCTGGACCTATATAATTAATTATTTTAAGTCCAATATAATAAAAACTAAAAATTAATGGCAGCCATCTTATATCCGCCATTTTTAGTTTTATATTTTTTATTTCAGATTCGTGATCCGCAACAACCAAACCCCCCTTTGTGACGTCTTTTAGTCTCATATACTCAATATTCTAGTTTTGGCCAAAATTCGATGATCCTGGCTTACTGTACAGTGGTACAAAAAATCAAGCACTGGCATACCACAGGGTAACCACGGTGTTAGAAATAAATGACTGGCGGATACTCATTTGGGATGCTTTGCCAGCGTTTGCAAAAAGCGTTTTTCTAGTATATGTTTTACAAAATTTTCGGTGGCTTATAAAAAAAATACCACTGGCAAAAATGGGCTTAGAGTGTTATGCCAAGGTTTGCAACCAGTGGTTATTCAGTGCTACCTAGTCAGAAATTGCCAGCGGTACAAAAGTCTATTCACTGGTAGAGCAATGGTTTTATAAAAATGCTGACGCTTCGTCAAAAAAGGTTTGTAGTCAGAAGGTTCTGAGTTCAAATCCAGTTGCAGAAAAAATTGTTTTTACTTTTTTTAATTTAAAATTTTTTTTTAAATCAATTTCTTTGTTTGTGGAAAAGCACCTTTAAAACCAACTTTTTTTTTGTTTTCCCAACGCTGGCATATTAGTTAGCACAGCCAGTAGTTGTCCAGCTGTCATCACTCATTTATGTGTTTAGGCACCAAATATTATAGGTCTCGTTAGCTCAGTGGGTAGAGCTTTTTTGGAAAAAGGTACTTTTTTGGAAAAAGGTACTTTTTTTGGAAAAAGTTACTTTTTCGGAAAAAGGTACTTTTTTGGAAAAAGGTACTTTTTTGGAAAAAGGTACTTTTTTGGAAAAAGGTACTTTTTTGGAAAAAGGTACATTTTTTTGGAAAAAGGTACTTTTTTGGAAAAAGGTACTTTTTTTATCCCCTTTTTGCCCCTCCCAATAAGAATTTCCAAAAATGCTGTCTCAACGGACGTCTACACCGGTCGAGGAACCTACATACCAAATTTCAACTTCATAGCTCCAGCAATTTTAGCAGGCCGTCAAGGGGGAGACTTTTTCCTCTTTTTGCTCCTCCCTGTAAAAATTTTTAAAATTCCGTCTTGGTGGATGTCTACGATAGTGAAGAAACCTTTATACCAAATTTCAACTTCCTACCTCCAGCGGTCCCTGTCTACAACGTCCCTGTCAAAAATTATAGAAAGTACGTTCCAGAAAAGTTAGCCCCTACTCCAAGGAACACATGTCTTAAATTTCAGCTTTCTAGCCAAAGGGGTTTTGGCAGACCGTCAAGGGGGAGACTTCCCCCTTTTTGCCCGTTCCGGTAGGAATTTCCAAAAATCCCGTTTTAGCGGACGTCTACGCCGAAAGGGAACCTACATACCAAATTTCAACTTCCTAGCTGTACCTCCATCCCCAATACCAAAAACTGTTGCCACTTTACGTATACTGGCACTTTCACCACATGATCCAAGTCTATATAGCACTATAGCTAGTTGATGATGAACGCTGAATTGTTTACATGCATTTTTATGTTGAAACTCTGTACTGGTACCTATTAGTGAAGCAAGAAATAAAAATTTATCTTTGCTGCATCTTAACATTTGACGAAAACGATTGTTATCAAGTTGAGTAAGAATATCATCACACCAAACCTTTTATTTTGGTATAAAATATTCAATTCCACGGCGGAATGACACTACAATGAATAAATTATCATAAATTTCAGTTAATTCTTCTTCCACTAACTCTTCCACAATTTCCTCATTCATCAAAGCATCGATTGAGGTACAACTTTCTGAAAAATCGAATTGGAGCTCTGATTATGTTAGATTCCCGAGTAAAAAAGTTTTGATATAATCATATATTATTTTATGTAATTACATATAGTAACTTATAGTTAGATATGGCCACATATGCTTTTAAATTGAAGCATATAGACTTTTATATAGTCATATATTAAATATTTTTTCCTCAAAGGTTTTAATATTGAGACATATGTGATTTTATATTATTACATACTGGCCTACATATAAGTGTATGTGCTATATATAAGTACACAAAGTAATATATAAAAAATATAATTACATATACGATTATATATAATTTAGTATGACACTATACATAATAATATAAAACTATATATGGAGCCATTTAAGAAATATTATATAATAGGTGTTATATATGATTATATATTGACGCATATGAACCCGATAATTTATAACTTCCCTATTAAAAAAAATTAATATGGAGCTTTATATGGTAATATATAACATAATGTGATCCATATACCATTTCATCCGAAAAATGGCCCGATATAATTATGTCAGTTGGTTATCACATTTTATCTAATTGTATCAGTTTAGATCTTAACTGATTAGATTATATATTAAGCAGATAAAATTTTATCTGATTTTTGACCTGATACAATTTTATGGGTTTATGTCGCATGGTATTAGTTTAGATCCAAATAGATACATTACTATACAAACTTATATAGTTATATCTGAATTTTGACCTGATGCAATTATATCTGCTTTAAAACTTTGATACAATTATATAAGGCAAATGTCGGATACAAATATATTTTATTTATATAAAATTGTACCAACTACGATCCAAACAGATACCATTAGATATAAACCGGTAAAATTGTATCAGGTCAAAAATTGGATATAATTTCATCTGAATAATGTATAATTTCATTAGTTGAGATCTAAACTAATACAATTATATAAAAACTGATAAACAACTGATACAATTACATCGGGCCATTTTTCGGATGAAAGAGTATATTTATACATATATAACTTCATCGCATTTTATACGACTATATGTAACTGTTTTTACTCGGGTTAGTATGGTTTCATATCTACAATATTTCATGATTTCTTTTATATATAACGATATAACGTTCTTAATAAAATCATCTATAATTATATATCATCCCACATTAGCAATTTTTTAAAAGTGATTTTATATAAAAATATATGTATAAGGTCCTTTTAAAACCGTATTCTATTAAATGTGGTTCCATATTAAAAATGATTTTGAACTAGTTTTATATTTTGTAATTACTAGGGATTGGCGCATGACACGATCGTGAGTGAAGTTATTCACAAGTGATCGTGAGTAATAATTACTATACCAAAGTAATTCGCCCGTGAGCGTGAAAATATATAATTCGTACGTGAGCGTGAGTAAGAATATATAACCCGTGCATGATTCGTGTCTGAGTTTATTTTTTGCATCATATGTTTTTAGTAATTTGTACTGTTTTGCGTGAGAATTTTCTGATTGTGAGTAAGTTTTTAATATACTCATGTCTGCGTGAGTAAGACACGAAATGCTCGTGCGTGAGTAATTTGTTTTTGTTTAATGGCTAACGCGCCCATAAAATTAACAATACTGAAGTTTTAATATGGAATTCTCTATACTATAATGCACACTTGACTGATCTCTTATATCTTGGTTGTATATCACAATCCTATTAAGTTAAAAATTTCAGTGTTGTTAACCTTATTTTAAAATTACTAAAAACAAAGAAAAATTTGTTCATGTTTAATGCACTGTCATGGTAAATCTGGATAAAAGTAATGGAAGATTTATCGAAATTATAGGATATCCAGTAGACCTGGGGGTTAATCATTACATTTTGTAATTAATTACACATTCATTTACACAATTACATGTAATTGTAATTGAAGAAAACTCAATTACAATTACAAATTATTTGTAATTGTAATTCAAAAAAGAACAATTACAAGTAATTTGTAATTTGAAAAATGTCAATTACATTTTTTGGGAAAATAAATAATGACAAAAAGCACAAGTTAGGGGTAATCCCAACATGACGTATTCTTTTTATACTCATCCATGCCTCTGCAACCTATCCCAGTCAGATTTTTCTACAAAATTTTAACAAAAAAACACTTTAATTCTAAATGTAATTGAAATTTGTAATTGAAATCACTTTCAATTACAATTACTAGTAATTTGTAATGAAAATTTTCAATTACAATTACTTGTAATTTCAATTACAAATTACAAGTAATTGTAATTGAAATCCCTCAGGTCTGATCTCCAGATATTGTAGGTATATCTTTTTTTATTTAAAAATATAATTTTGTATATTGTTAGATATGGTCATATATATTATGGTAAAAATATAGGGTTAATATTTAGGTATAATTGTATCAAACTATGTCCACTTTTATAACATTTTATATAATTTTATACAAAAAGATATAATTTTATGTAATTGGATGAGGACAAAATTCGGATACAATTGTATCATATTGTATCGAATTGTATCAAATTGTACCAAATTGTATACAATTGTGTACAATTCGATACAATATGATACAATAAGACGTTCTCATTTTTCGGATATAATTATATCTAATTACATAGAAGATTATATATAATTAAATATAACTTTATATGGCTCCATATCATTTTTTTTTTACTTGGGTTATCTTAAATATACATATGTATTTCTACTTACGGTTTTCCTTGTTTATATTTTTCAATTTCTAAAAAAGAATTATTTATTAAAGAATTTATCAAAAGAAATTTTACACTGCATCTTTTCTGATGAAAATGTTCGACATTGACTTAGCTTTTTTCTTATTTGACAGTTCTAAGAATTAAAAAAATCGCGCCATCATACTTGCTAAAAAAGGATGCTCATGTCAGCAAAAGTGTAATTTTACAATTTCGCATTTTTGCAAGAGCAAAATTTCTGACATGAATACCCTTAATATGTATGAACAGATTGGAATTATATATTCCACGATTTTTTGCAAATAAAGCTGCTGTTTTGATAGAATTGCACTTTTTTTTAATATGGAACTGCACTCGAACTTTGTAGATTTTTTTTTTATATCCCTAGGATCAGAAACGGATGTATAGTACATTTTTCAATTTATTTTCATCTGTCTTTTGACGCTTTTTAAAAAAGTATACAAAACAATTTTTATACAGAAGAAAGTACCATTTCTACAGACTACTTTATGGTAATTTTTTGTTTTTTATCCTTTATGATTTCATTTCTGCGTTCTACAAAGAGACTATTTTTAATAAAACCACGTGTGACAATTTTTCCATTCATCACATAAACTGTATTTATATCGCCATTGGATTTTACGCCACTGCAGTTCAATTTGGGATTACAACGAACTGGAAAAATTGATTTTTAACATGGATGGTAACCGAAACTATACGGCTATCCGTAAGGGTGAGAGGCTAACGCTATTTAAGATTGTTTCTGTAATTTTATTTTTAGGGTATTTTATTTCGGTATCGGTATTTTAAGGATGAAGTTATTTAAATTGTTTTTCGGTAAAATTATAACGGCATTTCGGTAACGGTATTTTATGTTTAGCTGTATTCTAATTATTTCGGTAACGCTATTTTAACTGCTTGTCAGTTATTTCAATTCATATCTCATTTTTTTTTTTTTAATGAAACAATTTTATCAACTTAATGTATGCAAAATCCTTAATAACCACCCAGTCAGAAATCGCCCGTGCTCTGTGGGCCAGGATCGCCGTTTTTTGGCCAAAAGTACAATTCACGTAAAGGGAAAATATGTTTATATATTCAAAAATTTAGGATTGTTGAGTATTTTGTGAGTGATTATATTATTGTGGTTACTCGTTGTTAGTTGGCGACAGTTCAAAGTCAAAATTTTTTAATTTTGTGATATTTTTTATTTTATAATTATACAATAAAAAAATCATAAATAAACAATAATTTGTTCCAAAAACAATCTCAAATTATAAAACTGAAACTAGTTCTCAAAAAAACAGTAGAAACCTGTTAAGTATTTACGAAAAAAGTAACAAAATTATTAATTTTACCTCAAAAATATGGATTTTTTTGAAAATCCTAAATTTTCAAAAAAAGCTACAAAATATTCCAAGAGACATTTGAAAAACTTGAATGCCAATGTCTTCCATAAGATGTCATCTACTTAGGTTTTTGCGACTGTTCATAAGTTTTCGAGATTTTGCCCTTTAACTGAAAAATTACCTTCAGATCTCGCTGACTTCCAGCTTTCCTGAGTTTCAGTAAAAACTAAGAAATAGCACTAAAAATTACCTTAAATGAAGTTTCTGGTTTTCTCACACAGACTAGCCCCCTAAAGTCCAGGTTTGTGGGACATTTGACTGACAATTCTGAATAAGTACGAAAAAAACCCTTAAACACTTAAACACATTTAAAGTTTTGACTTATTTCTGGCATTGAAGTCAAATTTTCAACTTTGATGTCTTCTTATAGTAGAATTTCATGACAAATATTTTTGCGGAATATTTTAACACTCTAACTCTACAAATTATGGGTCTTTTTTGACACTTTAAAAAGAGCCAAAAGAGACTTTTTAATTGCAGAGTTAGAGGGTTAAAGTGTTCCACTAAAATGTCCCTCGTAGTGTTTTACATAAGTTCGCTGAACGTATCCTATACCTAAAATGGAAGATTCACATGGTTTCCTATGCCTATTCACAATAAACATTTTCAAAAGAGGGGAACTTTTAACCCCCCAGAATCATAGGGCCAGACGAAAACTTTTAAAACGCCGATTCACTTATATTTTTCATTAGTCCCTCTGCCAGAATCCGCCATGCTGAATTTTTAAAATTTGATTTCAGATTCGCAATCTGCTACCCAAAAACTTTCCTTGGTGGAAATTTAATGAAAAAATTGTTTGCCGCCATTTTGGATCCGCCATTTTGAATTTCAAAATTCTAATTTCAGATCTTTAATCAGCGGATCCTGGACCTATATAATTAATTATTTTAAGTCCAATATAATAAAAACTAAAACATAATTTCCGCCATCTGGTATCCGCCATTTTTAATTTTATATTTTTTATTTCAGATTCGTGATCCGCAACAACCAAACCCCCCTTTGTGACATCTTTTAGTCTCATATACTCAATATTCTAGTTTTGGCCAAAATTCGATGATCCTGGCCCACTGTACAGTGGTACAAAAAATCAAGCACTGGCATACCACTGGGTAACCACGGTGTTAGAAATAAATGACTGGCAGAATACTCATTTGGGATGCTTTGCCAGCGTTTGCAAAAAGCGTTTTTCTAGTATATGTTTTACAAAATTTTCGGTGGCTTATAAAAAAAATACCACTGGCAAAAATGGGCTTAGAGTGCTATGCCAAGGTTTGCAACCAGTGGTTATTCAGTACTACCTAGTCAGAAATTGCCAGCGGTACAAAAGTCAATTCACTGGTAGAGCAATCTCTATATATAAAAGAATAACGTGACTGACTGACTGACTGACTGACTGACTGACTCAACATCGCCCAGCCCAAACCGCTGAAGCTAGGAAGTTGAAATTTGGTATGTAGGTTCCTCTTTCGGGGTAGACGTCCACTAAGACGGGATTTTTGGAAATTCCTACCGGAACGGGCAAAAAGGGGGAAAGTGTCCCCCTTGACGGCCTGCCAAAACCCCTTTGGCTAGAAAGCTGAAATTTAAGATATGTGTTCCTTGGAGTAGGGGCTAACTTTTCTGGAAAGTACTTTCTAGAATTTTGGACAGGGACGTTGTAAAAATGGGGGGAAAAAGGCCCCCCTTGACGGCCTGCCCAAACCGCTGGAGGTAGGAAGTTGAAATTTGGTATAAAGGTTCCTCCACTATCGTAGACATCCGCCAAGACGGGAGTTTTGGAAATTTTTACAGGGACGGGCAAAAAGGGGAAAAAGTCTCCCCCTTGAGGGCCTGCTCAAACTGCTGGAGCTATGAAGTTGAAATTTGGTATGTAGAATCCTCGACCGGTGTAGACGTCCGTTGAGACGGCATTTTTGGAAATTCTTATCGGGAGGGGCAAAAAGGGGACAAAAAAAGTACCTTTTTCCAAAAAAGTACCTTTTCCCAAAAAAAGTACCTTTTCCCAAAAAAAGTACCATTTTCCCAAAAAAGTACCTTTTTCCAAAAAAAAGTACCTTTTTCAAAAAAAAGTACCTTTTTCCAAAAAAAGTACCTTTTTCCAAAAAAAGTACCTTTTTCCAAAAAAAGTACCTTTTTCCAAAAAAAGTACCTTTTTCCGAAAAAAGTACCTTTTTCCAAAAAAAAAGTACCTTTTTCCAAAAAAAGTACCTTATTCCAAAAAAAGTACCTCTTTCCAAAAAAAGTACCTTTTTCCAAAAAAAGTACCTTTTTCCAAAAAAAGTACCTTTTTCCAAAAAAAATTCCTTTTTCCAAAAAAAGTACCTTTTTCCAGAAAAAGTACCTTTTTCCAAAAAAAGTACCTTTTTCCAAAAAAGTACCTTTTTCCAAAAAAAAGTACCTTATTCCAAAAAAAGTACCTTATTCCAAAAAAAGTACCTTTTTCCAAAAAAAGTACCTTTTTCCAAAAAAAAGTACCCTTTTCCAAAAAAAAGTACCTTTTTCCAAAAAAAGTACCTTTTCTCAAAAAAAGTACCTTTTTTCAAAAAAAGTACCTTTTTCCAAAAAAAGTACCTTTTTCCAAAAAAAAGTACCTTTTTCCAAAAAAAGTACCTTTTTCCAAAAAAAGTACCTTTTTCCAAAAAAAGAACCTTTTTCCAAAAAAAGTACCTTTTTCCGAAAAAAGTACCTTTTTCCAAAAAAAAAGTACCTTTTTCCAAAAAAAGTACCTTATTCCAAAAAAAGTACCTCTTTCCAAAAAAAGTACCTTTTTCCAAAAAAAATTCCTTTTTCCAAAAAAAGTACCTTTTTCCAGAAAAAGTACCTTTTTCCAAAAAAAGTACCTTTTCTCAAAAAAAGTACCTTTTTTCAAAAAAAGTACCTTTTTCCAAAAAAAGTACCTTTTTCCAAAAAAAAGTACCTTTTTCCAAAAAAAGTACCTTTTTCCAAAAAAAGTACCTTTTTCCAAAAAAAGTACCTTTTTCCGAAAAAAGTACCTTTTTCCAAAAAAAAAGTACCTTTTTCCAAAAAAAGTACCTTATTCCAAAAAAAGTACCTCTTTCCAAAAAAAGTACCTTTTTCCAAAAAAAGTACCTTTTTCCAAAAAAAGTACCTTTTTCCAAAAAAAGTACCTTTTTCCAAAAAAAGTACCTTTTTCCAAAAAAAAAGTACCTTTTTCCAAAAAAAGTACCTTATTCCAAAAAAAGTACCTCTTTCCAAAAAAAGTACCTTTTTCCAAAAAAAGTACCTTTTTCCAAAAAAAATTCCTTTTTCCAAAAAAAGTACCTTTTTCCAAAAAAAGTACCTTTTTCCAAAAAAAGTACCTTTTTCCAAAAAAGTACCTTTTTCCAAAAAAAGTACCTTTTTCCAAAAAAAGTACCTTATTCCAAAAAAAGTACCTTTTTCCAAAAAAAGTACCTTTTTCCAAAAAAAAGTACCCTTTTCCAAAAAAAAAGTACCTTTTTTCAAAAAAAGTACCTTTTTTCAAAAAAAGTACCTTTTTCCAAAAAAAAGTACCTTTTTCCAAAAAAAGTACCTTTTTCCAAAAAAAGTACCTTTTTCCAAAAAAAGTATCTTTTTCCAAAAAAAGTACCTTTTTCCAAAAAAAATTCCTTTTTCCAAAAAATGTACCTTTTTCCTAAAAAAGTACCTTTTTCCAAAAAATTTACCTTTTTCTAAAAAAATGTACCTTTTTAAAAAAAAGTACCGTTTCACAAAAAACATACATTTTTCCAAAAAAATAACTTTTTCAAAAAAAGTACCTTTTCCAAAAAAAAGTACCTTTTCCTAAAAAAAGTACCTTTTTCTAAAAAAATTTTCCTTTTCCCAAAAAACATACATTTTTTCAAAAAAATACCTTTTTCAAAAAAAAGTACCTTTTCTAAAAAAAAGTACCTTTTCCCCAAAAAAAAAGTACCAAAAGAAGTACCTTTTCCAAAAAAGTACCTTTTTCCAAAAAACATACATTTTTCCAAAAAAAAAAAACACCTTTTAAAAAAAAAATACCTTTTCCAAAAAAAGTACAAATAAAGTACTTTGTAAAAACAAAGTATCTTTTTCCAAAAAATTTCGTTTTTCCAAAAAGTACCATTTAAAATAGTATATAATTTCAAAAAAACTACTTTTTTCCTCCCCCACGGATATCACCACTAAAACAAGGTTTCTTGATATTCGGCATAGACGTGCGCTAAGACGGGATTTTTGGAAATTCCAACCGGAACGGGCAAAAAGGGGAAAAGTACCTTTTTAAAAAAAAGTACCGTTTCACAAAAAACATACATTTTTCCAAAAAAATAACTTTTTCAAAAAAAGTACCTTTTCCAAAAAAAGTACCTTTTCCCAAAAAAAGTACCTTTTTCTAAAAAAATGTTCCTTTTCCCAAAAAACATACATTTTTTCAAAAAAATACCTTTTTCAAAAAAAGTACCTTTTCTAAAAAAAAGTACCTTTTCCCCAAAAAAAAAGTACCAAAAGAAGTACCTTTTCCAAAAAAGTACCTTTTTCCAAAAAACATACATTTTTCCAAAAAAAAAACACCTTTTTAAAAAAAAATACCTTTTCCAAAAAAAGTACAAATAAAGTACTTTGTAAAAACAAAGTATCTTTTTCCAAAAAATTTCGTTTTTCCAAAAAGTACCATTTAAAATAATATATAATTTCAAAAAAACTACTTTTTTCCTCCCCCCACGGATATCACCACTAAAACAAGGTTTCTTGATATTCGGCATAGACGTGCGCTAAGACGGGATTTTTGGAAATTCCAACCGGAACGGGCAAAAAGGGGAAAAGTCTCCCCATAAACAGTCTCACAAATTGGAAAAGTGCCTGCCCAAACCACTGGAGGTAAGAAGTTGAAATTTGGTATAAAGGTTCCTCCACTGTAGTAGACATCGACTAAGTTTGTATTTTTGGAATTCCCTACAGGATATCCCAAAAGGAAACTCGGTATGTGAGTTCCTCCTTCTGTGTAGGCGTCCGCTTAGACGGAATTTTTGAAATTCCTATCGGGAGGGGAAATAAGGTAAAAGTCTCCTCCTCACGGCTTGCCCAATCCCTTTTGGCCAACCTAAAATTTTAAATATGTATTCCTTGGAGTAGGACTAACTCACCGGCAACGTAATTTTTCTATTTTGGAACAGGAACATAGTAAAAATGGTGGTTGAAAGGGAAAAATGTCCCCACTAACGGCCTGCCCAAACCGCTTAGGCAATGCAGTTGAAATTTGGTATGAATGTTACTCATCCATCGCAGATAGCCGCGAAGATGGAATTTTTGTAAATTCCTAAAGGGAGGGGCAAAAAGAAGAAAAGCCTCACCTTGGGGGCCGGTAAAAACCCCTTCGGCTAGAAACCTGAAGCTTAAAATGTGGGTCCCTGGAGTGAGGGCTAACTTATTAGAAAGATACTTTTTTGAATTTTGGACAGGGTCGTTATAAAATGGGGGCTCAAAAAGGGAAAGTTGCCCCTTAACGACCTGTCCAAACTGCTGGAACTAGGAAGCCGAAATTCGGTACTTAAGTTCCTCTCAGCCTGCTCAAACTGCTGGAACTAGGAAGCTGGAATTCCCTGTCGATGGATTTTCGGAAATTCCTACCGAGAGGGGCACAAATAGTAAAAGTTGGCTAGAAACCTGAAATGTAAAACATATGTTACTTGGAGTATGTGCTCACTTACCGAGAAGGTGCTTTTTGGACAGGGACATTGCAAAAATGGGGATTAATGAAGCGAAAAGTGCCGCTTAAAGGCCTGCCCAAACCGCTGGAGGTAGGAAGTTGAAATTTGGTATTAAAGTTCCTCCTCTATTGTAGACATCCGCTAAGATGAGATTTTTGGAAATTTCTACAGGTAGGGTCAAAAACAGGAAAAGTCTCCCCCTTAACGGCCTGGCCAAACTGCTGGAACAAGGGATCTTAAATTCGGTATTTGGGTTCCTTCTCCAACGTTGACGTCCCCTAAGATGGTATTTTTGTAAATTCATACCGGGAGTGGTAAAAAGGGAAAAAACTTCCCCCTTGACGGCCTGGCCAAACTGCTGGATATAGAGACCTAAAATTATGTATGTAGTAGGTTCCTCCTCCAACGCAGACGTCCTCTAAGACGGAATTTTTGGAAATTCCTACCGGGAGGGGTAAAAACGGAATAATTCTCCCCCTTGATGGCCTAACCGAACCCTTCGGCTAGAAACCTGTAATATATAATATGTTTTCCTTGGAGTATGGGCTAACTTATCGACAAGGCATTTCTAGGAATTTGGACAGGAACGTGGTAAAAATGGTGGTTCAAAAGGGGAAAATTGCCCCCCCCCCTTAACGTCTGCGTCTTTAGCTAGAAACCTAAAACTTAAAGAACAAGTGTATATGAAACACTAAAATTAAGAAACTAAATAGGAAACGAGTGTAATTGAAACACTACACAAGTGGAATGAAATGGATATAAACGTTGAACGAGAGGAATTGAAATTATAGACATTGCAAATGGATTGGAAGAGGGAATTACCTGTTCAAACACTATCAACGGAATATGAAACTTATGTAGCATTGAAACATACTCTCCAAAAAGTTAAACAAATTTTCTGAAAGAGAAAAAACCTTAGAAAAGGAATGGAACTTATATATTCCGATATTTAAACTTCATGTAACGAAGCACCGGTGGAAGAAACCGACGCAGTAAATTTTCCAACTGAATTTGTGAATTTACTTGAATTGCCAGGTCTACCTTTACATAAACTGGAATTAAAAAAAAAACTTTAAGACACGCTAAGAACGTAGCTTTGCCCGCTATTTTTAATATTATAAAATGCTTTTCAACCCTGCTTTACGTTATTTATTTTCATTCAAAACACAAATGAACAAAACTACTTACGGGTCTACCTACCTAAGTTCGCACTTTACCAAATTATCTTGACATACACACGTATATTGCAAATTATTATGGATTCATTGCTAACAATCCACTCTCTTGAGCAAAAGTGATCAAATATTTATTTATTTTAAACCCATTGTTGTGCAGAATTATTTATTTGTGGTGGCTGGGTGAAGGCTTTAAATAAAAAAACGAATTTAATAAAAATTGTGGGGGGCGCAGCCCCCCGGGGGGGAGGGCGTAGCCCTCCCCCCCCTTAACCTTTAAGGCACGCTAACAACGTAGCGGGCTGCGCCCGCTAGTGGTTTTATAAAAATGCTGACGCTTCGTTAAAAAAGGTTTGTAGTCAGAAGGTTCTGAGTTCAAATCCAGTTGCAGAAAAAATTGTATTTACTTTTTTTAATTTAAAATTTTTTTAAACCAATTTCTTTGTTTGTGGAAAAGCACCTTTAAAACCAACTTTTTTTTGTTTTCCCAACGCTGGCATATTAGTTACAAAAAACTGTTTGCCAGTGCTAGCATTTTAGCACAGCCAGTAGTTGTCCAGCTGTCATCACTCATTTATGTGTTTAAGCACGAAATATTATATGTCTCGTTAGCTCAGTGGGTAGAGCTGTCGTCTGCCAATCAGACGGCCTAGGTTCAAACCACAGTAGAACCAAAAAAATTAGGTATGAACTTTTTTTAAATTCTATTTCGAAAAATATATTTCCAGACCACCTTGTTTACTTGTTTTGCCAGCGTTTTGCCGACGTTTAAATATTTTGTTTCTTCAGTGCTTTTCCGGCGCTTTTTGAACAGCCGGTCCTTTTGTCTAATGATGTTATCATTTTGAGAATGGAAAAGCTCTTTTTGCCAGTACTTGTACTACCTGTTAAAGTGCTTTGCCATCGCTTTCCTGTTTGTATTTTTCTGACTGGGCATCTTCAACTAACAAGAAGAGATTTAAAAATAACGATAATGTTATTTTAACGATAACAGTATTTCATTTATTGTGGTAATATTATTTTAAGGGTACACTCATAGAAACAAATCTGCAAAAATAGCAGAAAAAGCAACTACAAATTAGTTAAAAATTACTTTGCACGAAAAACTGCTGAAACTATCAATTTTTTTGCTAAAAACTAGTAACATGAGAACGGCACAAATAAAAATGTTAAATTTATAGAATTTTACTTGTATTTAAGTTAACTTTTAGTTAATTGAAAACGACAAATTTTACTGTAAAATCTGCAGCAAAGTTTTAGTAAACTAGTAGACTAAAAATTGCAAAAACAGACTATTATATCCATGATTTTCTTTGTTATTTTAAAGCTAAATTTAGTTGAAAAGTAATCTAATCTGTAAATAGCTGTTTTCAAAATGCTCGATTTTTATTTGAATTAAAAAAAAATAGAAAGAAAAACTTCGAAAATTTTGAATTTTTTATGATTTTTTATGCTACTATTTATTAAGCAAAATTTTCGCTTATTTCCGATAGGAAATATTCTGTATATTCAACAATTTAATTTTCACTGCCGCTATCTTAGTAATCTGCTAAATTTCAGTAGTTTCTTCTGCAATTTTTAGCAGTTTTAACTAAATTTTTACGAATTTTTCTATAAGTATAGCGATATTTCAGTTATTTCGGTATTTTAACGACAACGGTATGCAAGTTATTTCGGTAACGGTATTTTAAGGAGAACGGTATTTCGAGAATCAGTTGAAATGGTTTTGAATCGATAACGGTATTTTAGCGGTATTACGTACCAACCTTGATTTTTATCGTTATACTGCATAATTTTATCACGAAATTTATATAAAACAACAAATTCATACTATTCATGTCGACAAAAGAATTTTGCTTTTGTGTGACACCATTTACCACAGGCAATAGTTATTAATTTTCAAAAGTACTTTCCGGTGTAAATTTAAATAAATGTATTTTATCATCTATCTCCTAGAACATTTCGTTTAAAGTGTAAATAATCATGCTGACGATAATTTAATTTAAATTCTTCTAACAAATTCAATTCACGCTCATGTAAGAGGATTCGGTTTTCTTCTTAAAAAAGTATTAACCCTTAAATGTATGAAACTCAAAATATTTATGAAGTTGTTATATTTTTATAGTAAATGAAAAATAAATGTTTTTTGTAATATGTATTTTTTACAATTTTCCCAAAATTCGAAAACACAGCGAATACAAAATATTAAAATATATATGTTGGGAATAGGGTTTGGGATTTCCCGGACTTTTTTATTTCCCGGGAAACGGGAATGAAAAAATTTCCCGGGAAATGTTTTTAAACAAAATTGTTAATGAAAACCACCTATATAAATAATTTTTGTTAAAAAAAAAAAACTATTTCAGTACAAATGCAGTCTGTGTACTGAGAATTCAAAGTAAAAAATACCAGAATGTTGAACATTTGATTTCACATAAATTAATCGCAGCACTGCCAAATGAATTGCATGATTCCAGCAGAAAGCACCTACTACTGGACTGTCGGAAACAAACCGTTTCATCACACTTGGCCCATTAGATATGGTGGTCACAATGTTATTTTCCAAAGACAATTAAAACTCTTCTAGTCTTATTTCCACAATTCTTCTTATTTCATCAGCATTACATCTTCCTGATATATGTATAAACCAACCCCAGGTTATAAAATGAATTATTTACGTTTATACTTATGTTCAAATATCTCTTTTGTGATATTCTTGTCCATTCATCTAAGATTATAGTAAATCTCCTATTGTTAGAAATATTGCTCAATATTTCTTTTATCATGATATCTTTTAAATGATTGTAGTAACTTAATATAATGTTCTTTACATCGGTTTCTTTTTTGCAATGCCAGGTTTTTATTATAAAAACTTTCTCGAATAAACGAAGATCTAGTTATGGTGCGGATTGACTGCGGCTAATTTGGATACCATTTTAGGAAATGTTTGCCCTACCATAAAACCTTTAATGCCTTTTCAGCTTACACTTTTTTCTTCGGGTACTTTGCTAATTTTAGCTTGTTGTTATTTTCTTCAAGAAAAGTTGCATGACCATCAATTTTTTTTTTTTTTGTGAACCAAATTTAGATGTCGGATAACCAAATTTAGATACCACCGTTAACCATTAGTCTTTTCTTTTCACATTTATTAATGAAAACGTTACTTATAAAATTATTGACCCTTAATATAAAGGAGTATTTTAAATTTAAAGACGACTTTATTTTTAATCAAACGGTTTTGTAAATTTTGTGTATGAAAACCTTACAAAAATATTTATATTTTCAAATATTTTGATTGGTTGAAAATAAATTACCCAATCAGAATGCTCTAAAAATAAACCAAATCAAGGTATACTGCCACCCAATATTTTAACTAAAGTCGACTTTACCTATTATTATTTGTAAAAAACAAAGCTTTTTTTCATATTTCTTTTAAACATTTTACCAAGTTTTTAGGCTTTACTACTTAAATTTTGAATAAGTTATGCGAAAAATCTTTATTAGTTGAAATGCTCCTAATTACTTGGCAAAGATTTTATTTCTGTGTCAAATAAATGTATTCCTTTTTAAAAGATTTTAACAATGAAATTTTTGTTTTGGTATTTAAAATGTTTTTTATGACTAAAATTAAAAAATCCTATTCGAAACAAAAACAATGTAAAAAATTTAATATTTTTAAAATTTCCCGTTTTCCCGGGAAAAATATATTATTTTCCCGGGAATTCCCGGCACACTTATCCCGGGATTTCCCGGGAATTCCCGCCCGGGAATTCCCGAACCCCAAACCCTAGTTGGGAACAAAGCCTCGAGGAATGAATTATATTTTGACTGAATTCCCTAAAAATACCATTCGACTTAATTCTAAATCGATTGAAATTATTTTGCACCATATGCAGGACTATTGTTGGAATTCACTCGATCGAATTCACTTTTAGGGATTCAATCAATTTATCTCATTCGATTTCGTCAATTGTTGAATTCAATCGTTAGGTATTCATTCGATATGATTAACGCTAGGTTTTATAAATATTTAAATTCCTGCAACTATTTCCATAAAACTCCGAGAACTTTTTCCTATAGAAAAACCCTAAGATTCCGAAAACTTTTTATAATGAAACCTCCTCCGTTTCTGAGCATATAAGAAATTTCGAGAATTTTCCAAACAGAAAAACCTTCGAATTCTTGGGATTTCTTTCCACAGAATATCCTTCAGTTTCTTTGGACATTTTCCTAAAGAAAAACGTCACATTATTTATTAAAAATTTCATAAATCCAATAACAACTTTCATTAAAACTTGTTTCGTAAAAATTATGAAGCTTTTTCACAAAATCTAAATTGTTCGGCCTCTTTGTGAGGAAAACTTCATTACTTTAATGAAAAATTTCATTAAAACTATCCCAAGATATTTATCTCTGTGTATTAAGGCCATTTATCATAACAAGTCATTATTTTTCCTTGAAAAAATCAAATATTCTCTTTCGATTACCGAATCAATCGTTTGCTGAATTTGTGCATCATTTACAATTTATCAGTGTTGCATTGTGTTAAAACGAACATTTAAGTCATAGTTAAAATACAATTATGCATAGAGAATTATAATAAGTCTTTATTAAACGAAATGTGTGCTTTAGCTATAGGAAATTTAAAAGCCCGAATACACTTTTTTATGAATTATAACATAAGAATACGTAAATCATAACAAATATAAACTAAGCAAGAATATCCACAAACTCACCGAAATATTTTAAATAACTTACAGTAAAAATACTGTTTTGGTAGTTAATTGTAATATAAAAAATAACTACTTAAAAAAGCTGTTTCGAAATGCATTACTTTTCATTGGTTGTTTTTTTAGTAATGTATTTTTGTACAATAAAAAACTGTAATTACAATTAAAAATAACAAGTACTGATTACTACATAAAAACTGTCATGTAGTAACCGCGAAACCTTTTTGTTATATCTCTGTAAAATTTACCATGATTATAATATTATAAACTATTGAATATTTTAGATTATATGTATGTATGCATTAATGGTATTTAATAAAAATCTAGAAGACATTGTTCCTCAAAATTTATTTTACTGAAACAACGGTTGTGACTTCAAGGGTTAATGTTATATGAATGATTGCTATGTAAGAGTAAATAACAAACACAACCACAATTCACGCATATCCGTTCTGCTTTTTTATACTGGCGAAAGAATTTATAAGGCATGGCAAATATATATCCATTTTAAAAATTAAAACTAAATATACAAAATTGTTTTATAAATAGCTAAAAGCACTTTCCCTTATAAGATTATGGAATTATTTTGCTGTCATTATTATTAGCATAAGTTCTTCTGGTATTATTGAATAGAACCCCTGTATTTAATAATAAATATATTTTAGTTTTTAAATCTTTGATATAGATAATGGGAATTAAGAACTGGTTTTACGAGTATTTCTGTTATTGATGGATAGATGTTATCGGCCAAAGAAAATCAAAACATAAATTTTTACTCATTTTGGACGCACTGTTTCGTTTTCAACTCAGTAATATTTTTTTTTTTTTACTGGGTAAAGATAATTGAGTGATTTAAAAATAATAAAATAATATGACTGCAATCTTAAATAAAAAAATTGTGGGAAAATTTCACCCAGAGTTGCTAAATAATTCTATAAAGAAATCAATCTTTGAAGGTTTTTGATGGAACTTTATAAAAAAGACTAAAACTTTGTATCGTTGATAGATATTTTGATGATAAAAACCAAGCTCTATTTCCTGTGCTAATAATTAGTTCGTCAATTTTATAAAATTTATGAAAATTCGACTGATCGGAAAGTAACATAAATTTTTCAAATATGCAAAATCGAAAGTATGCTAAAGTATATTAAATTTCCACCCAAAATAAAAATAATAATGGCTAGTTTTTATTAAAATGTTACTACATTAAAAAAATCATAATGTCAGGGTTGGCATATGCCAATTTTAAAAATTGTCAAAAAGTACGGCTTTAGCCCAACATGCAAAAGAAACAAAACATAAAATTAACTTTAAGACCGTAAAAATATAAGACAAGGAGAAAATAGAGATTAAGCGTTACACTCTAGGATCTCGACCAAACAAAACTACAGTTTTCCATTGCAGTAGCCCAATAAGAAAAGTTTTGTGATATTAACCCTCTAATGCTCTTTCTTCTGATTACAATAATATTTAAACCATATATTTGGCGTTGAAAATCTACTATGGAACAAATATTAAAATTTTAATTTATGGCTTTATTTAGGCCATATGGCACAGCAAAGGTTGAAGACGTATCTTGAAACCCAGTAGTCAAATAATTTCGGTTTTTTCTGTAAATAAGACTATCAATAAAATCAAATTACGTACCGAAAATTGTTGATCAATTGTTGTTATTTCAAAAGTTATGGCGATTTTCGCTTTTTGAAAATTACGAAATTTGGCAAATTTTGCACTAAACATCAATAAATTTTAACGAAATTAGTTCTGCTTACTACTACTTCTAAGTATATAATCTGTCTTTAATTTCAAGAAATTCTGTTGGCTACTTTTTCAGTTATAGAGGTATTTGTAAAACGTATCCTGGCGTTATCCTGTGAATCCTGGAGAAAAAATTTTAATTGATTTTACAATTAGAGACTCTAAACTAGATTCGTTATTATTGTTAATGTACGCCAGATAGTAAATAAATGTATTTTTGACAATTTTTCACATATTTTTTCCTATTTTAAATAGTTAATTTTTTCAAATTTTCTAAATTTTCACTTTACATGATTCTTGCTTGAAAACCGTTCCTTATACAAAAAAAGTTTGAAGGCAAAAAAGTAGGCAGTTAAGTTTTCTATGGATATAATACAACTTGTTTAATAAAATATTAAGTTTGTTCATAAGGGGTGTGCTATCTGTTGTAAAAAACAGAGTTGTTAAAATTTTTATTTGTGTTTAACAACGATTTTCTATTCAGCTTTCTATCTGTTAGCACACTCAAACATAGGACACTAAACATACGTAAAAATGTTGTAGCGTGCTATTCTCAAATGTTGTATTTTTTCAATTTAATTTTTAACAACTCTGTTTTTTGTTAGGACGATACAACGATACAACCAATAGCACACCCCTTGTGAAAACTCTTATTGTTATTTAGCCAAAAACTATTTAAAATTTGAAGACCGCTAAAAGGCGGCCGGGCATTAGAGGGTTAACATTAAGTTGTACTATGATATTTTCCGTTTGTATTACACTGTATGACACTCAAAAAATGAATGGAGATCTGACCATCACTTCTATATATTTCGGACATGCTGATTACAATGGCGTACTTTATTTTTCGATCAATGGTACATATTTTTCGCTAAATGTCTTTAAAATTTGGCGGTTGTCCATTCCGTTTTTATATAAAAAATTTTTCAAATTCAATTAATATGAATTTTTTTTGTGTTAAAATGTAAGCACAGGACCTGTGGCCATATTTACGATATAAATGCGATGTGCTAATCTTGATATATAAACCACTACTTAGCGTTTTAAATAGGTTTTTATAGTTTTTAGCTATTTCAACAAATTTAACCCTTAAATGCATGATCTCTTCGATTTTAAGCATTTTTTTATATGTGATTTCTAAAGTGTACATTTCAAGAAAAATACCAAAAAAAATTATTTTTAAAAAAAAGGTGATTTTTATTGAAAACTATGTTTTTTTGCCAAATAGCGAAATTATGATTATTTTAACGTGTATGAAAAAAAGAAAAAAATTCTATAAACTATAATTTATACATTTATTGTCGCCAAAATGAATTTTATTGCGAGAATACCACTTTAAATATATAAACAAATATTTTTGAATATTACACTTTTTGTAAAAAAAACGTGTGTTTTAAATTTTTCACAAATATATAGAGGAAAACCAAGATTTTTACTCTAACTGTTTAAAAATTTTGCGCCAAACTATAGGAACACTATTTACAGAAGGGGCTCCTAATGCCCAAAAATGCAATTTTGTACATCAAGTGAGTTTTTTTTTATTAAAAAACCGGTATGTTTGCCAAATGGCTACACCATGCATTTAAGGGCTAAGGAAGCAATTAAAAGGGAAATATTTTAATAAAAAACAACGTATTCATCTATAGCGGTCTATACGTTAAAATCACGACTATTCAAAAATTTTATACGGCAGCATAGCTTTCCAAGATGTCCCCAAAGTCCAACTTTTAGTATAACCTCTAAAAACTGTTCCTGCAAAATTTTATGCAAAAAAGTTGCCATTTGCAAAACTTATCGCAATAAATACATTTTTGACTAAGGTTAGTATCGTACTAAAGACATTTTAAGATACTAAAGTGTATAACGATTTGTCCATAAAAATATGCAAAATTTAGATTTGTAATATATCTTTAAAAGTCTAGAATTTATAACTTTCTTAGAGGGCACTAAAAGAAAAAAAAGTTTGGTTGAAAAGTGTCCAGCGGATCTATGACGTGTCCTTAATGATTTAGTTTATAAACATTTTTGATTTCTCGATATAGAGCACAAAATTTGGCTATCAATATAAAAATGTACCTGGACATTAGCTTCTCTAGCATTATACAAATTTCGAAAGTGTGGGGTATGTAAAAACTGCAATTACTCTCCGCAGTAAAGAAAACTTGGAATTTTATTACATTCTCTGCCATGTATGCCTTATAATAATTAAAAACTTATTAGCATCTACATCAGAGCTTTGAAGAATTCAATGAATTAATTCACGAAAAACTTTATATTGAATGGAATTAATTCATATTTGTTTTCGTTCGATTTCTTTTATTACAAATTAATTCAATTGCTATAGTTATTTTTATCGATTCAAATGAATTAATTCACTGGCGAACGCGTTCAATTTTATAAATCGAACGGATAAGCAGTAAATTAATTCCCTACTGAATTCACCACTGAATTCGTTCAATTTCATTTTTCATTCAGTGAATTGAAAAAAATTACGTTCAATGAATTGAAAAATAAAAAATTACGTTCACTAAATTCAAAAGATATTTTCTGGCATTCAGTACACAGTGCAGTGTTTTAAAAATATTTTGAAAATCGAATCAGCCATTATTGGTTGGTCGGTATGAGATGAAACTTCACACGCCCATAGCAAGACTCTTTTGCCCCCAGATTAAAAGTTTCTTTAAGAACACTTATAGTATTTATATTTTTCTGAAAGAATGCTGCTTTTAGATGGGCCTAATGGAAAAACTATTCTCCACTTGTAAATTTTTCTTCCTCCAGATTATTCCAAAATCGAGTAAAACATGACATTTTTGGAATATTTTCACAACTTTTTGGGAGTTGTGGGATTTTTTTTATCTTCTCTCAAATTTTTTTCTATTTTTATGCAAAGAATAGTAACAAATAAGAAATAGCTGAATTATTGCCAAAATATTTTGAAAACACTCCAATGTGTACCGAACGGCAGAAAACAGCTTTTGAATACAGTAAACATTATTTTTTGTTTTTAAATTCAGTGAATGTAATTTTTTATTTTTCAGTTCAGTAAATGTATTTTTTTTTTAATTCACTGAACTTAATTCTTTTTATTTCAATTCACTGAATGAAAATTTAAATTGAACGAATTCACTGGTGAATGAATTCAATAAGGAATTAATTCAATTGATTTAAAAAACAAGAAATATAGCAACTGAATTAATTCTTTGAATTTGGTTTTTGTTGAACGCGTTTAGTTGAACGAATTCAGTGAATTACTTAAGAAAAGGAATTGATTCAATTTTAACGAAAATTTAATTCGATTGGTGGTGAATTCATTCATTCTGATCTACATGCATAAACCAGGGTTCGGATGACTATATTCGAAGAGTATCATATATTTTTGGGTTATGATTGCGACAATAATTTTACAGGCAAATATATATATTTTTGCAAACTACCATGTTTAAATTATTGGCCATTATTATAGGACACTTTGTTATGTAGAATTTTAAATTTATTTTAAATTAAAGCTATTGAAATTTGTTTTAATCACATTAAAAACGTATTTCCTTTTAACGATAAAATACCACTATTTATTTATTATGCGTGAACATGAAAAAGTAGATTTTTCGCAATAACCACCCCAGATTTTCAAAAGATTTGGTGTATTCTATGTATTTTCCTTACTATTATAAGTGAGTAAATTTACAAATTTTTTGCATAAAATTTAAATGAATCAACAAAATAAGAAAATGTACGAACAACATATTTAGCAGATAATGCCTATAATTACATTTTATTTTTTTCACATTCTTTATTTATTGAATCTTTTCTTTAAGAAATTTACAATAAGTTATCAAATCTTAAATCTATTATTTTTGTGCTTTGTTGCCAGTGCAACAAATCCAATGATAGTAAGCAAGTAATAACGTGATTAGTTTTGGGCGAGGTCCAAGGTATCCAATTTCTTCAGACGCCTATGACCAGAAAATATAAACAAGTTTTGAGCAAGGGGATTGGGATGAGTTGCTAGCTTAGAGACGTATTTAATACAGTGTTTCTTTATTTCTTCGCGACCTGTAGGGATGTTGAGGTCGACGTGAATATTTTGATTTCGAATAAACCATGGAGCACCAGTAAGGAATCTTAAAATCTTTGACTGTCTTCTTTGTAGCTTTTCGATGTTCGAAGCTGAAGCTGTACCCCAGAACTGTATGCCATATGTCCAGATTGGTTTGATTACAGTTTTGTAGAGTAATACTTTGTATTCTAAATTAAGTGTAGACCGATTGTTTAAGAGCCAGTGTAACTGTGCAGTTTTCAATTTAATTTCGGCAGATTTAGTATCAATATGATGTGTCCATATGAGACGTCGATCAAGGTGGATTCCGAGATATTTAACATGGTCCTTTGTCGGAATTAGAATATTATTAATTGATAGATGGGGACAGTTTCCCTTCCTGAGCGTGAACGTAACATGAACGCACTTAGTAGCGTTTATTTTTACTTTCCATTCATCAAGCCAGTTTTCTATATTGTTAATATGAAATTGCAATCGATTGTTCGCGACTACGGGATTTGTATGTATGTATGCTTATGAACGCTGTGTCATCCGCAAAAGTAGAGGTGTGAATAAGTGAATGTGTTGTCATATCTGCAGTGTAAATTATATAGACTAGTGGGCCCAATATACTGCCTTGTGGGACACCTGCAGATGTTTTTCTTTGAGTAGAGATACAATCTTTGGATTTCACTGTAAATAATCTATCCGATAGATAACTTTTAAGGAGTTTATGAGTGTTTGGTGGTAATAATGTGACTATCTTATGTACAAGGCCTTCATGCCAAACTCTATCAAATGCTTGAGAGATGTCAATGAATAAAGCAGAACAATTCAGTAGTGATTGTCGTTTAAACAAGTTCATTTTTATTTTTTCTTCCTAATGCAGTCTAATATTGATTGTGTTAGTTGCTTTAGAGCTGTTGGTAGTATATTTATTAGATGCATAACATGCAGTGGTCTATTCCATAAAGGGTGCTCTGGTGTCAATAGTGATCGTGATTTTAATGTTTTAATTTCATCAAATAATATTGTTTATAACTGCAATAAATGCGCTAAAGGATCTAATAATTTAATTGCTATAATAACATTTTTGTCAAATGAAGTAAGAGAATTAAAAAAGTTATTCAATGCCTGTATATACAACAACAATGCAGTTGAGAGTGCCTCCATTAAAAATAAAAACATACATGCTGAGTCAAGCTTAAATTCAAAAAATAATGATTTACAACAAAAAGGTTGTTCAACTCTGAGTGATTCCTTTTCTTCAAGTTCTGCTAATTATGCTTTTCGTAAAGATGTTGTTGATACTACTGAACCAAGTAAAAATGATTTAAATTCTAATATGCGAATACGTAGAGCTAGTCTTTGTCTTTCTTTACATGATGATGATGATATTCATAATGATAATATTGCTACAATTAAACCAAATGATGTTATTGCTGCTACTGAGCCAAATGCCGTTTTAAATTCTAAACGAAGAGCTAGCATTTGTTGTTCTCAAAACTCTGACAATACTGTTAGCTCAGCTTCAATTGCATACTCTCAAGCAGAAAGTAATATCCCAGTTAACAATGCTGGATGGACTAATGTTAACTGCAAAAAAAAGCAACGTAAGCCTGTGGTGTTTGGAGATAATAATTCCAAAGACTTAGAAGTTATTGCTAATCAAAAATGGGTGCATATTTCCTCATTTAAGCCCAGCGTAACAGCAGAACAAATCCTGAGTTATGTTGCAAAAGGTGCTAATATTTCCAAAACCCATCTAAAATGTTTTAAATTGGTTAAAAAGGAAATTGAGCAGAACACATTGAGGAGTGTTTCTTTTAAAATTGGGATCTCCGCTGAATTATATGATAATCTATTTGAGCCTTCCTTGTGGCCTACTAATGTAAAAGTGCGTCCGTTCTTGTTCTTTCAAAAGCCTATATCTTAAAACATGTATAATAATAATTACTATTTATAATTATTTTATAGTTTAATCATAGTCTGTAAGGAAATGATGTTCCATAGACTGAATAAAGAATAATAATAATAATAATAATAATAATACTGTTTGGCTACGAATGCCGTTCGAATGAGAGTTACAATTCTATGCACTTGCTCTATAGTGCTGTGATTTTTCCTAAAACCAAATTGGTGCGTGGGAATGATATGGTGTGATGAAATGTGGGATGCTAATATATTTGAGAATAATGTTTCAAAAACTTTAGACCATATAGGCAGCAAACTTATTGGCCTATAAGAGTAACCTCGGCTACATTTTTGCCAGGCTTAGGAATCATTATTATTTCCGATATTTTCCAAGATGAGGGGAAAAAGCCAGTTCGTAATATGGCATTAAAGATCGAAAGAACAAGTTTAAGAGCACTAAGTGGAAGCTCACATAACATTTTTGGCATGATTTTATCTATACCTGGAGACTTTTTAATATTGAGTTTACTCACATTTAATTTTAGGGTTGAGAGCCGAATTTTCATAGGCGAAGGGACAATATCATCTATTATTGGCGAAGATATCTGGGAGTTTGTGGTATTGGGAGTGAAAACGACTTCAAGATGATCAGCGAAAGTATTCACATTTTCTTGCGTTGTTTTGGCCCAAGTGCCGTTGTCGAGTCGTAGAGGTGATTCGTAATTTGTGGGATGCTTCAACTTTTTTGTTGCTTTCCATAGGCTGTAATCAGTATTCTTTGTTGGATCTAGCCTTTTCAGGTAATTCTTTAAGGAAGATTTTTTATCATTCTTCAGCTCTGAATGTAAAATTCTTTAGCATTGTCTTAGCTGACTTTTTAACGTATAAGATCGAGTCTTTTGCCACTGTCGACGAAGATTCCTTTTTTGTTTTATTATATCTGCAATTTTTTTTGATGTATTATGGTTTACGAAATTTTAGCAATGGTAATTTGAATTGTTGAATTTCTTCTTCGGTTTTTAAAGAAATTTTTTGGGGCAAATGGGAGCTTACTAGGGTTTGGGATTTCCCGGACTTTTTTATTTCCCGGGAAACGGGAATGAAAAAATTTGATTCCCGGGAATACCGGGAAATGTTTTTGAACAAAACTGTTAATGAAAACCACCTATATAAATAATTTTTGTTAAAAAAAAAACACTATTTCAGTACAAATGCAGTCTGTGTAGTGAGAATTCAAAGTAAAAAATATCAGAATGTTGAACATTTGATTTCACATAAATTAATCGCAGCACTGCCAAATGAAATGCATGATTCCAGCAGAAAGCACCTACTACTGGACTGTCGGAAACAAACCGTTTCATCACACTTGGCCCATTAGATATAGTGGCCACAATGTTATTTTCCAAAGACAATTAAAACTCGTATAGTCTTATTTCTACAATTCTTCTTATTTCATCAGCATTACATCTTCCTGATATATAAACCAACCCCAAGTTATAAAATGAATTATTTCCGTTTATACTTATGTTCAAATATCTCTTTTGTGATATTCTTGTTCATTCATCTAAGATTATAGTAAATCTCCTATTGTTAGAAATATTGCTCAATATTTCTTTTATCATGATATCTTTTACATGATTGTAGTAATTTAATATAATGTTCTTTACATCGGTTTCTTTTTTTGAAATGCCAGGTTTTTATTATAAAAACTTTCTCGAATAAACGAAGATCTAGTTATGGTGCGGATTGACTGCGGCTAATTTGGATACCATTTTAGGAAATGTTTGCCCTACTATAAAACCTTTAATGCCTATTCATCTTTCATTTTTTTCTTCGGGTACTTTGCTACTTTTAGCTTGTTGTTGTTTTCTTCAAGAGAAGTTGCATGACCATCAATTTTTTTTTTTTTTTTTTTTGTGAACCAAATTTAGATGTCGGATATCCAAATTTAGATACCACCGATAACCATTAGTCTTTTCTTTTCACATTTATTAATCAAAACGTTACTTATAAAATTATTGACCCTTAATATAAAGGAGTATTTTAAATTTAAAGTCGACTTTATTTTTAATCAATCGGTTTTGTTCATTTTGTGTATGAAAACCTTACAAAAATATTTATATTTTCAAATATTTTGATTGGTTGAAAATAAATTAACCAATCAGAATGCTCCAAAAATAAACCAAGTCAAGGTATACTGCCACCCAATATTTTAACTAAAGTCGACTTTACCTAAATTATACATTTGAAAAATTTAGATAGTAAGGGCGATTATTTGTAAAAAACAAAGCTTTTTTTTCATATTTCTTTTAAACATTTTACCAAGTCTTTAGGCTTTACTACTTAAATCTTGAATAAGTTATGCGAAATATCTTTATTAGTTGAAATGCTCCTAATTACTTGGTAAAGATTTTATTTGTGTGTCAAATAAATGTATTTCCTTTTAAAAGATTTTAACAATGACATTTTTGTTTTGGTATTTAAAATGTTTTTTATGACTAAAATTAAAAAATCCTATTCGAAACAAAAACAATTTAAAAAATTTAATATTTTTAAAATTTCCCGTTTTCCCGGGAAAAATATATTATTTCCCTGGGAATTCCCGCCCGGGAATTCCCGAACCCAAAACCCTAGAGCTTACATACATTTTGTATTTAAGCCAGTTCGTTCTTCTGTTTGAATAGGTGGTTGTTTCTGTAATTGAGTTTGAACAAAAGTTGTTCAGCATGATTATAGTTGGCGAGTGATCAGATGATAGGTCTAAAGAAGAAGAAAATGATATTTGCTCTCTTTTTATGTTCTTTATGACCGCAAAGTGGATTAAATCCGGAATTTTCCTGAGATCTGAGGGCCAGTGTGTTGCCTGCCCACTCGAGACGGCATCCAGTTTTGCTGCTGTAATGGCATAGTAGTGCTGCTTCCCTTTTGTGGTTTGGAGTCTTGAGCCCCAGTATTTGTGCTTTGCGTTATACTACCAGCGGCAATGAATTTGTTACCCAAGGTGGGGAAGAATGCTAAATATTGGGAATGTGTTATTTTGTGTTTTGGTGGGCTATATATTAAGGAGATAGTTAAATTTGATTCTATAATGTTTAATGTTGTTGCTTGTATGTGTTCAGTTTCATAATTTTTCAAAGGAAAATGCTTTATGCCATTTTTTATTATTATTGCAGTTCCACCGCATGCTTTGCCACTCGGGTGTTTAGTGTCATAAATAGAGAAACCGTTAATTCTGAAGCAATTTTTTAAAGTAAAATGGGTTTCCGAGACTAAGAATATATCAATATCTTGATTTTTGAGAAAATATTCGACTTCCCTTTTGTGCTGGCTTAAGCCGTTAGCATTCCAGTAACATATTTTCAAAAAATTCATGTCTTGTTTAAAAGTGCATGCATAAGCATGCCTTGATTTCGAAGCAATTCCTGCATCATTCCTTGTATGTTATTCATGAAGTGAGTCATTGTTTGTACTAGAGTTTCCATCGACTTTTCCAACGAGCTTCTCTCTTGGAAGATCATGCAACACATTTTATGTATATATTTTTATTTTATGTATACACTTTACATATAAGTGTGTACAAAATAATTTTAGGCATTTTGCGATTATATTTACTCTTTATTCGTTATATTAAATACAAATTTACTCATTTTGTAGTAGTGAATTTACTTAGAAGCATTTCTTAGAATGGAGCGTAACTTCTTCGCATTACTTTCTAAAAACTTTCGCTGACATACTTTCAATCATAACGCAAATATTATAAACATAAGCATTTTAAAATTTTGTTTAACTTTAATCGGTTTAACGAAGACTGGCCTTTAACACTTAAGGTACATACACTGACAGAATTATTATCATTAATATGTCTTTATTTAATCTCAATTTACATTCGTTTTACATTTATAGTATACCCAGTGTAGAAAATCATTATCAGATATGTGGTTATGTAACTACATACTTGGTAATGGTAACTAGTTACTTTTGTTATTACATTTCTTATTACCTTTATATGGCGATGTCGCGAAAAATAATGAGTTATGTTTTCACTGGTGTGTTTCGAAAAATCGAAAAATATATCGTTACCTATGTGTTTACTAGTACTTATATCCTTACCAGTGTTTAAAAAATATTGAGTCTAAAAATAGATTTCAAAACTTTTCAAGAAAATCTAGAAATTTATTTTCTATTTGAAATAATGATAAAAAATAAGTCATTATCAGTAACTCATTACTATATGTTTTAAAATAATGCAGAATGTAAGTGGGTGTCATTACTGGTAGTCCAAAAAATAATGATATGTCATTATCGTTTCTACACTGGGTATTTAACACAGTCCTTTCAGACAAAGCGTGAAATATACCCTGTGGGAAAAGGAACCGGTCACAGGACACGTCACGTGACCGGTCCTGGGACCGGTTCTTTTATATGAAAAGGACCGGGAACTTTAACATGGGATTGTCCTAGGAGGGGGTCAATTGCCTCTTGTGACGTGTCACAGTACTGAAGCAAAAGAACCTATCACAGGACTGATACGAAAGACCATATCACAGGACTGGCGCAACTGAACCTGTCACGGGACTGGTGCAAATGAACATGTCACAGAACTGACGCAAAAGAACCTGTCATAAAACTGACACAAAAGAACCTGTCACAGGACTGACGAAAAATAACCTGTAGTAGGGCTGATACAAAAGAACCTATTACAGGACTGGCGCAAATGAATTGTTTATATATAAACACGTTTTGAGCAACAAGTTTTTTAAGTATCGGTACTATTCAATACTCTTTGTATTTTTGCAGAAACAGAAGAAAATGTAAGTGACCTTATCTTTTTCTTTTTTTTATAAATTTGATGATTGGGGAAAACTTTTATTCCATATTAGTTTCGGACTATCTAAAAAAACTTGCAACTGCATGGAATTTCTGGCCCTATTAAGTACCAAATTAGATTTAAATTTTTGTTATTTGCAATAGATTTTTACCACAAAGTAAATTCTTAAAATCTTATTTGTATCAGTTCATTCAGATGCCTGATTTTTATGAAATTTTAAAATTAGTTTCATTTGGTTTTTTATTACTAAAAGAAAATGAAAACGGAATTTCCAAAAAGTTACCTCATTTTGTGAACTTGATTTTAAGGAACAAAAAATGGCTTTCAAGCAATTTTTAAACCACTCGAATTTTTAATTTTTCGATATTTATTGGGTAGTTTAAAAGTAAAATATCTTCCGTAAAAACTTTTCTAAATTTTGAAGAGCACTTTAAAGGAAAATACAATTAGGAATATTTCTATAAAAAAAAAATATATTTTTCCCAGACGTCAGATTTGGATTTAGCTCACATTATGTCTTCCCGGGTAAAAATCTTAATATATAATTATATCTTATTTGACAATTATAATTAATTATATCTTATATACAACGAGATAAAACTTGATCTGAAAAATGGGTCATCTACTTGTGTCTAATTACATCAAATTAGATATAATTTTATATAGTTGGATTCGAGATTTGTCTATATCCAGGACATCAAATTATATCTTATTCGACATAAAAGTATCCGATTTTATAGAATTTTGTGTGACAGTAGGTATACTTTTTATGGGATATGTAATAACATCAATTACCATACAAAAAAATTCGTTGAAAAAATAATATCAGATGTACAGTAATCCCCGCTTAAATGCGCCTTCAAAAATGTAGAGTTTTCTGCGCTTTTAGGCGGGGAATCAATTATCTGAAAATTTTGGTAAATGCGCAATAACGCATTTAGTAAAATATTATATGCACAAATGAGTAAAAGCGCATTAATCGAAATTCGTATTCGTTTGGTGAAAGTTTTTTTGCATGATCTACTTACGAAAAACTGATTTATTTTCTATCTTTCTTCCTTAAAATTTTAAGTTTTATATATTTAGATAAAATATTTTTCTACCTCAAGTTTGAATTTTCCAATCATCATTTTCTTATTGCAGACAACTGCAATCTTTTTGGAACAACAAATAAAATTTAACATGACAATATATTAAAATTTCTAACTAAATATATGAAAACTAGCGGGCGCAGCCCGCTACGTTGTTAGCGTGCCTTAAAGTTTAAGGGGAGGGGGGGCCCAATTTTTTTTAATTTCGTTTTTTTTTTTTTAAGTACAGTTTTTATAATAAAAGCCTTCACCCAGTCACCACAAATAAATAATTCTGCACAACAATGGGTTTAAAATAAATAAATACTTGATAACTTTTTCTCATGAAAGTGGATTGTTAGTAATGAATCCATAATCAATTGCAATATACGTGTGTATGTTAACATAATTTGGTAAAGTGCGAACTTAGGTAGATAGACCTGTAAGTAGTTTTTTTCATTTGTGTTTTGAATGAAAATAAATAACATAAAGCAGGGTTGGAAAGCATTTTATAATATTAAAAATAGCGGGCAAAGCCCGCTACGTTGTTAGCGTGCCTTAAAGTTTTTTTTTTTTTGAATTCCAGTTTATATACAGGTAGACCTGGCAATTCAAGTAAATTCACAAATTCAGTTGGAAAATTTACTGCGTCGGCATCTTTCACCGGTGCTTCGTTACCTGCAGTTTAAATATCAGAATATATAAGTTCCATTCTTTTTCTAAGGTTTTTCTCTTTTAGAAAATTTGTTTAACTTTTTGGAGAGTACGTTTCAATGCTACATAAGTTTCATATTCCGTGGATAGTGTTTGAATAGTTAATTAAAAGGGATTCTTCACCCCTTTTTGTTCCTCCAAGTAAAAATCCCAAATATATATAATCTGTCTCAATCGCATGCAAAATTTCAAGTACCAAACTCCGGCAGTTTGAGTCACTCAAATTCCATTCCATTTTGTTTAACAATTTCAGTGTTCCAATGCAACTCCTTCCATGATTCCATTTCGTTCACCATTCCATTGCATTTCGTTCCCATTATCTGTTATTCCAATTCCACTCGTTCCCCGTTCCATTCCATTTCGTTCCTACTGTCGTGTGTATCGATATTGAAATCAGTCGCTTCTATTTCCATTCCATTTCTTTGCACTTACTCCGCTCCATTCCTCTTTTAACTGAAGTGTTTCAATTCCACTCGTTCCCCATTCTGTGCCATCTCGCTCCTCATTCCATTTCGTTCTATAGTTCATTCCATTTCGTTCCCTCTTCCAATCCATTTCCATTGTCTATAATTTCAATTCCACTCGTTCAACGTTTATATCCATTTCGTTCCACTTGTGTAGTGTTTCAATTCCACTCGTTTCCTATTTAGTTTCTTTATTTTAGTGTTCCTTATACACTTGTTTTTTAAGCCCTATGCTCCTTGCAGGAGTAAAAGGAACAAATATATATATATATACACTTGTTTTTTAAGATTTAGGTTTCTAGCTAAAGACGAAGACGTTAGGGGGGCGGGGGCAATTTTACCCTTTTGAACCACCATATTTACCACGTTCCTGTCCAAAGTCCTAAAAATGCCTTGTCGATAAGTTAGCCCATACTCCAAGGAACATATGTTTTACATTTCAGGTTTCTAGCCAACTTTTACTATTTGTGCCCCTCTCGGGAGGAATTTCCGAAAATCCATCAACAGGGAATTTCAGCTTCCTAGTTCCAGCAGTTTGAGTAGCCTGTCAAAGGGGACACATTTTTTTTTTGTCCCTCCCGGTTGGAATTAGGAACCTAAGTACCGAATTTCAGCTGCCTAGTTCCAGCAGTTTGGACAGGTCGTTAAGGGGGCACTTTCCCTTTTTGAGCCATCATTGTATAACGACTCTGTCCAAAATTCAAAAAAGTATCTTTCTAATAAGTTAGCCCTTACTCCAGGGACCCACATTTTAAATATCAGGTTTCTAGCCGAAGGGGTTTTTACAGGCCACCAAAGGGATGCTTTTCTTCTTTTTGCCCCTTTAGGAATTTACAAAAATTCCATCTTTGCGGCTGTCTGCGATGGATGAGGAACATTCATACCAAATTTCAACTTCATTGCCTCATCGGTTTGGGCAGGCCGTTATTGGGGACATTTTTCCCTTTCAACCACCATTTTTACTATGTTCCTGTTCCAAAATAGAAAAATTACGTTGCCGGTGAGTTAGTCCTACTCCACGGAATACATATTTAAAATTTTAAGTTGGCTAAAAGGGATTGGGCAGGCCGTCAAGGAGGAGACTTTCCCCTTATTTCCCCTCCCGATAGGAATTTCAAAAATTCCGTCTAAGCGGACGCCTACACAGAAGGAGGAACTCACATACCGAATTTGCTTTCGGGATATCCTGTAGGGAATTCCAAAAATACAAACTTAGTCGATGTCTACTACAGTGGATGAACCTTTATATCAAATTTCAACTTCTTACCTCCAGTGGTTTGGGAAGGCACTTTTCCAATTGTTTATGGGGAGACTTTTCCCCTTTTTGCCCATTCCGGTAGGAACTTCCAAAAATCCCGTCTTAGCGCAAGTCTATGTCGAATATCAAGAAACCTTGTTTTAGTGGAGATATCCGTGGGGGAGGAAAAAAAAGTAATTTTTTTGAAATTATATTTTTTTAAATGGTAATTTTTTAAATGGTACTTTTTGGAAAAAGCGAAATTTTTTGGGAAAAGGTACTTTTTTTTTTTTTTTAAGAGAAGCAACACTCAGGAAATTCTTCCTATTAATTGACGTGTTGCTTCCTTTGGAGAGGGGATAGAGAAGAAGTGAAAGGTGGTGAAAGATGAAGGGCTTCATTTACAAAGTACTTTATTTAATGTATGTTTTTAGAAAAAAGGTACTTTTTTTGGAAAAGGTACTTTTTTGGAAAAAGGTACTTTTTTTTGGAAAAAGGTACTTTTTTGGAAAAAGGTACTTTTTTTGGAAAAAGGTACTTTTTTTGGAAAAAGGTACTTTTTTGGAAAAAGGTACTTTTTTGGAAAAAGGTATTTTTTGTCCCCTATTTGCCCCTCCCGATAAGAATTTCCAAAAATGCCGTCCCAACGGACGTCTACACCGGTCGAGGAACCTACATATCAAATTTCAACTTCATAGCTCCAGCAGTTTGAGCAGGTCGTCAAGGGGGAGACTTTTTGCCCCTCCCTGTAAAATTTCCAAAAATCCCATCTTGGTGGTTGTCTACGATAGTGGAGGAACCTTTAAACCAAATTTCAACTTCCTACCTCCAGCGGTTTGGGCAGGCCGTCAAGGGGGGCCTTTTTCCCCTTTTTTATAACGTCCCTATCCAAAATTCCAGAAAGTACTTTCCAGAAAAGTTAGCCCATACCCCAAGGACCACATATCTTAAATTTCCGCTTTCTAGCCAAAGGGGTTTTGGCAGGCCGCCAAGGGGGAAACTTTTCCCCGTTTTGCCCGTTCCGGTAGGAATTTCCAAAAATCCCTTCTTAGCGGACGTCTACACCGGAGGAGGAACCTACGTACCAAATTTCAACTTCCTAGCTTCAGCGGTTTGGGCTGGGCGATGTTGAGTCAGTGAATCAGTCAGTCAGTCAGTCACCTTAATCTTTTATATATAGAGATTATTCTGATATTAATGAATTATAGCATAAAACCAATGAAGTTTCACTGGAACTCGTCCATTGAAACTTTTCATTAAATTAGTGGAATTTTTCATTAAACGTTGTGAAAAAATTAATTTTATTTGTTAAAAGTTTCACACACTCGAATGAAAAAGTTTCATTAAAACTGGATTCATAAAATATATGAAGCTTTTTCATCAAATTTAAGAAATTTTTCATTTACGTCATGAAGAAAACTTCAGTAGTTTACTGAAAAATTTCATTAGAACTCTTCCAGAGAAATTCCCTCTGTGTACATACCCATTAAAAATTAAACTTTGTCTTACTGTAATCTTTTCAACGTAGGTCTAACTTTAACACTTATAGTTCACAGGTAAGAGCGAAAGTGCAGCTTATATACACTAATAGAAACAAGTCTAAAAACTACTAAAAATTAGTGAGGGAATAAAAATTAGTTAAAAATTATGTTGCAGAAAAAGCTGCTAAATTGTCAGATTATATTTGCTATATATTAGTAATATAGGAACAGCAAAAATAAAACTGTTAAATGTACAGAATTTTAGTTATATTTGAGTTAAATTAAAAAAAAATAACAAATTAACCTGCCAAAACCTGCAAAAAAGTAGTACCTAGCCTAAAAAATCACAAACAAATTAAAAATTTTTGAAGTTTTTTTTATAGGTTTTTTTTTTAAATGCAAATAAATAAAAGTCGAGCCTTTTGAAAACAGTAGTCTGCAATTTTCTTTAACTAATATTTCTGCTGCTTTAGCAGGATAGAATCCTATTTTCTTTTAATTAAATTTAGCTCAAAAATAACAAAAATTTTCTAGATGTAACAGTTTATTTAGAATATTCTTCCACCTCAAGTCCAAATTCTAAAAGTTAACTTAAATATAACTACAATTCTATAAATTTAACTGTTTTATTTTTGCTCTGCTTTGAAAAAAAATTTACTAATTTTAGCAGTTTTTTTCTGCAACATCATTTTTAACTAATTTTAAGTTGCTTTTTCTGCTATTTTTAGGGATTTAATTCTGTGAGTGTAGAATCAACATTTATAGTAAATTTCGTTAAATTTGGAAGGGCTGAAGGAAATCAGCTGTGGGTTTTACATATATATTTTGAAACTTTTTATAAATTGAGAATTGCTAGACAATCTCTAAACCGGTGTCTTCAAATGCAGTAAATTATATGATATGAAATGTCAAAACCATTGCAGCGAAACGTCAAAATGATATCAATTGCAGAGTGGTGGAGAACACTTGACCATTTCATGAATAAGAAATATCATAGATTTTTCTTCGAAAAACACCAAATTTTATGAAACATTAATGTTTACCGACAAATAATAAAAAAGTAAACACTTTTCCATTCCTTTTTACCAAATTTTTTGTTGTTTTTCTATTACAAAATTAAAATGAAAACTAAAAGTGACATTTGATCTCTGGCATCATTGCAAGATCCGATGGCATGTCAGCGATATCATGATATTGCAATAAAATTGAAATTGAGTGTCTTCACTTGAGATGAGAGTATTTTTACAATTGCTTGCTATCATTTTATTGCATGTCAAGACACTAGGTAAGATATGATTTGAATTCAGTGTAAAAAATAAATATGACCTCCTCTTCTTTTGTAACAGGACAATGCAGGACTGTGATATTGTTAACAACTCCACGGTCACTTTTATATTTTGTTTTGTAAATTTTGTTTGAAATAGATACTTATTATTTTAAACACAACTTTTTTTACAATATATTTACCAATCGTAACGGTATTTTATTGAGATGAAAGTCAATATTATTTTTCATCGGTACGCATTATTATAATATATAAATTACAATAATTAAAGTGCCGTATAATAAAAAAGAATACGACATAATTTTTTCAATAAATTGTTAACTTTTGTAACTAAAAACTCAGTAAAGAAGTATCAAATTTATTAAAAATATTGAGTGTAATAGCGACTACGGATATAACAAAGATTATCAATAAAGTATCCAATTACCCATGACCCTTTAATGTTCTTTCCACTGATTGCGATAATGTTTAAACTATATATGTGACAGCGCATAGAGAAAGGGACCTAAGGGTAAAAAAATCAATTTTTTTTTTGATGTGGACAACATCTGCGCATCGAATGAGACCGATCCCATCCCCTTTTTTTACCCTTAGGTCCCTTTCTATTTTACGCGTCACATTTAGTATTGAAAACATTGGGGTAGAGCGTAAGACCGGTTATGAAAAGCGGTCTTGATCGCAGGCCCAAGTTATAAAAAGATTAAACCAAGAATTGCTTAAAACTGAAACGTGAAAAAATTCAATACAGAATTAGGTGGTGTTTCTAGATGACGTTTATTTCACACGAACGAAAATACAATAACAAAATACATGCAATACAAAAACAAAATACATGTAGCCACTCATTCGTGTGACAACGCACGTCTTCTAGAAACCCCATGTTATAATCAACATAAGAATCTTTAGGACTAAGTAATTGTTTTTATATTTATGATTTTGTTTATTTTAGTACCATTTAGACCGAATTCAGATTGGCCCTTTGTATGGCGACTAAACCAAACACCCAGAAAACAGATTCGGTGCTGACAATGCAATTTGTTGCCAATCGAATGGTTCAGTAGCATCAAATGAGTTTTTCGGTTCCGCCTACAGAATTATTTTTGATACAACTGAAATTCTGTTGTCACAGTCAAAGTAGTCCTTTCACAATTGGTTCTCTGTTGCCACAACTGAAAAACTCGGCTTCCACAACCGAACCATTCGATTGGCTACAAATATGGTTGTCAGCACCGAATCTGTTTTATGGGTGAAACATTAACCAGTTTTAACCATTTTCAAAAGAGTTTGCCCTAGGGCGGTGATGGTAAAACTATGACGCGCGTGCCAGTAGTGACACGGGAGAAGATTTTTGGTGGCACGCGTTGTTTTGTTGAATATTGTAAAAAAAATTTAATTTCTATTAGAAGACCAGCTGTTAAAAACTTACATATTTTCGCTGCCAATATATGTGCTTTAAATCGACAATGGTAAAACATTTCATTAATGGGCCTTTAAAATGATTAAAAAAGTATCTTATACTACATTTACACTTAACAAAAAATGAGTAGTTTTTGAATTTTGCTTGTATTTACCGGTCAAATTCCATATAAATTTTGGAAACTAAATATTTTCAACAATTAATAGTTTTGGTTGTAGTGTATATTAGGGTTTAAAACTATTTTTTCTTTACACTATTATAATTAATAACTTAAAAATCTATTCTTTCGAATGTTTTTCAAAATATAATTACTATCATTCTCAGTACATGTTTAGTATCAAAAGTATCAAAATTTCTCTGCGATAGATGTATTAATAAGTCAGAAAAGTACTAAAAATTTCTAAGCATTCTTGTAATTGAAAGAAGTATAAACATTTCGATAGGAAAAGTCTCTAGCATTGGACAAATAAAGAAAGAGAGAGAAAAGTAAATTTTTTTTCTAAAAATACTAAAATGCGTTCAAAAGGGCCCTGCAGAAAAAAATGCTCAAATCAACAGGATCTGTTTGTTAAACATTAGTAAAAAACAATACAAAAAAAAAGCCCGTTAGATCAAAATTTCAGCTATATTTTAGTTAAATGCAAATGAAAACGAGTAAAAAAGGTAAAGTCGGGCATGCCGACTATAAAATACCCTACACCAGTTTGGTTAAAAGCCAACTAATGTCTAGATACGAAATTCGAATGGGTTAAAATTGGACTTGTGTCAAAATTATCTATACAATGATAAAAGAAGAGAAAATCGTAAATATAGCCCATATGGGCGATAGGTTCAAATATGGACCATGTGAGTCAGCGAAACAAATTTCATTGAAATATCTTCGTAATTGCGACATCCAGCGTGTAAAAAATCCAATTTGGGGGGGGGGGGGGCTTTGGTCTAAACATGGAGCGATTTTAACCAAAATCTATAGGCTTCGTCCTTGGGCTGACATAGGTCGGTGTACCAATCATCATCATCAAAATATCTTAATATTTGCGACCTGTAGAGTGCGCACAAAAATGCATGGACAGAGAGACAGACGGCCGGGCGGACAGACGGACATCGTTAAATCGAAATTAAACGTGATTATTAGTCGATCGGTATACTATAAGGTGGGTCTAGGTAAAGAGTATACATAATAAAGAGATTGGGGGACTCTCTAACACTGAGAAAGCATTTATTCTATTAGGTGCCTTGGAACAGAAACATACTCGAACCAATATCACCCAGCAAACATGGCAATACGAAGAAGATTCTCCGATCATATCGCCAGGAAGAAAACATTTATTTCCGGCAATATCAATTTCGTATTTCCGAAGTTTCCTCCGTCGGAAAAAACTGTTACCCTAAAACAATACTTCCAGGCAACTGACTTTACACGAGTTATATCTTTTGATTTTTTTTGTACAAATTTAGTTTTAATTTTTTCCAAATTGACAAAAGATTTCAAACAAATTTGCTTTATCTTCCAAATGATACAAAGGTGATATTGCCGCAATATTTTCATAAAAAGTTATGATAAAAGCGAAAATTTTGTAATTATTTTCTTCCAAGTACCGCCGAATTACCTTTCAAATGATAAAAGGAAGACAATTTCAAAGTAAATACTACTTGATTATTTTCATACAAATGACAATAGAAGATATCGCTTTAATATATTCTTGGAAGATTTCTTCCAAATGTTTGCAGGGTCATTATGTGCGCTCTTTGTATGACTCAAAATATCGATTGTAACCAGCGATGGAAAATAATAATTTAGTTATTAAAAAAATGAAGAACGGAACCTTAATTATACTATTCCAACAGTATTATAGCCCTAGATTATGAATTTTAAAAAACAATATGTAAAAAATTGCAAAATAATGTCAGAATGCGAAAAAAGGCTTTGGGGTTCAAAAAATTAATAAAATACTTAATAAGCGATTTACATTCTGCAAAAGATGACAAAATTTTCTTTTTTTGAAACTAACCATCAAACTTTGTTTTATCAAATGGGCACTATACTCCGTAGATTATAAATTTAAATAACCGCACTTAAAAAATTGCAAAATAATAGCGGAACCCGAAAAAAATTAAAAAACTCAATCAGCGATTAACAATCTGCAAATAAATATAATGACGCAAAAATTTTCCTTTCTGTAAGTATTTTTTTCGCACTAAGCACCAAACTTTATTGTATAAAATTGGAGCTATAGTCCCTAGATTATAAATTTTAAAAAATTACACTTAAAAAATTGCAAAATAATCGCGGAAAGCGAAGAAAGGCTTTATGGTACAAAAAATTAATTAAAAAACTTAATCAGCGATTTACATTCTGCAAACAGATATATTGAAAAAAATTTTCCTTTTTGCAAATTTTATTTTTCGCGATTTTTTTTTTTTTTTTGCAACTAGCCACCAAACTTTGTTGAATGAAATGTGTAGATTATAAATAAAAACAAGCGGGCTAAAGCCCGCTCGATGGTTTGTATAAGTCCCCAGGTGACTGGGAACTTATACAAACCAAAGATTAAATTCGGCTGTGCCGAGTCTTTAGATACCCTCCATCCTGGTGTTTTTAATCGGGGATTCTACTAAGTACAAACAAGTATGAATTATTACCCATTTTGTATTCGGTCAATCCACTGTGCAACAAATGTGTATGATTTTTTCCACCACTACAAGTAAATATTTCAGTTTAATCTTGTTAAATCTCAGTGCTGCCACAAGCAAGATTCAAAATTCCCAAAAGTGTAGACAAAATTCCCCAAAAATAATAAGATTATAATAAATTCAATTAATATATTATGTATTACAATTTGAACTCCGAAAAAAGGTAATAACCTCATCAGTAAACTTAAAAAAAAGTGATTTGGCCATTTCAATTGTCCCATCGTTCTGGGCGTTATATTATTACAAAGAAAAGTTCCTTAAATATGCAGCATTTATGATGAACTTTTGAGTCTTATATGAATCTTCATAAAATTTAGAGAAAAAATTAACTTTAGCACAAAACACTTAAAAAGCTTGTAAATAAGAGTCAGTTATGATCACATGTGAACGATTTAAAAATAATCTTATTTTAGTCTTTCAAAAATCAAGTTTTATTTGCGTTTTTAAATACACACAAAAAAATCTTTGGCAAGCAATTGGGAGCACTTCAACTAAAATAATGTTTTTGTGGCATACACAATATAATAAATTATTCGATAAAACTTTATTAGTTGAAATTTGCTTAATTACTTGGTAACGATTTTTTTGTGTACGTTAATAGCTTATTTGTATAACGAAAGAATTTCAAAGCATGTATAGATTAATACACTTTCCTGATGTATCGCTTTAATTCGTGGATGATCAGTCGCTGTGAATCAATTCATTAACTCGTATGAATAAAAAATAGATATTGGAATTTTTATGCAAACTTCACAATTAGATGTTAAGTCATTTATAAGCCAAAAGTAATTAGATACATTGAGGCAGGGTTGGTAGGCTCTATCGCTAAAATACTGTTATAGATTCAAATATCGATACATTTAAAATACCAGTACCGAAATTAATGAAATACCATTATCCCATTATCCTTACAACACCATTATTTTTTAGTCTAAACTTTTTGTAATTCCACGTCGTAATTGTGAATTTTATATACACTTAGTTAATAAATTTATTTTACTTTACTTTGTTTTTTCATAAAAAAAAAATTTGCGGAATGCACCGAAATAACTAATACCGCTTATCTTAAAATACCATTATCGAAATAATTGCAATAGAGTTAACCTTAAAATACCGTTATCGAAATACAATTATCCTTAAAATACTGTAACCGAAATATTCTATGATAGCGTTACTTACCCTCACCGATAATCGTACCGTTTCTGCTACCAACAATGCTTTGAAGTAATTGCTAAGTTGTATTCATAGACCCACTATCTATTGGCTAGTTTATGAATTAAATTCTTTTTTTATGTATAATATATATTTTTTATTTACAAATTTGATAACTTTCTCAATTCATTCATTTGAATTGAAATTTAAGTGAAAAACTAAACAATTTAATAATTGTTTAGTTTTTGCCCTACCCAAAAGTGGCAACACTGCTTATGGTATTCATATAGATGTGTGCAGACCTTTAAAAATATAATTCCTTAATTCGTATTTTAAATCTCAATTTTGCAATAAGTTGATCTCAGTGAATTTTTTTTTTACCCCGATGTACTTTTCAAGCTTTAAAAAAAAAAGAATCCGCGGAAAGACCTCTGTAGGGAATTTATTTCTGTGAAAAGTTTGGAAATGGACTTAGCTACATATATCTAAGTCATTTATAGTCAGATTGGAACAATATATATATATATCATTGAAAGATAGTAAAAATATCTTATGGACGACATTTTTTTTTGTTTGTTTACCCATTACCGGCGAATGAGATTTATTTTTAAGATTTTTTAAAATAAACAGTTTTTATAAAAACCACCGTATACTACCACATAATATTAGAAGTCAAGCCTAATTTTTTTGCAGATGGTACAAAAGATACAATTTTGACTCTAACCAACAATTAAGCATTAAACACATAGACGACTGCAGCTACACGACTACACGACTACAAATGCTGCTGGCTGCAATTGTAGTCGTGTAGTCAGCTACTTAATTTTTTTGAAAACGACAGCAACATGTAAACAGATAATCCTAAATATTTAACATTTTGATAAATGTTAATCTTTTTTGGTTTGTGCTTCTAAAATAATGGCTGAGGAATATTTTGTTAATTTTGTAAGATCCATTTTTTTTTACAAAACATCACAATAAAGTTATTTCCAAATATAAATTAATGAAACCTTCAAACAATTGTAAAATATAAACAGCTGTTTCTTCAGTGTTCCCAAAACGGTGATTTTCTAGTCAGAACTAGCGATTTTATTTCGCCTCTAGCGGGAAAAACTGTCCTGTTTTATATATTTTGTTATATTGTCAACACTATTTTTGTTTTGTAGCCAACAAAAATAGAAATTATCCTAAGTTGACTACAGCGGCAAAAGTAGTCGTGTAGCCGTGTAGCTGTGTTGGTGTCAAAATAATCGTTTTCATATAAACGTGTGTATTTTATTTTTGACAGGCTGTAGTCGTGTAGCTGCAGTCGTCTATGTGTTTAATGCTTTATACTGAATTAACTCATCGGGAATCGAACATATTTTGGGATAGGGTTGCCAGATATGAAATCGACGAAAAAAGTACATCGAGGAAAAAAAGGCAGTACAATTACTGAAAAAGAAGTACACTTTTTTCTTTAAAAATATCATAAAATTCAGTACACAAAATAGTAACAATTTATGTATTTAGAATTCATAACAAAATATGTCAATCACGTTTTATTAGAGATGTATTTCTATTTTATTAATATTTATTTAATATTTCGTTTAAAGTAAATGGATTTCGTTGTTCTAGGATAACACGTAAACTAGAAATATTCGTGATCAATATTTTGTATCACAGTTGCAAATTAGTTGTATATGTCAAAAAATATTTCAAAAACAATTCGGAATTTCAACCAAAATTTAAATTTTTTATATCAAAAAATGGAGTTTATGATAATGTTGGTAAGTTAATTTTTTAACAATTAAAATCGATTTTTATATAAATAAAATCAAAAAAACAATAATAAAATTAAAGTTGATATTTTGATTTGCTTTTAAAATATTTTAGGGCATATCTAATATTTTGCAACTTTGATACAAAATAAACATAGTACATTAAAGTGTGTAGCTTTATATTAATACAAAACAACGAAATCAATTAACTGTTGTAGTATAAAGCGAAGTATACACGAAGGAACATTGAGTTTGGAAACAAAAAAGAATCAAAAAATTTTGATAACACGAATTGCACGAATGTCAAAACGACACACTAACATGCACAAATGAACATTCGTAAAAAATGGGAATTTTTTCACGAATGTTCCTTCGTGTATACTCCACTTAAGGATTAAACCAAAAAATAGAATTTTCTCAATTCTTACAAAATTCAGGAAACATCTTTATTCAAGCATAACTTCTGTTGATTTCAAAAACGTAAAAAATTGAACCAAAACTGCCGAAAACAAGGGTTTAAATGAAATGTAAATTCGAAAAAATCTGGAAAACTGCTCGCCCCATTCAAATTTTTTTGACAATTTGTATTTGACGCGTTAATATTATAAACATAAGATGTATTGCAAGTGCAGGAAATCCAAAAAAAATAAATTTTCCTAATAGTGTTATCAAATAACGAACATTTTAGTATTATTTATTGTTTTTAACAAAAAAAAGTACAAAAAGAAGTACACAGGTTAAAAAAAAGTACATTTGCGTACTTCTTTGGGAGTTATGCAGAAAGCAGTACAATCAGTAAAAAAAGTACGCGTACTGCTGAAAACAGTACGTCTGGCAAGCCTATTTTGGGAGTAAACACATTTTAAACCTATTGTCGGTATTGAGATTTTTCATTTGTCAAAAGTTAGCCATACAGTAGACGCTCGCAAATTAGAGCTTTCAGTAATTCGAACGTCCAGAAATTAGAATCAATGTTTGCAATACATTAAACGCTCTGAAATTCGAATTTAAAATTCTAATTTCTGAGCGTTTTTTTTTTTTTTGTTATTTGAATACACAGGAAATCCCCAATTTAGTTTTATTCTGTTTGAATAAAGTAAAACTAAAAAGGGGAATCACCAAATTATATATGTTTTTCCCTATTTGTTTTTTTTTTTGTCGCATTTATGTACATTTTTGGCTAGTTTATTTGTGAAATTTGATACGCGTGTACATATTATTTGGCAGTCTCTATTAAATAGTGAAAGTGTATCATTTAAAATGTTAAATAAACGTAAAAAAAACACTTTATCATTGGAAACGAAACGAAAAAAAACATCCAGAAGTTAGAATAATTCAGAAATTAGAATTGCTTCAAAAACAAAGCGGTTCTAATTTGCGAGCGTCTACTGTACTTTGAAAGAAAAAAAAATCTTACGATTTTGACCTCTAATATCTTCGGTGTTTGAAGTGATCAAAACTTGATCTATATATCAAATAAAAGCTTTTCGTCTTGATAAAATTCTAATAAGCACAATTTTTGTTCTTATATAGGTTTTTTATGGAATAAAAACATTAAAAAAACAAAAAAATTAAAATTCCTACACCGAATCATAATGGGTCAACAAAAAATGCTATCCTAAAGATATTTTTATTACCTTTCCAATGGTGTACATATTGTTCCAACCCTATCATAAATGAAAAAAATATAGTTAAGTTCATTTTTAAACTTTAAACCGAAGTAACTCCCCATACAGGCTTTTCGGTGAAAAAAAAAATTTCTTCGGGCCCCCAAAAGAGAGTTATATCAGTAGTAAAAATTTAGAATCAATCGGTGAGGTGCCTCTAAAGCCAACATACGTCCAAATTATTCAATAGAATCGAAATTGAATCAACACAAATAGGATCAAATTTTATCTCACTTTATTCAATGTCCAATCATTGATTTAAAGGCATTATTAATTTATAATTTATAAAATGAATCCAAATTTATGTATATAAATTCAAAAAAAGAATTATCTCTTTCAAGGTCTGGGTGTGTATGTATGTATTTTTTTCTTATTCAGTAAAACCAACAACACACAGTTAATATATTTTTTCATGTTAATATGGAAAATTCTAGAGGTGCTTTTACATTTTCATTCATAACTTTTAAACGTCTGGACCAAATATGCCCATTTCCAATAGCAAACAGTAATTTATAAAATGAATCCAATGTTATGCATATAAATTCAAAAAAAGAATTAACTCTTTCAAGGTCTGGGTATGTATGTTTGTATTTTTTTCTTATTCAGTAACAACAACAACACACAGTTAATATATTTTTCATGTTAATATGGAAAAATCTAGAGGTGCTTCTACATTTTCTTTCATAACTTTTAAACGTCTGGACCAAATATGCCCATTTCCAATAGCAAACTGCTTAAGAAATTGGACCAAAATTTTGACTAAAAATTAACATCCTAGCACAACTATTTTGAGCGTGATCGTGATTTCAACAGACAGACAGACAGACGGACACGGCTATATCGGTTTCGCTATTGATAACGATCAGGAATATATATTTTTTTTATGTCCCAGATTTTTTTTTCGATGAGTTACAAACGGAATGACAAAATGATATATACCCTCCTGCACAGTGGGATGGAGGGTATAAAAAAACGCACGTAAAGAATTGCAAAATAAAAGCGGAACGCGAAAAAAGCCTTTGTGGTACAAAAAATTAATTAGGAAACGTAAATATATTGATGCAAAAAATTTCCTTATGCAAATTTTATTTCTCGCGATTTTTTTTGCAACTAGCCACCAAACTTTGTTGTATGAAGTGTGTATTATAGTCCCTATATTATAAATAAAAAAAAAACGCACGTAAAGAATTGCAAAATAATAGAAGAATGAGAAAAAATACTTTATGGTACAAAAATTTAACGAGAACACTTAATCAGTGATTTACATTAGGTAAATAAGTACATTGATGCTAAAAATTTGGTTTCTGTAATTTTTTTTTCGCGTTTTTTTGCAATCAACCAGCAAAACTGTATTGTATAAATTGGTATTATAGTCCTTATCATATATTTAAAAAAAAAATCGCACTTAAAAAGTTGCAAAATAACGGCGGAGTTCGAAAAAGGCTTTAAGGTAAAGAAAATGAATTAAAAGAGCTAATCAGCGATCGACATTCTGCAAACGAATATATTGTTGCAAAAATTTCCCTTCTTGCAAATAGTTTTCTTTTTCGCAATTTATGCTAATATTTTCTAATATCTATAATATATTTAATTTTAATTTTTTTAACGAGCCAAAGAGGAAGCTATTTTTTAGTTACCTACATTTTTATATATGTAAGAGCGATCTAACATTTTTTGGTATAAGAGCCCGATTGAGTGAGCCTTTTCCATCCCTGATTAACCAGTCGGAGTTCGTTCCTGTTCGAAGCCGCATAATATTTTTTCCCATAAAAAATATTGAGAGAGTTGCAAGGCCGTTGGTCTAGGTCCAATATTTTTTGGTGTTACAAACAACAGCACAAACTTATTATACCATGACTACGTAGTGGTGTAGGGTATAATAAAAGAAAATGTATGGAATATTAATACGCTCAAAATAATATCTCTCTTTGCTCAACAGAAAAATTTGTTAAATTAACAAAATTTATTCCTGTTTTTTGGCTTAAAATAATGTTTGTTAAATTTAACAAATCTTAATTTAAATAAAAAATTATTAAAACTACAAATTTAGTTGTAGTAATTTGTAAAATTGTCGAAAATTTTGTTCAAGTAATAGTCTCGGGACTCTCCCCGGACCTGCTACATATTATCTGAGGGCATGTAATGGTATTCTAAAGGAGCCAACCTTCTGCCCAATTTTCTCTGTCTCGCTTGTTTTTCGAGATATAAGCTATTTAAGTAATTTTTTCGTTAAAAATTTCTAAAGATTCAAGGTCCATTTTTTGGATGAAGATAAGGTTTTGACGGGTGTATTATATAGTAAGGGGTAGTCGAAATTTTCGTTCATTTTGCACTATATGTATCTGATTTTGAGATATAAGAAATAGTGCCATCTTAAAAACTTGGGATACGCTGATGACGCCATCTACTTCGTAAAGCTGGAAGTATTACATTTTAACAATAAATCATACTTGGGATTTTTTCATTGGCATTGAAATTTCATTATCATTAGTTGACTAATGTTAATGGCAAAAAAATTTTACCATTTAATGGCACTGGATTTTTCTGGCATTAGAATTTGTAATACTAATGCTAATGAAATAGCACTAATGCCTTAAAAACTATGAACAATTGAATAAAAAAAAGCATTTGTTTACAAAAAAAGGGGAATGGATAGATTGCTTTTTTTCAACTAGACACCAAACTTTGTTCTATGAAATGGGTGTTATAGTCCCTAGATTATAAATTTTAAAAAACCGCACTTAAAAAATTGCAAAAAAAGAATCGCGGAACGCAAAAAAAGTCTTTATGGTACAAAAATTTAATTAAAAAACTTAATCAGCGATTTTCATTCTGCAAACAAACATACTGATGTAAGAATTTTCCTTTTGGACATTTTTTTCCCGCGACTTTTTTGCGATTTCTTTTTTCAATTAATCACAGAACTTTGTTCTATGAATTGGGTATTATAGTCCTTTTATTTATTTATTTATTGATTTCCTGCACAACAAGACTAAGTCTTATAATTATAGTACAGGATTTTAAAAGTGTACAAACATACTTTGCCAAATTAAATAAAATATTGAATAATATATAAATATATATAAATATTACAAATAAATATTGAATTAATAAAATGTTTAAACATGAAATTATATAAAAAAAATTACTAGTAGTATAAAAAAATAAGCAAAAAATAAATAAAAACAGTAAGTTTTTTAATATAAATAATAAAAATAAAAAAATAAAAGAAGAAACATTTGAAGAAAGAGAAAAAATATTATAATTAATTAAAATGATCAAAAAGAAAATTTTTAAAACTTATTGCGTTGCTATTTATTTGTTGGTTATGCGGAAGAGCATTCCAAAGACGTGTAGCATTTATAAAGAACTGCCATTCAGAAACAAGACATCGAAATTTGAGAAATATGATCCTTTTGCCTCTTGACGATCTTGCAAAACGTATATTTTGAAATATGTAATTCGGTTTTTTTATGTATATAACTTTTTGTAAAAATATTAGTATTCTTATCTTTAAGAGATTTTCAAATGATACATTATATAGAGTTTTCGAATAGGACGATACTTGATCCCGTCTTTTAAGTCCGTAAATATACCGTATAATATTGTTATATAAAACTTGGAGTTTTTTCCTACTAATGGAATCGCAATTAGAAAACAATTGGGAAGCGTAAGTAAGACTTGGCACCAAATAGGCCTTTGCGAGTAATATTCTTACTCTTAGCGGCGTAAAGTACTGCACAGACCACAACGTTCTTAATTTCACATATATTTGTGCAACCAGTGCATTGATATGATCTGACCAAGTTAAATTACTGTTAAATACTATGTCCAGATTTTTTGCCGTACGTACGATTTCAATTTTCTCATTGTTTATGACAATATCATCTTCTATGAGTGGATTTGCCGTTTTCCTGTGAATCACCAAACATTTGGATTTTCGTGGATTTAAACACAGGCCATTTGTAGATGCTCAACAATATATGTTATTTAAATCATGATTAACCCTCTAACCGGCCTAAGCTTTTTTGCAATGAAATTTACAACATGTGTTCCTCACGAAAAATAAACAATAAGTTCTTCTACAAAATTTTTTTTCGTTGCCTACTTTAGGCGATATGGGCCAAAATAGTTTAAGGGTGAATCTTTCAAACTAGCGCATGAAAATTACTAGGTTTAGGCACAAATTATTTCTATTACCAAGAAATAATTGCAATAAAAAAATTACATTTTTTGTGCTGTTACTTAAGAAGATGTAGCGATTTTCGTTTTTCGAAAAATGCGAAATTGAGCGAAAACGCACCAAAGCTTCAATATATATTATTCAAACTTATAAGCTTTGCTACCAATACCAAATATATTATTTTTACCAAATTTCAAAAAAATCCGTCCATTCGTTTTGAAATTAAGGCGATGTCCTTTAAAGGTATCCTTATGGAATCCTGTGCATCCTTGGACCAAAGTAAGGAACTTTTTGAATAGCTTAAGCTCCAATCTTACTTCATGGTCACTATCAATTGTTTTAGTCAATTTAAATATGTTTTTAAGATTTTTGAAACTTTTGGTTGTTTTAAAATATTTAATTTTTGAAATTTTACGAAATTTTATCTTTGGCACTTTCTCGCTTCCAAACCGTGCATGGTATACAAAAAAATTCTTCACAACAAATTTTATAAATTTTGTTTCCTGTTGAAAAAGCATAATTTCTTATTATAAAATACCCCTTTGGCGAATTTCTGGTCAATTTAATATACCCCTCCTGGAGGCGGGCTTGCCGGTTAGAGGGTTAAGTTTGCTAACGTTTTCCCTGATTGATCGAGCTGGACTACTGAGATACAATTGTACATCATCTGCATACATGTGGACTCTACAGTGAGATAAATGTCGTGGCAAATCATTGGCATAAATAGAGAAAAGTAGTGGTCCTAAAATAGATCCCTGAGGTACCCCTCTTGCAAGTGTTATGGGATTGGACTTAATGCCGTTTACACATACTGATTGAATGCGGTCAGTGAGGTAAGATGATACAAGTTGTGCCGATGTTGATGAAAATTTAAAATGATCCCTTAGTTTGGTACATAATATTTGATGGTTAACTGTATCAAAAGCCTTAGAGTGATCGAGAAGCACTAACAAGTTAATCTTGCCATCATCCAGATCACGCCTTATAGATTATAAATTATAAATCCTTAGATTATAAATTTTAAAAAACCACACTTAAAAAATTGCAAAATAACCGCCGAACGCGAAAAAAGGCTTTATGGTACAAAAGTTGAATTAAAAAACTAAATCAGCGATTTTTATTCTGCAAACAAACATACTGATGTAAGAATTTTCCTTTTTGGAAATTTTTCTCCCGCGATTTTTTTCGCGATTTCTTTTTTCAATTAATCACAGGACTTTGTTCTATGAATTGGGTATTATTGTCCCTAGATTATATATTTAACAAAACCGCACTTAAAAAATTGTAAAATAATCGTGAAACGCGAAAAAAGATTTTATGCTACAAAAATTTAATTTAAAAACTTAATCAGCGATTTTCATTCCGCGATCAAATATACTGATGTAAGAATTTTCCTTTTTGCAAAATTTCTTTTGCGCGGCATTTTTTCGCGGTATTTTTGCAACTAGCCACCGAAATTTATTCTATGGATTGGGCTTATAGACACTAGGTTATGATTCTAAATAACCACAAGTAATAAATTGCTAAATAATCGCGGAACGCGAAAAAAGGCTTTTGGCATAAAAATATATAAAAAACTTAATCAGCGATTAACAATCTACAAACAAAAATGCAACTTTTGTACCATAGCCTTTTTTCGCGTTTCGCGGTTATTTTGCAATTTTTTAAGTGTGATTTTTTAAAATTTATAATCTAGGGACTATAATAACCAATTCATAGAACAACGTTCGGTGATTAATTAAGAAAATAAATCGCGGAAAAAAATCCAGAAAGGAAAATTCTTACATCAGTATGTTTGTTTGCAGAATGAAAATCGCTGATTAAGTTTTTTAATTCAATTGTTGTACCATAAAGTCTTTTTTCGCGTTCCGCGATTATTTTGCAATTTATTAAGTGCGGTTTTTTTAAATTTATAATCTAGGGACTATAACACCCATTTCATAGAACAAAGTTCGGTGGCTGGTTGGAAAAAAAATCGCGAAAAAAGTCCCGGAAAAAAAATTTGCAAACAAAAATGCAACTTTTGTACCATAGCCTTTTTTCGCGTTTCGCGGTTATTTTGCAATTTTTTAAGTGTGATTTTTTAAAATTTATAATCTAGGGACTATAATAACCAATTCATAGAACAACGTTCGGTGATTAATTAAGAAAATAAATCGCGGAAAAAAATCCAGAAAGGAAAATTCTTACATCAGTATGTTTGTTTTCAGAATGAATATCGCTGATTAAGTTTTTTAATTCAATTTTTGTACCATAAAGTCTTTTTTCGCGTTCCGCGATTATTTTGCAATTTTTTAAGTGTGGTCTTTTAAAATTTATAATCTAGGGACTATAATACCCAATTCCAAGTGGCATTTCTACATATTCGCAGTAATTCTCTGGAATTCTATACCCCATAGCACGCAACTTTTAAGTAACGCACGAAAATTCAAAGAAAATATTTTTAAACTGTTTTCGGCATAACAATTTGAAAAAATAATTATTTGATATGATATGACTTAATTATTTAAATTGATTTTTTTTTTTTATATTTATATTTATTGTTTAATTGTAATTGTTTAATTGTTTTTTGTATTTTATATAAAAATTTTTAATTAGTTATTAACTTATTATTTGATTAATGATTTTCATAAATTTACCTATCCTCAGTTCCATACTGTAAAATAAGACTTTTAGTCTTGTGTATGGAGCAATTCTACAAAATAAATAAATAAAATAAAAATAAATTCATAGAACAAAGTTCTGTGATTAATTGAAAAAAGAAATCACGAAAAATGTCGCGGGAAAAAAATTTACAAAAAGGAAAATTCTTACATCAGTATGTTTGTTTGCAAAATAAAAATCGCAGATTTAGTTTTTTAATTCAACTTTTGTACCATAAAGTCTTTTTTCGCGTTCCGCGGTAATTTTGCAATTTTTTAAGTGTGGTTTTTTAAAATTTATAATCTAGGGACTATAATACCCAATTCATAGAACAAAGTTCTGTGATTAATTGAAAAAAGAAATCGCAAAAAAAGTCGCAGGAAAAAATTTACAAAAAGGAAAATTCTTCCATCAGCATAAATATTTATTTGCAGAATGAAAATCGCTGATAAAGTTTTAGTACCATAAAGCTTTTTTTCGCGTTTCGCCATTATTTTGCAATTTTTTAAGTGTGGTTTTTGTAAAATTAGAATCTGGTTACTATAATACCCATAACTCACACCAAAGACTGGTGGTTAGTTTGAAAAAAAAGTTTGCGAAATTAATTTTGCAAAAAGTAAAATTCTTGCATCAATATATTCCTTTGTACAATGTAAATAGCTGATTAAGTATTTTAATTAATTTTTTATACCACAAAACCCTTTTCGCATTCCGCATTTGCAAGCTCAGAAATGAATTTGAAATCTATAAAATGACGTTTACAAATGCCAATTCTTTCTTATAATTGAGGCATTAGTAATCGTAATGAATTTACTATACAATTGGCATTACACACATAATAATCCATGCTTAAAAATACGAAATTAATGTCAAAACCACAAAAACTTTCGTAAAATAAACAATTTTTCGTACATTTTACGAATTTTTTTCTAATTTTGACATTTTTTCGTAATTTTATGCATGGATTATTATCAGTGTAGTAATGAAATCGATGTATTTCAAAGCATTAGCATTAGTCCAAGTAATAATAATGCCAAAAATTTCATTAGCATTAGTTTCAATTTAATGGTAATGAAATCGCCAATTAATTTGTCCAAATAATTAATTTGTCTCATGTATGCAATAAATTGTATAAAATTTAGATAAATTTAAATAGGTCCTTTGAAATTAGTTATATATGATTTTGAAATTGAAATCTCAATATTGGTTAAAGTACTGATAATTTTTAGTATTAAATGAAGATAACTAAAATTTTGTTTAAATCAGTGTTTCAATTAAAAATTTGTTAAAAATTAGCCAAATCTATTTGAAACCCGTTTGAAAGATTTTTTGCTGACGTTTTATTTTAAGTGGAGTTTTAAAATTGTTTTATCTTTCGAAAAAAAATTTTTTATCTACTTTCGAATGTGATTAACCATCAACCTTCTGATATTAACATCCTATTATTTTTTGCAAATAAATTTTTTGATACAATTTTTTGCATGTACTAATATTAAAAAAAATTATTTGCTCAGCAGGGTAATTTTAAGTTAATTTTTTATTTTTTTCACTTTATTATGTTTTAGCATTGTTTCTGTAGGTTGCTTTTTGACTAATTTTCAGTATATTTTTCTGCTATTTATACCTTTGGTTATAAAAAATATAAAACGTATAACTTTGTTTTACAATACGTGCAAAATTTTTGAATGCGAAATATTTGTTTCAATAAAAGTTGCGCGGAAACATCCCTTTAACAAACGTTGTTAAAGACAAAATTTTCTAAATTTTAAAAGATTTTAAAAGAAAAATATAATTTACAAAATTTTTTGGCACGCGACGAAAAAGTCTTGCCACTTCTCTCCTAGGGCAAACACAAACATATACCAAGGTACATGACATTCCCCTACTAAGTGTTGTTTTTACTAATAACAGTGACATCATACTCGTATAGGTACTTCATTAATATTTAAAGATTATAACAATAAAATGAACATCGCATAATAAATAATTAAGGAAACCATAAAAAAGTTAAAAATATTATTTTCTGAATTTTCGTTAACTTTAGCCCTCAACACGAATATTGGCAATAAAATTAAATTAATATTCAAATAATATTTTATTACTTTCCCATAACAAGTAACAATTATTTTTAAGTTTTTTTTGCGTGGTGGTGTGGTGGACCCCATATCATATAACACCGCATATCCCAATTTAATAAAAATCTGATAAATGTTATTCTGTAAATTTCCTAGTGGGTCTTTTTTTGTGAAAAGTGAGAACATTATGATCAAGTTACTCAAAATAATAATTTTTATCAAGTAGAAAATTATTTTTTTTATTCATTCAAAGGGATATTTTTTCCGAAAATTATGAAAGCCAAAAGTATAAAAATTAACCCCATATGGATCACGTTACATAAAATACTTATTTTTATCTAGTTGAGATTTTTTTTATCAGTTTAATGACTTTACAATCTCGTAGTCATAATTAATATTAAGTTTCATGGGTCTTTTCTGACCCCAGGCCACTAAGGGTTAAATATTTTTTAAACAAATGTAAAGATAATTGTAGTCTAACCAAATTTAAGTGATGTTTTTCCGATAACTGTGTAAGATTTGATGAAAACATTAAAATTTTGTTAAATTTTTGACAAAATGAGCGATTTTTATTAAATATCCTGGAAAGCAGTTGCTCCAAACACAAACTCGAATTATCATTTTTCCAATTTACTTTTTTTCTTTAATACCAACTATTATGTGGCACAAATAGCAATCGACATCTCAAAATTAGGCATTTTAAAAAATCTTTAAAATTAATTTTATAAAAAACACGTTTTTGCATTTTTATCAAATTCGTGGGTCATTTTGGATTATAGGCTAAAGTAGGTTAATGATATCCGACGAAGTGAAAATTCCATGTGTGAATCATTTTGACTATATTAAATAAATTAATGAAATAAAAAATAATTTTTTTCGAAATTTCGAATTTTGGAAATTTTTAAAAATAATACACTTTTTTCCAAAACTGTCCATTTTCGACATACCCAGCAAAACCTTGGTAATGACTGGTCATTACTACATGCATTACTTAGATCTCATATCTCATTACCCGTTGAATTACTTTTAAACTGAATGTAATGAGTTACCGATAATTATACCCCACACATTACTATTTCACAATAGCTGAAACCAATAATATATGTTCTAAATCATTAAAAACCATAACTATGGCGTAGCCTAGTGGTTATCGTTTTTGCCTGACAGACATGAGGATCGCTGCTCAACTCGTGTTAGCTTCCATTGTTGTTTTTTTTTTTTTGTAATTTATATTAAACATCTATTTATAGAAATGTTGATGTTCATTAAGCAGTATTTAATAACAACAAGTTTTGTGAAAAATAGACATGTATAACAGTTGCCACAATAAATGTGTACATAAGTTAAAGCAATAAAAATCATAGTGATGTCGTGGTCTAATGGTTAGAGTGTTTGCCTGACAATCGTGGGGTACGCTGATCAATACGTGTCAGCTCCTATTGGTTTTTAAATTTTTATATTTTTTTAAATCTATATTCAACATCTATTTATAGAACAGCTGATAAACTACTTACAGGTAACATCAGTGTAATGACTTTCCTCCAATGACATCACCATATTAAAATAAGTAGTTTAGTAATTAAAAGGTAACTAGTGAACACTTAAGATTTCAATACCTAAAACTCATTACATGGTAATGAAAGGTTTTGCTGGGTACTTTCGGCACGGCCCAGCAAAACCTTCTATTACCAGGTAAAGGGAAATGTAATAAGAAACCAAAAATTGTAACTACTTACACTTTGGTCGCATTACACATTATTTTAACATGGGGGTGTCATTGGGGGTAAATGGTTGCCTAAGTCGTACCGGTATAGGATAAAATAAGTGATTACGAAGGAAGTACTGAAATAAGTTGTTACTTGTAATATTAAATTCACTAATTAGCTAAAATAAGTACATACTTTTATAGAGTGAAGTAAGTCATTACACATTAGTGCATATTTCATTGGTTACATATAGGGAATAAAATAAGACATTACCAGTAATGAATTTGTTTAAAAGTACACCGATCCGAGCAATGTAATTAGATTATAAATTTTTATTAAATCGTACTTTCGCATAATAAGTAGTTATATTATGCAATACCAATAACTTATTATTTTTACCCTTATTAATAAGTTATTGTAAAACACAATATCGGTAATATATTATATTAATGCCTCCAAATAAGTAGTGATATATATCCATATCGGTAACTCATTATTTCATACCTCCCACATAAGTATTGATATATCACAATATTAGTAACGTATTACTTTAGGTTTCTAAGTAAAACCAAGGGTAAAGGGGTACCCATTGCCAGGCAATGCGTGAAAAAGGTCAAACCCAAGGTTTTGCTGGGGGGTTAATGGTTTCCAAAAAAAATCGATTTCTTCCATTTGAGACTATTTCCAATAAAACTGGGGGTAATGACAAATCTATTTTTAAGGGACACCCTTAATGCACACGTGTCCATGCCACCTTTAAGGTAGTGTACTTAGCGCTTTTTTTTAACGTGGTTTCCCCGGATCACCATATCTGTTGAAGTTCCACAACTTAATTTGTTTGAACGTGTAACAGTGAAAAATCTTTCTATAAATTTTTCTTAAACTTCAGGATCTACCAAGTTCTGTAATTGTAGCATTTCTTTCTGTAATTGTAGCATATCTTGGAAGTATAGGTGTGCAGCCTTAGCATAAGGAAAATGTCCAGACGCGTGAAAGTAAGGAAGCATTTCTTGAACGCAGTTTAAATGAATTTTCCAATCTTAAAAACTCTTTTGCAATTGAAACCATATGAAAATATTGTATCCAAAACGTCATAGTCCTCGTTCCTCATATTCTTTTAGTTTTTGATTACATTTATTAAGTAATGCTCCTGATACTTCATCATCATTATCTAATATGTTCTAAACGTTAATGATGAGATCTGCATCTATGATGTCGTTAATATCAACTTCGTTTAATATTATAATTGCTAAAGCAAGTGTATGAGCTCGGACAGCTCTTGCGTAAGCATGACCATTGAGCATTTTTTCTAATGATTTCAGTGCATAAATCTCTGCGAGTACTTCTTACAAGCCGCTTCTTTGCATAATATACCGAATTGATTCAAGAAAAGACATTAGTAGATGAAATCCTATGAGTCTGATGATAATCTTCGACATTTCAGAGTGGTCAGGTGCGGCTCATACAATTTCTCGAGCTTTGGCATATAAAGGTTGATCGAAAGTCACAATGCATATAGTGTGGCCATACAGTTTTGCATTCTCTAATGCACAAAGTAAAGTCGTATAAATAGTATTATTGTTACTTGCTGGTTGATGAATAAATGGTAAACATTAAATTTGAGATTTAGAAAAATGCATATGATTATTTGTTTTAACGTTCAATTAAACCATTCCAACCGGGTAACGACGCATTTTTCCATTTCCCATGAAACCATAATGCATTAGCTTTTTTGAGGAAAGATACGTTTCAGTCCCATAAGCAAAGTCTTGGACATTTATTTTACTGTAACCTACAACACCATCATTTTGATAGATCTGTATAGGCATATGATATATTTCCTTGAAATCTTTTGCTGAAACGGATTTTTTATACGTGGCATAGGTTCTTCTAGTAAAACGGAATCTTTTGGAGTAACCAATCTTTTGGAGTAACTCATTATGTGGAGCATGTTAATACCGTCTAGCGTATTTACGTTAATATCAGGATTGTCTGCAACGTATTAAATAAGTGTGCAACTTTCTGATGTTAGAACATGAGGAGGACGATTAAGAACTGCTGCTGCCTGTTACATTATTGTATCATTATAAAATGCACATAAACCGAAAGATGAAAAAATTTGTATAAGACGTTTGGGCCCAAACCGTCGACGAAAAAACACTGAGAGACCTGATTGTAATTTCGACTTAAAAGACCTCAGTAGAACAGCATGATACTATGCAAAATATTTGTGAATATTAATTTTAAATTATCTTAATTCGATCTTTTATTTTTTAAAATCACTCGCTCCAAAAAGTGGATTTCATTGTTTAAATCTTCAAACATGCGACCTGGTGGAGGGTAGTTAGAATTATCTAACACTGTGAATGAATATCTTCGCGAATGATTACTGAAGGAGCTTCTACGATTATGAGTCATTCTTCGTTTTTATTAAAATATCATGATTGTCTACTAAGTTGATGTTCCCGATTTTTCAGTAATAATAATTTTGTCACCATACCTCATTATCTACAGTTGTAGTTGTGCAAACATTTCCCAATTCGTTCAAAGAACTGACAGTCATCGCTATTTTCGATGTAAGTGATTATTTCCCCCATTACCAGATTCGTACCCTACGGGGAAAGGACCGGTCCAAAGTAACACGCAGGTCCCAAGGAGGCAGGAACTGATCCTTCATCGGTCTTTTTGTTTGAAAGAGACACGTCACTTTAACAAAACGTTGTCATTGGAAATGACCAATTGCCACAGTTTAGACACCTTGTGACACGTAAGGTGGTGTGTCTAAAAATAGCCATTCAAATAAACTAATAAAAAATTAAGAATTAAAAAAATCTACTTCGCGTCAAAGTAGGGCTCGATTACACAACCTTTTGCTTTTAAGGCAAACGCTATACCGTCTGAGCTAATGTTGCTTGTGCATGATGAAGTTATATATTTTTCGTTTCTGTTCAAATAAAAACACTACCAGCAAATAAAAAATATATAAAAGAAAACCACATAAACACACACACAAATATAGTGGAAGTACCCTGAATAAAGTTTGTGCTGATGTTTGTAACACCTAAAAATATTGGTCGTAGACCCTTATAGTTACCGATCGGTTCAGAATTTTTTTTTATTTCGATTTAACGATGTCCGTCTGTCCGTCCGTCCGTCTGTCTGTCCATGCAATCTACAAGTCGCAAATATTAAGATCTTTTGATGAAATTTGGTACGCAGACCTATGTTGGCCCAAGAACGAACAAGTTTGATTTTGGTGAACATCGGTCCATGTTTAGACCTAGTGCCCGTTTTAGGGTCCTACCAAAATTATATTGTTTATACGCTGCAGGTCGTAAATATTAAGATATTTTGACGAAATTTGGTAAACAGACCTATGTTAGCCCAATAACGCAGCCTATTCATTTTGGTGAACATCGGTCCATGTTTAGACCTAGTGCCCATATAAGGGTCCTACCAAAATTATACTGTTTATACGCTGCAGGTCGTAAATATTAAGATATTTTGATGAAATTTGGTACACAGACCTATATTGGCCCAATAACGCAGCCTATTCATTTTGGTGAACATCGGTCCATGTTTAGACCTAGTGCCCATATAAGGGTCCTACCAAAATTATACTCTTTATACGCTGCAGGTCGCAAATATTAAGATATTTTGATGAAATTTGGTACATAGACCTATGTTGGCCCAAGTACGAAGCCTATTGATTTTGGTTAACATCGGTCCATGTTTAGAACTAGTGCCCATATAAGGGTCCCCCCAAAATTGGCTTGGTTACTAACTGCAGGTCGCAAATATTAAAATATTTTAATGAAATTTGGTGCGCTGACTCACATTATAGAAAATTTTGACACGAGCCCCATTTTAACCCATTCGAATTTCGGATCCAAACATTAGTTGGCTTTTACCCAGACTGGTGTAGGGTATTGTATAGTCGGCATGCCCGACTTTAACCTTTTTACTCGTTTTTGTTTGAAATTTTCGCAAAAGCAACCACTTCTATACCTCCAAATTCGATCCGGTTGCCCTAGAATCAATTCTGGAGCTAGTTCTAGAACTGATTTTTTACAATCGGTAGTAAACGACCCCAGTCCTGCAACTGGTTCCACTGCAACCGATTCCACGGAACTGGTTCCGGAACCAGTTCTAGGGAGGTATAACTGTCGTGGAATCAGTTCTAGAACTAGTTGCAGAACTGAGTCTAGGGCAACCGGTTCCAATTTGGAGCTATAGAAGCAGTTACTTTTGGGACAATTTCAAACAAAAATAATAGGTGTTAGAATTGACAGAAGAAGGGGTAGTAAAGGAAAAGTAGCTATTGTACAACAGATTCTTTGAAACAGAAAATTTTTATGGGAAATGCTTTTTTGCTCTGAAGTGCCATTTACTAAAGAATTGAAATAACGTAATAGGTTAACCAATTTTAAAAATAATTGTGAATGTCAAACGCGAAAAACACACATTTTAAAAAAATTTTGGTATCCCATGCAAAAAAAGTATTATACATGATTTTATCCGAAAAATGAGAGCATCTTACTGTATCATATTATATCTAAATTGGTTTAATAAGATCTAAATTTATACAATTAGATAACTATTTGATACAATTATATATACTTTGATTGATTAAGATATAGTTTTATATAATTTGATCCGAATTTTGTCCGCACTCAAATGTATCAAATTATATATAATGTAATACAAATGTATCCAATTAGATACACTTGTATATAAAAATTTGTAATTATATATGGCATATGTAGTGACATATAGATATATAATTGGATATTATCATATATTGCACTATATAAAGTGTAATATGAAGGAAGATATATTTATATCTTTAATATAAAACGTTATACAATGTTATACAATGTAATATAATTTTGTATTAATACATATTTTGCAATATATTACCACAAGCAATCTTATAAAGTCATATAAATCTATATCAAAACTTTTTTACTTGGGATGCTAATTGTTTAAAATTTTGTGATGGCAGTATCCCCTTTCTGGTGACCTGACAATATCTTAATATCCTTCTAACTGTAGTAAATTATGCAATTTCTTATAATCTGTTCTCAAAGTTAAAACTGCGAAAATTTATAAATCGGAAAATTTTGGTTTTATTTGTATAGTATACAATGTATATCACTTTACAAATTTTCACCAAACAGCAATATGTAAGGTATTTATGTAGTGAATTTTCCCGCTAATACTAGTGACTCTATTTTGTGTTGATTTGGATCTGAAACATAAACAAAGAAATTAATTAAAAAGCTTTTGTTAATTTTAAGTAAATTTTTTAATTTTCATACTTTCAAATATACACTCTAAAAACAACATTTAAATTTACTACTTTAAATATCGTAAAGTTTTGTTAAAAAAAACTCACACTGTGCTTAAAAGTGTGCATAAAATGTGTATTATATTTTCGTACACATTATTTTAGAAAAAGTAAACACAAAATAAACATGTTAATAAATATTTAGACATTAACAAATTATTGTTAGGCATAATGTGTGTAATTAAAAAATATAGGCATTTAATGTGTAAAAGTTCTAAATATAAAAGAGTAGTGTGAAAAGTCAAATTATTTAGTCAAAAGTTGGAAAAAAAATAACATAAAATCGATCAAAATTCAATAAAAATGCATATTCGCGAATTCAAAAACTTACAAATTTAAAAGACAAATAAAATATAAATAATAACTACAGATCTTATACTATAAATCATTGTTTTCATCATTAAACAGCGGTATTTGCTAAATGCAAGAAGATATTGTGAGTAAAAGACTGTTTATATTTAAAAATATAAAGTTTCAATTAAAATTATTTTTAGATAAATGATTTTGTGTATCCGTGGGGATGTGTGGAGATAGGACAGCAAAAAAAAAAAACATTCAAGTCAAATTCTTCATTACTTGATATAATAATAATGAAGGTATAAACTTTTCTAAATACAAAAAATGCATGTTACGGAATTATTTAATTTTAAAGGCAAATATGTTCAACACTAGACTTACGAATGACATATTTTCGATTCCGCCGTTATGTGTGGTGTGGTCTTTGATTTTTTACTGAGTCTATTAAAGTTGAAATTCGTTAAAGGGGTAAGGGCACATAGGAGTTTATATTTCACAGGTGCCATTACTCCTCTATGTTTTTCGAATAATATATTTTTTATATGAAGGGCTTATTTTAATAATTTTCCACATTTTATTTGCTAATTTTCGACATTTAACATTTGAAAAAATTAATAAAATAGAACTATTGCATAACTATTATATTCTTGATACTTGTGAAAAGTATTTAACTGAGACTGCTATTAAACCAGCATCATTAAATGACTAGAAGATAGCGAAATCCCAGAAAACAAGAAGTGTAGATTTCTAGTTCTTACAATACGCCCTTATATGTTTAACATAATACCTGAAAACTTGATATTTCTTGTAAGTTGTTTATTAAAACATCGAAAGGGGTATTGGAATAATCGTGTCATGTAATCATATATGTAGCCCAGGTGTGAATCGCCTTAAGGCACATATTTTTTGTAGGATAGATGCCATTTAAGACTATTAAGGATAACTAAGGTTTTTCGATTTGTCGATTTAACACAGCTATTTCCATAAAATTTTTCGAACTTTGTAAGTTTTCTGAATATGGCCAGCTTACTTCTTCCGCACACGTAGACCTAGTTACATTTTTTCGAAGATTGCATTTTTGGGTATTTGTTAAGCCAAACCCGACACTGATTATACTGAAACTGACACAGTGTTAAAAAAAATTATCTAAATACATATTATTGGTTTACAGAATTATATTTCATAATAATGATTGTAACTTTCTTTTATTTAGAATTCGAAAACGGAGAAATAACTGGTCTTGGATGAAAAACCTGATTTAATTAAGGAAATCAACATAACAATAATTTTATTCGACGTTTTTAATATAATTTCTCTTTTAAAAATTTCACAAACTCTCGGCTTTACGCTCAAGTTTTTTTCTTCTAATTCATCTTGCGTTCGGGGAACAAAAAACAATAAAAACAATGTTAAAAAATTAATAGTTTAATTAAAAATATGTTTTCAATAATATATTTATTAGTTTGAGAGTACCTCTAAATTGTTTGTCGTTATTTTCAATTTTAATGTTATTTATTATTCAGAATTTAACTATTAATTGATACTTTTTTTTATGAATTTATTTTCTTAATAAAGCAATTATTTCGTTGAAAATGCATTTTTTTTATTTTGAGAAACTAAAAGGTACAATATTGAATTTATATGTGTATATACGCATTTTATGAGTGTTTCTAAATATCTTAAATATAGATTCACGCTTATAAAAGAGTTTTTTTTAGACACAAACAATTTAAATTTAAACCAAATCATAATGTTTCTAAGAAATTTTACTACAATTAAAAATGTAAGTTTAGACACATTGTGTCTATTATTTTTAAACACAATGTGTCTACATATTTTAATTTTAAACACAATGCCTGTTTTTGCCCAATTTATAGTAGGTATGAAGTTACCTACATTTAAAAGAGTTAATTTCAACAAAAATTTATTAGAGTGGACATCAGTTTCATACACTCTAAAAAGTACTTTTAATATTACTATTATAAGGTGTGTAAAATTTCGTTTAAAATAAAGCACTGTGTTTAAATGTATGCACAAAATGTTTAAAAAAACTAGTGTAAACACTTTTGTCTACAAAACTAGACACAAAGTATAGTATTTTTATGTTCATAAACATGTTTCAAAATTTCTAAGCATTTACTTTTTAAAATTAAACACATTATGCCTAAACTTTCTTATTAGGCACAAAGTGTTTAATTGTAAATAATTTTAATAGTAATAGGCAAAATGTCAAAACATTATCAGTGAAAATTATATTTCGTAAAAGAAATTCAAGAAATCAACACATTTAAACTCTAATTGCAGTTCAAATGCAAATTAGAATAATAAAATTATTTAACTAAGTGAGGATACTTCAATATTTAATGGATATAATGAGCACATTAAGGATTGGAATTAAGTATATTAAGATTCATATTTTATAATCAATAATATTAATTTTTCCGCAATTAGATGATGATTCAATTTTTTTCCAACTGCAATAACTGCAATGGCAGCCAAAAGGGTCAAAGCTTCTTTCATCAGTACCATCGGATTTTCTTCAGATAAATACGGCATCAAAATTCACACGTTAAAGGATTAAAGGCACCTTACGAATAACACATATTTGTTTACGAATCCTTTTTTTCACCAATTTCACATAATATTCAAAAATATTATATATTAGATTTTTATCGAAATCGGTGGGTACCAGGTAGTTGTTTAATATCTTCTGCAAGCGATTTAATATCTTCGATATAGCGGGTAATAACTCAGTTCTGGGATTGCCAATATGTGCATGTAGTTTACAATTTTTTTTTGAGCATTTAGTTTTTGTTATAATCAGCTTTAAATTTAAAGGGATATTTGTTTTTCGTAATAACCCTCATAAATGAATGGCTTTTCTAAAAACACTTATTCTGGGAACTTTTTCTTATCGAAAGACAAAAAAGTTTTCCAGGCTTTATAGATAAACCTTTACATGGCAAGAACTTATTGCCAAAAACTACTCGATTTCTAAGTTTTCCTATAGGGAAAATTCAAATTTTAAGGAGTTTTCCATACAGAAGCATTTCCAGATTCAGTAGGCTTTTTTCTGTGAAAAAATTGGATTCTGGAGACTTTTCTACAGAAAGATATTCAGTTTATGTACAATATTTCTATAGAAAAAGCTTCGGATTATGAATATCTACTTCGTTGCAAGGAATTTTCTGTGAAAAAAAGTCTTTAGAATCTGAGGAGGTATCTTTAGGAAAACTTTCTCTGAGTGTAACAGATTTTCTTTTAGAAAAAATCTAAATGTTCTTTAGAGAAAGAAAAAAAGTGCTGAGAACTGAGATTTTTCTAGAAAAATGCCCTTTGAGCCTGAGTATTTTTATATAGGAAAAAGTCCACAGAATCTAAAGAGTTTTCTATTGGGGATTTTTTGTTTTATTCTTCGTACAACAATAGTACTTAAGATCTGAAAAGACTTTTCCTGTAGTTTCTGAAAACCTTTTTATAAAGCAAAATTAGTGTGTTTTTCCCCTACAGAAGGCTCTCAGTTTCTGAGATCTTGTTCTAAAGAACACTCTCTGACTTTGGCGACTTTTTCTAAAGAAACCTTCAGGTTTATATTACTTTTTCATACATCTCATATTTGCTTTCCTATTTTCTCGCTGAGATTGTTTGAGTAGATGGAGAAAATTTTCTACTGTAGGGAAATCTTTACACTCTAAAGATTTTTAATATAGAAAAATCCCATATTCTGCTACATAAAAATTCTCAGTAGTCTTTATAGATAAAATTTTTTTTTCAGAAAAGTCTATAGAGAAAAGTTATTTAAAAAAATTTCAATTAAAACAAATAGTTAAAATGTATATCAAGGCCTATAGAAACATAAAGTTTTTTTTTTGCAAGAAGTCCTTAGAATTTTTTTATATGGAAAAATTCTTAAAATATCGGTGTTTTTTATAAGGAACGCTCCTTAGAATTTAAAGTCTTACAAAGGCGTTTTATAAAAAATTTGCAGTTTTCTATAAAAAAAAAACATAAATTTGAGTCCATTTCGGCGGTGTTCTAATTTTTTTTTGTAATTGAGAATATCAATGATAATTGTTTATGTTGTTATTCCGCATTTTATCTTTATTGTTATGGTTTTTTTTTTATTAATAAAATAATTACCTTTCGAAAATGCATTTTGTTTTATTTATAGGAACAATATGATATAGTATTAAAATATACATTTTCATTGTATATGTTCGCATTATAAAGCGTGTTTCTAAACACCTTTAATGTTAGTTCACTCATTTAATATAGCTTTTCTAGGCACTTTAAATTTAAATTCCATCAAAATTTAAATGTTGCTAAAGCTTTTCGATACAATTAAGAACGTACTTTTAAACACATTGGGTCATATGAATAAAACCTAGCAATTACTTCGAAGTAATTACTTTGGGCTTAGGAATGGCTTTTAACTCCAAATTTACCAATTGGCTGGTAGAATAGGATGAAATGTAAACGAAAAGTTAAAAATTTAATTTCTAGTCATATGAGCCAATGGCTCATATGAATAAAAAATAGATATTACTAATAGGGGGAAATACAGGGTTTTTTAAGCAATTACTTCACAAATCTAGTCTACTTGGGAGTAGACTAGAAATTAATTTTTTAACTTTTCGTTTACATTTCATCCTATTCTACCAGCCAATTCATAAATTTGGAGTTAAAAGCCATTCCTAAGCCCAAAGTAATTACTTCGAAGTAATTGCTAAGTTTTATTCATATGACCCATTGTGTCTATTTACTTTAAACACATTGTGTCTATATAATTTGATTTTAAACATTGTGCCTATTTTTGCCCAATTTATAGTAGGTATCAAGTTACCTCATTTTAATAGAGTAGATTTCAACAAATATTTGTTAGAGTGTAGGTGAATAACTTAAAACCTTAAGTCCAGCACATCTTATTTTTGAAGCGTGGACTACCTAACTCTATCAATCCTTTCACTGATTAAAAAAACTTGAGGAATGAGAGGCATCTAAAATCAATTTCAAAGTATCTGGAAAATTGTTGAAATTGTCCATATGTATATATTCGTGAAGTTACTAAATTTTTATGACCGGTAACTTTAGTGAAAGCTAATGTCTTTCCTATTCAGTAAAAATAGGATAATTCCTTCAAAAGTCCTTGCATCTGTGTTTAGGCTATAAAATTCGCATTTGAAGGGTAAAGTTTCATTTACACAAAAATCTTCTAAAACCTTTAATTAAACAAAATCTCAAAATGCTTTAGAAATGCTTTATAGATTTTCTTATGGGCATATTTATGTGTAGGTTTATAATTTTATTACTAACTTTAATTTATCATAAAATTTACAAGTTTTTTCCCAAGAATCTTTTGTAGCTATGGAGAAAATAACCCAAGTAAAAACAAATTTATATGGAGCCATATGAAGTTATATTTAATTATATGTAATCTTTTACGTAATTAGGTATAATTATATCCGAAAAAAGAGAACGTCTTAGTGTATCATATTTTATCGAATTGTATACAATTGTATACAATTTGGAACAATTTGATACAATTTTATGCAATTCGATACAATTGTATCCGAATTTTGTCCTCATCCAATTACATCGAATTATATCTTTTTGTATAAAATTATATAAAATGTTATAAAAGTGGACATAGTTTGATATCTAAATATTAACCTTATACTTTTTATCATATTTATATATTTATCTAACAATCATGTAGATTGTTAGATATTTATTTTTTTAAATAAAAAAAATTTACAATTACTTGTAATTGTAATTGTTCTTTTTTGAATTGCATTACAAATAATATGTAATTGTAGATGTGTTTTTTTTTTTTGAATTACAATTACATGTAATTGTGTAATTGCATGTGTAATTAATTACAAAATGTAATGGTTAACCCCAGGTCTGCTGGAGATCTTATAATTTCGATAAATCTTCCCTTACTTTTATCCAGATTTATCATGACAGTGCAATAAACATGAAAAAAATTTTCTTTTAATTTAGTAATTTTAAAATAAAGTTAACAACACTGAAATTTTAAAGTCAATAGGATTATGATGTACAACCAAGATATATAGGAAATCAGTCAAGTGTACGTTATAGTAAGGAGAATTTCGTATTAAAGCTTCAGTGTTGTTAATGTTATGGGTGCGTAAGCCATTTTTGACTCATGCTCCTAAACAAAAACAAATTACTCACGCCCGAGCATTTCGTTTCTTACTCAGCACACATTAGTATATTAAAAACTTACAATCAGAAAATTCTCACGCAAAACAGTAAAAATTACTAAAAACATGATGCAAAAAATAAACTCAGACACGAATCATGCACGGGTTATTCTTACTCACGCTCACTTAAGTATAGTAATTATTACGCACGATCACGTGTGAATACCGTGACTCACGAAAATTTCGTGTCACATGCCAATCCCTAGTAATTACTAAATCGAAAACTAGTTCAAAATCATTGATAACATGGAACCAAATATAATATAATACGGTTTTATATGGACCTTATATATTTTTATATAAAATCACTTTGAAAAAAATTGCCTATGTGGGAAGATATATAATTATAGATGATTTTATAAAGAACGTTATAAGTTATATATGGGTTCATATTCATTAATATATAATCATAACTAACACAAATTATAAAATATTTCTTATATGGATCCACATAGTTTTATATTATTATGTATAGTGTCATACTAAATTATATATAAACGTATATGTAATTATATCTTTTATATGTTACTTTATGTACTTATATATAGCACATATATATACATATATGTAGGCCAGTATGTAATAATATAAAATCACATATGTCTCCATATTAAAACCTTTGAGGAAAAAATATCTAATATATGACTATATAAAAGTATATATGCTTGAATTTAAAAGCATATGTGGCCATATGTAACTATAAGTTACTATATGCAATTAGATAAAATAATATGTGATTATATCAAAACTTTTTTAACCGGGAAGTAAAAGAATTAAAGCAGGCATGCAGACTATATGATACCCTACTTTACAGTATAATTCGGCTCATATTCCAGGAAGTGCATCACATTAGATGTGTTTCTTTACTTTTTGGGTAAAGTTCGGTAAAATGAGAGTAAGCACAAAATCCTCTCATAAAATGACCCATTAGTACAGGAACGCATAAAACCACTTTTCTAGCCCATAAACTTATTTCAAAGAAAAATGTTAAACAGTGATGGGATTTGAAAAATCTTGTTTTGTGCCAAGTGTGTGACTAAAATGTGCCAAATCGGCCTTTATTGTGCAAAAATTCAATTTTCTCTCAGTACCCGTGTTTTTAACTTTAATTTCATTTCGTCATAGCATTCTAATGGAATATATTCGATTTTAAATTAATTCTAACCGAATGAATTAAAATTTTTTTGAATTCATTCAATTAAAAGGTGAATGATAAATGAAATTCATTTGATTCTTATTAAAGATTTGGGAATGCAGCCAATGATTAATTCTTTAGGAATGGCTACACGGAATGGTATACATATAAACATTTTCTAAAACTGAATTAAATTTTTCATGAATTAAACTTAAATCAATTCTTTCGAAGCTCTGAGCTAAATTTAAAGCATTGAATTTTTAAAATTCTATGGGTTATTCGGTAATATTTTTGATGACATTTTTAGTTTTGCTTTGTTCGAAAAAGTATTTTAATTCCAATAAATGCTTAGAAACTAAAAATTAAAGAATTCCCAGTGTAGAAACGGTAATGACATATCGTTATTTTTTGTACTACCAGTAGTGACACCCACTTACTTTTTGCATTATTTTAAAACATATAATAATGAGTTACTGATAATGACCTTCTTTTATCATTATTTCAAATAGAAAATAATTTTCTAGATTTTTTTGAAAATTTTTTTTTTAAATCTATTTTTAGACTCAATATTTTAAAAACTCTGTTTTTTGATTTTTCGTATGTTGGCGAGTAAGCTTACTTGTGTGCAGCAGGTCAATTATGTTTTTATCTATTGACTGGCAATCTGTAGACCCAGGTTCGATTCCCGCGCCAGAAAATTTTATTTAAAAAAAATACGATAAAAATATTTTTTTTTATATAATTTATTTTTTTGAAAATCTATTTTTAGACTCATTATTTTTGTCAGTACTGGAAAGCGCATAGGTAACGATATATTTTTTGATTTTTCGTATGCTGGTGTGTAGCCATAACTCATTATTTTTCGCGACATCGCCATATAAAGGTAATAAGAAATGTAATAACAAAAGTAACTAGTTACCATTACCAAGTATGTAGTTACATAACCACATATCTGGTAATAATTTTCTACACTGGGTTATTAAAGAATTGTTATTTTCTAAATTTATTTCCTATTAAATTTTGTAAATAACCAAAATGTGACAAAATAGTATCGGTTGTGACATTATACCAATCAATCTTAGATTCTGCTACAAATCCCATCACTGATGTGAAAATGCGTATAATTTCAGTTTGCAAATAGGAACAAATACAAATATTTATTCGCATTTTTAAATTGTTTCTTTCGCTTATTTCCTTATTTAATCAAAATTTCAAATTTATTTTCACAATTGTTTTTTGTTTATATATACATCAGCTGTGTTACCAAAGTTTACCCGAAGCAAAAGCCTGCGTAAGTTTTGGTAAAAAAGAGAAACACTAATAAACTCTCATTAGCGCTCTCATTTACCCAATTTTCGAGTACTGGAACGCTTTTGGGTAAATTTCGGTAACTTTGGGTACGTACGGGAACACGCTTATTATTAGAAGCGAATTTCAATTAATGGTGCAATAAATATAGTGAAATATATAACAACAAATGTAATAAAAAGTGGCTCTAGCCAGAGTAGTTTTGATTGTCAGAAACATTAGTAAAAGTTATTATACCCTAAAGGTACTAAAAAGTGTAGAGTAGAGCGGCGCTATGTGCTGTCTAATATGAGATATGTTCTTGTTTTCTAATTGGTGTATTGTAAATATCGGTCGACAATTTTCGAGATAAAACAAAAATGGCCATCATTAAGTTTTTTAGTTACCCGTTTCTTTTTTGGCCTCTTCAGACTTTAAAATTAAAACTGTTGGCTCTATTTCTACTTTTATAGCGAAGAATGAATAAAACACGAAAAAGCAGTAAAATTTTCGTAATTAAAAATGAGAGGAATTGAACGAACTTTTAATCCGAGTTTTACTAATTAATAAATAATCTAGATTTCGTGCAATCGCTTAAAATCGTTTTCGTTTGATAATGCTTAAAAATAAAACTAAAGATCCTTGATTTTCGATGGTCGAATTTTCTTTAACATTATAAATCGCTTAAGTATACACAGTAAATTTGGAATTTTGCTGGACAAGTTTTATTGAAATTTTTCAGTAAACTACTGAAGTTTTCTTAACAAAGTAAATGAAAATTTTCCTAAATTTGATGAAAGACCATCATATATTTTATGAATCTAGTTTTAGTGAAACTTTTTCGTTGAGTGTATGAAACTTTTAATAAATAAAATGATAATTTTTTTAATATTATATGAAAAATATCATAAATGCAATGAAAAGTTTCATGAGATGAATTGCAGTGAAACTTCATTGGTTTTATGCAAAAATTTATTAATGTCGTGCAAATAATTCTCTAAAAAACGTAAAACAATTTAAACAGTTAAGCTAAATTTTAACTTTTGCAAAAGATTTTCACAACTTCGTTTTTCTCAGCTTTATTAGAAATTTTCCTGCCGATCTACATATTTAACTGACCAATCTCAGATTTAGCATAGATGTACAAAACTTATGTTATTTGTATTTGTAACAAATTCAGCACAAATTCAATATACTCTGTTGCTTAACTGGGCACTGTGGGCTCAAGTACCAGATTCACAAACAGGGCCGGTCAGACGCTGATGTCTGCAGGTTTTGTGAGCTGGAAAATGAGACATCGGAGCATGGTCTCTGCGAATATCCGAGACTGTGCGACAGGAGACTCAGATTTCTGGGTGACCGCATTGTGTCATATTTCGGACGTTTGGGAACATTCTCCTAACAGGATTATTGGCTTTATTGGTAGCCTGAATCTCTAGGGAACTCTAGGCAGCACAAAAGATCTACATTGGTCGCGGTGCGTAGTGCCTTCGTATCTAATCTACCCTCTTGCTCAGAGTGTTGTAAGGTATAACAATGTTTCATGTTAAAAAGCATTTATAACACACTTTAACACTAAAAATATATCGGACATACCACACATTAATTATGATAGCCTACCGGGTAAAAACTTTAAAATGGTGATTTATATAATTATATCTTATTTAGTAAGTTCCCATATACAATCAAATTCAATTTGATCCAAAAAATAGTAGATGATGTATCTAATTATATCAAAAGAAATATAATTTGATGTAATTTGACCCGAGATTTATCCATATCCAGGACATTTAATTATATATAACTCGATATAAATATAACTGATTTTATATAATTAAATCAGATGTTATGTAGGATTATTATGACAAGAAGTTAGGCTTCCCGGTGAAAAATGTTCATATATGAACACTTATGGTCCAATGATATATGTATGGATCCGAAAAATGAGGTAACACTAGGGTTTGGGATTTCCCGGACTTTTTTATTTCCCGGGAAACGGGAATAAAAAAATTTGATTCCCGGGAATCCCGGGAAATATCTTTGAACATAATTGTTAATGAAAACCAACTATGTAAGTAATTTTTGTTAAAAAAAACACTATTTCAGTACAAATTCAGTCTGTGTAGTGAGAATTCAAAGTAAAAATATCAGAATGTTGAATATTTGATTTCACATAAATTACTCTAAGCACTGCCAAATGAATTGCATGATTCCAGCAGAAATCACCCACTACTGGACTGTCGGAAACAAACCGTTTCATTACATTTGGCCCATTAGATATGGTGGCCACAATGTTGTTTTCCAAAGAACAATAAAACTCTTCTAGTCGTATTTCTACAATTCTTCTTATTTCATCAGCATTACATCTTTCTTATATATAAACCAACCCCAGGTTATAAAATGAATTATTTCCGTTTATACATATGTTCAAAGATCTCTTTTGTGGTCCACTCATCTAAGATTATAGTAAATCTCCTATTGTTAGAAATATTTCTCGATATTTCTTTTATCATGATATCTTTCACATGATTGTAGTAGTTTAATATAATGTTCTTTACATCGGTTTAATTTTTTGGCAATGCCAGGTTTTTATTATAAAAACGTTCGCGAATAAACGAAGATCTAGTTTTGGTGCGGATTGACTTTCCGTCAACTGCGGCTAATTTGGATACCATTTCAGGATATGTTTGCCCTACCATAAAACGTTCATTGCCTATTCAGCTTATACTTTTTTCTTCGGGTACTTTACTAATTTTAGCTGGAACGTTATTCTTGTTGTTGTTTTCTTCAAGAGAAGTTGCATGACCATCAATTATTTTTTTTTTTTGTGAACCAAATTTAGATATCGGAAAACCAAATTTAGATACCTCCGTTAACCATTAGTCTTTTAGGGCAAATATTGCACTGCGCTGCATTGTTATTTTTTGTGAAGTATTTCCATACTCCTGACATTTTATTCTTTAATATAAAAGAATATATTAGTTTGAAAGCAGGTGTAGTAAAATAAAGTAAACTTACTTCAAAATATCACATTTATTAATGAAAACTTTACGTATAAAATTATTAGCCCTTCATATAAAGGAGTATTTTAAATTTAAAGTCGACTTTATTTTTAATCATACGGTTTTTTTAATTTTGTGTATGAAAACCTTAAAAAAATATTTATATTTTCAAACATTTTGATTGGTTGAATATAAATTAACCAATCACAATGCTCCAAAAATAAACCAAGGCAACCCTATAAACATTTTCACTGGAATTAAAGTTGAAATCAAGTTCAATTCCAGCCCTGTTTTCCAGTTTCAAGGCTTGAATTCAACTTTTATTACATTTTATTTCAATAGCATACTCCAGCAAAAGGGAAACAAAAATTCAAGTTTGAAATATTTTTGTTAAAAAAACAAGTGCTAGAATTTGAAATATACTTTACTTCTAGCAAAATTTAAAGCACTTGAATTTTTAAAACCTATGTGCTTTTTGGGACGGTATACTGCCACCCCATATTTTATCTAAAAACGACTTTAATTAAAATATACATTTCAAAAATTTAGATAGTAAGGGCGATTATTTGTAAGAAACAAACCCTTTTTTTCATATTCATTTTAAACATTTTACCAAGTTATGTTTTACTTCTTAAATGCTCCTAATTACTTGGCAAAGATTTCTTTTTGTGTCAAATAAATTGATTCCCTTTTAAAAGATTTTAACAATGACATTTTTGTTTTGGTATCTAAAATGTTTTTTATGACTAAAATTAAAAAATCCTATTCGAAACAAAAACAATTTAAAAAATTTAATATTTTTAAAAATTCCCGTTTTCCCGGGAAAAATATATTATTTTCCCGGGAATTCACGGCAAACTTTTCCCGGGATTCCCGGGAATTCCCGCCCGGGAATTCTTGAACCCCAAACCTTAGGTAACACCTAAGTATATGGACATATATGAACATATACATTTATTAAATATATGCGAATACATGCGAACGTTGCTGTCTTTTATTATAAGGTTGTACTATAGATATAAATTTAAGTATGACATTCAAATTAGGCGCTACGTATGTTCCTTTATTCATGGCATTAAATATAATTCCATACCCTGTTAAAAATCGACATATATGTATGTATCCATTCATGGACTTGTGAGTGATATACTCGCAGGCAATGTGTGTATATCGGAAACGGACCGCCAGTAGGGCATTTATTATTATTTAATTTGCAGTATTGGGAGTTTTCACTATAGGGATATTTTCCATACAAAATTTTTAAAAGTATTAAAAAGAAGAGAGAAATTGTAACATTTATTTTTGTATTTGCGCAATCAGTGTTGAAAGGATGAGCGAATACTTAATCATTTTAACGAAACAAATTATATCTACTTAAGCTCTTGCATTTCTTGAAAATTTAAAACTTCCTTTTCTTAAGGCTTCATTAGTCTAATCGTAAAGTAAAAAAACGTATCTATAATCAATTCAATGTGTTAAAATAATATAGAAATATATTTTTATCTTTTTTCTATGCATTGAAACTGTTGTCAAGTAAAATCGTAAAAAAGTTCTGTTGAAAACAGAAATTTTCTATTTTATTACTTGACATTTAATTCTATGCACAAGAAAAAGATAAAAAATACAATATTTTTATTTTTTATACTCTTTTTATTCATTATTAGAATGATACGTTACTTATTTTACGACACTTCCAAACTAATTTGGGCTTTAAGCAACTTACGTCGAAATAATAATTAAACTATTGTTTTTAAGTTTTTTTTTTCAAATTTCCTTTAAGCAAAACAATTTTACTTTTGAAGGAAATTTTTTCAGAGACTGCTATAAAAAAATTTTAAATGGAAAGGAATACTCTATAATTTTCTTATAACACAAGCTTTTAAACTTTGTTAGAAAATTTATACAAACAATTTTAAGCAACAGGAAAGGTGAAACAGGAAATGCCGAAATTGTCGAAACCAAAAAAGTGTAATAGTTTTCATGAAGTTTAAAAGATTAAAGCTAAAAAATCATGAACTTTTCGCAAGTGGGTTAGGTCTTACAAAAATCCGTACTTTTAGGTAAATATATCAGTGAAATTTGTAGTTCATAAACCAAATACAACAATATAAAACTTTCTGTATGTTTGTACCAGTTCAGCTATAATTTTATACGACAGTACAAAATCTGATAAAATTATATCGCGCCCTTATTCGGATATATTTATATCTGATATTATCAAATGATAACTGAACTAACGCAAACTTATATAATTATATGGGCCCATTTCTCGTATAAAATGGTGTATAAGACATATGTTAAATTACATATGGCTATACTAAGTCCCATATTAATTTTTTTTTATGGAAATTTGAAAATTATTTGTTAATGTAGCCTTAAATTATTATATGTGAATTAAATCTTAACCCGAGTAAAAATAATTATATTTGTATATGAAGTGGCCGATATGGTTATATATGGTTCCATGCCAAGTTACAAGAAAATTTATGTTACGCCATACTAAAAATATTTTCTTTTAATTTTATATAACTTTATATATTATCCCATACAAATTAATATACAGTTCAAGATCAAATTTAGTTAGCTGCAAATGAAGAATTAATTAACTTCAAACATAACCATATAAGGCTCTATAAACAAATAATTTCAAGTTATTTTTTATATATAATTTCATATTAAAAAAATTATGCGTACGTTTAATAAGAGTGCTTTTCAAATGCATTTTTATAAAAAAAACAACCAATTTTGTAAGAAAATTTTTAGATATTTTGTTGTTTTATTTACTTCATAACTCTTAAGCATAACTTCTAGTCATAAAAAGCCTACCTACTATCTGATTTAATTATATAAAATCAGATATATTTATGTCGACTTACATATAATTTCATGTCCTGGATATTGACAAATCTCGGATGAAATTGTATCAAATTATACCTAATTTGATATAATTCGACACATGTAGATGACCCATTTTTCGGATCAAATTGTATGTGGTTGTATATGGGAACTTAGCAAATGAGATACAATTATATAAGACACCATATTAAAATTTTTACCCGGGAATTTACATATAACTAAATTTAATAAAAAAAATGTTTTTAGTTGGTCGACACATACATTTTTATGTAACTTTGTTGCATGCCACCATATATAATCATATCGATCACTACATATATTTTGATTAATTTTATATGGGTTATGTAGTTATATACGAGGTAAGATTTGGGGACATATAATAACATCAATTACCATAAAAAATCCTTTAAAAAAATAATATTAGATATAGTTATATATACTGATATGTGTCTTAATGTGCCTCCATAATAGCTATATACAGCTCAATTATTTAATATTGTATATGACCATATGTGACAGCGCATAGAGAAAGGCACCTAAGGGTAAAAAAATCAATTTTTTTTTGATGTGGACAACATCTGAGCCTCGAATGAGACCGATCCCATGCCCTCCTGAGAAAGGGACCTAAGGGGACCTATTCTATTTTGCGCGTCACATATATAGTTTTTTCAATCGGGTTGGGATGAACATCACGCATGTGAAGACCAAATTTTAAATTTAGCTCATCCTTTTGAAATATTCGAAAATTTAACTTTTAACAAAAAGAAGTTTTTTTCTTTAGAATTTCTTATACATAAATAAATCAAGGATAATTTTTAATATGGTTTTAAGGTATAGTCTTTGGGCATATTAACTTATTTTGATTAGTTAAAGGATCTAGGATATCTTTGGAAATAAAGTGAAAACTTCACTTATTTTTCAATTTTGTAAATCTGGTAAAGTTTCTTAATCGGATTTGTAAAATTTTAACATGTTATGTTAGTTCATGTTCCATTAAATTCTTCTCATCAAAAGAATCACAACTTTTGCACCAAACTTTTCAGAAAATTCAATCCGAAATACAAAGTTTTTAATTTTTTTATTTCAAATTAGTTTTTATATATTTAAAAGGAAATAACGTACATTTTTGAATATGTATATTTTAAAATAGGATTTTTTTGTGAATTTGTACCTTAATTATATAAAAATTTGTTGGTATTTATTACAAAATATGTGCTTTACATATTGAACGGTTTCATTTGAGTTTTTATGATTTAAGATTTGTCATTTTAGTAATAAAAAGATCGACATTTATCAGCTTCAGTAAATTTTTTCTTAAAATTGAAAAAGAAGATAGGAAAATTTTTGTTAAATTCAGTAGTCTGTGATGTTTACTAAATATGGTTATTATTTATTAACAAAATCGTGAAAAAAAGAGAAATTTTAAAAAATTTAAATACGCATACATATCTATAGTTTGTATTATCGCTGTAGTCAAAACGTGCAATAGATCAAATAAAAGGGCATATTTCATAATATTAGACTATGTTGAAAAAAATTATGTTCTTACTTTCATTTTGTTTTTTTTTTTAGTTTATTACAAAATCGTTCTTGTAAATATTTCTTAAATTTAATTTTAAAATCTAAGGCCATATTCTTGATCTGCGTGCTAAACTCTATCAGAAATAATATGTCGCAATCCCGATGAGTCAAATTTTTCATATTTTTTTTTTTTTGGTACTGTGATATTATTGCCATGATAGCACTAAAATATTATTATTTGCTTGTATTCGTGCGAAAGAGGTCTGAAAAAAACATTTTATTAGGTTTTTTTCTCTTATTAAGTTTTGTCATTAAATTCTTTAAACCGCTATATAATAAATAACATCTATTTAATATCAACAAATTTAATATTATAAATTTTTATAAAAACTTAAATAAAAAGGAAATTAAAATAACTTTTGCTATTATCTTTTCATTTCATCAATCTTAAAGTTTATTGTAAATGGGTGAAAGTTAAATAAACAAATAAATATTTCTTTTAACTTTAATGTAGATATTTTAAGCAACTGTTTTATTAAATGTTATCAAAATTACTTTATGGGACAAATGATTAAGACTAAGTTTTTAATATAAGTAAAGCAGTATTTTTTGCTAGATGACATTCAATTTTGAATACACGTATGTGTAAATATTATTTCTTGTCAACGACGCACACTGGGAATTTTCGTATGGGGGTGAGGAAAAAAAGTTTTTTTGAAAAAATATAGTAGTTTAAGTTTTATTTATATAGTAGAACATAAATTAATTGAGATTACAACAAATATACACTCAAAAAAGTTTGACAGTTTCATGACAGTTGTTTGTATAGTAATCAGTAATTGTTGTTTTTAACAGTAATTACAGTTGTTTTTCTATAGAAAAATGCAAATCAACTGTTATAACGGTTATTTAAGAGAACAACTAACGAAAAGTACTGTAATTTGCTAACAGTTGTTTAAATCAGTTATTTTTAATATCATAATAAATAACTAACATAACAGTAATTTTACAGTAAACAGTTGTTTTTCATAGTTATTTAGAACAAAAAATTTTCGTTGAATTGTTTTTAATTTCAAAAATTCTTGTTTAGTTTATATTTTTTATTATTTATATATTTCTAGTTTGCAAATAAAAATCAGAAACTTTTACTTTATTTCCAATGCATAAACGCATAATAACTGGAGAAGGGTTTGGAATTTTTGCTTCAAATTTTAAATAGGCTGAAGTAATGCACATAATTTTGTAATGGAAAGAAAAAAAATATGCTTTTATAGTACCAAAATAATTAACTGTAATAACCAGTAGTTTTTCCCATTTTGTCAGTTGTTTTAAAATTTTTATAGTAAAATATTGCCAGTTAATTTTACGACATTGGTAATTATTTTTAAGGTATTTGTTAGTTATTTTTCAACAGTTATATAACTCACTATAATTATCACAATCCACAGTTTATTAATAATAACTAGTAAGTAATTACACATAAGATTACTACAAAGTAAATGTTTGCAATTATTGCCTTCAAAATTTTGCGTTAATCCGAGCAGTTTCAAAATACAGATCTTACTTGCGTTCCGCTATAAATGCAACTAATTAAAAAGGAGCACCTAGGTGCACTTGAATTTGATTTAAAATCTTAAAGCTGATATTAGAAAATGTATTGGTAGTAGTTTTCAACCGTAGGCAAATGTAGCTAAAATTAAAGGTCCAAGAGTTTGGAGAAATATGGGTTTTTATTTATAAAGGGAAAATTAAAGTCTCTGCAGTGTTTATTTTTTCAAACTTAGCGTATTGAAATATCCTATTTCAAATAAAAAATAAAAAGAAAGACGTCAGCTCAAGCAATAAAATAATATTCGTCTTGAAATTTTTATGTTTAATTTCAATCAGTTCAATAAAACATACAAGTAATGAGTTTGAAATGGCTATAAAATAAAACCAGAAGTCAGATAAAAGTAATTTTCTTGATTTGATTGTAACCGTTATTCCGAAATTCAAAAATGCCATTGCATATTGCATTAATAGTTTGTTGACAATTTGATCTTTTTCCGCAAAATCCCCAGTGTGCGACGTAGTATTTTTATGTCACTGAGGCTGTGTAACTTATCTAAAATATAGGCCGAGATAAAAGTTTACCATGTGCATCACAATAAAAATTTGACATGGATAAATTTGTATAAGAACTTTTCTTTATTTATTGGCTCAAAGTATATAAAATCAACCAGCCGAATTCTGACCGAATTTGGCGTAGTAGTTGTATGGCATATAGCTATTATATCGACCAAGTTTAAGAAATATGTCTCCCGCAGTTTCTGAAATATGAAAATAATCCAAAATTAATGTTTTTTAGTCCGATTTTAGAACATAAATTAATATCACTTTCTGTTTTAAATTATTTTTCAAATTAAAGAAAGACGATACAATTTTCACAAGTAAATTACAAAGAATAAAAATTTTTTGAAAGAATTCGATAAGGCCAGCAACACAGAAGACGTATTTTTTCTACAAAGCCGTCATCAGTGTCATTTGCCTTGACGGGTTAAACTTTGATAATCGTCTTCTTAGTGAAAGTTGAAAGCAAATAGAATATGTTAACAACTCAACTTAGACTAACGTCAACGAAATCTAGCAATGCTATTTTGATCCTTTATTATTATTCTTTTTTGCTTTAAACCTTAATTCTTAAAGTATCTCAGCTGGTTCTATTCAACTCTGTGTATGATGAACACAAATCTTTTGAATTACAACGAACCGTTAAATTTAAATCTAAATGTATTTATTTAAATTATATTTTGCACCGTATCATGTGTTTTTAAGATGAATGAGGGGTATATATAATTGATCTTTTTATTTGGTAAATGAAAGTTTTTTAGTTTGACTCTAGATCACTTTCTGTTTAAATTATTTTCAAATTAAAGAAAGATGATACAATTTTCACAATTACAAAGAATAAAAAATTTCTTTAATTTGAAAAATAATTTAAAACAAAAATTGATATTAATTTATGATCTAAAATCGGACTAAAAACTTTACCAGATAAAAGATCAACTATAAATACCCCTCAATAATTAAAAATTTCACAAAAGCACGACGGCCTATAGCTCTTTAATGGTTTAAGCTACGTGATTCATTGATAACTCATTTTAAAGCTATTAAAATTGCTCTTTTAATAGTTTGCAAAACAAAACAAAAATAATATTAATTTCTGAATTTTTGCCGTTCGATTTTAGATGACATATATGAATATCTCTTTTTCTTTAAATTATTTACAAATTAAAGAAAGATGATACAATTTTTACAAGTAAATTACAGAGAATAAATTTTTTTAAAAATTCGGTAAGGCCAGCAGGACAGCATACGTATATTTGGCTTTCGCTACAAAGCCGTCGTCAGTGGCTTTTATCTTGATGGGTTAATAATTGATAATGGTCTACTTATGCTTAGTGGAAAACTAATAATAATGGCTCATATGAATAAAAAATAGATATTACTAATAGGGGGAAATACAGGGTTTTTAAGCAATTACTTCACAAATCTGGTCTCCTTGGGAGTAGACTAAGTTTTATTCATATGACCCAATATGTTAACAACTCAACTAGACTGACATCAACGAAATCTAACAATGCTATTTTTATCCTTTGTTATTACCAGGCCAGCGACTTTCATGAACTTAAAAATTGACAATATGTGCTTAAAATATGCAGTAAAAAATGCAAGATATGCACATAAATGGAAATATGCACTAAAAATCAAAAAAATATGCACTAATGATCCAAAAATATACGCTTAAAACCAAAAAAGGCACTTTAAATTCATCGACTTTTAAAAATCATATTTGTTACTCGAGAGCGTTTGGTTAAAAATTATATCCAATATAAATGTCAAAGTAGATGACAATTTGATGTTTTTCTTCTAACTAAGTACTGCGGTAAGATTTGCAAATTCTTCCTTTTATTTATGTGTCATTAAATCTTATTTTTAGTTTTTCAAACAATATGCAAAAATATTCAATTTAATGTAAAATATGCAACAAAATTAAAAAATATGCAATTAAAATATTGGTAAAATATTTTTGACACAAATGTGATAAAAATACAATGATTACATTATATTCGACATCAGATGAAAACTATAGTTGTTTTTGTCTTCATTTTTCATTTTATTTTTCTCACAGTATGAATATTAATTTTTATCTAACCACCAACTGATTTAATTTTAGTCACAACTGCTAAGGAGACAAATAAAATTTAACGTTTTAAATAATATTGTTGTGGAAAACTTTTTAGCCCAATAAAAAGTTATTTAATTACGGTCTGCATTGTCTAAATTTCTGTAAATTACATATAACCTTATTTGGGAAAAAACAAAAATGACAAAGGAGTTCCCATACAAATGACCATGAGTATAATAGATGAATTTTAATATTGAATTACCTAGATTATAGCACAAATATATGGCAAGTTATATTTTTTTCATACCCGATTACAAACGTTTGCATATAATATTCAGGGCAAGTTTTTTTTGGCATTTGTTACTAAATGCCATTTTTGTCATTTTCGTATTATTCCTTACAAATGCGATTGTTACAGATCCTTGCCAAAAAGGCAAGTTGTTGAGTTTTTAGACTTTATAAAAAAAAAATGTAGAAACTTTTTGGAACTAAATTTACAAAAAAAATATTTTTTGAATGTTGGTGAAAATTAAATTCCGGTTATTGTTACAGCAACGAAAATTTTATTCTTTAACAATCATATTAATCTACACCGATTGCAATTTTGCTGTTAATTTTGCCTTTGTTAAAAATATTCCAAAAAAAAAAAATCACACTTAAATCAAATTATATATTTTAAAATTCTAAGCTGTTTTTTTTTTATTTGTTAATTTGCGTGGACAATAATATTTTTCAAGAATTTTGTTAACAATATAACTTTTGAATTCGCATATGTCTGTGTGTTCTTCTTATTTCCTATATCTTACCAAGCAAAAAAAATTGGAAGTAATGATTTACAAACTAATTCTTTCACTGCTTCACAACTATCCGTTAGCATATTTTTACTGGTTTTTAAGAAGTTATTCTGAACAACTTCAAAAAATCACTTCTTTCATTGCTTCCAAAAGATCGGTTAGTATATTTTTTCAGCTTATTTAGAATTACTTGTGAACAACATTCAAAAAATCCAAACAGAGGTTCGCGGGTTCGATTCCCGGCGGGCCCAATATTTTTTTATTTTAAATTTTTTTTTATTCTGTTAATTTTTTTTTTAATTTTTACAATTAATTTGTTTAAATTCAATATCTTTTTAATTTCTGAAATTTTCAAAAATATGTGTGTATACAAAAAATTGTGCGAAATGGCTTTTTATGCACCTGTAAAAATAGTACTGATAACAATATTTAATTGGAGTGCACCTTTTAAGTACTTTTATTGAAGAGAATAAGAAACAATATCTCGCAATGACAAAGTGATGTTTTTATGCCACTCGACTTTCATATCAAAGAATGGCTCAGCGGTAGAGCACTAGACTAGCAATCGTGAGGTCAAAAGTTCGATACCCGTTGGCGGCAATAAAAAAAAATTTGTAAAATAAAAAAATTAAATTTTTTTGCAAAGAATTTTTCTTAATTTTAATTGGTTAAAAAGAGCTTCTTTTGCACTCGTTCAAAAAGTACTAAAAAAATGTTGAAGTGGGAGTACTCCTCTCCTATGGCAACTCAATATTAAAATCATTAGAGTTTACAGTAGTGGACTAAAGTGGATACATTAGTTCAACATTTTTCGAAATTTGTTATAATTTTTATTATAGAAACTTAAATGATTTTTTTAAAGCATAAAATTAAAACATTCTTCTTCAATAAAAACCTAAATACAGTAGACAATATCACTAAGAACCCAGCTTAAAATCGACATATATGGATCCATACAGGTTAAATGTATGTTCATGCATGGCCATAAACATGCATTCATGACCACACATGGTTACATAAATCTCCATACATGTTTCATATATGACAATACGTGTGCATTAACGAAATTTGAGGTAATATCTACATGTGTGTACATGCATGAACATACATGAGCACGCATGAACATGCATGAACATGGGTGATCATACATGTAGGTTTTACCTCAAATTTCGTTAAAGCACACGTATGGTCATATATGAAACATGTATGGAGATTTATGTAACCATGAGTGGTCATGAATGCATGTTTATGGCCATGCATGAACATACATTTAACCTGCATGGATGTATATATGTCGATTTTCAGCTGGGAAGTTAATAAAAAAATAATTGCAAATTGTAACCGCTTTTATCCAGTATTGTTCATATTTGAAATTTTCGGCAAGTTCTTTCTTTAATATTTTGTCCATAGTCCTTTGTGCTTTAAAACAGATTTTATGCGAGAAGGCATGCTTTCCGCGAGATTTTTAATAGTTTGAGGTGGAATATTAGTTCATTCCGCTGAAACTCCTGACCAAAGATCATCTAAGTTGGTCGGTGCTCGTTCGCATTGGGAGAGTCTTCTTTTGACAATTGCCCACCAATTCTCGATGGGATTCAAATCGGGGCTCTGACCTGGCCACTTCAAAAACTGGAAAAACTACACTTGGATAGCACAAATTGAACAAAAGTTATTAATACAGATTTAAAAATATTCAAATATGTTTCCACTTTAGTCCACTACTGTACATACATCTGGATCATCAATTGTAGTGCTTTTTCTACTGCTTCGGCATCTCTTTTTTTACCAACATCTCAAATTATTCGAAATTTTATTAATTTCCGTTTGGCAAAAGATCTTATTTCATTTGCATGAATTGTCTCTATAGCGATATTTTCTATGCACAATCTTGAAAAGAAAGTAATAACTTGTGACATTTTTCACCGTATTTGTGCAGTCACTTTTGCATGGTTAAGCGAGTTCTTAAATCATTTTGTTGAAACAAATTATTTCAAATTAAGCTCTTACAATCTTCAATTACTTTTTGGTCCCTTTTTAAAAGTGACAAAAACAACCCGTAAGTTGAAGAGATAGAGAGTTAAAATGTTCAGCAAAAATATTTTTAATGAAATTCTACTACAAGACTCTGAAGACATCAAAATTGAAAATTTAACTTCAATGCCAGAAATGAGATAAAACTTAAAATCTGTTTAAGGGTTAATTTCGTACCTATTCAGAATTGGTGCTCAAATTTCCCACCTGGATTTCAGAGGATTAGTTTGTATGAGAAAAATGTTTTACATAAGATTTTGCTATAAGTTACCTAACAAAAGAAACCTATACATTAGGGGGGCCGGTTTGTATGGACAAAAATTTGTCGATATTGTAACATCGATTTTTCAATAGCTTTTGGCATGAGAAAAAAAATTTCCACTACGACATTCGAAAAAATGATATCGCCATCGTTTTAAGCGTACAATTTTACCTTGGATAGAATATACAGGGTCCGCCATCTAACGTTTTTTTTTTCAACTAGTGCTTATTTCGTGAATGGTAACACTTAGCTCTTGTCTGATTTGACAGATAATTAGTTTTATCCTTCCGCTGAACGAATATGGTTGTGTATACGCTTGAACAACGCTGGGAAATATTGCGACATTACTTTGAAAATCATGGTAATGTTGCCGGAGTGGCCGTTACAGTCAATGGCGATCGTTATCGGGCCATGTTGAACGAATTTTTGTTCACAAAAATTGAAGAGGAGGATATTGGCAACATTTGGTTTCAACAGGACGTCGCTACGTGCCACACAGCCGAAGCTACACTCGATGTTTTGCGCCCTGTTTTTGAAGATCGCATTATCAGTCGCAGAGCTGATGTCGTTTGGCCACCTCGGAGCTGCGATTTGACACCGTTGACTATTATTTGTGGGGTGCCGTCAAAGATAAGTGTTACGCCGACAAGCCAGAGACAATTGACGCTTTAAAGGACAATATTCGTGAAGCCATTGGTGAAATACAGCTGCACACAATCGATAATGTGCTTAAAAATTGGGCCGATCGTGTAGGCTACTGCATGGCCAGCCGAGGCAGCCATATGAATGAAATTATTTTCCATTATTAACCGGAAGAATTGTACCTTCAAATAAAAAAAGAAATTTGAGAAAATATTCAGTAGTTTTTTTTTATAGCATTTTCAAAAAAAAAAAGTTATTTGGCGGACCCTGTATTTAAATGATTTGAAAGCGGTGAATTTTTTTTAACTAAAAAAACCATAAAAATTAACGCGTAAAAAGATCGATTTTTCGACAAACCCTCTTTCAAAACCTCAAGAAAAACATTTTTTTGGAAAAACTGCTATCGCCATCGTTTTTAGCGTACAATTTCGCCTTGGAAAGGTAATATATAAAAAAATTTAAATCATCCGATTTTTTTCTTATTACCTACTACAATAAACCTTAAAAATAAAAGTTGAGAAAAAGCCAAAAAATTTGATATGTCGCAGTGGAACTTTTTTCCTCATGCCAAACGCTATCGAAAAATCGATGGCACAATAACGATTGCTAAATCGACCCACCCTACTATACATACACTCAAAAAAAAAAGTCAGTAAAGTCAGCAAAAAATGTTGCTGTGTGAGCAAATTTTTAGTCAGGGGCGTGCTTGCAATAAAGTGGAAAATATCAGCAAAACTATTTGCTGAAAATCAGCGAGCTGATTTTTACGAAAAAAATAGTAATCTCAGCAAAAGTTTTGCTAACACTTAGTCGATTACAAATGAAAAAAATCCTTGCTAAAATCACTAAACTTTTTGCTGATATTAGTTGACTAAAAAAAACTCAAAAAATTTGTAGAGAAATTTTACTTTAGTTAATTTATTTGCTAAGAATTTAAATATAGAAATTGTGTAGAGTTGTTTTTTTATTAAATATCATTTACGTTGTCTGTACCATATCCAGACAAGCTGCGACATTTATATCTTGTCTGTTGTCGGACACGCTACAAATGCTGTTATCAGCACAATTTTTGTGCAAAATATATTAGTAAAACATTATTTCCAAATTAGTTTAGTGCTAAAAAATATAACTAAAACTTTTGCTGAACACTGAACTTCAGCAAAAAAATTGCTAAAAACTTGTACACTTTATATACAAGACGTTTTACTAATTTTACTACTAACTTATTTTTTTGAGTGTAGTTATAATACATATTACCAATAAAAACGAAAGAAAATTTGAGCATTTTAACAAACATTTATTTATTACATTTTTCTTCTAGCACTAGGCAATTCTATGTCGTTATCAAACAGTATCCAGCATATTTCAGTCATAGGAGAATGAATACTAGGGTTATGATTTTTTGATTTTTTTTTAAATATCAAATTTTACATGCCATAGCCAAAAAGGCCATAAAAAATATTAAGAAACGCAATCTTATTTTTTGCTGCTGTCAAAAAAGTTCCCGCACCAAAAGGGTTGAAATTTGTTCCATATGGTTTTAGTTTAATTAAAATATTTCCCCGAAGTTTTAAACAAATGAGACTCAAACGATGTTCATTAAAAGCTATTTACGGTAAAAATTACATAACCTTTTTGGAGGGACTTTTGGATATATTTTTTGTCGTTTGCAATAGTTTTTGTAATAGTTCTTTATGTAAATTAAACAAAATCCCCGAGCAAAACTTACACTCAAAAAAATAAGTTAGTAGAAAAATTAGTAAAACGTCTTGTATATCAAGTGTACTAGTTTTTAGCAATTTTTTTTGCTGAAATTCCGTTTTCAGCAAAAAATTTAGTTATATTTTTTTAGCACTAAACTAATTTTGAACTAATGTTTTACTAATTTATTTTGCTACAAAAATTGTGCTGATAACTGCATGCATAGCGTGGACGACAACAAGATAGACAAGATGTAGATGTCGCAGCTCGTCTGGAAACGGAAATGACAAAAAAAGAAACACAACTCTACACATATTCTGTATTTAAATTTTCAGCAAATAAATTAACTAAAGTAAAATTTCGCTACAAGTTTTTTGAGTTTTTCAGTCTACTAATATTCAGCAAAAAGTTTAGTGATTTTAGCAAGGATTTTTTTCATTTGCAGTCAACTAAATGTTAGCAAAACTTTTGCTGAAGATTACTATTTTTTTGGTAAAAATCAGCTCGCTGATTTTCAGCAAACCTTTTGCTGAAATTACCAACTTTTTTGCAAGCACGCTCCTGACTAAAAATTTGCTGACACAGCAACATTTTTTGCTGAATTTACTGACTTTTTTTTTAGTGTACTTTTAGAAATTGCATTTGGTGCGGAAGGTTTTTTTGCCGAAATGACCCGCAAACACGATTTTTATACCCTACACCACTATGTGGTCAGGGTATTATAAGTTTGTGCTGATGTTTGTAACACTAAAAAATATTGGTCGTAGACCCACCTTATAGTATACCGATCGGTTCAGAATTTTTTTTTTATTTCGATTTAACGATGTCCGTCTGTCCGTCCGTCCGTCCGTCCGTCTGTCTGTCTGTCTGTCCATGCAATCTTGTGCGCACTCTACAGGTCGCAACTATTAAGATATATTGATGAAATTTGGTACGCAGACCTATGTTGGCCCAAGGACGAACAAGTTTGATTTTGGTGAACATCGGTCCATGTTTAGACCTATTGCCCATATAAGGGTCCTATAAAAATTATACTGTTTATACGCTGCAGGTCGCAAATATTAAGATATTTTGATGAAATTTGGTACACAGACCTATATTGGCCCTATAACGCAGCCTATTGATTTTGGTGAACATCGGTCCATGTTTAGACCTAGTGCCCATATAAGGGTCCTACCAAAATTATACTGTTTATACGCTGCAGGTCGCAAATATTAAGATATTTTGATGAAATTTGGTACATAGACCTATGTTGGCCCAAGGACAAAGCCTATTGATTTTGGTGAACATCGGTCCATGTTTAGAACTAGTGCCCATATAAGGGTCCCCCCAAAATTGGCTTGGTTACAAACTGCAGGTCGCAAATATTAAGATATTTTAATGAAATTTGGTGCGCTGACTCACATTATAGAAAATTTTGACACAAGCCCCATTTTAACCCATTCGAATTTCGGATCCAAACAATACACCAGACTGGTGTAGGGTATTGTATAGTCGGCATGCCCGACTTTAACCTTTTTACTCGTTATTATTAATTTAGTATTGCCTATCACGTGGTGATAGGTAAAATTTTTGTTAAAAATGAGTCATAACCCTAATGAATACTCTTGCCTTCATAGCATTCTTCAATGGGTGCACATGTCTAATTAAATTGCTCGCCATTTTCATCAGATTATGCTGCCAACTTGTGCTCGAAAAAGTCCATAAAGGAATTCAAAAAATTAATTTTTTTGACATATGAACACCTACACTTAAACTGATATGTACATCAGTAGAATAATATGTGAAATGGATTTAAAATCGATTTGAATAATTTTTAATGAACTTTTAGTGGAAACACTGATTTATAGAAAGATTTTAGTTATCCTTATTTAACCCTATATTAAAAATCATCAGCACTTTAAATAATTTTGAGTGTTAGTTTTCAAAATTATTTATAACTAACTTTTAAGAACCTATTCGTTAAATTTTTCATAATTAATTGTTAAAATGTAATATTTTCATTTGACAATACTTTTTTTCTGTTATTAGCCGCTAGTTGGCGCCATCAGTGTATCCGAAGATTTAAAGTATATAAAATAGACCATATATCGCAAACTAATAAAGATAGAGCAAAATTGACGAACATTTCGATGAACACTTACTATATAATACCCCCGTGAGAACGTTATCTCTATCCAAAAATGGACCTTGGAACTTCGGAAATTTTTAGTAATAAAAGGTTTTTACTTCATAAAATGGCCCATATTTTGAAAACTAAGCAAGATAGAACAAAACGGACAAAATGTTTGCTCTTTCGGAGTGCCCTTGCATGCTCTTAGATGATATGTACTAGGGGAGGTTCACGAGACCCTAAATTTGAACAAATTTTATGACTCAATATAAAATAAAATTGTATTTTTACAAAATTTTTATTTCAACTTAGATTTGTTAAATTTAACAAAAAATTTTTTAAATAATCAAGTTTTATTTTAAGCCAAAAAGAGGTATAATTTTGTTCAACTAATAAATTTTTCTGTTGAGCCAAAAAATGTATTATTTTGAGTGTGGTTTTCCAAAAGCATTTAACATGTTGCCAACGTATATATGTTCGAGCAATAGGAGAACGGTTTTTGTCTAGGACATTTTCAATAACGTCTTTAACGCTTATCGATGCAGCAAAGTCAATTGGTTAGAGCCGTTGGTGAAACTCAGTGCTTTTCATGAGCTTTTTTATATCAGGCCCAACAAAAACACCTGTTGTAACGAAAACACATAAGTTTTTTTAATTAATTTGGTTTTTCTAAATAATTTAGTAATGACAAAAGGAATGTTTGAAGTATCCAAACCTTCTTTTGTCTTTGATTTACTAAGTTTTGGAACCAATGTTTCAAGGAAATGGAATGCCGATCCATTTGTGTCCAAACATTTCGCAAAGTCTTTTACCACACCAACTTTTATATGTAATGGTGTCAAAAGAATTATTTCAGTTTGTACCAGCGGTGGGTGTATGATATTGTGCTCGCCTAATATGCTTCCATCTCCTGGCTCCCATTGATTCTTGGAATATTGGTTGCCCTGCAATCTGCTACCCCATTTGCAAAAAAAAAAATAAAAAAAAATCCATAAGTATTTAACGTACCCAGCCTGCATATCCGAAGGGGAACTAACGACAATTAAGTCAAAATGGACCCGCCATTCGTGCTCTTCATATTTTACTGCATCCAATATAGAGTTGAATCTTAACTTTCCGTCATGCAATTAGAATAGGATTCTGGAAAATAAAAGAGTACATTTTTAGACTTTTCTTCGATGAATCTAAAAAAAGACGCCAGTGGTCGTGGTTACATTCTATTTTCATTGCAGTCTTTAAGCTTTCAATGTCGTTGCAACAAGCAAAGTAGTTGCTGTAACATTAACGCTAGCTTGAAGTAGATGAAAACTTCAAGTCTATAGCTAATATTTCTGGCTTATTTTTGAACAGACCCAGTCCCCGTACCAATGCATTTAAATGCTCTTGTCACACTAATATTGAGCTCGGGGCTGCTGCATTTCCTAAGTAAAATTTTACAAAATATTTTTCTCATAAAAATTAACCCCCTAAAATCCGTTTTCTGGGACATTTTTTTTTTTTTTTATTTGAGCGCAAATTCTGAATAAGTATAAAATTAACCCTTTAACAGATTTTAAGTTTTGACTAATTTCTGACATTGAAGTTATATTTTCAACTTCGATTTCTTCAGAGACTTATAGTATAATTTTATGACACAAGGTGTGTGCCATCTGTTGTATCGTCCTAACAAAAATAAAAATTGTTGAAATTTTTTTTTGACTTTAGCAACGAATTTCTTTTGGGTTTCTTATCTGTTAGCACACTCAAACATAGGACACTAAACATACGTATCGTGCTATTCTCAAATGTTGTATTTTTTCAATTTAATTTTTAACAACTCTGTCTTTTGTTAGGACGATACAACAAATAGCACACCCCTTTGTGAATGACCTTATAGTTTTACGGAACATTCTAACCATCTATAACATTTCAACTTATGGGTCTTTTTTGTCCATTTTTAAAAGGGGTCAAAAAAGTGCCTTTAATTAAGAAGTTAGAGGGTTAAAATGTTTAAAAAAATTATCCCCGTAGTGATTTACATAAGTTCGCTAAACAAATCCCAAACCTAAAATGGAAGATTCAAATGGCTTTCTATGTCGATGCCTAATAAACATTTGCAAAAGGGTGGAAAATTTAATCCCCGAATGAACAAAGGGCTAGACGTAAACTTTTAAAACGCTGATACAACTATATTTTTTTCAGTTATCAGAACATTGTTATTTTTAATGGTTTATTGTATTGTGTAGTGGAATTAACTTTTGATGCACCCTTTTACTGCAAATATTATTTTTTTAAATATTTCTGTTTTTGTTTAAAATTGTGTGTTGTTAATCATTTGTAAATGTGATTAACACATTTTTTTTTTTAATAATAAAACAGAAAGAAACGATTGTAACAGAAAAGTGAAACGACTAAGTAAAACTGAATGACCAGTGTAAATAATGTGGCTTTTATAATTTAGTTTTGTACAAAACCAACTGGATTTTACTCAGTCTAAATTCAGTATTAACCCATATTATCCTAGCGTCGTCATATGACGACATGAAAAGGCCTCTTTTTAAATGTTCATAATACCGTTACTTAAATATGGAAGGACTTCTGTTAAGAGTTTTGTAAACAAAAAATGTCAAATATTAATTCTGTGTTTCTTTTATCCATTTTGGTTATTGTTTGTGGACACAGTGAATGACCGAAAATCACAAAAATTCTAAAACTGCAAAAATTATGATTTCTTCCAATAAAGAAGGAAAAAATCGGAATTTATTAGATTAATATATTTTTCTAGTTTGGTTTTTCTAAAATCCAACTAAATTTGCTCCATATTGGTAACAATACAATGACCTCATCACAATTTGGAAAAATGTTATAATTTAATGAATTTGGGTGTCGTCGTATGACGACGCTAGGAGAATATGTGTACAAAATTTTTATTTTTCTCTTTTTTTTTTAATATAGTCATTTTGGGCTGTCTTTGACAAGGTTTGGAGCTTCGTACCTTGCCTCAGTATGGAATCTACCAAGATCGACAGGAAAATAGCCTTAAACTGCCCGTAGTATATACTTTACGTTATGGTCGAATAGAAGACTTCCTAAAAAGAATCCACAACGATAAGCAAAGGCAATGTCAATGCCTCGATATTAAATCGCCAAATCGGGCCGAGTGTTCCAAATGCGATGCTGGATTTTCTTTTTGTATATGCCACTAACGAGAGTTATAATTTTTATTTTCTCTCGCTATTCAATGAAATAATGTTAGTTTATTTAGGAAATTGAAGTATATTTGAATTTATTTTGGAAAATAATGCTAATTTTGTATACCTTAAATGGAAAATTGAAGTTGTTAATATAATAAAAAAATGTTTTTTTTTTTGTAACAATTGTACACATTTTCTCCTAGCGGCGTCATATGACGACAGGCAATAACTACGGATCTATATAAGACAAAATAATTTCAACTTCAGTTTCGTGGTCCTAGGGCCTTCAGTAGCAAATCATGTAAGTTTAAAAAAATGATACAATTATTTCTTAATTCAGGAGAATATGGGTTAATTCGATTCCAAATATTTGTTTTGTTTTTCGAATTGCCTTTAGGCAAAACAACTTATTTTTTAGAGCTAATTTTTCCGTAGACTGTTAAAAATAAAATTTGCGTTAGAAAGAGATTCACATGAATATATAATTTTTTTAATCGGGTACAGCAGATTTTTCTTTTTTTTTTTGGCACCAGTTAAATTTAAAAATTTGTATGATATTTTTTTATTATTGAGTACAAAAATTTGGTTGTTACAATGTCGTCATTTGAGTTATCCGACCGTATTGGGTTTCCAAAAGCGAATTATGGGTTTGTGCACTGTTGTTAACTCTGTATTAAAAATATTGCCAATTTTGTAATGAAAAGCAATAGAAATTATTTAGCTTTAAAAAGAATGCAAATTTAGTGCTAATAATCGGTCATGAAAAATATTGAATTTACGAGAAGCATTTAACACCTCCCAGGACAAGATGAACAACTTGCAAAATTAGTTCCTTTGAGCCAGTACTAGTATTGTCAGCCATTGTCTTTATTTTAAGCAGTCACACTTATCACTAGTACTAATGATTCAGTTCTACAGCATGGCTCTAAGACCCCTTCTTATACCCCTGATTATTAAAAGTAGGCGTATAAGAAGGGTAGTATACATAAGGTTGCGGGTTCGATCCCCATCGATGGCAACATCAATTTAATAAAAAAAACTTTAAAATTGTTTATAATTTGTTCATTTAATTGTTATTTCCTGAAGATGCTACACATTGGAGTAGCGAAATATCGAAAATAAAAAACTTTTTATAAATAAAAACCAAACCTTAAGCTCAAGAAAATAGTAGAGTTAAAAATTTAAAAGAAGGTTAAATAAACGAAAAGAATTTAAAAAATGATATGGATAATTTTTCTATCCCTCATATCTATCGCAGCGTCCACCTTCGGTGTTCCCATAGCTCTTAACCCCACCGAAGTAAAATAATTTAACAAAACTGTGAACTAAACAGCTTCAACAAAGTTTGTTAAAACTATATCGGATGGCACGCACTCACTGTTCTAATATACAACACCTCGCACAATTATAGTGTTGCTATATTTGAAGCCCGGTAAAAATTACCAAAAGTGTCGTCTTAGCGAACGCCTATCTACGTTGGAGGAGAATTGTACATTCCAAATTTGAGCTCCCTAGTTCCAGCAGTTTGGTAAGGCCGTCAAGGGGAGACTTTTTAACTTTTTGCCACGCCCTGCAAGAGTATTTAAAAATTCTGTCTTAGCGGATGTCTGCAAGAGAGAAGAAACCTTCATACCAAATTTCAACTTGCACTATTCCCCTTTCAAACCCCCATTTTACAACGCCAGGATTTTATCCAAAGGAGCAAAGACAGCATCCCGTCAAGAGGGCAGGCTTTAAATTTTTAGCCCGGCAGAGCAGAAACCTTCATAACAAATCTCAACTTCCTAACACAAACGGTTTGGGCATACCGTTAAGGGGGGCATTTTACATCCAATGCAATCCCATTCTTACCACGTCCCTGCTCAAAGCTCCAAAAAGTCACTTGTCGGTAAGTTAGCCCGTACTCCAAGGAATACATATTTTGAATTATTATTTTGAATTACTTTTCTCATTTTTTGCCCGTTCTGGTAGGAATTTACAAAAATACCGTCTTAGTAGACGTTTACACCGGTATGGAAACCTACCTACCCGACGGCCCGTTATTTTTTATATATAGAGATTTAAAATTTTTTGAAAATAAATAGCAAAATCGTTTGAATACGAGTATAAATTGTGTTTTCTATTAATTTAATATGTATCTCAGATTATTTTTAACAAAAAGATATTTTGAGTGTGCAAAATTTAATTTTTATAGGGGTTTTAATGAAGAAGATAATGAAGATTTAATGAAATTTAATTACACCCAGAAAACAGTCTCAGTTGTGGCCACCGAATTTGTTGCCAATCGAATTCGTGCGGTTACGACAACTATCTTTATATTAATTTATATTTTTCGTCGTAAAAGCCAATATTCGGTTGTCTAATTCAATATTATGTTCCACATAAATATTATTATGTTCCACAAAATTTTATTGAAATTAAAAAACTTTTTTTGAATTTCCTGGTATTGAACGCGGCTACTCAGGTTGATAGTTCACACTCTTACCCACTGCACCACAACTACTTTTAATTTTCTTAGCCATATTTACTGTTTATACATATGAATATTTTATTTTAATTAAAAAAAACATCTAAAATTTTGTCTTTTCCGGGATTCGAACTTGGAAATCCGGCGTACAATCCAAACTCTCTACCGACTACACCACAAACACTTATTAATTTTGATGTCTAATTTTGAATTTATATGTTTTGTTTGGAAGACAAATATAGTAAAAAATTCGTTTACCAATACCAATCAATAGTTGTGTGTGTTATCACTACAATCCACAATTCGGTTGGTTCTACAGAAACTCGACTTTAAGGTCATATTTGATTAGGATACCCGTATTTGTACACCCAGAAAACAGATTCAGTTCTGATAACCCTATTTTGTAGTCAATCGCATGGTTCGGTTGTGGTAGCCGAATTTTTCAGTTGTGGCAACAGAAAACTAATTGAGACAAGACTAATTTGACTGTGACAACGGAATTTCAGTTGTAACAAGAATAATTCAGTAATTGCAAACGAAAAATTTATTTGATGCAATTGAACCATTCGATTGGCAACAAATGGGGTTGTCAGCACCGAATCTGTTTTCTGGGTGTAGTTACCACTTTCTTATATTGAAATTTTTTTAATAAAGGTTATTGTCAACACCAATTTTTTTGTATATTCACTAAATAAATGTCTGCTTCTACTGCATAGACATACTAAACTGATACTAATTTTAAAATTGATTGTAGATGCCAATAATTAGTTAAAAGGATTGTTTTTTAGTGCATTTTCCCTATTTTTAATACCTAGTAAAACATTTTTGGAGTAGTATTCAATTGTAGGTAACTCCAAATAAAATAACGTCCTGGCAATTTCATTTTAATGGTTTTGATCGAATTCCAACCAATCTTTTTCCTGGGTGGACTTATTTCTCATCCTAACAGAATATTGCTTTTTAGAGCATAAGAAATTGTTTTTCAGCAAAAAAAAGAAAAAAAGAAAAATTTAAAGGCATGCTTTTCAAACCACATTTTTCATTGCTTTTAAGGTATCCGTTTTACTACTAAAAAGTAGCAAAAATGCACTAATTCTAAACAACATCCAAAAAAATCACTTAATTATTGCTTCTAAAGAATTATTGCTCTAAAAGTAGGAAGGGATTTGGAAACAGAGTTAAAATTCTAGGAAAATTAATATGTACTTTTTAAAATATTTTTTTTTTGCTTAATTTCATTACTTTTTTAAAGAGAATAAGACACAATCTCTCGCAGTGCCAAAGTGGTGTTTTGAAGACAGCCAATATTCATAACAAAAAAAGAGACACATGTTCGATAAGGGGTATCAAAAGTATAAAAAAAATCGAAATTAAGAAAGATATGTATATATTTTTGTATTTTTAATTGTTGAAGTAGAGTTTCCTTTGCACTCGTTCAAAACGTACTGAAGAAATGGGAGTACTCCCATCCTATGACAACTCAATGATAAAATCATTAGTGTTTCTTTTAAATAATAAGTACATTTAGATAATTAATTGTAGTCTTTTTCTACTTCTTTTGTACCTAGCAAAAGGTTTTAGAGTCGTTTTGGTTGGCCTAATTATGAGAGTGTAGATCATTGCCTAATATTCGGTGTAACGTGGCGTATACTTGATATTATAATGCGTACATAGTGTATATAACTCATACGCTGTATTCATATCATACATTGTGTCCATATCAGTGTTGCCACTTTTTGAATAATTATTCAAAAACGGGACTGTTTACAAATTCGTTGGATAATTTTTGAATAATGACATTTTTGTGTAGTTTTTGTGTAATTTCACTTTTTAGAGAAATTTTAGAAAAATTTCTTAAAAATCAGTCGATATTTAAAGTAGACTAAATGAGTTTGTCTGTGAAACATTTACAAGATCATTTGCAAATGTAGCGAAAGATTGTGACTTTGTTATGATTGTGACTTTCTAATGATTGAATATAAACCAGTAATTTTCAAAGTCCTTTTCTAACAATTTAAAGTGAATTTAGCGATATTTTTTATTGCTGTAGCTAACATGATAGGGTTTTGGTCACACAAAATTTTTGTAAATATAAAACAGTGTGCCAGAATGAAAATATATTGGAATAATTCAGCAATTCAGACATTTGCCCCTCAATTCATAAATGCTTTGTAAAGTTATAGCAGGTTTACAAAATGTCATTTTCATACAAAATTTGTTCAATAAACCTCCTATAATTTTACAAAGCGTTTATGAATTTAGGGGTTAAGCTATAATTCAATGCATTATAATTAATTGTAACAGGTCTTCTATTTTATTATTATTGATTGATAAAATCAAAAACATTTTAAATAAGTTTAAAAAACCTTTAATTCATAATTATAAAAATTTTATGCTTATAAAAATGGCAAACTTTTAAATTTTCCACATGCCAGAGTTGTCCTACTTTGGAGTCGCACGCCACAGTTTCCAGCTAATCTGTGGACTCGACCGTTAGAAATTATATTTAAATGTCATTGTAATCCAACCAGACGGTAAGAAATGAAAATTGAATGAAGCACTCATATCTAGCTTAAGTCAACTTTAGAAAAGTTCTATCTCTATTAATTTGGGTATTTGAAATAGAAACTTATCGTACCCAAATTAATCGATTTTAGTAAGTTCCAAATTTGAGTAAGTCAGATATGGGAGCTCTTTAATTTGTTAAAAAATGAAGCAAATTTTAGAACAAACTTAAAAAGCTGTAAAGGCCCAACTATATTTAGCGAATCTGAATTAAGTTAAAGAGCGATTACAGGAAAATAAATTAAAGCACCCATATTTAGCTTAAGTCAACTTCTGAAAAGTTTCGTCTCTATTAATTTGGTTAATTTTCAATTGAAACTCATCGTATCCAACTCAGTCAAATTAAAAACATTTCACACAAACAAAATAAATTATTGTAAAAAATTACATTGAAAAAATTAAACACACAAAAAAAGCATAAAATTACTTCGAAACTAGCGAATATTTTAAAATTTCGGGCGCTCTTTCATTTGAGTAAAAATTCAGCCAAATTTCGAGCAAACTTAACAATTGTGATTTCAGCTTAAGACAATTGTGGTTACATCTTTATTTTGAAATAATATTAAAAAATTATAATTTTTTTGTGTAATTTCAAACGGTTTTGGATAATTTTTTACCTTCAGCTGTGTAATTCTTGGCTTTACTGGTGGCAACACTGGTCCATATGAAAATTTAAATAAAAACATATAAAATCATGTACCTTTTTGCAATTTTTAGTACCTCTTTGTATTTTATCATTAAATGTTTTCACCTTATATGTACATTTACCTACCATACCATTTTTTTCGGCTCACCAAATTAGTATCCCATTTCGCTATTGTTGTTTACTTCTAACCGCTATAATTGCATACAGTTACCTTTTAGTTTGTAAAATAATTGACATAGACCATAATTAGTTTTAACATTTAACATATATAATTAAATATTTTCATTTTATTTAAATTTATAAATAATAGTATGTTTTTACAATATTTACAATAGTTTGATTTTTTTTTTAACAACTTACAACAAGTAATAATAAATAGGATCAGTTTTATAGTCAACCGTGAGGAAGATGTTTTATTAAAATTCAACTTATGTTAAAACTTTTGTTTGAAAATTTTTTAATTAAATAAAATTTTAGTAAAAAATTTTACTAAAAGCTAACTATGAAAGTGGCCCACATCTACATATGTAAAGTATATATATTTTTCAGTGCTAACAAAACTATATCTATGATATTTTTTAAAGCTATTCAGTTGTTGTGATAAAACTAATTAATTCAGTTATAATTATCTTATATATAATGTCTACAATTTACATCATGGTATTGCAGACTACCGTATTCATAAATATCATAAGAATTATAAAACATACACGAATCTCAGAAACCCGAAGTCATTTGACCATTTTTCGTATCTATCCAGTCACAACCTAAGGGAGTATTATTATTCGACATCATCATAACGGGCGAGGTACGTTGTATTTCTCGCGCTGGATAGTAAACAACGGGACCCGGTGAAGGGGCCCTACCACGTTGGATTTTAACCACACCCGGTGAACTGGCACTTTTCATTACACGGCCATTATTTAATGTACTATTACCCGATCCAGTAACTAAATATGTAGTTGTAGTGCTACGTTGTGTACCGTGTCGTGAGAAACGCCCCGAAGACCGATGATTAATAGTGCCATCACCATTGTTCGATATTGAACTTTCGTAGTGAATAAGATCGGGTTGGTCTCGGCTGAGGCGGCGTTTGAAAAAAATCAATAAAAATATTCGCTTAAATTTCTCACCAAATATTACGTATATTAGAAAATTACAACTACTATTAATGGTCACCAATAGATTAGAGATTTTCGCTAATGCATGATCGATAAAATCGTAAAAGGCCTCCGAAATATTCAAAACCAAGGCTAGGAAATTAAAAACAAAAAATACAACTACTACACACAACAACATGGTCGCCAAACCGATTTCCCGCTTTTCAGAACGGGACAAACGTTGGCGTTCTCGATTTGCTCTCTTAACCTGACGATAAATCAAACAATTGAGAATCGCCAGTGTTAGAAAGGGTATAATATAGTTAACTATCAGATAACACCAGAGAATGTAAATACTAATATAAGCCGGATTTTGTCGCAGAGGAGATGGTCTTACACAATGCAATATCACCGGACTATCAGGAACTACGGTACTTATAGTAACTACTTCCCAAAATCGGGGCATATTATATAAAAGAGCAAATAATACACAGACTATAACATAGATTTTGGCACGCCCATATGTGCATAACGCCCTCGCCTTTAAGGGATGACAAACTGCAACATACCGTTCTAAAGTTACCGTAAATGTCATATAAATACTAGCTGTTTGGGATATAACTGCAATAGGAAATAACACCGGTGATATAAAGGGATATATGTAATTGTAGTAGAAGAAAAAATGTCCACTATAGGGATAAATGGACGGTATGCCAAATAACAACATTGAAGTTATAATTAAGACACTATCACAGCATGCTAAACCTATGAGCAAATAATTGATGCTAGAACGCATTTGAGGACGGGACAATATAATCATTGATATTATATTTCCAATAATACCTAGAATGCTAACTATATTTAAACATACACCACAAACCCAAAATTCTACTATTGTATTGTGATCATCGGGTTTGTAGACATTTTCGCAAGGAAGATATATAGGCGTACCCAAGCTATAATTACTAAAGACATTCGTATTACTATTATTATAGGGTGTATAGTAACTAGAATATACCGACGTTAAAGTACTATTACTATAATCTTCGCCATATGTTGTATAATGTTCTTTAGTATTTATACTGACACTTTCAATAAAATCTTTTACACTTATAGGTCCAGAATCGAATTCACCAATATTATCGGTTTCGGCTTCAACCGGTGGTAACACTTGTTGCTGTTTTTGTTGTGGTTGTTGCAGTAAATATTGCGATGTTAATGATGGCGGGAGTGTTTGAAGTTTACGCGTTAAAAACGGATAAACAGTATCCGTTAAATTTAGTTCAATCATCGGTTTAGTTGACTTTGGTTAACAATAGAACAAATGTTTTTGGAAAATAAAATAAGGCCGTTTCGAATATGTAATATTATTATATAATTACTATAATACATGTAGCAATGATAATTGAGAAAAATTAATGAAATTTACATTAATTATTATCTTACTTTTTAGGTAAACATTTTTCTATAAATATTACTAGAGCTTTTAATATTTACATATGATTTACAGTTCCTAATAGAAGCTTAAAAGTTTCGGTTTAAACAGCAAGAATGGAAAAATGTTTGAAGTAGAATTATAATCTTTTATTTAATAGTAATATTTATTTTAAAAAAAATTTTAGGAGCTTTTGAAAAAGAGATATATCTTATTTATTTATATATAAATAGGTTTAAATTGAGCTTTTTTGAAAACTTAGATTTATAAAACTTTTAACAATTTATATTTTATCTAAATTTGTCACAGCTTTTCCAAAATTTTTATTATAAGAAATATTTGTTTACTATTCAATAAATCACTTTTGAATTAATGCCAATGAAAATAAACTTAAAATTTTGGTAAATATTAAATAATTAAAAAATTAATGGGTTTGAAATTATTTTAAATTAAAACTTTGATAGTAAAAAAAGGTTTTAAATGTAAAAATCGGTTTCTTGCACAAAATTATTTATTTGTACGATTTTACGAAGCTCTTCTTGTGAATAATTTTTTCTTGGTCAAAATATAGCTATAATATATTAAAGAGTTTTAAAATTCTTCGCATCATTCAAAAATACAAAACTTTCTAAAGCTTTACTATAGAAATCTAAATTATTAGAAAGCCTTCAGGATTTCCCAATAAATAATAGTTTCAGTAGTAAAATTTTAAAGTTGTTTTCAATAAAAAGATAAATAAGCTTTAAATGATAAAAAAGCTTTTGTGAATTTTAAGAGCTTTAACTTTTTTTAATAAAATTCAAGTGTTTAAGCCTATAAGCAATTTTTCATTAAAACGCTTTTTGCAATTTATCTTTTTAAAAAGCTTTAAAATACAATTTGTTAGCCTTTCAAAGCTAAAAATAGTTGCATATAAAATGCAGTTTAATGAAATTTTTTCGTTGAAATACCATAAATGAAAATTATTATTAGTTGAAGTTTAATAAAATTTTGCACATAAATTTAGTACTTAAATAATACTCAAAATAAAGGCTGAATTTTTAAAATACTGCAAACTTTTCTTGTTGGATTTACAAATTCTTTCTTCGTTAATGTCACAAACTATAAACAAATAAAAACAAAACTGCTTTTGAAATTACTTTACGAAATTAAATATATAACAAGACTTTATAAATAATATTACGTTTTTAACAAACCTCGAAGTCTTTATAAATATTATTAGGTTTTTAGTGAAAGGTATTGTTTAGATTGTTTTATTTTTTTTAATTTTTGTTCTTTAGGAATACTAAAATTTACAAAATTTTCAATAAAATAGTGTATAACAGTTAACTGAATTATTTAAAAATGTCGTTGTAGTGTTAAGAGCTTCTAACTTTTTGAAAGATATACAAAATATTAAAATATACGATCCAAACTTATATTAAAAGTGTCAAGTTAAATTAAAAGCTTATTTAATTTTTTGAATGTCTTTAAACATTAAAGTACAATAACTAATAACAGTCTTGAAATATACCTGCAAGCCTTAAATGAAGTTTTAAAATTAAATTAACGCAACTAAAGAAATGTACATTAAAATGGAGCTTTTAGAGATTTTTAAAGTTTTTTGTTACAAGAGTTACTTGGGGTTTAATGAATTTTTGCGTAGTATCAAATATAGTGCTTATCAAATATAGCTTTAACGAATCCTAAAGCTTTTTTAAATGAAAAAATGTTTATTAAAAGCTTTTTTCAAGCTTAATAATTTTTGTGAAAAATATTTTTATTATGAACTTTTTCCAAGTTTAATGGTATATAAAAATATATATTCTTTTGCAAGAAAGCTATTAAATCAAAAAATTTTAATAAAAAAAATATATATTTTTTTTACTTAGTTAACTTAATTGAAATTTTCTAAATATAGGAAATTAAGTCGTTATTGAAATCTAAACATAAAAGCTTACTGATTAAGTATTTACGCTGAGCTTTTAATAATTATAAAAGTAAGCCGATATTAATTTTCATTTAAATATAAAACAAAGCTATGTCGTTTTTAATCTCTTTTTTATGTAAAATATATATATCACAATCAACCTTTTACCAAAAATTCTAATTTTAGTTGCTAAACAATTCCTCTTCACAACAACTAATGCAAACAACCATATATATTAAGCCTAATTTTTGGGGTTTCCTTCTGTATTTTTTTTAAATTACAAAAGGTTTCTATTTTATTGTTTGAACAAAAAAAAATGTTTTGCTTAAATTAAAAAATAACGAACTCTTTTTTATTCAACAAGCCAACAAACTTTAAAACTTTGATATCTGACACTTACATATGAAGGAAAACAAAATTCAAGTATTTCGTTTTCCTTTTTCTTTTGACGTTTTGCAATTTACATGTATTTTTTTATTTTTTTTTTAATTTGGGTGTCTACTTCCAAATTTGAATTTCTAGTGCGATATAAAAAGCGAATTATGCACTGTATAATAAAGTAATTCTTGTTACTGTTGAGTAAACTGATGTTGTTGACTTTGGCTTATGCATATTTCATTATAACAACATATTGCTTGGTAAGATAAAAACTTGAGAATGTCTCTTTTATGTGTCTTGAGTATTTTTTTTTTTTTTTCTTAATTTTTTATTACATCTTTTAATGTTGCCAACAGTAATCCCAGGGCTTAAAGTAGTAGTGATAGTATTAAATTATTTCGCATTTAATTTGTGACCTCTAGACATTTAATGTCATTATTTCTTTTTTTTTTTTTTTTGTTTGGTATATTTTTTTTTTTTTTACTTAATTAAAAAAAATTGTTTTGAATTAGTAAAAGGTTAAAATTGTATTCATGTTCATATATTAATATTATTTTATGTTTGCTCTGCATGTACTGTTAGTTAGAACCGTAATTTAAAATGTTGAAATAGTACTCTAGATATCCAAGTCAATTCGTTAAAAAAAATGATGACATCACTTCAGATATAACAAGTATTTGCATCTCCTTCTCCAATTCGTAGTTATAACAAGTTAGCAATATTTTTACAAGTTGACAACTCTGTCGAGTCTTTAGATTAGTTATATATAGAACGAAAAAAGAAAAAATCTTCTTAGTTATAATTTAAATTTCCCTTCGGCGTCTAATCTTTTGAAAATCGTCTGACTTGTATGTTTGAAAGCTTTTTATACAATTTTATAATTGCTGCACTGGTGTACCGTATACTGTATATTTTCATGTTTGATTTTTAAGCTGCATTGAACACAATTTCTCACTTAAACACACACATTTATATAATTGTATAACAAACGCACACACATAAATACTGACTGAAGACTAATACAGCTAAATACAGTGAAGCACATAAGGAAAATTAACGACCAGATATGGCTATATGTCTAATGCTTAGGGCATAGGGTCTCTAAATGACTTGGAGAAGGTTTTGCACTAAACCTCTTCTTTTTTTTTTTGTACAATTTTGCACTTGAACAGTTGTTATGGGATTTTTCTGTGTGTAATTTTTTTTATTCAGTTATTTGTTTATATCAGTGCTTGACGTTATCCTTGTTAAATAGAAGTAGTTGTTCTTGTTGGTGTTGATTTTTTTTTGTCTATTGCATGCTTTTTAAAATAACTGGTTTTGCCTGCCCTTTAGCAATTGCATTCGCTGTAAACTTTTCCTTTTCTCAATTTTATACGCACAATCAACTGCATAGATATTGTGTATGTGTGTACGTACGTAAGTAATCGTTGTATTTGGTGTGGTTTCGATTCGTTTAGCAATGCTATGTTAAGACATGCCTTAGTTTCCAGTTTATTTCCATGAAATGCCGTTAAGCTGTTTATTTTATATTTCTTTTTCGTTTTAGTTTTTGTTCATTCGCCTTAATTCGATATAGTGAAGTTCAGTTATCTGCAATAAAACGTAAGAAAAAAATCAAATTTCAATTTCTTTTAAAGTTTTATTTCAAACAGAAAGATTTATTTGCTTTTAACTTTGAAAAATTTAGTTTTCATGGGAAATTGAATAATTCTTTTAAATAAAATTGCATTTATTTGTGTTCTAGTTCATTATCTCCACCTTATTTATGAAATTTCCATATTAACACTACTAAGAGATTGCTAAAAAGTACACTGAAAGAATTATGCTTCTTGATAGTAAAGACACAGTTTTATAGACTTTTTTCGTAGATTCAATGAAGAATTTTGTTATACATATACTATTTATTTATTATTATGATATTTTTCAAAACTTTCTCTCAAAAAATTTCATAATTTCATTAAAAAAATTCTTTAGGGCGAGTAACTAATTTCCAACATAATAATGGTCAAACTTTAACCACAGATATTTCCATATAAATTTCACATTCATAACTATGGTTAAGCACTAAACTCAGTTTATTTTGAGATAAGTTAACAGTTTTTAATTTTACAAATTAACCTTCATAAATTTCATGAACTTAATTTTTTTCCTTTTTTTATTAGTCTTACAAAATTTTGCCATTTCATTACTCTTCATAGATTATTATGCAATTTAAACTTTATATTAATGATTTTATTCGCAAATATTTTTAAGTAACTACAAGGTGAGTTTTAGTGATGTCCATTAATTTCTATGAAAGTATTTTATAATTTTTATTTATTATTTTTCGATTTTTTGAAATTATTTTATAAATTATATGTAGCGATTCATTTGCTGAATTCCAATTAAATTTTTCAAAATATTAATAAGGAGTTTCGTTAGTTCAATGAAGCTTATTATTAGGGAAAGGAATTTCAAGTATTTAAAAAACGAAAATAAGTATGCGCCTACAAAAAGTTGCTAAAGAGACAAATATGTTTTGAAAGCATATAACAATGGTGGGTAAATGCGGCCCTTTGCTGATTTCTGTGCGGGTCTTGTTGAAATTCAATTCAACTTTTTATTTATTATTTTATTTCGCAATTCTTTTTAATTTTTATACCCTACGCCACTACGTAGTCAGGGTATGATAAGTTTGTGCTGATGTTTGTAACACCATTGTAAAACATTGTTTGTAAAACATTGGACTTAGACCCACCTTATAGTATACGGATCGACTCAGAATCAAGTTTTATTTCGACCTGTCTGTCTGTCTGTCTGTCCATGCATTTTTATGCGCACTCTACAGGTCGCAAATATTAAGATATTTTGATGGAATTTGGTACACCGACCTACGTCGGCCCAATGACGAAGCCTATTGATTTTGGTTAAAATCAGTCCATGTTTAGAGCTAGTGCCCATATAAGGGTCCCCCCAAAATTGGTTTGGTTACCGCTGCAGGTCGCAAATATTAAGATATTTTGATGAAATTTGGTACACCGACCTATGTCAGTCCAAGGACGAAGCCTATTGATTTTGGTCAAAATCGGTTCATGTTTAGATCTAGTGCCCATTAAAGCCCCCCCCCCCCCAAATTGGCTTTTTTACACGTTGGCGGTCGCAAATACCAAGGTATTTCAATGAAATTTGGTTCGCTGACTCATATGGTCCCAAGGACAAAGCTTATAGATTCTAGATAGGATCGCCCATATGGGCTATATTTACGATTTTCTCTTCTTTTATCATTTGATAGAAAATTTTGGCACAAATCCCATTTGAAATCATTCGGATTTCGGATCCAAACATTAGTTGGCTTTTAACCAGACTGGTGTAGGGTATTGTATAGTCGGCATGCACGACTTTAACTTTTTTACTCGTTTTATTTCGAAAATGTTTAGATAAAAATTAGTGCCAATTGTATAGTCGGAACTAAGATCTATTTTAAGATTGCTTACTTAAAAGATATTTAAAGGAACAATCGATGTCTATTTTAGTTAGAAAATTGTTACTTAAGCCTCATTCATACTGAACCCAAAACTAGAAGTTTTCGTGTTTTTTTAGGTTTTCGATTTAAAATTTATATGGGATTTGACAATCGAAAGCAAAATAAATTTGAAAACTACTAGTTTTGGGTCCAGTATGAATGAGGCATTAAATAAAAATTTTCTAACTAAAATTCAGAAATATTTTAGACAAAGTCGATCTTAGTTCTGACTATAAAACTGGCCCTTAATCCTTTGCAAAATAAATTCAACTTCATTAAAGGAATTAAATATGCTAAAATCCCAAATGTATTTTACAAATTGTGAAAAATAATTTGTTGGAGGCATGTCCCTGTCCGGATTTCATTCTTGCTTAAGAAACTCGTCAGGGGACGATGTTTTTAGAACTTCTGGAAAAATTTGTTAAGATAAATTACAAACTCAATGAGAAATTCTTGTTCCCATCTAGGAGCGTTATTAAACATTCAAAATATCAAATAAAAAACAAAAACAACAACAAAGAATTTACCACAATTTGCTTTGTCATCTTCCAATATACAACTCTGTTGTTTTGACAGATCTAGGAATGTAGTGACATCCATTCATGTATAAACGCCATAGAAAACAATGTTTTCTAAAGTCTCAGTAACATTCATATTAGTTTTTTTATTTTAATCGGGATATACATTAACATTAATTACACTAAAGGAATTAAATATACTAAAATCCCAAACGTATTTTACAAATTGTTAAAAATAATTTGTTAGCGGCATGTCCCTATCCGGAATTCATTCTTGCCTAAGGAACTTCTCAGGGGCGATGTTTTTAGAACTTCTGGAAATACTTGTTAAGTTAAATTACAAACTCTTCTCAACTTCTTTTACGAAACATGTCGACATAAATATAAAAAACATTATATTTTCATTTAAAAAGAACTGTTTGTCAAGTTTTATTTTTATTTTTCATCATATTTATGAAGCTTTTTTTTCTTCCAGTGATACTAATATTCAGTAAAATTTGTAGCTAATTTTAGCAAATAATTTTTGAATTACAGTTTACACAATTTTATTAAAATTTAGGAGCGGTTAATAATTTTTTCTACTAACTTCATTATACTGGAAATCAGTAGGCTTGAGTTGCTAAAATTAGCCAAATATACCGATGGGCGGAAGATAGTTAAATTTCCAGTAATAACATCATCATTTTTTATAGCCATTGCAGACGTTTTCTGTTCAGTGTGCGAGTTTTATAGTCAGAACAGAGCACGAGTTTAAATTTAAATTTTACTTTAGTGGGAATTTTTTTTATTTTGAAAATTTATTACTCAAGTTTATTACAAAAGTAAAATTCGTGCTTAGCGCTGACTATCATACTGCGCCGCATTGGTCTTAATACTGCCCCACATTGGTTTTTGTGGAAAAGTCGGCGTTTTAATTTATCAAAAGCTCTTAAATTACTAACTAAATACTTAAGTTTGCAATCATCGTCTAAATTAACCCCTTAGAGCATAGTGTTCCTTTAAAGGGCGGATTTTTTTTATTTGTTAAATAAAAATTCGAATCCAGGAGGCTATAAATTTTATACATGTTTTGGTTGGCGGAATAATATTCAGTCTCTTATAACTAGTTGAGTTTTTAAATTTTCGTTGACCGATTCCACGACACCGCGGATCAATGCAAAAACTATAAAAAAGTGTTCCAATAATGTTTTACTGTACTTATGTTATGTAATTCAAAAATACCAAAATAGGATTTGAAAAAAGTTGGGTTTGTAATAATTTCTTGTGGAACCAGTTTTGGAATAGATGGATTTCAAAACTGTTTTTGTTTTACAAAAAAAAAAAAAAAACAAACAAAATTTAAAGATTTTGTAATATATGAAAAACTACAATATGGCCCTCGCGGAGAAAACCGTGCCCACTAGAGCGTACCACCTTACAGGAAAAAAAAGTGCGCCATACACCCTCCAATATCCAATATGAAGTATTTTTGGAAGGAGGATTCAAAAAAAAAAATTTTTTTTGCCGAACGTAGGGGTCGCCATTTTACATTTTTCGTTATATCTTTGGCATTTACAGTCAGATCTTAAAGTATGATACATCAATATTTTTCTCTCAAGGAGACCAATGTTTTGTTGTAAGGGCCATTGACCTCAAGTATCCCGTTCTAGTAGTTACCCACCAGATCTCAGTTGCTACTACCCTAATGTACCACACTGATTGCAGAAAATTAAAGCTCGCAAAAAATCATTAAACTTTTGCTAAGGAAGTTTTTCGATAAACCCAGTATACATTTTTTTTAATTATTGGTTGCCGAACATAGGGGTCGCCTTTTTAAATATTTTTTTTTCATTGGATTTTTCTTTTATAGCAAAACACTGGTCTCCTCGAGGCAAAAAAATCAGTATGGTAGAGGGGGGATCCTTCGCCAGTGGGGCACATACACTAATCCCATTTTTCTCCGATGTTAAGGGAGATAAAAAATTGGAAAAAAATATATTTTGTGCATTTTTCAATTGCCTTTCATTGACATCCACTTTGACGAATTTATATCACATGTGGTCGCAGATAGACGTGTTTTTGTGTTTTTTGGGGTGCCAAAACAATAATTGAAAGCAACTACATTTTGCAATAACTTCCTCAAATCGTGTGACTAAAAAATATTTTTTTATTATGTTAGACCTATGATCCTAAACTTTCGAAAAATAATAATTTGATTTTAATAAATGCTTAAAAAGTGTGAAAAAATATTAATTTTATGTTAGTGCCTGCCTCTGGGGCACAATCACCAGATGGCCCTGGAGCTACGAACAGTTGGTGCTTCCCTGCCTAAAATACTATATAAGACTTTTCTATATGTTTAAAATATGTTCAATAGTTAATTAGTATAATTGTTTTCATTCCTAAATTTATATTAATTATTCAGTTTTTTATAATTTTGAAGAATCATTATATTATAGGTTTAAATAATTTTTTTTTAATGTACTGCAGATTTATTGATTAAAAAGAATCATATACCTTAAAGAACTTATTCTAAATTATTTATTTCAGTCTTTGCCGTATTAACAATATTTTTTTATTGAAATTGTATCTAGCTATTTGGGGTTAAGAAATCACAGCACTTTGAAAAAAGTGGCGAAGGATCCCCCCTCAACCCTATATCACACTTTAAAATCCGACTTTAAATGCCGGAGCTATAACGAAAAATTGAAAAAGACGACCGCTACGTTCGGCAAAAAAATTTTTTTTTCTGAAACCTCATTGCAAAAATACTTCATATTAGAGGGTGTATGGCGAACTTTTTTTTAGGTACGGTCTAGTGCCCACCCTTGGCATATAATAAGCACTAAAAACACTTATTTTTTCAAAAATAGCGATATGTAATTTCTTTACTTTTCAAATGGGGATTGAATTCAATGATTTTTTATAGTCAACAAGATTTTTTAAAAAAGTGTATTTTATCTTCTTTTAATCAAAATATAAAACACTATCTTAAGAAATCTTTAGATGACGATGACACTTTTAGAATTTCTAGGAATACTTGTTAAGCTCATTTAGAAATTCAATGAGAAATTCTTGTTCTCGTCCAGGAGCGTTATTAAACATTTAAAATAGAAAGAAAGAAAAAAAAAGGAAACAACAACAAAAAATTACCACAATTTGCTTTGTCATCTTTTCACTTTTTAAACAAATTAAAAAAATGATACTATAAAATGTAAAATATACATTAAAAAGCCGAAAATATACATTAAAAAGCTTCAAATATGTGTTTCAAGTCAATATATGCAAAACATGCAGTTTTGAAAAAATATATCACAACAAACCGATGCCATTTTGTTCTAAATTTGATGATTAGGGTAAATGTTTATTTAATTCATAGTAATTTTGGACTATCGAGATAAAACATGCATGCAATTCCTTGCCCTACTTGGTATAGAATTTTATGAAGCTTTTTACTTTAATTAATTTTGTCATTACCCAATATCAAAAAATACTAATTCAGAACCAGCCAACTAGTACGACTTCTACCGCCTCTCCATACAAAAAACCATAGAATTTAATATGGAGATGTCCTGGGGATGGGGGCAATTGTCGCCAAACACGCACATTGATACAAGTTGTAGAACTAGATTGGAAATTACAATTTGAAGACGAAAACGAGTAAAAAGGTTAAAGTCGGGCATGCCGACTATACAATACCCTACACCAGTCTGGTGTATTGTTTGGATCCGAAATTCGAATGGGTTAAAATGGGGCTTATGTGAAAATTTTCTATAATGTGAGTCAGCGCACCAAATTTCATTAAAATATCTTAATATTTGCGACCTGCAGTTTGTAACCAAGCCAATTTTGGGGGGACCCTTATATGGGCACTAGTTCTAAATATGGACCGATGTTCACCAAAATCAATAGGCTTCGTCCTTGGGCCAACATAGGTCTATGTACCAAATTTCATCAAAATATCTTAATATTTGCGACCTGCAGCGTATAAACAATTTAATTTGGGGGGACCCTTATATGGGCACTAGTTCTAAACATGGACCGATGTTCACAAAAACAATAGGCTTCGTCCTTGGGCCAACATAAGTCTATGTACCAAATTTCATCAAAATATCTTAATATTTGCGACCTGCAGCGTATAAACAGTATAATTTTGGTAGGACCCTTATATGGGCACTAGGTCTAAACATAGACCGATGTTCACCAAACTCAATAGGCTGCGTTATTGGGCCAATATAGGTCTGTGTACCAAATTTCATCAAAATATCTTAATATTTACGACCTGCAGCGTATAAACAGTATAATTTTGGTAGGACCCTTATATGGGCACTAGGTCTAAAGATGGACCGATGTTCACCAAAATCAAACTTGTTCGTCCTTGGGCCAACATAGGTCTGCGTACCAAATTTCATCAAAATATCTTAATAGTTGCGACCTGTAGAGTGCGCACAAGATTGCATGGACAGACAGACGGACGGACGGACAGACGGACATCGTTAAATCGAAATAAAAAAAAATTCTGAACCGATCGGTATACTATAAGGTGGGTCTACGACCAATATTTTTTGGTGTTACAAACATCAGCACAAACTTATAATACCCTGACCACATAGTGGTGTAGGGTATAAATAGGAAGCGTAAAAGGTACTAAGGTGACACTCGCGGAACCACTTCGGAAGTGACCCTTTGGAAATAGTGTTTACTATACCAGTTGGTTGCTACCTGAATTATATATAAAAAAACAAAGGATTTTGCTTTGACCGTAGATTAGACCGATAGTTTCCTCCTACTGCGAATTATATCCATTTACCAAATGAAATTTAAAATATTTTGTGTTTGTGATTTCCAATGACAAAACAAATGTAACCAGCCTCTACATAGATCGTATTTACCTAGTATAGAACTAGTATTTCAAAACTCGTATTTAAATTGAGATGTTTAACTTAGAATTTTTGTTTCTTTAATATATTGTATGAAGCTACAAAGTTTTTTTAATTTTTCATCCTCTTCAGCACAACTGTTGTCATCTTATCTTCTAAATCGCACCCAATCAGTTTATGTCAATGACACATTATCGGGACCAATTAATCTTACAAGAGGTGTACCCCAAGGGTCAATTTTGGGGCCTGTTCTTTTCTCCGTTTATGTCAATGACTTACCTGAACACCTTGACTACTGCAGGATACACATGTACGCAGACGATATTCAACTTTACCTGAGCAGTCCAGTTCTATCGATTAATGATAATATTGATAAAATAAACTATGATTTACAAAAAATACACCTGTGGGCTATTGCTAATGGGCTATGTATAAATCCTAAAATATCAAGTGCCTTCTAATACGTCAAAGAATGAGAAACCCAGTTTTTGATAAAGATATTATTATAGATAGTCAAAAAATTCAAGTTGTTTCCACAGCAAGAAACCTTGGTATAATATTAAATAGCACGTTAACATGGTCAAATCATATCAACGCCATAGTTGGACAGACATATATGAAACTAAGATCACTTTGGTTAACTCAATCTTATACCCCTTTGAAAAAAAGATTGCTTTTAGCCAAAGCTTACCTTATTCCTGGTATTTTTTACGGTTGTAAACTATTTTCTCATTGTGACACCATAAGTATGGGGAAGTTAAAAGTTGTATTTAACAGTGTAGTAAGGTACGTTTTCGGGTTAAGAAGAGCCAGGGGAACGTCGTTCTACTCTAAAAGCATTTCTGGGGTGTCTTTGGAAAGTCTTATGAAGATTAGAGTGCTCTTATTCTTACACAAAATCGTTTACACAAAAAAGCCCCATTATCTCTATGGGAAAATCCGTTTTGGCATCGGAACAAACAGAGGAAATAAGCTAATTCCACCAAGTCATCGATACCTCGTATCTGAATGGCAATTCTTCATAAATTCCGTAAGTCTTTGGAACATGCTCCCTCAAACTCAACAGCTACACAGCAACGCTTTGAGTTTTAAAAAATTTCTGTTTGAACACTATGCTCGATTTTAATTTCAATTCAATTTCATTTTTAGAATTAATATTTCTTTAATTTTTGCAATATGTTTTTGTTTTAATTAATTATTATTTTTTTATTTTTAATTATTTATTTGATTATTTATATTAATTATTTTATTACTATTATTAATGTGACTATAACTTTTTTAAAATCAAAATTTTAGCACTTAAAATTCCTGTACTATAATTATAAGATTAATTCTTGTTGTACGGGAATGGAAATAAATAAACTAAACTAAACTATTGAAATTTCATCAAAATCGTACACTTAGGGAATTATGAAGGTTAAATTAAGTGCAAATGACAGTTAAAATAACTGCATTTGCAGTTAAAAATATGCACACTACTTTTTAATTTAAATCAACTACAATATGAAGTTATTTTTAACTCTTAAGAATAAACTGACAAATGTAGTAAAAATAACTGCAAATGTCAAACAACAGTCATGGAAATTATTGTAAAACGGTACAAACAACTACAAATGTAGTTAAACCAACAGACATAACAATTGTAAAACTGTAAAAACTGCTGTTTTTATTGCATACATTTACTAACACCAGTTAACCCTGCTGTTAGGTTATGACCATGTTGGTCCATTTTGTTTTACTTCTCTCTTTAACTTTGCAACGGTACAATTTTAACTCATGTGATTTTTTCTGAATTAGTGTTTTTATCAAAATAAATAAGTGTCTAACATAAAATGGAAGGGAGAAAAATAAACAGTTACAAATCTTATGTTAAGGACTATTTTGGTCCATTTTTTAATTTTCATTCACATATTCGCATTATAGGATGAGCAAATTATTTTGCGGTATAGTTTACAAATAAATTTACTGCAGACAACACATGTACATACTTTCACATTTGGATTTGCAGCAACGTTGCACGTTTTCTAGAGGTAGGCTTTTTGTATCACTTCCAGAAGGTACGGAACCTGAGGAAAGATGCTCTTACCTCAGCCATTGAGAATTTTTCTTTTGCTATATTAGATCGTTTTATCATGTGTTTTTGGCCAAAGAAAGCGCCAATTGTCGAAAAAATTCGGGTCTCCTACGATTTGAATCACTTGGTGCCACGAAACATCAATTTCAAAAAAAATTATAAAAGCATTCAATGCGGATATATGTAACTATTAGGGTTTGGGATTTCGGACTTTTTTATTTCCCGGGAAACGGGAATGAAAAAATTTGATTCCCGGGAATCCCGGGAAATATTTTTGAACAAAATTGTTAACGAAAACCACCTATATAAGTAATTTTTGTTAACAAAAGAACACCATTTCAGTACAAATGCAGTCTGTGTAGTGAGAATTCAAAGTGAAAAATATCAGAATGTTGAACATTTAATTTCACATAAATTACTCGCAGCACTGCCAAATGAATTGCATGATTCCAGCAGGCACCTACTACTGGACTGTCGGAAACAAACCGTTTCATCACACTTGGCCCATTAGATATGGTGGCCACAATGTTATTTTCCAAAGACAAATAAAACTCTTCTAGTCTTATTTCTACAATTCTTCTTATTTTATCAGCATTACATCTTTCTGATATATAAACCAACCCCAGGTTATAAAATTAATTATTTCCGTTTATACATATGTTCAAATATCTCTTTTGTGATAACCAAATTTAAATACCACCGTTAACCATTAGTCTTTTCTTTTCACATTTATTAATGAAAACGTTACTTATAAAATTATTGACCCTTAATATAAAGGCGTATTTTAAACAATTATTTTAATTTTGGCATTAAAAAATACAAAAATTGTTTTTTCAGTCTTTCTATATTTTCATATATTTAGTTAGAATATTCTTCCACCTCAAGTCCTAATTCTAATATGATATTGTCATATTAGGTTTTTATTTGTTGTTTCAAATAGGGGTTGATCATTTTCATGATAGACAATACAATTGTTTCGTAGACATCACTCTACTCTTCAGTTGTCCGCAATAAGAAAATGATAACTTCTTACTCAAACCGAGACATTACATAAGGTACAAAAAATCAACGGGACGAGAATTTTGTACTTTCGTATATGATTCGTATTGTCTATCATGAAAATGATCAACCCCTATTTGAAACAACAAATAAAAACCTAATATGACAATGGCGTATTTTAAATTTAAAGTCGACTTTATTTTTAATCAAACGGTTTTGTTCATTTTGTGTATGAAAACCTTACAAAAATAATTATATTTTCAAATATTTTGATTGGTTGAAAATAAATTAACCAATCAGAATGCTCCAAAAATAAACCAAGTCAAGGTATACTGCCACCCAATATTTTAACTAAAGTCGACTTTACCTAAATTATACATTTCAAAAATTTAGATAGTAAGAGCGATTATTAGTTAGAAACAAAGCTTTTTTTTCATATTTATTTTAAACATTTTACCAAGTTTTTAGGTTTTACTACTTAAATTTTGAATAAGTTATGCGAAAAATCTTTATTAGTTGAAATGCTCCTTATTACTTGGCAAAGATTTTATTTGTGTGTCAAATAAATGTATTCTCTTTTAAAAGATTTTAACAATGACATTTTTGTTTTGGTATTTAAAATTTTTTTTATGACTAAAATTAAAAAATCCTATTCGAAACAAAAACAATTTAAAAAATTTTATATTTTTAAAATTTCCCGTTTTCCCGGGAAAAATATATTATTTTCCCGGCAATTCCCGGTAAACTTTTCCCGGGATTTCCCGAACCCCAAACCCTAGTAACTATATTTTTTCAAATACAAAGTTCGGCCATCGATTTTTCTTCCATTTAGGAATGTAGTAACCGGCATTATCTACGCCTTCTAAGAGAGAAGACAATTAATCGACTAATAAATAATGGCAAAATAATTGCTAACCTTTGTCGAATTAGAGAAAGATACAAACTCAGGCTTATTTTTCTGTGCATTGAAATCGATTTCTGGTAGGGTTATATAGTTGCAACAAAAAGTCGACTTTTTGACTTTTTTCAAATTTTGAAAAGTCGACTTTTCGACTTTCCGACTTTTTATAGGTAAAAGTCGATTAATGGACATTTTGACTTTTTTCAAATTTTCTAAAGTCGACTTTTCGACCTTCCGACTTTTTATAGGTAATAGTCGATTAATCGACTTTTTATATGAAAATTTCTAAATAGCAAAAAATCATATTTATTTAGCTTATTTGGGGGTCACTTAACTAGATTCGAAACGTAGAATTGCACCTTGTTGATAATGAGCATTAATTCGACTTTTATGCATATAAAATAAAATTTTTCCTTGTTTTTTATTATCTCACAGTGGTTTTAAACATAAAATTGTAGCACAAAACTTATATACATTAAGGCTTATTTAACTACCTAATTTCGTAAAACACTTGGGTGAAGTGAAGGGAACTTTCAATGTAAATTGTTTTTGTAACAAAAACAATTTCTATAGAAATAACGCAACACTTAACCGAAGTGTTTTAGAAAATTACCCCCTTATTCTTATACATTTAAATGCATGGTGTAGCCATATGGCAACATACCAGTTTTTTTAATAAAAAACCCCACTTGATGCACAAAACTGCATTTTTGGGCTTTGGAGCCCCTTCTATAGACAGTGGTCTTTTAGTTTTTTGAGCATCACCTTGGTATTTTAAACTGGCAGGGTTAAACTTTTAACTGTCCAATTAATATTTTAACTGAAAAAAAAGCATGTTTAAACGATGTAGGTTAAAAGGTTGGATTAATTGTAATCAAGTATTTACAATAATCTCTCTGTCTAAAAAATTGGGGAGCTATATTTTACGCACCTGTGAAAACTTAAAATTAAGTTCAAAAATTTTCTCGCTTTCAATAAATGCTGAGCGTAGATTGCATACACCGGCGTAGGTTTTCTTGGGGAGATATAGGCTTTTAAATGTTTGGTTCCTCTGTTTTCATTATGATCATCAGTGCTATCGGCAGATACATATTCTGACAAGTTATGCTTTAAGCTTTACCCAATAAGCGCTACAAAAATTTAAGTGAAATCAAAGTCAAGTCTTAGATTTTGTTTAAATTTCACTTTGATTTTATGACTTACTCCAGTAATACTGATAGAAATAAATCTGTGCAAATAGCAGATAATATGGATAAAAATGGCCCTGCAGAAATTTTAGTTAGATAAAACTACCCTTCTCATATTAGCAAAACAATTATCTCAATAGTAGACAAAACACAATGAAAAAACTGTTATTTCTATAAATTTTTTGTTAAAAGTTAAACTTAGTTAAATGCCAATAATATTCTATCCTGCTGAAATTAACGAAAAGTTTTGTTGAAAAATTGTTAATTAAGACCTGCTAACTTATCCCAAAATAAACTGAGTTTAGTGCTTAACCATAGTTTTGAATCTCAAATTTATATGAAAATATCTGGGGTTAACGTTTAACCATGGTTACATTGGAAAAAAGTTACTTGCCCTAAGTATAATTCAAAAAGTCTAAATTCATTGAAATCGACCGACAATTTAAGAAGCCAAGGGTTCCGAAAGCTTGTTATCACTCGAGGTGGTCTACTTTGCACGCTGGTGCTAAATAAATGCCCTATTAATAAAACAGGTTGACCAAAAGCCTTATTCCTACTCTACAATATTCTATAAGCTTTGTCCAAATCGGACGATTAGTTTAGAAGTTGTGTATGTATTACCACTTCTCTCAGTTTAAAACCACTGTGTGTCGTAGAAATTTTAGAGTTTTTTATGTCATATTTCACTGTTTTTTTTTCCAATAGACTAGCAACACTTGCTTAATTTTTTCTATTGTGTTATCAGCAAAAACAAAATTTACTTCTTAGCCATATGGTAATAAGTAAAAAAGTCGAAAACAAAAGTCGACTTTTCGACTTTTGCATCACAAGAAAGTCGACTTTCAAAAAGTCGAAAATTTTCCCAAAAAGTCGATTAATCGATTAGTCGACTTATAGAACCTTATCAAAACAGTTCCTTTATGTCTATGGCCAATGTAAAAAACGAATGTAGGGATTTCATTGGAAGTAAACTGTTCCCACATAGTAAATTTTCTTTCTAAAAGTTTTTTCCCAAATCGAAAGATAGAAAGAAATTATCGGCCGTGATACAATATTTTGATCTTTCAAACCTTTAGTTAAATCCAGTACGATACGCTTTTTTTGGCTTTTCTAAGGCTGCCATACATAACCTAATTTAGAGTCGCCATACAACCACATATCAAATCGAGTTGGTGCTGGCTGTGCTGAGATAATATTCTCAGCAGTAGTCGCAATGAGACAGGATAATAGAGTTGCACAATGGATATGCAATATGCAATGGATCCATAGTGCCAGCTGCAGGCACATCTCTTTCATTCTGTATCAGAATCACTTGTTTCTGTATTTTCGTATTATATATTTTCATCGAAAATTAAATATCCGAGTCACTTTCGTTTAGAGTTTTAGCAATAAGTAGCATTTGAGTCCAAATTAAGCCGATTTTCCATTTTATCAAAAAACAAAGAAAACACAAGCTGAACTGAAACTGAAGTGAAACTAATGCTAATAGTTAATATATGTCTCAATGAAATTAGGTAAATCACAAAAATAGCACAAATAACTGAATAGCAGCAGTAATATAAATTACTGATTTATTGGTACAACCAAATAAAATTAGAAGAACCCCAAATATAATTTTGAGTTTTGTAACAGTTTTGCAATTGGTTTTCAAATAAAATTGTTATGACAAGTACTATAGTAACATTCAAGGTTTAACGAATAGCCCAAAATATTTCTTGAGCATAGAAATATATTTTTTAGAGTTAGTATTGAGGCAAACACGCAAACACTTTAAAATAAATGTCTTTGTTAAAAAATCCAATATAACTGCATAAAGTAAGTGTAATGAAAATGAAGTAGTTTTTGTGGGTTGTTTAAATTACTGTCAAAAACACAGAATATTTCTACCCCAAATAAAATAATTGCAATTGCAGTTAAAAGAACTACAAACGCATTACTACACAAATTACTATCATGTATTAACTGCAGAACTTTTCTGAGTGTAGTGTTTAGTTTGAAGTACCTTCCTTGTTAGATATTAACTAATTATTCCTTTAGAAAGCTAGTAAATCTAATATATTTTTATAACTAAAAAAGATTCTGCGATATTTTCCTGTTAAAAGTTCTTTTCAATTTTCATATCAAATGCTTATTGAATAACTCTAAAGTTCTAATAATTTTTCTTAAAGAAAAATTCTTGGCGCCTTAAATATTTCTTAAGTAAGAATTCTTCATACAAAATTTCTTATTTAAGAAATATTTAAGACAAAAATCGATTTTAGCTGCGACTATATACTGGTCCTTATTTTAAAAAAAATTAGCTTACTACAGTCACAAAAATTTGTCGGTAGAATATACTGAAAAGACAGTTAAAACAAAGGTATATGCAGTTAAAAAGGCGACAAAGGTATTTACCTTTACCTTTATTTTTTTTAAGCATTTATTGAAAATTATATCATACATATTCACAATAATTTATTAATTTTCATTAAGAGATCAATCTGTACAATTTTTTACCTTAAATATTAATATACCAAGTAATAATATACATATGTACATAGAAAAAATATAATCTTTTTGAAGGGAAAAGTTAATACAAAAACCCGTTGAATTATACAAAAAAAAAAAAATCGTTTAAGTAAAAATTTTTATAAGTTTAACTTATAAACATAAAGAGTTGATGTGGGGATAGCTAGAGTATCGGCAGCGATTCGCAAAGTTATTTACCTTTAAAATAACTAAAACTTTTGTTAATTTTAAGTGTTGAGAAATAACTAACAAATGCATTAAAAATAACTACCAATGTCGTAAAATTAACTGGTAAATTTTTACTACAAAAATTTCAAAGCAACTGACAAAATCGTTAAAACTACTGTTTTTTACAGTCAATTCTTTTTATTTATAAAAGGATATTCTAATAAAAAAAATAATGTTTTTTCTTTAGATTACAAAATTTCAGCCTATTTAAAATTCGAGATAAAAATTCCAAACCGTTCTCCAGTTATTATGCTTTTATGCATTAGAGATGCAATACAAGTTTCTGATTTTTATTTGCAAATTAGAAATATATCATAACAAATATAAACTAAACAAGAATTTTTAAATTTCAAAAAAATTCAACGAAATTTTTTATTTTTATAATAACTACCAAAAATAACTGTTTACTGTATAATTGTTGTTTTAGTAGTTGTTTATTATGATATTAAAAATAACTGCTTTAAACAACTGTTACGAAATTACAGTACTTGTCGTTAGTTGTTTTCTTAAATAACCGTCATGAAAGTTCTTTTGCATTTTTCTATAGAAAAACAACTGTAATTTCTGTTAAAAAATTACTACACAAACAACTAACATGTAGTAACTGTCAAACTTTTTTGAGTGTAGCAAACCAATAGACATTTTCCCAACCAGAAACACACAATTAATTGATATTAAAAGGAAATAATATTCTAATACTTTTTGCCAAAAAATGCGAGAATTATATGTAGATATTTTTAAATTCTTGAGTGGCCTAAAGCAGTGCAGTGTGGGCTTTGTCCACCCCAGGCAGGCCTAAGTCCGCCAATGATTTTATAGTTAATACTTAAATACGCTTTTCAGTGTACCATTGAAGGCGATTTTAATGGATGAAGGTCATTTAAGTGCTGTATATTCTTATACTTTTTGTGCGAATTATTGTTTATAAATAACCAAATAATCTTAAATATGTAGAAGCTCTGCTACGAAGTTAAGATCCGAATACTTTTGGCATTAGACGATTAATGTTTTCTACAGAAATACAAAAAATGTTAAACCAAAATTTATATAAGTGTATACAAATATTGAAAAGTATGCAAAATAGTTTTACATTACTTATAAAAATGTTCATAAAAAGTAAAATTTAAATTTGGCAAACAATTGTAACTTATTTGGGAATATCGTACAAATACATTAGGAGTTTTCATTCAAAATCCTATTCTACTCGTAAACGGTGTAAACCTGGTATGTTTATGCGTTTAATGTCAAACTCCATACATAAAAAATATGGTTTGTATTTACACAAGGTTTACTAGGAATTTACGAGTTTATATGAACCCCTATTGTATTGACATACATACATTTATTTGGATTCTTCCATTTTGAGTTTTCCAACATATAAAACCATATAAATTAGAATTAATAAAACATAGTTAAAAGAGTACTTTTATAGAATTAAATCCTTAATATGATCAAAAATTGTGTTGAGTTGTCAAGTTTTTAAATCAGGAAGATTTTTTCTACAATGCAAAAGTAATAAAAAATTGATCGACCACAAATTTTTTAACGAAATGAATTCATCATGACTGCAGTAATTCGTTTTCTTATTGTTTTTACAAAAAGAATCAGACGTAAAACTATTTGTGCGAAAAACACAAACACAAAAACTGTTTTCTTTACAATTTTTGAGCCGCATCTATTCTGCATAGGTGTCCGAACAAATTTTTGTAAAAATTTTGTTTTTCATACAATTTTTTAACGAATTCGTCTGATGGTTTTTACAAAGCCACCCAGTTAATAAATCGAATGAAACTAATTTAAAAATTTTCTTTAAACAAGTTCAGTTGATTGGAATTAAATAACTGAATTTATAAAGAATTCAGCCTTCAAAACTCTGACCCTAAAAGGATGCAACAAAATTTTACTATACAACCAGACTAATGCTTACAATAAATAACTAGAGAAACGTACTACAAGAGTTAACAAATAGACAGACATGCAGGGAGACATACAGACGGAAGGATATACAGAAAACAGAAATGAAGCCAAGTACAGACTTTTTAAATTCACACATTTTCAGTACATAGTAAAAAATATTTTTTTTTTGGTTGTTTGTCTAATAATTACGTATTGAACATTACCGAATTATTTAAATATCAGATAAATATCTAAGTTCATATACAATAGCTACAATTATTGTTTTTTTTAACTAAGTTGCTTCCATTTGATTTAATCCAAAAATTTTAATTTTAAACCGGAAAATCAGTAAAAAAAAGTATCGGTTTTGCAAATTTTATCCAAGTATTGTATTTAAGAGAAAATCGGAAATATAGTACATATGGGTGTTATATCTAAAGATAGACCGATTATATGCAAAATCCATATGAGTCAGTCAACCAAATTTCATTAAAATTAAAATATATTTATATATGCGATCTATAACGTGTGAAAAAGCATATTAACCTATTTTTGTGGGACCTTTATATGGGCTCTAGGTGTAAACGTGGACCGATCCTAACCAAAGTTAAAACCACATGTGACATTTTTTTCTCAATATACATTAGACCGTACCTCAAAAAAAAAAGTTCGCCGTACACCCTCCAATATGAAGTATTTTTGGAAGGTGATTTCAAAAGAAAATTTTTATTTTTATTTTGCCGAACGTAGCGGTCGCCTTTTTTAATTTTTCTTTATAGCTTTGGCATTTAAAGTCGGATTTTAAAGTGTGATATATCGATTTTTTTTGCCTCGAGGAGACCAGTGTTTTGCTATATAGTAAAAATCCAATAAAAAAAATTAAAAAAGGCGACCCCTAAGTTCGGCAACCAATATATAAAAAAAATTTCTACTGGGTTTATCGAAAAACTTCCTAAGCAAAAGTTTAATGATTTCTTGCGAGCTTTAATTTTCTGACATTAGGGTGGTACATTAGGGTGTAGCACCTGAGATCTAACTACTAGAAGGAGATAATTGGTGTCCTCGAGATAAAAACATCGATGTATCACACTTTAAGATCCGACTGCAAACGCCAAAGATATAACGAAAAATGTAAAATGCTGACCCCTACGTTCGGCAAAAAAAAAAATAAAAATACATTTTTTCAAACCTCCTTGCAAAAATACTTCATATTGGAGGGTGTGCGGCGCACTTTTTTTTTGCCTGTAAGTTGGTACGCTCTAGTATACATGTATATTTAGTTACGTATATTAGGGTGGGGTTTTAAAATTAACATTCATACACAGAGAAAACAGATCACTGTGACAACCGAATTTTTGCCAACCAAATTTTTTGGTTGGGGCTGCCGATATATTTGTTTGTGGCGACAGAAATTCGGTTAATATAATAGAATTTCGGTTGAAACAATACATTTATATTTAAATATAAACTTTGAAAATCCCAATAATCTCGCAACAATATCAATATTGAATGAAATCTGATGTTTTTAGGAAAAAAATCCCCTAATAGCATACATGGGACTAATTAATTAGGTGGACTAATTAATTGATGATTTCATTACCATTACATTGATATCAATTGTAATGAAATTATTTTCATTACCATTTTTTTAATTAATGGTAATGATTCCAAAATTTAATTTCATTGATTAATAACAATGATTTTAAATTTCATTACCATTGATAATGAATAAATTAAAAAAAAATAATTGCCATTGACAGAAAAACGTAAAAATGAAGTAAAACTCGCTGAAATCGCAGATGGAATATGCTCATTCAGGCTCATGCTCATTTGAAATTAAATATTACTTTCCATTCCATTGTTATTTGTATCCAGGTAAAATTTAACGGAATAGAATGGATCCTCCTTTAAAAATTATGTTTTATAACTTCCCCGGCCAAACCCGTTGTTCGTTTTCATTTGCCTGAATTGTTTTGTAAACAAATGGTTTTTAATCAATTTTAATTAGTTTTCTTATACATTAGTGTAATTTCATTACCATTAGTAATGATTTTTCTAATGAAAAATATTTAATTACCATTAAATGGTAATGACATTTTTTTCATTGTCATTAGTATGAACTAATGGTAATGTAATTTCAATGGTAATGAAAAATTCCCATGTATGCCTAATAGTACAGTAGAATATTTTTTTTAATCTAAATTTAATTACAAATTAAATCATATAATTTTGTACAAATGGTACGTACAATTTTTTATGCAATATATACAAATTTTTAACTTTTTTCTTTCCAAATTGGTGTTTGGTATTTAAAATCGGATTTCGTCTTATTATTTAAAATCTTTTTCGAAATTTTGATTTGGGCGACTATATTTGCAAATGTTGTTGAGATATTGATACACACTTAAGTCCAAAAAATAGGACATGCAAATAAGGGGTTTCATTCTAAAGCTATAGTTACTAAATTATAAATTTTTTATTGAACAAATCGGTTGAAAAATGGAAAAAAGTAAAATCGCAAATAGTGCCAAATCTAGAGCTAATTTGAAAAAGTTTGTTGCGGATTCGAAATCAGCACCCCCAATTATCCTAAATCCACTGCAAAGTTGTGCGAAGAATATTTCCTTATTTTACTGTGTTATTGTTGGCATGCTGTAGATAATTCTAAAAAACATAAAAAGTAATACCAAAACTTCGCTTTTATATCACTAAAATCCTTTTTCTTTAAAAAAACGAAAGGGAACAAAAAAATGCCCAATGGGCGAATCAGCACAATTTCTGGTAGCAAAACAAATAAGTAAAATCGTTTTTTTTTTTTACTACAGTAGTTTTGACTTAACTCCCTTTTCCTTAAGTGCACTTTTTCTATAACTGCACAAAATTTTGGTTTCGTTTTTATTTAACAAAATTATGTATGCAATTGCCTTTTTTAGTGCACTTTTTGTACCTGCGCATTTAAGATAAATGCCTCATATTTTTGGCAGTTGTACGTTATTTTTTTTATGAAAAAGATCACCGTTAGCTGCCTCTTGTGTTTTGCTTTATATTTCGATTCTAGGGGAAAAAAGTACACATATAAAATAAATGTGTTGTCAACTTTTTGTGACAAAAATATCCTACTTTAGTTATTTTTTAATCATAAAAATCGCAAGATCTAGTGCAAAGCACAAAGTTGTCATCGTTAGCTTCATTTATTTCGTTTTCAGTCTGTATGAAACTGTTATATGTTTGTGTTGTATACCTGCACATTAAGGCAGGTAAACAATTTGACTTAGCAACGTTTTGGGCCTATCTGCACAAAAATTTGTGCGAAAGTTGGTTGTGCAGCTATGTCAAAACTACTTTAACTTTTTTTTAAGAGTATACACTTATTTATGTTCAATGGGTTCTCTTCCTCCAAATTAGAACAGGCTGCAGTAGAATCGGTTCTAGAACTAATTCTAGCATTGGTTCTTGGACTATGAAACTTTACATTTTGACTTTCGGAAGTCAATTCTAGAACCTGTTCCATGGATCCGTTCTTAAAAATGTTTTTGGGTATATAAAGTGCTATATTTACCCAGTCAGAAATTGATAGTGGTACAAAAAATCGAGCACTGGCATACCACGGCGTAACCGTAGTGTTTAAAGTAAATTACTGGCATAACACTTCCAGCTGGAAAATGTGTCTTAAAGACAATGGGTGATATGAATAAAACTTAGCAATTACTTCGAAGTAATTACTTTGGGCTTAGGAATGGCTTTTAACTCCAAATTTACCAATTGGCTGGTAGAATAGCATGAAATGTAAACGAAAATTAAAAAACTAAATTTCTAGTCTACTCCCAAGCAGACTAGATTTGTGAAGAAACCCTGTATTTCCCCCTATTAGTAATATATATTTTTTATTCATACGAGCCAATGTCAGAAGCGCCGTTTAAGTGATAACTCAGCAGGCTCAGACATTTACCAAAGGCGTCTTAAAGACTTGTCTGCACTTTTTTACCTTTTCTTCATCACAGGTATTTATTCTTAACTCGTGCTGACTAACTAGCTATATGTCATCATCACAATAATTTTTTCTTTATTCGCTCTGACTAACTGCCTATTTATCAGTATGATCTCTTAATAAATAAAAAAAAATAAATAAAAAAAATATATTTGCCGTGAGAGCGATTTGAACCGTGAACCTCAAAACATCTACAGCATCTAGACATTTAACATATAATCGATTTAAAATTCGTATGTTCTTAATTTGAATTTAAAACAAAATTTAAATTCGAAGGGAACATTCAAATAAAATTAATATAATTTGAAATTTTTTACAGGAAGATTCAAATAAAATTTAAGATTTGAATTTGAAAAATGGAATATAGCAAACTTTTTAAAAATATTTATATTTGAATGGTTTAGGTGAACGGGTAAGGCGATGACAAACAGAGGGCTTCTACTTCGGGGCTTGGTGAGTGTGATACCAAGTGAAAAACTTTGTAATTATTAATAGCAGAAAACGAACTAAAGGAAAACAAAGATAGGAAAGAATGAGCATTGTGGAAGTATGATAAAAAACGCTGATGACAACTTAGTGACCCATATTGGAAATGTCAGTGACGACTTTCTAAAGACATGTCAACATTTATTCATCACAATGACTTCCTGGTGACTTGTCGTAATGACATTTTTCATTTGTATGAAAATGTCAGCAAGTCATCAATTACAGCGACATGCCGCTAAGCCGTCATGAAGACGCCTTCACGAAATTTCCAACAGGGACTGATTTTGGTTGCTTATCCAGTAAAAAACTTCCACTGGCAAAGGATTGGCTGGCTTAGAGTGCTATGAAAAAATTTTCAGAAGTGATTATACAGCAATTATCCGGATGATATCATTCAATAACGTTTTTAGATATTGAATATTACATCGTCATATGAAATCAAAAATTATGATGCACCGTATCAAAATACATATTCCTGCAAAATTTTACACTCCTACGACTAAACGCGACGATTTTATTAACAAAATTCTAAGCCCCAAGTGCAAGCGCAAGCAATTTTAAAAAGTTTTTTGTTTCTCCTGTAAAATTTATTAAATGTAACTTCCAGCTTTTTTGATTTCATATGACGATATGTCCCGTTAATTTAGTGCGTAGAATTCTCGTTTGCTAATCTGACGATGTGAATTTAAATCACAACTCAACGGCATTGATATGTACGAGTAAATGCTTGATTTTTGGTACCACTGGTAATTTCTGCATGGGTGTATATTTATATAAAACTTGTAATATTTTTGCCTGAGAAAGTTTTCGATACCAATTTTATAGTATAAATATTAACGCTTTCTGAAAAAAGTTAGTTCTGAATATAAAACTAGTCGCAGATTTCAAAAATCTATAATTGCCACTCTTGTAGTTTACTTAAATATATAGTGTTAGTTTGTCATTCACTACTGGCATTTAAATCACCATTAATTTTTACAAAAGTTTCTAGGCACCAGGTTGGCGCACAGATATACATACCCACTAATGACATAAATATGTATGTATATAGACAAATCCATAATGTAGATGAAAAATACTAAAGTCATTTACAAAATTGGCACATTTTTTCCATTTAGAACACAAAATACTGAAAGCAAACAAAAGAGTAAATGTAAGAAAATGGGTTGATAATTGCACAGCTGGAATTAAAATTTATTAAACAAAACATGTTTGGTTTTATTTTTCATCAATGAAACAATAGAAATAAATGCCCCAATTTTAATTTGGATTATTGGGCCTAAATTATTCTATTGTTGATTATATAAAGGAAATTTTCTTTTAAGGCGCTATTGCTTATTGTTGCGGTTGTTATATTTCAAAATTAGATGTAATTGAAGGAACCAAATTATTTCAACAACACCATGTGGCACTCCAAAAAACGCCAGTGGAAGTGACTGATTCTTAATAACTAATACAGCTAATTTTTGATTTCAATCTATAGTTCAGCTTTTTTACAAAATTTGTTTAAAATTTATCTTACTAACCGATTTCATTAATTTTTTTCTATATACTATATTCTGGCTCATTTTGTCGCTTTCCTTTTTTCGACATTTTTTATATGTTACCAAAAACTCCAGCATCAGGGTTACCATTGTGCGACTAAAGTTGCAATTTGCAACCTTTTTCACGGCCTTTGGCTTTATGTGCGACTTTTTCAAACTAGTCTAATTTTGCCACTTTTCCTAACTTTGTGTGACTTTTTCCCCCTTTTTTGTAATGTCAGTAATACAAATACATATTCTGATCTGATCTGATCTGGCACCTTATATAATTATATAGAATAATATTTAATTAGATCTAAACAGATCAGGTCAGATCTAACCTTTTTCACACGTGTACACTAAGTTTTAGCAAGCTGCTAAATATATGGACAATTTAATTAAAAAATCTAGGCTAAACTCAAGAGAAATATTTCTTGGTGTAAAAACTGTATAGTAAAATATCGCTTAAAATGTGGATATTTGGACACTCTGGATCCTACCCAAGATATCACCATATTTATTATTGAGAGTATAGATATGTAGATTATAAAGACACATTTCCACGCGAGTTAAAACTACTGGAGATATAGCAAAGTACACTTCGAAATAGCTCTATTGTGAATGATTTAAGCAACTTATGGGTGTTTTTTGCTCTAGCAGTTTTCTCCCGTGAGAAATAAGGTATTTTCAGATTATGAAATTAAAACGAGTAAAAAGGTTAAAGTCGGGCATGCCGACTATACAATACCCTACACCAGTCTGGTGTATTGTTTGGATCCGAAATTCGAATGGGTTAAAATGGGGCTTATGTCAAAATTTTCTATAATGTGAGTCAGCGCACCAAATTTCATTAAAATATCTTAATATTTGCGACCTGCAGTTTGTAACCAAGCCAATTTTGGGGGGACCCTTATATGGGCACTAGTTCTAAACATGGACCGATATTCACCAAAATCAATAGGCTTCGTCCTTGAGCCAACATAGGTCTATGTACCAAATTTCATCAAAATAGCTTAATATTTGCGACCTGCAGCGTATAAACAATATAATTTTGGGGGGACCCTTATATGGGCACTAGTTCTAAACATGGACCGATGTTCACCAAAATCAATAGGCTTCGTCCTTGGGCCAACATAGGCCTATGTACCAAATTTCATCAAAATATCTTAATATTTGCGACCTGCAGCGTATAAACAGTATAATTTTGGTAGGACCCTTATATGGGCACTAGGTCTAAACATCGACCGATGTGCACCAAAATCAATAGGCTGCGTTATTGGGGCAATATAGGTCTGTGTATCAAATTTCATCAAAATATCTTAATATTTGCGACCTGCAGCGTATAAACATTATAATTTTGGTAGGACCCTTATATGGGCACTAGGTCTAAACACGGACCGATGTTCACCAAAATCAATAGGCTGCGTTATTGGGCCAATATAGGTCTGTGTACCAAATTTCGTCAAAATATCTTAATATTTACGACCTGCAGCGTATAAACAGTATAATTTTGGTAGGACCCTTATATGGGCACTAGGTCTAAACATGGACCGATGTTCACCAAAATCAATAGGCAGCGTTATTGGGGCAATATAGGTCTGTGTACCAAATTTCATCAAAATATCTTAATATTTACGACCTGAAGCGTATAAACAGTATAATTTTGGTAGGACCCTTATATGGGCACTAGGTCTAAACATGGACCGATGTTCACCAAAATCAATAGGCTGCGTTACTGGCCCAATATAGGTCTGTGTACCAAATTTCGTCAAAATATCTTAATATTTACGACCTGCAGCGTATAAACAGTATAATTTTGGTAGGACCCTTATATGGGCACTAGGTCTAAACATGGACCGATGTTCACCAAAATCAATAGGCTGCATTATTGGGCCAATATAGGTCTGTGTACCAAATTTCGTCAAAATATCTTAATATTTACGACCTGAAGCGTATAAAAAGTATAATTTTGGTAGGACCCTTATATGGGCACTAGGTCTAAACATGGACCAATGTTCACCAAAATCAATAGGCTGCGTTACTGGGCCAATATAGGTCTGTGTACCAAATTTCGTCAAAATATCTTAATATTTACGACCTGCAGCGTCTAAACAATATAATTTTGGGGGGACCCTTATATGGGCACTAGGTCTAAACATGGATCGATGTTCAAAAAAATCAAACTTGTTCGTCCTTGGGCCAACATAGGTCTGCGTACCAAATTTCATCAAAATATCTTAATAGTTGCGACCTGTAGAGTGCGCACAAGATTGCATGGACAGACAGACAGACAGACAGACAGACAGACAGACAGACAGACAGACAGACAGACGGACGGACGGACGGACATCGTTAAATCGAAATAAAAAAAAATTCTGAACCGATCGGTATACTATAAGGTGGGTCTACGACCAATATTTTTTGGTGTTACAAACATCAGCACAAACTTATAATACCCTGACCACATAGTGGTGTAGGGTATAAATATGGGAACCCATTTGTGACCCTGATAGCAGAGACATAAAAATATAATGAAGGAATTCATAGTTTAAGTGCTAATGTGCTATCTTTTTAAAATAATAAGATTTTTCAAGTTTAGTCAATAGAAAATTATCAAATTTATGACAAATGCTAATTTAAAATATAAAAAATATTAGTTTAATCCTAAATTTTAAGACAAAATAACATAAAAATTAGTTCAATGGAATAAGAACGCATTTAAACAGATTTTTGTACCAATTTGCTTTAAGTATAGGTAACCTCAAAGTAGCGCGTGTGCGGAAAGAATTTATTCTAAATTGGGATTAATGAAAATAAAATTAACCAATAAGTTAAAAGTCAAAACTTGTGACTCGATGCTATCAACTCCGAATTTGCTAGATACCGAAATAGAAGACTGAGTTCCCATTAATGAACTTGTACAAAAACACAGAAACAAAATTTCAAACAATAAATTTTTCGATGGATTTCTGATTTTTTTTATACCCTACACCACTATGTGGTCAGGGTATTATAAGTTTGTGCTGATGTTTGTAACACCAAAAAATATTGGTCCTAGACCCACCTTATAGTATACCGATCGGCTCAGAATTTTTTTTTATTTCGATTTCACGATATCCGTCTGTCCGTCCGTCTGTCTGTCTGTCCATGCATTCTTGTGGGCACTCTACAGGTCGCAAATATTAAGCTGTTTTGATGAAACTTGGTGCACCGACTTATGTCAGCCCAAGGACGACGCCTATTGATTTTGGTTATAATCCGTCCATGTTTAGACCTAGTGCCCATATAAGGGTCCTACCAAAATTATATTGTTTATACGCTGCAGGTCGTAAATATTAAGATATTTTGAGGAAATTTGGTACACAGACCTATGTTAGCCCAATAACGCAGCCTATTTATTTTGGTGAACATCGGTCCATGTTTAGACCTAGTGCCCATATAAGGGTCCTACCAAAATTATTCTGTTTATACGCTGCAGGTCGTAAATATTAAGATATTTTGATGAAATTTGGTACACCGACCTATATCAGCCCAAGGACAAAGCGTATTGATTTCGGCGAACATCGGTCCATGTTTAGACCTAGTGCCCATATAAGGGTCCTACCAAAATTATATTGTTTATACGCTGCAGGTCGCAAATATTAAGATATTTTGATGAAATTTGGTACACAGACCTATATTGGCCCAATAACGCAGCCTATTGATTTTGGTGAACATCGGGCCATGTTTAGACCTAGTGCCATATAAGGGTCCTACCAAAATTATACTCTTTATACGCTGCAGGTCGCAAATATTAAGATATTTTGATGAAATTTGGTATACCGACCTATGTCAGCCCAATGATGAAGCATATTGATTTTACTTAACACCGGTCCATGTTTAGACCTAGTGTCCATATAAGGGTCCCCCCAAAATTATATTGTTTATACGCAGAAAGTGGCAAATATTAAGATATTTTGATAAAATTTGGTACACAGACCTATGTTGGCCCAAGAACGAAGCCTGTTGATTTTGGTGAACATCGGTCCAGGTTTAGACCTAGTGCCCATATAATGGTCCCCCCAAAATTGGCTTGGTTACAAACTGCAGGTCGCAATTAATAAGATATTATAATGAAATTTGGTGCGCTGACTCACATTATAGAAAATTTTGACACAAGCCCCATTTTAACCCATTCGAATTTCGGATCCAAACATTAGTTGACTTTTAACCAGACTGGTGTAGGGAATTGTTTAGTCGGCATGCCCGACTTTAACCTTTTTACTCGTTTTGTTTAAATTGTTAATTTCTTTTCGTTGGATGTGTTTTGTTTAAATAAAAAACTTTAAAAAAATGTGCTACTCTTTTTTGAAACACAACTTTTTTGAACGACTTTATTTTGAAAAAACGACTTTTTGTGCTACTTTTTCAAAATTCTCAGCGGTAACCCTGCCCAGCACAAAGAAAGAGAATTAGTAATTTTTTTTTATAATTCTTTATTTCTTACGAAATTTGCTAAGAAATGAAAATTTTAATTAATAAAAAATAAATTTCCAATTTGGCCCGGGCTTCTATATTTTCATAGATAATTTTTTGTACAAAAAATGTTCACAACGTTTCCAAGAAAACCAAACCATACTTTAAAAATCGATTTCGATATCGAAATCAGCATGTCTTAATGGTAGTTGTTTAGAATCAATTGTTTTCACTGGTCTTTTTGACTTTGCATTTTGTCACATAGTGTAAAAAGTATGTAAATGATAAAAACACTAATTGAATTAGAACACAAAATATATTAAATTTAATGTAATTGAAGGCAATGACAGAATAATTTATTATTTTTTATTATCATTGCTTATATCTCCCATTGCCACCAACAGCATAATCTTTATTGATTAGAGTAGCTCAGTTTAACATTTCCTTTTTTTATAACACTGCTCTATAAAAATAAATTTTGCTTTGCAAAATCTTCTACTTGTAATTTTTCAAAAAATTTTGGGCTGATTAACACAAATCTAATGACACAAAACAGGAAATCGCATCATGGGACTTTTCTTTAACTACTAATTCAGTGAAAAATACTTTGTTACTCAATATGATGGATAATTACCCGACTAAAAAAGATGAAATGGTAACATATATATGTAATTTGATAGAATACAAAAACTGATCACCAAAGTAAAAAAGTTTTGGTATAAATTTATATGACTTTATAAAATTGCTTGTGGGAGTATACTGCAAATTATGTTCTCATACAAAATTATATTACATTGTATAACGTTGCATATTAAATACATAAATATATATTTCTTCATATTATACCTGATATAGTGCAATATATAATAATATTCAATTATATATCTATCTACATCTCACTACAGATACCACATATAATTACATATGTATGCAGAGCACATACGCCGAGGACAATTTTTCGATCTACAGTTTAGTCTGGAGACCCTTGGTTAGTTTGAGGACTGTCCTCAAACTCTTCCTAGTTATACTAGGAATATTTTGAAGACATTTTTGACTAATACCCAGCAAAAACTTGGTAATCCGTATGGTAATAATACGGATTACCAAGTAATGATAAGTCATTACCTTTTGCATTGCTTTAAAATACAAAATAATGACTTACTAATAATAAGTTATAGAATTACTTACATATTCTTTGTATTAATCTTTTATTTATTAAATTGTTTCGAACATTTTTCCAACTGAATAGAAAATTTTCCGAGATAAAAAGTTATATTTCCAATGTAACCAACTATTTCACAATGTAGGGTAACCACTTATTTTCTAACTTCTGAGTAACCACTTATTCTATCTATGTGAGTAACTACTTATTCTTTCAGTATGGGTAACTAGTTATTCGCTCTCGTTTTCTAAGCGAGAGAGAAATTACCACCCATGAATTTTTGGACATCGCGAACAAAAGTAATGTTGCGAGTAAATAGCCTGGTAAGTAGTGAAACTCTTTGTGTGCTACTTACTTGCTTAACTACTCGGTAATGTCCGAAATACAATTGTACCTACGTTAATCAAATTGGATTTAATGTGATCAAAATGGTCCAATTTCAACTTTTATGACACTCATAGAAATAAATATGTAAAAATAGCAGAAAAAGCAACTAAAAATTAGTTAAAAATGATGCTGGAGAAAAAACTGTTTAATTAGCAGATCTTTTTTTGCTAAATACTAGTACAATTAGAACAGCAAAAATAAACCTGTTAAATTTACCGCATTTAAGCTACATTTAAGTTAGCTTTTAGTTAATTGAAAATGACAAATTGTACTGCAAAACTGGTGAAAAGTTTCTTAAATATTAGTGTCAAAAACAAATTGTTATATCTACAAAATTTTTTTAAGCTAAATTTAGTTGAATGCAAATAGCAGTCTATCCTGTTAAATTAACAGAAATATTTTCTAAAAAAATTTGTGAAGTCGATTCGATTTGCATTTAAAAAAAATATCAAAAAACAACTTCGAAAATTATAAATTTTTCGTGATTTTTTAGGCTAGCAAATTATTTTCGTATTTAACAGGTTAATTTGTTATTTTCCATTAACAAAAACTTAACACAAATATAACTAGAATTCTGTATATTTAGCATTTTATTTTTGCTGTTCCCGTCTTACTAATATATATCAAAAATAATCTGATAATTTAGAGGATTTTCTCAGCAGCATCATTTTTAACTAATTTTCAGTAGTTTTAACTAATTTTTTTACAGACCTTTTTCTATTAGTGCATATATTGTACTGAAAAACAATGGGGGATTCACGTAAGTGTTCTTTCCAAAAGAAGCAACAAGTTAATTAATAGGAAGAATTTCCTGAGTGTTGCTTCTCTTTCTAAAAAAAAGAATACCAAGCAAATCTAGTAAGTTTGCGAGACTTCTCTGAAACTTCATATATAAAAAGTAGATATCACACGGTTAACAGAGTATACGAGCTATAGTAAATTTAAAAATATTCCATAAAATAAAAAAAAAAATAAATACCTAGTGTAGAAAGTCATTACCAGATATATGGTTATATAACTACATACTTGGTAATGGTAACTAGTTACTTTTTTATTACATTTCTTATTACCTTTATATGGCGATGTCGCGAAAAATAATGAGTTATGGTTACATACCAGCATACAAATAATCAAAAAATATATCGTTACATATGTGCTTACCAGTACTAACAAAAAAAATGAGTCTAAAAATAGATTTTCAAAAAAAATGAATTACCCAGCTAAAAATCGACATATATGAATACAGACAGGTTAAATGTATGTTCATGCATGCTCATAAACATGCATTCATGTCCATACATGAATACATAAATCTCCATACATGCATCACATATGTCCACACATGTCCATTTACGAAATTTGAGGTAATATCTACATGTGTGTACATGTATGAACACACATGAACACGCATGTACATGTATGAACACACATGAACACGTAGATATTACCTCAAATTTCGTTAATGCACATGTGTGGACATATATGATGCATGTATGGAGATTTATGTATCCATGTATGGACATGAATGCATGTTTATGACCATGCATGAACATACATTTAACCTGTATGTATTCCTATATGTCGATTTTTAGCTGGGTATATAAAAAAAATATTTTTTATTGTATTTTTCTTTTTAAATAAAATTTCCTGGTGCCGGAATTGAATCTGGGCCTACAGAATGCCAGTCAATAACTCTACCATCAGAGCTATATCTACGTGTAATATTTAATAGATAAAAACATAATTGACCTGCTGCACACAAGTAAGCTTACTCGCCAACATACAAAAAATCAAAAAATATGTGGTTACCAGTGTTTAAAAAATATTGAGTCTAAAAATAGATTTCAAAAAATTTTAAAAAAATCTAGAAAATTATTTTCTATTTGAAATAATGATAAAAATAAGTCATTATCAGTAACTCATTACTATATGTTTTAAAATAATGCAGAATGAAAGTGGGTGTCATTACTGGTAGTCCAAAAAATAAAAGAAAAATTTATTCCCGTTTTTTGGCTTAAAACAAAATTTGTTGATTTTACTACTTTTTTTGTTAAATTTAACAAATCTAAACTTAAGTAAAAATTAGTAAAACTAGAGTTTTATCTGTAATTATACTGAATCGTATAATTTATTCAAATTTAGGGTTTCGGGACCCTCCCTGGGGCTAGTCCATATCATGTCAGGGCATATAAGGGCACTCGAACGGAGCAAACACTTTGTCCGTGGAAAATTTTTATTAAAAATTTCCAAGAGTCCTAGCTCCATTTTTGGATAGAGAAATTTTCGTCAATTTTGCCCTATCTCAGTTTTAGAGGTATGGTATGTTAAATTTAACGAATGGGTTCTTAAAAATTCGTTTTAAATAATTTTGAAAATTAACACTCAAAATTAGTTAAATTACTGAGGATTTTTAGTACTGTGTTAAATGAAGATAACTAAAATCTTTGCTTAAATCAGTGTATCAACTAAAAATTTGTTAAAAATTAGTCAAATCGATTTGAAACCGGTTTAACAGATTTTTCTACTGAAGTATTATTTTAAGTGTAGTGCTATACAAAGCAATTTATAAGGAGATATAATTGTATTAAATAATAAAAAATAATGTATAGCCCTTTTTACCTGGGTACATCAAAAAATGTACTTTGCCTAATTTAACTTTTTGCCTTTGATCTTTTCTCTTTGAGGACCAAATTTTAACTGTCAGAAATTTTTTTTTTTTTTTGCTTATTTTTGCTTACCGAACCAAATTTTCTTTACAAAAGTGTCGTCAAAAATACCTTTTTCTCCTCCTTTGACAAAATCCATATAACAAATATACATATGAGCAATTCCTAAAAACTTTTAATATTTGGTTCAACAAAAAAGTGATTTTCGTTTTGAGGGCACATTAATGGTGTTTTGTGTACAATAGGGTTAGGTATAAAAATACTTCATGCAAAAAATTAAGGTGGTCGTATAACGGGAACACGTGCCCCACCGGCCCTGAAGTTTGAAATACGATTTACAAGGGGATAAAATTCCTTTTTTGGAAAATACTGGCACTTAAATATCTGTATTTGTGAAAAATGTATACAGAATCGTAATCTAGACTAATCTTTCTAGAAATGCATACAAATCCAAAATGGGTTGAAAAATATTTAAGTAATTGCAATTACCCCAGACCATTGTAGGTTAAAACGTAAAAAAATAAAATATTTTTTTCTTACAATGTTATACAATGTTATACTCTAGTTTCATTTTAAAGATCTATAAATATTCAAATATAAATTTTTGTCTCTCTTGGATTATGTTAACCTTGTCCCAGGTATTGCCAAAAATGGGATTTTTTTTTTTATAAATTTGCAAAACTCTAATTTTAATTTTTTTTAAATTTTGTTCAACAAAATATAAAAAAGTGGTTAGCGCATAAACTTCTTTTAAATACACCTCGAAGAATAATTATACTGAAAATTACACATATCCCTCTTTTAACTTAGCAGTAACGGCGTATTAAATTTGAAATTGGAGAAAACTGTGATTTTGGCTAATAATTTAGATAATAGTATTTGTTTTTGTGTTTAAGCTGCCTGTAATAAAATCACTTCCGATTTTTTTTAATTCTGATACAAAAGATTGTTTTCCGAAAATTTTGTAAAACTTCGACAACCTTAATCCCAATTTTGCTCAAAATTGAAATTTTTCAAAATTTTGAAAACATTGCTATGTTTCTTGCGGAATTTGGTGAAAATTGTCTAAATAACTCTGTTAATACCAAATATGGTAATAAAAAATTAGAAATGGTATTAGTTTTTCAGTTTAACTTTCAGTATTATGGATCTATTTCACTTCACAGAAAAAATTTACAAAAATCAAATTAAATTGTTAAACATCTTTCTCATACCGTTTTTGTAAATACAAAAAACAAAAGAGTTTTTAAAAAGGCACCAAGAATGGTAATTGTAAATCAAAAAAAAAATTGTTATTTATTTGAAACTTAAAATTTAAATTTACTTTCTGTAATTCAATGTGCTAATTCATAAAAAAAAAATATTTGGTATTTGAAGCTTGCTATAGTTAAAGTACTTATTTCGTTTAATAAAGAGTTATTAGAAATCTTGATTCATAACAGGGATGATAAATGGGATTTTCAAAATAGTACTAACCAGCTTATAAAATAGTACTTTTTTGACCTCCATAGTACCAAAAAATATTTTTTAAATTCTAACCACCCCTATGAGTGTATTGAGTTGGCGCTTATGATGTCAGTTCGTCTGTCCATATAAAATAAACGATCCTTGTAAGCAAATTACAAGTCGCACTTTTAAAAATAATTTGACGCAGTTTGGTACACAAGTTTGTAATGCATGAAGGACTAACGCCATTGAAAATGGTTAAAATCGGTCTATGTTTTTACCTAGTAATCATGAAGAGGTAATCTGATATTGAATGTATTGATATTAGTGGTATAACCAAACCAAAGGGATTTTAGACGATTTCTTTCAGGGGACCTATATAATTTTATTCGTTAATGAGGTAGTGATAATTCCAGAAAAACCCCAGGCTCACATTTAGCTTAGTTCCTCCCGGCTTTTTTTTCAGCAGAAGGCCAAAAAGTTCGATTAATTACGAATATTTTATTGTTTTTTTGTGATTTTTTATTCTTTGCTATTTATTCGCTATCGAGACAACTGTTAGACTAGTCTAGAAAACCAACGTGTCAAGTTAAAAAAAAAAAAAACCAAAAAATTTGAAAAAATCAATATAGCAGAAATCGATATTTGAAGTTGTTAAACGAGTTTCAATGAACTATGTGGTATGGAATACAATAACTTTGTGCTGACGTTTGATTCAGAATTTTATTTGAATGAAGTCCCAAAAAGTGGTATTCAATTTCGTTTGCAGCCGAAAATTATTTTAAAGGGATTTACGTGTCTATTCCTACGAAAAGTCTGTGACTCTTAGTTGTGATTGTATTTCCCTTGTATTTGTTGTTGCAAAGTTATAATAAATTACTCAAATTTTTGTTTGAAAACTTATAAAAAATTAAGACCTGGTATCGATACAATAATAACATTGACAAATAAGATTTTAATTTTTTTAATTTTATTATTGTTTTGTATGAAAAGTTGTCTCTCAGTCTTAAAAATAGTCTTAAGATAGTCATAACGAGTCACAAGCAGGAATAGGCACCTTAATCAATTTAGCTCATTTGATTTATTCAACTATTAAATTAAGTACAATTAACGTAATCCTCGACGAACGCAACTTCTTGGTTATCACAACAATTAATAGTTGCTGTTGTTAAGGATTTTTTTAAATAAGCAATACAAAATTTTCGAAAAAATTTTATATGTTAATAATTTGTTTCATTTAATTTGGGGTTTTACACACGTTTTTATTTAAAACTCCGATAGTTGATTTGTTCATTTTAAATTGCAGTATTTGGTATGAAAATTAAAAAAATAAAATATGAAAATTAAAAAAAAAAAAAAGAATTAAAATATGAAAATTTGGAAATAGTACTAAATGAGAGATAGGAGTGCCATAGTACTTTTGAGGTTCTAATAGTACCATAAAAAGTATTATAGTACCAACTTTATCATCCCTGATTCATAATCGTATTTTAACTATAAATTAATATTTCGATGTGATACTGGCAACACTATTGTTTATTTTCTCTCTTCTCCCAAATAAGTCGCAAGTGATGTACAAATTTAGTAAACGATTGACTCGGTAATTGGAAGTAAAAATGTACTTTTTAAAATTAGAGAACTAATGATGTGCTAAGATAAATTTAAAAGCCATTAAAAATATTTTTTATTTTATTTATAAAGCAAATCAATGCAAATGTGTGCAAAAAAGTAATGTTTTAGAACATATTATTCGAAGCATACAAAAGTAATCGAATTTCGAATAATGTTTTGACAGTCTGTACATCACTATTGTTTTGTTTTTCTTTTTAATTTTATTTTTACATTTTTTTTTTAATTTTTTTCGAAAAAGGTCATTGGCTACGCAATTGTTGTAGCTTTTTTCAGTTTGATGGATGCAAGTTGTTGGAAGCCACACATTCTAGGGATGGGATGGCTTTAATAAATCATTTCATGCCTGAAAATTAAATAATTAACATTTAAATGGTGGCTTCTTCACTCCAAACTTTATAAAAGGTTTAAAGTTAATAAGAGTCGACTATTAACCTTTATTATTTTTTTCGTTATTAAGCAAATATGAATACTGTTTTTCACAAATTAGCTTAAAATCCTGCAATAATACTGTTGTAAAAGTTTATGAATTAGACCATAAATTTTTATTTTTGAACAATTTTTATACAAAAAATAACAGTTTACAACCCAGCCAACAAAATTTGGATACTTTTTTTGAGGGATTTTATTCTATGAGTCAAAACTTACTCAAATAAAACACATATTTTTGAAATGTTCAATTTTTTTTGTCAAAAATTGCTCATATTTTGGGCGAAAATAAGAGCCTTCTAAAATGTATCATAAAAGACACAAAAATTTGAGCCAAATTATTAAATCCAAAAGATGGTTCATAAATGGCTCTGAAATGTAAACAAATTTGAATATTTTGTGAACAATTCAAAAAAGGCTAAATAAAAGATTCATTTTGAGCAGCTCGATTTTTTAAAATATTTTTTTAAAAAATTTTTGAAACACAAAAGAAGGCTTTCGTGGATAAACCAATTTCATACAAAAATTTGAACTTTTAATAATATTTTTGTAGCTTTTTTTTATTTATTTTTGGGCTTGTTTACTAGCTGGGAAACATTGCAAACAAAAAAAAAATTATTGGAAATAAAATTTGAATTAATAAAAACGCATTTCTTCCCAGTGTATTATAAAACATATAATAATGAGTTACTGATAATGACTTATTTTTATCATTATTTCAAATAGAAAATAATTTTATAGATTTTTTTGAAAATTTTTGAAATCTATTTTGAGACTCAATATTTTTTAAACACTGGTAAGGATATATGTAACCACATATTTTTTATTTTTTTGTATGTTGGCGAATAAGCTTACTTGTGTGCAGCAAGTCAATTATTTTTTTATCTATTAAATATTACATGTCGATATAGCTCAGATTGTAGAGCTATTGATTGGCAATCTGTAGACCCAGGTTCGATTCCCACACCAGCAAATTCTATTAAAAAAAAATACAATGAAAAATATTTTTTTAATATAATTTATTTTTTTGGAAATCTATTTTTAGACTCATTATTTTTATCAGTACTGGTAAGCACGTAGGTAAAGATATATTTTTTTTTTGATTTTTCGTATGCGGGTGTGTAACACAATAACTCATTATTTTTCGCGACATCGCCATATAAAGGTAATAAGTTTTGAAAATTTTTGAAATCTATTTTTAGACTCAATATTTTTTAAACACTGGTAAGGATATATGTAACCACATATTTTTTATTTTTTTGTATGTTGGCGAGTAAGCTTACTTGTGTGCAGCAAGTCAATTATTTTTTTATCTATTAAATATTACATGTCGATATAGCTCAGATGGTAGAGCTATTGATTGGCAATCTGTAGATCCAGGTTCCATTCCCACACCAGCAAATTTTATTAAAAAAAAATGCAATAAAAAATATTTTTTTAATATAATTTATTTTTTGGGAAATCTATTTTTAGACTCATTATTTTTATCAGTACTGGTAAGCACGTAGGTAAAGATATATTTTTTTTTGATTTTTCGTATGCGGGTGTGTAACAATAACTCATTATTTTTCGCGACATCGCCATATAAAGGTAATAAGAAATGTAATAACAAAAGTAACTAGTTACCATTACCAAGTATGTAGTTACATATCCACAGATCTGGTAATGATTTTCTACACTGGGTTTTTACAAATTCCATTTTTGATGCCTACTTTTTTTCTGTGTAGGTTAACGTTTCCTACATGAAGATTTTTTTGTTTTTTTTTTTGTTAATTATAATTTAACCAATTTAAAAGTAGTTGTAAATGAAGTCATATTTAAAAAAACTGCTAAGCAAACGTTATCCTTTCTGGAATGGTTTAATAATTAATTTTAAGTTAAAGTTTCAGAAAATATAATTAAATTTATATATTAAAAACAACACAAACACATCAAAAACAGTAGACAATTTAATAAATTTTATTTCTTATTCAAAAAGTATACCGAGAGTCTATATTTAAAATATGTCAACTTAAATTTGGTCAAAATGAGTTTCCGATGGCAAATAGCTCCCCTATGCAATACCCATCTGTGATATAAATTTCAAAGCAAAAAAATGATTAGTTCTCGATTTATATCAATTTTTGTTACTATGCTATCTCAAATTACATTTTTTTTTTTTTGTGAAAATAAATACTAACTCCCATAGTAAATTTCCAACTTTATAAAAAAAAAATTAATTTATTACAAATCTACCTCACATCTTATTGCATTTGGCATGCTGAATACGAATCTGGAAAAGATTTTGATATACAATGGCTTGTTTTCGAGATATGGTAATTTTTATTATATTAGTAAATAGTAAGTAACTTTTAAAATATTTATCGGATTGAAATATTATGTATAGGCGATAATACTCAATAATATAAGCTTCGAAAATAGCACATTTGGAGTGACCCTGTTACAATATAGCGTGATTTAGAGAGTGCCAAAGTTGACCACTTCGAGTAGTTTTAAAATTTTTCTATCTTATATGGAATAAAACATCTCATAAAGTGCTTAAACAACACAGCTCTACAAAATATGACAATATTTATAAGTTGCAAAACTTTCCAGTGGTTAGAGAATAATTAGGCATGCTGATTTCGAATCTGCAACCAGCCCAGCAAAATATTGGTAATGACACCTCATTGCTGTCTGCATTACCAATAATGATATACCATTACCTTTTGCATCATTTTGTAATATAAAATAATGACTTCCTAATAACGGCCTATTGTTGTCATTGCTTTTGAATATAAAATAATGACTTACTCGCAACATTTTAAATAAGTACTTTTTACAAAGTTAAATTTTATACATTTATATTATTACACCCGGTGAAAAATGTCCATATATGAACATTTATGGTTCAACCATATATGTATGGATCCGAAAAATGAGGTAACACCTAAGTATATATTCATTAATGGACGTATATGAACATATACATTTATTAAATATATGCGAATACATGCGAACGCTGCTGTCCTTTATTATAAGATTGTACGATAGATATAAATTTATGTATGACATTCAAATTAGACGCTACATATGTTCCTTTTTTTATTCATGGCATTAAATATAATTCCATATTTATCCAAATATGAGTTCCTTTTACATATATGGAAAAATGTATTCTTCGAAATATGTTCATATAGAAGTCCCTTTTGCATAAATTGAATAACATATACTTTCATATTTATCCATATATGAGTGCCATTTCCATATATGAAATAACAGATGCTTCCATATATGTCTGTATATGAAATTTTTTCCATATATGGAATCACATATACTTCCATATATGTTCACATAAAATCCATATATGTTCATAAAAAATCCATATTTGTTCATATGTGTCCATACATAAACCATATATGAACATGTTTGAGCGTATATGAACATTTTTCACCGGGCATGTAAATATGTTTTGTGTTAAAATTTTTATGACAAGTACACACTAGCAAAAACTTTAATTTCTCTGAATGTATTTCCTAAAGCTAATAGTATTTGTATAACTCCTTATTTTTAAGAATCAAGTAAGCAGTCGGATAACTACTTATAATTCAACTTTTTGTAAGCATGTTTGTAACCACTTATTATTCAGAATCTCATAACTACTTACTTCTCATTTTTTCGTAAGCGAGCGGGTAAGCGTGACTACTTATAAAAACGACCACGCCAAACAAAAATAATGAGTTTAGACGCCAAAAAGTAAGTTGTGCGGAGTTATGAATTTCTATTATATAACCACTTATTTGGTAATGAAATATTTTGCTGGGAGTTTGTTCACATTTGATCTAGGTTTTGCACAATTCGCGATTTAAATTTTTTCAAATTTTTAATAAAAAATTTATAATTTAGTAACTATAGCTTCGAAATGAAAACGCTTTACACAGTTTAAGTTAATTCCGTGCCCTATTTTTCAAACTTAAGTGTGTATCAATATCTCAAAAACTTTTCTAAATATAGTCGCTCAAAGTCAAAATTAAAAAATTTGTTAAGATTTAAAAAAAAAAAAATTAAATATAAGATGAAGTGCACTCTAAAAAATGTTTGTAAATTTACTACTATAAAATGGGTAAAATTTTGTTTAATTTTACGAAAATTCGGTAAATATAAACAAAAAATGCGTAAACTTTTTTTATACACACTTTCATACGCAATAATACACACACAAAGTATTTTTAGACATTATGTGCTTATAAATAAACACATTGTGCCTAAAATTACTATTGTTTTGTTAAATAAAATTTTTACGCACAAAGTTGGTAAATATACTATCCAATAATAGTAATAAATACTCTGACATTTCAAATTGGAAAAAATTTAAAAAAAATTATAAATAATAAAAAGAAAAAGCGAAAACGGATTATTTTTTGTGAATTACAACATTTCCACAAACACATTAGATTCTGGAAATAGCAACATAAGCATGAAATTGTTTTTGGTAATTATTATTAACGCATGTGGTAGTCTAAACCTCATTTCAAAATTGAAAACGCCGTAAGAGAGACACGGCCTACGCAGGAACTACTGGGTGCAATGACTCCTGCTTAAAAAAATGCCTTCTTTGCAAGGGAGGCAGTCAACCAACAACCGTCAACAATAACGGGAGAAAACGCCGTAAGAGAGATACGGCCTAGGTAAAACAACTGGGTGCGATGACTCCTGCTCAACAAAATGCCTTCTTTGAAAGGGAGGCAGTAACCGTCAACAATAACGGAAGAAAACGCTTTAAGAGAGATATGGCCTACGCAGGAACAACTGAGTGCAATGACTCCTGCTATGACATAAACGATTATGAGAGAATGACTCGGATATTATTATTAATAAAATACGTACTAAAAATTAATTTGTTATTTTATTAAAAAAAATTTTTGGGTGGTGCTTAAAGTTAGCACACCTGTTGTAAATGTACGCATTATATTTTATTTTTACGCACTTTCTGTGGATTTTTGCGCATTTTTTGTGAATTTTTACGCATTTTATGCGTACATTTACACGTGAAACGTGCTTTTTTACACACAAATTTAGTAAATTAACACACTAGTTTCAAAATTTTATTTAATTTTTACGCACTTTCAATGTAAAATTACAAATTATTTGTGCACCAACTTAAACACAATGTGCGTATTTTTTTTCAATTACGCACATAGAGTAAATTTACCCAATTTATAGTAGGAGTTCAGTTTCCTACTATAAGTTGGGTAAATTTCAACAGAATTTAATTAGAGTGTGCGATTCTAAATATCAAAGCCAATTTGGAAAGAAAAAGGTCCAAAATTTATATATATGTCACATTTAGGGTTTATGTCCCGGGAATTCCCGGGAATCCCGCCCTTTTTTCAATCCCGCAATCCCGGGAATTTAGTGCGGGATTTCCCGGGATTTTTTTTTATTCTTTTACAGACGTTTTAGCTAGTAAATTAAAATTTTGGAAGCTTTAATTCAATTAGAAACATTGATTGTTTTAAAAAGAATTTAAATAAAAAATGTTTGAAATTAAAAAATGCGATTTAAAATTTAATAATATAATGAAATGTTAAAAAAGACTTTTTGTGGTAAATTCTTGTTCCAACTACTAAATTTTGATATTAGTTGCCATTTGTAGTTAAAAAAGAGAAGATCGCCAATCAAAATTTAAAATTTTTAGAAAAAATTACGTTTTGCTAATCAATAAGAAAATTATTGAATTTACCAACAAAAAGCGTTTTAAATGTAATTTTTTTTAATTGAAATAGTTAACGACACTTTAGGGAATACATACCAAGCACTATTCAAAAGCTTTTATGAGTTTAAGCGGCTCTAAATAACAATTCCACTTCGGTTTTTGAAAGTGGAATGAAAACGATATTTTTTTTGTTCTACGTTTTGTGGAGAAACTTTTAACGTTTTAAGTACCACTATTAAGCCTGTAGCATACTCGATACTTACCAGAACGTTTCATTTTCAATACGAAATTATCCGTAGCACCCTAAACTGCAAATTCAGAAGAAAAAAAAATTGTTTTCGATCACTTTAGGAAAAAAGTTGCGGAAGTGAAATTGCGAAATCAAATCAATTCCGTAAAAAACCTGTGACATGCCTGATAATATAAAAAAATATTATTTAGGCCCAATTTTTTGGGTTTAGTTACACCGAAAACAAATTTTATTAGACATTATTAAGTTTAAATACCAACAAAAATACTCGTACCTCGGAAATTTTATATTTTTTAATGATAGTCTTTGTTCAAATAAAGCAATATACATACACAACATTTCAACATCAGTATTTCAGCTCCAAATACCTCTAAAAATACTCGGCATTAAAATTTAAAAAAATGATATTTTCGTACTTTCAATTGATGTAAATGTTTTGAGTTTTTATTACCTACTTCAAATAATTTCATTTAAATTTCAATTGCTATTCCTTTATTTCAGTTGTATTTTTCAAATTTTATGTTTTTGTTAGATTAAATATTGTTGACATTTGGTGTTGTTATATTTTCAGTATTGTTTGGCTTTAGATCATAGATTAAAAAAAAAAATAAAAATCCAAAAATTTGTATTTTATTTTTCAATATTTAATTTTTTAATTTTCATCCGATATTTCAATCATCCTCTGGGATGTTTAATAAATACAATATTTTAAAAAATATATTTTTGAACGGGACTGAGTTGAAAATTTCTCGCTGCACTTAAAGCTTACTATTATTTTTAAAATAATGCATCAGATGCTTTTTCAAATTATTTTTGATTTTTTATATGTTAATTTAAAAAAAGTGTAAAAATGAAAATTAAATATTTTTTTTTTAATAAAAAAATTCTATTCAAAAAATACCAATTAAAGTTATAAAACTATTTAATAATATTTTTGTGTCTATTTTTATAAAAAGATTTAGACGATTTACCTAAAAATTTGTGTGAAAAATACTCACTTTTAAACTTTTTAATAAAAATAGACGAATACTTCTGAAAATCTGCATAGAAACAAAATATATAGAAAGAAATTTTTGGATTCCATATTTAATCAAAAAATTGATCTTAGTTCTGATTCTAAAGCTGGTCCGATAAAAATTTGCACTCATTAACAATTCCATTATATCCTGAAAGAATTTATGATTCAATTTGTTTAACCGTTTAAACCGCGAATTAATATTGAATTAATGTATTTCTAAGAGTTGTTTTAAAATTAAGACGGCCTTCCATACAAATATATTACCTGCATATTAGTTCGCTATTTAAACTGTTAAACGAATTGATCTCGAAAAAGTGGAAGATATGGATATTTTATATTAAGCCCTTATTTCAGAATATATTAAGTAGATTTTCTCATGACTGCAACCAAAAGATGAACTTTGTCGTAAGTTTTTTTTTAATAGATATCGAGTTTTTCAAGTAAACATACGCCGGATATATTAATTTTCTAACGAGCGGGAATTCCCGGGATCCCGGGAAATTCACAAAAAAATCCCGCTGTCCCGGGAAATGAAAAAGTCCGGGAAAAGAAAAACCCTAGTCACATTGCATTAACTAATCATGTATGTGCACTTTTAGAGGTTTTTGTAATTAAATTTAGACTTAAAATGAACAAAAAAACTTTACTGTACTAATAATCTACTGTACTATTACAGAATTTTTTCTTCTAAAAACATCAGATTTCATTTACTATTGTTTTTTTTTTGCGAAATTATCGCAATTTTCAAAGTTTATATTTAAATAATGCTTTCGGACTGTTTCTACAATTATTTTTCGACGAACTCAATTCGTATGTGTACGAAAATATTGTGAATTAAATATAAACTTTGCGAATCGCAGTAACTTCGCAAAAAATAAAGTGTAAATGAAATCTGATATTTTTAAAGTAAAGTAGATTTTTAGTACAGTCAAATATTTGTTTGTTCATTGAAGTCTAAATTTAATTACAAAAGGCTCTAAAAGTGCACATAATTTGTTAATGCAATATGACATATATAAATTTGGGACCTTTGTCTTACCAAATTGGCTTTGATATTTAAAATCGGATTTCGTCTTATATTTAATTTTTTTTTTTTTAAACCTTAAAAAATTTTTAAATTTTGACTTTGAGCAACTATATTTAGAAAAGTTATTGTCAAAATTGTGCTAACGCAGACTTTTGACCTATTTGTACGCACTTTTTTAGAGAAAATAACAAAAAAATTAGTTCAATTTAATCAGAACGCATTTAACAGACTTTTGTACTAACTTTTTTTTATAAGTGTACACACTTAATTTTGAAAAACAGGGCAAGCAATTAAGCTTAAACTGTGTAAAGCGTTTTCTTTCTGTAGCTACTCTTACTAAATTATAAATTTTTTATTGAAAAATTCGGCTAAAAAATTAAAAAAAATTTAAATCGCGAATTGTGCAAAACCTAGAGCCAATTTGAACAAAGTGATTACAGATTCGAAATCAGCACCCCCTAATTATCCTAAAACCACTGCAATAACATTTATATTTTTTTTGTAGAGCAGTGTAATAAACATTTTTAAAAAAAATCGCATTTTTATTTTCCGACAAAATATGCTAACTCTAAAAAATATTTGTGTTTCGATATACTAAAATATGCTATCTCAAAAAAATACGAAAAAAGTGCAAAATATGAAATTTTTGCATAGGTATAGTATTAGTAAGAATATTTAAACCATCTTATTTTTACAATAATAAGCGAAATAACTAGTTTTTTAGCTCTCCTGAGAAGTAAGCTTTTTTGAGTTGGCATTTATTGGATAAAGGAGCTCGATATAAAATTTTTGTTTAGAATTTTTGCAGAAATCAGAATGACATTATTTCGACTTAAATATAAAAAATCCGATTTAAACTATTTTTTTTTAATTTATATATAAATTCCTGTACAAACAAAACCTGAAATTTTCAGGGACCTCTAAGTGTTATTTAATTTCGCTGAAATTTGGTTCACCTAACGATCTAGCCTTGAGGAGACAAATTGTAACTTCTTCCTGTTTTTCCATATAATTTTGAAGCCCCTAATCCTCACCTTAAGCCAGCCCCAGACACTTTTGACCTTTGTAACTTCCAATTACACGCTCTTATTGAGAATTCCACAAACGATTGTGGTCCTTACTTTAAGCAATTTGTTGCAGTTGGTTAACGAGAAAAAAATAAACGTACATACAACTTTCATGTAAATTAACGTAATTGAATTAAATTAACTCATGTAGTATAATTTTATGTATAATCTATAATCAATTACGAAATTACTTATTTCTATTATCTAAATTACATATTCACTCTAAACAAAAAGCTAGTCGTTTATTACAACCAAAATTCAGCACTAGACAGCAAAATTTGCGACTGTGAGCCAAAATTTTGGTTCGATCTTTATAAATACGATACAAACATTACAAAATGTATACACTCAAAATATTATGACTTTTGACTCAAGAGAAAAATTTGTTACTTTAGCAAAATGTATTCCTGTTTTGGGCTTAAAAAAATAGTTGATTTTAACTCATTTTTTGTTAAATATAACAAATCTGGATTTAAGCAAAAACTTACAAAAAAAATTATACTGAGCATAAAATTTGCTCAAATTATAGGATTTCGTGACCCTACCCGAACCTGGTCCATATCACCTAAGGCTATTTAGGGACATTCCGTTTTACTCTATCTTGCATAGTTTCTGAGATATTGGCCAATCTATGAAATGGACCAAGGCCCATTTTTGGCTAGAGATAATCTTTCCATGCGGCTATTGTACAGTTTTTTGCTCTATCTCTCTTAGTTTTCGAGGGAAAATAACGCCATCTCTAAAACTTCGGGTACACTGATAGCGCCATTTACCGGTTAATACCAGAATCACTAAAATGTTCTATTTTAAAAAATAATTGTGTTAAACTTAACAAATGGGTTCTAAAAAAATAGTTATGAATAATTTTAAAAATTAATACTCAAAATTAGTTAAAGTACTGAGAAGTTTTAGTATTGCGTTAAATGAAGGTAACTAAAATCTGTATTTAAACCAGTATTTGAACTAAAAATATGTTAAAAATTAGTTAAGGGGGGACATTACAATCGCGGCAGATAAAACAGACCTTTTTTTAAAAATTCATAACTCAGTCAAAAACAAACATTTTTCCAAAATTGAATTGAACAAATTACAAGAAAAAAAATTAAAAAAAATATTTTTTTCACTCCAACATGGTTTTATAGAGCTCCAAACTGGCGGCAGAGAAAAAATGGTCCTCGTGGTTGCAGCGCTGGGAGTCGCAAAAATTGTCCGATCTGGGAAAAAAATGACTTTTTTAAATCTTAACAAAATTGGTTATCGTATGACCCCAGCTTTTTTTTAAATTTTTTAAAATTTTTGGTGATGTTCCAAATTTGAAAGTGTGTTTTTTCTAAAAAAATATTGACTTTAAAAATTCATAAAAAATCGAAAAAAAATTTAAAAAAAGCTCGTGTCATACGATAGCGAATCAAGTTTAAAAAAATACAAAAAAAAAATTTCGTCAAAAAAAGAACCCGCTAGTGCCACAACCAGTACGAAAAACATGGTTTCGAGATAACCGCGTTCAAAGTTTGTGAACAAAGAAAAAAAAAGGTTACCTTCAGTCTGCCATGCCTGCTTCGTACTGTATGCATATAAAATAACTGCCCAGGTAGAAATTGCCGACGTTGCAACAAAAATTGTACTGGGAGAGCACTGTTTTTTACGAAATGTCTGTACTACTTAAAACGTGCTTTGCCAGTACTGTTGTCTGAAAATTAACGAGGTTTATTTAATTTACTAAAATTAACAATTTTATAAATTTTATGTATTTTTGCATCTATTGCGCCATTCACATGAACGAGATTACAAACCTCCTTGTTTTAGGTTCTTTAATCTATTACCACATAATGTAAAAAAAGTTACCTTAATATATATAAATAAATAAAGAACAAAAATGAGGAGATTTAGCTATCTCGTTCATGTCAATGGCCTATATTACACAATTATTTATGTAAGAGAGATATATAGCCATTCACATAAACGAGATTACTAATCTCCTCATTTTTGGTTTATTATTCTATTACCATATCATGTTCAAATATCATGTTATATTGTAATAGAATAAAGAATAGAAATGAGATTTAATTATCTCGTTCATGTGAATGACATAATAGCCATTCTTTTCTTGTGAAGTTTCGAAAGAATATATTAAAAATCTGTGATGTACACTAGCAAACTACTAAATTTGTTATTAAATGTACTGGGATAATACCAAAAAAAATAAAATCCCAAGCCTGCGCCAACGTTGGGAAATATCTACGGCCAAGCGTTTATTGGTGTTATCATTTTGACAACATGCCAGTACAATGAAAGGTGAAAATCCGACGCATTGCCAGTACATGTACTACCGTCCCCAATACCGGACCGACATTGCGCCGTTTGTATTTTTCTACCTGGGTGAGCATATAAAATAAAAATTCCACTATATGAGGTATAAAGATGCTTTTTTTTCAAGAAATTCAAAAACACAAAAAAAAACTCACCCTTCAAGTAGGTACGACATAACAACCACCAAAAGTCAGGTAGCAAGTAAAACAACCCAGATAGAAAAATACGAACGGCACAGTACTGGCTCAGCGTTGGAGACGGTAGTGCATGTACTGGCGATGTGTCGGATTTTTTACGTTTCCAGTACTGGTACGGTGTCGAAATGATAACACCAATATACGCTTAACCGTAGATATTTGCCCACGTTGGCCCAGTGTTGGATTTTGTTACTTCATGGTGTTTTCCCAGTACTATAAATTAAAAATATTCAGTAACTTGCCAGTACTTCAAATATAAAAAATCAGTGTATAGCCAGTACTATAAAAACAATTAAAAATCTGGTAGTGAATCACCCTAAATTTTAATAAAATAATAAAAAATATATATTTTTGTTTCAAATTAATTTTGTTGTTTTTTTTTTTGGTGTTATAAAATATTAACATGTTTATTCACAAAAAACTTTTTTTCTAATTGAACGATTTTTGTTGTTGTTTTACACGTTAATTTGTTTTATTAAGCTCTAATAAAATTTATAACATTTTTGTAAATACAAGCCTAAATAATTGCAAAACTAGAAAATAAAAAGTTTTTCTTAAATTTTCTGGTTTCTCGCTGTTTTATATAAAAAATATTATGAAAAAAGTTATATTGAAATTCTATTAAAAATTAGGGTAAAATAAGTGTCAGAAGGAAAAATCTTGTTAAAATAGCAGAAGACAGTGGCAAAGCACATTTTAAGTGGTACTTGCATAATAATAAACAGTGCTCTCCCAGTACTATTTTTTTCTACCGTAGGCAATTTCCACCTGGGAAGTATATACCAGCTGTCGTACGTAGGTAGCGCGAAAATTAAAAATGCGCTCTCACTAATCCGGCTGTAACTTTTGAACACGTAGGAATTTTTCCATGAAATTTTTTTTCATAGAATCTTAAGAATATTTACTAAAATACAAAATTATAAAAAAAGTCGATTTCAAAAAACGGCCAATGTCATGTCCCCCCTTAAATCGATTTTAAACCTGTTTTACAGATTTTTTTACTAACGTATTATATCTGGATGTATGGGATATCTGCATGAAAGCAAAAATCGCGTAAATAAATAGGACAGATCCGGGAATGATCCCGTGGCATCCAATTTTATAAAAGAGCAATATGGGACTTTTTTTATTTTTAACAATTTACGTGAGAATAGAAAGTAATGGCGACAATGGAATGGAACATTGGTCTAAATTGGAACAACATGGAATGGAATTGGGAATGAGAGGAATTAGAACACTTAACAGAAAACGAAATTTAGCCCTAGTTTATGTATTACGAAAATTGTCTAAACGAAAGCAAAATAACGAAAATTTGTTGTTGTTTCCCATATATTTTTAACGAAAGCAATTGTCAATTTCTAACGTTTAGATCATTTTCGTAATACATAAACAGGCCCTTAATGAAATTTGTATTATTGGAGTGAGTCAGTTTGTACACTCTTAGAAATAAATATGTAAAAATAGCAGAAAAAGTTACTAAAAATTAGTTAAAGATTATGCTGCAGAAAAACTGCTAAATTTAGCAGATTTTTTTTTCCTAAATACTAGTAAAATAAGAACAGCAAAATTAAAACTATTAAATTTACAGAATTTTAGTTATATTTAAGTTAACTTTTAGTTAATTAAAAATAGCAAATTGTACTGCAAAATCTGCAGAAAAATTTTATAAATATTAGAATACTAGAAACAGCAAAGAGAAACTGTTATATCTACAAAATTTTTGCTATTTTTAAGCTAAATTTAGTTGAATGCAAATAGCAGTCTATTCCGCTAAAATCAGCCGAAATATTTGCTAAAAAAATTATAAACTGCTGTTTTCAAAAGGCTGGATTTTTATTTGCATTAAAAAAACGAGTAAAAAGGTTAAAGTCGGGCATGCCGACTATACAATACCCCACACCAGTCTGGTTAAGAGCCAACTAATGTTTGGATCCGAAATTCAAATGGGTTGAAATGCGACTTGTGTCAAAATTTTCTATAAAATTATAAAAGAAGAGAAAATCGTAAATATAGCCCATATGGATTGCAGGAGTAAAAGGAACAAATATATATATGGGCAATAGGTCGAAATATGGACCGATTCTATCTGGAATCTATCGGTTTTTCTCTGGACCATGTGAGTCAGGAAACCAAATTTCGTTAAAATATCTTAATATTTTCGACCTGTAGTGCGATTCACTAACTTTCTTAACGATTTTATCGATTTCGTTAGCTAACGATAATTGTCGTTTGAGTTACCGAAAAAGTGATTCTCTATATTTCAGTTAACGATATTATTCGTTAGAAGTTACCAACCATAGTTACCGACAAATTTCGGTAGAAATTAAAAAATGCCAAAAAAATTTGATTAGAAATATTTGTCAATAAATAAATAATTAAAAACATATAAAATAAAAACTCGAATATGTAAATTTTATTGTAATTTGCACGACAAATAATAAATATCTAAATATTTCCAAAGTTGTTTAAGCTACAAAATTGTGGACCCAAATGCAGTTAATGGGTCACATCTCCAAAAGAATTAAAAACCAATGAAAGAAATTATAAGTTAAAGTCTGATAAAAGAATATTGATCTAAGAAATTTAGCATCTTACGGATATGGAGAATTCACGTATTATTTTGAATTTGAAATTTTTTTTAAAGAATTGCAGAAATATGGGATTGGATTTATGATCCAAAGCATATTTTTTTTGCTTAAGAAATTTTCTAGTACTAACGTGTCTCGATTTCTTACACCCAAAGGGATCCATACGTCCTATAATTTTTACTTACACCTAACTACATGCGCAGATCCATGGTGATGGTGAAGTTATAGTTTTTCTTATTTCGAATATATAATTCAAAATAACATATTGTTTCTAGAAACTTTTAGTGCTTTTTAGTTTTTTAATTGGTTTACTATAGTTAAATACCATGATCACCTGGATACGCGTAACCACCTATAATGCCTTTTTTTACTTTGTCATATTAAGGGCTCTTGAAACAATCATATCAAAGAGATTTAAACATGATTCTACTTAGTCAAACATCAAGTATAATTGCTTACAGCTTTAAGTCGATAGTCGTATGTTCATTTATTTATGCAACTAAACCCTCTTCACAAATCGTATAAAAATGCCTGTTCAAGGTATATATATAATTTAATAATTTTTACTTTTTTGCGACTAATGGCCGTCAACCTACCATTTGTAGCAAAATTACACCAACCCCCCCTGAAAAACCGACAAACGAAGTATAAATTTTAATGACTACTACTATTTTCGAAATCATAAATTAGCTTAAACAAGAACTATTAACGACGCACTGTTAAGCGCAATCTGTCATGGTTAATTCCCTTATTAACCATGACAGATCGCGCTAAAATACATATACATACATATACGTCAGAAATATTAGGATATTTTAATGATATTTTATATACATTAAGTTAGTAATTTTATTTTGCTATCCTTTTCGCTTGCTTTTTGTAAAAAAATTACGGTATGCATCACTTTCATTTAGGAATTGCTCATACATTTTAGTAAACATTTTTCCTATTCTCGTTTTACAAATCACTAATTTTCGTTGCTATTTTAAAAAATATTTTACAAATTTTTGAAAAACGTGTTGGTAAAATTAGTGAAATATCCTACTAATTTAAAAAGGGATATTCATGGAGTTTTGTGTTTTTATAATTATTAGAACTTAAAACTTTCGCATTTAAAATTAAACAGATCCTCAACTTGATATGGGAAACTATTATTTCAAAAATATAAAAAACATATCATGGTTTTGCATTTAAAAAAGTACATTTGTGAATCTTTTCATAAATATGATTGTTTTTTTTCTTCGAGTGATAATAATATTTAGCAAAATTTGTTGCCAATATTAGCAAATAATATTTAAATTACAGTTTACAACAATTTCACTAAAATTAAATTGCCATTACTATATTTTCCTAATAATTCCATTGTACTACAAATCGGTAGATGTGCGCTGCTAAAAAATACCGTAGGACTCAAAATAGTTAAATTTCTAGTAATAGCAACAAAAGTTTCGGTAGCCAGTACAGACTACTGTTTTTGTTGAGTGTATCACATACATTTTAGGTCGTGATACAACTCTTTAGGATCTTACGTTCACAAAAATTACCAATTTTCAGTAAAACTCGTTTAACACGAACTCGGTTAAAACGATTTCTCGGTTAATACGAACCAATTTCAAAGTCCCGACTTTTCGCTATCATTTTTCATATTAAAAACATCTGTTAATATGAACTCGCTTAAGACGAATCTTATATTTTTCTCACACCTACACACAGAAAAAACAGGAGGAATATTACCTAAGAGCTATGTAATTATACAACTACATAATTTTCAAGTTAGTTTTACAAAGTTCTAGTAAAATATGTAAATTTTATTCTAAAATATATACAATCCTTGAAAAATATATACATGTGTAGCGGAAAATATCCGAAAAATTACATATATTTTTCTAGAAAATTGTAAAACTTACTTCGAACTTATGTAGTTGTATAATTACATAGCACTTAGATAAAGTTCCACCTGTTTTTTTCTGCGTGTACACGCAAAACATTAGCTTATGTAATACTATAAAATCACTCTTGGTAAAAATGATTTCCTACAGAAAAAAATAGTTTTCATTAGCTTAGTTAAAATCAAACCCTTAAATTTTTATATATATTACCTAAAAATATAACTTTTTATTGGTACATTATAAATTCTTTTGTACATTATTTTAAATCACTTTCTTTTCTTATCTATTTAAAAAATTGTCAATATTTAGTTACATTATGGGAAAATGATAAAAAAATTTATGTACGAGACCCAAAATAAACTTAGAAATTCATTTATTTCTTGCCAGATGTTTGTAAAATGTGTATAATTCCTAAAAATAGCATTAAAATTGCCAAAGTTGAAAATTGTTCAAAAAAAAAAAAAAATAAAGAAGATAAAACAATTTGGCGAAAAGTACATGCCAAAAGTGAAAAAAGTTAGAAAAATGTAAAATAATATAAAATTGTATGCTAAATATCATATGGAATTGTCGGTGGGTAAGGCTAATGGACAATCTTAAACGAATATGGCTTTATATTCACATAAAGCTGCGTTTACATCTACACCGAAATCCCGAGATTTTGATATTCACCACTCCGAAAAAACAGTAAAGATATGCGTAAAATTTTGAATTTTTTGGAAAATGTATTTATTAGAACTAAATATATGTACTTTATTCAAAATTAAACATATATAAGCTTCCTTCATTGCTTTTTCAGAGTGGTGAATATCGAAATCTCGAGATTTCGGTGCAGATGTAAACGCAGCGTAAGACACAACTATCGGTGCGTTTACAAATTTATCGTCCACATTTTTATCGATGGGTTCACCTAAATCTTTTCGGTTAGTAAAACTAATATATAATCACATTAATAACTTTCATTTTTATTTGCATTGCAGTTTAATGTGCTAATCCATAAAAAAAATTATTTGGTATTTGAAGCTTGCTATAGTTAAAGTACTTATTTCGCTTAATAAAGAGTTATTAGAAATCTTGATTCATAATCGTATTTTATCTATAAATTAATTTTTCGATTTGATACTGGCAACACTATTGTTTATTTTCTCTCTTCTCCCAAATAAGTCGCAAGTGATGTACAAATTTAGTAAACGATTGACTCGGTAATTGGAAGTGAAAATGTATTTTTTAAAAGTAGAGAACTAATGATGTGCTAAGATAAATTTAAAAGCCATTAAAAATATTTTTTATTTTATTTACAAAGCAAATCAATGCAAATGTGTGTAAAAAAGTAATTTTTTAGAACATATTATTCGAAGCATACAAAAGTAATCGAATTTCGAATAATGTTTTGACAGCCTGTACATCACTATTGCTTTGTTTTTCTTTTTAATATTATTTTTACATTTTTTTTGGAAATTTTTTCGAAAAAGGTCATTAGCTACGCAACTGTTGTAGCTTTTTTTTTAGTTTGATGGATGCAAGTTGTTGGAAGCCACACATTCTGGGGATGGGATGGCTTTAATAAATCATTTCATGCCTGAAAATTAAATAATTAATATTTAAATTGTAGCTTCCTCACTCCAAACTTTATAAAAAGTTTAAAGTTAATGAGAGTCGACTATAAACCTATATTATTTTTTTCGTTATTAAGCAAATATGAATTCTGTTTTTCACAAATCAGCTTAAAATCCTGCAATAAGACTGTTGTAAAAGTTTATGAATTAGACCATAAGTTTTTAACATGTTAGAAATGGTTGGCTGATTATCCAAAATGTGCTGATTGTCATTTGTCATGGTTGCAGTCACAATCTAGGGGTGATCAACATGATTTAGACTTGAAGGCTCTTATTTATGTATATGGCCTAACGATTGAGACTGGAATAGGAATTAGTATTAAAATAGGTCAGGCTGACAATGATTTGTTTGGTAACAAATTAAAAAATTTCAGCCTTACTATCAATATTTTTCAAACGTATATTTTTGTTAAAGTCGACTTTATTTTAAAGCAAAGGTTTTGTTTTTAACGTACCATACAAAATATTTAAAATCGAACTTTTAAAATAATGCCAAACATATACATTCAAAAATTTTGTTTATTTTTATTGAAAATCAAAACAAAATATTCAAAAATGGAAAGGAAATTTGCAAATAAATGTAAACAAAATTTGAACAAAATAAATAAATATAAAATAAAAACAAATGAAAACTTCAAATTTAAAACAGAATTTTAAGGTACATTTTAAATATTTTGTGTGGTAAGAAATTTAAAATAATAGTCGACTTTTGTGATTTAAAATCGACTTTTTCTTTTTTATAGTAAAGGTGTTAGTTTTTATAATGTAATTAAATAGTTTTTCTAATTTAGTTGGTTTGAGGTTAAGAAGAAGAATAAACCTTCCTCAAAAGTTATAAACACATTAAATTTGCAAATCAGACTAGATCTAGTTCATAGTATACTATAGTAGCCCAACTCATTAAAAAATTGAGAGCTTGTCCCTGGTATTAAGAACCATATGTACAAGTAAAATTACAAACACTACTTAATTTTTTAAAATGACAGAAAAAGAGTAAAGCTACTATATTATACTATGATCTAGTTTCTGCCTTTTTATGGACAGGCTTCATCAGTGATCTTCCATTAAATTGTATTATTGTTTATATTTTTATTGTCAGATTGTCTCCAAATTTAATATTTTAAACCAAAAGGAAGATTATAATGCTTTAATTTGTATCCAACTATTAATACCAGTAATAATTATAAAATAAATGATTAAATAAATTAATCAAAGGGAGAAGGAAAGAGCTTAATAATTTAACGTAAATTAATAAATAAAATATGGCTTATGTTTGGCAATATGCCAAAAAAATGTACTTTTTAATATTCAAGCTATGAATGCCGAATGATTTTTAATGCTTCGAGGGTAGAGTCAGCTACCTTAATTGCTAATTAGAGTGTCCCTCACTTGTCCTAAAATGGAAATTTAGAGTGGCCTTTAAAACTTGGATTTTTTAACTTTTTATGAATTTAACGCAATATTTATGTTAACAGCTACAAAATCAACGCTTTTATTTGTTGCATAGTTAGTTTGGGTAGTACTCTTCCATTTTCGGATATTGTTGCAATAATACACTGAGAAGAAAAAAATGGCAACAGAACTTGGAAGTAAGAAAATACTACTGCTAACATTTAAGGCGGCACAAATTGGGCTGAATATTATGTCTTGCCATTCAACACAGTTGTTAATGACTTCAAATTCTAAAATTCTGCGGTGGTGCGCGACGATCTCATTTTTCGTTTACAAGAAAATTTGGAAAATTTTCACCTTCATTCACATATAACTTCAAGCACCACAGCAGAATTTTAGATATTATATTCATCAATAACTGTGTTGACTTTCAAGGCATAATATTCAGCCCAATTTGTGCCGTAAAAAAAACATTAAAGCCTATTTTCGGCAAATTTTATTCATTCATTTAAAAAATAGAGTGAATATTTTAGAAAACGGGTATTTATGCTACTGAAATGAATTATACATCAGTAATTAAGACCATAGACACTGTTTTTACTTTGGGGAACAAAATTCCTTTCCACGGGTTAAGTAAATATGCAACTTTTGTTATGCGACTTTTTCATAATTCCGTTATTTACAAAATTATTGCTTTTTAAGTTATTGAAGAAAATCAAAAATTTTGACCTTTAAATTTCCAGAATTCGACCAAATGATGTTTGGCAAATTTGTACAAAATCTTTGGCGAGTATTTTTGCTGAACATATGAACTCATAATATTTGCAAATACATAGTGTTTTGAAGCATTTTTAAATAAAAATGAATTTTGCGCCATCTAGCGGCAATAATTTGTACTAACTATATTCAGCAATTAGAAAGGTAATTTGAATACTTTTTCAACAAATAAAAAAAATGTTTAAAATCAGTTGAAAAAATAACCGAATGAGAAAGAAAAGAGCTATAAGATAATGAAATAGCATTGTTACATACATATGTATATATCGTTGGCTTAGTCGGCAAATCTGTCAAGTCCGTTTTTTTAAATTTTTCAGGAGAGACAAAAAACCGTCTAACTTTTTTTTGGGTTAACTGTTTTTAAATCTGTAAACACAGTTTTCTTCTTTAGTTCACCTTGTTTAACCACAAAAAAATCATAGAATTCCAAAATAAGAGTTTGCAGACTTATAGGCTCTTTTTGGACTTAGCACATTTGCTCTTTATAATTTTCTACTTTAAATGTGGACTTAGCAGATTTTTTAACATTTTTTTCCTGAAAAAATTTATAAGTAATAGTTACCCAGCCAACACTTTTCTGAGCGCTCAGAAATTATGACTCATAAAATACTCTAAAAAACGAGCATTTTCATAGTGCTCAAATCTTAGAGTCATAAAAGAAACATAATAGACTCTTATTTATGAGAGTATTCAAAAAATTTTAATTAAATGACTCAAAAATTAGTCATAAATGACTTATAAATGGTGCAGAAAATTAAAAATTTTCCAGCAATGCTCATAATTTAGAGTCTTTTATGAGTCATAAAAGTGCGCTTAAAAAAGGCTTCATCGGCAAAGAAAAACATCTTGATATATCTATGATTTCAGAAGGTCTAAGGGCTTTTTTGTGAGTCTTTTCGGACTCCAATTGTACACTGGGTACCTTAAAAGTTAAAATAACTATATAATTATTTAGTTAATCTTTAATAATGTTTTCTCTTTTTAAATAAACAAAAGTCGCATTTAATTCTATTGAAGAAATTTGTTGAAACAAAATGTGTGTTGTTTTCAGCTGGACTTAGCATGTGGTTTTCGATGTTTTGTTTTTTTTTTTTTTTTGGACTTGGCAGAATTGCTTACCACTGCATAACAACAAGAAAAAACAACATAACGGCATTTTGTTTTTTGTAAATTATGTGTTTTGAGTTACACTAGAATACTATATCAAAAACTCAATGTGCATTAAAATTGGACTTGACAGGTTTGCCGACTAAGCCAACGATATGTTACATACATATTTTAATATAAAATTTCATTATCATATAGCTCTATTCTTTCTCATTCGGTTATTTTTCAACCGATTTTAAAAATTTTTTTTGTTGAAAAAGTATTCAAATTACCTTTCTAATTGCTGAATATAGTTAGTACAAATTATTGCCGCTAGATGGCGCAAAATTCATTTTTAATTAAAAATGCATCAAAACACCCTGTATTTGCAAACATTATGAGTTCATATGTTCAGCAAAAATACTCGCCAAAGGATTTTGTACAAATTTGCCAAACATCATTTGGTCGAATTCTGGAAATTTAAAGGCAAGAATTTTGATTTTCTTCAATAACATAAAAATAACGGTAGTTTTGTAATAACGGAATTGTGAAAATTCGCAGAACAAGAGTTGCTGCAGAAGCCCTAAAGAACCATTTTCAACAATAAAAAAGTTCTTTTTCGCAAAAAGTCGATTTTGGCATATTGCTACTTATGTTTAATAAATTAGTGCTAACAATTTCAAAAACAGAACAAGGAATATTTACCAAGTTTTTTTGTATAGTTATTGTTAGTTTTTGTTTTCTAATTTTATACCAAGCATATTATATAAGTTATACCCAAAACTTTGGTAGATCTGTTATACATACTAAAACTAGGTAACTTATACCCTTATTTTATGTAATTTCCCCCTTTTTATTTTTTGCGTGTATTTTCCTTAGAATTGTATTAAAAACAATTTATTAAAGCAAATGCAATGAAAGTATTACACTTTTTTAATTCATATTTTTAATTGTATTAAAAGTCTAAATTATTTTGTGTATAAAACAATATGTTAGACAAACTTGACCTTGGTTAATACGAACTTCGCTTAAGACGAACTAAGTTCTTTGCTCCCGCGGAGTTCGTCTTAACCGAGTTTTACTGTATTCAATTAGTTTTGTTGACAGAATTAATTTTAATAGAAAGCACACTTCATTTTGTATGAGTGATTAAGGAAATAGGCTAAATTCTTTTCCAACTGATTTATAAATATATTTTCCATAGTTTTGCTCAGGGCAACGGGTAGTTTTGGTAAATTTATAAAGGCAGCCATGACACATTTTTGACAAATTTGGGTACTGAAGTGTTTACAAATATCCAAAAGAAAATAAGTTAGTTTTGTTTGGCATTTATGACTTAAGTTCACACTACATTATTTTTGTGCAGAAATTTTTACAATTTTGTTAATATATCTTCAAAGTATTGCGAAAGCATAGTAGGAATTTCAATTTGAAACGGAAAATTTTATTTCAACTGGTAACTTTAAAGATCTAAAAATCGTTTGAAATGTATATTTGTGTTTTGAATATTTAGGTACCCTGCAAAATTTTTTTGAACTGGTTACTTCTGAATCTATTCTAGAACAGGTGTTTTTACCACCGGTTCCGTGGAACTGGTTCTAGATCTGATTCCTGGAAGTCAAAATGGAATGTCTCAGTGTCGAAGGACCAGTTCTATAACTGGTTCTAGAACCGGTTCCAAAGCAACCTGTTCTAATTTGGAGGAAAAGAACCTGTTGCTTTTGGGACAAACTCAAACAAAAATCACCGATGATAGAACATAAATTGGAACAGGTTTCATGCAAGTACAAGTTGTTCTACAACCGGTTCTTTGCATCCGACAATTTCGCTGGGTTTATATTGTATTAAATAGAGGCCATCTGACGTTTTAACCCTTAAATGCATGATCTCTTCGATTTTAACCACTTTTTTATATATGATTTCTAAAGGCGTGTACATTTCAAGAAAAATACCAAAAAAAAATTATTTTTTAAAAAAGGTTATTTTTATTGAAAAATATGGTTTTTTGCCAAATAGCTAAATTGTGATTATTTTAACATGTATAAAAAAAAAATCTAAAAACTATAATTTATAAATTTATTGTCGCCAAAATGAGTTTTATTGCGAGAATACCACTTTAAATATTTAATCAAATATTTTTGAATATTACACTTTTTGTAAAAAATATACAGAGCAAAACCAAGATTTTTACTCTAACTGTTTAAAAATTCTGCGCTAAACTATAGGAACACTATGTACAGAAGGGGCCCCTAATGCCCAAAAATGCAGTTTTGTGCATCAAGTGGATTTTTTTTTATTAACAACCGCTATGTTGCCAAATGGCTACACCATGCATTTAATGATTAAAGAAAATGAGCTTTTGATGACAAACGCTTCAAAGTGTACACCTGATGTCTATGATATTAATGTTGGAATGAAAAATAATTCTAGAACTACTTTTTCCCATTTTAGTTAATTTGTTATCTACCAAACAATTTTTTATGAATATTGTATGGGATATCTGCTCAAATATTAATTTTTAAAATCAATAAAGTAACGCACGAAAATTCAAAGAAAAATAAATAAAATAAAATATCTCTGCAAAGGGATATTTTCGAATACGGTTTGCAATTGGTGTAGATTTTAACCCACTGATCCTAAATCCGTTTACAGAATTTGTCTACCACGTTACAATTTTGAGAAAGTAACAGTTGAAATTCAGTTTTTTATTATTTCCGTATGTCCGTGCACCGCGAAAAAGAATGCTTTTAAAAATTTTAAAACATCTAATGTAAAGATTGGACTTATAATTAGTGAAAAATATTTTAAAATTTTTCTACACTATAGTTGGGCTTAATTGTTCCTTTTGGTGACTCGGTGATATCGTTCAATACAATTCATTCCCAGGAAAACTTTCTGTTCCAAAAAATCGGCTGTAGAATAGCTACTTTTCATTTACAACCCCTTTTACTGTCGATTCTAACACCGATTATTTTTGTTTGAAATTGTTCCAAAAGCAATCACTTCTATAGCTCCAAAGTGGAACCGGTTTCCCTAGAATCAGTTCTGGAACTAGTTCTAGAACTGATTCTACTTCAGTCATACCATCCATATGGGATCCCAGGAACTCCTTCCGGAACCACTTCCATGGAATCTGTTGCAGTGGAACCAGTTGCAGAATAGGTGTGGTTGGTCGTTCATTTTTGTCATGAGCTGTGTCTGAACAGTGATTAGTGAATGGTGTCGTTCGCTTGACATTTTATTGGCACACTACATGCTTACATTAATTTTATTGTACATAGACTAATGGTACACTCAAAAAAATAGGTTAGTAGAAAAATTAGTAAAACGTCTTGTATATCAAGTGTACTAGTATTCAGCAATTTTTTTTGCTGAAATTCTTTTCAGCAAAAATTTTAGTTATATTTTTTTAGCACTAAACTAATTTTAAACTAATGTTTTACTAATTTATTTTGCTACAAAAAGTGTGCTGATAACCGCATGCATAGCGTGGACGACAACCAGATAGACAAGATGTAGATGTCGCAGCTTGTCTGGAAACGGAAACGACAAAAAATGAAAACAACTCTACACATATTCTATATTTAAATTTTCAGCAAATAAATTAACTAAAGTAAAATTTCGCTACAAGTTTTTTTCAGTCTACTAATATTCAGCAAAAAGTTTAGTGATTTTAGCAAGGATTTTTTTCATTTGCAGTCGACTAAATGTTAGCAAAACTTTTGCTGAAGATTACTATTTTTTTGGTAAAAATCAGCTCGCTGATTTTCAGCAAACCTTTTGCTGAAATTACCAACTTTTTTGCAGGCACGCTCCTGACTACAAATTTGCTGACACAGCAACATTTTTTGTTGACTTTACTGACTTTTTTTTTGAGTGTACTAGAAAATTACATTTTAATAAAAATTTTAAATTATTTAGCAAAACATTGAATTTTGTAATAAAATTAATAAGAAAAAGATATAAAATATCTATGACTAAAAAAGAACGAAATGAACGAAAAGAACTAATAATGGTGAACGATGTCATGTCGTTCAATGAACTGAACCCTCCAAATGAACTAGTTCGTTCATGAACGACAAAACTCTATTCTCTGCTTTTCAAATAAGTGGTTTCTTTAAAATGAATTTGAAATTCATCAGAATTAATCAAAGAATTTTTAAATACGATAGTGCATGTATACGAAGACGCCAAATAGCCAATTATTTGTTTTCGTGTAAATTCGAGAATTTAGAATTCCTTAATAACGCAAGTTAAGGCTAAACCATATTAAGATATTTGAACCACAGAAAAGTATACAGCCCCTAGATTCTAATCATTTAAAAACATCATTTAAAAGCTACTATATAATCTCAAAACGCGAAAAAACACTATATGTTGCAAGAGATTTATCAAAAACTTAATCCGCCTTTTATCGTGCATTACTCTTATAAATAATTTTTTTTTTGCAAAATCCTAAAGTGTTTGTGAATCATAAGTACCGAGATATCTATACGTAACCCAACAAAATAGAAATGAATCTAATATTCCCATTTCAGAAACATTTTAAAGAAAATTTACCAATTTTTATATCAACATAAAATATATCAGAAGGCAATTAAGGCGAAAAAAACATGAAACTTTAACAAAAAATGTATAGGTAAACTAATAGTAAAAAAATCTGTAAAAAGTTTAGTTAAAACTTTTAAAACTTAGTTAAAAATGATGCTGCAGAAAAAAACTGCTAAATCAGCAGATTATATTTCCTATATATATTAGTAAGATAGGAACACCAAAAATACAACTGTTAAATGTACAGAATTTTAGTTACATTTGAATTAAATTTTTGTTAATAGAAAATAATAAATTAACCTGCTAAAATCCGCAAAAAATTTTGCTAAATAATTAGTAGCCTAAAAAATTACAAGAAATTTTAAATTTCCTAAGTTTTTTTCGATTTTTTTTAAATGCAAATAAAAATAGAGACTTTTGAAAACAGCAGTTTACAAATTTTTGACCAAATATTTCTGCTAATTTAACAGGATAGATTGCTTATTTGCTTTCAACTAAATTTGGATTAAAAACAACAATAATTTTTTGATATAACAGTTTGATTTTGCTACTTTTAGTCTATTAATATTTAGCAAAATTTTCTGCAGATTTTACAGTAAAATTTGTCATTTTCAATTAAGTTAAGTTTTCAGTTAAATTCTATAAATGAGCAGTTTTATTTTTGTTGTTCTTATTTTACTAGTATTTAGTAAAAAATAATCTGCTAATTTAACATTTTTTCTGCAGCATCATTTTTAACTAATTTTTAGTTGCTTTTTCTGCTATTTTTACAGATTTATTTCTATGAGTGTAAGAATTAGTAGACATCTTTCATAAATCATTTAGAGGACTAAGTAAAAAAAAAAAATCAGAAAATGTCAACTAAACGCTTATTTAGCTTTCCTGATCAATTGTGTATTTGTAGATAGCACTTATTGAATGTAAGCCCTCGTTATACCGACTATATATTGTAGATAGCGACTGACAATAATATTGCTTATATGGCTACCCTGGGTTTGCTAAAGAATTCTTTATACAACTATTTAATATGGATTTTTAAATCCTTTAAATATTTGTAGTAATCTACGGCCTATAAAAAAAATATTTAAAAAATGGTAATAGAAAGAGTATTGTTATTTTAATGTTAATATTCCAAAGTTTCATGTAAGTACATACTTAAGAAATATTTGCAGTGGTAATACACTCAAAATAATAATAATAAGTCTGTTGCTGGCTTAGTAGGAAAATTTGCATTTTTATTTTTTATCTTAGATATATGATTTAACAAATTTAATTTAATAAAAAAAAATTCCGAAACTAAAGTTTTATTTGTTATGATAACGGACCTGGTCCAAATCTAAGGGGCCTCCAAAATATCGGGAGTGTACGAAACAGCGCCGCGGCGCACCGTCTTTGAAAGTTATTTTAACAATAATTAGTTTAAAGTTTTGACAAATCAGTTCCTAAAAAAGAGTTACAAATAATTTTGGAAAATAACATTCAAAATTGGTGTTTCAACAAAAATTTGTTAAAAAATTAGTTAAATCCATTTTACAGATTTTTTGTTGATGTATTTTCGTAATTGTATTAATATACATAAAATGGTTATTTCGATGACATCATATTTCCCATATTATACAGGCATATTAGAGTGGACAAAAATTTAAAATAAGCATTTTGTTTTTAATTTGTGTACTTTTAAAATTGATTCAAAGAAAACCACATTTTTAAAGTTTTTAAATTAAAAATTAAAATAATACAAATTTTACTCTTGGTTAAGGTAAAATTGGCAAAGTCAGTATTTAATCTCAGCATTGTTAAATTTATTAACCATTATTAGATTTATTTGTTTTTAGGCAATAAAAATCCAAAAGTGCAAATGTGTTTGTTGGGTTCTTGTACATAAAAGGAACAAAACCGTATGTTTAGAAAGAAAGTCGATTTTAAATGGACATCTTTTTTTATACTCACGTTCACAGATTTCTAAAATCGGAAATTTCAGAATTTTTTCCGCCTCTATTGCGTATGTATGAAGCAGATTCAAAAAAGATGTGTTACATGGTTGTAAGCTAGAATAATTTGTATCATCTCATACAAACAGTTTGCATTTAAATTGTTCAATTACTTTCTACAAAATCATTGCTAACGTGTTCAAGAATACATTTGCATAATGAAGATACATACTAATTGTAACATCCGGTTAACTGTGTAAACATTTTATATTACCCTCCATCTATATACAATTATAATAGTGTTGTCAGATAAGCAAAAATTTGTTAAATATGTGTGCCGTTGTTTTTACAAAGTTTTCTTTTGTATGAATACTTTTAACACTAGGATTGTTGGCCCTTCTAAATAGCGTGGAACTCAGTTTCAAGTTTTTAAGAGAGAGAATTTACTTTTAGCATGTAGTTTAAATTACATTTTTATTGTATAAAACAATTATATTTTGGAAATCTATGCGGGAGAGACTTGTAGGTTGCTATTGTTTGCAGGTTGCGACCCGCTGTATTTCGATATTGTAGCAGTGTGATAACTAAGCTTCCACTGATATCGACGTCAAAAGAGTAAACTTAATAATAATATGTCAGTAGAAAAATCTGTCAAAAAGGTTTCAAATCGATTTGATCAATTTTTAATAGATTTTCAGTTGAAACACTGCTTTAAACGAAGATTTAAGTTATACCCAGCAAAATATTGGTAATGACACCTCATTGCTGTCTGCATTACCAATAATGTTATATCATTACCTTTTGCATTATTTTGTAATACAAAATAATGACTTCCTAATAACGGCCTATAGTAGTCATTGCTTTTAAATATAAAATAATGACTTACTCGCAATAGTTTAAATAAGTACTTTTTACAAAGTTAAATTTTATACATTTATATTTATTACATGTAAATATGTTTTGTCTTAAAATTTTTATAACGAGTACTAAAATTACACACTAGCAAAAGCTTTAATTTCTCTGAATGTATTTCCTGAAGCTAATAGTATTTGTGTAACTCCTTATTTTTAAGAATCAAGTAAGCAGTCGGATAACCACTTATAATTCAACTTTTTGGAAGCATGTTTGTAACCACTTATTATTCAGAATCTCATAACTACTTATTTCTCATTTTTTCGTAAGCGAGCGGGTAAGCGTGCCTACTTATAAAAACCACCACGCCAAACAAAAATAATGAGTTTAGACGCCAAAAAATAAGTTGTGCAGAATTATGAATTTCTATTATATAACCACTTATTTGGTAATGAAATATTTTGCTGGGTATTCATTTAACACAATACTAAAAATCCTAATTGTAAGTGTTTTTACTAATTTTGAGTGTTAATTTCTAAAATTATTTATAACTATTTTTTAAGAACCCATTCGTTAAATTTTACACAATTTATTGTTAAGATATATTATCTTAATTATTCTGTTATTACCCGGTAGATGGCGCCACCAATGTATCCGAAGTTTTAAGGCTGGGGCTATTTCTTTCCTTCTCGATTTTTTTAACCCCAGAATAATAATGTCAGTCGATTCGACTAACACCACTTACATTATTGTGCACAGCTTTTTGCTCGTTTTACCGAACGGTCTCAATTCTCTTGTATTCCCAGTCATCGGTGTTCTCTTGTTGTGAATGGTCACATTGTTGCAGTAAGTATTGCTATTTTTGAGTTATTTAGCAAAATGTTAGTCGACTCGACTAATGGCTAGTGTTATTATTTCTTATTTATTTATTTATTTATTTGTTATTTTCAACAATTGATCTCAAGAGTATTTGTTGTTAATATAATTTTTAAACTAATTGTTTTACAAAAAATAAAATTTGTAAATTGATTTAAATTTAAAATAAAACCAACTGTAAACCTTGTAAAGACTTTTTGGTGGTTCAAATATAGATATCTAAAATATCGGTAATATATATGTTAGTCGATTCGACTAATGATAAGCGTTAACGTATAAAAAATAAGATTAGTGTTCCAGGGTTAAATGGCCCGTAATTCGAAAAAGAGAGAGCAAAACTGACAAACATTTTGACTACCCATAACCGTGTAACACCCCCATGGAAAGGTTGGTGGGGCCTTGGACTCTTACATGCATTTATATGATAGGGACTAGTCCCGAAGAGGGTCCCGACAACCTTAATTTTAACAAATTTTAGTACTTACATGGAATGTATCCCAAGTATTTAGTACACGCCGATTTGTATGAAACTCGGATATGTGATAGAGAATAAAAATCTTAAGGTGACATATTTTTTTATGTACAACCGCGAAGGTTTAGCGGTTAAAAATTGGGGTCAAAAAGTTCCCAATTTTTCGTTTGTCGCTTTATTTCATATTTGCTCCACAGTAACTATAGGAAAATTTGGTGTCAAATTAAAGGTATTTTATAGGCCTATTTGTCGGTGTATAAAACATGCTTAAACCTTTCACTACCACACGTGAATCACTGTACATTTTCTAACGAGACTTTTTGGCGACATGGACCTATGGCTAAGAATTTATAGTTATGCTACTTTTGCCCTTTCACTATGTCCCGTATCGGAGAAAAATGGAACTAAAGCTATAATATTAATGGACTATCGCTCCTGAACGGGTTAACATTTTTAAAAAGTTTTCATTATACCTTACACCACTATGTGGTCAGGGTATTATAAGTTTGTGCTGATGCTTGTAACACCAAAAAATATTGGTCCCAGACCCACCTTATAGTATACCGATCGACTCAGAATTTTTTTTTATTTCGATTTAACGATGTCCGTCCGTCCGTCCGTCCGTCCGTCCGTCTGTCTGTCTGTCTGTCTGTCCATTCATCCTTGTGCGCACTCTACAGGTCGCAAATATTAAGATATTTTGATTAAACTTGGTACACCTACTTATGTCGGCCCAAGGACGGAGCCTATTCATTTTGGTTAAAATCGGTTCATGTTTAGACCTAGTGCCCATATAAGGGTCCCCCCCCAAAATTATATTGTTTATACGCTGCAGGTCGCAAATATTTTGATGAAATTTGGTACACACACCTATGTTGGCCCAAAGACGAAGCCTAGTATTTTGGTGAACATTGGTCCATGTTTAGACCTAGTGCCCATATAAGGGTCCTACCAAAATTGTATTATTTATACGCTGCAGGTGGCAAATATTAAGATATTTTGATGAAATTTGGTACACCGACCTATATCAGCCCAAGGACGAAGCCTATTGATTTTGGTTAACAGCGGTTCATGTTTAGACCTAGTGCCCATATAAGGGTCCCCCCAAAAATATATTGTTTATACGCAGCAGGTCGCAAATATTAAAATATTTTGAAGAATTTTGGTACAACGATTTATATCAGCCCAAGGACGAAGCCTATTGATTTTGGGTAACACTGGTCCATGTTTAGACCTAGTGCCCATATAAGGATCCCCCCAAAATTGGCTTGGTTACAAACTGCAGGTCGCAAATATTTTAAAGAAATTTGGTTCGCTGACCCACATTATAGAAAATTTTGACACAAGTCCCATTTTAACACATTCGAATTTCGGATCCAAACATTAGTTGGCTTTTAACCAGACTGGTGTAGGGTATTGTATAGTCGGCATGGCCGACTTTAACCTTTTTACTCGTTTTTCTCTAAACTATGGTCAATCCAGAAATAATACACAATTCTATGTGTATCTATAATTGAATTTGTAGGATTAAAAAACCTTAAAACAAAAAACCAAAAAAAAAAATCTTAAAAAAAGTAAAAATTTTAATTTTTGAATTCGAGGTGACCTTGTACTGCTCTGAGACTATCTGGCTACAAGTTATGGATATCCTTACAAAGCCACATCTCTCTAGTATCAACCACAAGAGTTTAGTTAAAATCGACAAGCTTTCCTAAAATACCAAAAAGTAAAAATGGGACATACATACACACAGAAAACAGATTCGTAGTTCCAACCGAATTTTTCGCCAACCGAATTTTTGTAATTCCAGGTACAATCACTTTTATTTATTTTTAATACCATTGTAATTACCAAGATTTATTTACAATTTTTGAATTTTGGTTGTGTTAATAGATTACTTTAATGTTTGTGGATTATAAATTCTATAAATAGAAAAACACGTTCCACAAAATTTATTAAAAAATTAAAAATTTTTTATGTCGCTAACTGGGATCGAACCGGGGACCCTCCGCTTGTCAGCCCATTGCTTTTCTTCTAAGCTAAGCTCTATTTAATTTTTTTTAGTCAAATTTGAATTCCTTCAGGATTGAATATTTTGTCTATAAATAAAATTATATCAACAACAGAAAATCAGTTGTGTCTTTTACTTTGAATAAAAAAAAATTTATATCGCAAACCGGGATAGAACCGGCGACCTTTCGTTTGTCAGCCCATTGCTTTTCCTCTAGACTAAACTAGATATAAACTTTTTTTGTCAAATTTCAAATTTGAATTTCTTCAGGTTGAAAATTTGAATATTTTGTTTTTGAATAAAATTATATTCACAACAGAAAATCAATTGTAGCTGTATTTTGTCTCATGCCTATCAACGTTAAGTATTTAAAGCAAATCTACGTTAAGCCAATTGTAGTATAAAAAAATTTTAAACAGGTTATGTTTATAATTTTTCCGTTATAATCGTACGTATGCCAGCAAAAGTTTTTAGGAAGTAACGCGAATAAGTTCCGTTAGATGTGAAAATGTATAAACGTTGAGTTTTCAATGTTGATAATTATCCGTGTTGAAAGTTAACGTGCATACGAAAAGTGATATGTTAGTTTTCGTCTTAAACGCGTTTTTATGCACTTTGGGGTTCTTAATGAGTTAACGGATATAGTTAAGTCGAAAACACAGCTTGTGTCTTTTAATTTGAATCAATAAAAAAATTATTTTAAAAAAAAGTAATGCCTTGGTTGAGGTTTGAACTCCAATCTCTAAGGCTATAAGGTTGTGTCCCTACCTCCTGTGCCACAGATATTTCAAAAATATGGATATGTATGAAATGATACATTCCACAATTTTATTACGATAAATAAAATTTCTGTTCCTTGTCTCAATATAGTATTACAATTACCAGAATAATGCAAATTAATGGTTAAAACTACTAAAGTTGAAAAAAATTTTTAAATTGATTGGAAAAACTAATACCTTGGATAGAGTGATCGATTTTATTGAGACACAACTGGTACTAGATTTTTGCTGCCGATATTTTATTCAAATGACTAAATCTTCGATAAATTGGTAATTGTTGGTATTGAAGGTAATGTAGAAGTTAGTATTTTTTCAATATTGGTTAGAAAAGGCAATATTTTGGATAATGTGACAGCATTTTGGTTCATCATATATATTTTCTGTTCACAAATAAATTTAACTTTCCTGATGATGAATTTTAAATCACTGCAATTAAAATTAATGAATAATGAAAAAATTTCGTTGGTGCCGATAGAATTCCAACCAATTTATTTTCTGTGTGTATTGGTCGTCAATGGTAAGCGTGTTTATTTGTTTATGCTATAACTCGAAACATTAAAATTTTAACCCTCTAATGCACAAGGCCGCCTAAAGGCGGTCTTCAGATTTTAAATAGTTTTTGGCTAAATAAGAATATTTTATTAAACAAGTTGTATTATATCCATAGAAAACTTAACTATCTACTTTTTTGCCTTCACAGCTTTTTTGTATAAGGAACGGTTTTCAAGCGAGAAGCATGTAAAGTGAAAATTTAGAAAATTTTAAAAAATTAACTTTTTAAAACAGAAAAAAATATTTGAAAAATTGCCAAAAATACATTTACGATCTGGCGTACATTATCGATAATAACAAAGCTAGTTTAGAGTCTCTAATTGTAAAGTCAGTTAAAAAATTTTCTCCAGGACTCACAGGATAACGCCACGAAACGTTTTACAAATATCTCTCTAACTCAAAAACTAGCCCACGGATTTTCTTAAAATTAAACACAAATTATATACTTAGAGTAAGCAGAACAAATTTTGTCAAAATTTATTGATGTTTAGTGCCAAATTCGCCAAATTTCGTAATTTTCAATAAGCGAAAATCGCCATAACTTTTGAAATAACAACAATTGATCAACAATTTTCAGTACGTAATTTTATTTTATTGATAGTGTTATTTACAGCAAAAACCGAAATTATTTGACCACTGGCTTTCAAGATACGTCTTCAACCTTTGTTGTGCTATATCGCCTAAATAAAGCGACAAATTAAAATTTTAATATTTGTTCCATAGTACATTTTCAACGGCAAATATATGGTTTAAATATTATTGTAATCAGAAGAAAGAGCATTAGAGGATTAAGTGCCCAGTGAGAAAAACACAAACGGGAAAGCGGTGGCAAAGCACGTTAACAGGTGGTACAAGTACTGGCAAAAACTGCTTTTCCATTCCCAAAATGATAACATCATTAGACAAAAGGACCGGCTGTTCAAAAAGCGCCGGAAAAGCACTGGAGGAACAAAATTATTAAACGTTGGCAAAACCAATAAATAGGTGGTCTGGAAATATATTTTCCAAAATAAAATTTAAAAAAAGTTCATATGTATTTTTTTGGTCCTGCCGTGATTTGAACCCAGGCCGTCAGATTGGCAGACGATTGCTCTACCCACTGAGCTAACGAGACATATAATATTTAATGGCTAAACACATAAATGAGTGATAATAGCTGGACAACTACTGGCTGTGCCAAAATGCTAGTACTGGCAAAAAATTTTTTGTAACTAGTATGCCAGTGTTGGGAGGGTAAAAAAACAGTTGGTCTTGAAGGAGCTTTCCCACAAACAAAAAAATTGATTTTATAAAACAAAAACAATTTTAAATTAAAAAGAATCCAAAAAAATTTTTTTTTGTAAAACAAATACTGGTATGGCGTTCCAAATGAGTGTTCTGCCAGTCATTTATTTTTAATACCGTGGTTACCCAGTGGTATGCCAGTGCTTGATTTTTTGTACCACTGGCGATTTCTGACTGGGTGGTTTTATATTGGGATGTTAAGAGGTTAAGGGGGGTAAATACTGAAACAACAGTATTTTAAAGGGCATATTTGAACCAGGGGTAAGGCATCACCAAAAAAATAAGTTATAAAAAAATCGTTATCACTAGATGGCACTTTGTAAAAAAAATTGACAATTTTCTTTTTTTATTTAAATTTAAATAATAACAAACAACAAAGGAAAAAATACAAACAAATATTTAAAATTTTATTATTTGAATATATTTCGCGTTTGTTTTTTCGTTATTTTGAGCAGTTTTCAGCAGTTTTTAAATATAGGCTCAGATGGTACTAAACTGATACTAAATAGTTGCTCAGGTAATACTAAATTTCAGCGCCCTCTACATACATACTATTTTTAAAAAATATCAGTTTTGTATTTCCCTAGCCAAAATCGCCAGAGTTACCACTTCATTACTGGCCTTTTTTAAAAAAGGCAAAATCGGCTGCCACTGTGCAGCCTTCATTAATTATCGGAAAATAAAAATGTAATTCTTCAAAAAATCGAAAATCGCCATAACTTCTGAAATAACAACACTAGATCAAAAGTTTCCGGTATGTAATTTTATGTTACTAATAGTATTATTTATAGCAAAACTTGAAATTATTTGACTATTGGATTTTTTTATTCGTCTTCAACCTTTATTGTGCTATATCGCCTAAATTGGGATAAATTAAAATTTTATTAATTGTTCCATGGTAGGTTTTCAATGCCAAATATATAGTTTAAATATTATCGTAATTAGAAGGAAGATTGCTAGAGGGTTAATACATCACAATGATCTCAAACTATCAAATTTTTAGGCCAAAGGATAATATAAATAATTTGAGAAAAATATTCTAAATCGCTAAAAAAGTATTATACACTAATATAAAAAAGTTAGTAAAAGATTTAGTAAAACTACTAAAAATTAATTAAAAATTACGTTACTGAAAAAATTGCTGAAATTAGAAGATTATTTTTGCTATATATTTGCAAAAATTAAACTGTTAAATATGCAGAATTTTAGTTATATTCCAGTTAAATTTTTTAATAGAAAATAACAACTTAACCTGCTAAAATCAGAAAAAAAAATTTGCTAAATAATTAGTAGGTCAAAAAATCACAAACAAATGAAAATCCTTCAAAGTTTATTTTTCGAATTTTTTGATACAAATAAAAATCGAGCCTTCTGAAATCACCAAATATTTCTGCTGATTTTACCAGGATAGACTGCTATTTTCATCCAACTAGATTTAACTTAAAAATAACAAAACTTTTGTAGATATGACGTTTTTTTTTTTTTTTTGCTATTTTGAGTCTAGTAATATTTAGAAAAATTTTCTGCATATTTTAAAGAATAATTTGTTATTTTCAATTAACTAAAAAATATAACTAAAATTAAGTAAATTTATGTTTGCTGTTCTTATTTTACTAGTATTTGGCAAAAAAAATCTGCTAATTTCAGCAGTGTTTTCTGCAAGGTCATTTTTAACTAATTTTTGTTAGATTTTTCTGCCATTTTTACTGGTTTATTTCTATGAGTGTAGTATTGCATAAGACACCACAAGTAATATTAACAGAAGCCGATCATCCAACTTTAATACAACTTCTTTGTTAGAACTCAGCATTTTAAAAGGTCCTTATAAACAAAAATAGCTATTTGTATAAAAAGCTAAATTAAGGTACATAAAATGACAACTTAAAAATAGCTATGTGTAGTTTTTGGAAAAAATCTTTAAAAGCGCCTATGCGCCTTACAGAGCTGGATTTTTTTCTGGTATAATTATGGGAAAGTGGTAAACGAATAAATAAAAAATATAATATTAAAAAATATCGCGAAATTACAAAACTAAACAGTTTTTTGCTCTCCTATAAAGTTGAAAAAAAAAACAAACAGCTATTTTCTTAGGCGCAGCGACGATATATTAATCCTTATAATATTCAACTGAAGGGGTGTTTCGGCTTTTTTCGATATACGGCCTACTTCGGGATTGAGACGAATTTCCCCGAAGGTCTATATTTTAAAAGATTTGGGAACCTCTGACTACCTAACATAGGCAATATAGGTATCAAACTTTTTCTTTTTGAGAGTACATTCCTGTTATGTAAAAATATGTAATTTTAAAGTTCATAAATTGCAGACTGCCGCATATAAAAAAGTATGAAAAACTGAGTTCTTCCTAAATATTTTTTGCAGTTTTCAGTAAGCTTTCCAGCGATATATAAAATTATACACATATAGCAAACACAAATATGCATATTCATAAAAATATATTTTCGGAGTACTTTCTTTCAAAATTGAATAAAATTTAAATTTTATTTATTTTTGTAATATTTATAATTAATTCTTTTATGACAATGAGTCTTATTTTTCTTCGGTTTAAGATCAAATATGAAAAAATCCAAATAGAATTCACAATTTATTTTACAAGAAACAGAGAAAAAACATATGAAAAACACTTGTCTAGAACCAATGGTTGTTGTTGCTATAAACTTTGGCTGAATAGTTGTTGCTATAAACTAAAGTTGCGTTAGTAGTTAAAGCAAGTATTTTTATGTTGTATTTTTTTACATTCAAGCTTTTAATTCTATTTATAGTGATTAGAACGATAGCAAAGAACACAACGATTATTTGTTATTTTTTTGTATTACACCCTTACCCATCATGCCGTATAAATGACTAACATGTTAAATTAGGGAATATTGCTTAATAATTTGGACTGTAATTTGCCTGTGCAATATTTTACCGAAGATTCTAGTTGACCTGAAGATTGTTACAATGAGTATTATCTTTGTTCGGTTTAAGATCAAATATGACAAAATCCAAATAGAATTCACAATTTATTTTGCAACAAACAGGGAAAAAAAAACTTATGAAAAAAACTATCCTAGAGCCAATGGTTGACAATTAATACATTTTCAAGTGCCACCAAGCAGCCGCATCAGATTATCTTTATGAGGTCCTCTGTAGATTATAATGTAGATTTTAGTTTTTTTGTATTTACGTTTACTCAAAGTAAAGAATTTTATGAGAACTAAACTCATATTATTTGTATTATAACGAAAAGCACATGTTTTCTTACGAAGCTGTTATTTTTTCTCTATGTTATAGTTTGCTTTGAGTTAACGTAAATACAAAAAAAAAATCTACATTAAAACCTAGAAACAATCCCATACAGACAATCTTATGAGAGTACTTGGTAGCACTTGAAAATGCATTAATTGCCAACCATTGGTTCTAGGAAAGTTTTTTTCACAAGTTTTTTCTCTGTTTGTTGTAAAATAAATCGTGAATTGTATTTGGAATTTGTCATATTTGATATTAAATAAAATAATACTTAAAAATGACACTCATTGCAACAACCTTCAGATCAACTTAAATCCACAGTAAAATATTTTTTTTTATTTTTTCAAATTTTAAAAATAAATAAAATAAAAATTATGAAAAATTGATTTTAATGCGCTTGTGAAAAAAGTACTAAAAAGATATAGAATTGCAGTGCACCATTTTCAAATGTTTAATAAGCTAAATTTATTAATAAGAATAAAGCCTATATGACACTTGCTAGTTTCAGTATTAATAATCCAAAATAGAAGAGAGCACGAATTTCCTTGTGTGAGAAATAATGTGTGTGAAGCGAACAACTATGAAAATGTCAAATAGATGTTGGTAATGCAGTAGCCTTCATATTATTTGCAATGATGGTGCAAAAAACTAGAATCTAGAAACTAGCAATTGTAATATGGGCTTAAGCCAAAATGGGTCTGTTCATTTCTAGTAACAATAGTCAACTTGGAAAGTACGAAGGAATTGAAAAAAACAATTGCTTTTCATGCGGAATGCAGGAAAGTGATATCAAAAGTAGTAAATACGATAAGATATACTTCCTTGTTAACAGAAACACTAATGATTTTAAAATTTAGTTGTCAAAAGAGGAGACTGCGTCCAACTTCAACATTTTTTTAGTACTTGTATATTTGAAGAGTGCAAAGGAAACACTATTTCACCAGTTGAAGATAAAAAATTAGCAAAAGCTAATAATTTTTAAATTATAAATGAATGTTTTTTGTTAGATTTGAGATTATACAAGTAAACTGCAGAGAATAAAAGTTGAAAAAAATCTATAAGGCCAACAGGATAGAATAAGTATTTTCGGGACCCGCTACAGACCGATATTCAGTATCCATGTTTTGTGGGTTAATAACTGATGATGGTCTTACTTATATTGAATTCGAAACAAATTAGCTACCGTAGCCACAACTCAATTTGATTAATATCAACGATATTTTAACAATCTTAAAGTATCGCAGCTGGTTCTATTCAACTCTGGGCCACAGATTTATTGAATGACAACGAACCGCTAATTTTAAATGCATATTCCAATTATTTTTAATCTACAGCATAAATCCATGTTAATAGTAAACAATTAGGCATATTAAATTATATTTTCACCCGAAAATACGTATTCTATCCTGCTGGCCTTATCGATTTTTTGCAATTTCTATTCTCTGTAATTTACTTGTGTGATCTCAAATTCAAAAACAAACTTTCATTTACCAATTAAAGGATCAACTATACATACCTCCATACATCTGAACACACTAGATACAGTGAAATATATAATATATTATGCCTAACTGTTTACTATCAACATGGATTTATGTTGTAGGTTAAAAATAATTAGAATATGCATTTAAAATTTAAAATTAACGGTTCGTTGTCGTTCAATAAATCTATGATTTATTATTATTACAAATACATTTTCTTTTTCATATATTCCGATATTAAAAACTATCGGTAACGAAGAATCGAGTTTTGAAGCTGGTGCTGTATATTAACTCTTTAAAAATTGTTGGAGCACTGGATGTTCTATTTTTAATGATTAATATACGAGTAAAACGAACTAAAGTTTTAAGAAAAAAATCATTATTTTAAGGTTACTTTTAATCCAGAGTTAATAAGTAAATTTAAGAAATTATGTGGGTCGAATTTACTGTAATTTACAGTTGCAATAACTACATTTCTAACTGAAAAGGTATACACTACATTTGCATTTAAATCAGCTGCAATATGTAGTTATTTTTAACTGCTAAAAATCAATTTACAAATGTAATAAACACAACTACAAATGCAGTTAAAACAATATACATGCAAATTATTTTAAAGCTGTTAAAAATATTAATGCAGCAAAAACAACATACACAAAAATTATTGTAAAACTATAAAAACTACTGTTTTTGTTAGTTAAACTTGTTATTTTCGAGGACTGAAATTATGTTTGTTTGGATTTCTTTTTTTCTGAATCTAGAAAGGAAATAAAATATTATTAAAGAATTGAAAGAAAATAAATACAATATTATTTTAATATTCACGTAAATAAATATATTTTATATTATGAAACTAACTCTTTTATTTGAATTATTTATTTATATTTCTGTGAATAAAGACAAAAGAGGATATGTATTCTTCTCGTAATAATTCACTAGAAATTTCTAACCAAGCGCCATGTTATTTGTGTATGCAAAATATTTGAACGAAATAAACAGAGAACTTCAAAACAACTGCATAAAATAAATGTTACTATAATGCAGTAGTTTTTGTAGTTTGTTTTAAAAAAAACAACTGTCCAAAATATTGAAAAAATTTTCATTAAGTAAAACAACAGCAATTGTAGTTAAAATAATTACAACATATTTTTTACTACACAAATAACTGTCATGTAGTAACTGCAGAACTTAAGTTAAGTGAAGAATAACATGTTACTAGATAAGAAGTTACCTTGTTGAAATAACAGGTTTTGTATTAGAAAAGTAAAAGGTTTTGGTATCGAATTCAATTGCCAACGTTGGCATAACATCAGGTAAAACCAAAATATAAATGCTTTAAAAAGATTTAAAAAAAAATTTTTTCGTAAAAAAATTAATTATTTTTTCGTAAAAAAAAATATAATTCTAGGGCTAGCCAATTTAAAAAAGAAATTCCACATTCATTTAGCAATGACACTCATTGGCATTGTGTTCTTCGTATGTTTGTATGAAGTTGAAACTCTGGCCAGAAACATCTATAATTGCCTTTCAAATAGTTTAAAAAGAAATAAAAAAATTATTAAAATTCAATCATTTTTAGAACTCAAGCCAAAGAAACTTATTTATCCTTCACAAACTAGATATTCTCTAGAGATAATTGTAAACCGTTTCTGGGAACTTTTTAAACCATTCAAAGTTTATTTTGCATTTCCAGTAAAAATTAGTCATATACAGTGGTGGCCAAGATTAAAGTTTTTTTATAATTTTATTGTTGTTGCCTTTATTTTTAAAGATCAAAATAGTGGCTAAGGGCAAGGAGATGGTTCAAATAATTGTACAGAATTTTAACGTTGTTTGTTTTTCATTTTGTCACTTGTTTTGAGTGGGCGTGGCTTTTAACGAAAAATTAGCAATATCAACCTTTTATCAAATTACATAGTAAAATTTAGGCAGTACTGATCGGTTCTGTACAAACTGTATATTTTTCAAAATCCTATAAAATTTACTTAAGTCTTGCATTATTTTCATCTACAAATAGTCACCAGGCTTAAAATTGCAGCACTTTAAAAATTACCAAATTTTCTTTGTTTTTAGCGATTTTAAAAGAAAGTTAACAACACTGGAATTTTAACATGAGATGCTTTTTACTATAACGTAAAAAAAATCTTGACTGATTTGTTATATTGTGGTACAAAAAGCATAAAACTAAAAACAAAGAAAAATTTGGTCGTGTATAAAGTGCTGCAATTTTAAGTCTGGCGACTATTTGTAGATAAGAATAATGCAAGACTTAAGGAAATTTTATAGGATTTTCAAAAATATACAGTTTGTACAGAACCGATCAGTACTGCCTAAATTTTACTATGTGATTTGATAAAAGGTTGATATCGCTAATTTTTCGTTAAAAGCCACGCCCACTTAAAACAAGTGATAAAATTAAAAAATAAACATTACGTTAAAATTCTGTACAATTTTCTGAGCTATCTCCTTGCCATTCGTGGCGAATTTAGCCTCTATTTTGATCTTTAAAAATAAAGGCAACAACAATAAAATTAGAAAAAAAACTGGAATGGTCTTAAATTCGTGGCCACCGCTGTATATACAGCAAAGGACATTTTGAATAATTTAAACAATACTCATGAATTATACTTTAACTTTTTAAACCTTTTTCATTGTTAGAGTATACAAATTCAAAACATATACAGTGGATTATAAGATTTCTGCAAATAGTTTTAATTAATTTTGTAAAAGGTGATTTTATTGAAAGTTTTGATTACAAATTATACGAGATATGAATCAGCTGATTTGGGCAGAAAATGTGCAAAACAAAACGCAAGAATTTAAGAAGAACACAAAAGATAAAGCACAATAATCTAAAAAGAGACAGATATATACAAAAAATGTGCAATACAAAATGTATGGAGATTTTATATTGTTATCTCCCTCTTGACTTGACTTCCATGCAAACAAAACCATACGGTTCGAAAATACTTTTTTGACACCTGTCATCGGTTTCACATTTGGTATTAATCTGTGGTATTGATGTTCAAAACTTCAACAACAATGAAATTTTCTTGTAAAAAAATTAAGTGTAACTTGGTATATATGTAGTATAAAGATAAATTATCCCTCATAGATAAAATATGCCTTAACTTATACTTAGTTGATTGTCGCGTTCTTTAATTTTGTGTTCAAATTGCAACACAAATTTTAAAACATTTTTATTTGAAATTTTAGAACACTTGATAATGACAGCATTCCCAACTTTACAAAAATCCATTTACCGGCTAACTTCTAGAGAATTTTAAATATTGTTGATTTAAATGAAACAACAACTTTCTAAGTTGAATAAATCTGAGTGTTTTGTATCAAATCTAAAATGCGGAATTCAAAAAATTTTATTTGTTTTATAAAAAAACAAATTATTTAGAATACATAGGTTAGGATGTCTCTTAAGTTAAAGTTTTGTCGATTTGCGTTCATTACACCCCCCAGTTTTATTCGAAATTGTCCGAAATGGAAGAAATCGTTTTTTTTTTTGAAAAACCTTAACCCGTGCAGAAAGTTGGACGAAAATGGCCCATTTTGGAAAAAAGTGTATTATTTTTTAATATTAAAAATTCCCAAAATTCAAAATTTGGAAAAAAAAATTTTATTCCATTTATTAATTTAATATAGTCAAAATGATTCACACATGGAATTTTGACTTCATCGGATATCACTAACCCACTTTAGCCTGGAATCCAAAATGACCCACGAATTTGATAAAAATGCAAAAACGTGTTTTTTTTTTTTAATTAACTTTAAATATTTTTTAAAATGCCTAATTTGAAGATGTCGATTGCTATTTGTACCACATAATAGTTGATATAAACGAAAAAAAAATAAATTGGAAAAATGATAATTCGAGTTTGTGTTTGGAGCGACTGCTTTCCAGGACATTTTACAAAAATTGCTTATTTTGTCAAAAATTAAAAAAATTTTAATGGTTTTATCAAATTTTACACAGTTTTCGGAAAAACATCATCGGTAATGACAAATCTATGTTTAAGGGACACCCTATTGAGCATGTTTTATACACCGGTAAATAGGCCTCTGAAATACCTTTCATACGATACGTACGACATTGTTACTTTGGAACGAATATGAAATAAAAAAAATTGTCCATTTTTTACCCCATTTTTAACCCTTAAATATGAGATTGGGCAGCTAAAAAAAAATGTTTCTCCTCTACAACATATCTATCTATGAAAGCAGCTGACTATCATTTTTCAAAACGTTATGATGGTATTTGTTACCATTTTCAGCCTTAATAAAAAAAAACAAACTTAATTTTTAACGTATTTACACGATCAGCAGACGAAATACCAGCCAATCAACTGAAAACTTTACAATAGTATATGTTCTTAATATTATAATTTTAAGCCTTAGTAAAATAAAAAAAAAATAGTTTTAACATGGTCAGATGCCGTAACATATAAAGAAACAGCACCCAAGCAGATGAATATTTTTTAAATAACATATTGTCATATAAGATTTTAAAGGGTTTTTCAATAAGATCGCTACAAAAAACAAAAACAGTTTTGGATATCAATGAAGTTCTTTATTCCTGTGAAAGTACGTTCGATGCCATTATGTATGGAAATCGATCTCTTTTGCATGACCACCACGGACAAGCTTGCAGAAGTCCAGACGCTGAACCCAATTTTCGACGGTTTTCAAGCATAAATCGGCCGATACTGCTGCAATTTCACGTTCGATATTCGTACGAAGTTCATCAATCGTCGCTGGCTTGTTGGCATAGACCATAGATTTGACGTAGCCCCACAGGAAATAGTCCAACGGCGACCGAGGCGGCCAATCGACTGGACCATTTCGTGAGATAACACGTTCTCCAAACTTGGTTTGCAATAAATTGATTGTGACATTAGCTGTGTGGCTTGTGGCGCCGTCCTGTTGGAACCACATGTCCTCCAAGTCTATATCATCCAATTGGGGCCAAAAATATTCGGTTATCATTAAACGGTAGCGATTCCCATTCACAGTAACGTGCCGGTCTTGATCATCACGGAAGAAGTACGGCCAATAAACCGCACCAAACCGTAATTTTTTCGGGATGCAATGATGACTCATGGAGTACGTGTGGATTGCTGTCCGACCAATAACGCATATTTTGTTTATTGACGAAGCCATTCAGCCAGCAATGAGCCTCATCGCTGAAGATGATTTTTCGATGAAAATCCGAATCATTTTCAAGTTGTTGCTCAGCCCAGGTTACGAACATACGACGCTTCTGGTGATCAAGCGGCTTCAGTTCTTGCGTCAATTTGATCTTGTAAGGATGTAGGCCAAGATCTTTTCGCAAAATTCGCCACAACGACGTCACAGAGATGCCCAACGCTTGACAACGCTTCAACTGAAGCCTCAACGGCAGCAATATTCTCGACACTACGGGCACTTCTTTGTCTCACTGGCACGGGAACATTTTGTACTGTGCCTGTGGATTCAAATTTTTCCACTAGACGCTCAATTGTTGATCTGCTAGAACGGTTATAACGACCATAAATTGGACGTAGCGCTCTTAACGTTGAGGCCACTGACTCCGAATTTCGGTAGTATATTTTAATAATTTCGACTCGTTGTTGGCTCGTATATCTTTCCATCGGAAATTTCAAAAGAGCGGCAAGAAATATGGCGTCGTTTGCTGTCCCTGTCTTTCTACTTTTGTAGCAACAAATAGGGATATTTGTTGTTTAAAAAATGTTGACCATTTTCATGATAAACAATACAATTGTTTCGCGGGTATTATCCTAACTCAACAGTTGTCCGCAATAAGAAAATTATGATTGGAACACACAAACCGAGACATTACATATGGTACGAAAATTAAACAGGACGAAAATTTCGTACTTTTGTATAAGAACTGTCTGATTTGATAAAAAAATAGTCATAAACCAAGAATTTGTGAAAAGCAATATTTTATAACTTTTTAATAACTTTATAATGATATCTGTTACCATACAAAAGTTTAAAAAATTTCAAAATTTTTTACACGTAGGGGGCACACTAGCGCTTATGCCCAATGCTAAATACTGGAATAAATCAATGGTGTTAGAATTGTCAGTAGAAGGGGTTGTAAAGGGAAAGTAGCTATTCTACAACCGATTCTGTGAAACAGAAAATTTTCCTGGGTCGTTTCTCGATACCTTGTATCACATTTTAGATATCCAGTATCGACTTTACACACAAAAATGAGAATATAACCTTCCCAGGAAAATTATTTACTAGTACCTGAACCGATTCTATGGAACTAGTTCAGGAACCCGTTCAACAGAACTTATATGTAAGGCGTGACTAATGAAGAATGAGTTCTAGAACTAGTTCCAGAACTGATTCAAGGCAACTGGATCCACTTTGGAGCCATAGAAGCGGTTGCTTTTGAGACAACTTCAAACAAAAATCATCGGTGTAAGAATTGGCAGTAGAAGCGTTGCAAAGGAAAATGTAGCTTTTCTACAACCGATTCTTTGGAACAGAAAATTTTTCTTAATTTTTTGTTATTTTCTCGATAACGGCCTTTTGGCACATGGGTGAAGTCAATAATAAACTGACGAAATGTATTCTGGTGTTAATCTTTAATAAGAAATCAAAAGTTACCTTAATAAAACAAACAATGAACTGAACTTAATTATGTACAGCAATCAAAAATTTTCACCTCTGTTAAATTTCCCACCTTCATTGTAATTTAAAATTTTTCAGATAAGCTACAATTAAAACAAGCAACTAAATATTCTTATCTTTAATAATTGTCTATTGTTGTTTAGTCTGTATTTACGAACGCATTTGTTAACTGAACAGCTTTTATTGTCATTCTAATTTATGGTCTAACTTCAGATATAAGCTATTAAGCCAATAATTCCAAAGGAGATAGCAAAACATTAGTTATTATTCAGTTGGTAACTAAATATAAATTGTTGGTGTGTATGCACAACCATAAATACATTTAATTTTAAACAGTACTTTAAAATAATGTAAAGATTTAACATAATATTTACTTTTTTTCCTGTCAACTTTCTACCAAAGCCATAAAATTTTACGTTCGGTACTGGTTAAATATGCTGATGTAGATAATGCTATAAAACTTCAAACTTTGGCCCCCGCCATATTTTATTGTTAAGACAAAGGTGGAATGTTTTCAAAATTTCTGCCTGATGGATCAATTGCAAACATTACATATATTTATTTCATATTTATTATATTTGAATTTAAAAACTTATCAAATATTTACTTTTAAATTGATCATATTTTTCTTTCATTTTGTTTTATTCAATATGTTATATTTCTACTTATGTCTTGCATTTAGAACACTTAAAAAGTAAACTTACTTTACTGCAAATAGTTTTTGTGTTGTTATTGGATGTGGTTGCTTCGAAGGAATATATTCTTATGGAGGATGATGAAAATTACACTGGAATCTCCAAAGACATAACAATAAACATGGTGAAAATTTTTAGAAGCGACAGAGATGGTCACGCTGGTGGAGTTGCCATTTTCGTCAAAGATAACGTATCTTGTAAACTTTGCCTAAACTCGTCCAAGGAAGATAAAGTTGAATTTATTATCGTATCTTTTGAAAGGAAAATGCTTGTTGGCTGAGTTTACAGGCCACATAAAAGAATATCTTTTACTAATTTTTTATTAAAATTGGAAACTAACCGTTGCCTATGACGATATTGTAATATCTGGCGATTTCAATTCCAATATTCTAAGCGAATCTATTTTTTCAGATGAAATGTCATCATGCCTGTCAACCTAACTATTCCAACACACTGCACAACTACAAGTAGCACATTGCTTGATCTCTTCTTTGTTGCTGAAACCTGGTCATACAATATGACCAGGTTTCAGCACCATGTTTTTCAAAGCACGATTTGATATTTTTAACATATAACTTCCGAATTCAACAAATAGATTAGACTTGGTAATATCGAGACTTTAGGCGTATGAACCATAATTTGTTACGTCATAATTTTTTTCAAATTGACTGGAGTAATATTTATTTTATGTCTAATCTTGATCAACAATTGGCATTTTTTTAGAATAATATTTAACGACTCTACGATGATGTTGTCCCATTAAAATCTAAAAACATTACGGGAAATAGTAAACCCTGGTTTTCAGCATCTATAAAACTATTTACTGAAAAAAGAGATGTTGCGTACTCACGATGGAAAAGACTCAAAACTCCCTAACTGAAAGCTTAATATCGTGTTGCTAGAAGCAAGGTCAATAATAAAATTAGAATTGCAAAAAGAGAATATTACTCAAAACGCTTTGAACATGCTATTGATTCTGAATTTTCTTGTGTCACCCAGTTTAACATTATGTCAACTTTTTCATTAATAAAATCCGAAGCAGTAGGATACGACAATATGCACCCAAAAATTTTAAAGGTAATTATGCCATTTCTTCTGCCTTATATTACACATTTTTTTAATACAATCATTACCACAAGCACTTTTCCGCTGAAATGGAAGCACGCTAAAATTATACCAATCCCGAAAATAAATACTGAGTTTCGACCAATTGCCAGTTTATGCTTTCTTTTAAAAGTATTAGAGAAGATTTTACATTTGCAAATCAGTAATTATATTGAGGATAAAGGTCTGATGTTCGATAAACAATCTGGCTTTCGCCCAAATCATAGCTGTGTCGCAGCTTTGATCGATATATCGGAAAATATTCGACATGAACTGGATGATGGTAAAGTAAATTTCCTAGTACTGCTCGACCACTCTAAAGCCTTTGATATTGTGGACCACTTCATTTTATGTATGTAATTAAGAAATTTTTTTAAATTTTCTTCTACATCAACTCAGCTTTTATTTTAACATCTATCTGAACGTACGCAATCTGTATTTGTAAATGATATTTGGTCTAATTCGTTAACCCTTAATAGAGGAGTGGCAAAAGGGTCGATTCTTGGCCCTCTCCTTTTTTTTTTGATTTGCCTAATCAGCTATCATATTGTAAACTGCACATGTTTGCCGATGACGTCCAATTGTATTAGAGTAGCCCAATGCAATCGATTGAAGAAAACATTAAGAACATTAATTATGATCTGGATAAAATACATTCATGGGCTTCAGCAAATGGGCTTTGTCTAAATCCACAAAAATCGAAGAGTATATTAGTTCATAGACAACATAGTGTACCGTTGTACACAAACATTTAACTTGGACAAACCATATAAACTCACTTGTTGGTCAAAGCTATGCTAAATTAAGGTCACTCTGGTCAACACAGTTTTTCACCCCATTAAAAATTAGAATACTACTCGCAAAATCGTATCTAATTCCTGGCTTAATATATGTTTGTGATCTTTTTGAAAATTGTGATGCTGTTAGTAAGCGCAAGTTAACTGTGTTGTACAACAATATCGTCAGATATATCTATGCATTAAGGAGGCTTGAACGTATTTCATCATTTGCGACTAAACTCTTCTAAAAATTCGGGTACTTTTATTTTACAATAAAATTATTTACAAAAAAAAACCCCTCTATATCTGTATACTGTTATAGAATTTGCCTTATCCCCTAGGGCTAGAAAGAATATAATACCAAATCACCGATATCATGTGTCTGAATGGCACTTTTATATAAATGCTGCACGTCTTTGGAGATACCTTCCAGCAAACCAACAACTCAACAGCAACGCATACCACTTTAAACAATTTCTTTTCAATTTATTTGCCGTTATTTAGTTTTACTCAATTATTTTATATTTGTTTTTAACAATTTGTGACAATAAAATAAATTATGATACTTATATATTAGAATGTAGTTTTAAGTTTTATAAAATTTGCAATGTCTAATTTCCACAAACTGCTTTCCTGTAATTTAATTATAAGATTTAATCTTGTTGTACAGGATATGTGAAAAATAAAATTAAATTAAATAAATAAAAATAAATAAACATAAAATCTACATTCAGGGCAATCGGCTAATTATATAATATTATAGATTGAAAAATAAAGGAAAAGGACAATCTTTGTGCGCCATAAATTTTTGTTCATAAGTTCCGGGGCCCAATGGTTAAAGTTTTTGTTTCTAACTTATATTTAGTTCAATTTATAAGTTAGATTATGTTATAGATTGAAAAATATAAGACAAGGACAATCCTTTCCTTTATTTTCCAATCTATAAAATTATTTAGTTAGCCGATTGCACTAAATGCAGATTTTCACAAACCATTCAATCATTAGCTCCTTTAGTCTTAACAATAAAGATGGCGGGGGCGCTGTGGTGTAATGGTTAGCGCGTTGGACTGTTATACATAAGGTTGCCGGTTCGATCCCCAGCCAATGCAACATCAATTTTTGAAAAATAATAATATATATGAGTTTTTTCTATCCCTCATATATATCGCAGCGTGCTCCTTCGGTGATCCCATAGCACTTAACCCCACCGAAGGAAAATAATATAACAGGGCTGTGAACTAAAAAGCTTCAATTCTTCATTAAATGGCGCGCAACAACTGTTCTAAAATCTAATATCTCGCGCAATTACAGTGTCGCCATATTTGAAGCCCTTCATCTTTCATCACCTTTCAATTCTTCTCAAGACCCTTTCCAAAGAAAACAACACGTTAATTAAAAGGAAGAATTTCCTTAGTGTTGCTTCTCTTTCTAAAATAAAAAAAAAAATATTTAGCCCCTGACCTCTTTGGTTCTTATGTTTCAGGGAGGCCTAAGGTTTAATTATTGATGTAAAATCTGCAATTAGTTCGATTGTCTAATTAAGGTGCCTATTCCTACTTATGACATAACTTTTTATCTTTTTATTCGAAGCAACAATAAAATTCAAAACATTAAAATTTCATTTGTCAATGTTATGATTGTGTCGATACCAGGTCCTAATTTTTTTGAAGTTTTCAAACAAAAATTTTAATAAATATAATTAATTGTACCTTTGCAATACATGGGGAATACAGTCACAACTAAGAGTCACAGACTTTTCGTAGAAATAGGCACGTAAGTAATATTATAGATTGAGAAATATTAGAACTTTTAACCCAAGTACGTACACACAGGGTAACTAATTATTTATTCATTTATTTTTTTAAGAACCAATACTCCTGAATTTCTTCCCATTAATTAATGTGTTGCTTCTAATTTTGCCTCCTCAAAAAAGTCACAAAAACAAGCTTGTTTCAAAAATTTAAAAATACACAAGTTGATTTAATTGTTTTTTTTTTTTTGTTAATAGTTTTTGCAAAAAACAAATTCGAAAGAATTCTCAGTTGAACTGCTAAAGGGTAATCGGCTTAAAGTAGTACGTTTATAAAGACTGAAATTTTCATTGCTGTAAAAAAAATCCGGAACTTCGCTTTTACCAACATTCAATAATATATATTTTTTTTTGAAATTTTGTTTCAAAACTTATCTACAAAGTTGGGTTTTTACTACATTTTATAGTAATTTTTTTTTTTTTTTTGAAAAGTCTAAAAATTAGACAAAATGGCAACTTTTGGCAAGAATTTGTAAAAATGGCATTTTTATAGAAGAAGTATAAAAATTGTAAAAATGACATTTTTAATTTTTATCAATAAAATATCAAAAAAAATTATATATGGTGTGCAAGATGTGCCCAGATCTGATAATTTTCGATTAGATCTCAAATTTGTCCCCAATATTAGAACTAATTAGATCTGATAAAATCAGATCCAATGAGATCTGGTTAGATTTGATATTTTTTACACGTGGCTATATATTAAACAAACAAAAAATTCCTTCGTTTGTTTAATATATTCCTTCCTTTAAAACTCTGATCTTAATATAATACTAAAGTATTCAAACTCGAAACAGGATTTGAATACTTTATTAAATATTTTTAAAAATATTTACCAACTGTAAGATAAATTACTCATTGTCAATTATTGACAGACATAATTAAAATAGGAAAACAAAAAAATAAAAAAAAAATTATATATGTATACCCAGCTAAAAAAAGTGGAAGTGATCGTAAGGAATCAATTTTCCATTGATTCCAAAGTATCGTTAAGTTCTTATTTTCCGCTTCTAAAGCAGTTCTTTTTCACAATAAAAATGTGGTTTTGAATGAAATTAAATCTTTTCAAATCTATCGTACTATCGTAGTATTACTAAATAGGAAATTTTTCAAGGTAAAAAGTTATTTTGCCAGTATGACCAACTATGTATTTCACAATGTAGGGTAACCACTTATATCCTACCTTCTGAGTAACCACTTATTCTATATTTGTGAGTAACTACTTATTCTTTCACTATGGGTAACTCATTATTCTCACTTTTTGGTAAGCGAGACGGTAATGACCACCCATGAATTTTTGGACATCACGAGCAAAGGTAATGTTGCGAGTAAATAGCCTGGTAACCAGTGAAACCCTTTGCGTGCTACTTACTCGCTTAATTACTTGGTAATGTCTGTTTTTGCTAGGATCATAAAAGTAAACTTCCACCCTATGACAAGCTTATGCAAACTTCATTGGTTCCGATCCAAATTTTCGCAATATCGAAATCCAAATCACTTCTTCTTTTCTTCTTCTTTTGACGATTTTTTTTGCTGGTTATATATTTATTCTGAATATGAATAAAACGAAAACTGTATTTTATATATGGGATAACCAGGTTAAACTGATTTTGATACAGTTTATTTCGGAACAGATTCGATTCCTGACAGGATCAATATTTTTTTAGTTCTTTTTTGATATTTGTAAATATTTTATTTAAATCCAATATTTTTTAATATTTCAATTTCTAAAAATATATAATTTTTAAAAATATATAAAATAAGATTGATAAAAAATGGCTTTTTATCATTTGTGACAATAGCAGTGAAAGAATACTTAATTGCAGTGTACTTTTCACTTGTGCTAAGTACTTTTATAGAAGAGAATAAAACGTAATATATCGCAACGGCAAAGTGGTGTCTTTACGCTAGTCAGAGAGATAGACTAGTAATCTTGAGGGAGCAAGTTCGATACTGGCGGCAATAAAAGAAAATTTTTAAAATTAAACAAATATAATTTTATTGATTTTTTTAAACTTTCAGTTCTTAAAAAAGGGTTTCCTTTGTACACAGAACAAAATTTGTTCATAAATAGTATGAACTGATTTCATTGATTTGAGTTCTTTATATGTATAAAGAAATTCATACAATGTATGAATTTTTCTTTAAATTTATTTATTTAAAAAAAATCTAAAAAACAAATTAGTTTGAAAAAGCCAAAATGACAAATTAATTTTCTATTTTGTTTTGAAAAACTCAATTTGTAAATCAAAGCGAATCATTTACCGTGGAAAATAAAAAGGTATGTACAATATTGTTAATATACACACATACTATATGTAACTTAGTTTGTAACACCTTTATTTTTAACTCTTTTAGATAAATAACAAACAATTTTCAGTGTTATCTAAGAAAGGATTAATAGCGGCCGAGAACGATTTATATCGAATTCCCGAGACGGTGTTATGGATTTAGCTGAATACGCGATGGTAATTTTATTATCTTACAAGAGCATTGATCCCGTATGTACCCGGTTTCTGAAAAGAGCACGTAGCTTGTGTAGCTCAGGAATCTTATATCATTCAAGTACATTGCCATGGTATTTTGGGGTTTATATATTTTCTTAAATATGTAGACCATAAGAATTGTTAGAAGATGGTTAATATTTATTTGTGTATCGTATATCAATTGTTATTTTTTAATAAAAATATACAAAATCCATCTCTATTGGACTTATTAATCGTTTTAAATAAAATAGCGGTTTATAATTTGGTTATATCATTAAATTTTGGCATAATTAATGCAAAAATTAAAAAAAATACATCATGAACTTTTTCATAATATGTATGAATAAATTCATACATTGTATGAAAAGGTTTTGGGAAAAAAAATTAATGTTAGATTCATACATATTATGAAAAAATTTCTTCCAAGTATGAATTATTTTTGTCTGTGTACTAGTTCAAAAAGTACTGGAAAAAGTGGGAGTGCTCCTCCCCAATCGCAAGTCAATATTAAAATCAATAGCGCTTCTGCTAAAAAAAGAAGCACATCTAGATCATTAAACTTATTCGCGCAGTAAATGTAAAAAAATTACATTAGAGTAAGTGGTATGAATTAAGCTTGCACTCAGAAAATTTCTGCAGTTATTAAATGACAGTTATTTGGTTGTAGTTATGCGGTTGTAGTTATTTTTACTACAATTACAATTGCTTTACTTAGGGAAACATTTTTCAATGTTTTTGACAGTTATTTGTGAAACTACCCACAAAAATTACTGCATTTACATTACAGTTTATCCATACAGTTTTTCTGAATTTTTTATAGAATATGAGACAAAAGTTTTTTAGTTTTTTTCGAATTTCTTTAATCAAAAAAAAAAAAAAAAAAGTGGAAGAAAGCGAAGATTTTAGTTGGAAAATAATAAATAATTATGTTATAATAGAAAATAGATTCAATTACATACATTTTTTATTAAACATTGCGTTTAGTTTCTTTCAGCACTTTAATATTTTTATCCCAATTCTACCTGAAGAAAGAAAGGAAGCCAACCAATATTCAACCACTCTATAAAACTATACTATTACGAACAGTGAATAATAAAAGTAATATTAAGTGTAAATTTTGTTTATTAATTGTTAAATTCATTTGGAAATAAAATCAATTTAAGAGTATTTAAATAAATGTGTTTTTTATTACATTAATAATTGGTATTTGTAATTTTAGCAGCAAATTTAACTAAACAAAAACAGTAGTTTAAAATAGTTTTTATGTCTGTTGCTTTAACTTCACTTGTAGTTATTTGTACAGTTTTTTAATAATTTTACAAATGTTGATACCTTTTCGACTGTAGTTTTAGTTATTTTAACCGTAACTTGCAGTTGATTCTAAAACGTTCTTTTAAACTTCTGGTAACGTTAAAAAAATGTGTGTAAAAGGATGGTCGTACAAAATATAGGACTAAAATAAATACTTTCAAAACTAACAATTCATTCTAATCTAAAATACAAAATAGCACAAAAGAAATGTGTTATATACCATTGGGATTATGGTTAATTATACAGATTCTTGATAATAAGTCCCTCAAGAAACTTAGCTAACAATGAGATTCATTATAAGAAATAATTTTAAAGTCATTCAAAAATATACAATGTGCTCATTACTAGAACCCAATTAAAATATTTAAGATTCAGTTCAATACGAAAAAGTAAATTATGAAGAAAAGTTTAATTAATGATTTGGGATTTAAATAAAACTACTACAACTTTGTGATTTGAAAAAAGGATTGAAAAAAAAAACAAGCATATACGTAACTTTTACAAATTACAGGGACAAGTAAATTATAATCAGCCGAAATATCCTACTCCACTTAAGGAGTGTAATGTTTCAAATCTGTAAATTTTTTAAGAAAAAAACAACAACTAAATAAATAGTTATTTTTACTTTTATTATTTTGTCTGATAAATAAGAGTATTAAAAGTATATAAGAAGAAAAAAATATCCATTTAATTTTGTGGGCCACTCCGATCTTAGCTTTTTTCCGAATGCCTTCCATTAAGTTTTTGACAGTGCTGTTTGTTATCGCTTTGGATACAACTTTCCATTTTTTTCAAAATCTTTTATGTAATTAGCAGTCTGTTGGGTCTTCTTTAACTTCGCTTTTATTAGAGTCCACTAACTTTCAATGGGTCGACATTGTGGAACATTTGGTGGGTTCATGTCTTTTTCAACAAATTTAATATTATTAGCTCTGAGCAGATTTAAGGTAATTGAAGCATAGTGAGCTAAGCCAAATCAGACCAGAATAGAGTAGATCTACCGTGTTTTTTTATAAAAGGTATTAATCTTATTTTTAGGCGCTCTTCCCTGTACACATCTTCGTTATTGTACCTGTTGTTATATATGAAGATGTCTTTTCGCCGCATTGGCAAATTCCATGCCAAACGAGATACTTCAAACCAAACTTTTCAATGCCGATAGATGTTTCAAAATAACATTTCAGGACTGGATCTACCGTACTTCTTGCCATTTTCAAATCTTTTGAAATAAAATGTACTGCTCGGTATGGATTTTCATTCCATTTGTCGATAATTAATTTTCGTCGTTCCAATTGATTCACAATTGCTGAAAAAGTATCACTCAAAGTAATCAAAATGTTATGTTGACACAATTTTATGAATTTACTGAATATTTTCCTATAAAGTTTTTCATTTTAGTTTTAATGATTTGGAACATAGCCTACTTTAAAATTTCCAGATTTGAGACATAACACTCCTTATGTTATAGATCAATATGAAATGCATTTAGAGGAGCTTTATTTAACAGCGGGCATCAATGGTTTTGAAAAAATAAATTTTTAGTGTAAATACTTCAGTGGTATTCTTGTTAACTATGTCTGGAAATCTAATTCTAGACCGCTTTTTCTCACTTTAGTTAATTTGCTATCTACCAAATACTTTTTTATGAATGCTATATAGTCTATCTAATTAAATTTTATATTTTTTTCTTGAATTAAAGAAAATAAAATAGCTCTGTTTGCGCGATATTTTTGACTACCATTTGCAAATTAGTGTAGTTTTAAATTCACTGATTGGAAATATTTTTACAAGATCTTTCCATTATGGTTTTTGGAAGGCCATGCAGTACGCCAAATATTCATATAAACATTTTATTATATTTTGCATAATCGGTAAAAAAATATTCTTAAATTTTTCTACCTGCTTAGACGAAAATTGTGTTAATCGAATATGACCGTAATTTTCAAATAATTTCAACTAATTTACGATGGCAGCAAATTTTTATTTACTTCTTGTGGTCGTGTAAGTCATATTAACCATCTAATGCCCAAGGCCGCTAAAAAGCGGTCTTCAGATCTTAAATAGTTTTTGGCTAAATAACATTCTTTTATTACACAACAAAAAACATAATTACCTACTTGTTTGGCTTCAATCTTTTTTTGTATTAGGAACGATTTTGAAGCTAGAAGGATGTAAAGAGAAAATTGCGCAATTTTGAAAAAATTAACTTTTTAAAACAGAAAAAATATTTGAAAAAATCGTCAAAAAAAATACATTATCGATAATAACAGATTTGGTTTAGAGTCTCTATTTGTAAAATGAGATACAATTTTTGCTCCAGTGCTCACAAGATAACATTAGGATACGTCTTAAAAATATCTCTCTAACTCAAAAAATAACGAATATGTTTTTTTTTTTGAAATTAAACACAGATTATACACTCAGAGCTAGTAGTAAGCAAAACTAGTTTCGTCACAATTTATTGATGTTTATTGCCAAATTCGCTAAATTTCGTAATTTTCAAAAAGCGGAAATCACCCTAACTTCTTAAGGGACAACACTAGATCATCACTATTCAGTACGTTATTTTATTTTACTGATAGTGTTATTTATAGTAAAAACCGAAATTTTTGACTATTGGTTTTCTTGATTCGTCTCCAACCTTTATTGTGCTATATCGCCTTAATAAAGCGAAAAATTAAAATTTTTAATATTTTTTCCATAGTAGATTTTTAACCCTCTAATTCCCAAGGTCTTCAGATATTAAGTAGTTTTTAGCTAAATACCTAAGAATTTTTTACAAAAGAAATTGAATTATGTTGACACAAAACACAATTTACTACCTCTTTGCCTTCAAATATTCGCTGTACAACGAACGATTTCCGGGCGAGAAGAATGTGAAATTAAAATTACGTAAATTTTAAAAAATACTTTAGCTGTATTTTGTCTCATGCTTATCAGCGTTAAGTATTGAAAGCAAATCTAAGTTAATCCAATTGTAGTATAAAAAAAATTTAAATAGGTTATGTCTATAATTTTTCTGTTATAATCGAACGTATGTCAGCAAATGTTTTTAGGAAGTAACGCGAATAAGTTACGTTAGATGTGAAAATGTAGAGTTTCAACGTTGATAATTATCCGTGTTAACGTGCATACGAAAAGTAATATGTTAGTTTTCTTCTTAAATGCGTTTTTATGCAATTTGAGTTTTTTTATGAGTTAACGGATATAGTTAAGTCGAAAACACAGCTTTTTTAAAACAGAAAAAATATTTGAAAAATCGTAAATAATACATTTACGATCTGACATACATTTTTGATAATAACAAACCTAGTTTAGAGTCTCTACTTGTAAAATGAGTTACAATTTCTTCTCCAAGACGCACAGAATAACGTCAAGATACGATCTAGGAGTATCTGTCTAACTCAATAACTAGCTGAGCTAGTAGTAAGCAAAACTACAATTTAGTGCCAACTTCGACAAACTTTGTAATTTTCAAGAAGCGAAAATCGCTATAACTTCTGAAGTAACAAACCCAGTTCAAAAACTTTTGGTATGCAATTATATTTTACTCATAGTATTATTTATAGTACACTCCAAAAAATAAGTCTGTTGGCTGAACAGAAAAATTTGTTACTTTAACAAAATCTATTCTTGTTTTTTGGCTTAAAATTAAATTTGTTGATTTAACACTTTTTTTGTTAATTTTAACAAATTTTAATTTAAGTAAAAAATTTGTAAAACTAAAGTTTTATCTGTAATTATTAGGGCAAGGAATTTCATGCAAATGCATGTTTTTTCTCCGTATACTAAACAAGGAATGGATTGAATATTTATCCGAATTATCAAATTTGCAACAATCTGGTATCGATTTGTAGTTGTATATTTTTGCATATTTTAGTATAAATGCATATTTTTGCATATAATCATATAAATGCATATTTTTAAAGCATATTTTTTCATTTTGTTGCATTTTTTCGAAATTAAGAAAGCAATGTTAACCCAAAATCTGAAATGATTAAAAAACGATAATTTTTAAAATGCTTGTTAAGTTTTTAGGGTTCTTGTAACACAAATAGATATTATTTAGATGATTTTAATTTTTTTTAACGATTATTCAAAACGCTATGACGATTTTGACGATATTTCCCAAAATTTTCGACGATTTTATGCCTAATAAACCTGGCAATACAATTTAAAACTGCATCTTAATGATGCAGATGCTTCTTCTATAAAGAAAATTAAGAAATTATTAAACTTGCCTCATATTATTATTAGCATTTTTGTCTTCGAACTACTCATTTTTTAGTGAATCTATAACAAAGTTAGAAGGATTTGGTTCACTAAATAATCAAATTGAAATAGTTAATGATGCCGCTTGCAAAATAAGCGAGGTGGAAGGAGAGGTAGCTCAGCGAATTAAAAACAAACTAAAATCGGTATTGAAAAAAAAAACGAAGGATTTCGTAAAATGAAACAAATTTCCAGTGTTTTTCATTTTGAGTCTAATGAAAACAATGATTTTTAATATTCTCCAAAGGAATTATCATCTTTTAAATATGCTCCTATTACATCGGTTGATGTTGAGCGTTCTTTTTCGATGTACAAAAGCTTTTTGCGGCCAAGCAGAACTACTTTTACTTTTGAAATCTTAAAAAAAAAGTTTATTTGTTTATACAAATAGAAATTTAAAAAAAAAGTTTAAATGCTAACGTGAGATCGTTGCAAAATAACATGATTTTTGATAAATTTCTTTCTTATTGCACCGGTTAATTTACAAACTTAAAAGACTGAATTATTATTTGTTGTTTTTTTCTTTTTTTTTGTTATAATAAAATGAGTTTTTATTTAAAATATAATTTTTTAAATGCATATTTTTTTATTTTCAAATGCATATTTTGTTTTTTTTTTGTAGCATATGATAGGCGCATATTTTCGATTTTTAAGTGCATGAAATTCCTTGCCCTAGTAATTATACTGGGGCGTAGAATTTATTCAAATTTAGTGTCTCGGGATCCTACACTCCAATGGAGCAAACATTTTGTCCTTTTGCTCTATCTCGCTTAGTTTTCGAGATATAGGCCATTTTATGAAGTGAAAAATTTTTATTAAAAATTTCCGAGGGTTCAAGCCCCCGCAAAGGTCCATTTTTGGATATACCCGTGTAAAAAAGATCAGATCTGGCCAGATCTCAGTAGATCTTTCCAGATCTAATTAGATTTCAAAATTGGGGACAAATTTGAGATCCAATTAGATCTGGAAAGATCTACTGAGATCTGGCCAGATCTTAGTAGATATTACCTGATCTAATTCGATCTCAAAATTGGGGACAAATTTGAGATCTAATTAGATCTGATCAGATCTAGGCATACCTGGCGCAATTGTCCAGATCACTTTAGATTTGAACATATTTGGCACTAGATCTGATCAGATCTTGCCATAAGGTATTATCACATATGCCATATCTGATTATATTTGATGAGATCTGGTATAGGATCTAATTAGATCCAGTCATATCTATTTAGATCCAAAAATATCTGATCAGATCTAAACTTTTTTACACGGGTAGATATCCCCTTTCGCTGGGGTATTGTACGGTTAGGGGTAGTCAAAATGTTTATCAATTTTGCTCTTTTCTCTTTGCTCTTTAGTTTAGTTTTACATCTTTAAAACTTCGGATACATTGGTGGCGCCAAATACCGGGTAATAACAGTAAAATCATAATATTATATTTTAACAAAAAATTTTTGTTTAATTTTTCCCTTTTCTTTTGTTTACTGGGGAAGCTTACAAAACTTAAAAAACTCTTTATTTTCAGTTAAGTGTGCTCCTTTACTTTTTATGTAAAGTTGAATAAAATGAGAGTAATCACAAAATCCTCTAACTAAATGACAAAATTACCCAGAAGTACGGGAACGCACAAAATCAATTTTCTAACCCAAAACTATTTAAAAGAGTAAAAATTAAAATGCGTATAGTTTTAGTCTAAAAAATCGCACAGAAATACATATTTTTTGTATTTAAAAGTTTTTTTGACTTCGTTCAGTTAATTTTTATATATAGAAGTTTTATTTCGTGTATTTATTTACTTAATTAAAATATAGAATTTTCATAATAGTATTATTTGTTTATCATTGCACCAGCTGTCCCTTTTACATTTTTTTTATAGTAAAAAGAGAAGTTAAAAGTAGACAGAGGCAGAAAATTTTATAAAAATATTTGTAAGAACCCAATAATATCTTTAAGAGCCAAAGGATTTTTAAAACTTGTTTAATATTACAACTAAGAATGGCTAATAACAATAAAGGAAAATTGATTTTTTTACAACGCATTTTCTAAGTTCTAAACTAAATTAAACATTTCAAATGTAATCTGATTTCTAGGTGATTTTAATTTCAAAAATTTCAGTTTTTTGTCAATATTTAAAATTTTCTGCAATCGAGAAAGCAGAATCCCATGGATTTTTATAAAATTAGTTCCACTTGTTAAGTATAAATTTAAATAGTGCATTTTAAGTTTTGAAATAGTGCATTTCCTTTTTTTATATATTTTAATAAAAATGCATAATTTTGGCATAGAAAATAAAGATTAGTGTTAAAAACTGCCTCAATTTGAGCATAATGTTGCTTAATTATTTATCTATTGAAAAAAAAAAGTTTTAAAAATCCAAAAAACACATAATGAATGTTTTCATAATATGTAGAAACAAATTCATACATTGTAGTAAAAAGTTTTGGGAAAAAAGTCATACAGTTTATGAACAAATTTATTACATGTATGAATTATTGTTTTCTGTGTAGGAAACATTCATAATACTTTAACGACTTTTAAGCTTTCCTGAACAATTGTGTAGTTCTAGTTGTGTAGTGGTTTTTTAGAAGTTATTCTTCACAACTTCAAAAAATCACTTCTTTCCATGTTTCCAAATTATCCGTCAGTATATTTTTATAGCTTTTTTAGAATTACTTCTGAGCAACATCCAAAAAATCACTTAAGTATTTCTTCTAAGTAGTAATTGCTCTAAAAGTGATCCTAAAAAGTGATTTTGGTATCATTTGGCATTTCCACACGGAGGGTCGCGGCCTTCTCGGCTCGCGGGTTCAATTCCCGGTGGGACCAATATTTTTCTATTTTTTTTTTATTTTATTAATTTTTTTTAATATTTATAATTAATTTGTTTAAATTCAATATTTTCTAAATTTTTAAAAATATGTATATAAAAAAAAAATTACGAGAAATTGCTTATTATGCACCTATAAAAATAGTATTGAAACCAATATTGAATTGGAGTGCACTTTTTACACTTGTTTAATAAGTACCTCGCAGTAACAAAGTGGTGTTTTTATGCCCGCCAACTTTCATATCAGGTAATAGCTCAGCGGTAAAGCGCTAGACTAGCAATCGTGAGATCGTAAGTTAAATACCCGGTTTCGGCAAAAAAAAAACTTTTGTAAAATAAATAAAAATATATATTTTTTTTCTGTGAAGAATTTTTTTTTTAACTTTTAATTGGTGAAAAAGAACTTCCTTTGCACTCGTTCAAAAAGTACTTAAAAAATGTGGAATGGGAGTACTCCTCTCCTATGACACCTCAATGCTAAAATAACTATTGTTTATGTTAAAAAAGAAGTACATCTAGATCATCAATTGTAGTGATTTTTCTACTGCTTTAGCATCTCTTTTTTTATTGGGCCCCTATTGAATATAACCCTCTAACCGGCAAGCCCGCCTCCAGGCGGGGTATATTAAATTGACCAGAAATGCGCCAAAGGAGTATTTTATAATAAGAAATTATGCTTTTTCAACAGAAAACAAAATCTATTAAATTTTCTGTAAAGAATTTTTTTGCATACAATGCACGGTTTGGAAGCGAGAAAGTGACAAAGATAAAATTTCGTAAAATTTCAAAAATTAAATATTTTAAAACAACCAAGATTTTCAAAAATCTTAAAAACATATTTAAATTAACTAAAACAATTGATAGTGATCATGAAGTAAGATTGGAGCTTAAGCTATTCAAAAAGTTCCTTACTTTGGTCCAAGGACGCACAGGATTCCATAAGGATCGCCTTAACTTCAAAACGAATGGACGGATTTTTCTGAAATTTGGTAAAACGATAATTTTTGGTATAGGTAGCAAAGTTTGTAAGTTTGAATAATATAAATTGAAGTTTTGGTGCGTTTTCGCTCAATTTCGCGTTTTTCGAAAAACGAAAATCGCTACATCCTATTAACTAACAGCACAAAAAAAGTAATTTTTTTATTGCAATTACAACTTGGTAAGAGAAGTAATTTGTGCCTAAACCTAGTAATTTTTATGCACTAGTTTTCGAAATTCACCCTTAAACTATATTGGCCCATATCGCCTAAAGTAGGCAACGAAAAAAAATTTTGGAGAAGAACTTATTGTTTATTTTTCGTGAGGAACACATGGTATAAATTTCATTGCAAAAAAGCTTAGGCCGGTTAGAGGGATAAGTCTTCGATACATAAAACTTAAAAATGCTATTTGTTTTTTCAGTATAAGGGTTTTTAATAGTTTTACTGACAAGTCTCTTAGAAAATAAGCGGAACATTTTTGTGGTACATATTAACCCTCTAACCCTTGAATTTACGGGTCCTTTTTTGTGCCTTTTTAAAAAGGGGCCAAAATGGGGTCTAAAATGAAAGATTCACATGGTTTCCTAACAAACATTTGAAAAAGGGGGTAAACTTTAACCCCCCTAAAATAAAATTACAATGTGATCTTTAAAAATGCCGACACACGTGTATTTTTTTTTTCTTTTTGTCTCCTCTACTAGAATCCATTGTCAGAACTCCGTAATTTTGAAAAAAGTTTGAAATTGTTGTACAGTGTTCTTTAAGAGTTTGTGATGAAAATATTCTGTTCCGGGTGATCTGAAATTAACTTTATATACTTCGAACTATAGCAAATTACACCATTTGTTAAATGCTGTTCTCAAAATTTAATTTTATTTAATCATGCACGCACTTACCTCATAGAAATAAAATGCGGTAATTTAAAAACTGGAAATTTCTGGTTTTTTCACCAAACAGCGATTTAGAAGTTATTTATTTAGTGAATATCATACATCCGCCAAGTCTCTGGTGACTCTTGTGGTATTAATTTGGATCTGAAAGTAAAAAATATGAGTAAATAAATTAAAAAACTCTAGTAAGTTTGAAATATTTGTTTTTTAATTCTCCTGCATTTATAAGGCCATCAGTTCCCCAGATAAAACCTTTAGAACCTAAAACTTCACATACCTTAGTTTTGAAGTATAGTAAACCTAACTCTGTCAATCACTTCTCTCAGTTCAGTAATCTTAAGAAATAAGATGCAACCAACAATCACTTATAATGATAATAACGCTGTACAACAATTTCCAACTTTTTCCAAAATTACGGGAGTCTGACAATGGATTCTGGTAGAGGAAATAAAAAAAAATTACGTATGTCGGCGCTCTCAAAGATCACATCGGAATTTTATTTTATAGGGAGGGGGTGGGGGAATTTAGTTTCACCCCTTTGGCTGGTTTTTCCTGTTTGTGTTAAGTTTTGGACTTTGGTGTGTTCTAACGTACATTCATATTTAGTAGAATTATAATATAATAATATAAATAATAATAATAATAATAATAATAATAATAATAATAATAATAATAATAATAATAATATAAATTTAATAGAAACATTTTTGTAGAACATTTCATCCCCGCCCACCCCTTTTTAGGGGTATTTTTTACAATTTGTAAGAATAGAGCGAAAAATTAATTTTATGTGGGGGAGTAAGAGGGTTAATATGTTCCACAAAAATATTTGCCTTAATATTTTCTACAAAGTTTCAGAACATATGTAAAGAACACATACGCTCACATAACCGATTGAGGTTTATTTGAAAAGTAATATGTAAAGTTTGTTTTCAATTGAAGAATCTAAAATACATTGAAATATATTGTTTAACTTTTTTTTTATCTATCAATAAAAAACAAACCACAAAAAATATGTATCGTCTGTAGGAGTTGATATTTTCAGTCAAATATTCTATTTTTAGATTTCTATTTTTAGAAAAAATAATTTAAATATTTTCGTTGTTTTCTGGTTTTAAACAAAAAATTCAAATATTTTCGGTTTTCTTTTTTATTAAAATAGTTTGTATATATACAAAATTATTTCAAATAAAATTAGAGGAAATTCTTTACTAATACACACAAACATAGCCAATAGAAATATGGACATGTGTGTTGTGTATGAGTGTTTTGAAAATCCAAACAAAAAAAAACTTTCAAATATGAAAAAACAAACCCCAAAATCGTTTTTTTTTACGTTTTGTCAGTTAAAAATTGATGCTTGTTTTAACAGACGCTTCAATTATTTTTATTTCTTTCATGGATTGTTTAAACAATGTTTGAAAATAAAGAGCAAAATGGTTTGAATGTAATGAAAAGCAGTAGTCCTTTTTTTAATTGTGTTTTCAATTAATTTAATATGTATTTTAGGTTGTTTTTAACGATAAAATATTGTGAGTGTATCAATACAAATTCAGAAAAGGCTAACTGAAAGTAAGAAAATATCCGTTGAATTTCGGAATATACCAAAGAAAATTCCTGTTGAAATTTCTGATTTGTAATTATTTTTTTATCTTAATTAAGGTTTCCTGAAATGCAAATGATATATTCTGATTTTTTCGTGGGTATTTTCTGAATTGGAATTTGTGTGATCTGAATCTCAATTATTGTCTCCCTCATAATAATTAATATTTCATATCGTCGGCTTGCCTGCAAGTAGTGCTATGTGTTTTTTAATAGATTTTCAGGAGAGCGAAAAAACTGTTAAAATATATCCTTTTAAAATATTTTATTGACATCATATGCTGATGATATGACGATTTTAGTAAATGAGGTCGTGAATCATGAAGGCATATGATGCCAATAAAATATCTTAAAATGCAATTTTTTAACAGTTTTTTCACTCTCCTCAAAACTATTTAAAAAACACATAGCACTACTTGCAGGCAAGCGACGATATATTAAGATTTTTTTTCTTTGAATGTCAATTTATGATTACTTAACCTCAATTAATATTTTCTTAAGGGGGTAAATACTGTAACAACAGAACTTTAAGGGACATTTTCAAACGGTTGTCAAAAATTCAAATAACAATATTTTTACTATCCCAGCCAGCAATTTCGGAGCGCTCATAAATAAGATTCTTAAATGGCTCATAGAAATGATTTTTGTTTTTTTGAAAACACTCTTTTTTTTGTAAGAAAATATGAACCCTCAGAAAATGATCCAAAAAGTTGTCTCTACAATCTAAAAAGCTGTCTCAAAATGAGGGTTCATTTTTCGGACTCAAAGAAGATTCCAAAATTATTTAAATTTATGAGGAAAATTTCGATTTTATACGTTCTTTTTTCTGAGTTATTTCTGGGTACACAGGAGGCTCTTTTAGACGGACCACTTTCATAGGAAAAAGTGGAAAAATGTTTATGTTTTTGGAGCTCATTTCTGAGTCATTAATGATCATCTTTGTTTGCTGGGATATTATTTTTTTTTTATTTAAAATATATATTATTGTAGTATTTTAAAAATATATTAATTTTAAATTTCTCCAACCAAAATCGCCAGGGTTGCCAGTTCATTATTAGCCTTTTTTAAAAAAGGCAAAATTGGCTGCCACTGTCCAGCCTTCATTAATTATCGGAAAAGAAAATGTAAAGTGATTCTTAATACCAGATAAATTCTCTAGTCCTTGTCGTGGCCCGATTTTTATTTTTAAAATTTTTTTAACAAAGTTGCCACACAAACTTGAAAATTCCAAAAAAGGCAAGAAAAAACAAATTTACTTGGGAATATAAAATTTATTTTACCGAAATTCAAAAAAAGGGCCACGATAAGGACTACAGTTTTTTGTTGACTACAAAAGAAAAACACCGGATCGAAATCGGTTTGGCTTGGCTGTACAGTGGCAGCCGATTTTGAACTCATGGTTGTGAGAAAAACGCGTTTGAAGTCTAAAGTTAATTTTAAGCTAAGAAAACAACAAAATTAAAAAAAAATAGTGAATGAAGAAAAGTTATATCTCCTAGCTTACTACATGTCCACCAAATTTGGGACGAATCCGTTAATGGGTATTTGATATATTAAACCTAATAGTCTTAAAAATTATGGTAGCTATATTATTATAGAGAAAAGAATGCTCAATCGAAATAAAATATAAAAAAAATTCGGAAACAAAATTTTTCCTAGAGTCGATACCTCCCTTAATTTCAATTAATGGTGTGTTAATTTTAATTAATATTATAAACTAAAATTGATGTTGTTCTGAATTATACTGATAATTTCTAAACTTCCAACGATTTATTCTTAATTTCAAATGAAATTATGTTTTCTCAATTTCAAATCAAAGTTTCGCTTTTTAGTTGATATTATCTGACTTCCAATCTGAATTCTGAATTAAAATTGCAAAAGGTGTAGAATAAACTTTTCTTGTATAAAAATCAATAATTCTCTCAAGCTTTTCTATAGAAAAACTTAAAATTTTAACTTTTTCTATGAAAAACTCCTCAAATTCTGTTAATTTTTCTAAAATAAAAAATTTATTCTGTCTTTATATCAGTCGGCACTTATAGCCACCAGTGGCCGATAATAATCGGCTTTTCACACGTACACAACACGAATGGCAACAAAACTCTCAACGAAGAACGTAAAATTTATTCAGTGGCATGGTAGCTTTCAACAAAGCAGGTTGACGTCGCTTTTTTAAGAAATTTTACAAAAATATTACACTCTTAAAATTTTACAAGAACAGGAAATTTATTATGAATTATTTTAGTGCATTAAAATTTGCTAACTAATGGAATACTTTTTTAAGAATAAATAATTTATATACAAAAAAAATAAATATATTTTAAATAAATTTAAATAATCCGTATAATAAAATTTATTATGAATTACTATAAAAAATTAAATTACTATAAATTTTTTTTTTATTTCTTTAATTCATTCATGCATTCATTTATTCATTATTACATTTCTTCATTATTTCATGTTCTTAATATACAAATATAAATTTAGAAATGATAAACTCATTTCTCACAGTGTAGAGACACAACACATTCACATTCTCTCTTTGTGCCGACCACTGCTTTATATTCCAAAAACTTTTTCTTTTTTTTTAATCATCGACTTGGATTTTTTGATATCTATACAGTAGTGGAAAATATAAAAGGGACATCCAAGTTTTTTCTAATTTTATTCTCGTTGCCTTTCATTTTAAAGATCAGTCCTTTGACATCAACACATTTCTCTTTGTTTTTGGCGATTTTGAAATAAAGTTCACAACACTGAAATTTTAATAAGAAATGCTTTAAGGTGCGTTTACAATGATGGATTACTCCAATCTGTAGCAAATTTAGTTCTTTTCTCTTTCTTACTAATATATTTTTGTATTTTGCTATCTTTTTTTATTCCACTCCAGAGTCAAAGTTGTTTGACTCTGGAATACGGATTAGTTGCACTCTGGAGTTTACATTGATCTGTCAACTATTTAACATGACAAATATACCTAAAAAACCACATCACTAATTTGCTCGCATCTCTAATTGTCAACAAATTAAAAAAATATATATTAAAAAACGTAAAACCAACACAAAATATTTGTGTTTGGAACTTTATAATAAAATAAAAAATTATTTTAAAATTTAGGCAGTAGATATAAAGCCTAGAAATTCGCGAAACAAAATGTAAGTAATTATGTGTCAAATATTTTTTGAAGAGACTATACTCTGCATTGTGAACAGTTAACATCCCAGTGTAGAAAATCATTACCGGATATGTGGGTGTATAACTACATACTTGGTAATGGTAACTAGTTACTTTTGTTATTACATTTCTTATTACCTTTATATGGCGATGTCGCGAAAAATAATGAGTTATGGTTACAAACCAGCAAACGAAAAATCAAAAAATATATCGTTACCTATGTGCTTACTAGTACTGACAAAAATAATGAGTCTAAAAATAGATTTTTAAAAAAATAAATTATATTAAAAAAAAATATTTTTTATTGAATTTTTCTTTTTAAATAAAATTTGCTGGTGCGGGAATCGAACCTGGGTCTACAGATTGCCAGTCAATAGCTCTACCTTCTGAGCTATGTCGACATGTAATATTTAATAGATAAAAATATAATTGACCTGCTGCACACAAGTAAGCTTACTCGCCAACATACAAAAAATCAAAAAATATGTAGTTACATATATCCTTACCAGTGTTTAAAAAATATTGAGCCTAAAAATAGATTTCAAAAATTTTCAAAAAAATCTAGAAAATTATTTTCTATTTGAAATAATGATAAAAATAAGTCATTATCAGTAACTCATTATTATATGTTTTAAAATAATGCAGAAGGTAAGTGGGTGTCATTACTGGTAGTCCAAAAAATAATGATATGTCATTACCGTTTCTACACTAGGATTTTAATCTGTGCTGCAGATACGGTTGCCATATCGCAAAAGTCTAATAACTTGACACTTCGCAAAAAATAACTTGATTTAAAAAAAAAAAATTTAACAATAAAAAAAATTTAATGTGCATGTGTGTGCAGTAGGGTGATTCTTAATACAAAAATTTATAATTTTTGAATACACTCGCCATTTTATTAATTTCGGTTTTTTTTCAATTTTTGGGGATAGTGCTACCATTGGACATATGGGTTAAATGGACCAAATAAAAAAAAACACGTAAAATTACAAAACTGACGAAATTGATTAGTGTTTTATTTTTTTTTTTGTAGCATTTATTCCTGTATAATAAGAAGAAAAAGATGAAGTCTGCAAGAAGTCGTTGACGTTTTCAAACTTTAGGCCAAAAAAATATATAAACTTTCCATAGTTTTCGAATCGTCAATTTGAAATTTTAACATATTTTTTCTGAAACGTAAAAAACCAAAACTTTTTTTTTATAAATTTATTAAATGGATGATATAAGTATAATCAAAATAAAATAGCACTTAAGATTTTTCTTGTCCCACTAAAATTATTGTTTACCGATTTTTAAGGAAACCCGTCATTCGTAAATCTCTACTCACGCTCTCAAAACCAAAGATATACCTTAAGCGCCATTTTAATTTGATAATATATCATCAATTTAATAAACTTATGAAAAAAAGTTTTGGTTTTTACGTTTCAGAAAAGCAAATATGCTAAAATTTTAAAATGGCGTTGCGAGAATTATGAAAAATTTATATATTTTTTTTTGGCAAAAAGTTTGAAAATTTCAAGGACTTCCTGCAGACTTCATCTTTCTTTTCTTATTGTTTAGAAATACATGCTACTCAAAAAAATTAAAACACTAATAAATTTCATCAGTTTTGTAATTTTACATGTTTTTTTTTACTACTGATACCACAAAAATTCAATTTAACTTGACAAAATAAATTTGACCTTGGCACTTGACAAGACCTAAATTAACTTGACAATCAAGGCCATGTGGCAACCCTAGCTGCAGAGTAGAGCCACTCTACCATTGTGAAAGCACCTTTATACTTAAAGCACCGTAAGTTGTTTTTCACGTGGAAAATTTTCACTCCAAATTTAAAGGCTTCAAACTGCAATTTAATTTATAAAAATTAACAATTTTTTTAATTTTATAACAAAGACACAATCACAATATATACAAAATGTCACTTTTTCACCAGAAAAATAATAGTCTTGTACATTAAATTTGAGTGAATACAAAGTCTACACAATTTTCACGTGAAACTCATTGTCGTGGAAAATTATTTTTTTATATGTAGTATAACAGTTTTTTCACTTGAAACTCAATCAACTTACGGTACTTAACGTATAAAAAAACTTGACTTATTTGTTTATCGAGGTAGGTATAGCATAATCATATTCACTTTAAAATTTCAGTGTGAACAAAAGAAAAACAAAGAAAAATTTGTCCATATATGAGGCACTGTCATGGTAAGTGTGGAAACCCTTTGTGGATAAGGATAATGCAAGATTTAAGAACATTTTATAAGATTTCCAAAAATATATACTTTGTATAGATCCGATCAGTGCTCGCTAAATTTAACTATGTAATTTGCTAGAAGGTCGATATCGGTTATTTTTCACTAAAAGCCACGCCCACTTAAAACAAGTGACAAAATAAAAAACAGATGTCACGGTAAAATTCTGCATAATTTTCTGCACCATCCTCTTGCATTTCGGGGCGAATTTTGCCGCTATTTTGATCTTTAAAAATAAAGGCAACGAGAAAAAAATAGAAAAAACTTGAATGTCCCTATTATATTTTCCACCACTGTATATCGTCGCTGCGCCTTTTTTGTCGAAAAACTTGTTTGTGAGGAGACCTAGAAATCTGCTTTATTTCAGCTTTTTGCGGAACTTTTTAGAAATTATTTTTTTACACACATATAAGCCAAACTCCAAGGTCTTCATTTATAAAAGAATTAGTTCAAAAAACATGGCCAAGACACAAAATAAAGACCTAATTCGGGTATTTCACAATTGATTTTTGCAAACAAATAACTATTTTCTTAGGCGCAGCAACGAAATATTATATATGAACCATTTATTTTGAGAGTGGTATAACTCCACTTGTTTTTAAAATGAGATATAAAAGGATTTGCATTTTAACGTGTTTAAAAATATGGGTGGTTCTGTTCAAGAAATTTTACACGTATTTGTAATCATTAGGGCAAGGAATTTCAGGCAAATGCATGTTTTTTTCGATAGTCCAAAACTATAATGGACTAAATATTTATCCGAATCATCAAATTTAGAAAAAATGGCATCGATTTGTAGTTGCATATTTTTGCATATTTTTGCATATTTTGTCATAAACGCATGGTTTTGCATATTTTGTGCTTTTTAATGCATATTTGTGCATATTTTTCATTTTAAGGAGCATTTTTATTTTGTAAAAAAATATAAAAAATTTATACGTTTTCATATTTTAATTCAATCAAAATAAACATTCTGAGAACCTTATTGACCTACGGGAAATCTTCGAGTTCTGTGTCTGTTTGTAAAATAACTAGCTTAAATACATTTTTAAGTTTTAGAGTGCATTATTTTTGCAAAAATAGTAGCTTTTAGTGCATATTTCTTATACATATTTTTAATGCATATTTTTCTTTTCTAACCGCATATTTTAGGCGCATATTTTCCATTTTTAAGTGCATGAAACACTGTTGGTAAAAGTGGCACAAAAGTGCCATTTGTGGCACTATTGAATGTTCAATGGCACCATGGCACTCTTTATAGAATTTTGGCACTTTTTAAGAAAATTTCTATATAATTTGATAAAAGGTCGATATCGCTGGTTTTTCATTAAATCCATGCCTACTTAGAACGGGTCAAAATTAAAAAACAATCGCTACACTAAAAGTTTCTACAATTTTCTGGACCAGCTTCCAGTTCTTCGGGAACAATTTAATCATGGGGATAAAATTAGAAAAACTTTAATTGATTCTATTGTTGTCACTGGAATTTTTAAAAAATTTGTTATGGTATTCTAGTTTTTTTTATGACAAGCAAAATTTTTAAAAATCTCACCATACAATGGTGAAAGCTTTTTCTGCCAAAAATAAAATAAAACGATCAAAAAATTGTAATTTGTAAAAAATTACGATTTTTTCGATAATTTTATGAAATCTTAAATGAAATGAAAACTTAAAAAAATTTCCAGGAACCGCAGAACACAAGACAACTAGTTCTAAGCACGTGGAGTTTCCTTTAAATTTTAGCGTCAAGCATCCTGAGCTTATTCCTAACAACTTCAGCCCCAAAAATCCCATGTTAATACGTAATATTTTGGAGGAATTTGCAGGAATTTTAGAATCGGTGAAAGGTTCGATGCATCTTAAAATAATGTCTCAAAATATGAATTAGGTATTTCATATTTTATTTCTGTGAAGAAACTTTATAAAATTCTTCAAAAGAAAATAAAATTTTTATATTTTAAATTGTTGACAAATGAAAATATTTGTTTGTTATGTGCTTTTTGTTACATGATAATTTTGTCAAGGTTTTGCTGCGACAATTTTTCTCAGAATACCAAAATTATAATAATTTCCATTCACACCAGTTTTGTGACACTTGTTATTGTTATAAAGTTTAGAATAAGGGTGTAAATATATAAATATTTGAAATAAAAGCTGAACATAATTTTTGAAACATTTGCATGTTGCTTAATTGTTTTTGGCACTTTAAAAGCTTTTTTGGCACTTTTTTGGCATCATTTAGGCACCAAACGAAAATTCTCAAATACCATCACTGGCATGAAATTCCTTGCCCTAGTAATCATATAGAGTTAAATTTTTCATATCACAAAGAATTTTTTAATATATGTAGCAAAAATACCTGTTTTGTCAATGGTGAGTAGACTCATACCACTTTCAAAATAGTAGTTTTTATCATTTTGTTATCTTACTTGAACTTAACTTTTTTTAACTGATATTTTTTATTCGCTGAAATATGATAACTTGGAAAATTTTTTTTTATTATTGAATTCTAATAGGCAGTAGTAATCGGTTTCTTAAAAAAATCAATTATGTTCAACCAAAATTGCTTCATGAAATATCTAAAGACATATCTTTCACAATAAACTCGACATCCCATATTAATTAAAACAATTTACCAAAAAAAAGTTAAAATTTTTGTTTGGAAAATTTTCTCGAATTTCACTTTTACTACGAGCATTGGGCATAACATGTTTTTTAACATTAATTTATTACTTTTCAACAAAAATCTAATGCCAATGCCCTGATTTAATTATATATCCTTAAGTTTCATGCTACACAGAAAAAACTTTGGGGACCAACAATGGAATTCGTAGAAGCAATCACATTGGGTCATATGAATAAAACTTGGCAATTACTTCGAAGTAATTACTTTTGTCTTAGGAATGACTTTTAATACTAAATTTATCCATAGACTTGCAGAACGGCATGAAATATAAACGAAAATGGAAAAAATAAATTTCTAGTCTAATCCCAAGCAGACTAGATTTGTGAAGTAATTGCTTAAAAAACCCAATATTTCCCACTATTATTAATATCTATTTTTTTATTAAAATATTAATAATAAAAAATAAATTTTACTAATAGGGGGAAATATTGGGTTTTTTAAGCAATTACTTCACAAATCTAGTCTGCTTGGAAGTAGACTAGAAAATTTTATTAAAATAATAATAAAAAATAGATATTACTTTGGTGCCTTTTTAAAAAGTTTTTTTTTTGTATTTACATATTTGGTATGAAAAGGTGTTTAAAAATTTAATTGGAATTTTGTAAATTCGTTCTGTGTATTTAAAAAAAAATAAACATTTTCGGTTAATCGATTAATATAAAAAAAATAAAAAAAAGCTAAAAAAATTATTTGGTTATATTGGGCCAAAATTATGTGAAATATGTTTCACGAAAAGCACCAAAAAGGCTTTCCAGCAATAAGATGGTCTCTGTAAACAATTTAAGCCATTTTGCAAAAAACAAAAAAAAAAGATTTCACCAAGAGCACAAAAATATTTTTTGCAACAACACACAAAAAACAAAAACTAATTTCAATCATGAAAATCGCCTATTCAATAAATTTTATCGTTGAAATTCCTTCAATCACGAAAATTGTTCATTCAATTAAAAATTTGTAGCTCATTAATTGAATAAATTTTCAATAAAATAGTGATACATTTGATTAGGATTTTTATTGGTTTTTTATATGAGTTTGATTAAAAATTAATTCATTGGATTAAAAATTGTTCAATATTATATACCTTATAAATAACACATTATATGAAGTTGATTAAAAATTAACCCATTGGATTAAAAATTGATCAATATTGTATAACTTCTAAATAAACTATCACCTGGATAAAATGGTAGTTGTCATGCCAACTATAAAAAAATATACTTCTATATTTTTAGCTTGAATTTCATTAAAATTAAACCTGCATGCAATTTTCATTCAGTTGATAGATTTATTTATACTTATGTGAAAAGTTCTCTCGTAGAAATTAGATTTCTTCTTTTTTCTGAAGCATAAGGCTCTCTTAAAATATTTTTGAAAACTAAAAAAATATATTTTGACTTAAAATAATTTTTAATTTATTTTTATGCGATTTTTTTTTTCTTTTGTTTAAAAAAATTTCAAACTTTTTAAACAAAATTTCAAAAATTAAAATTTTTTGAATTTGTAGGAAAATTTTTTTGAAAAGTAAATATAATTCATTTAAAATAATTTAAAATTTTTTTTTAGATTTTTTGTTTAAAAAAATTTAGAATAAATGAAATTCAGATTTAATATGGCAAAATTAAAATATTTAACTAAATAAAATAATAAACTCAACGAGAATTTATAAAATTTTATAAAAAATAATTTAAAATATTAGTTACTAATCAGGGATGATAAATGGGATTTTCAAAATGGTACCAACCTGCTTAAAAAATAGTACTCGACACGTATAGTACTTTTTTTTTATAAATTAACAAACGTACATATATGAAAGTTCTTTTGTACATTAAAACAAGGTTCAAAATATAATATAGATCCACTCCACTCTGAATAGTGTATTCTGTTCTTTATTCTTTGCAATTACCTTTTTATATTATTCTATTGCTTTTGTTCTTGCATCCGATCTTCAGGGTTGACTATTATTTTAGAGTCCCAGTCTCATCTTTAATGTTTAAAATGCGGGGTCAAAAATTATAAAATTTTAATCTTTTTTATGACAACATGCCCGAACATGTCGAATTTACTAAAAATAAAGTTACCGCAAAATTTAAATTACTAAAATCAATTGAGAAAACTAAATCAAATCAAATAAAATTAAAAAAAAAAACACAACAATTTAAAGATTTTCTCTTAAATTCAAATAAATGTTTAATATTTTTTGCAAAATTTTAGAAACCTTTTCTTTAAATTACGTTTCTTACGATTTTTACTATTTATTTTGAATAATTTAAAATGGTATCAAATAATGCTAAGGAGTACCATAGTACTTTTGAGGTTCTAATAGTACAAAAAAAAAAGTACTATATTACCAACTTTATTATCCCTGTTACTAATACATTAACATTTATAAAAACAACTACATAAATAAAACAAACGAAAAACAACAACAATATGCTGATGTTTTTCTCTTGTTTTATGAAATGCTTTTGAGTGGTAGAATAAAAAAAAATGTCAAGCAAATTGCAGTTTTGAGCAATTATTTAATCTATTGGATTAATTTTTAATTGACACCTTTTGAAATAATTTAACAAATCGTTTTAATTGAAAAAAGTTGAACAATATTTTTTTGTGTGAATAAGATATTCTCTATAAAAAATTTAAAACCATTTTGCATTATTAAAGTGTTTCATTAGATATTTAGAGGTACTTGTCTGTTTTAACTATGAAAGTGACATCGCATAGTCGTTAGTAAAATTTTACATAAAATTTATATAATTTTGTTTTAAATATTTTCGCGTATTTCAATTCTGAACACGTATATTATCAGTACAATCTTTTCCAACAGTATTTTTAACTTTCCCGTAAAAAAGTAATATCAATACCCTCATTCAGTCAATTATTTTTAAGTTTTTTACTATTCCAAATAAAATGCGACTCATACCACTTTCAAAATAAGCATTTTCGTACCCAGGAAAATTTTCTGTTCCAAAGAATCGGTTGTAGAATATCTACTTTTCATTTACAACCCCTTCTACTGTCGATTCCAACACCGATTATTTTTTTTTTGAAATTATCCCAAAAGCAACCACTTCCATAGCTCCAAAGTGGAACCGGTAGCCCTCGAATCAGTTCTGGAACTAGTTTTAGAACTGATTCTACTTCAGTCATATCTTCCATATGGGATCCCAGGAACTCGTTCCGGAACCAGTTCCATGGAATCGGTTGCAGTGGAAACAGTTGTAGAAAAGGTGTGGTTGGCTAGCGTTTATAAAAAATTTTCCTGGGTAAAATCGTTAAATATGGAAAAACAAAAAAAAAAATTATTTGGTAATTTTGGGCAAAAGTTATACACACAGAAAAAAACATTGCCAACCGAATTGCTAAGCTTATTTTGGTTGCTACAACCGATAAATTCGGTTGGTGAAACCATTTTGGAATGTGATTCCTAAATTTTTTGGGTATTACAACTAAAATTTAGTTGTATTAACCGAATTTTGTTGTGATAACCAATATTCAGTTGTACCAATCTATTTTAGTAGATGTAACCGAATTTCAGTTGGAAAATGGCAAATTTTTTCTCTGTGTGTATGAAAAAATCATTCTCGAAGAGTTCAAAAAGGGGATTTTTATTAAAATATAGTCACTGTAAAAATTTAAAAGATTGCAAGAAATTGTGTGAGAAATCAATCGCCTGTAACCAAAATTAATTCATTAATACCCAGGAAAATTTTTTACAATCGGTAGCCAACCACACCCATTCTACAACTGGTTCCACTGCAACCGATTCCATGGAACTGGTTCCGGAACCAGTTCCTGGGATCCTATATGGAAGGTGTGGGTGACGTAGAATCAGTTCCAGAACTAGTTCCAGAACTGATTCTTGAGCAACCGGTTCCACTTTGGAGCCATAGAAGGAGTTGCTTTTGGGACAATTTCAAATAAAAAGAATCGGTGTTAGAATCGACAGTAGAAGGGGTTGTGAATGAAAAGCAGCTATTGTACAACCGATTCTTTGGAACAGAAAATTTTCCTGGGTATTTAAAGATTTTAACAATAAAATGAACATCGCATAATAATTAATAAAACCATAAAAAATTTAAAAATTAATTTTCGCGAACTTTAGCCTGCAACACGAATATTGGCAATAAAATTAAATAAATGAGTAGCTGAGATAAAAAACTCGTTCGTTACAAAAATTAAAAAAACGAGATGATAATTGATTCTGACCGTTCTTAGGCGTTCGATTTTTCAACTTTTGAGTTTTTAATTAAGAATGGCATAACATTTAAAAATTAAAACCATTCAACTATTTTTGTTAATTTAATTAACCGCAACAAGTTTTCTGCTTCTTCCCAAAATTTAATTAATGTGTAACGAACGAGTTTTGCATCTCAGCTCTTCAAATATTCCAACAATATTTTGTTACTTTTCCATAACAAATAACCCAAAAAATACGCACGTTCAATCAATTATTTTCAAGTTTTTCTTATTTCAAAAAAAGGGGACTCATACCATTATCAAAATAAACATTATTGTTAAATCGTTTATTACGAAAGAAGAAAAAAATTAAAAAATTATTTAGTAATGTTGTTTAAACATTACGCGAAAAATATTTCCTGTGGAGCTCAAAATAGGGTTTCCAACACCATAGAACCTTAAAAGCATTTTTCAAAAAAAAATTGCCTTTAGCCAAAATTATTTTCTCAAATATTTAAATAGTATATCGTATGTATGTATTTTCAAAATAAATTCGGCATTGCATAATAGTTACGGCAATTTACCATAGAAAATGTAAACATTTTTGTATTCTATATTTTTGCGAATTTCTATTTTCAAGACGAATATTGACCATAAAATGTCTTCCAACAGCATCTTTTTACTTTCCCATAAAAAAACTAATACCGAAAACCTCGTGCAATCAATTATTTTTTTGTTTTGTTCTATTTCAAAAATAGGGAGGACTCACATATCACTTTCAAAATAAACATTTTTGCTAAATCGTTAACTAGTAAAAATTCTCTCATCAACATCTCAGTAGTTTTTAAAAATTTTTAATTTTTTATATGAAAAGATCTCCTTGTGTTCTACTGCTTAACTCAGTTTTTTTTTTTTTAAAGAGAAGCAACACTCAGGAAATTCTTCCTATTAATTAACGTGTTGCTTCCTTTGGAAAGGGGATAGAGAATAAGTGAAAGGTGGTGAAAGATGAAGGGCTTCAAATATGGCAACACTGTAATTGAGCGAGATGTCGAATTTTAGAACAGTTGTTGCGCGCCATCTGACGGTGAGTTGGCGAATTTTGTTGAAACTTTTTAGTTCATAGCCCTGTTATATTATTTTACTTCGGTGGGGTTAAGTGCTATGGGAACACTGAAGGAAGACGCTGCGATATGTATGAGGGAGAGAAAAAACTCATACATATTATTATTTTTCATAAATTGATGTTGCCTTGGTTTTTAAAACATACCCTCCAAGCATTTGGAAGATATCTTCCAAGAAGATATTAAAGCTATAACTTCTATTTTTCGTTTGAATGAAACAGTGTGTTCATTTACTCAAAATTCTTACTACTTTTACTACAATTGGAAAGTTTTGTTTACTTTTTGTATTGAATTTTTCCAGCTGTAGTAAAATAGTAGTAACTTGTAGTAGGTAAACGAACACGCCTAAAATAATCAAGTGTATTTTCAAATTGTCTTCTTTTTATCACTTGGAAAATAATTCGGTGATATTTGAAAAAAAAAAATAATTCAAAAATTTAATTTTTTGTCATAATTTTTTAAGATAATAATTTGTTTGAAATTCTTTGTCTTTTGGAAAAAATGGAAGCAAAATTTGTACAAAAACAATCAACAGATACATTAAAACAAATTCCCCGAAAAAATCAAGATTTAATGCGCGGCAAAAACGGCTAAGATGAAATCAAGATAATTAACGTGTTGGTCAATGGATAATGTATGCAGATGTTCTTTTTCAGGCTTAAATTTAATAATGAAAAAATAAATCCTTTATTTTGTACCGGGGAGTTTATTTGGCAATATCACCTTTTTATCTTTCAGGTGATAACTTAGATATATCGCCGATTTATCTTCCTGGGGTATTGCTTTCGTCTTGCCTGGAAGTATTGCTTTCGGGTAACAGTTGTTCCCGACGGAGGAAACTTCCGCAATACGAAATTGATATTGCCGGCAATAAATGTTTTCTTACTGGCAATATGATCGGGGAATCTTCTTCGTATTGCCATGATGGCTAGTATATTTGCTTTTATATATAATTATGTGTGAGGAATTTAAAAAATTTTGAGAAAAAAATATTAAAAAATCCTTCATCTAAAAAATCCATGGGACATATATATCCCATTGGTCGTCAACGGTAAAAATTTGTGATCAACTAACTTACTCTGCTCGTATCGAGTATAGTTAGTGTGTTTTGTTATAGTTTTTGAAGAATTTTTGGTTTTGTTGTTGTAGATTTTTACATAGAGTGTCGATTACTAGCTTTTTTTTTCTTATCATGCGAAGTAGTTTGCATATCGCGTTTTGTGCCTAAAGTCGAGTTCTAAAGTTTTTTCAAAATAATTTTACTCATTTGGAAAAATCGATTAATAAGTGAAAGAAGAAACCACGTTTAGTAAAAATGCGTACTCAATTTTTCAGGATCACTTCAGCGCATGGTTTTTGGCAAACTCTTTTTGAAGGATATTTTGTACATTCCATGTTGCTGATATGGGGATCAAAAGAAAGAGGAGAATTTCTATATTTAAAAAAGGCTTTTCTTTTTTTTCTACTGAAAATTTTTAAAAATAATTTCCTCGTCATTTTTTTTTTTTTGTCAAAAGGACATCTTACGTGATGGAAATGCAGTTTATCTATAAATGGTGTCTACCTTCACATATATTTTGATTCCTCCATGGGTGAGAGCAAAATTTTAAAATGTTGCACGTTGTAATAAGAAGAAAAGAAATAATCAACCTCGATTTTATGCAGCAGATGATGAAGTTATAGAATTGCTTAACGCATATGAAAATGATGAAACCCGCCAATTAACATCACCAGTATACTCTATGCCTCTTGGCTGTTATGGTTCGGCCACGATTTGAAGAAATTCGGATGTCACAAACAATGTTCAGCAACCAAGCCATCACGATCCATCATTTGTTCGAGCATTTAGAATTCAACCAATTTAGAATAATTACAATTCGTCATTTGGAAGAGCTATGAGTGAAACCAAACAAAAGTCAATCGTTATATCGTCACCTGAATTGCAGAAGAGCGTAACAACAGCTTTTATCTTTTTAGAGGATAAGCAAAGAACATTGTGGAATTACACATATTTTGGAATTAAAGGATATATTTCTTCTCTTGACTATAGATGTATTTCTGTATATAAGTTTAAATTTTTGTAGAGACATGTATTTAGTATAGTGCATCGTAACACTGTGAGACAAATGGTAGGGGTCAGTGATCGGGAAGGGTTCAAACTACCGGGGAAAGTTATATCGGTAAAAAAGAAGTTATACGTGTCCCGGCGTTTCGCTGGGTCAACCTTAGGAATCGAGATATATCGATTTGACCTTTGGTGGTCTTTTTTTTTGACATAACTCGAGAACCACTAGTCCGATTTTGCTCAAACAATTTTAAAAAAATTAAAAATTACAATTTCTTTAATCTGTTCATATAACGTTTTTCTATATACTCAACAGTTTTGCCGGTAAAAATAAATGTATGAAGAAAAAAATATTTTTTGCCTAAAATATTAAAAAAAAAGTAATAAACAAAAGGTTATTGATTTTTATGGTAGCGGTAACAAACATTTATTTTTACCCGCAAAACTGTTGAGTATATAGAAAAACGTTATATAAACAGATTAAAGGAATTGTAATTTTTTTTTAAATTGTTGGAGCAAAATCGGACTAGTGGTTCTCGAGTTATGTCAAAAAAAAGATATATCTCGATTCCTAGGGTGACCCAGCGAAACGCCGGGACACGTATAACTTATTTTTGACCGATATAACATTTCCCGTTGGTTTCATCCCATCCCGATTTTGACTGTCGCATAGTGTAATCAATTAAAAACTTGATTTTTAATTTTTTTGTTGTTACGCCCTTCTGCATTTTAGGCGACGATATATATATTTAAAACAAATACCTTTATCCTAAGTCTTTTTTATGTTTGGTTGAATGAAGAGTTTATTTAATTTTATTAATTTTTTGTTTAATTTAATGAAAAAAATAAAACTATAAAACTTCTTCTTTGTTTACCTTAGACGAACAATGGGACACATATCTCCCATGCTGTATTTGTGCCCTGTAGACAAGAAATCAAAACTATTCCCAATGTTTTGGTATTTCTGAAAACAGGAAGCACAGGTCCATGCTATATCAAAATTTTGGTCTTGCAAAACCAATAACATCTGAATAAATGACATCCAAAAAAGATGAACAAAAAAACTTATTTTTCAGAAGTTGGTGTCAATTAATTGGGCGCTAAGAACATATGGGGCCAATTATTTGGTATAATCTGAAAGCAAAAACTCTCCTCTACACTCATACAAACAAGTCCGTAAAAATAACAGAAAAAGTTACTAAAAATTAGTTAAAAATGATGCTGCAGAAAAAACTGCTAATATTAGCAGAATCAGTTTCCTAAATATTAATAAAATGAAAACAGCAAAAAAAACTGTTAAATTTACAGAATTTTAGTAATATTTGAGCTAAATTTTTGTTAATTGCAAATAAACATTTAACTTGCTGAAATCAGCAAAAAAATTGCTAAATAATAGTAGAATGAAAATAGAAAAAAAACTGTTAAATCTACAAAATTTTTGCTAAAATTTTCTGAAATCAACAAAACTTTGGCAGATCACTAGTGGACTGGAAAAACTAAAAAAAAGAGGAAATGAAAATTAATAAATAAAAAATAAATGTGTATTTAAAAACATACTTGGGAGCAGTTTATTGAATGTGTCAATGAATTGAAATTTTTTCAATTGGCATTGTTCAATGCCTAAATGCCCATTTATAAATGATGAAAGAAGAATTTGTTTTCATGTTTTAATAAAAGAATAAATTAAGAAAAAAAATTAAAAAATCGCGTATTTCTTATATTTTTTTAAATATTACAATGCTTTTTCTTCAATTATGTGTACATTTCATTACCATTGTTTTCATCAATGCAAATTGAAAAAATTTCATTGGCATTGAATGGTGATGAAATTTGTTGGCATTGACATTGAGATAAAGTAATGCCAATTATATTTCAATGCCAATGAAAATTTCCCAAGAATGATTTTTTGTAAAAGTGGTAATATTTATAGACAATAATATGTTAACCATAACAACCCAGTCAGAAATCGCCAGTTGTACAAAAAATCAAGCACTGACATACCACTGGGTAACCATGGTGTTAAAAATAAATGACTGGCAGAACACTCATTTGGGACGCTTTGCCAGCGTTTGCAAAAAGCGTTTTGCCAGTATTTGTTTTACAAAAATTTCGGGGGTTTATAAAAAAACCACTGGCATAAAATTGGCTTAGAGTGATATGCCAGGGTTTGCAACCAGTGCTACTTAGCCAATGCTACCAGTGGTATAAAAATCAATTCACTGGTAGACCAATGATTTTATACAAATGCTGACGCTTTGTTAAAAAAGGTTTGTAGTCAGAAGATTCCGAGTTCAAATCCGGTTGCAAGGAAAAAATTTTTTTTTGGATTTTTTTTTAATTTAAATGTTTTTTTTTTTATAAAATCAATTTTTTGTATCTTGGGAAACCTCCTTCAAGACCAACTTTTCTTTTGCCCTCCCAACGCTGGCATATTAGTAACAAAAAATTGTTTGCCAGTACTAGCCTTTTGGCACAGCCAGTAGTTGTCCAGCTATTATCACTCATGTGTTTAGCCATCAAATATTATATGTCTCGTTAGCTCGGTGTGTAGAGCAATCGTCTTTCCCGTTTGTATTTTTCTGATTGGGAAAATGTATTTCAGAGACCCTTCTTTTGATTTTCATTGTTTGCTGATCGGATATGTACTTTCGAATTTATTTGAGTTTCCATTTTCACCTCTAAAGCTTCACCCACAGGAAAGAAGGTGTGGCCGATTAAAAATATCGTATTCTTTAAATAAGCTTAAAAAGTACAATATTGGGGGAAAAAAATTAGGGTCATCCCCGTAAAATCCACTTGCTCCCCAGAGATACTTTTAATCACAATTTTCATATTAAAATGGTTCGTCCACAATAAATCTTGATCTTTGAAAATTAATGTATTACGATAAATAGAAACTGTTCTCATAAATTTTAATAATTTAGATATTTTATGAGTAGGACAAATTTTCAACCATTTCAATTTAGCTTTATTTAAAAACTTTTTGCATTATTTTTGACGAGTTAAAAAAATTCAGTAATTTTTATAAGTCATTTATTGTTAAAAATTAGTAACTAAATTCAGCAAATAAAAAATAGCAAAAAAATTTGTAAGTTAGTAATGTGGAGGTAGCAAAAAAATTAACTAAAAATAAAATTTTAACTAAAAATGAGTTCAAAATTTGTTAAGTTGAAGTACTAACAGTTTTACTAACTTTTCTACAAACTTTTTTCTATGAGGGTATTAATACAAGTCAGTTTAAAAACAATCGGTTGGAAAATGTGGAAAAAAATAAAAATGGGACATATATCAACCATTGGTCATCAAAGGGTTAAGAAGAAAATCTTTCATCAATATATTTGTTTGCAGAATTTGAATCGCTGATTAAGTTTTTTAACTAATTTTTTGTACCACAAGGACTTTTTTTGAATTCCACCTTTATTTTACAATTTTTTACGAGTGATTATGTTTTTTAATTAATTTTTTGTACCGCAAATACTTTTTTCGCGTTCCGCCATTTTTTTGCAATTTTTTAAGTGTGGTTTTTTTAAATTTATAATCTAGGGACTATATAACCCATTTCATACACCAAAATTTGTTTGGAGGTTAGTTTGAAAAAAACCCGAAAAAAATTTTACAGAAAGGAAATTTTTTCCATCAATATATTTTTTTCCAGAAAGCTAATCGCTGAATGGGTTTTAAATAATTTTTTGTACCATAAAGTCTTTTTTCGCATACCGCCATTATTTTGCAATTTTTTAAGTGCGGTTTAATTTAATTTATAATCTAAATACCCATTTCATACACCACCCAGCAAAAAATAGGCAATGCATTGAACTGAGAATATATGCTTTTATACATTACAGAGAAGTTGTACACCTTGCGTGCTGCACTACTTTTCATGTGTGGAGAGACGATTGCAATACAATCAAATGCATAAGACATGATTTGATGGTTGCATAGCAAGATATGGAAAAGAATTCAATCTATAATGTCTACTTCTTTTTGCATTATTTTCTACATTATATTTAGTACTAGAAAAAATCTTTGGGTATATTAAATAAAACTTATTATATTATTCTTAAAATTTTTTAATCGTGGAGAATTTGTACAGTAGTTTTGATATAACTGCCTTTTTCTTAAGTGCACATTTGCTACAACTGCACAAAATTTTAGTTTCGTTTCTATTTTACAAAATTATGTACGAATTGTCTTCTTTAAGTGCACTTTTTGTACATGCGCATTTAAGATAACTGCCTCATATTTTTGGCAGTCTTACATTATGTTCATCACAAATTATACCAGATATGAATCAGCTGATTTGGGCAATATGGCCGACAGAAAATGAGCAAAACAAAACGCAAAAATTTAAGAAAAACACAAAAGATAAAGCACAATAATCTAAAAAGAGACAGATATATACAAAAAATGCGCAATACAAAATGTATGGAGGTTTTATATTGTTATCTCCCTCTTGACTTGACTTCCATGTAAACAAAACCATACGGGTCGAGAATACTTTTTTGACACCTGTCATTGGTTTCACATCTGGTATTAATCTGTGATGTTCATAAAAAAGACCACCGTTAGCTGCCTCTTGTGTTTTGATTTGTTTTTCAATTCTAGGAAAAAAAACACACATAAAATAAATGTGTTGACAACTTTTTTTGTGACAAAAATATCCTACTTTAGTCGTTTTTTAACCATTGGTGCAAAGCACAAATTTATCATCATTAGCTTCATTTGTTTTGTTTCTTTTCAATCTGTATTGGTATACCTGCACATTAAGGCAGGTAAACGATTTGACTTAGCTGCCTTTTTGGCTTACCTGCACAAAAACTCTTGCAAAAGATGGTTGTGCAGCTAAGTCAAAATTATTGTATAACACAACTAAAAAGAAAAAAATGAAATTGTGAAACAATTTCAAACGGAAAGAAAAAGTTTAAAAACTTGTTATAGTGTGTTTTCACCAATTTTTTTATAACAGACAAAAAATAATAATTTCCAACTAATTTAAAGTATTAGGAGTGTAAAAAAATTGTGTATTAAACAAATTTTGACAAATGTTCAGTTTATCGGGAGTTCCTTAAAAAATTACCCCCTCTGGAATTAAAAAGAAAAGTTTTTTCTAGCTTAAATTTTTAAGTACGTAAACTTTTTAGTTTTTTTTGTACTGTTTGTACCCCAGGAAAACTTTTTTTTAGATATTTAGAAATTTTCCCCGTGGAAAACATGTTTTTCTAAAAAAAATTTTCTTAAATCACGCGATATTTTGTTTTTGCCTTGTTTGATAAAAAAATTAAAATTTGTATATGTAGTCGAAAGTAGCGGCGCAGGGGAAAAAATTTTTTAATGCCTTCCCCTGTATTAGAAAAGGAAGCTCATATTTGTAATCGTAAGCAAATTTAATTTAATATTTAAATGGATGTAGATGAAGCCACATATCATACACTCTAATAAATATTTGTTGAAATCTACAACTATTAAAAGTAGGTAACTTGATATCTACTATAAATTGGGCAAAAACAGGCACAATGTTTAAAATTTAACCCCTAAATTCATAAGCGCTTTGTAAAATTACAGGAGGTTTATTGAACAAATTTTGTATGAAAATGACGTTTTGTAAACCTGCTATAACTTTACAAACCATTTATGAATTGAGGGGTAAATTTATAATAATGTGTTTTAAAATAACAGGCACAATGTATCTAAAATTATGTTTTTAATTGTATCAAACACGTTTAGCAACATTTGAATTTTGTTTAAAATTAAATTGCATATGTCTAACGCATTATAATAAATGCATAAACCTACATTTAGAATGTCTATAAACGCGGTAAATAATGCGTATATATTAGAGTGTTTATTGAATTTTAGATTATCGGATATCATAACTTTTTAGAAGGCTTTTGTGCAAATAAGAATAATGGCGTTTTTATTTTTGAAAAATTCCAACTCCTTCAACCCCCTCTCTCGGCGGATAAAATCGCGAATTTTGGGTACCTTACTTTTTAGAACAGAAACTGCTAAATATATTTAAAATCTGACTTCACTAATCGATTCTACATGAAAAATTAGGCTTATAAGCAGTTTTTTACGCTTTTACAATGCACCGGATAGTCATTAGTGTGGTCGGAAAAAATCGATTTTTTTATTCTTTAATTTTTATTATTTCTTGACCGAGTTATCAGATTCGGTGAATTTTTCTATGCGAAAAAGTCATCAGCTTATAAAGACTTTTCTATATGTGACGCGCAAAATAGAAAGGGACCTAAGGATAGAAAGGGACCTAAGGTCAGGAGAGCATGGGATCGGTCTCATTCGATGCTCAGATGTTGTCCACAAAAAAAAAAAAAAAAAATTGATTTTTTTACCCTTAGGGCCCTTTCTCTATGCGCTGTCACATATAGAAAGTCTTCATAATGTAAAACGTTTGCTATAGAAAACATTTTTTAGTATTTGAGCTTATTCCTAAAGGAAAACTTCTCAGAATCTGAGAGATTTGTTAAAGAAAATAGTACTGAGGATGTGAGTGAGTGTTCATAAGGGAAAACTTTTCTATAGAAATAATCCTCAGAATCGGATTGGTTTTCAATAGGAATCTGAGGGTTTTTCTATGGGATCTGAAAACTTTTCTATAGAAAAATTTCACTGTTTTCTATGAAAAAGTCAAAACCTTAAATGCACCAAATCTACAGAAAAAGACTTTGAACAATTTCAGAATATTTATCCATAGAAAAAATACCTCAGAATCTGAGGTTTTTCTATGGAAGGAAATACGAATATATAAAAGTTTATCTAAGTAATGAAAAGTACTCAGATTTTTATGAGAGTAAATTATCAGAATCTACACTGATAGAATTTTGTGCATAGTATTAATGCATTTGTTCATTAACCCAATGATTTTTTTCATTGAAAAGTCTCCAAAGAATGCGTTCATTAGATCAATGAAACGTATTCATTAAATGAAAACTAATTGAAAAAAAAATATTTTTTTTGCGTTACTTTTTTTTTATTTATTTTTATTTTATTAATTTTTATTTGTACATATATTTCTTTTTCGTTTTTATAACGTTTTTGACATCTCCCTGAAGTCGACTTGAACCCGCAATCACCAGTATGTAAACATTATCGCGTTACCGATTGATCTAAATAGCCAAAACAAAATTATGTCATTATTTGAACTTTTATATTTAAATAATTTCAGTTTGCAACCCAAGCGTTCATTACTGGAACATGTATCTATTTTAGTAATTAGCAAATTCAAAACCCTTATAAAAATTATAGCATATATTACGGGTTATTTGAAAATATATAATGAAAAAATTCATTAAATTAATGAATTTTTCATTAACTCAATGAAATTTTTTCATTAAATCAGTGAATTCAGATTAATGAAATCGATTCATTAATAGTATGAACGAAAATTCTATCAGTGTACAGGTTTCCCTGTATAGAAAATGTTTCAGCAAAGGAAAAATTTGCTCACAATTTGCTGTTTTTTCCTAAGGAAAAAATCCCTATAATCTGAAGGTTTTGATATGGAAAAATCCTTAGACTCTGCAGGATTTTCCACAATGAAACGTCTTATATACAAAAGGCAAGTAAAATAAAAGATGCAATAAATATATTGAAAATATGAATAAACTTGACAAAAAAAAAATCATTGAAGCAAGTATCGGCAAGGTAGGTTTATACGGGGATTAAGACCAAATGTGTTTTGATTTTCTATAAATTGGGACATGTATTATGTATGGGCCTTTATCACGCTCACAACTCGAATAAAAGCCAGTTCAAGTAGGACTTTTCTATAGGATATAGGTCTGAATTAATTCGTAACAATTTGAACAGTGTTCGTCTTTGGGCCAAGAGAAGCTCGTATGCAAAATTTCATCTGAACATATTCATATTAGGAGTTTGATTCCAAAGTTCATATGAACAGACGGACGGAAGGACACCGCTAAATTGACTCAAAAAATGATATTGGCATGAGTCGATTAGTATACCATAAGTTGGGCCTAGGTCTTACATTTTTGACAAACATTAGCACAAACTAATAACACAGATACGTATATTCGAACTCCAGCTCCAGTATTTTTAAAAATATCCTTATAATTGTGAATATTCATCCAAAATATTAAGCTAAGGAGGAAAAATCACATATTAACGTACTTCTTAGCAAACAAAGAAAAATATACTTACCACCTACATATTACGTCTTCACAAATTCTAAAAATACGGCATCAGATATATTTTTCCCAAAACGTTGATGATATTGTAAATTTTTTTGTGTTTATTACCAAATGCGTGTGCCGGCATTTTTCAATTGTAATAAAAATTATGAAAATATTATTGACATTTCTTAGTTACGCATTAAATTTAAAATTAAACACAAATGCGTACATATAAAAATTCAATATAATAACCCAGCAAAATCTTTCATTACCAAATAAGTGGTTATATAATAGAAATTCATAGCTCCGCACAACTTATTTTTTGGCGTCTAAACTCATTATTTTTGTTTGGCGTGGTCGTTTTTATAAGTAGTCACGCTTACCCGCTCGCTTACGAAAAAATGAGAAATAAGTAGTTATGAGATTTTGAATAATAAGTGGTTACACACATGCTTACAAAAAGTTGAATTATAAGTGGTTATCCGATTGCTTACTTGATTCTTAAAAATAAGGAGTTAAGCAAATACTATTAGCTTAAGGAAATACATTCAGAAAAATTTAAGTTTTCTCTAGTGTGTAATTTTAGGACTCGTCATAAAAATTTAAACATAAAACATATTTACATATAATAAATAAAAATGTATAAAATTTAACTGTGTAAAAAGAACTTATTTAAACTATTACGAGTAAGTCATTATTTTATATTTAGAAACTATGAATACAATAGGTCGTTATTAGGAAGTCATTATTTTATATTATAAAATAATGGAAAAGGTAATGATATATCATTTTTGGTAATGCAGATAGTAATGAGGTGTCATTACCAATATTTTGCTGGGAAATGTGTAATTTACTTTGATGTGTGTTTATAAATTTGGAAACATGTTTGTCAATAAACCTTTTGATACGTTATATGCCTAATTCTAAAAGAAAAGTGTGTAAACTAAATTTTTAAACACAGTATACCCAATAATGAGCATTCTGCGCCTTTTTACACATAAATTTACATACTCAATAGCAGTATGTTTGCATCTCTTTTTCAGAGTGTATATCATGGAAAATGAATTTTGGAATCCTGAGAAAATTTCCTTTCATTTGAGTACCCACCCACACTTACATATACATATGTTTAAAGATTTATGTCTAAAAGAATTTATTTAAGTCCATTTGAGTTTATGCTTTTATGCTTGTTTTAAGACTGTTTTATATTCTAAAAGTAATTTTTTATTTGCTTTTTACGTAATATTTTTCTTAAAATTTATTTTATATTTCACTAATATTATTTATAAAGTGTATAAATAATATATAAATTTTCAAGTACATTTTATTTGAAAGAATTTTTTCCAATATTAATACATACATGTTCAAGTATATTTAACTAAAATCATCAATTATTTTTAAATTACTTAAAATTATAAATATTTTCAAAAAAAAAATACGTGAATATTTTCTGAAACATTTTCGCGTATAAAAATGTACAATTACTTCAGAATAAATTAAAAGGCATTACTGCAAATATGTTCGCTGAAAAGGATCTTTTTAGCGTTAGTTTAAAAAAACGGAAAATTTAGGGCAAATATTTTATTAAATAAAAATGTCTAAGTATTTTTTTTATTTGAAAAAAGCTGTGTTTTCTACACGAAAAAGTGTTTGAGATGAAAACTAACCCATTACTTTTTGAATGCACGTTAACTTGCAACATGGTTAATTATCAACGTTGAAAACTGAAAGTTTATAGATTTTTGCATATAACACAACATTTCTGCTTTACTTATTAAAAAGTTTTGCTGGCATACGTTCAATTATACCGCAACTATTATGATCCCAGCAAAAATAAATGGTAGTTATTCTTTGATTATCATTTCTTTCATTGCTTCCCAAGTTTCAATTAGTGTTACATCTTCTAAATGTTGTGATTTGGATACTAACTTAATACCTTAAAAGTTACTAATTTCTTTGTTTCTGAAGTTTAGTTTATTACCTATTTTCTATATATTTAAAAACTATTTAAACCATATACAAAATATAATTTAATAGTAATTCAAAATATACATATATCTAAGTTTTCTCAGACTCATAAATATCAATGAGAAAAAAGTTTCAAAGAGCTTTTGTTATTTTTTTTTTGTTTTAAATAAACTTTTTTATTTTTATTTCGAATTTTATTAAAAAAATGTTTATGCGGATTTAAATTTTTGCAGTCTTAAAATTTTGTACACTAAAAAAGTTTGACAGTTACTGGATGACAGTTGCTTGTGTAGTAATCAACAATTATCACTTTAACTGGTTTTACAGATGTTTTTCCATGGAAAAATACAAAACAACTGTTATGACTAGGGTCGGAAACCCATTCATAAGGCTAGTGAAGGAGTTTTAAGTTGCTATTAATATTTTAGGGCTATTGTTTGATAACCATCGTTTTGTTTTTAAAAATCTTTTTGTTATTATTGATATAATCTTAGTTTGCAAATAAAAATCAGAAAATGTTATTTTTTGTTGATTATACTGACAAACATTTTTGAGTGTATAGCTTAAAAGCTTATTTTAATGAATTCTTATAAACAAACTTTTCTCCACAACTTAAATACACTGTTAAGGAATATGTAAACATTGCATTTTCATTGCTTCCTTAATCTAAAGCATAAGGACTGGAAAGTAGCTATATTTGAATGCTTCCGTCCTCTGAGAACGCAATGTTAAATTCATCGATGAAACATCAGAAAAGAAGTGATGGCCAGAACCATTTTTTCTGGGAACATTAACTCTATAATTTTTTTTATACTTTAATCGTTTAAACGTAGATTTCCGTAGGTTAAACGTTGATAGTGTGAATGAAAATACAACTAAACATGTAATCAAATATTTAAACAAGTTTTTGTTTTGGAAAAATGTTATCAATTATTTTTATTTGTAAACAAATTTTACATAATATTTTATTAAAAAAAAAGGAAAAATTTAACCAAACCCAATAACGTCGCTGCGCCTTAGAAAATAGCTATTTATCGAAAAACTTGTTTGTGAGGAGGCCAAAAAATCTGGTTTATTTTAGCTTTTTGTGGAACTTTTTATAAATTATTTTTTTACACACATATAAACCAAACTCAAACCTCTTCATTTATAAAAGAATTACTTGAAAAAATCACGGTCAAGACACAAAATAAAGACCTAATTCAGGTGTTGCACAATTAATTTTTGAAAACAAATAGCTATTTTCTTAGGCGCAGCAACGATAAGCACATAGGTTTTTAAAATTGAAGTGCTTTAAATTTTCCTGGAATTAAAGTAGATTTCAAATGCTAGCACGTGTTTATTTAACAAAAATATTTCAAACTTGAATTTTTGTTTCCTTTTTGCTGGAATATGCTATTGAAATAAAATGTAATGAAAGTTGTATTCAAGCCTTGAAACTGGAAAACAGGGCTGGAATTGAATTTTATTTCAACTTGAATTCCAGTGAAATTGTTTATAGGGAATATTTTCATTTATAAAAATTCTTGCAAATCTTAACATCGGAACAAAATCCTATATTTTCAGAAAAATACATAAATTTTATATTTTCAAGGAAATATAAAAAATATTTTACTTCAAATCTTCAAGTATAATTATTTTCATATTTTTCTTAAATATTTGTACTTAAAAATCACCATATAAAAATCAAAAATATACATGTAAACTTTTTTTTTAATATTTTTTCGGCAATTATTCCATTATTTTCAACTCTATTTTTAAAAACACATTCGCTTACGCCTTAAATTCTTTGTAATGTCTTGGTAAGGTGTTCTTTGTCAACTTATTTATAAGGTGTACGTAATGCATTCACTGTTAACTTACATATAAGGTACAAAATAAACTTTTTACGTACAAAGAAAATAAACAAAAACATCGAACACGTTAAAGTTGACTAACATGTATGCGACACAATAGCTCGGCGGTAGAGAGTTCGACTATCATTCCGAGGGTTGCGGGATCGCGGTCGGCTTTCCCGCATGTTTTTTTTTATTTTTTTTTACAATTATTTATTTAATTTCAAATCTATTTTTAGAAACACATTCGCTTACGATTCACAATCTTTGTAATGTCTAGGCAAGGCATTGCTTGTCTACTTACATATAACGCATTATAGACTGCCTTATTTGTAATCTCGAGGCAAAGGCTTGAGACATTGGCAAACAACTTTTTTGTAATGCAGCAGGGAATGCATTACATATTACATTATTTGTAATATGTAATATTAATATGCTTTTTCATCATCCGCGTGTAAATGTAATCCAGAAAACAGTCAAGCAAGAATGTATGGAGCATTGTTGTGATAAATGCTATTATACATTCTTTTGGAAGATCAGTTTTTGCTGGACATTTTGGTAATTAGCAGGGCAAGTTTAAAATGCCACAAAAATAGTTGAAATTGGCAGGCAAAATGGCACGAAAGAATAGTAAAATTGGCACAAAAAACCCAAAAATGACACGCGTATCCCAAAAATGTTAAAGTATAATATTTAATTTAAGTGTTTTTCTGAATGTTTTTAACAAAAATACAATAATGAAGGAATTTACTTTTGCACCGATCCCAGCGAAATTGTCGGATGCAAAGAACCTGTTGTAGAACAACTTGTACTTGCATGCAACCTGTTCTATCATCGGTGATTTTTGTTTGAGTTTGTCCCAAAAGCAACAGGTTCTTTTCCTCCAAACTAGAACAGGTTACTTTGGAAGCGGTTCTAGAACCAGTTATAGAACTGGTTCTCGGACAGTGAAACCTTCCATTTTGGCTTCCAGGAATCAGTTCTAGAACCTGTTCCACGGAACCGGTGGTAAAAACACCTTTTCTAGAACAGATGCAGAGGCAACCAGTTCAAACAAATTTTGCTGGGTTAAAGTGAATTCGCCGTATATTAGTATGATTTAAAAAAAATCTGGAATTTTATTAAATATTAAAAAATATGGTTTTTTGTAAATTTTTTACAAAAATTTTTTACAAAGATTGAGTTTTTACTGAATTTTATAACATTTTTTTAATGAAAAGTCTAGTAAAATAGACAAAATGGCTTTTTTTGGCAAGGATTTGTAAAAATGGCATTTTTACAAAATAAGTGAAAAAATGGCATTTAATGGCAAATGCCAAAAAAAAACTTGCTCTGGTATTTAGTTTGCAAAAAAAAAAAAAATTTCAAAAAAATTAATTTTTTCCATCAATATATTTTTCTGCAGAATGGTAATAGCTGATTAAGTTTTTTAATTCATTTTTTGTACCATAATGTCTTTTTTCGCGTTCCGCCAAAAATACGGGAAATTTTTATAATTTACTTGCATAGTAGGCATAACTGTAAATGTCGACAGAGGCAACCGAATAATGTGATAGTACGTGGGAATACCAAAATTCGGTTGGCAACAAATTCGGTTGCCACAACGAATCTCTTCTGTGTGTGCATATAAGGGCACTCCAGTGGAGCAAACACTTTGTCCGTTTTGCTCTATCTCGCTTAGTTTTCGTGATATCGGTCATTTTATGAAGTGGAAAATTTTTATTAAAAATTTCCGAGTGTCCAAGGCCCCGCCAAGGTCCATTTTTGGATAGAGATAACCCCTTCCGCTGGGGTATACTACGATTAGAGGTAGTCGAAATTTTAATCAAGTTTGCTCTATCTCTCTAATTTTTCGAGATATGGGCCATTTTAAAAAATCGGGAGGGAAAGAAATAGCGCCATCTTTAAAACTTCTGATACATTAGTGGCGCCATGTACCGAGTAATAACAGTAACATGAAAATATTATATTTTAACAATAAATTTTGTTTTTTCTACTGACGTATTATTTTAAGTGTACTTACTGTTAACATTCTGATTCTTCATATGTTTTGTAGATGCTTATTATATTGCTTTTCATTAGTATAAAATTTAATTTTTATTGAAAAGAAATAACTTTATGTATTTTCGTAATTATTTTGACAGTTAATGCACACAAGTAATACTTAATTTGTTCGTAGTAACATTTTGATTGATACAGCAAACAAATAATAAGTGGTGTCACTATTTTATGGTATAGTTGTATCTACCGAAAAATTTACTAACGGTATTTTTAATTTAAAATGAATTGGGATACCCAACAAATTGTTACAAGGAAAATCCATTCCTTTTGAAAATATTTTAATTTACAAAAGCACCCAATTTCCTTTCTTCGTAAGCTTCATTTCATACACAGAAAGAATTTACAAAATTCTAATTAAATTTTTAAATATCTTTCTCATACTGTTTTTTAAATAGGAAAAATAAAAACTTTTTAAAAAATCGCCAACCATGGGAACTGTAAAAAAAAAAAAATTTTTGTTTTTTTTTTGTTTTGTAACTTAGAATTTTTATTTTTAAACAATTTTCATATGCAGAATAACAATTTACAAATATTGCAAACAAACAAATTTTTGGAAATAAAATTTCAATTTAAAAGAAATGCGTTTGTTTTTACAAATTTCTTTGTTGGCGCTTACTTTTTTGCCTGTGTAGCTTAAAACATTGCTTTAAGAGCATTTGTTTTTGGTTGGCCTAGCTATTACAAATTCTAGCCACTGAGGCGTATGATTAACGTTTAGATATTTGACAGAGTATTTTTTGTTTGTTTTAGCTAAAACATCTTTGGAATTTAAATGATTTGAAACAAAAAACTCACTACAGTAAATTTTTATTTAATTTGTATTAACACCACTATGAGAGCAGCATTGAATTGTAAAATGTAACATGAACAGAAAATCTTTAATACAAAAAGTTTTCATTTGAGGTATATACTTATTATGAAATGTACACAAGTAAGAATGGTAACCAGGGTGGCATTTAATTATTTGGTTAATAAATTTGTTATTATACTCGTATTCAAATGATTTCAACTTAAGTCAAAAATATTTCCATATTAATTCGGCATTTTTAACTATGGTTGTGCACCTAATATTTAGAGATAAGCTATCAGGTGTTAATAAAATAATAGAATAAGTTTAAGATGAAATAAAGAAATTTTAATTGAGCTTTTATAATCTCAAAATTTATATAAATATGTATCTCTTTTATATGGAAGTTTTATTTGTTTAAATTTAAATTTTGATTACTTTTGTTTTTCAAATAAGTATGTGCGTTCTAATTGTTAATGTCAGAAAACAAACTCACTTCTCATGTCCATCATCTATTTTAGTTTTTCGTTAGAAGTATTTATTATTACAGTAGAATGCGCCTATAACAAACACCGGCTATAATTTATTTCAGACAAATTAGTGCGGTTTTAACGAACATCGGTAATAGCGAACTATCGTGGTGTTGAAACGGTAATGACATACTTGTATCAATATTTTTTGGACTATCTGTACCCTACGGGGAATGAGGGGTCAATTGCCCTGAAAGTACCTATCCTGTGAGTGGTTAAATCAAGACTTGTCACAGGTATTATTCTGTAAATTTCCTAGTGGGGCGTTTTTGGCCAAAAGTATAAAAATTAACCCCATATGGATCACATTACACAAAATAATTATTTTTATCCAGTTGAGGTTTTTTTTTATAAATTTAATGGCTTTACAATCTCGTGGTCATAATTAATATTAAGTTCCATGGGTCTTTTCTGACCCCAGGCCACTAAGGTTAAATTTTTTTTAAAGAAATGAGAAGATAATTATAATCTAACGAAATTTGAGTGCCGAAAACCGTGTAAAATTTGATGAACACATCAAAATTTTTTGCGGCCCGATGCTCCTTGCAGGAGTAAAAGGAACGAATATATATTAAAATTTTTGACAAAATGAGCAATTTTTGGAAAATGTCCTGAAATGCAGTCGCTCCAAACATAAACTCGAATTATCATTTTTCATATTTATTGCTTTTCTTTAATATCAACTATTATGTGGTACAAATAGCAAACGACATCTTCAAATTAGGAATTTTAAAAAATCTTTAAAATTAATTTAAAAAAAATACGTTTTTGCATTTTTATCAAATTCGTGGGTCATTTTGGATTCCTGGCTAAAGTGGGTTAATGATATCCGATGAAGTCAAAATTTCTTGTATGAATCGTTATGACTATATTAAATGAATAAATGGATTAAAAAATAATTTTTTTCGAATTTTGGAAATTTTTAATAATAATACACTTTTCTTCCAAAAGGGGCCATTTTCGGCCAACTTTCGGCACGGATTAACGGTTTCCAAAAAAAAAAAAATCGATTTCTTCCATTTGGGACCATTTCCAATAAAAGTGGGGGGTGTAATGAACGAAAATCGACAAATCGCTATTTTAAGGGACATTCTAATATATATATATACTAACAAAGATTATATACTTTATAGATTGACTATGCTACTTACGGTTCTGTCGATAATTAGCGAACTCTGGCTAAACTCGCGCAAAGAGAAAAATGCATAAGAAAACCTATTTATAAAAAATGCCACCAAATAAATTGAGCGAAGGTTGAGCGAGATAATGTGGATAGAAACCCACTGGGTCTAAGCACTTGGAGTTTTCTTTAAACTTTAGCATCAAGAACCCTGAGCTTATTGCTAACAACTTCATCTCCAATCTTTTGGAGGATTTTACAGGAATTTTAGAATCGGTAAAAGGTTCGACGCATATATATATCTCATATCTTAAAAGAACATCTTTCTGTGTCAATACGTCATTTCCAATGACAACGCCATGTTAAAGTGATATGTCTCTTTCAAAGAAAAAGACCGATCAACGACCTGTCTCTGCCCCCTTGGGACCTATCCTGTGTGTCATCTGGGACCGGTCCCTTTCTCCATAGGGTAACGACACCCTTTTACTTTACTTTCTGAATTATTTTAAAAAAGTTACCTTTTCCATTATTCCAAAACTAAAAACAATGTGTTACCAATAGACCAACTCATGAAAAAAAATTTAAAATGTGCCCCTCTCAAAATATACCTTGGTTTGTTTTATGACGATTCCCAAAATATTTTCGGTTTAGCAGTGAGATCTCACTAGGGACCGTTTTTGGAAGAATTTATCTTTTTAACTAAAGATAATATATACAATATGGTTATCATATGAAAGGTTTCTTCAAGCTGCGTCCAACGGTATATATACCATGTCTCGGCTTGTCCAGACATGTCACATTTTAAGGAAAAAGGGAAAATGTACTGCAAATCCAAAAAAATCGACTTCAACTATAAAATTTACCTCAAATTGGAAGAAACTTAATACATTAGAAGAATTATCTAAACGCTACAAGCAAAAACATTTTAAAATTTTGAGAATTAAGAAGTAATCTTAAAATTGTAATAATTTGTGTAATGCTTATAATGTGCTCAATTTTCCGGTCGCTACGAGTTCGTTATAACGGAACTCCAATGTATTAGCAGTGTATTTCATCAGCTTGCAACATTAATAAGTAGACACAAAAACATGAAAATCTGCAAAAAGCCTTGAAACTGTCAACTTAAATAAAAGAAAAAATTAAATAAAAATGAAACAACTAAATAAAAAATATAAAAGTGATACTGCGTTTTTTCTTATTTTATTATTATTATTTCAGCTTGTTGTGGTTCAATCTCCTGCGTCCACTTGTTTACATTTAAATTTTTGTTAACATTATTGTATTGTATACATGAGCATTTCCAAAAATATTTTAAACATTTAAGAAAAAAAAATTATATTTTTATGCACATTTATTCAAAGACCAATTATCGAGGACTAAATAATATTACACAGTGGACAACTTTAGTTAGTTTCATATCACGAAGGGGGTTTTCAATTCATTGTATTATGCGATTAAATGAGTTTTTTTTTCTTTTTTTTTTTTGATTTTTTCAACTGGATAAACTTTATAAATCACTACTCAAGGCTTCCATTCTCAGTTAAATGCTCACTTTGATGACCTTAAAAAAATTTAAATTTTACAAATTAATTCTTTCCCCGTGGTATAAATTAAGGGTAATTAAAATATTGGATATGGATTGGATTAGGGATATTAAAATATTGGATATCCCTTACGTCATATTTAGATTATTTGTTAAACAAATCTTGAAAAGGAGAAATTTCAAATTTAAATACACGTATAGGGAACATTCCCGCAGCTGTCAAAATGTGGAATACATCAAATTGAAAGGCATATTTGGTCCTTTTAGAATGTTGCAAAAAAATAGCGTTCTTACTTTTAATTTTGTTTTTTTTTTTTTTGTATAAAGTTTATTACAAAATTTAATTTTTCAACAGAAAGCTTTTTGCAGATATTGCTTGAACTATAGCTAAATTTAAAATTCTAGATCCATATTCGTGATCTGCGTCCCAAAATCTATCAGAAATGATGTGTCGCAATTCCGATGCATCAAATTTTCCTAATTTTGTTTTACGGCGTAATGATTAAATCTAAATAACTATATTTATAAGGTTTCTTTCTCTTTCGAATCCCCATTTTTACGTTTCTGGCAAAAATCGCAAAATCAACCTTAATAGTGGATTTTTATATACCCCAGTGACCACGTATTCCAAATGCAAGGTCTCTAGCTGAAGAGTTTTGGGCAGACCTTCAAGACATTTCCCCTTTTTGCCCCTGCCATCGAGAATTTCTAAAAATGTTTTCTTAGCAGATGTCTACGCCTGAAGCGGAACCTATATACCAAATATCAACTTCCTAGCTAAATAAGCTTGGACAGGCCGTCAAGGGACCTGTCCCACCCCGTAGGAATGTCTATAAATCCCGTCTTAGATGAAGTCTACGCCGTCATTATACAACAATTCAACTAACTACTTCCATCGGTTTGAGCACACTCTAATTAAATTCTGTTGAAATTTACCAAACTTAGGCCGCATTACTACTAAATGGGACTTTAAGGGGCACATTTGTTGTTGTTTCCCATATAAAATTTGAATTGAACTCTCGGAATTTAACTTAACTGGATATTCAGTAATCGGGCCTTATAGTAGGAAACTGTACTATAAATTGGGTAAATTTAATCTATGTGTGAAATTGAACAAAAAAAATATGCACATTGTGTTTAAGATGGTGCAAGACTAGTGTGTAATTTTATATTGAAAATTAAATGAAATTTTGAAATTAGTGTGTTAATTTACTAAAAAGCATGTTTTACGCATAAATTCGTAAAAACCCATACAAAATAAAACGAGTAAAAAATTTGAAGCCGGGCATGCCGACTATATAATATTATTTAGTAATCTATAATTATTTTTATAGTTGTTTCTCTATAAAAATACAAAATAGCTATTATGAGAGTTATCGAGGAAAACAACTAACTAAATAAATATTTTAATCTAGTAAAAGTTGTAAATTAGCTGAAAATAACAATACTTTTTGCCAATTGTTTAAAAATACATTTAGCGAAATTAACTGACAATTTTACATTGTTAGTTATTTTCGATGCATTTTTTAGTTATTTTTCAACAGTTAAAAATAACTACTTTTTTTGTTATTTTATTTGGTCGCCCTCTTTAATTGCATATAATTTTGTTTTAACTGCTGTTTGCAGTAGATTTCTCCCGGCGAACTTTTTTGAGTGTGTCTTTGATTCTAATCCCAATATGCACACAAAATCCAAAAATTCAAGTGCTTTAAATATTGCTGGAATTAGACTTGAAATTGTGCCCAATTCTCAAGTCAAATTCAAGTTCCAACATACTATTTGATATTTGAAAAAATTGTCATTTTGTTATTAATAGTAAATGAAAAATAATTTAAGTAAGTTACAAAAAAAACAAAAAAAAATTATAATACAAATATTTGTGGTTTTTTCGCTTAACGAGCTAAATAAAAATGGTAAGCGTACCAGAATTTTGCAAACAAATTTTGTTTCTCATACATTATCATATTTTAATTGCAGAACAGCGTATACTTCAAAGACATCTGAAAATGGACATACATAATTCTGGGAGAATCAACTTAGGTGCGAAAACTTAAATCTGCAAAGGAAGGAGGATTTTTTTACGTATGCAAGTATTTACTTTATTTACGGGCGAATCTACCTACCAGCGTCATCTTCAAACAAAACCCCAAACTTTGAAATAGCTGACCATTTTTTTAATATACACGTGCTGAAACACCAACAATATGGATGTCCTGATCCTGATCTGTTACATCTTCGGACAGTTCCAGTCTTTTAGTAATAATTATTTAAATGCATGTTTATATTCTGGATTTAAATGTTATTATATTTTTGCAAATCAATAAACATAATTTTTAGCATAGAAACATTTTGGCAGATTAATAATATTATGCGCGGTATTAAGGCTGTACTTCCGAATTGAATTGTTCTTTAAAGTAAGCTTTAAATTCAAGTATTTTTTCACTATGTTTGAAGCTTGAATTGCACTTCAATTCAAGGCATGAATTCAAGTGAATTTATACTGTTATGTTCGATTTGAATTCAAGCATCCCTTTTGCTGGAATGTGCTATTGAATAATAATGTAATTCAAGTATAATTCAAGGCTTGAAAATGGAAAATGCGACTGAATTTACACTTGATTTCAACTTGAATTCCAGCAAAATTGCTTATTGGGAATGTTTGATTCTAATTTTGAATTATGTTTATTTTAATTAATTAGTTTTTTTTACATTAACTTTGAGATTCTTTTGTTTAAAAATATTTATGTATTCTATGTGATTAATGTACACTGATAGAATTTTGTGCATAGTATTAATGTATTTATTCATTAATCCAATGATTTTTTTCATTGAAAAGTCCCCAAAGAACGCGTTCATTAAATCAATGAAACGTATTCATTAAATGAAAACTAATTGCAAAAAATATATTTTTTTTGCCTTTTTTATTTATTGTTTATTTTTATTTTATTAATTTTTATTTGTACATATACATATTTCTTTTTTGTTTTTATAATGTTTTTGACATCTCCCTGAACTCGACTTGAACCCGCAATCACTAGAATGTAAACATTACCTCGTTACCGATTGATCTAAATAGCCAAAACAAAATGATGTCATTACTTGGACTTTTATATTTAAATAATTTCATTTTGCAACCCTACACTCATAGAAAAAAGTTTGTAGAAAATTTAGTAAAACTGTTAGTACTTCAACTTAACGAATTTTTAACTAATTTTTAGTTAAAATTTAATTTTCAGTTAATTTTTTTGCTACCTCCACATTACTAACTTACAAATTTTTTTGCTATTTTTTTTGCTGAATTTAGTTACTAATTTTTAACAATAAATTTGCTAACTTTACAGTATTTTGCTGAATTACTAATTTTTAACAGAAGATTTGCTAATTTTACAAATGTTTTTAAACAAAACAATTTTGGAGCGCTTATAAACAGAATGTTAAATGACTCATAAAAATGACTGCATATTTTTAACTCGCCAAAAATAATGCAAAAAGTTTTTAAATAAAGCTAAATTGAAATGGTTGAAAATTTGTCCTACTCATAAAATATCTAAATTATTAAAATTTATGAGAAAAGTTTCTATTTATCGTAATACATTAATTTTCAAAGATCAAGGTTTATTTTGGACGAATCATTTTAACATGAAAATTGTGATTAAAAGTATCTCTGGGGAGCTAGTGGAGTTTACGGGGATGACCCTAATGTATTTCCCCCAATATTGTAGTTTTTAAGCTTATTTAAAGAATACGACATTTTTAATCGGCCACTCCTTCTTTCCTGTGGGTGGATCTTTAGAGGTGAAAATGGAAACTCAAATAAATTCGGAAGTACATATCCGATCAGTAAACAATGAAAATCAAAAGAAGGGTCTCTGAAATACATTCTGTTATGGTTAACATATTATTGTCTATAAATATTACCACTTTTACAACAAATCAATCTTGGGAAATTTTCATTGGCATTGAAATATAATTGGCATTACTTTATCTCAATGTCAATGCCAACAAATTTCATCACCATTCAATGCCAATGAAATTTTTTTCAATTTGCATTAATGAAAACAATGGTTATGAAATGTACACATAATTGAAGAAAAAGCATTGTAATTTAAAAAAAAATATAAGAAATACGCTAATTTTTAACTTTTTTTTCTTAATTTATTCTTTTATTAAAACATGAAAACAAATACTTCTTTCATCAATTATAAATGGGCATTTAGGCATTGAACAATGCCAATTGAAAAATTTCAATTAATTGACACATTCAATAAACTGGTCCCAAGTATGTTTTTAAATACACATTTATTTTTTATTTATTAATTTTCATTTCATTTGCTCCTCTATTACCTTTTTCCAGTCCACTAGTAATCTGCAAAAGTTTTGTTGATTTCAGAAAATTTTAGCAAAAATTTTGTAGATTTAACAGTTTTTTTTGCTATTTTCATTCCGATATTATTTAGCAATTTTTTTGCTGATTTCAGCAAGTTTAATTGTTATTTGCAATTAACAAAAATTTAGCTCAAATATTACTAAAATTCTGTAAATTTAACAGTTTTTTCATTTTATTAATATTTAGCAAACTGATTCTGCTAATATTAGCAGTTTTTTCTGCAGCATAATTTTTAACTAATTTTTAGTAACTTTTTCTGCTATTTTTACGGACTTATTTGTATGAGTGTAGCGTTCATTACTCGAACATATATCTATTTTAGTAATTAGCAAATTCAAAACCCTTATAAAAATTATAGCATATCTTAGGGTTAGTTGAAAATATATAATGAAAAAATTGATTAAATTAATGAATTTTTCATTAATTCAATGAAAATTTTTCATTAAGTCAATGAATTCAGATTAATGAAATCGATTCATTAATAGTATGAACAATAATTCTATCAGTGTAGTTATATTTACAAGTCTTTAACTATTATTGTTTTTTTTTTTGACGCATACTCAGTTCCATACTGTAATATAAGACTTAAGTCTTGTGTATGGGGAACAAATAAATAAATAAATAAAATAAATAAAAAAAAAATAAATACCCTACAATACCCCACATATCTTAATATTTGCGACCTGTAGAGTGCTAACAAGAATGCATGGACAGACAGACAGACAGACGGACAGACGGACGGACATCGATAAATCGATGGTCTAGGTCCAATATTTTTGGTGTTACAAACATCACCACAAATTTATTATAGCCTGACCACGTAGTGGTGTAGGGTATAACAATTTCGAATTTAAGACAATATCAACGGTGTTAAACATATTTGGGAAATGCTCATATAAATATGTAAGCCTATTTTCTTTCCCATAAATATCTTTGCTGATGAATAAATGTATGATATAGTCAGTTCTGTTTATTTGTCGCTGTTTTTTAAATCTGTGAGTTAAAATACTCATTATCATCGTCATCGTAAAAAAAGAGTATATGAATAGATTTTTGTTTTTGTCTTTTTATCATCATTATTATTTGCCAACAGTGGGGGCAATATATTTATGCACGCTTAATTTTGTTTTTCTTTGTGTCGTCAGTAAAAGCATGGTGCTACCAAATGAAACACATTTAATGTAACATAAATACTTTTCAAATGATCTAGTGTAAATTTTAGGTAGCGCGTCCAAAAATTATTTATAAAAAGTGGCACAATGTCCAGTAAGTTAGATAATTTTTTAGATTTTGACGGAACAAATTTTTAAGTTAAATTTACGTTAAAAAGATCATAGTTTTCATAAGTTGGACATCGATATTGTGTTATTTTGAAACTGTATCTTGGGTAAACGGGAGAAATATGAAAGTAGTTTTTTAAAGAATTTGTTGAAACTAACAAAATCTTGTGTTAAAAAATAGTAGCACTACGAAGATAACCCCAGCTTGGTAGCTACCCAGTAAAGGCTTTTAGGGAAAAAATTTGTCCATGCCGAATTCTAAGCCCACTTTTCCCGATATATCAAAAATTCGTATATGCCCTAATAAATAATAAATAACAAACAATAAGTAATAAATAATATACAATAAAAAACACAGCTCTACAAAACAAGGCAATATTTACAAGTCGCACAACTTTGCAATGGATTTAGGATAATTGGGGGATGCTGATTTGGAATCTGTATCCAGTTTATTCACAATTTTGCACAATTCGCGATTTTACTGCTTTCTAGTTTCCAGCCGATTATTTCAAAAAAAAATCATAATTTAGTAACTAAAGCTCCAGAAAGAAAACCCTTTGCAAAGTTTAAGCTTACGAGTATTTCCATACCCTATTTTTCAAACTCAAGTGTGTATCAATATCTCAATTACTTTTGTGAATATAGTCGCTCAAAACCAAAATTTCAAATTTCTTAAAAAAATCAAATATAAGAAGAAGTCCGGTTTTAAATATCAAAGCCACTTTCGAAAGAAACAAAGTCCAAAATAAGCTTAAACTTTGTAAAGGTATTTCCTTCTGGAGCAATTTTTTTATTTTAGTTAACGAAAATTAAATTCAGTTCAAGTTTCTTCTTGGAGCCGCCCGTCCTCGTTCGTTGCCTGCTCTCTACGACGGGAGGTGTGCTTTGGGTGTTTCCCATTATTGAATCTAAAAAATTTGTTTTATCGGGGCTTAAGACTGAGCTACACTTACTAAATTATTATATCTGTTGAAAAATGGAAAAAAAATAAAATCGCGAATTGTGCAAAATCTATAAACAATAAATAATTAATAATAAAAGATAGATAATAAATAGAAAATAATGAATAATAAATAATATATTGTTTATTGTCAAGCTCGTGGTCTTGATTATTTAGGAAAATTAACAATATAAAAAATAAAAAATAATATATAATAAATAATAGATAAAAAATAATAAAGGGAATAAAGATAATAATAGTTTACTGAACAGAACTGCCCAATGTAGAAAATCATTACCAGATATGTGTAGAAACGGTAATGATGTATCATTATTTTTTGGACTACCAGTAATGACACCGACTTACTTTCTGGATTATATTAAAAGCAATAATAATGAGCTACTAATAACTAGTTACTTTTTCCACAAGTGCTTTTCTACACTGGGTGTATAAAATCATTACCAGATATGTGGTTATGTAACTACATACCTGGTAATGGTAACCAATATTGACAAAAATAATAATTCTAAAAATGGATTTTCAAAAAAATAAGTTTTATAAAAAAAAAAATTTTTTTTATTGTAAACTTTATTTTAATACAATTTTCTCGTACGGCAATCGTACCTGGGACTCCAGATTGCCAGTCTCTAGCTCTATCATCTGAGCTATCAAGACTTGTTATGTTTAATAGATAAAAACCCAGCAAAATATTGGTAATGACACCTCATTACTATCTGCATTACCAAAAATTATATATCATTACCTTTTGCATTATTTTATAATATAAAATAATGACTTCCTAATAACAGCCTATTGTATTTACTGTTTCTAAATATAAAATAATGACTTACCCATAATAGTTTAAATAAGTACTTTTTACACAGTTAAATTTTATACATTTTTATTTATTATATGTAAATATATTTTATGTTTAATTTTTTATGACGAGTCCTAAAATTACACACTAGAGAAAACTTGAGTTTTTCTGAATATATTTCCTTAAGCTAATAGTATTTGCCTGAGTCCTTATTTTTAAGAATCAAGTAAGCAATCGGATAACCACTTATAATTCAACTTTTTGTAAGCAGGTGTGTAACCACTTACTATTCAAAATCTCATAACTTATTATTTCTCATTTTTTCGTAAGCGAGCGTGTAAGCGTGACTACTTATAAAAACGACCACGCCAAACAAAAATGAGTTTAGACGCCAAAAAATAAGTTGTGCTGAGCTATGAATTTCTATTATATAACCACTTATATGGTAATGAAAGATTTTGCTGGGATCATAATTGACCTGCTGGGCACAAGTCAGCTTTCTCGCCAACATACGAAAAATAAAAATATATGTGATTACATATATCATTACCAGTGTTGAAAAAATGTTGAGTCTAAAAATAGATTTCAGTAAAATTACAAAAAATCAAGAACAATACTTTATGTTTGAAATAATGATAAAAATAAGTCGTTATTGGTAATGCATAATATTTTATTTAGAAATAATGCAAAAAGTAACTAGTTACTAGTAACTCATTATTATATGTTTGAAAATAATGCAGGAATTAAGTCGATGTCATTACTTGTAGTCCAAGAAATAAAGATATGTTATTACCGTTTACACACTGGGTGCTAAAAGTCAGCTATCACAGTGGGTAGAGCGTCCGCCTGAAATATTTGTTTTAAATTAAATTTAAAAACGAGTAAAAAGGTTAAAGTCGGGCGTGCCGACTATACAATACCCTACACCAGTCTGGTTAAGAGCCAACTAATGTTTGGATCCGAAATTCGAATGGGTTAAAATGGGACTTGTGTCAAAATTTTCTATAAAATTATAAAAGAATTTTATATTATAGCCCATATGGGCGATAGGTCCAAATATGAACCGATTCTATCTAGAATCTATCTGCTTTTTTTTCTGGACATGTGAGTCAGCAAACCATATTTCGTTAAAATATCTTAATATTTGCGACCTGCAGCGTGTAACCAAGCCAATTTAGGGGGCGGGGACCCTTATATGGGCACTAGGTCTAAACATTGACCGATGGTAACCAAAATCAATAGGCTTCGTCTTTGGGCTGCAGCGTATAAACAATATAATTTTGGGGGGACCCTAATATGGATACTAGGTCTAAATATGGACCGATTTCAACCAAAATCAATAGGCGTTGTCCTTGGGCCGACATAAGTCGGTGTACCAAATTTCAATGTTAATATTTGCGACCTGTAGAGTGCGCACAAAAATACATGGACAGACAGACGGACGGACCGACAGACGGACATCGTTAAATCGAAATAAAGAAAATTCTGAGCCGATCGATATACTATAAGGTGGGTCTAGGACCATTATTTTTCTGGGTAAATTTATGTATAACATTTTTTGTCTCCATTTCTATTTACTTGTTTTTATTTGAAATCTTATTTTGCATTTCACTGCAGAATTGGCAAACTATGTATATCCAAAGATGCAAGAATTGCACGCTGTCTGTAAAGGAGCGAGGATCCCTCGCTGGATATCGAAGGCACGTTATATGTATGGGTCAGTCACTGATGGCTTTATATAAGCTATAAAGAAGAAATCAGTGTATATATATAAAATAAGAAACAAATACAAAATCAATTAAGAAATTTATAAAATAAATAAATGCTTTTTGACCTCACGAAATGTATAATAATTTCTCTACCATTGTTTGTAAGAATATTAGGGTGAATGTAGCATATAACATTTAAGCTATTCGGTTCACATTAGAACTATAACTTCTTAACATTTTTTGCAAATATCAAAATAGGCATAGTATAGTCGAATAGGCCATAAAAAACTATGAAGTTTGGCATTAAAAAAGTTCATCCACCAATAGCCATGATGTTCTAAATTTGTATTTTATAATTTGTAATTTCATTTTGTTTTATATATGTCAAAAAAAAATATAACAGTAATTAGCAATTAGGAATTTATGTTGTAGGTTAAAAATAATTAGAATATGCATTTAAAAAAATTTTAAATTAACGGTTCGTTGTCGTTCACTAAATCTGTTATTAGCATTGTTAGAATTTCGTTAATATTAGTCTAATTGAGTTGTCTTTACATTTGTTAATTTGTTTCACCGTCAATATAAATAGATCATTATCACTAATTAACCCATAAAGGCATGAATACTTGAGATGGGTCTGTAGCGGGACTTAAAAATATGTATTCTATGCTGCGGGCCTTATCGAGTTATTTTAATTTTTTAAAGGAATTAAATGTGCTAAAATCCCAAACGTATTTTACAAATTGCGAAAAATAATCTGTTGGAGGCATGTCCCTATCCGGATTTCATAGGGGCAAAGCCCACCCTAGACTGCTTTTTGTCCACCCCAGAATTTAAAAAAAAGATCAATCCTGTGTTCTTGGTTGGGATAATGTCTACTTGTTGGAATCAAAGGGTCAGTTTTATAGTAAGAACCAAGATCGATTTTTGTCTTGAATATTTCTAAATACGAAATGTTGTTTGAAAAATTCTTACTTTAGCTATATTTAAGAAACCAACCGATCTTAGTTCTGATTATATAACAGGATCTAAGATTTTTTCTTTAAGAAAAATTATTAGAATAACAGACTTATTTTAATAAGCATCTGTAACACACTCACAAAAGTTTGTCGGTAAAATCTACTGAAAATGACAATTAAAACAAAAGTATATGCAGTTAAAAAGGCGGCAAAGGTATTTACCCTTAAAATAACTAAAACTTTTGTTATTTTTAACTGCTGAAAGATATTTAGCAAATGCATTAAAAACAACTACCAATGAGTAAAATTATCTGAAAAATGTTCACCACAAAAATTTGAAAACATCTGACAAAATCGGTAAAATCTACTGTTTTTTACAGTTAATTTTTTGGTATTATAAAAGTATATTTTAATAAAAAAACTATTTTTTTTCTTTCGATTACGAAGATATGTGTACAATTCCAAAAGGTTCTCCAGTTATTATGCTTTTATGCATTGGAGATACAATACAAGTTTCTGATTATTATTTGCAAACTAGGAATAATAACAATAATAACAAATATAAGCTAAACGAGAATTTTTAAAATTCAAAGAAATTCAATGAAATTTTTTATTTTTTATATACATAACTAACAAAAACAACTGTTTTCTGTAAAATTGCTGTTTTAGTAGTAGTTTATTATGCATTTAAAAATAACTCTTTAAAACAACTCTTACGAAATTATGGTACTTTTCGTTAGTTGTTTTCTTAAATAACCGTCATAACAGTTGTTTTGCATTTTTATATAGAAAAAGAACTGTAATTACTGTTAAAAACAACAACTACTGATTACTACATAAGCAACTGTCATGTAGTGACTGTCAAACTTTTTTGAGTGCAGTTGTTACGAAAATGGAAAAGGATATTTAATAGGAAAATATTTCAGAATCTTTTATGGTGGGATAAATATCTTAGATTTACATAATAGTTTTTTAAAGAAATAATTAGTTAAAATCTAACAAGGAAGTTACTTCAAACTAAACACTACCATTTTGATGAAATTTCAATATGTTGTAAAAGCAAAAATTCTAAGATGAACATCTCACGGTTTTTTGCCACCTCGGTAATTAAAGTGGTCAAATATGGCGCTAGAATGGGTTCGTCCGAGATGGAGAAAAAAATGAGACAGGTTGATCTTATATTTCTTTTTCTATCAAATATTTATTTGTATATTTCATTTCATCTACAGAATTAGATTCTTACAGATTACTATACAAAAGAAAATTTTAAAAACTAGTTAAAATGTTGAAATAAAAATAACTTAAACTATTGCATAAATGCATACATCTTGCAATCGGCTTATTTTCAGCGTAATCTATGAACAAAAAATATCCAAATTTTATACTAATCTGAGAGTATAGCTTGAAATAATTTGGAAAATATTCCTTGTACGAGATTTTCTTCAGAAAAATAGATGCAATTTTCAGAGTTTTCTGTTTTTAAAAAATTTGTTTTCTTTTGTATGAAAAAGCGTTTTTTAAGACTAAGAGTCTGAGAATGGGCAAATTAACAAATTGGTTTGATTTAATCAAAACATAATCGTGATTCGAATACATTCAGTATTCGTAATATTAAACTATATTTAAAATATTATTTTACACTATTACATATCCAAGATATATACAAAAATTGTTTTTGTCATGTTTTGATTTATTATAAATTAGTTTTATTGATAAAATCTTCAAAACAACATTATTCACCTATGACTAACGAGTCAATCGTTTAATCTCTATATATAAAAGAATAACGTGACTGACTGACTGACTGACTGACTCAACATCGCCCAGCCCGAACCGCTGAAGCTAGGAAGTTGAAATTTGGTATGTAGGTTCCTCTTTCGGGGTAGACGTCCACTAAGACGGGATTTTTGGAAATTCCTACCGGAACGGGCAAAAAGGGGGAAAGTGTCCCCCTTGACGGCCTGCCAAAACCCCTTTGGCTAGAAAGCTGAAATTTAAGATATGTGTTCCTTGGAGTAGGGGCTAACTTTTCTGGAAAGTACTTTCTAGAATTTTGGACAGGGACGTTGTAAAAATGGGGGGAAAAAGGCCCCCCTTGACGGCCTGCCCAAACCGCTGGAGGTAGGAAGTTGAAATTTGGTATAAAGGTTCCTCCACTATCGTAGACATCCGCCAAGACGGGAGTTTTGGAAATTTTTACAGGGACGGGCAAAAAGGGGAAAAAGTCTCCCCCTTGAGGGCCTGCTCAAACTGCTGGAGCTATGAAGTTGAAATTTGGTATGTAGATTCCTCGACCGGTGTAGACGTCCGTTGAGACGGCATTTTTGGAAATTCTTATCGGGAGGGGCAAAAAGGGGACAAAAAAAGTACCTTTTTCCAAAAAAGTACCTTTTCCCAAAAAAAGTACCTTTTCCCAAAAAAAGTACCATTTTCCCAAAAAAGTACCTTTTCCCAAAAAAAGTACCATTTTCCCAAAAAAGTACCTTTTTCCAAAAAAAAGTACCTTTTCCAAAAAAAAGTACCTTTTTCCAAAAAAAAGTACCTTTTTCCAAAAAAAGTACCTTTTTCCAAAAAAAGTACCTTTTTCCAAAAAAAGTACCTTTTTCCAAAAAAAGTACCTTTTTCCAAAAAAAGTACCTTTTTCCGAAAAAAGTACCTTTTTCCAAAAAAAAAAGTACCTTTTTCCAAAAAAAGTACCTTATTCCAAAAAAAGTACCTCTTTCCAAAAAAAGTACTTTTTCCAAAAAAAGTACCTTTTTCCAAAAAAAATTCCTTTTTCCAAAAAAAGTACCTTTTTCCAAAAAAAGTACCTTTTTCCAAAAAAAGTACCTGTTTCCAAAAAAAGTACCTTTTTCCAAAAAAAGTACCTTTTTCCAAAAAAAGTACCTTTTCCAAAAAAGTACCTTTTTCCAAAAAAAGTACCTTTTTCCGAAAAAAGTACCTTTTTCCAAAAAAAAGTACCTTTTTCCAAAAAAGTACCTTATTCCAAAAAAAGTACCTTTTTCCAAAAAAAGTACCTTTTTCCAAAAAAAAGTACCCTTTTCCAAAAAAAAAGTACCTTTTTCCAAAAAAAGTACCTTTTTTCAAAAAAAGTACCTTTTTCAAAAAAAGTACCTTTTTCCAAAAAAAGTACCTTTTTCCAAAAAAAAAGTACCTTTTTCCGAAAAAAGTACATTTTTCCAAAAAAAGTACCTTTTTCCAAAAAAAGTACCTTTTTCCAAAAAAAGTATCTTTTTCCAAAAAAAGTACCTTTTTCCAAAAAAAATTCCTTTTTCCAAAAAATGTACCTTTTTCCAAAAAAAGTACCTTTTTTAAAAAAAGTACCTTTTTTAAAAAAAGTACCTTTTTCCAAAAAATGTACCTTTTTCTAAAAAAATGTACCTTTTTAAAAAAAAGTACCGTTTCCCAAAAAACATACATTTTTCCAAAAAATAACTTTTTCAAAAAAAGTACCTTTTCCAAAAAAAGTACCTTTTCCCAAAAAAAGTACCTTTTTCTAAAAAAATGTTCCTTTTCCCAAAAAACATACATTTTTTCAAAAAAATACCTTTTTCAAAAAAAAGTACCTTTTCTAAAAAAAAGTACCTTTTCCCCAAAAAAAAAGGACCAAAAAAAGTACCTTTTCCAAAAAAGTACCTTTTTCCAAAAAACATACATTTTTCCAAAAAAAAAAACACCTTTTTAAAAAAAAATACCTTTTCCAAAAAAAGTACAAACAAAGTACTTTGTAAAAACAAAGTATCTTTTTCCAAAAAATTTCGTTTTTCCAAAAAGTACCATTTAAAATAGTATATAATTTCAAAAAAACTACTTTTTTTCCTCCCCCCACGGATATCTCCACTAAAACAAGGTTTCTTGATATTCGGCATAGACGTGCGCTAAGACGGGATTTTTGGAAATTCCAACCGGAACGGGCAAAAAGGGGAAAAGTCTCCCCATAAACAGTCTCACAAATTGGAAAAGTGCCTGCCCAAACCACTGGAGGTAAGAAGTTGAAATTTGGTATAAAGGTTCCTCCACTGTAGTAGACATCGACTAAGTTTGTATTTTTGGAATTCCCTACAGGATATCCCAAAAGGAAACTCGGTATGTGAGTTCCTCCTTCTGTGTAGGCGTCCGCTTAGACGGAATTTTTGAAATTCCTATCGGGAGGGGAAATAAGGTAAAAGTCTCCTCCTCACGGCTTGCCCAATCCCTTTTGGCCAACCTAAAATTTTAAATATGTATTCCGTGGAGTAGGACTAACTCACTGGCAACGTAATTTTTCTATTTTGGAACAGGAACATAGTAAAAATGGTGGTTGAAAGGGGAAAAATGTCCCCACTAACGGCCTGCCCAAACCGCTTAGGCAATGCAGTTGAAATTTGGTATGAATGTTCCTCATCCATCGCAGATAGCCGCGAAGATGGAATTTTTGTAAATTCCTAAAGGGAGGGGCAAAAAGAAGAAAAGCCTCACCTTGGGGGCCGGTAAAAACCCCTTCGGCTAGAAACCTGAAGCTTAAAATGTGGGTCCCGGGAGTGAGGGCTAACTTATTAGAAAGATACTTTTTTGAATTTTGGACAGGGTCGTTATAAAATGGGGGCTCAAAAAGGGAAAGTTGCCCCTTAACGACCTGTCCAAACTGCTGGAACTAGGAGGCCGAAATTCGGTACTTAAGTTCCTCTCAGCCTGCTCAAACTGCTGGAACTAGGAAGCTGGAATTCCCTGTCGATGGATTTTCGGAAATTCCTACCGAGAGGGGCACAAATAGTAAAAGTTGGCTAGAAACCTGAAATGTAAAACATATATTACTTGGAGTATGTGCTCACTTACCGAGAAGGTGCTTTTTGGACAGGGACATTGCAAAAATGGGGATTAATGAAGCGAAAAGTGCCGCTTAAAGGCCTGCCCAAACCGCTGGAGGTAGGAAGTTGAAATTTGGTATTAAAGTTCCTCCTCTATTGTAGACATCCGCTAAGATGGGATTTTTGGAAATTTCTACAGGTAGGGTCAAAAACAGGAAAAGTCTCCCCCTTAACGGCCTGGCCAAACTGCTGGAACAAGGGATCTTAAATTCGGTATTTGGGTTCCTTCTCCAACGCTGACGTCCCCTAAGATGGTATTTTTGTAAATTCATACCGGGAGAGGTAAAAAGGGAAAAAACTTCCCCTTGACGGCCTGGCCAAACTGCTGGATATAGAGACCTAAAATTATGTATGTAGTAGGTTCCTCCTCCAACGCAGACGTCCTCTAAGACGGAATTTTTGAAAATTCCTACCGGGAGGGGTAAAAACGGAATAATTCTCCCCCTTGATGTCCTAACCGAACCCTTCGGCTAGAAACCTGTAATATATAATATGTTTTCCTTGGAGTATGGGCTAACTTATCGACAAGGCATTTCTAGGACTTTGGACAGGAACGTGGTAAAAATGGTGGTTCAAAAGGGGAAAATTGCCCCCCCCCCCCCCCCTTAACGTCTGCGTCTTTAGCTAGAAACCTAAAACTTAAAGAACAAGTGTATATGAAACACTAAAATTAAGAAACTAAATAGGAAACGAGTGGGATTGAAACACTACACAAGTGGAATGAAATGGATATAAACGTTGAACGAGTGGAATTGAAATTATAGACATTGCAAATGGATTGGAAGAGGGAATTACCTGTTCAAACACTATCAACGGAATATGAAACTTATGTAGCATTGAAACATACTCTCCAAAAAGTTAAAAAATTTTCTGAAAGAGAAAAAACCTTAGAAAAGGAATGGAACTTATATATTCCGATATTTAAACTTCATGTAACGAAGCACCGGTGGAAGAAACCGACGCAGTAAATTTTCCAACTGAATTTGTGAATTTACTTGAATTGCCAGGTCTACCTTTACATAAACTGGAATTAAAAAAAAACTTTAAGACACGCTAACAACGTAGCTTTGCCCGCTATTTTTAATATTATAAAATGCTTTTCAACCCTGCTTTACGTTATTTATTTTCATTCAAAACACAAATGAACAAAACTACTTACGGGTCTATCTACCTAAGTTCGCACTTTACCAAATTATCTTGACATACATACGTATATTGCAAATTATTATGGATTCATTACTAACAATCCACTCTCATGAGCAAAAGTGATCAAATATTTATTTATTTTAAACCCATTGTTGTGCAGAATTATTTATTTGTGGTGGCTGGGTGAAGGCTTTAAATAATAAAACGAATTTAATAAAAATTGTGGGGGGCGCAGCCCCCTGGGGGGGAGGGCGTAGCGCGCTAACAACGTAGCGGGCTGCGCCCGCTAGTAATTTTATGAATCAATAACAATTTATTTGAAAGTCGAGACACATTATATAAGGGTGTTGCCAGAATAAAACGAGAAATTAACAAACTGTTATTTAACGATTATGCATAACATTTTTAAAAAATGTTTAATAAGGAAAATGAATACTTTAGGAATTGTATTCCTTAACGGAAAATTAAGAAAAGTTTATGCATAAGAGCCATACTGTGTTATTCAAAAAGTTTTTAAATAGCCTTATTACAGATTTTTAAGCTAATTTGGCAAAAAGAATATTCACAAATGATTAATAAAGAAACATTTATTAAACGCTTAAAGCAGAGTATAGCCTAAATTATCTGTATTATAAAGTTTGTAAAAAGAAAACCACTGTAAAAAACTAAAAAACGTGAATTTACAATGATTAAATGAATTGTGTAAGAGTCATCCACCCAAAACTAGATGTAATACAACATTTTGTATCCAACCAAAACAAAAAAATTGTAAAAATTCCAAGACTAAATTCTTTTTTCGAAAATTTTCCCAAATTTGCATGAAAATAAAATAAAAACAAATTAAATAAAATAGTGATGCATTTATAATAAAACCATACTCGCTATTCGAATACTTTCAGTATTTGTAATATAAAAAATTCTTTAGCACAGTTTGTTCCCATTATTACTTCTCAGTAATGTTTAAAAATCGTTTTTTAATATGTTTTGATTTCTAATAAAACATTTTAATTTCCAAGTTTTACAAAACAATATATTTACCTACAATTACCGAGTCAATCGTTCACAAAATTCATGTATCACTAACAATAAAAGGAGAGAGTATACAAAGTGTTGCCAGAATTAAAAACAAAATTAATAAACTTTTATTGTATGTTTTTGAATACAACTTTTTAATAAAGATTTAATAGAGATAATGAATGCTTTAGCAGATTCATGTTTTAAAGCAGTGGTATTCAAAACTAAAAATCTAGTTGTGTTGGTGAGAAAATGAGAATTGCACTGTAAGAAATGTTGAATGTGTTAATAGAATCTGTATACGTTTATTTTTTATTAAAAATACGAAAATGTTTTGTGTAAAAAACGAAGTAGGTCCTTTCGGAAAATATAAATAAATACTACACTGTTTTAAAGAAATAAAAATAAACAAAATACAATTTTTGAAAAAAAAAAAATACATACATACATACATAAGGGTGGCTTCTTTTATTCTATGTAAAACAAAAGGTTTTCGATTTTTTTAAATCAATATCAATGGTTTCAATGTGTTTACATATTTATAAAATATCTTTAATCTGCATTTATAATCATAAAATATTTGTCGTACATTGTTATTAATTTTTTTTCAGTATATTAAAAAAAATCAGCATATATCCGTACTCATGTTCATTCGTCGCTGTTTCAGTGACGACTAAAAGCAAGTGCGTAAGAATACATGTGAATTGAGCAGGGACAATTGTCCTATGGGCTGAACACCACTGTTTTAAAGCTAAATTAAGGGGGGTAAATACTGTAAAAACAGCATTTTAAAGGACATATTTGAACGATTGTAAAAAATTCAATTATCAATATTTTTAGTAATTTATTTTTTTATTTCAAAATCATTTTATTGTAATATTTTGGAAAAATATCTGTTTTATATTTCCCCAGTCAAAATCGCCAGAGTTGCCACTTCATTACTGGCCTTTTTTAAAAAAGGAAAAGTGCAGCCTTCATTAATTATCGGAAAATAAAAATGTAAAGTGATTCTTAATCCCAGATAAATTCCCTAGTCCCCATCGTGGCCCGATTTTTATTTTTAAAATTTTTTTTAACAAAGTTGCCACACAAACGTAAAAATTCCAAAAAAGGCAAGAAAAAACACATTTTCTTGGGTTAAAAAATTTATTTGACCAAAATTTAAAAAAAGGGCCACGATAAGGACTAGAGTTTTTTGTTGCCTACGGAAGAAAAAACCCCAAATCGAAATCGGTTAAACCGCCTTGGCTGTATAGTGGCAGCCGATTTTGAACTCAGGGTTGTGGGAAAACGCGTTTAAAGTTTAAAATTAATTTTACGCTAAGAAAACAGCAAAATTTCAAAAGCCGTTTAAGAGTAAAATTTATATCTCGGAGTTTTCTACATGTGTGCCAAGAATCGGATAAAGAGTATTTTATATATTAACCCAAATATTCTTAAAATCGATGGTAGAAAATTTATTAGACATTTCATTTCGGTCAAAATCTTTTCTTTCGTACATTTTTTAATTTGTTTTATATTTATTTTTTATTTTTTATATACATTGATTACTTTTATGGCTTATGAAAAGCCATCAGTTCCTGCCTCATATAACGTGCCTTCGCCCACCATCGCCAGAAATCGTCATTGGCTTTTCTTTAAAGACTGCGTGCAAATCTTGCATCTTTGGATGTATTTTTTTTTCTTTTTGTTCTGCTGTATTATGCAAAATAAGTTTTATAATAAAGAAAATGATAAAAACGCTCCCCAAAAATTTTGTGTACAAATTTAATACATAGAATATTACTTTGTGACTACAATACATTTTACAAAAAAAACATGTGGAAATTTTATTTCTTCGAATTTTGTATTGATATTTTCTAAGCATATACTGCAGAGTATGCTCTATCCAAATAAAATATAAAAAAATTCGAAAACAAAATTTTTCCTTAAGAAGTTTTTTGAATAACAGCGATAGTATTTATCCCCCCTTAAGAAAATAAATTAAATAAAAGGCGTTTTATAATCACTGGATTTATTTTATTTCATTAAAACTAAAATTTTTATCAAAATCTAATACTCATTAGCCAATAAAATGTGAAAGAAAATCACAAAGTTTTTATAAAATTATAAAAACATAAATAAATATGTAAATAAATTCATGGCATTTTTTGCTGGCCTGAGTTTTTATTTTATTTTTTAATGTGCAAAATGTAGACACGTACACTCCAAACACATCTTTTCTGGATGGCTTTACTGTGTGTGTATATATCAGATTCATCAAATTCTTGCTAGTAGATTGAAGAGACTTTCTATAAAACCAATTTAATTAAAATCAAGTAAGAAAAGTAAAGTCGAGCAAGCAGACTATACAAAACCCTACACATTTCGATTTCTGTTATATTGGGAAGCGAATCAATTTCCAGGAAGGAATTTCAATAAATCGTGCAAAAATATAGAAAAATACGTAGTTGGGCTCAATAAAAAGTAGGTCTCGGCTAAATATTTTTGGTAATAAGAAACATCAGCACAAAGTTATTTTATCCCGAGTAAAAATAGTTTAGTATATTCATATATAATGGGATTAAGTTATATCTATATAAATACAGAGTTTCATCCGAAAAATGGCCCCATATAATTCTATCAGTTGTTTATCAGTTTTTATCTAATTTTTTAGATCTTAACTGAGTATAGATCTTAACTGATTAAATTATATATTAATCAGATGAAATTGTATCCGATTTTTGACCTGATAAAATTTTATCGGTTTATATGTAATGGTACCAGTTTAGATCGTAATTGCTACAATTTTATATAAATCATATGTAATTGTATCCGAGTTAATACTGATATAATTGTATCAGGCCAAAATTCGGATATAAATATAAAAGTTTGTATATACTTGTATCTATTTGGATCTTACCACTTATACTTAAACCATTAGATATAAACCGATAATGTTGCATCAGGTCAAAAATCGGATACAATTTCATCTGATTAATATATAATTTAATCAGGTAAGATCTCAACTGATACAATTCGATAAAAACTGATAAACAACTGACACAATTATATCGGACCATTTTTCGAATCAAATTGTGTATGGATCACACTAAGTTCAAACCCCTTTTAACAGAATACTGTTATACCCTTAAAGCATGGCAATTTCGTTCGAAAATAGTTATCCTTTTCGTTTGAAGTGCTTACGAAATAACTCTTTTTCCCTAAAGATTTTGATGAAACAATCGCTTGCCAACATTGGGTAATACCTCAGTTCTGGGATTGCCAACATGTGCATGTAGTTTACAATTTTTTTTGAGCATTTAGTTTTTGTTATAATCAGATTTAAAGGGATATTTGTTTTTCGTAATATCCCTCATAAATGAATGGCTTTTCTAAAAAAACTTATTCTGGGAACTTTTTCTTATCGAAAGACAAAAAAGTTTTCCAGGCTTTATAGATAAACCTTTACATGCCACGGACTTATTGCCAAAAACTACTCGATTTCTAAGTTTTCCTATAGTGAAAATTAAAATTTTGAGGAGTTTTCCATATAGAAGCATTTCCATCTTTAGAAAAACTTTCTCTGAGTGTAACAGATTTTCTTTTAGAAAAAATCTAAATGTTCTTTAGAGAAAGAAAAAAGTGCTGAGAACTGAGATTTTTCTAGGAAAATGCCCTTTGAGCCTGAGTATTTTTATATAGGAAAAAGTCCACAGAATCTAAAGAGTTTTCTATTGGGGATTTTTGTTTTATTTTTCGTACAACAATAGTACTTAAGATCTGAAAAGACTTTTCCTGTAGTTTCTGAAAACCTTTTTATAAAGCAAAATTAGGGTATTTTTTCCCCTACAGAAGGCTCTTAGTTTCTGAGATCTTGTTCTAAAGAACACTCTCTGACTTTGGCGACTTTTTCTAAAGAAACCTTCAGGCTTATATTACTTTTTCATACATCTCATATTTGCTTTCATATTTTCTCGCTGAGATTGTTTGAGTGGAAGGAGAAATTTTTCTACTGTAGGGAAATCTTTACAATCTAAAGATTTTTAATATAGAAAACTCCCATATTCTGCTACATAAAAATTCTCAGTAGTTTTCATAGATAAAAAAATTTTTTGAGAAAAGTCTATAGAGAAAAGTTATTTAAAAAATGTCAATTAAAACAAATAGTTAAAATGATTATCAAGGCCTATAGAAACCTAAAGTTTTGTTTTGCATGAAGTCCTTAGAATTTTTTTATATGGAAAAGTTCTTAAAATATCGGTGTTTTTTATAAGGAACGCTCCTTAGAATTTAAAGTCTTACAAAGGCGTTTTATAAAAAATTTGCAGTTTTCTATAAAAAAAACATAAATTTGAGTCCATTTCGGCGGTGTTCTAATTTTTTTTTTGTAATTGAGAACATCAATGATAATTGTTTATGTTGTTATTCCGCATTTAATCTTTATTGTTATGGTTTTTTTTATTAACAAAATAATTACCTTTCGAAAATGCATTTAGTTGTATTTATAGGAACAATATGGTATAGTATTAAAATAAACATTTTCATTGTATATGTTCGCATTATAAAGCGTGTTTCTAAACACTTTTAATGTTAGTTCACGCATTTAATATAGCTTTTCTAGGCACTTTAAATTTAAATTCAAACAAAATTTAAATGTTGCTAAAGCTTTTCGATACAAATAAGAACCTACTTTTAAACACATTGTGTATATTTACTTTAAACACGTTGTGTCTATATAATTTGATTTTAAACATTGTGCCTATTTTTGCCCAATTTATAGTAGGTATCAAGTTACCTCCTTTTAATAGAGTAGATTTCAACAAATATTTGTTAGAGTGTACATGTCTTAATCTCTAGTCGAGTAAAGTGAACACGTGTTTCAGGTTTTATTGAAAATCGTGATTGTTAGCGTAATTTTGGTAATCATCATAAAACCAACCAAGGTTTATTTTGAGGGGGCACTTTTTTTTCGCCTCATCCAAATATACCAAATATAATATAATCATATCCAACTAGATATAATGGTATATAATTCGATACATTTATACATAATTATATGAGGCATATGTTTTTTTTTTTTACATTAGACCAACACTCAGGGGACCAACCCCCTACTGATGCAACGCATTGTGTTGATATTAGGAAAATAGGTTATGGGAAGGAGGAAATAGGGAGTAGTGTTTATGAACGTTTGACTTGAATTTCTCTAAATTGTAAGTATCAGGGAAGACATCTGCGGGGAGTTTATTCCACATACGGGCGGTTCGACTAATGAACGAATTCTCTCTATAATGCGTTGTGCGACTAACTGGACAATCGACCACAAACGGATGAGATCTACTAAACAAGCGCGTGTTGCGGCCAAAAACACGTGACCCCGGGATAAGTACACTTATCTCAGCAGAACACTTCCCATGGTAGTAACGATAGAACAGTGTTACACAACCCACATTCCGACGATGCTCCAATGAGTCAATAGAGCTGGATACTGTCATTAATGAGCGCCGACGCCCTCCTTTGTATACGGTCCAAAAGCTCCAAAATAGACTTTGAAGCCCCTGCCCATATATGGGAGTTGTATTCCATCTTTGGCCGGATATAGGTGGTATAAATAGTGAGAAGATCAGAAGAAGTGAAGTAGTTCTTACACCGGTTAAGAAAGCCAAGACACTTGAATGCCTCTTTCGACACTTGAATGACGTGATCCTTCCAACGGACATCACACTGTATTCTCATGCCCAGAACATCAAGAGCTTCAGATTCCTCAATACTGATACCACCCATGTATACAGATGACATTGATGGCTCAGCGGTCCTATGAGTCAGCAAACAACATTGGGTCTTGAGTGGATTAAAATCGACCCTATTCACGCGACCCCACTCGGAGATTGTAATTAGGTCCTGATTGAGTGTGTCATTCATAATCTGCCGCTTGCCTTCAACCTCCACAAGGCTTGGCCTATGATCAAAGGAATATGAATGGCAAATGTTGCTGTCATCTGCAAAAGAGTAGATAGGATTGGAAGTCTGACAGAGAAAGTCGTTCAGAAAGATAAGAAAGAGAGAAGGAGAAAGAACAGAGCCTTGTGGTACCCCTGCATTCAACTGAAACTCATTAGATGAGACCCCATCTATAACAACTCTTATAGTGCGATCCCTGAGAAAACTCGATATGAATCGAGAGAAGTCATCACCGACACCAAAAGCAAATAAGCTTTGATACGAGTGCTTTATGCCACACACGATCAAACGCCTTGGAAATATCCAGCGCAACCACCTTGCTTTCACCAAATCTGTGAATGGACCGACTCCAACGCTCCGAAAGGAATGCCATCAGGTCTCCCGTAGAACGACTTCTACGAAAGCCATACTGTCGATCATTAAGAAGCAAATTGGATTCAAGATAATTAACAAGATGGTAGTTAACCATGCTCTCCATGACCTTCGAGAGCGCAGAGCAGATTGCGATTGGGCGGTAATTATCAGGGTTAGTAGCCGCACCCTTTTTGGGGATTGGCTGGACATTGGCAATTTTCCAACACGATTGAAAGATACCCATGCGGTACGACTAGCAAGTCGGGATGCAAGAGGGTTGCCAATGGACGCGATAGCGTCGAAGAGCACTGTTTCAGTACCAGCGCTGGTATTCCATCTGGGCCCGTTGACTTATTTACGTCTAGATTCGCAAGAACCCTTTTAACTGCTCGAGGACGAAAGAATATCTTGGGCATAGTATGTGATACTCTTTCGAGCACGGGCAGTGGTTGATCGCTTTCCGGCAGAAACGAATTTTCCGTGAACAGTTCAGCCAGCAGGTTGGCTTTATCAACCGGGTCAGTGAATATTTGGTCATCCTTTATAAGAGATGGGATAGAGGAACTAGCATTATCCTTTACTCTTTTAACGAATGACCAAAAGGTCTCACTGCCCCGTGGAGCAGCAAGAACCTTAGCACGCAGACGCTGTTCGTACAGAAGCTTTTCACGTCTCAGTACTTTGGCACACTCAGTTCTCGCCTGTTTACGCAGCATGTCAGTATTGGTGTTCTTATTCGCACGCCAATTACTGAAAGCTTCCTCTCTGGATCTGACTGCATTTCTGCATGTCTGGTTAAACCAACACTTATGTTTGGACTTAGCCGGAATGTACTTTGAAGGAATAAAAAATTTCATTCCAAGCAAAATCACGCGTTCTACCATTTTCGCAGCGGCATCAACATCGTCATCCAAGAAACATAGTTTCCAGTTGAATTGCCGATAAAAATCGTTAAGTTCGACCCAACGAGCCTTTTCATAAATTAGAACAGAGCGTTTCGTGGCTGCCTGTGAAGGGCTATGAAGTCCGGAATATGAAAAGGATGCGGAAACGGTACAGTGATCCGAGTTACCGAGAGGTGCAAACGATCTTACTTCATACTTTTCAGGGTGCGAAGTGAGAAAAAGGTCGAGGGTATTCTGAGATTGCCCTTCAACACACGGAATGTATGTTGGCTCATTCACCAACTGCACCAGGTGATTGTGTGCGGCGAAAAGCTCGACGTAAGTGCCAACAGAAGTCGTCCCGCTCGAATGGCGAAGCCATGAAGAGTTGTGAATATTGAAATCACCAGCAACCACGATTTCACTATTCAGACAGCTCTCCAGGATTTCTGAAATGGAGGCGGAAAGAGAATCAAAACAATTAAATGTCTTGCCTGTTTCCATGTTTGGGCTTCTATAAAGAAAACCGAAATACAAGATGTGCGACCTGATCTTGAATTTAACCCAAAGACAGTTAAATTCGTTATCATGCGTGGTTAATTGTTGCTGCCACTGGTACACAACATCATTGCGAACGTACACCGCAAGGCCCCTATGAAAGACAAAAAGCGATAGAAGGTGATATCCAGGTATATGAAAATCCTGTGGATCAGCATCCTCATTCACCTGGGTCTCACATAAGGCTAAAACATCCGGTCGATGAAAACGAATGTGAGCACATACAGAGAAATAATTCGCTCTAAGTCCCCGTATGTTGCAGAAATCAATTCTGAACTTACCTGACATTACAAAATAAATAAAAATTCAAGTCAATATCAGTAGAGTAGTACAAAAACTAAGTACTCGTTTTATTGCTGAATCGGTTAACAAATGATCAGTGTTATACCTTCATCACTAATTAACCCAACAATAAAAAATTTTATATTTTAAAAATTTCCCGTTTTCCCGGGAAAAATATATTATTTTCCCGGGAATTCCCGGCAAACTTTTCCCTGGATATCCCGGGAATTCCCGAACCCCAAACCCTAATTATGATTTGTGTTTGTTATTTATTTGTTATAAGAAAGTCTATTGCACTATTTTTTTAATGACTAATTAAACGGACGACATAGTTTTTTTTAAACGTTAAACAATTATTAAAAAACATAAAAACACAGCGACGACAGATTAACGTGTTAACCACACGACGGACAAAACACTAATGTTACTATATACCAATGTTACTATATATAGGCCTATATATAATTGGATATTGTAATATTTTGGACTATATATTGTGCAATATATAACAAGATATAGTTGTATATTTAGGCTATAATTTCGTAAAATTTTATATAACTATATCTTGGTATATATGTTCCAATATATAATTATACAAAATTTTACATGATAATATATGACTATATCAAAACTTTTTTACTTGGGTAACCATTAACCTTTAATAATATTGAAGGTTAATTAAAAATAAAAAATTATCTCAAAAATATATTCAAAGTCATGTTAATATGTACATAAGCTAGGTTAATATGTATATCGTGCATTCCATGAGAGGTCAACTAAAATCTGACTTAGGCCTGATAACACATTGTCAGGTTAAATTTCAACCTAAAGTTAATTTAAAATTTATATGGTAACAAAACAACAAATGTGTTAGTTAAAGTCCCAATTAGTAGCTAACAGCACGTTGTGTCAATGGGGGTTAGGGTCATTAAAATCTCTTTAGTATAAGTAGACTGATTGTTTACAATTTTTTTAAAATATTTGATAGCCGTAATTGTCTTCTTCATGATTTGTAATTTCAAAATTAATTTTTTTTAATGCATTTATAATGTAAAATAAAGCCAAAACGCAGCTTTCAGATGAATTTTTATTTTTCGTTATTTTTAAAATTGTCAAAACCCTTTAGGACAAATGGCTAATGAAATAGATTTTTTGGATTTTTTTTAATGAACAATGGGAATAGCAAATTTATACAAGTTTAAGGAACTAAATAACGGAAATACCTAGAATATATTCTTGAATATGCGGTTACAGAAAATAAAATAAATCGAAGAACATAAGGTTAAGAAATCCTAATGTTTGAACGTTCTCTCATGGAATGGACGATAAACCTTTGCGGATACCTACAAATACTTAAGTGCAAGTATATATATAGAAAAGACTGAAGATATGTTGTATACAATTGGGATAACCCGTAAAAAATAATGAGAAAAGATATTATGGTCACTAGAGCGTACCACCTTACAGGCAAAAAAAAAAAGTTTGCCGTACATCCAATATGAAGTATTTTTGCAAGGAGGTTTCAAAAATTTTTTTTGTTTTTTTTTTGCCGAACGTAGGGGTCACCATTTTACATTTTTCGTTATATCTTTGGCATTTACAATCGCATCTTAAAGTATGATACATCGATGTTTTTCTCCCGAGGAGACCACTGTTTTTCTCTAAGGCCCATTGACCTCAAGTATCCCGTTCTAGTAGTTACCCACCAGATCTCAGTTGCTACCACCCTAATTTACACCCTAATGTCAGAAAATGAAAGCTTGCAAAAAATCATTAAACTTTTGCTAAGGAAGTTTTTCGATAAACCCAGTAGAAATTTTTTTTTAATATAGTGGTTGCCGAACGTAGGGGTCGCTTTTTTGAATTTTTTTTCATTGGATTTTTCCTTTATAGTAAAACACTGGTCTCCTCGAGGCAAAAAAATCGATATATTACGCTTTAAAATCCGATTTTAAATGCCGCAGCTATAACGAAAAATTGAAAAAGGCGACCCCTACGTTCGGCCAAAAAAAAAATTAATTTTTTTTTGAAATTGCCTTACAAAAATACCTCATATTGAGGGTGTACGGCGAACTTTTTTTTTGAGGTACGGTCTAATGGTCACCCTTGTTATACATTTTTTAAGAGCTATAACACTCAGCTAATTGGCCTCTTAATTAACATGTCGCTTTTTTTAGAAAGGGGCATTCTCCACTATCCAAAATTCGGATTTGCGTACAAAATTGTATCATGGCCTAAAATGTGAATTGCATAACAGATACTTATTTAGCGACCTTTAAAAACTTTCATAAAATATATTGACCGAATATAATCTTTGTAATCCATCATTGTAGATTTAAAAAATCCACTATCAGATTCAGTGACACCCAAAAATTTTATGAAAAAACTATCTCAAAGGGATCTGATTCCTTGAAAGAAATTATCCACCATATCGCGTTGGATCTGTCAGTTTGAATAATAAAAACTAATTTTTCAGTTTTTAAAGCAAATAGCTAGATATCTAAAAATCACCATCCTGTTGCGACCTGTAGCGTACGAAGGATACCGATCTCAGCCAAAATCCATACACAGAGGGAATTTTGCTGTACGAGTTTTAATGAAAATTTTCAGTAAACTAATGAAGGTTTCTTCACAAAATAAATGAAAAATTTCTTAGATTTGCTAAAAAAGCTTTATATATATTATGAATCTTCTTCTAATGAAACTCTTTCATTAAGTGTATGAAACTTTTAATAAATAAAATGAGATTTTTCCCAAAATTTTATGAAAAGTTCCATTAAGTCTATGAAAAGTTTCAATGGACGAATTCCATCCGATTGATCCATTTCTATAAAATAGTCACAAAGTGACATGGGTCACCCTGTGCCTTTACAAGACCTGGCCTATTTGTATTATTGTGCTAATACTCCTGCGGAGCAAAAAAATGGAGATTTTTTTAAAATGGCCCGTCTCGCTTAGTTTTCGAGATACGGGCCATTTTAAAAAAATCTCCATTTTAAAAATGGCCTGTATCTCGAAAACTAAGTTAGATAGAGCAAAACGGACAAAATTTTAGCAAGTTTTGGACCAATGTACACGCTCATATTATTCACATGAGGTGGGTCCGAGAGAGATTCCTAGGAATCAAATTTTATGAAACAGTCACGGTGGCCCACATGACTGTTTTATAGAAAAGGATCAATCGGAAGCTTTACAAGACCTGGCCTATTTGTATTACTGGGGTGTGTTAGTACTCCGTAGGATCAAAAATTTTATCCGTTTTGCAAGTTCTGGACCAATGTACAGATTTTTCATAACCTTTCTTTCATAAAATTTCATAATTTCATAAAAAATATTCATTGAATTTCATAAATTAGATCTTCAAAATTTAATGAAAATGTTCTTTATATATAGGAAATTGTTCAATAGTATTTACTTTTTTTAATTTTTTTTTATAAAATATCATCATTTCATTCATTTTTAAAAATTTTCGTACAATTAGAATTTTATATTAAAGATTTAATTCTCAAATACAATAGTTTTATATAACCATAAGGCCGAGTTTTAGTGATGTGCATTAATTTCCATACTAACAAAATTATCTTATATAATTTTTTGTAAATTAATTTTTTATTATTAATTTTGGATTATGAAATTTTTTTATAAATCATTTTAACTTTTTCGAAACATTAATAAGGAATTAATTGAATTAAGCTTATTATAAAATTTTCTGAAACTTTTTAATTTAATAAATTCTTTCATTAGATATATTATGTACATCCTAAAAATATGTACCAATTTTATTACGCTTTTTGGATTTGCTAAATACTTTTTATTTATCCACTCCAGCTTAGCAACGACAACCACCGACTATATTAAATAATAATAAATGAAAGTGCTTCATAAATTTTATGAAGCTCTTCATTGACTGAATGATTTATTGATTGGAGGAGTGGGCTATTCATTTTATGAAGAATTTCATTAATTTTATGAACTTTTCATAAACATTGACTTTAATGCAAACTGTTTCATAGATTCTATGAAAAGTTTCCATGGACGAGTTCCAGTGACAATTTTTATTGAAACTATGAAGAAATTCATTACTGAAGTGATGATAATTCTCTCAGTGTGCGCTATTCCCTTACGACGAAGCAGGTTGTAAGGGAGTAAAATAAATATAAGTTAATGCGCACGAAATCTGAATCATCTCAATCTTGTTTAACTCTTCTTTAGTAGGATTGCCTTACTAGAGTTTAATGTGGAGATGGCACATAAACATGAGTCAAGGCTCCATTAGTCTTTGCGTTCGGTAACGTTTCTGTAACGTACCGTGCCGGATGGCTATTTAATGTAGTTAGTATTTTCCGTAACAACGTATCAGCGGTTTAATGTTATTTTTCTTAGAAGAGATCTGCGCTTAACGTAAAAAAAGAAAATTAAGAAAAATATATACTATTTTTAGATTTTTATCGTGTCAAAAAACTTTTCCACGGCGGCGGTGACAAAAATTAGACGGCGAAGCCGAGTTTAAGCCATTCGCAGATCTCAAAATATCAGCTGTCAACTCGCTGTCACTTAACGGATAACAAAAATTCTGTTTTCAACAGGTTCATCCGGCACGGCACGTTACATTACAGACAAACTAACGACTCAAATGCTTTTTCATAGAACAAAAACAAATCAGCTGATTCGTCACGGCACGTTACATACAAACTAATTATACCTGCAGCCTACATTTTGAAGTCGAGAAATAAATGCATTTAATTTCATAAGAAGTCTTGTTTAAATGCGATCAATGAAAATCATGAATTTACTGCATTTTTGCAGCAGCAAATAAAGCACTTTTTCCCACAAAAAAAGTGCATACATTTATTCGCGGTTAAATGCACTTAGTAAAAACATGAATTTACTGCAATTTTTCAGCAGGGAATAATGCGCTTTTTCTCAAAAAAAACGTGTTTCCAAGCGGGCCCTTTGTACGGAAAAAATCGTGCCTTCCGTAAGCAGCTTTGTAAGGGATTAATTTTATTTATTCCCTTACAAAGCTGCACTCAGTGAAGCAGGTTTTTTGCTGGGTAGTTGCATTCATACGAGCATGTTGTTTAAGGTATTTAAGTTTGTTGAGTATTAGTAAATATTATTGGTGTTGTATACATGGATACACACAATAACGAAAAAGTATGGGTAAATACTTAAATCACTTGTTTTTTGCGAACTCGCTGTCAGTCTCTGGTGTATATACGATATATGTTCCCAAGGTTCCTATAAGTAGCATAAGGATTTAATCCAAATAATTTTTTCTAATCGAATTTGATTAAGAAGTATATTATATCAAAACATAATTAATGTTTTCTTGCTATTGGTTTTCGTAATACTGCAATTACATTCAAAGAAATAAAAACCTTAATAATTAATCAATATATCTACGTGTATTATATTTATTACATACTAAAACTAATAATTAGCGGCCCTATGTTCCACTGGGAATTAAAGGATTAAATATATATACTCGTATATATAACTAATAATTAATTCAATGCAAAGTGTATTTTATCACCCACTGTATATATATTTAAAAGGATCATAAAATAAAATATTAACCAGCATACATATGAAATGACTGTCATACGAGTATGTAGGAGGCTTTCCGTACCAACTAACCCGCTATAGGAAAAAGTGTGCGGTGTAGAGAGTTTTATATGGCCAATTTAACAAAGATATAAAATTAACAAAAAAGTCAGAACTAATACACACAGAAAACAAATCAGTTGAAAATCGAGTGGAACCATTAATTTTATACAACTACAACATCATTTTTATAATTATTACATAATATCAATTGTTTTAGTGAACAATTGGTGTTCATGACTAAAAGTTTAATTTGCAATTAAATGAAAGTCGCCTATGCTATCATATTTGGGTTTCCCAATCAACTAATATAAATTTCTTAAAAAGTAAAATTTCCCCCGTAAATAAGGAACTGTAACTACATGTCCGTTGGAACAATCAAATTTTATAAATAATTTTTTACTAATGCTTTACTAAGCGTTTTCTACCGTATGATGGTAACACCGACCAAATTAAAAAAAAACTTGTGAAAGATTTTCAGTTGCAACATCGAAATCCAAAAATATATTGGTAAGAAAGTTTAAATTTGATTTGTCAAAAAATAAACATTTTTTAAAAACAATAAAAATTCATATAATTAAAAACAAATGTTGCCGTTTACTGTACTGGACTAGATGTCATGTAAGTGCTGTTTTTAATATTCATTATTAACATTAATACTCATTCGTATTTATTTTTTTCAGAACATAAAAACCAAACAAACAATTCGTTCCGTTTACGCACCGTTTTCGGTCCGTCATAAACAGAATCCAACTCCGTATACGTACCGTTTTCTGGATCCGTCTACGGACCAGAAAAAGGAACATAAGGAACATCGGAACTGATTCGAATCCGTTGAAAATCCGTCAATGACGGACCGTTTACGGACCGGTATGTCGTGTTAAAAACGGACAAGTCCGTTTAAAGTCCGTCAATGACGGACCGTTTACGGACCGTTATGTCATGTAAAAAACGGACTAGTCCGCTGAAAGTCCGTCAATTCCGGACCGTTTCCGGACCGTTATGTCGTGTAATAACGGAGTATTTCCTTGTCCATATCCTACAGATTTTTTCAAAAAAATAGACCATATGTTTATTATTTTCAATGCAAAGTACTTTTTTTTCTTTTTTATAAATTCATTAATAATTATTATTTATAATTACAATATTTAGCACATCCAGCTCGGTCTACCTATCTATCCAGCGCTTAGCGACCCGGAGTAAAATCCAACATCTATATGGAAAAGAGACAATAAATTAGTTATGATTTAATTGACTGTGTACACGATGCAAATTCTCACATGTTATACAAAAAACATTGTGAAACATTAAGTTTCATAAATCTTACCTTGTTACTTGATGTTGTTTGATTAATGGTGTGATAGAAAAAATTCCCTCTATTGGATATTTTCCATATATTCCCATTATAATAATATTTTCACCGACTTAACAAAATTTTTTTATTTTGTAAACAAACCGCTGAAATCCGTATTTAAAGTTACGGAAACGGATACACCAATACGGAGTTAAAACGTATTGTGTTCGAAAATCCATTTATACGGTCCGTTAATTTTCCGTATACGTACAAGAATTGACGGATATGTACATTACGGACAGTTAACGTGCCGTAAAAGCCGGATTCATGAATCAGTACGTGCCGGAGAGTCCGTAAAAATGTTTCTTGGGAATGATCACGGCAGATAAGCAACGAAATCCAACAACAGAATTCAGCAACAATTGCTCCAATTGCTTTCAACCCTTTAGATTCTAGAAGCTTTTTATGTAGGTATAAAGAAAACAAGAGAGTTTTTAAGAAGTATTTCCTGTCGAAAACTTCTAAATCCTTTTCAGTAGAAAGCATTCAGAATCTGTGGATTTTTATCTATTAAATAAAAATCAGATGCTGATGACTTCCGCCTATCAAAATATCATTGGATTCAAAAATTTTTCTCCCAAAGTTTTTCTCAGACTCTATAACCCGTCTTTAAAAAACGACCTCTTTTGTACAGCACAATTATTGATGGTAATTTTTTTTTGAAAAGAGTTTCAGAATCTGATGTTATTTTGTAAAAGGAGTCCTCAGAATAGTATTGAAAATATTTTTTACAGGACTTGGAACTATTCTTCTTAGATTCTTAGAATTAATCTGAGTATTTTTCCAAAAAGTTCTCAGAGAAAATATCAGATTTTGTGATCATTTTTGTAAAATAAATTATGCTAGAGGGTTATTTTATGAAAAAAGTTTAAATTCCCTAAATTAGCTAAAATATCTTAGAAATATTTACGTTTATTAGAAACTGTAATGTTTATTCAATAATTTAATAATTTTTGTAATATGTACATATCTCTAAAGTAATTTTATATTCTAATTATTAAATAAAAAAAATCAAATAAAAAAATACTGGAAATGGTGTTTCATTTAATTTGATAGGAATTTAAAAAAAAAATCGGTTGGATCTACCAATTGTGATTTTAGTATAGATATCACAACTGAAAATTGTCGATAGATGCAACCGAATAATGTGATAGTACATGTAACTACCAAAATTCAGTTGGCAACGAATTCGGTTGTCAGAACGAATCTGTTCTCTATGTGTACTGGTTATTCATAATAATAGTTTATTTTTTATTTCCAAAAAATGTTTACATATTCTTGTGACTACTCAGAAAGTTTCTGCGTATTACTGGAATTGGTTTGAATTGATAGAAAAGATCTAAGCTACATAAGATAGAACAAAAAACTCAGGCTTATTTCTGAATTTTTTAAAGAAAAATTTTCTTCTGAAATTGCCAATAAAACTCTTTTGAAATTGCAGTAGCATTTTCCAAACGCTATTAAATTATGATAAATAGAATATTAATAACTAGGGCAAGGAATTCCATGCAAATGCATATTTTTCCTCGATAGTCCAAAACTGATATGGAGGAAATATTTATCCGAATCATCCAATATAGAACAAAATCGATTTGTAGTTGCATATTTTTGCATATTTTGACAAAAATGCATGTTTTTGCATATTTTGACTTCAAATGCATATTTGGTGTCTTTTGAATGCATATTTTGCGCTTTTTAGTGCATGTTTGTAGATATTTTTAATTTTTAGGAAAATTTTTTATTTTGTAGAAAAATTTTAAAATTTGGTACGTTTTCATATTTTGATTCTATTAAAATATTAATTTTTTTCTCATTATTTTTAAAAATAAACATTCTTAAAAACATTATTGACCTACACTGAGAGAATTATCATCACTTCAGCAATGAATTTCTTCATAGTTTCAATGAAAATTGTCACTTGAACTCGTCCATTTTCATAGAATCTATGAAACAAGTTTCATTAAATTACACGTTTATGAAAAGTTCATAAAATTAATGAAGCTCTTCAAAAAATGAATGGACCACTCTTCCAATGAATAAATAATTCAGTCAATGAAGAGCTATTTGGTTGTTGTCGTTGCTAAGCTGAAGTGGATAAATAAAAAGTATTTAGCAAAACCAAAAACATAATAAAATTGTAGCATATTTTATGGATGTACAAAATATATCTAATGAAAGAATTCATTAAATTAAAAAGTTTCTTAAAATTTTATAATAAGCTTAATTCAATTAATGAAATTCCTTGTTAATGTTTCGAAAAAACTAATATGATTTATAATAAAATTTATAATAAAAAATTATTACAAAAATAAAAATAATAAAAGATAATTCTCTCAGTATGGAAATTAATGCACATTACTAAAACTCGGCCTTATGGTTACACAAAACTATTGTATTTGAGAATTAAATGTTGAATATAAAATTGTAATTGTATGAACATTTTTAAAAATTAATGAAATGACGATATTCTTTGAAAAATTTTAAAAAAGTAAATACTATTGAACAATTTCATATATATAAAGACTATTTTCATTAAATTTATGAAGATCTAATTTATGAAATTCAATGAATTTTTTTAATGAAGTTATGAAATTTTATGAAAGAAAAGTTATGAAAAATTTCATAGTAGGGGTTTTCATATAAACTCGTAAATTGCTTGTAAACCTTGTATAAATACAATCCATATTTTTTATGTATTGAAGCTTGACATTAAACTCATAAACATACCAGGTTTACACCGTTTACGACTAGAATACGAGTTTATATAAAAACCCCTAATATTAATTAAATATTATATATATAATGAAATCCTTCATTGATGCTACGAAAATATTTCTATGAAATTATATCATTAATATTATGAAGGATAATTCTTTCAGTGTATGGAAAAGCTTCGAGTTCTGTGTCTGTTTGCAAAATAGCTAACTTAAATATATTCTTAAGTTTTAAAGTGCATTATTTTTGAAAAACTAACAGTTTTTAGTGCATATTTTTTATATTTTTAATGCATATTTGCCTTTTTTAACCGCATATTTTCTATTTTTAAGTGAATGAAATTCTTTGCCCTATTTATAAATAACGATAAATTTATGAATATCTAACTTCCCCGAAATACTGCGCTTAATTTTTGGAAAAATTTAAAAAAGTTGTTCCAAATTTTCAATCATATCCGATAGGACAAAGAAATATGAATACTGTAAATTTCACACTGTGGCGATATACATTTTTTTAACTGGACAGTTGGTATGGAAAAACTCAAACATGTTAATACAAAACACCACAGCGTATACGTAATAAAAAAAAATAAATAATAACAATACGCCTACCATTCGCAAGCACATGCTTAAATAGATAGAAAAAGTTGTTCACAAAATATACAAGTAAACTGTATGAAGGTTGTCTTCAATCAACTCAAAGTGAATGATGACAAGAATACTTAAAAATTTATAAGTGTCTCATCAATTTTATTACAAATACACCTCTATAAGCAATGAATACACTAGATACAGGTCATAAGAATATTACCAAGGAAAAGAGTTTTTCAATGTGGACATAAATATTATGAAGTAAATAATATAAAAGGAAATGCTGAACACAAAAATATATCTTTAAAAAATTTAATTGGTCACAATGTCATACCAGCATTTTTGCACAAAAAAAATTAAAATATATCCGATTTTAAAATTGCGAATTTATTATTTATATACGAATCTGTAGTTATAAAGATATTGAAAATATCGTCATACCAACCTTAAGTAGTAGAATTCTTTTGCATTTGTAGTTCAGTATTTTTTGCAAACCCTTATTTTTTGATGTTGTGTAAAGAATTTTATTAAAATTTAACAAATGTATTTTTTGTTTATGTTTCTATTTACCTCCAATTATTTTAAATATTCATTCATTTATTCATTCATTCATTCATTTATTTATCTATTTTTTAATTTTATTTTCGTTTGTTTTCTATTTTCTTTGCCAATTTATTTTCTTAACACTTTTCTAAACAATTTCAATTGGTTTTTGTTGGTTTTATGTTGTTTATATGATTGTTTATATTGTTGTTCATTTATTGTTGTTTTTGTTGATGTAGTCATTATTTCTTAAATGAGAGGAAATTTTATTTAATTTTCTATGCCACAAACATTGAATTAAGTATAAATATATTTCAATTCTCTGTTGACATTTAATGGTATTTGTTAGATACATATAAAAAAATAACACAAAACAAATAAATGTAATTACAATGTATACAACAGCAACAAAAAACGAAGACAATTATACACAGTACAGTGGAACAAATAATTATATAGTGAGATAATAAATATATTGTAATAACGATGAAATTACAAAAAAAAAGTAAAAAGAAAATATTAAGGTTGTTCACAAGGGTTGATATTGTTGTATCATTCTTACAAAAAACAGAGCTTTTAGAATTGAAATTGTAAAAATAAAATATTTGAGAAAAGCACGATACAACATTTTTACCTATGTTTAGTGTCATATGTTTGAGTATCCTAACAAAGTGAAAACCCAATAGCAAATCATTATTAAAGTAAAATAAAAATTTGATCAACTCTGTTTTTGTTAGGACGATATAACAGATATCACACCCCTTGTGAACAACGTAACTATATACTGGTGGCCAAATCATCGCCCTATGTATATGGTCTACGGACGAAAGATATTTCAATCCGCGAATAATTCGATCTTAATTTTGACATGCCAACTGGTATTAACCCATCGCGAACTCTAAATAATTTTTAAAAACCAAAGTAAGCTTTCAAAATTTGTTTTACCAAAAGAGTAAGGGTAGAGTTTGAAAAATTCAAAACCTTACTTTTTCTGTGCAAAAGTTTAGACATTTAAGTGGGTGTAATTTTATCAGGGCTTAAAAACTATTTCTTCCATTTAAATTGTATAAATCGAGCGAACACGATACACAAGGTAGGCAGGCTAAATGAAAACACCTGCTACTTTTTGAATCTACACAAAATTTATTATACCCTACACCACTATGTGGTCATTATACCCTACACCACTATGTGGTCAGGGTATTATAAGTTTGTGCTGATGTTTGTTACACCAAAAAATATTGGTCGTAGACCCACCTTATAGTATACCGATCGGTTCAGAATTTTTTTTTATTTCGATTTAACGATGTCCGTCTGTCCGTCCGTCCGTCCGTCTGTCTGTCCATGCAATCTTGTGCGCACTCTACAGGTCGCAACTATTAAGATATTTTGATGAAATTTGGTACGCAGACCTATGTTGGCCCAATGACGAACAAGTTTGATTTTGGTGAACATCGGTCCATGTTTAGACCTAGTGCCCATATAAGGGTCCTACCAAAATTGTACACTCACAATAACTTTACCGTAAAAGTTCAACAGTTGTTTAAAAAGTAAATCAGTAAAGTTGTTTCAATTGAATAAGTAGTTAACTTGCAAAGAAATATATTTTTTAACTTTTTCTATCAGTCATTCAATAAACAAAATACACAAAATACGGACTTTCGGTAGAAGTTAAAATATTCAATCAAAATTGTGTGTTAAAAGCAATCAGTTGTTATAATACGATTAATTTTAAAATAACCGATAAATCTATTATTTTTACAGACTTTGTCAGTCAATTAATTAACAATTACAAATAAACGACAAAATACAATTGTTTGAACGAAAAGTGGGTAGTCCTTTTTTTAACTTATTTTCAATTGCTTTAATGTACATATTCGGTTGATTTTAAGGAAAAAATATTGTGAGTGTATTGTTTATACGCTGCAGGTCGTAAATATTAAGATATTTTGACGAAATTTGGTACACAGACCTATGTTAGCCCAATAACGCAGCCTATTGATTTTGGTGAACATCGGTCCATGTTTAGACCTAGTGCCCATATAAGGGTCCTACCAAAATTATACTCTTTATACGCTGCAGGTCGCAAATATTACGATATTTTGATGAAATTTGGTACATAGACCTATGTTGGCCCAAGGACGAAGCCTATTGATTTTGGTGAACATCGGTTCATGTTTAGAACTAGTGCCCATATAAGGGTCCCCCCAAAATTGGCTTGGTTACAAACTGCAGGTCGCAAATATTAAGATATTTTAATGAAATTTGGTGCGCTGACTCACATTATAGAAAATTTTGACATAAGCCCCATTTTAACCCATTCGAATTTCGGATCCAAACAATACACCAGACTGGTGTAGGGTATTGTATAGTCGGCATGCCCGACTTTAACCTTTTTACTCGTTTTTTCTTAATCTTGTGCATGAAGCGATTTCGGTATTTTAAGACTAAAAGAATTTGAACTTTTTATAAAAGTTCTTGAGCCCTTGTTTGATTAATTACACAGTACAACAAAATAAGAAAAACTTGATGCAGCGGCGTTGCGACACGTTATTTCTAATAGAATTTGCCCTATCCCACCCCCAATATTCATATATGAACATATACTTAGGTGTTGCCTCATTTTTAGGATCCATAAGTTCATTTACGAACAAATTTTAAATTTTTTTATCTGGCATACAAAATAAATTTAAAACAAAAAATCCCTAAAATTTGTATTTCAGATTTATTTTACGTATTGTTGGATAGAGGAGAATGCTTCGCCAGTGGGCAACATTCTCCAATTCAAATTTTTCCGATGTTAAGGGAGATAAATTTGGAAAAAATATATTTTTTGAATTTTTAATTTACCTTCCATTGACACCCACTTTGACGAATTTACCGCACATGTGGTCGCAGATAGACGTGTTTTTGTGCTTTCATTTAAACTCGTCTAGCAAAATTCTCTCTCTGTAAGTACACAGAACGTGAAGTACACAAAATCGATTACATAGTATGGAGTTACACATATTTTCAAAGGAGTATTTTGAAAAAAAATGGAAATACTGAAGAATACCTTAAAATAGTGGTACAATATTTTGTGAATCGCCAAATAATATTTATAATTTTTGTTAAATAGTTTACAATAACAAAACAACATGCATAATTGTTTCTAATTATTTTTCTTATATAACGTGTTTCTTTATATGTATACTGACATAATATTGAAAAATCCACCAAGAAAGAAATGCGAACAGTGCCCTTTTTTAATATTTAAAACTACATTCTGAGACATTCGTTTGTACGCGTTAGGGTTTTCTTCTTTTTTAAGAAACAAAAAGGTAGAAATTAATTTTTATTAGCTAATTTGAAGAGTTTTATTTTCCCTTCAGAAATTTAAAACTCATTTCATGTAAATTGACACCCTCATCAAAAATTAAACTAAATATGCCAAAAAATTTGAAACTATGTTTATTAAATTAAAAAAATAAATTACTAAAAAAATTTTATCAGGTGAATTTAATAACAAAAGACTGCAAAAATGAATCAAATAAACAAAATTAGTTTTATTTTAGACGGAAAAAATACATCTCCCCAAAAGAGTTTTATTTTATGACGGTTTATTTTATGACTGCAAAAATAAGAAAATAAACAAGGTGAATTTTATTTTAGACGGAAAAAATAAAACTCCCCAAAACAGTTCTATTTTAGACGGAAAAAATAAAACTCTCTTTTTAAAAGTTTCATCCGATATTTTATCGTTGAAAAATAACCCTTAACTGTGGAGTTGAGATTGTTTTTTCAAGATCACCATAGATTCTGAATGAGCTCTTCAATACGAGTCTATTGGTTTATAACATTTATATTTATAACATATAAATTATAATATTTACGAAAAAGTAACAAACTTATTAATTTTACTTCAAAAATATGGGTTTTTGCGACTGTTCATAAACTTTCGAGATTTTGCCCGTTAACTGAGAAAGTCCCTCGCTGATTTCCAGCATTCCAGAGTTTTAGTAAAAACTAAAAAAATAGCACTAAAAATAACCTTAAATGTAGGTTCTGGTTTTCTGACACAGACTAACCCCCTAAAGTCCAGGTTTGTGGGACATTTGAGTGCCAATTATGAATAAGGACGAAATTAACCCTTAAACACATTTTAAGTTTTGACTTATTTCTTGCATTGAAGTTAAATTTTCAACTTTGATGTCTTCAGAGACTTATAGTAGAATTTCATGACAAATATTTTTGTGGAAGATTTTAACCTTCTAACAATTCAACTTATGGGTCTTTTTTGACACTTTTAAAAAAGGGTCAAAAAAGACCATTTAATTGCAGTTAGAGGGTTAAAATATTCCACAAAAATGTCCCTCGTAGTGTTTTACATAAGTTCGATGAACATATCCTCTACATAAAATGGAAGATTCACATGGTTTCCTATGCCGGTTTACAATAAACACTTTCAATAGAGGGGAAATTTTAACCCCCCAAAAACATAGGACCAGACGAAAAATTTTAAAACGCCAATACACTTATATTTTTCTTTGTCCCTCTGCGTGAATCAATTGTCATCAGAATCTTTTTTTTTTGTACAGTGTAATTTATTTTCCAACACATAACAATTTTAAATTTATGGACGCCATATTGGATCAGCCATGTTGAAGTTTTTAAATTTGATTTCAGATTCGTAATCTGCTACCCAAAAACTTGAAGACGACATAAGAAATTTAATGAAAAAATTATTTGTCGCCATATTGGATCCGCCATTTTGAACTTCAAAATTTTAATTTCAGAAAAATTAAAAACTGAAAATTAATGGTACAATAATTTTTTTTTCCAAAAGAAGAATAAATTGCTTACGAAACCAAGTTCTTTTTGGGAAACTTGGACTTGATATTCTTTTTACAATGATCTGGAGCATCATCGCGGCAAACATTCATTACAATTTTTTCTCACTTTTCTAACCGTGAAATATGGTTATTTAACTTTTTTCGCTATGAATCGTATGGAAACACTTTTATTTTTATAATATTCGTACGAAATGAGTGTTCTTCGTTCGAGCTCCAAAGCCATTTTTCACAAAACTGTTAAAAAATTTAAAAACCTAATTATTGCCATAAGATGAAGAGATAAAGTCCGCTTGAATCATTAATCTTAATTTAATTAGTCAAGTAGTTTTTAAGATAGCTAAGATTACAAATTGTTCGATTTTGGTTATCTTGGTTATCTTATTAGCGGTAGAACAAAATTTGTCAGTAACACCACTAGTTGTAAATACCCAGTGTAGAAAATCATTACCAGATACGTGGTTATGTAACTACATACTTGGTAATGGTAACTAGTTACTTTTGTTATTACATTTCTTATTACCTTTATATGGCGATGTCGCGAAAAATAATGAGTTATTTTACCAGACCTGACAAAAATAATGAGTCTAAAAATAGATTTTCAAAAAATAAATTATATAAAAAAAAATATTTTTATTGTATTTTTTTTTTTTTTAATACAATTTGCTGGTGCGGGAATCGAACCTGCGTCTACAAATTGCCAGTCAATAGCTCTACCCTCTGAGCTATATCGACATGTAATATTTAATAGATAAAAACATAATTGACCTGCTGCACACAAGTAACCCAGCAAAATCTTTCATTACCAAATAAGTGGTTATATAATAGAAATTCATAGCGCCGCACAACTTATTTTTTGGCGTCTAAACTCATTACTTTTGTTTGGCGTGGTCGTTTTTATAAGTAGTTACGCTTACCCGCTCGCTTACGAAAAAATGAGAAATAAGTAGTTATGAGATTTTGAATAATAAGTGGTTACACACATGCTTACAAAAAGTTGAATTATAAGTGGTTATCCGATTGCTTACTTGATTCTTAAAAATAAGGAGTTAAGCTTAAGGAAATACATTCAGAAAAATTTAAGTTTTCCCTAGTGTGTAATTTTAGGACTCGTCATAAAAATTTAAACATAAAACATATTTACATATAATAAATAAAAATGTATAAAATTTAACTAGTGGTTCTCGAGTTATATCAAAACAAAGATATATCTCGATTCCTAGGGGTGACCCAGCGAAACGCCGGGACACGTATAACTTGTTTTTGACCGATATAACATTTCCCGTTGGTTTCATCCCATCCCGATTTTGACTGTCGCATAGTGTAATGAGTCTAAAAATAGATTTTCAAAAAAATTAATTATATAAAAAAAATATTTTTTATTGTATTTTTTTTAAATAAAATTTGCTGGTGCGGGAATCGAACCTGGGTCTACAGATTGCCAGTCAACAGCTCTACCATCTGAGCTATATCGACATGTAATATTTAATAGATAAAAACATAATTGACCTGCTGCACACAAGTAAGCTTACTCGCCAACATACAAAAAATCAAAAAATATGTGGTTACATATATCCTTACCAGTGTTTAAAAAATATTGAGTCTAAAAATAGATTTCAAAAAAATGTAGAAAATTATTTTCTATTTGAAATAATGATAAAAATAAGTCATTATCAGTAACTAATTATTATATGTTTTAAAATAATACAGAAGGTAAGTGGGTGTCTTTACTGGTATGTCATTACCGTTTCTACACTGGGTATACCATTAATAATACAAATTGTTTATATAGGTAAATAATCGGACACAAAATCCTCAGGGAGTGAAGAAAATTGTCAAAATAATCAATGTAAATTATATAAAGACTTAATTACAGTCAACGAAAACATCATTTATTATTAAGACAGTACTCTCTCAGTTAAATTCCTTTAAAATATCCGGAGATTAGTGCTACACAATACCCAGCGAACTCACATTTTGCCAAATAAAGTATAAAGTAATGTGTAGCCATATGGCCCAATGGATTACTTTACACATTATTTCAATTATGAATTTTACAGGCGATGAGCTCCAAGGTAATATGTGGATAGGAGGTGATAAAGTAACATAAGTGGATACTTATGTGTCTAAAAAAAAATTTTATAAAAAAAGAATTTATTTTAAAAAAATGTATTAGAAATATTTTTTATTTTTATTAAATATATGACCTATTCACACTGGGATCCCTGAATGTCAGCCGAGAACTCTAGCTCCTGAGCAATCGACACATATAACATTTTATTGCTTAAAAAGTATCTAAATGAATTGTTTGCATCGTATTTTCGTTTATGATATCGAAAAATATACAACTAACTCCATGTTTACAGAAAAAAAAACACAATTCATTTAACGAATTTGCGCCTCGTATGCTGTGTATATGTTGTAAGTTTACTCGATTAATGTCAATATTTGTTTACGAGCCTTCATAAATATACGCTTACATTTTTATGTGTAAACTTTTTCGTATTTATACACACATTTGAATATTGTCAAAAATTAAATTATTTTATATTGTTTTGTTCAGGGGTATAGCATCACCAAAAACAAAAGTTATAACGACATCGTTATCACTAGATGGCACTTGGTTCAAAAAATTGACAATTTTCTTTTTTTATTTAAATTGAAATAATAACAAACAAAAAAAGCAAATAAAAAAAAGGAATTCTTAAATTTTATTATTTGAACATATTTTGCGCTTGATTTTTTCTTATTTTGCGCAGTTTTCAGCAATTTTTGAGTTTTTAAATATAAGCTCAGCTGATACTAAAGTGATACTAAATAGTTGCTCAAGTGATACTAAATTTCAGCGCCCCCTACTGGTGAGTAGTATAAGTTTTGATTTCCTATCTCTATAATTAATAGTCTCTGGTTTTGTTTGTTGTTTTTTTATTTTCTGTTTTATTTGTTTTTAAATGATACAAATTTAAAAAAAGTCTGTTTTTAATTTATGAAAAATAAAAAAAATGGCTAAATGCAAAATTGAAATCTGAATAGTTTTAAAAGGTGCGTTCATTCAAATAAACAGGTAAAGTTACAAATATACGCGATTACAAAAATACACAGTTTACATAAATGCAGTTAGATGAATACCACTAATGACTACATTGTTTTAAAACAGATTTTCCAAAAGGTTATAATGATTACTTTGCATTTATAAATCATACGACATTTTAATATATTAACACTCGTATGTCTTTAGTTCGATACTAACGTTAGTAAAAAATTAATTTATTGCGATAACTTTTGCAAATGGAAACTGTTTTGCTTGAAATTTTGTAAGAACTGTTTTTAGGGGTGACCCCATATTATACTAAAAGTTGGACTTTGGGGACAACTTGGAAAGCTATTCTGCCATAAATAAAATTTTAACGTATAGGCCGCTATAGATGAATACATATTTTTTGTCGAAATAGTTTCCTTTTAATTGCTTCTTTACTAAACCATAGCATTTACTAAGGCCGATTTTGAGCGATTAAATTGGCTAAGACCGTAAAAATCCATATAAAACGCGAACAGTGGTTTTTTTATGCATGAAATATTAAGCTTAAATATGAATACAGGTTCTGTGCCTACATTTCACCACAAAAAATTTATATTGATTGCATTTGAAAATTTTTGTATATAAAAAACTAAATGGAAAACTGCCAAACTTTAAAGACATTTAGCGAAAAATATGTACCTTAGATCGAAAAATAAAGTACTCCATTGTAATCAGCATGTCCGAAATATATAGAATTGGTGGTCAGAGCTCTATTAATTTTTAAAAGTCAAGATTTTGTCATGCAGTTTTATTATTGTAGAATTAGTTAATATTATCTAGAATGTGATAATAAAACAAATCACTGAAACTAATGGCAATTTTTTAATCATTTAAATTCTATACTATAATTGATGTACAAGTCGTATAGTTTTTTTCCTCGATAAGAATATGGACATTTTTTGTTTTTGTTGTATGATTTTTGTTATTTTTTTTATATACAAATTAATGAATATAATTAACAAAAAAATGTTAAATAAAGTAGAATTGCAAAAAAGTGAATGGAGCTGTAAGCACAATAAAAAAACGTGTACAATTTCTTTTGACTCTCACAATATGTGATAATTGGAAATTACCATGCATACACTGAGAGAATTCCTTAGACGAGTTTTAATGATTTTTTTCAGTAAACTAATGAAGTTTTCTTCACGACGTGAATGAAAAATTTCTTAATTTTAACGGAAAAGCTTCATAGTTTTTATGAAATCAGCATTTAACGAAACCTTTTCATTGAATGCATGAAATTTTTGATAAATAAAATGTAATTTTTCTTATAATTTTATGAAATACATCATTAGTTTAATGAAAAGTTTCAATGGACGAGTTCCAGTGAAACTTCATTGATTTAATGCCGAAATTCGTTAGAATCATGTAGATAATTCTCTCAGTGTAGCTAGAGTACACTATTAAATTTCTTTTTAACCTAATAAATACATGGATTTATTTCTCATATACACCCAGAAAACAGATTCAGATCTGATAACCGCATTTGAAGCCAATCGCATGGTTCGGTTGTGGTAGCCGAATTTTTCAGTTTTGGCAACAGAAAACCAATTAAGGCAGGACTAATTTGACTGTGGCAACGAAATTTCAGTTGTATCAAGAATAATTCGGTAGTTGCAACCGAAAAATTCATTTGCTGGAACAAAAGGGGTTGTCAGCACCGAATCTGTTTTCTGGGTGTAGATTTGTCCATTAAGTTATGGGTTAAATAGGAGGTATTTACAATTAACACTACAAGACGCGATGGCTGAAGCTGTCCTTTACGTTTTATTACAAAATAAAATTTATAATTTTTTTTTATTTTTTTGAAAGAAAAAATGCTCATGAACTTTAACCGAATGAGGAACATCTCAAATAAAAAATAAATAATATTTAAAAATATTTTTATTTTGACAGCGATTTGTACGGCGACCCACGAACCTCAAAACAAAGAACAATGTCTTAGCCATAGTAAAATGTAGTAGATTCACTCTTTTTCTGTCATTTTAAAAAATTAGCTGGTGTTTGGAATTTTATTTTTACACTCAAATATGTCTGACAGTTACTGCGGACAATTGTTTATGTAGAAATCAGTAGCTATTGTTTTCAACTGTAATTACAGTTGTTTTTAGGTAAAATACAAAACAACTATTATAACAGTTACTTAAAAGAACAACTAACGAAAAGTACTCTAATTTGGTGACAGTTGTTTAACTCTATGATGAAAGGGAATTTTTTGCCCCTTTTTAAAAAGGGACAAAAAAGACCCGTAAGTTGAAGAGTAAGAGAGTTAAAATGTTCCACAAAAATATTCCGCGTAGTGTTTTACATAAGTTCGCTGAACACAACCCCATGGTTTCTCCCTAAAATCCAGATTTGTCGGACATTTGAGCACCAGAGGTTCCAGGGGGTGTGCCACTGGCATGGGTGGGTCGGCCCTCCAAAGTTAGTGGGGGTCGGTCATACATTTGGACTCGATTGGGGCACTCTAAATGGGTCAAAGTGGGATTTTTCAAAATTTGACCCTACGGGTCAAAAGTTGGGACATCAGAATTCGTTTTAGAGGTATGGTTCCTCGGGAAAAGTTTCTTATTTTGATCCCTAGAATACGATTTTCCTTGTCACTTGAGCGATTTTTTTGCCTCCCTACATATCGACCCGCCCTAACATACACTCATAAAAAAAGCCCGTACAAATAGTTCAAAATTCTGCTAAAATAACAGCAAATAGTACCTGTATTTGCGCCAGCAGAATTTTGAATGAAGTTGAGAATTATGGTCTGCTAAATTTAGGTAGGTAAGCTAAATTTTACACACTGATAAATACACAGACAATTCTATTAAAATTAGCTAAAAAATTTGAGCTTAATTCAACAGAAACATTTCTGCTAACATGTCGCTTATAGTCTTGGTTTTTGGGCTCTACGGATATGTCCCCAGACAGACCCATATTTATTTTTGGGAGGTATAGGTGGCTTATAAAGATTGATAAGTTCATAGTAACGAATTTTTTACCATTTTGCTCTATATCGCTTAGTTTCAGAGATATAAGCCATTTTGTGATTATACAATAAAAAATTATGAAAATATAGCGCCATCTCTATGTGATATTGATAGCTGAAATACAAAAATATTAAATTTGGGAAATAATTGCGGTTTAAATGAGCTAAAAATTTTGTAAATTTAAGAAACATAAATTACTAAAAATTAGGATACAAAGTTAGTTCAAAAACGGTTGAAAGTAATTGTTATGCTAAATGGGACGGACTTACAAAAATATTAGCTCAATCCTAAATTTTAAGACAAAATAACAGAAAAAATCAGTTCATTTGCGCCAGAATTCATTTAACAGACTTTTGAACTAACTTTTTTTTATAAGTGTACGGTTTTTAATACCACTACAACTACTTACATGAGAAAGTATTACTACAATATATTATAATATGTTCTGAGCGTCTAGTCTAGGGTATTCAATCAATTAATCGTTATTCGATTAATCGAAATTGGTAGAAAATTACAGAAATGTTTAAAAAATATAAATTTTTTATTAAAATAAACCGAACCTTTTCCATGATCAGAAAACTTTGACGAACTCAACACTGTACACTAGGGTTATGACTTTTTGATTTTTTTTGCAAATATAAAATTTTACATGCCCTAACCGAAAAGCCCATAAAAAAATATTAAGAAACGCAATGTTACTTTTTCGCTACTGTCAAAAAAGTTCCCGCACCAAAAGGGTTGAAATTTGCTCTATATGGTTTTAGTTTAATTAAAATATTTCTCCGAAGTTTTAAACATATGAGACTCAAACGATGCTTATTAAAAGCTATTTACGGTAAAAATTACTAAACTTCTTTGGAGGGACTTTTGGATACATTTTTTGTCGTTTACAATAATTTTTGTAATAATTCGTTATGTAAGTTAAACAAAATCCCCGAACAAAAATTATTTTTAGAAAATGCATTTGGTGCGGAAGGTTTTTTTGCCGAAATGATCCGCAAATACGATTTTTAATATTAATTTAGTATTGCCTATCACGTGGTGATAGGTAAAATTTTTGATAAAAATGAGTCATAACCTTACTGTACACCAATTAAGAATAGAATTCTGTTTGCTAAAACTTATTTGGTACCTATTTTATTATATGGGTGTGAGCTATTTGCCAGCTGTAATTCTATAAGCGAAACTAAATCGAAAGTCGCTTTCAATAATATTGTTCGATATTTATATGGTCTAAAGCGATATGCAAGAGTTTCAGCATTCTCAGCTAAATTGTACGGCATTAGTTTTTTAGGATTTTCTAAAAACGCGAACACTAATTTTCTTGCACAAAATCATCTATACGCAACAGCCTGACTATCTTTACGAGAAACTTAATGTCTCAAATAATTTTTGCAGAGGCAAAAGATTAAAAGCTTTTAGCTACAAAAGCTTTGTATCAACGTGGCAATTCTATATCCACGCCATCCAACTCTGGAACTCAATTCCTTATAGTTGTCAACTTTTAAGTAACGCACCTCAGTTTAAAAAGAGCATAATAAATATTTTTCACACTAATCTAATTAAATATGTTAAACTTTGGTTAACTATAATGATTAATTTGTTTAAAGTTATATAGCTTAATTTATATAGTTTTTCAAATACTCAGTTCTGTACTGCAATATGAGACTTCTAATCTTGTGTATGGAACGACAAAATAAGATAAATAAATAAATAAAATAAAAATAAATAAATAAAATAAAAATAAATAAATAAAAAGTAAATGTGTTAAAAACTCAAATTTTTTTCAAAAATTGTGGTAAATAATTTGCTGTAGGCTTGTACCTATCCGGATTTCATTCTGGCCTAAGAAAATAATTAAGGGGCGACCTTTTAGAATTTCTATAAATATTTGTTAGCTTTAATTCAATGAGAATTTCGTGTTTTAAGTAGGAGCGTCAATAAACATCTTAAATCCCAAACAAAAAACAAAAACAACATAAAATTATCACAGTTTGCTTTGTCATCTTCCAAATTACTACCCTGTTGTTGTGACTTATCTAGTAAAGTAGTGGTATCTATTTACGTATAATAAATTTTTAATTATTTTTTACGACTTTTTAAACGTTGATATTAAATGAAAGCATTAGTAATTATTGTAATTAATGATTATTTGAATTATAAATTATAATTAATGCTCAATGTAATAAAGCTTGTTTAGTGAGCACTCTGAATTAATAAAATAAAATAAAGGGAAGGAGATACGGAGACGTAAAGGGAAAATCAATTCTCAATAGAATTGCTCCCTACATTTACGTTTTATATGTATTCAATGCATACGGAAGAGATACAAATTAATGTACGGGGTCTTATATTCTTCTTTAACGCTTTAACTCATTGCGGTGTGGTTCTCCCCTATTTGGATAAAATTTTAATATGTGAAAGAGGGGACAGAAAAAATAAAAATAATGACCAAATCTGATCTCAATTATTAAATTTTTTATTTTTATGAATTTCAGAAGAGTTACTTAGTTATTAGTTGTTCCTTTTTTAAATAAAATTATTAAAAACACAACAAGTGTATATATATTATTTTACATAAAATTTTTTCGATTAATCGATTAATTTTAAAATTTTGTTCGATTAACCGGTTAAGAAAAAAACCCAAATAATTATTTGCACGATTAATCGATTAAAATAAAAGGCCGATTAATTGAATACCCTAGTCTAGACACATACACCATACTCGATTTAATACATGTATGTAAATTTGAATTTAATACTTGTATGTATTAAATTTGAATTTAATACTACTACATTTACAGCTGTGCAAAAACTACCTACAAAACTAATTTTTGTTTTTTTTTTTTCATATACAATGGGTCATATGAATAAAACTTAGCAATTACTTCGAAGTAATTACTTTGGGCCTAGGAATGTCTTTTAACTCCAAATTTACCAATTGGCTGGTAGAACAGCATGAAATATAAACGAAAATTAAAAAATTAAATTTCTAGTCTACTTCCAAGCAGACTAGATTTGTGAAGTAATTGCTTAAAAATCCCTGTATTTCCCCCTATTAGTAATATCTATTTTTTATTCATACGAGCCAATATATGTGTTTTGGCAAGTAAAAACTAAAAATAGCCAATAACTTGGTAGTTTTTTCGCAGGTCTAAATGTAGTATAATAAAATTCAAATTTGAAAGAACATTGAAATAAAATTAATATAATTGGCATTTGAATAAAGGAGGATTCAAATAAAATTTAAATATCTGAATCTTAAAAATGGAACATAAGAAAATTTATATTACTATTTGCATTATTGTGGTTTAGGTGAACGGCTAAGGCAATGAACTACCAAACCCAAGATTTCTGGTTTGAATCTTAGTGAGTGTGATACCAAATGAAAAACTTTGAATTTTCAATAGAATAAATCTAAGTACAAGGAAAAGAAAGTGTAATTGAGTTTAATAGTGTATGTAGACTGGGCAAAAACTAGTAGTTTTTGGCCATTTTTTTAGTTTTTGAGCCGAAAACTACAAAATTAATTTAGTTTTTCTATACAATTTTCATTCAAACTGAAAACCAGATTCTATCTGGTTTTTGACAAAAAACATAAAAAATATCTGAAATGTGCAGTTTTGCACATTTTGCACTGTACACCTTGTTACAACGAATATAGAAGTAAAGCAAGTGTCAAACAAATATTTTTTAATTTTTTAAGAATATTTCTGATTTAATTTTTAGCTTATGCTAAATTCAGTACAAAAGTAGGGGAGGATAAAAATTGCAAAGATGTAAATATTTTACCAAAATATTGATTTAAAACGCTTTCTAAATGCTCGGTGGCATAAATTAGTTGAAAAAGTAAATATATTGATTACATTTATTATTTAGCGATTGTTAGCTCTTTTTGGGGCCTGACTGTGAGTTGTGTTCTAAAAAAGTTATGATGTAAAAACAAATGTATTTGCGAAGAGTTTTTGTTGACAATCACATCATCTCATGAGATTTTTTGTTTGATTTATCAGACGTAGAATCAGATAATGTAAATCCCGATTTAGAAAACAGATTCAGTAGTTGTTTCCGCAGGCCCTTTTTACTAGTTTTTATTAGCTTTTTCTAAAGAGAAATTCGAAAACAAGGTTTTACAGGACCCCACTCTTTACTGACACTTTCATTATCTGCTTTGGGCTTTAAGAATAAAGTCTTGTGATGGTGGCAAATAGGCGCTTTGTCACCGTTAATCTGTAACCATTTCTAACTTACATTTATCAACTTCGGTATTTTAAGGATAACAATCCGTATTTTAAGGATAACGGTATTTCAGTTATTTCGGTACCAGTATTTTAAGGATAACGGAGTTTCGCTTATTTCGGTAACGGTACTTTAGGGGTAACGATAGTCAGTTAAATGGGGTTTGAATCTATAAGGGTAATTTGGAGGTATGACCTGCCAACTCTGATCAAAACTATTTGACAGTCACTACTACCCAGCAAAACTTTGGTAATGGGTGCGATACACTCACGCATTAACTTGTAATGATAACTTGTTACTTCCCAGTGTAGAAACGGTAATGACATATCATTATTTTTTGGACTACCAGTAATGACACCCACTTACCTTCTGCATTATTTTAAATCATATAATAATGAGTTACTGATAATGACTTATTTTTATCAATATTTCAAATAAAAAATAATTTTCTAGATTTTTTTGAAAATTTTTTGAAATCTATTTTTAGACTCAATATTTTTTAAACACTGGTAAGGATATATGTAACCACATATTTTTTGATTTTGTGTTTGTTGGCGAGTAAGCTTACTTGTGTGCAGCAAGTCAATTATGTTTTTATCTATTAAATATTACATGTCGATATAGCTCAGATGGTAGAGCTATTGACTGGCAATCTGTAGACCCAGGTTCGATTCCCGCACCAGCAAATTTTATTAAAAAAAAAAAAAATACAATAAAAAATATTTTTTTTTATATACCCAGGTGAAAATGTTCATATATGGTCATATATGGCAACATATATGGGTTCATATATGGGTTCGGATCCGAAATTTATGGGTATATGGCCATATATGGAGATATATGAATGTTCATATAATTTTTTTTTTTTATTTTTTAATAAAAATATTGCTTTTCTATTCAAATTAAATGTAAATATTATAATTCTATTCATACGTTACTGATGAAGTTGTACATTTGAATGAAATTGAGAAATTGTGAAATTTTTAATGGACATAAACATTTTACTTCAAGTTTAGAAATTATTTTATGACTGTTTTGAAAAACTGCTGAATTAGCAGAGTATTTTTGCTAAATATAAATAAGATAGGAACAGCAAAAATAAAACTTTTTAATATAGTAAATGAATGTTATTTTAGTTTGACTCAAGATCATAAATTAATATCACTTTCTGTTTTAAATTATTTTCAAATCAAAGAAAGATGATACAATTTTTACTAGTAAATTACAAAGAATAAAAATTATTGAAAAAATTCGATAAGACCAGCAAGGCAGAATGCGCATTTTCGGCTTTCGCTACAAAGCCATCATCAGTGCCTTTCGCCTTTGAGTGGGTTAATATTTTGATAATCGTCTACTTATATGGCTGTTGAAAGCAAATCGGGTTTGTTATCAACAACTCAACTTAGACTAACATCAACGAAATTTAACAATGCTATTTTTATCCTTTTGTTATTATTACTCTTTTTTGCTTTGAACCTTAATTCTTAAGATATCTCAGCTGATTCTATTCAACTCTGTGTATGATAAACACAGATTTTTGAATGACAACGAACCGTTAAATTTAAATGTATGTTATTAAATTATATTTTTGCACCGTGTCAATGTGTTTAAGATGAATGGGGGAAATGTTCTTAGTTGATCTGTTATTTTAAGGAAATGAATGTTATTTTAGTTTGACTCAAGATCATAAATTAATATCACTTTCTGTTTTAAATTATTTTCAAATCAAAGAAAGAAAAAAAAAATGTTTAAAATAACATTCATTTACTTAAAATAACAGATCAACTAAGAACATTTCCCCCATTCATCTTTTTAATATATTTACAAAATTTTAGTTATAATTGAGCTAAATTTCAGTTATTAGAAAATAAAATTAAATTGTAGTAGTAGACAAAAAAGCATCACATAAAATTTAAAATTTTCAAAGTTCCTTTTTCGTTTTTTGTTTTTAATGGAAATACAAATCTAGCTTTCTGAAATCAACAGTTTAATATTTTTAGCAAATATTTCTGTTGGTTTTATAAACTGCTATTTGCATTGAACAAAATTTAACAAACATTTTTTAGATACAACAGTTTTTTTTAGTAATTTTTAGTTTACTAATATTTTGCAAAATTTTCTGCAGATTTTCTAAATTTAGCAGTTTTATTTCAGAAGTTATCAATTGTTTTTCAGATTTATCAATTGTATTTCAGAAATAATCAATTGAATTTCAGTTTCATCAATTGCATTGTAGAAGTTATGAATTGTTTTTCAGATTTACCAATTGTATTTCAGAAATAATCAATTTATTTCCAGTTTTATAATTGCTTTTCAGAAATTATCAATTGATTTTCATATTTATCAATTGTATATCAGAAACTACTAATTGTATTTCAGAAATTATGAATTGTATTTCAGAAACTGAAAATTGTATTTCAGAAATTATCAAATGTATTTTACAAATAATCAATTGTATTTCAGAAACTGGCAATTGTATTTTAGAAATTGCCAACTGTATTTAAAAAATTATCAAATGTATTGCATTTCAATATTTTTTGAATCCGCTCACGTAATTACCCCCAAGATAAAAAGAAATTAAAACATTACCCATATATGGAATAATATATGAATTCATATATGAAGATATATGGAATATATGAACCAATATATGAACCAATAAATGCAGTATATTATCATATATGGATTCATACATTTGAATGTATTTACCCATATATGCTTCCATACATAATATATAAGTTCATATATGATCATACATTAAACCATATATGCTAATACATGTAACCATATATGACAATATATGAATATTTTTACATGGGTAATTAATTTTTTTGAAAATCTATTTTTAGACTCATTATTTTTGTCAGTACTGGTAAGCACATAGGTAACACTATATTTTTTGATTTTTCGTATGCTGGTGTGTAACCATAACTCATTATTTTTCGCGACATCGCCATATTAAGGTAATAAGAAATGTAATAACAAAAGTAACTAGTTCCCATTACCAAGTATGTAGTTACATAACCACATATCTGGTAATAATTCTACACTGGGTTTCTGCTTTATTTAAAAGCAAAATGTAATAACTTATCGATCATTTATGACTTATGATTAACTATATTTATAGCTGGATTAGGGGCTAATTATGAATTTGATTTAAAAAAAATTATTGCTTTATCTACATTAAGTCAATTAGGATTAATAATAAGAATTTTATCATTTATGATTTATGTATGACTTATGAAACGCAAAGTAATCATTAAAACATTTTCAAAAATTATGTTTTGTATTTATACCCTACACCACTATGTGGTCAGGGTATTATAAGTTTGTGCTGATGTTTGTAACACCAAAAAATATTGGTCGTAGACCTACCTTATAGTATACCGATCGGTTCAGAATTTTTTTTTATTTCGATTTAACGATGTCCGTCTGTCCGTCCGTCCGTCCGTCCGTCTGTCTGTCTGTCCATGCAATCTTGTAAGCACTCTACAGGTCGCACCTATTAAGATCTTTCGATGAAATTTGGTACATAGACCTATGTTGGCCCAAGGACGAACAAGTTTGATTTTTTTGAACATCGGTCCATGTTTAGACCTAGTGCCCATATAAGGGTCCTACCAAAATTATATTGTTTATACGCTGCAGGTCGTAAATATTAAGATATTTTGATGAAATTTGGTACACAGACCTATATTGGCCCAGTAACGCAGCCTATTGATTTTGGTGAACATCGGTCCATGTTTAGACCTAGTGCCCATATAAGGGTCCTACCAAAATTATACTGTTTATACGCTGCAGGTCGTAAATATTAAGATATTTTGATGAAATTTGGTACACAGACCTATATTGGCCCAATAACGCAGCCTATTGATTTTGGTGAACATCGGTCCATGTTTAGACCTAGTGCCCATATAAGGGTCCTACCAAAATTATACTGTTTATACGCTGCAGGTCGCAAATATTAAGATATTTTGATAAAATTTGGTACACAGACCTACGTTGGCCCAAGGACAAAGCCTATTGATTTTGGTGAACATCGGTCCATGTTTAGACCTAGTGCCCATATAAGGGTCCTACCAAAATTATATTGTTTATACGCTGCAGGTCGTAAATATTAAGATATTTTGATGAAATTTGGTACACGGACCTATATTGGCCCAATAACGCAGCCTATTGATTTTGGTGAACATCGGTCCATGTTTAGACCTAGTGCCCATATAAGGGTCCTACCAAAATTATACTGTTTATACGCTGCAGGTCGTAAATATTAAGATATTTTGATGAAATTTGGTACACAGACCTATATTGGCCCAATAACGCAGCCTATTGATTTTGGTGAACATCGGTCCATGTTTAGACCTAGTGCCCATATAAGGGTCCTACCAAAATTATACTGTTTATACGCTGCAGGTCGCAAATATTAAGATATTTTGATAAAATTTGGTACACAGACCTACGTTGGCCCAAGGACAAAGCCTATTGATTTTGGTGAACATCGGTCCATGTTTAGACCTAGTGCCCATATAAGGGTCCTACCAAAATTATATTGTTTATACGCTGCAGGTCGCAAATATTAAGATATTTTGATGAAATTCGGTACACCGACTTATGGCAGCCGAAGGACGAAGCCTATTGATTTTGGTGAACATCGGTCTATGTTTAGACCTAGTGCCCATATAAGGGTCCCCCCAAAATTATATTGTTTATACGATGCACGTCGTAAATATTAAGATATTTTGACGAAATTTGGTACACAGACCTATTTTGGCCCGCGGACGAAGCCTATTGATTTTGATGAACATCGGTCCATGTTTAGACCTAGTGCCCATATAAGGGTCCTACCAAAATTATACTGTTTATACGCTGCAGGTCGCAAATATTAAGATATTTTGATGAAATTTGGTACACAGACCTATATTGGCCCAATAACGCAGCCTATTGATTTTGGTGACATTAGTTGGCTTTTACCCAGACTGGTGTAGGGTATTCTATAGTCGGCATGCCCGACTTTAACCTTTTTACTCGTTTTACTCTACAAATGGGGGTAAGGTGTATAATTTTCGATCTAAAAAACAAAAATACGATGTAAAACAATTCATTTATATTTTTGACAATCAAATATTTCATGTGTCAATAGCTGAGGGCAGTTGTAAAAATTAATTTCGCGTTAGAAGAATTGAGGCTGCTCGCAATGATTCAAAATTAGTAGCACAGTGTTATGGAATTAAGCTCAAACTTTATGAAGGGTTTTCTTTCTGGAACTAAAGTTACTAAGTTATGTATAAATTTCACAGTACAACAAAATAAGAAAAATTTGATGCATCGCGATTGCGACACATCATTTCTGACAGACTTTGGGACGCAGATCACGAATATGTCACTAGAATTTTAAAGTTAGCTATAGTTTAAGAAATATTTGCAAAAACGTTTTTGTAGGAAAATTAAAAATTTTAATAAACTTTTTCAAAAAAAAAACAAAATTCAAAGTAATAGTGCTTTTTTTGCAACATTTTAAAATGATAAAATAATTCCTTTGATGTATTACACGTTACGACAGCGCGATAATATTCCCTATATGATCAATATAATAGATACATGTGATCAATATCATAGATACATTCAAATTTTTTCTAATTTTATCCTCGTTGCCTTTATTTTTAAAGGTCAAAGTAGTGAATAAATTCACCCCAAAATGCGAGGAGATTGTTCAGGAAATGGTGCAGAATTTTAGCGTGACATCTGTTTTTTTTATTTTTTCACTTGTTTTAAGTAGGCGTGGCTTTTAATGAAAAATAAGCGATATCGACCTTCTATCAATTTACATAGTAAAATTTAGCGAGTACTGATCAGTTTGTAAAAACTTTGTAATTTTGAAATTCCTATAATATTTCCTTAAGTCTTGCATTATTTTTTTTCTTCAAATGGTCTCCAGACTTAAAATTACAGTGCCTTAAACATGACTAAATTTTTCTTTGTTTGTAGCGATTTTAAAATAAAGTTAATAACACTGAATTTTAACACGGAATGCTTTATACTATAACATAAAAAAAGTTTGACTGATTTGTTATATCGCGGTAAGTATAGAATAAGTCCATTCATTTTAAAGTTTCAGTGTTATCAGTTTCAGTGTTTCAGTGTCAATCGCTAAAAACAAAGAAAAAGCTGGTCATGTTTAAAGCGCTGTCATTTTAAGTCTGGAGACCATTTGTGAATAAAGATAATGCAGAATTTAAGGAAATTTTATAGAATTTCCAAAATTATACAGTTCGTATAGATCCGACCAGTTCTCGCTAAATTTTACTATGTAATTTGATAGAAGGTCGATATCGCTTATTTTTCATTAAACGCCTACTTAAAACAAATTACAAAATAAAAAAAACGGACATTACGTTAAAGTTCTTCACCATTTTCTGAACAATCTCCTTGCATTTTGCTGTGAATTTATCCATTATTTTGATCTTTAAAAATAAAGGCAACGAAAATAAAATTATAAAAAATTTCTATTATATTGATCATGTGTGCACGCAAAGAAAAAACATGGTTGGGATGATCATATTCTAAGAGCATCATACATTTTTGGGTTTATGATTGCGACAATCATGTTATTACATAGTTGGCCCAATAATACTGTTACCTCATTTTTATCATAATATGGTCAATAAATTATCACACTATGATTGTAAAATTCTCCCAATATTCTTATATTATAATCCTGCATATTATCATATTATTGTCTTATAATCCCTATAGTATTCTCCCAGTATTTTGCTGAAGCTAGATTAAAATTTCGCGATACATCCAAAAATCATCATAATATTTTCCTTATGATCATATTTTCTTGATGATCACAATATTTTCCCAGTGATTCTATTATTGTCCTGTCAAAAATTTTGTGATCACTTAGAATAATATTATGATCACTAGGAACATATTATGATTATTTTGTGCACTCTTTACATTTTCTTCAATTTTGTACATTTCTTCAATTTGATTTTCGTACAAAAGTTTTCTACGTGAGTACAAAAAAAAACACTTTTTTTTATCACTTTTTACTTATTTTATAACACTGAGCACTTCAAAGTAAAATCTAATTTGAAGGTTCCTGGTTAGACCGAATTCTTTCTTCTACAAACAATGTCACTATTAAAACGAGTAAAAAGGTTAAAGTCGGGCATGCCGACTATACAATACCCTACACCAGTCTGGTGTATTGTTTCGATCCGAAATTCGAATGGGTTAAAATGGGGCTTATGTCAAAATTTTCTATAATGTGAGTCAGCGCACCAAATTTCATTAAAATATCTTAATATTTGCGACCTGCAGTTTGTAACCAAGCCAATTTTGGGGGGACCCTTATATGGGCACTAGTTCTAAACATGGATCGATGTTCACCAAAATCAATAGGCTTCGTCCTTGGGCCAACATAGGTCTATGTACCAAATTTCATCAAAATAGCTTAATATTTGCGACCTGCAGCGTATAAAAAATATAATTTTGGGGGGACCCTTATATGGGCACTAGGTCTAAACATGGACCGATGTTCACCAAAATCAATAGGCTTCGTCCTTGGGCCAACATAGGTCTATGTACCAAATTTCATCAAAATATCGTAATATTTGCGACCTGCAGCGTATAAACAGTATAATTTTGGTAGGACCCTTATATGGGCACTAGGTCTAAACATAGACCGATGTTCACCAAAATCAATAGGCTGCGTTATTGGGCCAATATAGGTCTGTGTATCAAATTTCATCAAAATATCTTAATATTTGCGACCTGCAGCGTATAAACATTATAATTTTGGTAGGACCCTTATATGGGCACTAGGTCTAAACATGGACCGATGTTCACCAAAATCAATAGGCTGCATTATTAGGCCAATATAGGTCTGTGTACCAAATTTCATCAAAATATCTTCATATTTACGACCTGCAGCATATAAACAGTATAATTTTGGTAGGACCCTTATATGGGCACTAGGTCTAAACATGGACCGATATTCACCAAAATCAATAGGCTGCGTTAATGGGCCAATATAGGTCTGTGTACCAAATTTCATCAAAATATCTTAATATTTACGACCTGCAGCGTATAAACAGTATAATTTTGATAGGACCCTTATATGGGCACTAGGTCTAAACATGGACCGATGTTCACCAAAATCAATAGGCTTCGTCCTTGGGCAAACATAGGTCTATGTACCAAATTTCATCAAAATATCTTAATATTAATACCTGCAGCGTATAAACAGTATAATTTTGGTAGGACCCTTATATGGGCACTAGGTCTAAACATAGACCGATGTTCACCAAAATCAATAGGCTGCATTATTGGGCCAATCTAGGTCTGTGTACCAAATTTCATCATAATATCTTAATATTTACGACCTGCAGCATATAAACAGTATAATTTTGGTAGGACCCTTATATGGGCACTAGGTCTAAACATGGACCGATGTTCAAAAAAATCAAACTTGTTCGTCCTTGGGCCAACATAGGTCTGCGTACCAAATTTCATCAAAATATCTTAATAGTTGCGACCTGTAGAGTGCGCACAAGATTGCATGGACAGACAGACAGACGGACGGACAGACGGACATCGTTAAATCGAAATAAAAAAAAATTCTGAACCGATCGGTATACTATAAGGTGGGTCTACGACCAATATTTTTTGGTGTTACAAACATCAGCACAAACTTATAATACCCTGACCACATAGTGGTGTAGGGTATAATGAATATCAGTAAGTTGTTTGCTATTTTTTGTTTTTTTATTTTTATACCCTACACCACTATGTGGTCAGGGTATTATAAGTTTGTGCTGATGTTTGTAACACCAATCTTGTGCGCACTCTACAGGTCGCAAATATTAAGATATTTTGATGCAATTTGGTGCGCAGACCTATGTTGGCCCAAGGACGAACAAGTTTGATTTTGGTGAACATCGGTCCATGTTTAGACCTAGTGCCCATATAAGGGTCCTAACAAAATTATACTGTTTATACGCTGCAGGTCGTAAATATTAAGATATTTTGATGAAATTTGGTACACAGACCTATATTGGCCCATTAACGCAGCCTATTGATTTTGGTGAATATCGGTCCATGTTTAGACCTAGTGCCCATATAAGGGTCCTACCAAAATTATACTGTTTATACGCTGCAGGTCGCAAATATTAAGATATTTTGATGAAATTTGGTACATAGACCTATGTTGACCCAAGGACGAAGCCTATTGATTTTGGTGAACATCGGTCCATGTTTAGAACTAGTGCCCATAGTTCTAAACATGGTCCATGTTTAGACCTAGTGCCCATATAAGGGTCCTACCAAAATTATACTGTTTATACGCTGCAGGTCGCAAATATTAAGATATTTTGATGAAATTTGGTACATAGACCTATGTTGACCCAAGGACGAAGCCTATTGATTTTGGTGAACATCGGTCCATGTTTAGAACTAGTGCCCATGTAAGGGTCCCCCCAAAATTGGCTTGGTTACAAACTGCAGGTCGCAAATATTAAGATATTTTGATGAAATTTGGTACACAGACCTATGTTGGCCCAATAAGGCAGCCTATTGATTTTGGTGAACATCGGTCCATGTTTAGACCTAGTGCCCATATAAGGGTCCTACCAAAATTATACTGTTTATACGCTGCAGGTCGCAAATATTAAGATACTTTGATGAAATTTGGTACATAGACCTATGTTGACCCAAGGACGAAGCCTATTGATTTTGGTGAACATCGGTCCATGTTTAGAACTAGTGCCCATATAAGGGTCCCCCCAAAATTGGCTTGGTTACAAACCGCAGGTCGCAAATATTAAGATGTTTTGATGAAATTTGGTACACAGACCTATGTTGGCCCAATAAGGCAGCCTATTGATTTTGGTGAACATCGGTCCATGTTTAGACCTAGTGCCCATATAAGGGTCCTACCAAAATTATACTGTTTATACGCTGCAGGTCGCAAATATTAAGATATTTTGATGAAATTTGGTACATAGACCTATGTTGACCCAAGGACGAAGCCTATTGATTTTGGTGAACATCGGTCCATGTTTAGAACTAGTGCCCATAGTTCTAAACATGGTCCATGTTTAGACCTAGTGCCCATATAAGGGTCCTACCAAAATTATACTGTTTATACGCTGCAGGTCGCAAATATTAAGATATTTTGATGAAATTTGGTACATAGACCTATGTTGACCCAAGGACGAAGCCTATTGATTTTGGTGAACATCGGTCCATGTTTAGAACTAGTGCCCATATAAGGGTCCCCCCAAAATTGGCTTGGTTACAAACTGCAGGTCGCAAATATTAAGATATTTTGATGAAATTTGGTACACAGACCTATGTTGGCCCAATAAGGCAGCCTATTGATTTTGGTGAACATCGGTCCATGTTTAGACCTAGTGCCCATATAAGGGTCCTACCAAAATTATACTGTTTATACGCTGCAGGTCGCAAATATTAAGATATTTTGATGAAATTTGGTACATAGACCTATGTTGACCCAAGGACGAAGCCTATTGATTTTGGTGAACATCAGTCCATGTTTAGAACTAGTGCCCATATAAGGGTCCCCCCAAAATTGGCTTGGTTACAAACTGCAGGTCGCAAATATTAAGATGTTTTGATGAAATTTGGTACACAGACCTATGTTGGCCCAATAAGGCAGCCTATTGATTTTGGTGAACATCGGTCCATGTTTAGACCTAGTGCCCATATAAGGGTCCTACCAAAATTATACTGTTTATACGCTGCAGGTCGCAAATATTAAGATATTTTGATGAAATTTGGTACATAGACCTATGTTGACCCAAGGACGAAGCCTATTGATTTTGGTGAACATCGGTCCATGTTTAGAACTAGTGCCCATAGTTCTAAACATGGTCCATGTTTAGACCTAGTGCCCATATAAGGGTCCTACCAAAATTATACTGTTTATACGCTGCAGGTCGCAAATATTAAGATATTTTGATGAAATTTGGTACATAGACCTATGTTGACCCAAGGACGAAGCCTATTGATTTTGGTGAACATCGGTCCATGTTTAGAACTAGTGCCCATATAAGGGTCCCCCCAAAATTGGCTTGGTTACAAACTGCAGGTCGCAAATATTAAGATATTTTGATGAAATTTGGTACACAGACCTATGTTGGCCCAATAAGGCAGCCTATTGATTTTGGTGAACATCGGTCCATGTTTAGACCTAGTGCCCATATAAGGGTCCTACCAAAATTATACTGTTTATACGCTGCAGGTCGCAAATATTAAGATATTTTGATGAAATTTGGTACATAGACCTATGTTGACCCAAGGACGAAGCCTATTGATTTTGGTGAACATCGGTCCATCTTTAGAACTAGTGCCCATATAAGGGTCCCCCCAAAATTGGCTTGGTTACAAACTGCAGGTCGCAAATATTAAGATATTTTAATGAAATTTGGTGCGCTGACTCACATTATAGAAAATTTTGACACAAGCCTCATTTTAACCCATTCGAATTTCGGATCCAAATATTAGTTGGCTTTTAACCAGACTGGTGTAGGGTATTGTATAGTCGGTATGCCCGACTTTAACCTTTTTACTTTTTTTATTATGTATTATTTTCTTTGATTGTGTCTTATAACTTCTTTTCACAAAATCTGAAACAAGAATGACGCTAACTGGTCAATGACGCTCATAAAAAGATATACTGACCATCTTATAGTTGTCGAAACCATACCAATGATTGTGAACATGATATCTCTCAGTACAAATGATAATATGATTGTAATTCGAAGAGAGGAATATGGTTGTCCGGATAATATATGATTGTAGCCGAAAGAAAAATATGATAAGCGAAAAAAGGAGAGATTTTAACTATAAAATGATTACAGACGACCATATAACTTGTAAAGTATGATTAATATATTAATAGTATGATTGCAACAACCATGTATGGCAGTAGGGATCATAGTTTTGTAGCCGTGATCATATTGCAACCATATCTTTTCTCTGCGTGTGTATATGCATTTAAAGTTGAAATTTCTCTTTTTTCACGATTACCTTAATAAATAATCTGCGATGACAGCAATATCAAATATTTGAATTTGTACATTTAGTAAACATCTCTTGTTACTTAATTTATCAAAAATTTCGCATTTTCTGTTTTAATTTAAAGTTAATATTAACTAAAGCTGAAAAGGATTGACTTTTTTAATACCTAAAAAAGAGTCCCTGACAAATCTTAAATCATAAAACCCAGATAAAAATGTAAAACATATACAGAAGAACTCGTTTAATACGAACTCTTATAAGACGAACTCTCGGTTAATACGAACTAAATCAAAAGTCCCGATGTTTTGGCGACAAATTCAATACAAAAAACATCTGTTAATATGAACTCGCTTTAGAAGAAGCCTCCGTTAAAAGGAACTGTTTGTGATGGTCCCATGAACAAAGTTTCATATAATTTTCCATTTTTGATACGAACTTTCCAAAATTTGACAATTTTTTCTATATTTTTTTTTTGTATTTTGACAAATTTTAAATCAAACATTCAGCCATTTTTTTTTTTAATTTATTACAACAATTTATTTAGGAAACCAAATAAAAGAATTGCATAATTTTTAAAATTGTTTCAAGGAATTTTAAATACTTTGTGGATAATTAGAAAAATTTAAATAAGTTTTAATACGAACCGCGCTTATAACGAACTAATTTGTCAGGGGACCCAAAGTTCGTTTTACTATATTTTCTAATCAATTTTAACGAAGTTATAGATAACTGAAGTGCAAATTGCTAAAAAAAAACGATTTTAATTATGCATGTTCAAAAATGTACTTTATTTCCTTTTGCCATTAGTAAATTCATATAAAATTAATTTAAAATAAAAAAGATATAAAATTTGTATTTCAGATTGAAGTTTCTGCAAAGTTGTGATTCTTTTGAAAAAATGAATTTAGAGGAATATGAACCTACATCCCGTGTTAAGATTTTGCATATCCGATCAAGGGATTTTACTAGACTTGGAAAATAGGAAAATAAGAGAACTTTTCAATTTAATTGCAAAAATATCCTAGATCCTTTACCTAATCAAAATAAGTTGATATGATTCTGAAAAGTCTATACTTTTAAACCATATTAAAAATTACCCATGGTTTAGTCAGGTATATAATGAATAAGACATTTTAATGAAAAAATTTTCTTTTTGCTAAAAGTTAAATTTGCGAATATTTTAAAAAAGTAGAGCTAATATTCATTCGCATTCGTGATATTCATCCTAAAATCTTTCAGAATTGATATGTCGCATGCACAATGCATTTTTAGGTTGTACTGTGTTTTTTATTAAAATAATCGGCTGAAAAATGGATAAAAGTAGATAGCGAATTGTGCAAAATCTAAAGCCAATTTGAACAAACTGTTGGCATATTCGAAAACATCACCCCCCAATTATTCTAAATCCATTGCAATATCATTCACCTATTTTTTTGTAGAGCAGTGTTATCAACGTTGAAAACTTAACGTTTATACATTTTCACATCTGACATAACTTCCCGATACCTTCTAAAAAGTTTTGCTGGCATACTACTACTATTTTGCCGCAACTATAAGAAGCATTAATTGATTGTAATTTTTTTTATTGTACTTTAATCCGTTAAACGTAGATTTGCTTTGAATACTTAACATTGATACACACAACCAAAAAAGTCTATAATGGCTCCTGAAAGTTTTGCTGTTATTACGGGAAATTTAACTGTTTTGAGCCCAGCGGTATTTTTTGCTAATTTTAGCAACACATGTCTGCTGATCTGTAGCACAACAAAATTAGTAGAAAAAATTAGTAGTCGCTACTAAATTTTAGAAAAATTATTGTAAACTTCAGTTCAAAATCGGTTTGCTAAAATCAGTTAAAAAACTTACTAAATATCAATAATGTTAGTACAATGAAATTAGTATAAATAACACTATGCGACAGTCGAAATCGGGATGGGATGAAACCAATGGGAATTGTTATATCGGTCAAAAACAAGTTATATGTGTCCCGGCGTTTCGCTGGGTCACCCCTAGGAATCGAGATATATCTTTTTTTTTTGACATAACTCGAAAACCACTAGTCCGATTTTGCTCAAACAATTTTAAAAAAATTAAAAATTCCAATTCCTTTAATCTGTTCATATAACGTTTTTCTATATACTTAACACTTTTGCCAGACCAGCAAAGGTCAAATCGATATATCTCGATTCCTAGAGTTGACCCAGCGAAACGCCGGGACACGTATAACTTCTTTTTTACCGATATAACTTTCCCCGGTAGTTTGAACCCTTCCCGATCACTGACCCCTACCATTTGTCTCACAGTGTAATTAGTTGCAGCTACCAAATTTCAGTAAATTGTTGTAAACTGTAATTTAAAATAAAACTGCAGAAATTAGCAAAAAAGTGTACTAAGAAATAAACAAACTGTAAAATCTAAAAAAAAAAAATTAATTAACCGTGAAAAAAAATTTATTCGTTAGCATATATTTCTTTATTTGGCATCGTACTAAATTATACAAAATTTTATCCGGAAAATGGATTAACCAAATTGTATATAAACGAATAAAAAAGATATTTGAATTGATATAATTTCATCCAATTATATCGGAGTTTTGGTTTTATTCCATTGCATTAAATTTTGTCTGTTTATATGAATATGTATAGTGTAGGAAAACAACCAATTAATTAACTGAGAGAATTATCTGAATTTATCTGAATGATAAATGTTTGCACAAAACCGATGAATTTCACCAGGCCTCGTCCATTGAAACTTTTTAACAAGTGGGTTACAGTTATCGTTATAATACCGTTATCGCTAAAATACCGTTTCAAATTGAATACCGTTACCGTTATCGATGCCTCTAAAAAAATTTATAAATACCGTTATCGTTACCGTTACCGTTATTTTTATGGGTAGTTACCGGTATTTTACCGGTATTTATTATTTTATATAAAAATTACAATTTTTTTATTTTTTAATCTTGAGTGTTTTTTTTTTTTACAAAATATTTATAGATAATAATTTTACTTATTAAAACTACCAGTATTGAATTTATAGCTTAAAATCTGTATTTTCAGTACTTAAAATTAAAAATATGCCATGTTTTTACTTGTTTTTATATGTTTTTAACATAATTTTTAATACCGGTACGTACCGGTATTGCTGTTTCGATAACGGTATACTGTTACCGAGACAGTCTTAAATACCGTTACCTTTACCGTTACCTAAACAAACGAAATCTGATACCGTTACCGTTACCCTTACCGTTATTCGTTTCGGTAACCAACCTTGCTTTTTAATAAATTAATGAATTTTTGATAAAATGTTGTTAAAATATTCATTTTATTTATTAAAAGTTTTAAACACTTAATGAAAAAGCTTCATTACCCGGTTAAAAAAGTTCATATATGATCAAATATGATCATATATGACTGCATGTATGTACAAATATGGCCATATATGTTTCCTGTATGGACATATTTGGAAATATATGTAATTTCATATATTCAAAAGGCAGTCATATATGGACAAATATAAAAGTATATACGACTCCATACATCCGAAAAGGACTCATGTACGAGCATATATGTATGTATATGACTTCCCATATATGCAAACAGCATTCAAATATGGAAGTATATGTCATTTGATATACACAAAAATGACATATATGGACATATATGGAAGTATATGTGATTCCATATCTGCAAAAATCACTTATGCATGGCCATTTATGAAAGTATATCTGATACCATGCTATGCTAAAACCACTCATATGGATCAATTAGGAAGTACATGTAATTTCATATATGCAAAAGGAACTCATGTAGGAAAATATATCGAAAAACATGAGTTTATTTTTTTATTTTCAAAAAACCGCGAATAATTTATAAACTACAAATTTTTTTCATATTTCGATTGCAGATTCATATTCTTTGTTAAAATAAAGATCAAATTTGCGAAATTTGTGCATATCATGCACGACCAGTGGGATTTTCACTTTCATATTTTTAGGAAATTTGGCAATTTTAGCCAAAATATGTTTTTTTTTTGTACAATTTAAAAAAACGAAAAAAAACTGCGAATTGCTTAAAAGTTACCTAATTTTTTTAAGTTTTGATTTCATATTCCTTTTCTGCACATCAATTAAGAATATAGAATAAAAAAAGAAAAATAATTCAGAAATAATTCAAAGTCAACCCTACTTTTTGTATAAATTACTCTAGAGACAAATTAAAATTTATTAAAAGTTAATTTTTCTGGCCAGTATAAAAGCGGATTTGGCTTAAACTTTGCACAGAGAGTTTTTAGACATTAAGCAATAGAGGCAACATTGTAGACACCGCGAATTCCAACGTTCATGTTTTTTTTGGCAACTCTAATGTACATGGAAGTAGATATGAATACTCCTATTTATGACAGCATATATATTTATGATATGTGTATGCGTTCATATATGACTATAAATTATTTCTATTTTCTACATTCGTTATATTAAGACGGAGTTTTTGGTATGTAAGCTAAACTTTGTTTAATTAAACCGAAAACGATTTTTTCAGCATATTCTAAATTGATTATGAAAAATTTGCCTTTATTGAATTAAAACAAAATATTTTTTGTTGCATTTCAAACCAAAATATTTTATTTTCAAAAGCAAGAATGTTAATTATGTAACTGCCTTGTATATATTCATTATTTTACAAATATAATTTCCAACGTGTATAACATGTTTAATTATATTATCTTATATTTTAATTATTTTGAAATCGTACGAAATATTAAAGGGAATTATATATTCTAATATTAATATAGTTTTCTTGTGAACAAATTTGTTGGCGGTTTCCAAATCAAGACATTGAACAAATAAAATGTATTATTGTGTTTTCAAGTTTTTTAACAAAAATTTGTCACAACAGTTTTCAAAATACGAAATTTCCTAACAAAATAGTTGATAATACATATAAAATATAAACATACTGTATATGGACGACCGTACAAAGTAATATGAACATGTATGACCATATTTGCCCATATATGGAGATGTAGGTTCATTTTTCTAGTATGTACGAATATGGATGACCATATATGATCATATAAAAAATATATATGATCATATATGAACTTTTTTAACCGGGTAAAACTAAATTCATAAAATATATGAAGTTTTTTCAGCAAATTTAAGAAAATTTTTATTTACCTTGTGAAGAAAACTTTATTATTTTACTAAAAAATTTCATTAAAACTGGTCCAGCAAATTTCTTTATGTGTGGGTTATATAATGTATTATCAGTTAGTAGTAACTACACAGAAGAAAATAATTAAAATCATACAGAAACAACGTTTACTAAGATAGGAACAGCTTTGAAATCACACAAATCTCAGGTTTTTTTCTTTTTATATAAGAAATTGTCTGCTTATTTTTAAAATCGGAAAACACATTAACTTAAATATGAAAAAGTTTAACTTGAATCATATTTACTTTAATAAGGATAAGTATTATAGCCACCAATTATAAAATTTCGTTTTAAAGTTTCTTACTTAAATAAAATATCCTATTAAGTGACGGCTAGGGTAAGGAATTTCATGCATTTATCAAATAAATTTTGCCCCTAAAAATATCTATGGCTATATTTCTCATATCTTCTAATAATCTTCAAGGAAACTCTATTGAATATTAAAAATTTGTTAATGTATACAGTTAGGCCGAAAATTTAATTAATAAATGCATGAAATTCCTTGCATTGGTGATGGCTATAACACTGACTCTAATATTCATACTTTATTTACAAGCAGCGGTATTCAAAATGAAAATTTAGCATAGAGTTAACATGAGTTTTATTCATAATACAATTTTTAAACTCATTCTGTTATTGTTGCTAGATTCCATCTAATGTTCTGTTATCAAACGCCAAAAAAAAAAGTTACAGTCACAATAATAAAAAAGCCTTGTATTTTCAAACACAGGGTTAGTCTTAATCGGTGTGCTAAGAAATCATTTTGAATAAGCTCTATTCTATCAAGCTGCTAGGTCTAAAAAGCATTCTAATTAACAGCTTGTTGTGTGCGATGTATAAGAATCTACTAAATTTTCATTTTCAATACGGAGGAAAGTGTTCGTAAAACATCAAATGTTAATTAAAATCTGATATAGTAATTGATTTAACTACAATTTTTTCTATATGTAGTTACTTTTCTTATTATTTCTTTCATTAGATTTAAGATTAGATAATTTAATTTAAAAAATGCGACATTTGTATGTCTCATTTATCCCGGAAATGAATAAATTTTGGGTCATTAGAAGTGCTAGATGCAACATAACATGTAAGTTCAGCTTTTTAATTTTGTATTGACTTATTATTATTAAGTACCGTACTAAAAAAAATTATATGACTTTTGATATTATATATAATAATATCCGAAAAATGAGAACATCTAATTGTATCCCATTAGATCGTATTATGATCATATTAGATCTAATTTGACACAATTAGATCTAATTTGATGGAATAAGATATGGTTTGATACAATTTTATCCGGAATTTGTCCTCATCCATATGTATCAAATATAATATAATCATATCCAACTAGATATAATGGTATATAATTCGATACAATTATACATAATTATATGACGCATATGTAACTATATATAGGTCTATATATAATTGGATATTGTAACATGTTGAAGTATATATTGTGCAATATATAATAAGATATAGTTATATATTTAGGATATAATTTCGTAAAATTTTATATAATTATATCTAGGTATTATATATGTTCCAATATATAATTATACAAAATTTTATATGATAATATATGACTATATCAAAACTTTTTTACTTGGGTATATAATTGTTTTTAATTCCACATACATTTTGTTCGATTCGGGATAGTAGGTAATTTATCTAAAATATTATTGGGTCACGTTTAGTATTATAAAGTGTTGTTCGAAGCAACATATAAATTTATCTTCAACGAGATATAATTTGATCAAGTATATGTATTTGTATATGGCATATAAAATGATATAAGAGAAAAGATATTTTAAGATATGCTTATATAAGGCAACGAATAAGAAAATTTTTAAAATCGGAATCGCAGATAAACTCATATTTAATTTTATACGTTGTTATTCACTCTATAATATGAATAGACACAATTGGATCTAACCTAACTTGATCAAATCTAATCGTTTTTTTCACGGGAGCATATATTTTCTATCATTTGAAATAGTCATACGATATAAATTTGAAATTAATCCAATTGCATAATTTTATATATGTTATAAAAAATGAACACCTTGACATTTTATACAAATTATTTGTTCCACTGTTGTCTGCAAATATAAGTGCATTTTCATTTATCGTGTTTTTTTTATATACATATATTTATTTACATTATAATAATTATACCATTTTGTAAAACTCATTTTCTCAATGCACCGTTTTTATTTTGTTTATTGTTTCATAAAAAAAAAATTGTTTGGTATATTTTTCTTAAAATTTTAAAAATCTTGTTATAATTGAAACAGATGACAAAAAAATAAAACATAAAATACCGCACCAAATACACATGTATAAAATATGAGAAAAACTAAAATTGTTATTTATTTAAAAATTAAATTTAGCATATTCTTGTTTATTGTTGTTGTTGTTGATTTATTTATAATATTTCGAGTATATAATTTATATATTTTTTTGTAAATTTTTTTCTTAATAATTTCACATAATTTTTTATATTTTTTTGATTTTTTTTTTTTCAATTTTATATGAACAAGTTTGTATATATTAAAAATATTGTTTAATTATATATTTTTATATACATAGATGTTTTATATATTTTTGTTATTATCTGATTATCACAAAATTAAAATTTATGATATTTCTTAAATTATTTCTTTTTAAATATAATTCTTATTTTCTTTCTTTTGATCGAAGAATATCTTTCATTATTCTTAGTTTTTCTTACACAGACAGAATTTTTGCAATAAATCAATGAATTTTCACTGGAACTCGTTTATTGAAACTTTTCATGGAATGAATTTCATGGAATGTTTCATTATAAGAAACATTTAATTTTCAATAAAATAAATTCCATGCATTCTATTAAATTTTAATTAAATTAAATAATATTTTAATTCTCTTTGTAGAAAACTTAATTAGCTTACTGAACAATGCTATTCAAACTCGTCCAAAAAAATTCTCTCTGTGTAGTACTGAAACAAATTTTCCATTTAAGCGGAAACGGAAAATAAAACAAACGCGTAATGATGATGTTTCTTTATTATTATTATAGCACAATTAATTGATTTTAATTATACACACCAACACTCATACATGGACAAAGACATTGAATTGATCTTAACAATCAAGATATATGTTTTTAATAGCTTTTGATATAAAATTATGTATTTCAATATTTTTTGAATATTATTTGTTTTAGTTCAATATAACACATTCCTTATATCTTTTATTCATTTAAATATTTTATTTAAAATTTTTTTAAATTTTGTTATTAAATACACCCAAGCAAACACTTTAATTGTACACTTAAGAATACACACATACATGAATATAAGAAATATAAACAGTTACTCGCTGTTTGAAGTAATCGCGCGCGTCTTCAAGTGCCCTCTACTTAAAAGTGCAAATAAAAACCATTCGTTAATTTACCGTTAAAACAGTATACGACAAACATACATTTTTTATATGCTCTTATAGCCTTCTTTAAGTTTAAACACACATTTATTTCAATATGACATTTTTTTATGTTGAAAAATATAAATTTATTTTAAAACGCGCGTCACTTAAAAATATACACTTTTTTACACAACATCAGCCTGTAGTGCTATGAAGCTTTTTACTTTATTTTTCAGAAATATTTTCTTTGGAGCTTTTCTTTTGAACGTTTTTCGTTATGGCCGTATTTTAATAAAAACAAGCACTCGTCAACAATGTTGGCATTCAACTGAATATAAAATGTATTTCACAGACTGTGCAGAGTGTGCTAACAAAAAAGGAAAATAAAAGCATCAATCCGAATAGCTACAATGTTGTTGGCAGATTGGTGTTTGTTTGGTTTGGATGGTATAATTGTGTTGGCAACAAATAACAAAAGGCGTGATTTTAACACTGTCTTAGCAACATTTTGCATTTTATTTTTCACAGTGGTTGGTATTAAAAATCAAGTAAAGAAAATCTGCCTAAATGAAAGCTTAAAAAAAGATGTGATTAATTTTTACACAAAAATAACAAAACAGTAAATAAATACATGGAGCTAATCCAGGAAAATATTTTGCTGTCGGTGTTACCGCTAAGAGTTTTGAAAATGTAGCACAAAAAGTCGGTCCATCAGAACAAATTCCAATAAAAAGTCGTTTTTTCATAAGAAACGTCACACTTTGTTAACGTTTTTTTTTTCTATTTATTTTAAATTTGTATTTATTTATTTATTTATTTATTTATTTATCGAACTTGATGTTTTTTAAAACACAACTAACAAGAAAGAGAAATTGAGCCATTCCAAACATTTTCGAAACTATTTTAATTGTTTTTGGAATGTGTTCGAGAATATTTGGATTTCACTGGAAATTAGCATATGGATATACTGTGAGCGTCAAAAGAAACTATACACTAAAGACTTTTATGTTTTCAACTTTATTTAACTAATTGGCTTTATCATTAAATCAGGGATGATAAAGTTGGTACTACATTACTTTTTATGGTACTATTAGAACCTCAAAAGTACTATGGTATTCCTATGACTCATTTAGTACTATTTACAAATTTTCGTATTTTTTTTTTATTTTCATACCAAAAATTGTATTTAAAATGAAGAAATTAACTATCGGGGTTTAAAATAAAAAAGTGTTGAAAACATTAAAAGATTTAAAAATTTGTGAAAACGTAATTATGTGAAACAAATTATTTAAATATGTACCTACACAAAAATAATAATTTCGTATTTTTTATTTAAAAAAAAATCCTTTAAAATCGCAACTTTAAATTGTTGTAATAACTAAGAAATTGCGTTCATAAGGGTTATGTTAATTGGGGGGTACTTAATTTAATGGTTGAATAAATTAAACGAGCTACATAAATTGATTAAATCCCTTTAAAATAATTTTCGTTTTCAAATAAAATTGAATACAACTTCCAGGGACTTCATTCAAATAAAAATCTGAATCAAATGTCAGCACAAAGTTATTATATTCATAATTCATGGTATAATTCTATAGAAACATGTTTAACCTTCGCACTCCTGGGTTTTTTAGATTTTCAATAATCGATAGCTTTACGATTTTTGGTCAAACCAAAAAATGCTTTCGACTCAGTGACTAATTTTTTTACTTTTATCAGAAACTGTTAAATTATTCAGGATTCGAATATTCTTTATAATTTTTTTTCTTTACTTTTTCAATTTTTCTACGTCGTCGCCTGAAACCCACCCATGGGACTTGTTTTAGAATATTGGGTTTTTTATCACTATTTAGTACAAAAATAGTACAGAAAGCATAATTACTTTTTAAAAATATTGTTTTTATTCATTTATTATTCAAAATACAAATTAATGTTTTGACAAATTTATCTTAAATTTATTATGCATTGTTAGTCCTTTTTTTTAAATACTTTATTGATACAAATTACAAGCAGTTTGAACAAGAAATTATGCATATTTATGCTTATGCTTCACGGTATGTATTGTTAGCCTTACATTCTATAGTTTTTTGTTATTATTCTTTTTTCATCTCTTCTTCATTAACCTTCGCACTCCTAAAGATTTTTACATACGTAGTATACTGAAACCCACCCGGATGGGTTCTTCATATTTTACACACATTTTAAATAAAAAAATGCATTTACTCCAACATATAATGGGTTACATAATGGGTTAATGAAGAAGAGATGAAAAAAAGAATAATAACAAAAAACTATAGAAGGTATGGCTAACAATACATAACGTAAAGCATAAGCATAAATATAGGCAAATCTACGGAATCGGGCGATTCCATGTAACTCAGTATTTAAACCATTTTAATAACAATATATAATATTTTTGATGGTATCAGCATTTTCGAGGCAACGAATTAAATCAGGCGAACATCTTAAATTTCAATATTTATGCTGCCAATGTGCTCTACTCAATTAAAAACTACCCTAATTTACCCTAATTTTGCTTGTAACTTTTAAGAGTTTTTCAACTCCTTTGGTTATAACTTTTTCAGCATAAGAGGAAATCGGCTGAGACCTTTGGTGGATAATAACTCTGATGTTAAAAAATCTCACACTTGTTAAAAAAAATAGGTGCCCTCAATTAGGAACAAATGGCAGTTCTTTAAAATCTGTAACTCTGTTTTCTGAATAAGGAGTAATTGCAGAGATTTTTAATTTTTGCGCTTTCAGCCTCTATGTAATTGAAAATTTTTTGATACTGACATAACTGACAAATAAACAAAATAAATGAGGCCAAATTGATTAGTGTACCTTCAGAAATAAAAAAGATATGGCAATAATAATCTCTTCATGTCTATGCGTGAAGAACATAAAATTTTATATTTTTTGGAAGGCACATCCGCAGTTTGAGAAATAATTAGTTGCAGTCCTGCTTGATCGTTATGTATCAGTAATACTATTATTGTGTGTAAGTGCTAAATAGATCGTCCTATTATTTTGGTATCCAGAGCCCTTTAAGGTTAATTTTTGTAGCCTTTCAATTTTGTGCTGCAATTTTGAGGAAAATTTTTATGGGCATTAGGTCCAAACATAGACCGATCTAAATCAAATACAACAAACTTCGTTCTTGGGCCGATAAAAGTTGGTCTACCAAATTTCATCAAAATATCTTAATATTTGCACAAGATTATATGGAGAGACAGACGGACGGACGGAAAAATTAAAAAAACAACATTATTTAAAATCAATAATGGAAATATAGAGCGACTATGCATTTTCAAATAAACTTACAGTGATGCTTGCAAAACTTGTGTTATCTTTTTTCATTAACTCGAGGTGAAAGTGTGTAAAAACCACTCCAAAATAGCCAAAAAAGGGTTTTTTAACTTTGACCTCAATTTTCTCAAAAACCAGATGTGGTGGAAAAATTTGGAAACCAAATTCGGACTCAGCACGGAAAGGTTACTGGAAAATGTTTGGTTACATGCCCGAAAAATCCAAAAATTTAAAAATACCAGCGAAAATGTGTGTGGTTTTTTGTTTATAACTTTTTTAGCACTAAAAAAAATTGATTCACGCGAACAGATTACTTCTTTTTAATGCATTTTAAATTAGTTAATCTAGAAAAAAAATGTGTGCCACTAATTTGAAATTTTTCATTTTTGAAATCTGAAATCGACCTGTTTCGTAGATTTTCCCACATGTACGAATATTTAGTGATAAATTCCTTCTTCTTTATAAAAATACACTAACGGATACTTATGAAGCAGTGAAAAAAGTAGTTTGCAAAGCATTACTTCCAATTTTTTTTCCTCGGTATATACATATTTTCAAAAAATAAAAAAAATATTTTTTTTTTTTGGAAAAAGTACTTTTAAAAAAAGGTTTGATTTTGGAAAAAGGAATATACTAAAATGCCGTCTTAGTATAGGTATCCGTCGGAGGAGGAAAAAAAGTACTTTTCTGAAATGGTATTTAATTTTGAAAAATACACTGGTTTTGTTTTTTTTTTCAACAAGTTACTAAGGCAGAAACTAGATCTAGTCTGATTTGCAAATTTATCGTTTTTATAACTTTTGGGGAAGGTTTATTCTTCTTCTTAACCCTCTAACCGGCCTAAGCTTTTTTGCAATGAAATTTATACCATGTGTTCCTCACGAAAAATAAACAATAAATTCTTCTACAAATTTTTTTTCGTTGCCTACTTTAGGCGATATGGGCCAAGATAGTTTAAGGGTGAATCTCGAAAACTAGCGCATAAAAATTACTAGGTTTAGGCACAAATTACTTCTCTTACCAAGATGTAATTGCAATAAAAAACTTACATTTTTTGTGCTGTTACTTAAGAGGATGTAGCGATTTTCGTTTTTCGAAAAACGCGAAATTGAACGAAATCGCACAAAAACTTCAATTTATATTATTCAAACTTATAAACTTTGCTACGTATACCAAATATTATTGTTTTACCAAATTTCAGAAAAAATACGTTCATTCGTTTTGAAGTTAAGGCGATGTCCTTTAAAGGAATCCTGTGCGTCCTTGGACCAAAGTAAGGAACTTTTTGAATAGCTTAAGCTCCAATCTTATTTCGTGATCACTATCAATTGTTTTAGTCAATTTAAATATGTTTTTAAGATTTTTGAAAATCTTGGTTGTTTTAAAATATTTAATTTTTGAAATTTTACGAAATTTTATCTTTGACACTTTCTCGCTTCCAAACACTGCATTGCATACAAAAAAATTCTTCACAAAAAATTTTATAAATTTTGTTTTCTGTTGAAAAAGCACAACTTCTTATTATAAAATACTCCTTTGGCGCATTTCTGGTCAATTTAATATACCCCGCCTGGAGGCGGACTTGCCGGTTAGAGGGTTAACCTCAAACCAACTAAATTAGAATTAATAAAAATACATATTAATGACAATATTAATTGTATTTGGTCTATACGACGCGTTTGAAAAAACTAAGTTACTTTTTATTTTAAGAAAAAGTACTTTTTTAAAGGCTCTTTTTTCTAAAAGATTCCTGTTTTCTGGAAAACAGATACTTCTTTTGGAAAAAGGAGGACTTCTTTTTGGAAAAAGGCCTTTTTGCGAAAAAGTACTTTTTTTTAAACGAAAGGTACTTTTTTGTAAAAAATACTTTTCATTTTGGAAAAAAGTCCTTATTGTAAAGGTACTTTTTTTTTAAAAAAATGGTACTTTTTTCTGAAAAAATCTATTTTTTTTTTTTTTTTTGGAAAAATACACTTTTTTCGAAAAAGGAAGACTTTTGCCAAATTTCCAGTACCTAGGGCCAGTGGTCTAGGCTTGGCGATGTTGTGCCAGTCACTCAGTCAGTTAGTCATCCATTAAGTGTCTCACGGCACGCTTTTAAGTAAATCGAAACAACTTAAAATGCGTTACCAAAATAAAATATAAGGAGAAATTTGAGAGTTTCCAATTAAAAACTCTAAATCAGTTTTAAAAAAACTAAGATTTCTAGGGCTCTTATAAAAAAAAGCTTCTAAGGAATTGTAATTTTTCTATAAGACAAGTTAAGCCTTAAGCGCAACCGTTTTCTAAGTTTCTTCGAAAATTTGATTGATTTTTTTTTCAAATTAAAGACCGCCCATATTTGAATTACTCGAATTCAAAACTTTTCGTCAGATTTACAAATTTATTTTATATTAACATAAGGATTTTACCTCTTGATAACAAAATGTCCAGAGAATCAAAATATGCTTTCGCATTAACTCCCCAGTGGTAAATGAAACGAAGTACCTAGATTATAATCAATGACATCAGTGTGACATTCTAAGCAAACGATTTAAGTACTTAGAATGTTATGCATGTGAAATCTGAAAAATATCATCCACTAATTATAACTCCGATTACAATAGAAGCGGAGAGTTAGTTAGTGTATATTCACAAAAAATGCAAATGGAAAAAACATAAAAAAATATAAATTCTTTTCGTTTATTTAACCTTCTTTTTTAATTTTTAACTCTACTATTTTCTTGAGCTTAAGGTTTGGTTTTTATTTATAAAAAGTTTTTTATTTTCGATATTTCGCTACTCCAATGTGTAGCATCTTCAGGAAATAACAATTAATTGATTATTGTTTATAATAATTTTTTCAATTAATTGTTATTTCCTGAAGATGCTACACATTGGAGTAGCGAAATATCGAAAATAAAAAACTTTTTATAAATAATAACCAAACCTTAAGCTCAAGAAAATAGTAGAGTTAAAAATAAAAAAAATATATGTATCACTATTATTGATGTTAGTTCAAAGTTGATCGTGCAACAAAAAGGTTGAAAGGGTTTAAGGAATTTAAAGCGCAACATGATACGGTTTTCGGTAAGATTAGTTTACACTTTTTATTTTTGTATTTATACTGATAAATTTATCTTTGTTTGTTTGCAAATGCAGTCAAGGCAGAGGGGTTTACTATTGATAAATTTAAAAAAGATGTCCAGCATTGTTTTAAAATATATAAAAATAGGCTTTTGCAAAAAAATGTAGAGAAAAAAAATAATAATTAATAAGTTTTTCATACTTTTATGAATACTCAGTCAATTTTTTATGTACCTTTTTTATCTTAAACTTTTAAATGTGCCTTTTGTTTTTAAAGTGAATTTATTTATTTATATTTAAGTTTTTTTCCAATGTATTAATATAAATTGTATTTTTATACCCTACACCACTATGTGGTCAGGGTATTATAAGTTTGTGCTGATGTTTGTAACACCAAAAAATATTGGTCGTAGACCCACCTTATAGTATACCGATCGGCTCAGAATTTTTTTTTATTTCGATTTAACGATGTCCGTCCGTCCGTCTGTCTGTCTGTCCATGCAATCTTGTGCGCACTCTACAGGTCGCAAATATTAAGATATTTTGATGAAATTTGGTACGCAGACCTATGTTGGCCTAAGGACGAACAAGTTTGATTTTGGTGAACATCGGTCCATGTTTAGACCTAGTGCCCATATAAGGGTCCTACCAAAATTATATTGTTTATACGCTGCAGGTCGTAAATATTAAGATATTTTGACGAAATTTGGTACACAGACCTATGTTAGCCCAATAACGTAGCCTATTGATTTTGGTGAATATCGGTCCATGTTTAGACCTAGTGCCCATATAAGGGTCCTACCAAAATTATACTGTTTATATGCTGCAGGTCGTAAATATTAAGATATTTTGATGAAATTTGGTACACAGAACTATATTGGCCCAATAACGCAGCCTATTGATTTTGGTGAACATCGGTCCATGTTTAGACCTAGTGCCCATATAAGGGTCCCACCAAAATTATATTGTTTATACGCTGCAGGTCGCAAATATTAAGATATTTTGATGAAATTTGGTACATAGACCTATGTTGGGCCAAGGATGAAGCCTATTGATTTTGGTGAACATCGGTTCATGTTTAGAACTAGTGCCCATATAAGGGTCCCCCCAAAATTGGCTTGGTTACAAACTGCAGGTCGCAAATATTAAGATATTTTAATGAAATTTGGTGCGCTGACTCACATTATAGAAAATTTTGACACAAGCCCCATTTTAACCCATTCGAATTTCGGATCCAAACAATACACCAGACTGGTGTAGGGTATTGTATAGTCGGCATGCCCGACTTTAACCTTTTTACTCGTTTAAAATATAAACAAATGATACATTAAAATAAATATGCATTAGACTTTCCATTACAAAATCATAAGGATTAGTGGTACCACCTCATAAACTTGCCTTACAAGTGCAAATCGGACTGTAATCGACGTGCATTACATTCTCATTTGCCTGCATTTATTGACGTACCATCAAGCTCGCTTATAACTCCAATTATAACGTAAGTGCAATTGAAACGGCACTTACTGACATCGTTGTTTACATTTTAAGCGAGAGCGCACCGATTAAGCAGCCTATGAAACTACAATGTAAATCTAAGTAGAAATATAAGCGATAATATCATCACTGATTGCTACTAAATGTTACTGACATCAGCGATTAAATAATGAGTATTTTTACCGCTGGGTCTGAAATTAAAAACAGTTTTTCTCAATTTCCAAAACTGAAAGAGATAATGCATATGAGGCATTCCACACCAAATGTCCAGCTTGTAGCACATATGTCGTATCAATGTCAAATTTTCGATATATATATATCTGTGTAGAGGGAAATAGAATCCGTACTTGTTTTTTACTTTTCTATAAAGTGGGCTAGGTAGGCGTGGGCAAATGTTGAAAAAATTTAAAAGCGATTTTAGTTAACAATTTGTTAAAATTTTTTGAAATATGTTAAGAGCCTAAAACTAAACATAATCTATAGAGTTTCTCACGTGCTATTTTCTGAATGAAAAAAAACCAGTTCTGAATTTGGATTTTTTGTGTTATTGGTTTGAGTATGTTCCTGTTCCAAGGCAATAATAGAACAAATCCTTTCTCAGTGATAGAGAGTCCCCCAGTCTCTTTATTATGTATACTCTTTCATATAAGTCAACATTTTTTGGAATTGTCGATATCCTTAAATTTTCATTAAATTCTAGAGTTTTACTGCTTTTAAGGAATTTGAACACACAATTATTATTTCTTGTATAACCGCATTTTATAAACAGACGTATGAGTTTTAATTTAATATATATAAATATTCATCATACGCCTTGTTTTCAATAAGAATTTCACCATATTCAAAATAATTAAACCAAAGTTGTTAAAGGCATAGAGTAAAAATACTATAGAGATATGTTTACGTGTTAATTTAATAGAGATAAATATTGATCATACGCCTTGTTTCAAATAAGAATGTCTCCAATAGGGTTATAACCAGGGCAAGTTTTTTTTTGGCATTTGCCATTAAATGCCATTTTTGCCATTTTTTTCACTTATTTTATAAAAATGCCAATTTACAAATCCTTTCAAAAAAAAGCTATTTTGTCTATTTTTTAGACTTTTCATTAAAAAAAATGCCATAAAATTCAGTAAAAACTCAATCTTTGTAAATAATTTACAAAAAACAACTATTTTAAACAGAAAGTGATATTAATTTATGATCTATAGTCAAACTAAAGAACATTCATTTACCAAAATATGAGATCAAATAAACATTCCCCTCATTCATCTTAAAAACACACATTGACACGTTGCAAAATATAATTTAAATAACATACATTTAAATTTAAATTTAACGGTTCGTTGTAATTCAAAAATCTGTGGTTATCATACACAGAGTTGAATAGAATCAGCTGACATATCTTAAGAATTAAAGTGCAAAGCAAAAAAGAGTAATAATAACAAAGGATAAAAATAGCATTGTTAGATTTCGTTCATATTATCTAAGTTGAGTTAACATATTCGATTTGCTTTCAACTGTAGCATAAGTAGACAATTATCAATTATTAACCCATTCAAGGCGAATGACACTGATGATGGCTTTGTAGCGAAAGCCGAAAATACGTATTCTGTCTGACTGGCCTTATCAAATTCTTTCAAAAAAGTTTTGTTCTTTGTAATTTATGTACTTGTGAAAATTGTATCATCTTTCTTTAATTTGAAAGTAATTTAAACAGAAAGTGATATTAAGTAATTTATGATCTATAGTCAAACTTAAGAACATTCATTTACCAAAATAAGAGATCAAATTAACATTCCCCTCATATTTTTTTTAATATTTAATAAAATTACAGATTTTTTGTTAAATCACAAAAGTTTGTCGGTAGAATCTACTGAAATTGAAATTTGAAACAAAGGTATATGCAGTTAAAATGGCGACAAAGGTATTTACCTTTAAAATAACTTAAACTTTTGTTAATTTTAGCTGTTGAAAAATAACTAACAAATGTATTAAAAAGAACTACCAATGTCGTAAAATTAACTGATAAATTTTACTACAAAAATTTCAAAACCACTGACAAAATCGGTAAAAACTACTGTTTTTAACAGTCAATTCTTTTTGTTTAGAAAAGTATATTTTAATAAAAAAAAAATAATTTTTTTTCTTTCGATTACAAAAATATGTGTCATTACTTCAACCTATTTAAAATTTGAAGTACAAAGTCCAAACCGTTCTTCAGTTATTATGCCTTTATGCATTGGAGATACAATACAAGTTTCTGATTTTTATTTGCGAACTAGAAATATATCAATAATGACAAATATAAACTAAACAAGAATTTTTAAAATTCAACGAAATTTTTTTGCTTTTTAAATAACTAATAAAAACTATTGTTTACTGTAGAAATACTGTTTTAGTAATTGTTTATTATGATATTAAAAATAACTGATTTAAACAACTGTTACGAAATTACAGTACTTTTTGTTAGTTGTTTTCTTAAATAACCGTTATAAAAGTTGTTTTGTTTTTTCTATAGAAAAACAACTGTAATTACTGTTAAAAACAATGACTACTGATTACTACACAAACAACTGTCATGTAGTAACTTTTGCGTGAACTTTTTTGACAGCAGCGAATAAGTAAGACTGCGTTTCTTAATACTTTCTTATGGCCTTTTGGCTAGGGCATGTAAAATTTGATATTTGGAAAAAAAATCAAAAAGTCATAACCCTAGTCACCATATTCAAAATAATACACCTGCAACCTCAATAGAAAAATCTGACATTAAACCAACGTTGCTAAAAGCATAAAGTAAAAATACGTCATCTTCCAAATTACTACTCTGTTGTTTTAACAGATCTAACAATGTAGTGGTATGTATTTAAGTATAAACAAATTTATATTGTTTTTTTTTTGACAATTTTTAGATAATTACCCAGTGAGAAGGGAAGGTGTGACTCAAACGAATTAATAATTTGTTTTAAAATCGCTGATGATGGTCAATAAAGCTGATATAAATATATTGGAGCCAACATTGTTATATAAATCTTTAAATAAAATATAAAAAAACTTGCGTTTTCATTTATTGTATTTACAAAATTTTTTTATTTAACAAAGAGATTTTGACCCTAACCGATAACCAATGACCTTAAATGGATGGAGGGACTTAGACGTAGAGGGAAAATAAATTCTCAACAGAATTTTTCCCTACATTTACATTTTTTATGTGTTCAATGCATACCAAAGAGACACAAATTAATACAAGACTTGTCCTACTCTCCTTTAACTCATTAAACATATTATGGAGAGCAACTTTTACGTCTGGCTAATTCATGCTTAACATAAAATGCTAAATTCATCGGAAAGCGATGCGGTGCGGTTCCTTCCGATTTGGAGAAAATTTGAATATGTGACTGAGGAGACAAAAAAATTCATATTTTTACAAAATATGAGCTCAATTATTACAGTTTTTGTTTTTAGGAATTTTAGAAGAGTTACTGAAATTATTTTTGTCCTTTTTTTAAATAAAATCATTGAAAATACAAAAAATGTATGTGTATTATTTTACGTAAATTTTTTTCGATTAATCGATTAATTTTTAAATTTTATTCGATTAATCGGTTAAGAAAAAAACACGAATAATTATTTGCACCATTAATCGATTAAAATAAAAAGCCGATTAATTGAATACCCTATTAAATACCTTAAACAACATGCTCGTATGAATATGTGACTATAATACATTAAGTATACTTAATGTCTTTCAGGCACCCGATATTAAGACTTTTAAAATGACATAGGTAACCTTGTGACTGTTTCATAAAAATTGATTCCTGGGAATCGCTCTCGAACCTTCCTCATGTGAATAATAGGAGCGTGTACATTGATTCAAAACTTGCAAAAATTTTGTCCGTTTTGCTCTATCTCGATTAGTTTTCAAGCTACAAGCCATTTTTAAAATGGCGATTTTTTTAAAATGGCCCGTATCTCGAAAACAAAGCGAGATAGAGCAAAACGGACAAAATTTTTGCTCCAAAGGAGTATTACACACACACCCCACTAATACAAATAGGCCAGGTCTGTAAAGCTTCCGATTGATCCATTTCTATAAAACAGTCAGACATGTGACAAATTTCCCCTATTTAGAAATAGGGGAAATTTGTATTGAAATGAAAGCAAATTGCTTTGAAACAACTTGCTGTGGTGTAGTGGTTAGCGCGTTGGACTGTTACACGTGAGGTTGCGGGTTCGACCCCGAACCAAGGCAACATTAATTTATGAAAAATAGTAATATGTGTGAGTTTTTTCTATCCCTTATACATATCCAAGCGTCCTCCTTCGGTGTTTCCATAGCACTTAACTCCACCGAAGTAAAATAATATAACAGGGCTATGAACTAAAAAGCTTCAACAAAGTGCCCCAACTCACCATCAGATGGCGCGAAACAACTGTTCTAAAATTCAACATCTCGCGCAATTACAGTGTTGCCATATTTGAAGCCCTTCATCTTTCACCACCTTACACTTCTTCTTCTATACCCTTTCCAAAGGAAGCAACACGTTAATTAATAGGAAGAATTTCCTAAGTGTTGCTTCTCTTTATAAAAAAAAAAAAAAAAAAAAAAAAAAAATGCTCTCAGATTGCATACAAATTTGCTTTGAAATAACAGAAATTTGATCAAAAAGGAAGGAAATTCTCTCATTGGGGAGCCCGTTAATCCATACAAAATCTTGTTGTGCACTCAACCAAAAAAATCTGTAATGGCTACCCGAGTAAAAAAAATTGATCTCGCGCAATATCTAATTATATCCAATTTGATATTGTTTAAGATCTGCTGTAATATCTAGCTGATCCAATTAGATCTCAAAATTGGGTGTATCCAATCATATCGTATTAGATCCCATTGTATATATGGGGATAAACTAAGATCAAGTTATATCTCAAAATTGGGGGGTCCAGTGATATCTTTGTGGATAAACTTAGATCTATTTTGATCCGAAAATTGGCGGATCCAGCTATATATTTGCGGATATTTTTAGATCTAATTTGATCCGAAAAATGGCGGATCCAATTAGATCCAGCTATATATTTGGGGATAAACTTAGATCTAATTTGATCTCAATTTTGGCAGATCAAATTAGATCCCGCAATATATTTGTGGATAAACGTATATCTAATTTGATCCGAAAAAGTGGCAGATCGAATTAAAATCTAGCTATATATCTGGGGATAAACTTAGATCTAATTTGATCCGAAAAATGGCACATCGAATTAGATCCACCAATATATTTGTGGATAAACTTGGATATAAATTGATCTGGAAAATGGCAGATCAAATTAGATCCAGCAATATATTTGGGGATAAACTTAGATCTAATTTGATTCGAAAAATGGCAGATCGAAAAAATGGGTAAATCTAATTATATAAAATTAGATTTAATACAAAAAGTTACATTTTAATTGATACCATTAGACAAAAATAACACAATAAACCATGAAACGATACAGTATCGTTAACGAATTCATATTAAGTATCATATTTGCTATCGTTTATGATACAAAAATATGAACTCGTAATGATATCATAATTTTTCAAAATAACGATAAATTTTCTGAAAAAATCATATTTGCTTGTTCTAATTTAATCGTTAAAGATATCATATATACTTCTTTATTTCGATATTGTCAATGATATCATATTTTCATAGAATGGTGATAAAATAACGACAAAAATTTTGCAATATGACTTTTTTCGATATCAAAACGATATCGTTATTTCATGAAAAAACGATATCATTAACGAATGTGCACTTTTCTTCACAGTACCTATTGCTTATGAATCGTTAATGATATCATTCTCGGACAAACGTATCATCGAAATGATATCGTTACGAATTCGAAACGATATCGTTTGGTTTGTTGGGAAATCATTCAGATATCGCTCAGATTGCATTAAATGTCCATTCTATTGAAATTATTTCTTGATTATCATTATGTCACATCCAATTTTATATAATTAGATAAACTTGTTTTTCGGATCGTATTTCATCATATTAGATCCAAGGTGGATCTAAATTACTGCAGTACGATCCACCATTTTTCGAATAAAATTTTATTTTGGCCGGTATCAAAAAAAGATATGATTGTATGTTGTACTTCATTAATTTTTTTAATAGGGTATCCACAGAAATGACAGATAAAAATAGATCCCGCATTATATTTGGGTACTATGTAAGATCTTCATTTATTTGGGATTAAATAAGATCCCAGCCAGATATTGCCAACTGTTCAAAAAATAATACACTGACAGAGCACTGATTTTATAAAAATTACAATATTTTGTTAAAATAAGCTTTAAACTCAGAAGGTCTCGAGTTGGATACCGTTCACGGCTATGCATTTTTTTTTTTATAAAATAAATTTCTTTTTATAAAATTATAATTTTTTTTTCTAGAAATTTTTTTATAAAATTATATTTTTTTTTATTAAATTGAATTTTTTTAATAAAATATATATATATTTTTTTTTAAGAGAAGCAACACAGGAAATTCTTCCTATTAATTAATGTGTTGCTTCCTTTGGAAAGGGGATAGAGAAGAAGTGAAAGGTAGTGAAAGATGAAGGGCTTCAAATATGGCAACACTGTAATTGTGCGAGATGTTGAATTTTAGAACAGTTGTTGGGCGCCATCTGATGGTGAGTTGGCGAACTTTGTTGAAGCTTTTTAGTTCATAGCCCTGTTATATTATTTTACTTCGGTAGGGTTAAGTGCTATGGGAACACCGAAGGAGGACACTGCGCTGTGTATGAGGGATAGAAAAGCTCATACATATTACTATTTTTCACAAATTGATGTTGCCTTGGTTGGGGCTCGAACCCGCAACCTCACGTGTAACAGTCCAACGCGCTAACCATTACACCACAGCGCCCATTTACATCTTTTTGATGCTATACACCATTTCCATTTGTATCAATTGTTTTTAAGATTTATCAATTGTGTTTCAGAAATAATTAATTGTATTTTAGAACTTATGAATTATTTTTCAGATTTATGAATTGTTTTTCCGAACTAGTCAATTGAATTTCAGTTTTATCAATTGTATTTCAGAAATTATCAAACTGTATTTCAGAAATTATCAATTGTATATCAGAAATTATGAAATGTATCTAATAAATTTTTCTCTATTAACTATGAAATACAATCAACAAATTCTGAAATAGATTTGATTATTTCTGAAATACAATTAATAATTTCTGAAATACATTCGATAATTTCTGAAATACAATTATAATTTCTGAAATACAATTAATAGATTCTGAAATACAGTTAATATTGTAGTTTCTGATGAGTTACCATATATGACAATATATTGTTTAAATTGCACCATATGGTATGTTGTTTAAATGATATGATATATCAAAGTATATGGTATTATACAATATATAGTAGCATATATTATCATATCTGGAACTGTATAAAAAATGTTGTTCATGAGGTACCATATATGAGCATATATTGTTGAAATGGCACCATATATGATAATATATGGTTTAAATGGGACCATATATGGTAATATATTGCTTAAATAACACCATATGTAAATATATGTATATGGCACTATATATAGTGGCATATATTATCACATCTGGAACTGTATTAAAAATTTTGATCATAAGGTACCATATATGACCAAATATTCTTTAAATGGCATTATATATATTAATATATGGTTTAAATGGCACCATATATGCCCGAGTAAAAAAAATTATGTATAATCATATGTGGCATATATTACAATATATAATTAGACATGTGGTTATGTATATCCATATATAATTATATATGAGGTTTTTTCCGAAAAATTTTCCTTATATTATGCCATATATAATTTCATCTAATTAGATATCGGCCTTCATAATATTAGATATGGCATACATAATTATATATTACATAACATGGTTGATCTTATTGCATATATAGTTATATATAGAACTATATCTTAATATATATGGTGGCATTTTAGCAATATATAATTATATATGGTATCATTTAAACAATATATAATTATATATGGTGACAGTTAAACTAGATATTATCATATATGGTGCCATTTAAACAATATATGGTCATATCTGGTACCTCATAAACCAAATCTTTAATTCAGTTCCAGATATGATAATATATGGTACTATATATAGTGCGATATATATTTATATATGGTGTTATTTAAGCTATATATTATCATATATGGTGCCATTCAAACCATATATTATCATATATGGTACCATTTAAACCATATATTATCATATATGGTACCATTTAAACCATATATTATCATATATGGTGCAATTTCAACAATATATGCCCATATATGGTACCTCATGAACAATATTTTTAATACAGTTCCACATATGATAATATATGCTACCATATATAGTGCCATATATATTTATATATGGTGTTATTTAAGCAATATATTACCATATATGGTGCCATTTAAACCATATATTGTCATATATGGTGCCATTTCAACAATATATGCTCATATATGGTACCTGATGAACGACATTTTTAATACAGGTGCAGATATGATAATATATGCTACCATATATAGTCCCATATATATTGATATATAGTGTCATTTAAACAATATTAATATATAGACATATATGGTATCATTTAAACAATATATTGTCATATATGGCACAATTTAAACAATATATGGTCAAATTTGGTACCACATCAACATTTTGAATACAATTCCATATATGGTTTAATTTGAATAATGTAAAACTCTATGGCGCTATAAAAAATATTATCAGATATGTTACTTCATAAACAATATTTATAATACAGTGTCATATATTGTAATATATGTATATCATTCAATATATATTGATGTATGGTAATGGTACAATAATTCCAATATCAGTTGATACACAATTTGTGGGTCCATATCAACAATTTGTTCACGTACATTTAACATATATATTTGTACATTTAAGTTATAATTTATAAACACTTTATAAAGTTAAATAGTTCCATCAACCTCGTCTAACTGTATAGAATGTTTATTAATATACGATTTAATATATAATAATTACAACTACAAATTGGTGCCATTATCTAAAATTTAATTTAATGTTAACTTATAATAAAATAAAAATGTATTTCCTAAAAATAAAAATATAGTGTTAATTAATGTTAATATACAATAGGTTTAAGTTTAACATCCCAGACAGAAAAATATAATCGGCACAATGCTGGCAAACCGTTGGCGATGGTCGGTTATGCGTTGGCAGAACGTTGCATTAACTATCTTGGCAAAAAAATAGATTTCAAAAAACATTTTTCAAAAAATTGAGAAAACTTTTTTAATATTTGCTTTTAAAAACATGAAATTTAATTCAGTCCACCAAATTGTCAGCCAAGACCTCTACACTCTAATCTAACGAGACTTGTTATAGATGTGTGATAGCTACAAATTAAATGAATGATAAAAGCATTTCGAGCTAACTTATAAGCATCGAAAAAAGGTATTCCAGAAATTATTAAATGTATTTTAGAAAATTTTAATTTTATATCACAAAATATTATTTGCACTTCAGAAACTACAATATTACGCAAATTTAATTATTTATTTATTTAGTTGTGTCCAGAAATAATGAAATCTATTTCAGAATTTCATAGCTAATAGAGAAAAATTTCTCAAATACATTTCATAATTTCGGAAATACGATTGATAATTTCTGAAATACAGTTTGATAATTTCTGAAATACAGTTGTGAATTTCGGAAATACAATTAATAATTTCTCAAACACAATTGATAAAACTGAACTTCAATTGACTAGTCCTGAAATACAATTCATAAATGTGAAAAATAATTGATGAGTTCTGAAACACAATTGATAAAACTGAAATTCAATTGATTATTTCTGAAATACAATTGATAAATCTTAAAACAATTAATACTGTTGGAAATGGTGTAGAGCGTCAAAAAGATGTAAATAAAATTATTTAATTCAAAGATTTCAATTTAATAAAAAAATAAATATATAATTTTATAAAAAAATTAATAGAAAAAAAAATTTAATTTTATAAAAAGAAATTCATTTTGTAAAAGAAATGCATATTGAACTCGAGCCCTTCTGAGTTTAAACCTTATTTTAACAAAATATTGTAATTTTTATACAATCAGTGCTCTGCCAGTCTATTATTTTTTGAACAGTTGGCAATATATGTGTGGGATCTTAGTTAATCCCAAATAAATGGAGATCTTACGTAGTACCCAAATATAATGCGGCATCTAATTTTATCTGTCATTTTTATGGATACTTTTAGATGTCAATCCCCAAATATATTATTGCTGTTTCTAATTCGATCTGCCATTTTAATACCGAAATAAATTGCTGGATCTAATTCGATTTGCCATTTTTCTGATAAATTTAGATCCAAGTTTATCCCCAAATATATTGCTGGATCTAATTTGATCTGCCATTTTTCAGATCACTTTATATCTAAGTTTATCCACAAATATATTGCTGGATCTAATTCGATGTGCCATTTTTCGGATCAAATTAGATCTAAGTTTATCCCCAAATATATAGCTAGATCTAATTCGATCTGCCACTTTTTCGGATCAAATTAGATATACGTTTATCCACAAATATATTGCTGGATCTAATTTGATCTGCCAAAATTGAGATCAAATTAGATCTAAGTTTATCCCAAAATATATAGCTGGATCTAATTGGATCCGCCATTTTTCGGATCAAATTAGATCTAAAAATATCCGCAAATATATAGCTGGATCCGCCAATTTTCGGATCAAAATAGATCTAGGTTTATCCCCAAAGATATCACTGGACCTCCCAATTTTGAGATATAACTTGATCTTAGTTTATCCCCATATATACAATGGGATCTAACACGATATGCTTGGATACACCCAATTTTGAGATCTAATTGGATCAGCTAGATATTACAGCAGATCTTAAACAATATCAAATTGGATATAATTAGATATTGCGCGAGATCAATTTTTTTTACTCGGGTGGTAATAAATTTTATAAATGACACCATATATCAATATATATGGCACTATATATAGTAGCATATATTATCATATCTGGAACTGTATTAAATATTTTGTTCACAAGGTACCATATATGACCATATATTGTTTAAATGCCACCATATATGATAATATATGGTTTAAATGGCACCATATATGATAACATCTAGTTTAACTAGCGCCATATATAGTTATATATTGTTTAAATGATAACATATATAATTATATATTGCTAAAATGCCACCATATATATTAAGATATAGCTCTATATATAACTATGTATGCAATAAGATCAGCCATGCTATGTAATATATAATCATATATACCATATCTAATATTATGAAGGCCGATATCTAATTAGATGAAATTATATATGGCATAATATAAGGAAAATTTTTCGGAAAAAACGTCATATATAATTATATATGGATATACATAACCACATGTCTAATTATATATTCTAATATATGCCACATATGATTATATATAATTTTTTTTACTCGGGTACTGAAACTTTTGCTGTTATTACGGGAAGTTTAACTGTTTTGGGGCCAGCGGTATTTATACCCTACACCACTATGTGGTCAGGGTATTATAAGTTTGTGCTGATGTTTGTAACACCAAAAAATATTGGTCGTAGACCCACCTTATAGTATACCGATCGGTTCAGAATTTTTTTTATTTCGATTTAACGATGTCCGTCTGTCCGTCCGTCCGTCTGTCTGTCTGTCCATGCAATCTTGTGCGCACTCTACAGGTCGCAACTATTAAGATATTTTGATGAAATTTGACACGCAGACCTATGTTGGCCCAAGGACGAACAAGTTTGATTTTGGTGAACATCGGTCCATGTTTAGACCTAGTGCCCATATAAGGGTCCTACCAAAATTATATTGTTTATACGCTGCAGGTCGTAAATATTAAGATATTTTGACGAAATTTGGTACACAGACCTACGTTAGCGCAATAACGCAGCCTATTGATTTTGGTGAACATCGGTCCATGTTTAGACCTAGTGCCCATATAAGGGTCCTACCAAAATTATACTGTTTATACGCTGCAGGTCGTAAATATTAAGATATTTTGATGAAATTTGGTACACAGACCTATATTAGCCCAATAACGCATCCTATCGATTTAGGTGAACATCGGTCCATGTTTAGACCTAGTGCCTATATAAGGGTCCTACCAAAATTATACTGTTTATACGCTGCAGATCGTAAATATTAAGATATTGTGATGAAATTTGGTACACAGACCCACATTGGCCCAATAACGCAGCCTATTGATTTTGGTGAACATCGGTCCATGTTTAGACCTAGTGCCCATATAAGGGTCCTACCAAAATTATACTGTTTATACGCTGCAGGTCGCAAATATTAAGATATTTTGATGAAATTTGGTACACAGACCTATATTGGCCCAATAACGCAGCCTATTGATTTTGGTGAACATCGGTCTATGTTTAGACCTAGTGCCCATATAAGGGTCCTACCAAAATTATACTGTTTATACGCTGCAGGTCGCAAATATTAAGATATTTTGATGAAATTTGGTACATAGACCTATATTGGCCAAAGGACGAAGCCTACTGATTTTGGTGAACATCGGTCCATGTTTAGACCTAGTGCCCATATAAGGGTCCTACCAAAATTATACTGTTTATACGCTGCAGGTCGTAAATATTAAGATATTTTGATGAAATTTGGTACACGGACCTATATTGGCCCAATAACGCAGCCTATTAATTTTGGTGAACATCGGTCCATGTTTAGACCTAGTGCCCATATAAGGGTCCCACCAAAATTATATTGTTTATACGCTGCAGGTCGCAAATATTAAGATATTTTGATGAAATTTGGTACACAGACCTATGTTGGCCCAAGGACGAAGCCTATTGATTTTGGTGAACAGCGGTCCATGTTTAGAACTAGTGCCCATATAAGGGTCCCCCCAAAATTGGCTTGGTTACAAACTGCAGGTCGCAAATATTAAGATATTTTAATGAAATTTGGTGCGCTGACTCACATTATATAAAATTTTGACACAAGCCCCATTTTAACCCATTCGAATTTCGGATCCAAACAATACACCAGACTGGTGTAGGGTATTGTATAGTCTTCATGCCCGACTTTAACCTTTTTACTCGTTTTATTCTATGCTTTTAGCAACGTTGGTTTAATGTCAGATTTTTCTATTGAGTTTGCAGGTTTATTATTTTGAATATGGTGACTAGGGTTATGACTTTTTGATTTTTTTTACAAATATCAAATTTTACATGCCCTAGCCAAAAGGCCATAAAAAAGTATTAAGAAACGCAGTCTTAGGGGGGGTTTTAAACAAATGAGACTCAAGCGATGCTTATTGGGTCATATGACTAAAACTTAGCAATTACTTCGAAGTAATTACTTTGGGCTTAGGAATGGCTTTTAACTCCAAATTTACCAATTGGCTGGTAGAATAGCAAGAAATGTAAACGAAAATTAAAAAATTAAATTTCTAGTCTACTCCCAAGCAGACTAGATTTGTGAGGTAATTGCTTAAAAACTCTGTATTTCCCCCTATTAGTAATATCTATTTTTTATTCATATGAGCCATTGAAAGCTATTTACGGTAAAAATCACGAAACCTTTTTGGAGGGATCTTTGGATACAATTTTTGTCGTTTACAATAATTTTTGTAATAATGCGTTATGCAAATTAAACAAAATCCGCGAGCAAAAATTATTTTTAGAAATTGCATTTGGTGCGGAAGGTTTTATTGCCGAAATGACCCGCAAACACGATTTCTATTTTTATTTTAGTATTGGTGATAGGTAAAATTTTTGTTAAAAATGAGTCATAACCAGGGCAAGTTTAATATGGCACAAGAAAACTTGAAATTGGCAGGCATAATGGCACGAAAAAATAGTAAATTTGGCACAAAAAACGCAAAAATGTAAGCGTGCAAAAATTTTAAAGTATAATAGTTGATTTAAGTGGTTTTTTGAATGTTTTTAACAAAAATACAATAATGAAGGAATTTACGTTGAACTGCTAAAGTGCGTACGCCGGATATTAGTACACTCAACAAAGTTTGACAGTTACTACATGACAGTTGTTTGTGTAGTAATCAGTAGTCATTGTTTTTAACAGTAATTACAGTTGTTTTTCTATAGAAAAAACAAAACAACTTTTATAACGGTTATTTAAGAAAACAACTAACAAAAAGTACTGTAATTTCGTAACAGTTGTTTAAATCAGTTATTTTTAATATCATAATAAACAATTACTAAAACAGTATTTCTACAGTAAACAATAGTTTTTATTAGTTATTTAAAAAGCAAAAAAATTTCGTTGAATTTTAAAAATTCTTGTTTAGTTTATATTTGTCATTATTGATATATTTCTAGTTTGCAAATAAAAATCAGAAATTTGTATTGTATCTCCAATGCATAAAGGCATAATAACTGAAGAACGGTTTGGACTTTGTACTTCAAATTTTAAATGGGTTGAAGTAATGACACATATTTTTGTAATCGAAAGAAAAAAAATTATTTTTTTTTTTATTAAAATATACTTTTCTAAACAAAAAGAATTGACTGTTAAAAACAGTAGTTTTTACCGATTTTGTCAGTGGTTTTGAAATTTTTATAGTAAAAATTTATCAGTTAATTTTACGACATTGGTAGTTCTTTTTAATACATTTGTTAGTTATTTTTCAACAGTTAAAATTAACAAAAGTTTAAGTTATTTTAAAGGTAAATACCTTTGTCGCCATTTTAACTGCATATACCTTTGTTTCAAATTTCAATTTCAGTAGATTCTACCGACAAACTTTTGTGATTTAACAAAAAATCTGAAATTTTATTAAATATTAAAAAAAAATATGAGGGGAATGTAAATTTGATCTCTTATTTTGGTATGTAAATGAATGTTCTTAAGTTTGACTATAGATCATAAATTACTTAATATCACTTTCTGTTTAAATTACTTTCAAATTAAAGAAAGATGATACAATTTTCACAAGTACATAAATTACAAAGAACAAAACTTTTTTGAAAGAATTTGGTAAGGCCAGTAAGACAGAATACGTATTTTTGGCTTTCGCTACAAAGCCATCATCAGTGTCATTCGCCTTGAATGGGTTAATAATTGATAATTGTCTACTTATGCTACAGTTGAAAGCAAATCGAATATGTTAACTCAACTTAGATAATATGAACGAAATCTAACAATGCTATTTTTATCCTTTGTTATTATTACTCTTTTTTGCTTTGAACCTTAATTCTTAAGATATGTCAGCTGATTCTATTCAACTCTGTGTATGATAACCACAGATTTTTGAATTACAACGAACCGTTAAATTTAAATTTAAATGTATGTTATTTAAATTATATTTTGCACCGTGTCAATGTGTGTTTTTAAGGGGAATGTTTATTTGATCTCATATTTTGGTAAATGAATGTTCTTTAGTTTGACTATAGATCATAAATTAATATCACTTTCTGTTTAAAATAGTTTTTTTTTGTAAATTATTTACAAAGATTGAGTTTTTACTGAATTTGATGGCATTTTTTTAATGAAAAGTCTAAAAAATAGACAAAATAGTTTTTTTTTGAAAGGATTTGTAAACTGGCATTTTTATAAAATAAGTGAAAAAAATGGCAAAAATGGCATTTAATGGCAAATGCCAAAAAAAAACTTGCCCTGGTTATAACCCTATTGGAGACATTCTTATTTGAAACAAGGCGTATGATCAATATTTATCTCTATTAAATTAACACGTAAACATATCTCTATAGTATTTTTACTCTATGCCTTTAACAACTTTGGTTTAATGTCAGATTTTTCTATTGGATTTGCAGGTGAATTATTTTGAATATGGTGAAATTCTTATTGAAAACAAGGCGTATGATGATTATTTATCTATATTAAATTAACACTCATACGTCTGTTTATAAAATGCGGTTACACAAGAAATAATAATTGTGTATTCAAATTCCTTAAAAGCAGTAAAACTCTAGAATTTAATGAAAATTTACGGATATCGACAATTCCAAAAAATGTTGACTTATGTATATCAAAGAGTATACATAATAAAGAGACTGGGGGACTCTCTATCACTGAGAAAGCATTTGTTCTATTATTGCCTTGGAACAGGAACATAATCAAACCAATATCACCCAGCAAACATGGCAATACGAAGAAGATTCTCCGAACATATCGCCAATAAGAAAACATTTATTGCCGGCAATATCAATTTCGTATTCCGGAAGTTTCCTCCGTCGGAAACAACTGTTACACTAACACAATACTTCCAGGCAATATGAAAGCAATAACTTATATGGAAGATAAAAGGGATATCGCTAAATAAACTCCCGGGACAATAAAAAACGATTTAATTTTTTCATTATGAAAAACAATATCTGCATACATAATCCATTGACCAACTTATAAATTATCTTGAATTCATCTTAGCCGATTTTTCCCGTGCAACTAATCTTAACTTTTTACGAGTTTATTTCCCATATATCTTTAGATTGTTTTGCAAAATTTTTGAATTATTTTTTTCCAAATATCGCCGAATTATCTTCCAAGTGATAAAAGGAAGACAATTTCAAAGTAAATACTACTTGATTATTTTCATTCAAATGACAAATAGAAGATATCGCTTTAATATCTTCTTGGAAGGTATCTTTTAAATGTTTGCAGGGTCATTATGTGCGCTCTTTGTATGACTCAAAACCAGGCACCCGATATTAATACTTTTAAAACGTTTTATTTTGTTTTTTCCTCAATAAAAAAAAATCACTTGTGTACAAATGAATTTATTTTTCTTGATGGATATTTTGTTTTCATCAATTTTTTTATTTTTTGTTTTCTTTTCGAAAACAAAATTTTAAAAATATCCGTACTGATATTTTCAGGAAAGTTGAGAATTATTTTTATTTTGTACTGAGGAAAAAACAAAAAAAAAAAGTTTTTTTTTTGTATTGAGGAAAAAACAAAATAAAACGTTTTAAAACGTTTTTTTTTAGTTTTTTCTGATTACAATTACATATAAATTTTGTAAAAATTCTTAAAACAACATTCATATAGACATATTTCTGCATCCAATGATATAAACCTTTGCGTTATTAAAAAGTAATAAAAATTTCCGCCGAAAAGACTTCTACAAAGCATGATAATCAGCGATTAACATTCTGCAAGCAAATATATTGATGCAAAACTATTCCTTTTTGCAATTTTTTTTGTCGTGATTTTTTGTTTTTGCAATCTAACTAGCTAATTTTGGTATAGGATATATGTATTATAGTCCCTAGATTATGGATTTTAAAGAACCCCACTTAAAAAATTGCAAACCAATGGCGGAACGCGAAAAAAAACTTTATGGTACAAAAAATGAATTAAAAATTGTTATCAGAAATTTACATTCTGCAAACAAATACACTGATGCAAAAAAATTTCTTTTCGGAAAATTTTTTTCCCGAATTTTTTTTGCAAACTAACCACCAAACTTTTATATGAGAATATTGGTATTATAGTCCCAAGATTATGAATTTTAAAAATCCGCACTTAAAAAATTGCAAAAAAAATCGCGGAACGCGAAAAAAAGCTTTTTGGTACAAAAAATAAATTTAAAAACTCAGTCAGCGATTTACATTCTGCAAACGAATATGTTGATGCAGAAATTTTCCTTTTTGCAAAACTTATTTTTCGCGAAATTTTTTGCGTACGAACTACCAAACTTTGGCATAAGATATGGGTATCATAGTCCCAAATTTATGAATTTTAAAAAACCGCATTCAAAATTTTTTAAACTTAATCAGCGATTAACATTCTGCTATACATATGTTACATACATATACATATGTATATTGATGCAAAACTATTCCTTTTTGGAAAATTTTTTTCCCAATTTTTTTTGTTTTTGCAATCTAACCAGATAATTTTGGTATAGGATATAGGTATTATAGTCCCTAGGTTGTGAGTTAAAAAAAACCGCTCTTAAAAATTTGCAAAATAATGGCGGAACGCGAAAAAAAGCTTTATGGTACAAAAAATAAATTAAAAAACTCAGTCAGCGATTTACATTCTTCAAAAGAATATGTTGATGGAAAAATGTTCCTTTTTGCTAAATTTTTTTTCGCGAAACTTTTTGCGTACGAACTACCAAACTTCGGCATAAGATATGGGAATTATTGTCCTAAGGTTAAAAATTTAAAAAAACCGCACTCAAAAAATTGCAAAATATTGGCGGAATGCGAAAAAAGCCTTTATGATACAAAAAAATAGTTAAGAAACCTAATCAGCAATTTATATTCTGCAAAAGAATACATTAATGGAAAAAAAAATTTTTTTCCAAATTTTTTTTGGCAATTTTTTTTTGCGAACTAATTACCAAACTTTGGTATGAGATATGGGTATTATGGTCCCTAGGTTATAAATTTTAAAAATCTACACTTAAAAAATTGCGAATTAATGGCGGAATGCGAAAAAGGTTTCTTGGTGCAAAAATTTAATTAGAAAACTTATACAGCGATTTCATTCCGAAAATGAATAATATTAGTGCAAAATGCTGGTCAATTGTCAAACATTTTAGCAAAAAAAAAAAATATTTGCTATATATGTTTGTACGTATATACCGCTCAACAGTTCACTCTAGGATATTATATGATTTTCTACAGATTTGAAACCAAAAACCATAATAATCTCCACCATAAAAATAAAACAAAAATTTTAAAATTCTATTCATATTTTTGTACTTAGTACAAAGATGAAAAACAAAAAAAAAAACGTTTTTTAAAACGTTTTAAAAAGTTTTATTTTTTTATCAATTTTTTTATCTTTGATATTTATACCTAAAGATATTTTTGGAATTTCAACTTGAGGGATATTTTTGTTTTAAAGTACATTTGAAATTTTTTGTTTTCGATTGAGAAATAAAAACATTTTGAACTTTAGTGATATTTATTTTTGATAAAAACAAAAAAAAAAACGTTTTCTGGTGCCTGCTCAAAACATCGATTGTAACCAGGGATGGAAATTAATAATTTAGTTATAAAAATCAAGAATGGAACTATACTATGGAATTATACTATTCCAACAGTATTATAGCCCTAGATTATGAATTTTAAAAAACCATACGTAAAAAATTGTAAAATAATATCGGAATGCGGAAAAAGGCTTTGGGTTTAAAATTAATTAAAAGATTTACATTCTGCAAACGATGCCAAAATTTTATTTTTTTGCAAGTAACCACCAAACTTTGTTTTATGAAATGGGTATTATACTCCATAGATTTTAAATTTTAAAAACCGCACTTAAAAACTTGCAAAATAATAGAGGAACGCGAAAAAAGACTAAGATTAACAATCTACAAATGAATACAATAACTCACAAATTTTCCTTTTTGCAAATATTTTTTTTGCGTTTTTTTTTTTGCAAACTAAGCACCAAACTTTTGAGCATAAAACTGGTACTATAGACCCTAGATTATAAATTTAAAAAAACCACACTTAAAAAATTGCAAAATAATCGCGGAAAGCAAAAAAAGGCTTTATGGTACAAAAAAATAATTAAAAAACTTAATCAGCGATTTACATTCTGCAAACAAATATATTGATAAAAAAAAATTTCCTTTTTGCAAATTTTTTTTTCGTGATTTTTTTGCAACTAGCCACCAAACTTTGTTGTATGAAATGTGTATTATAGCCCCTAGTTTATGAATTAAAAAAAAAGCACGTAAAGAATTGCAAAATAATAGCGGAATTTGAAAAAAGACTTTATGGTACAAAAATTTAATCACTATGTTATATATTTAAAAAAACCGCACTTAAAAAGTTGCAAAATAACGGCGGAATTCGAAAAAGGCTTTGTGGTACAGAAAATGAATTAAAAGAGGTAATCAGCGATCGACATTCTGCAAACGAATGTTTTTTTTTCGCAATTTGTGCTAATATTTGCTAATATCTAAATATTTGATTTTAATTTTTTTTAACGAGCCAAAGAGGAAGCTATTTTTTAGTTACTTACATTTTTAAATATGTAAGAGCGATCTAACATTTTTTGGTATAAGAGCCCGATTAAGTGAGCCTTTTCCATTCCTGATTAACCAGTCGGAATTCGTTCCTGTTCCAAGCCGCATAATATTTTTTCAAATAAAAAATATTGAGAGAGTTGCAAGGCCGTTTCTTTTATTGAACTGAATTTAACCATTTGAATTAGCTTTACAAGAGTTCGCCTGCAAAAATTAACAACCAACAGTTGTCCCGTCTAGTACTGACCAAGGACTATGTAAACAAGGATGTACGAATTCAAGACACCGCCCCAGCTATCAAGCCATCGAGCCAAAAAGCCACCGAGCAAAACAAAAAACTTGCAGAGAACTAAGGCTGAGTTCATGGTAAAACCAGTAGGTTTATCAAGGTCCTCTGTTTTATTCGACAGAACATTTTAAAGAAATTTTTTTTAATATTTTTTACCGAATATTAAAAAAAAAAAAATTAATTTTAAAAAAAACTAAATATATATATATATTATAATGGTTTTGAAAATTACTTGAGCGACCCATTTAATTCAAAACATTTTGATTTGAAACCTGCTGTCCCGAAACTGCAGATTTATTAATTTCCTTCTAACAAAAAAATTTTAAAATGCAATTTTTTTAAATATTCTGTCGAATAAAACAAAGGAACCTTGATAAATCTACTGATTTTATCAAACACGCAACCGTGGTTCCCTGTAAGTTTTTTTTTTGGCTTTCTGGATCGGTGGTTTGATGGCTGTCTCGGTGGCGCGCATTTTGTACATCCGGGTTTACATCGTCCTTGGTACTGACAGGCACTAAACGTTAAAAAAAACTAAAAAAAATTGGTTGAAACGAAAAAGTTTTTTTTTTCCTTTTTTTGGATAATTAGATCGCTACCTGTGTCATATGTAGCCACTTCTTTGAATGTATACTGAATATACTTGTAAAACAAATGCAGCTCCATTTAATTGATGTGCCATGAAACAGCACCCAGGAAACATATCCGTACTGAGAACCAAATTTGTTCCCAATGGATTGGAAAGTTTCAGGAACTGAATTTTTTGGTTGTGACTACAGAATTATTATTGATGTAATCGAAATTCTGTTATCACTGTGAAATAATTGCACGAATCTGTTTTTTCAGTGAGTGAAAAATTATATGGTGGTATTTGTTTGATACAAAATTTTTACAAATTTTCGGCCGTTTCTAAGAAATATGCAGCTCTTTGAGTGTTAAAAATTTTGTAATAAGAGCTGTTGCATAACTATAGCCGTATTTTCAGAAAAAAGGATTTGGAAGTTAAAAATATTTGAGTAAAAAATTAAATTAAATAATTTAATTTAGTACGTTTGAGGTTAAGAAGAAGAATAAACATTTTCTTCAAAAGTTATAAACATATTAAATTTGCAAATCAGACTAGATCCAGTTTCTGCTTTTTTATGGACAGGCTTCATCAGTGATTTTCCATTAAATTGTATTATCTCTATATATAAAAGAATAACGTGACTGACTGACTGACTCAACATCGCCCAGCCCAAACCGCTGAAGCTAGGAAGTTGAAATTTGGTATGTAGGTTCCTCTTTCGGCGTAGACGTCCGCTAAGACGGGATTTTTGGAAATTCCTACCGGAACGGGCAAAAAGGGGAAAAGTCTCCCCCTTGGCGGCCTGCCAAAACCCCTTTGGCTAGAAAGCTGAAATTTAGGATATGTGTTCCTTGGAGTATGGGCTAACTTTTCTGGAAAGTACTTTCTGGAATTTTGGACAGGGACGTTGTAAAAATGGGGATTAAAAGGGGGAAAAGGCCCCCCTTGACGGCCTGCCCAAACCGCTGGAGGTAGGAAGTTGAAATTTGGTATAAAGGTTCCTCCACTATCGTGGACATCCACCAAGACGGGAGTTTTGGAAATTTTTACAGGGACGGGCAAAACGGGGAAAAAGTCTCCCCCTTGACGGCCTGCTCAAACTGCTGGAGCTATGAAGTTGAAATTTGGTATGTAGGTTCCTCCACTATCGTAGACATCCACCAAGACGGGAGTTTTGGAAATTTTTAGAGGGACGGGCAAAAAGGGGAAAAAGTCTCCCCCTTGACGGCCTGCCCAAACCGCTGGAGGTAGGAAGTTGAAATTTGGTATAAAGGTTACTTCACTATCGTAGACATCCACCAAGACGGGAGTTTTGGAAATTTTTACAGGGACGGGCAAGAAGGGGAAAAAGGCCCCCCTTGACGGCCTGCCCAAACCGCTGGAGGTAGGAAGTTGAAATTTGGTATAAAGGTTCCTCCACTATCGTAGACATCCACCAAGACGGGAGTTTTGGAAATTTTTACAGGGACGGGCAAAAAGGGGAAATAGTCTCCCCCTTGACGGCCTGCCCAAACCGCTGGAGGTAGGAAGTTGAAATTTGGTATAAAGGTTCCTCCACTATCGTAGACATCCACCAAGACGGGAGTTTTGGAAATTTTTACAGGGACGTGCAAAAAGGGGAAAAAGTCTCCCCCTTGACGGCCTGCTCAAACTGCTGGAGCTATGAAGTTGAAATTTGGTATGTAGGTTCCTCGACCGGTGTAGACGTCAGTTGAGACGGCATTTTTGGAAATTCTTATCGGGAGGGGCAAAAAGGGGACAAAACAAGTACCTTTTCCCATAAAAAGTACCTTTTCCCAAAAAAAGTACCTTTTCCCAAAAAAAGTACCTTTTCCCAAAAAAAGTACCTTTTTCCAAAAAAAAGTACCTTTTTCCAAAAAAAGTACCTTTTTCCAAAAAAGTACCTTTTTCCGAAAAAAGTACCTTTTTCCAAAAAAAAGTACCTTTTCCAAAAAAAAGTACCTTTTCCCAAAAAAAAGTACCTTTTTCTAAAAAAATGTTCCTTTTCCAAAAGAAGTACCTTTTCCAAAAAAAGTACCTTTTTCCAAAAAACATACATTTTTCCAAAAAAAACACCTTATTAAAAAAAATACCTTTTCCAAAAAAAGTACAAAAAAGTACTTTGTAAAAACAAAGTATCTTTTTCCAAAAAATTTCGTTTTTCCAAAAAGTACCATTTAAAATAATATATAATTTAAAAAAAACTACTTTTTTCCCTCCCCCACGGATATCTCCACTAAAACAAGGTTTCTTGATATTCGGCATAGAAGTGCCTACCGGAACAGGCAAAAAGGTGAAAAGTCTCCACATAAACAGTCTCACAAATTGGAAAAGTGCCTGCCCAAACCACTGGAGGTAAGAAGTTGAAATTTGGTATAAAGGTTCCTCCACTGTAGTAGACATCGACTAAGTTTGTATTTTTGGAATTCCCTACAGGATATCCCAAAAGGAAACTCGGTATGTGAGTTCCTCCTTCTGTGTAGGCGTCCGCTTAGACGGAATTTTTGAAATTCCTATCGGGAGGGGAAATAAGGTAAAAGTCTCCTCCTGACGGCATGCCCAATCCCTTTTGGTCAACCTAAAATTTCAAATATGTATTCCTTGGAGTAGGACTAACTCACCGGCAACGTAATTTTTCTATTTTGGAACAGCAACATAGTAAAAATGGTGGTTGAAAGGGAAAAATGTCCCCAATAACGGCCTGCCCAAACCGCTTAGGCAATGCAGTTGAAATTTGGTATGAATGTTCCTCATCCATCGCAGATAGCCGCGAAGATGGAATTTTTGTAAATTCCTAAAGGGAGGGGCAAAAAGAAGAAAAGCCTCACCTTGGGGGCCGGTAAAAACCCCTTCGGCTAGAAATCTGAAGATTAAAATGTGGGTCCCTGGAGTAAGGGCTAACTTATTAGAAAGATACTTTTTTGAATTTTGGACAGGGTCGTTATAAAATGGGGGCTCAAAAAGGGAAAGTTGCCCCTTAACGACCTGTTCAAACTGCTGTAACTAGGAAGCTGCAATTCGGTACTTAGGTTCCTCTTCCAGCCTAATTCCAACCGGGAGGGACAAAAAAAGAAAAAGTGTCCCCCTTGATAGCCTGCTCAAACTGCTGGAACAAGGAAGCTGAAATTCCCTGTCGATGGATTTTCGGAAATTCCTACCGAGAGGGGCACAAATAGTAAAAGTTGGCTAGAAACCTGAAATGTAAAACATATGTTACTTGGAGTATGGGCTTTTTGGACCGGGAAGGTGGTTTTTGGACAGGGACATTGCAAAAATGGGGATTAATGAAGCGAAAAGTGCGGCTTAAAGGCCTGCCCAAACCGCTGGAGGTTGAAGTTGAAATTTGGTATTAAAGTTCCTCCTCTATTGTAGACATCCGCTAAGATGAGATTTTTGGAAATTCATACCGGGAGGGGTAAAAAGGGAAAAAACTTCCCCCTTGACGCCTGGCCAAACTGCTGGATATAGAGACCTAAAATTATGTATGTAGTAGGTTCCTCCTCCAACGCAGACGTCCTCTAAGACGGAATTTTTGGAAATTCCTACCGGGAGGGGTAAAAACGGAATAATTCTCCCCCTTGATGGCCTAACCGAACCCTTCGGCTAGAAACCTGTAATATATAATATGTTTTCCTTGGAGTATGGGCTAACTTATCGACAAGGCATTTCTAGGACTTTGGACAGGAACGTGGTAAAAATGGTGGTTCAAAAGGGGAAAATTGCCCCCCCCCCCTTAACGTCTGCGTCTTTAGCTAGAAACCTAAAACTTAAAGAACAAGTGTATATGAAACACTAAAATTAAGAAACTAAATAGGAAACGAGTGGAATGAAACACTACACAAGTGGAATGAAATGGATATAAACGTTGAACGAGTAGAATTGAAATTATAGAGAATGCAAATGGATTGGAAGAGGGAATGACCTGTTCAAACACTATCCACGGAATATGAAACTTATGTAGCATTGAAACTTACTCTCGAAAAAGTTAAACAAATTTTCTAAAAGAGAAAAAACCTTAGAAAAGGAATGGAACTTATATATTCCGATATTTAAGCTTCATGTAACGAAGCACCGGTGGAAGAAACCGACGCAGTAAATTTTCCAACTGAATTTGTGAATTTACTTGAATTGCCAGGTCTACCTTTACATAAACTGGAATTAAAAAAAAAACTTTAAGACACGCTAACAACGTAGCGGGCTTTGCCCGCTATTTTTAATATTATAAAATGCTTTCCAACCCTACTTTAAGTTATTTATTTTCATTCAAAACACAAATGAACAAAACTACTTACGGGTCTATCTACCTAAGTTCGCACTTTACCAAATTATCTTAACATACACACGTATATTGCAATTTATTATGGATTCATTACTAACAATCCACTTTCATGAGAAAAAGTGATCAAATATTTATTTATTTTAAACCCATTGTTGTGCAGAATTATTTATTTGTGGTGGCTGGATGAAGGCTTTAAATAAAAAAACTTTAAATAAAAAAACGAATTTAATAGAAATTGTGGGGGGCGCAGCCCCCAGGGGGAGGGCGCAGCCCCCCCCCCCCCTTAACCTTTAAGGCACGCAAACAAGTAGCGGGCTGCGCCCGCTAGTTGTTTATATTTTTATTGTCAGATTGTCTCTATATGAATACTTTCAGAAGTGATCAAATAGACATATAAAAACATTCTACTTTAGATTTCGTGTTTATCTTCTTATTTCTTGGATATTAGTCGACTAAACCATCACAAACAATTTTAAATGTTTAGTGTTTTGATTTTCTTAATGTGAATAAAATTATGCACTGCAGAAAGGAAGCAGTCTACTATTTTCTACCAAATATTTCTGTTTATTGTAGCGGGAGAGAGTTACTTGTATTCAACTGAATTAAATCTAAAGATAAATCAACTTGTGAATTTATAACACTTTCTTTACAGCTTTTTTTCTACTAATATTTACCAACATTTTTTAGCCAATATTAGCAAGGTAAATTTGCAATTCAATTAAGCGAAAATTAACTCAAATTTTACTAAAATTTCGTATATTTAACAGTTGGATTTTTGCTGTACTTATCTTACTAATATTTAGAAAAAGGATTTACTAATTTCAAAAGCCTTCTTTGCAGGGCACCTTTTAAATAATTTTGAGTATTTTTTTTTTTGTTAGCTATTTTTTTCGGATTTTTTTTTTTATCAGTATAAAATAATATGGTTTTAATAATTCCGAATAAAATAAAAGAACCTAATGGAATAGTTGAAATGAACTTATTCGTGAACGCAAGAGAGCTACTAATTCTAAAAATGTGCAACATTTTTGGGTTTTCGCGCCACACAGGTAGTTAAAGAGGTCATAAAATAAAAAACCGATCTAACGAGATTGCAAAATCCTCTGATTTAGGCAAAGATTTTAGTTATCTTCATTTAACTCAATACTGAAAATCCTCAGTAATTTAACTAATATTGAGTGTTAATTTTCAAAATTATTTAAAATTAATTTTTAAGAACCCATTCGTTACAAAATTTATTGTTAAAATATAATATTTTCATGTTGCTGTTAATACCCGGTTGATGGCGTCACCAATGTATCGTAAGTTTTAAAGATGATGCTATTTCTTTCCCTCCCGATTTTTTAAAATGGCCCATATCTCGAAAACTAAGAGAGCAAAATTGATTAAAATTTCGACTACCCCTAACCGTAAAACACCACAGCGAATGGGGTTATCTATATCCAAAAATGGACCTTGACGGGGCCTTGAACCCTCGGAAATTTTTAATAAAAATTTTCCACATCATAAAATGGCCCATATCTCGAAAACTAAGCGAGATAGAGCAAAACGGACAAATTTTTGCTCAATTGGAGTGCCCTTATATGCCCTCACATGATATGGACTAGGCCCGGGGAGGGTCCCGAGACCCTAAATTTAGATAAATTTTACGACTCAGTATAATTACAGATAAAACTGTAGTTTTAATAAATTCCTACTTAAATTTAGATTTGTTAAATTTAACAAAAAAAATTTGCTAAAATCAACAAATTTTATTTTAAGCCAAAAAACAGGAATAAATTTTGTTAAAGTAACAAATTTTTCTGTCCAGCCAACAGACGTATTATTTTAAGTGTAAAAAACTTCTTACATTCTATGAAATTTTTAATAATAAATGAACAAATTTAAGATACTTATTTTATTTTTTATACATAGAATAACGACACAGAAATATATACGCGGTATTCTTTGTCAACTGGGGTACCGTTCTCTACAAAACTGGTTTAGATTTAAATTTTCGATTACAATCTTTCAGAAAAATGTTTAGAATTAATTACTTTTCAGTACCGAGTGGCGGTTTTTTCCAAAAGTAACTGGATTCTCTCGAAATTTTTCACTTACGTGTTTTGGCGGTTGGTAAATAAGAGTCTGAAGTTAGATTTCGAAAATTCGAAATGTTGGATCCAAAAGAACAATTTTGTTCTTCACTTCTGAGCAAAAAAAAAACAATAACAAAAAGCTGAATAGGAAAGAAAACTACGAATTCACATTTTACATTCAAGACCTTGCTTTGGTAAGATGACTATATAAGGTATAATTAGTTTGTACGTAACGTGCCGTGACGAATCATCTTTTTTTTTTTTGTCCTATGAAAAAGCATTTGAGTCGTTAGTTTGTCTGTAATGTAACGTGCCGTGCCGGATGAACCTGTTGAAAACAGAATTTTTGTTATCCGTTAAGTGACATCGAGTTGATAGCTGGTATTTTGAGATCTGCGACGAATGGATTTAACCGGCTAAGCGTAGCCGCCGTCTAATTTTCGTCACCGCCGCCGTCGAAACATGATAAAAATCTAAAAAAAAGTGTATATTTTTTTTAATTTTCTTTTTGTGAGCTAAAAGCTCACAGCCAGCTTTAAGCCGCCACTGCAATTTTTTATTTAGCCACCGTAACCGATTAATCTGGTTGGCGAAGATCTCTGCTAATAAAAACAACATTAAACAGCTGATACGTTGTTACTAACGTACAAATGAGCCATGCGGCACGGCACATTACAGAAACGTCACGGAACGCAAAGAGTAATGGAGCCTTAAGCTGTCGCATCTTAGAATAGTTATGTTTGTTATGCAGGAATAGACACAGGTTCGATTCCTAAAACCGACAGGTTGTTGAAAAATTATCATATAGAGACAATCTGACAATAAAATACTTTATATTTGAAGGTAATGTCCATAGAAAAAAAGCAGAAACTATATCTAGTCTGATTTGCAAATTAATGTGTTTATAAATTTTAGAGAAAAGGGTTTATTCTTCTTAACCTCAAATTAATATTAATTACAATATATATTGCAGCTGGTCTATATGACATTAAAACAACACTGTTCTAAAAACTCTGAATTAAATTGCAGAAAAAACCCCATTTAAGCAAATATATATCACTGATATATAGCAACAACAATATATCAGTGATTTTGTGTATTTTAATACAATTTAGACCCAATTTAGATATACCCTTCATATGGCGACTAAACAAAAACATTAACCGATTTCAACCATTTTCCAAAGGGTTTGTCATGTCGGAAATACAAAAATATATAATAAAAAATTTTGTACAATTATCTTTAGAATTGCGAACTGCAGTTATTATCTTTTTTAGCAAAAACTCTTCAGACTTTTCAGATTCGTTTTACCATTCTTAAAAACCCACGGGTGAAAAATTTCAAAATAATCCGATAAATTATTTTAATCCATCATATTGAATTTCAAAATACACCACTCGGCATTGAAGGTAGTTTTTCAAATGATTTTTAAAATTAAAACCTACACGGTGGTCAATTTTAAATTGATAGTGGACAACAACTACCTGCTTAGAATTAGTAAAAATTTAAAAAAATCATTTATGTTATGTTTTGTTAATTTCTTTTTAAGCATTGCTCCAATTTAACAACTTAGGCCCAGTAGGGGGCTTTTATTTTGAAGATTTTTCCATTAATAAAAAATGTTGTGTTTTGAATGTTCTTTAGTCTGACTCTAGATCATAAACTAATATCACTTTCTGTTTAAATTATTTTTCAAATTAAAGAAAGATGATACAATTTTCACAAGTAAATTGCAAAGAATAAACAATTTTTTCAAGAATTCGATAAGGCCAGCAAGACACAATACGTATTTTCGGCTTTCGCTACAAAGCCATCATCAGTGTCATTTCCCTTGATTGTGTTAATAATTGATAATCGTCTACGTATGTGAAAGCTGAAAGCAAATCGAATATGTTAACAACTTAACTTAGACTAACATCAACGAAATCTAACAATGCTATTTTTATCCTTTGTTATTATTACTCTGGTTCTATTCAACTCTGTGTATGATACACACAGATTTTTGAATTAAAACGAACCTTTAAATTTAAATATATGTTATTTAAATTATATTTTGCACCGTGTCATGTGTTTTTAAATTGAGTGACGGGTATGTATAGTTGATCTTTTATTTGGTAAATGAATGTTCTTTAGTCTGTGTTTTATATTCATAAAAATATTTAATTCGTACACTGAGAGAATTGTCATCACTTCACTCACTGGAACTCGTCCATTGAAACTTTTCATAGAATCTATGAAACAGGTTTTATTAAAGTCAATGTTTATGAAAAGTTCATAAAATTAATGAAACTCTCTGAATAGACCACTCCTCCAATGAATAAATCAATTAGCCAATGAAGAGCTTCATAAAATCTATGAAGCAATTCCATTTATTATTATTTATTATAGTTGGTTGTTGTCGTTGCTAAGCTTGAGTGGATAAATAAAAAGTATTTATGTTAGCACATGCAAAAAGCGTAATAAAATTGTAGCATATTTTACGTATATACAAAATATATCTACTAAAAGAATTCATTAAACTAAAAAGTTTCATAAAATTTTATAATAAGCTAAATTCAATTAATGAAATTCCTTATTAATGTTTCTAAAAAATTCCTATGATTTATAAAAAAAATTGCATAGTCCAAAATTAATTTACAAAAAAATAAAAATTGCCAACGTTTATATAAAACTATTGCATTTGAGAACTAAATGTTTAATATCAAATTCTAATTCTATGACAATTTTTAAAAATTAATGAAATGACGATATTTAAAAAAAGAATAAAAAAGTAAATACATATATACAGTGGTGGCCAGTAAATTAGAAACGATTCAAGTTTTTCTAATTTTATTCTCGTTGCCTTTATTTTTAAAGATCAAAGTAGTTGCTTAATTCGCCACGAAAGGCAAGGAGATTGTTCAAAAAATTGTATAAAATTTTAAGGTAATGTTTGTTTTTTCATTTTGTCACTTGTTTTAAGTGGGCGTGGCTTTTAACGAAAAATTAGCGATATCAACCTTTTGTCAAATTACATAGTAAAATGTAGGCAGTACTGATCGGTTCTGTACAAACTGTATATTTTTGGAAATCCTATAAAATTTCCTTAAGTCTTGCATTATTTTTATCTACAAATAGTCGCCAGAGTTAAAAGTGCAGCTTCTTAAACATGACCAATTTTTCTTTGTTTTTAGCTATTTTAGAATAAAGTTAACAACACTGAAATTTTAAAGTGAATAGTTTTATGTTTTTCTTACGACTATATAAAAAATCAGTCAAGCTTTTCTTTACGTTATATTAAAAAGCATTTCATGTTGAAATTTCAGTATTATTGACTTTCTTTTAAAATCGCTAAAAACAAAGAAAAATTTGGTCATGTTTAAAGTGCTGCAATTTTAAGTCTGGCGACTATTTGTAGATACAAATAATGCAAGACTTAAGAAAATTTTATAGGATTTACAAAAATATACAGTTTGTAACGAACCGATCAGTACTGCCTACATTTTACTATGTATTAAAAGCCACGCCCACTTAAAACAAGTGACAAAATGAAAAAAACAAACATTGGGTCATATGAATAAAAAACTTAGCAATTACTTTTAAGTAATTAGTTTTGGCTTAGGAATGACTTTTAACATCAAATTTATCCATAGACTTGTAGAACGGCATGAAATATAAAAGAAAATCGAAAAATAAAATGTTTAGTCTACTCGCAAGTAGACTTAAATTGTGAAGTAATTGCTTATAAAACCCAATATTTCCCCCTATTAGTAATATCTATTTTTTATTCATATGAGCCATTATGTTAAAATTTATTTTGTACAATTTTATAAACAATCTCCTTGACTTTCGGGGCGAATTTAGCCACTATTTTGATCTTATAAAATAAAGGCAATGAGAACAAAATTAAAAAAACTTGAATTGTTTCTAATTTATTGGTAATTTTTTAACGAAATTACGAAATTTTTATAAAGAACATTTTCATTAAATTCATGAAGATCTAATTTATGAAATTCAATGAATTTTTTAACGAAATTACGAAATTTTATTAAAGAAAAGTTATGAAAAATTTCATAATATTAATTAAGTACTATAAACATAATGAACTTCTTCATTGACTCTACGAAAAAAATTCTATGAAATTATATCATTAATATCATGAAGGATAATTATTTCAGTGTATCCAAAATAAATTGCATTTTAAACTTCAAGTTACGCTAACAACGTAGCGGGCTTTCCTGATGCGACATAATTCGTTTTCGGTTTAATTGACATCCTAAAAACTAGGCCTAAAGCACGTCAATAACGTAGTGGGGTTGCCCGCTTTTTTCATTTCTAAAACAAAGCGCTAAAAAATTTTAATATTTCTAAAAAAGTGCTAAAATAGCTCCTAGAACTTTTTATAAATTTTTGGTGCTACCTCCAAAAAAAAAGTGCTAGATCTAGCACCTAAAGTTCTAAAATGGCAAGCCGAATTTACATCAAACCGTCACTGTAAACATTTTACAAAACTAAATTACAGCATTAGTATACATGTGTATATGCACATTGTTGTATAAATACATTGCTTTATAATATTATACATTGTTATTAAGCAAAACTTTCTATCAGCTGTTCATTCATGTCTTTTATTTTAATGTTGACAAAATATTGGCGCCAAGTTGCCTCCATCGTGGGAATTTAACGAACAATTCATTCAAGAATTTATATTAATGCGCATGACCCTAAATATTAGTCATTGATTATATTCTGTTTTTGTTATTTATTGTTTTGTTTTTTTCCCCTAAGCATAAGTGAACTTGTAAGTTGAGCGACATTTCTTTATGACATTCACCAGCATTTGGCAACATTTTTATCTGAATTATCCACTTGTTTGGGATTTAGATGTGTTTTATTATTATTGTTTTTTTTTCTAAATTTATTATTGTAGTCTATTTGAAATTGTAGCCCTTAAATAATCATAAACTATGAACGATTGCATTTTTAAGACCCACTTTAATGTAAAGTTTACAACATAATACCCTTTAAGTAATGTACTTATGTATACCGAAGGATATTATTATTTATGTGCTTGAAAAGAAAGTTGTTAACTAATTTTTATTATTATTATTATTGTTGATATGGCGTAACTCAATTACTCGCTTACAGATATTATTGTTATTTATTGTTAACCATAATGTTTGTTGGCCATATTGTTCTGTAATGATATACCAGCGACATATTTGGCAGCTTTTTTTTTAGTCTTAATTTTGTGTTGCATAAAAAAACATTTTTGTTGATAATAAACTGTAACAATGTAAATAAAAAGGATACACTGAAATTCAATAAAATCCAATAACTTTCAAGATGTCAGTTTTTATAAAAGGAAACTTTGTCGAAAGATTTTAAAATAGACACTTTAGAACCTATATAGCCAAAAAATCAAGGCTAAATTTTTAATATTTCACAGTGAAAAGGGTGATCTAAAACACCCTTTTTCTGTTTGTTGTAAAGTTAAAAATTTTGTAGATTTTCCACAGTTCAAATTTTCATATCTCTTTTTGTTTTCAGATATATTAACTTCGAGCACATTTTGTTTAATTTTGCGTTAAATAGATTGTTAGGGATATTAGGTAATTGGTGTAAACTTTTTTATTCTACACTACTCAATAGTTTTTTTATAACTTTTAAATTAAGGTATGTTTTTAACGAATATTTTTGCCTTCATTTGAGCATAACTAACGTGGATCAAAACAGATTTTATATTGCCAGAAATGCCACATACTTTTGGACAAATTTGGGCGAGGAGGAGCTAGAGCCATTTTTTCGATAAAAGTACAAATTTTTTTTTTATTATTTCCCAATTTCATAGAAACTTGCTTTATTAACAATAAAATTATACGTAAAATTATAGTCAGTGATTTTTCAAAAAAAAAAAAAAACAAAGTCTACTTGGAGTTTATTTTCCACCTTCAGTAGCTTATTTATTTTCGTTGCGGTTATATATTTATGTTAACCCTTAAATGCTATTTGTACCTTTAAAGATACAAACACAAAAAAATTCTACGTCTTTATTTTTAGCTCAATTAAAATAAAAAATTCACTAATGCGCTAATAAAACCCAAAAGATCTTTAATAAAATATATATTCAAACTATTTAGAATTGCGCCTTAAATTAATGATAAACTCAAAAAAGAGTTTTTTATTATACCAGAAATATAAACTTTTTTTATTTATTTCTTTCATCTTTCTTATTTTTAATTTGACTTTATATTGTAATACAAATTGGTAATATTTTTTTTTTAATGGGATAAAAGTTTATTTATTGTGTTTATTATTGTTTGTCATTTTGAATTAGACACCCATTATTATTGCTTTTATCAACTTTAATAATTTTTAATATTTCCTAATTGTTCTGAAAACTAGTTTATTTAAGTACAACTCACTTGTTGTTGTTATTAATTTTGAGTTCTATCTTTGCTCCCTTTTAATATAATTTTGGGTGAGCAAATTTTAAAGTAAACGCGTATCAAAATAATTGCTGCCTAACTCCACATATTAAACAAAAACCAAATCGAAACTTTGCGGCCCTATGTTCCACTGGGAATTAAAGGATTAAATATATAAATCGAAACTTTAAAATTTAAACTATTGGCTTTTTATCGGCAAAATTTAATTTAGTAAGGTACGATTTTAATACTGCTAAATACTTGATAATATTGACAATATTTTTTGGAGTTGAGATCAATATTAATTATTATTTATTTATTATTGTTCAAACAAGTTGAACATACTTTTATATATGTATATTTCATATAGCTTAATATTATTTATTTAAGAACAATTTTATATTAAATTTAAGAATTAATTTTCATTTTCCTAAGAAAACAACACAAATGATAGTTTTATTGATTGTTCGTAGAAAACAATCACACATGAATACTATGTTTAATTCCAGAAATTAGTGCTTAGTGCTTAACATCTGCTACGCAGATGTGTGAATACAGATAAAGCATATCACTATTGGAAATTGTAACCAGGAAAACGGTTATGGTTCCATCTATTATGAGAAAAAACCCCAAATTAAGATTTAATTCCCTACAAGGATAGTAAATATCCCTTGTAGGTATTCTAGTTTCGTTTTAAGAAATTTATGTTTAGTATTTAATCAAATATATTTCCAATAAATAAATTAGTAACCTACAGATATTCAAATGATGTAGTCGAAATTTAATATTACGATTATTCATTATAGTTAAAGCAATGGCTAAGTTCATTTATAAAAATCTCACATTAATTTATTTGCAAAAGAAAGATGATATGATGTTTTGTCTCACTTAATAAAAGAAAATTTCTTTAATTTATGCGATGAACAAGAAGTTACTACAAACAAAGAAAAATGACAATATTTTGAAAAAAAAATTTAAAAAAACTTTATCAAAGTTGTGGTCGTTGCAAGGAGAAGTTTTATCAATTACATGATAAATGGTTGGAAAATTAACTTGTTTTCAAAAAGTTACCTACTGCTGACAATAGAAGTGAGAAAAAAGGGTGACCAGCAAAATCAATTAATGAATGTAGTGAACGGTCACGAAGACGCAAACTTGAAAAGCTAAATGATGAAATTTCTCACAAAATCAGTAAGGAATCGTTTTTGCGTCAAATACGTCCAACACAAAATAGGAAAGCCAAAATTACAGTAATTGAGGAAATAGTAGAAGCGAGCCCCAGTCGCACAAAAAGAGTTTTTAACAGCTTTCCTACGCCAATTAAAGATCATAAGTTTAACCCAGAAGAAGCGTTAGGACTTTTTTTGAATTTAAAATTGACAAAAAATCAGTACATGGAGTTACGAAATCGAACCAATGAAAAAACTGCCCTCTTTTCCCCGAATACCGTGATATACTTTCTGTAAAAATAGATTGCTTTCCTTCGTAAACTGCTATTGAAATTAGTGCAATTTCAGCAGAAGTAAAATTACAAGATTTTTTCGAACACACTGCAGAGAGATTGTTGCATACACTAAATGAAGATTGTTTAAAAAATCTTCAAGATTGCAGTCTAAAATTAATTTCTAAATGGGGATGTGATCTTCTGGCCAAAGGTAGTAACATACAAACAATGCAATGCTGAAAATTTATCAGATGTAAACTTATTCATGGTATCTTTCATTTCATTATAGCTTTTATAGTAAATATATTGTGCTTTTTACTGCGTTGTTATAACAACGGTTTTTTAATTTTCACTTAGGTAAAAAAGTTAGTAAAAAAATTTTTAAAGAATTTTCAATCGCACTTTACTATTTTTGTACTGATTTTTAGTACAATTTTTATTTTAGTAATACTTTTGCTATTCTCTTATTACAACTTACTGAATGGTTTACTAATTTTCGTTGCTGATTTCAGCATAATATTTCACTAATTTTTCAAAACCGAATGCTAAACTTGGCTAAAAAATATACTAATTTACCAAAATGTGGATATTTAATGAAAGTTTGTTTACAAGAATTCGTTGATTTTTTAGAATTCTTGCTTAGTTTATATTTGTTATTATTGATAATAATTAATTTAAAAATAAAACTCAGAAAATTTTATCGTACTTCCAAGCATAAAAAGTAATAAATAGAAAACCTTTTGCAATTTATAGTCCAAATTTCAAGTACGGTGAAATAATATTGCATTTTTTACAATCGAAAGAAAAAAATGTTTTTTTTTTATTAAATTTGATTTTATTTAAATTTTTTCATTTTAATTTTTTTTATTTTACAATTTCTTTATTTTTTAACACACTTTTTTGCTAATTTCAGCAGATTGATTTTAAATTGCAGTTTACAAGAATTTACTGAAATTTAGTAACGTCTACTAATTATTTATACTAATTTCATTGTACTAAAATGATTGGAAATGCAGGATTTTTGGCAAATTCATCGTTAGCATTTGTACGTACAAATCATACGTCAATGTGGCAATATTTGTGAAAAGGTAACACGGAGGAAATAAGAAGATAAACATAGAAAATCTGAAGTAGAATGTTTGTATATGTCTGTTTGATCACTTCTGAAATTATTCATATAGAGACAATCTGACAATGAAAATATAAACAATAATACAATTTAATGGAAGATCACTGATGAAGCCTGTCCATAAAAAGGCAGAAACTAGATCTATTCTGATTTGCAAATTTAATGTGTTTATAACTTTTGAGGAAGGTTTATTCTTCTTCTTAACCTCAAACCTACTAAATTAGAATTAATAAAAACACATATTAATGACAATATTAATTGTATTTGGTCTATACGACGCGTTTGAAAGAACAACACGTTAGCAATGACATTTTCCATCTTTCTGGCAACATATGGGTTCTGCGCCAAATAATTCAATCAAATCAATTTCGGATAACCGAAACGAATCAAACCAATTTCGGATAACCTGTTCTGAAGTGAAGCTTATTCAAGTGAGAGCATTCTACACCTATCGGGACGAATGGTAGTCGGACGGGGCAAGGTCTGGACTATAAGACGTGTGCGGCAAAACTTCCCCACTAATTATACCCTACACCACTACGTGGGCAGGGTATAATAATTTTGTGCTGATGTTTGTAACACCAAAAAAATATTGGACCTAGACTCAACTTTTAGTATACCAATCGATTCAGCCTCACTTTTTGTTTCGATTTATCGATGTCCGCCTGTCCGTCCGTCTGTCCATGCATTCTTGTGCGCACTCTACAGGTCGCAAATATTAAGATATTTTGATGAAATTTGGTACACGACATATGTCGGCTGAAGGATGAAGCGTGTTGATTTTAGTTAAAATCGGTCCATTTTTAGACCTAGTGGCCATATAAGGGTCCCCCCAAAATTGGCTTGTTTACATACTGCAGGTCGCAAATACGAAGATATTTCAATGGAATTTGGTTCGCAGACTCACATGGTCCTAAGGGCAAAGCTTATTGATTCTAGATAGAATCGGTCCATATTTGGACCTATCGCCCATATGGACTATATTTCCGATTATCTCTTCTTTTATCATTTTATAGAAAATTTTAACACAAGTCCATTTTAACCCATTCGAATTTCGGATCCAAACATTAGTTGACTTTTAACCAGACTGATGTAGGGCGCCGACTATATAGGCATGGCCGACTTTAACTTTTTACTCGTTTTTAAATAGTTTTTGACCGGTCTTGTAACATGTGGCCGAGCGTTGTCATGATGGAATATTACGGCTTCATGTCTGGTCGTATATTCTGGGCGTTTTTCGGCCAATGTTCACTTTAAATGAGTCAATTGTGTTCGGTACAGGTCCTCCGTGATCGTTTGGCCCAATTTCAGTAGCTCATAGCAGACGGGACCCTGCTTGTCTCACCAAATACAGAGCATTACCATGGCGCCATGGATATTCGGCTTTGGCGTTGATTTGACTGGTTGGCAGGGCTTCACACATGACTTCTTGCGTTTTGGGTTATCATAATGAGTCCACTTTTCATCGCCAGTAATGATTCGATGCAAAAACTACTTCTTTTTATGGCGTTGAAGCAGCATTTAGTATATCCAAAATCGTCTTTCAACGTCTCTTGACTTCAAATCGTATGGTACCTAATTTCCTTGCTTTTGGATGAATCCTGCTGCTTGCAAATGTTTTATAATGCTGTTTGAGTGACTCCCAATGATTTTGCAAGTTCTTCTTATGTTTGACAGCAATCTTTATCGAGTAATGCCTCCAATTCTTCATCCTCGGACTTTTTGGCTATCCTGGGCGGTCTTTGGCTTCCGTGTCAAAATCACCACTTCTGAACTGCACAAACCATCTCTCGAACCTTGAAATCAATGGATCATATTTATTATAAGCTTCGGTGTGCAATCCATGTGTTCAGCTGCACTTATTTTTCAAATTGAAGAAGTAAAGCAAAACTTCCCGCAAACGATGACCCAAATTCGAAATTTTCGAAGGGAAAAAACTTTGTTGTTTACACTATTTCGTTCAATGACTAAGTGAGAATAAATGACAAATGTTTACCCTCTAAAATGCCATATAAGTTATTAAAGACACAAACCATTTATAAAAGATACGCCATCTGTTGTTAATCCTGCATGACATGACATCTCACGAGCTGGTCCATTTTTAAAAAAGGTATTTTTTTAGTTTTTGTAATAAATTTGCATCTTAGCTGCATAAAACATTTCCAATATGGGTATCATATGAAAGGTCTTTTAGAGGCGCGACCAGCGGTATATATAACATGTTCAAGCATATCCTGACATGTACTATTTTCAAGGCTATTCTATAAAAAAAGAAATTTTTGACTCTTTTTGTACGGAGATATTTGTGATTGAAATGTCAAACTTACATATCATAATCTATAGACGATTTAAATGAACACGTGTTTCAGATTTTTTTGAAATTCGCGATTTTCCGCATTTTATCAGAAATTCAATGTGGTGGAAAAAATATGTTCTAAATAGTGCAATATGGATACCAAAACTTTTGTTTTGACAAGTAGATCATTTGTTTTCCCGAAATCCGCTCAAAGAAAATCTCTGCCGCAGCCAAATGAAAAGCAAAAAAGAGTATTAATAACAAAGGATAAAAATAGCATTGTTAGATTTCCTTGATGTTAGTATCAGTAGAGCTGTTAACATATTCGATTTGCTTTCAACTTTCACATAAGTAGACGATTAACAATTATTAACCCAATCAAGGCAAATGACACTGATGATGGCTTTGTAGCGAATGCCGAAAATACGTATTCTGTCATGCTATCCTTATCGAATTCTTTCAAATTTTTTATTCTTTGCAATTTATTTGTGAAAGTTGTATCATCTTTCTTTAAATTGAAAAATAATTTAAACAGAAAGTGATATTAATTTATGATCTGAAGTCAGACTAAAAAACATTAATTTCCCAAATAAAAGATCAACTATACATACCCCTCGTTAACATCTATATTTATTGTTTCATCCCAAAAATACTCTATAAAGTAATATACACGATACTTACCTTATTAAATAAGTATATTTATTGCGATAACTTTAGCAAATGGAAATTTTTTTGTTTGAAATTTTGCAAGAACAGTTTTTGGAGGTAACCCCCCATTATAGTAAAAGTTGAATTTTGGGGACAACTTGAAAAACTATGCTGCCCCATAAAATGTTCGAAAAATCGCGATTTTAACATATATGTATATCGCTTTACATGAATATTTTTTTTTTTTTTTTTGAAATATTTTCCTTTTAATTGCTTCTTTACTAATGCATAACATTTATCAAAAACGGTTTAATATCAACTGGTTAAAACCATAAAAAACTGAAAAAATTCATATTAGACGCGAATTTCCTGAGTGTTACTTTTCTTTAAAAAAAATAAGAAAAAAACACATTTCGCGGAAAACTTGCACCTTAGATCGAAAAATAAAGTACGCCATTGTAATCGCAATGTCCTAAATATATAAAACTGATGGCCAGATCTCCAATATTTGTTTCTGTGTCATGCAGTGTAATTAACCCAAAACAAAAAAAACCTGCAAGCTGATCTAAGCCGTGGAGCTTGTGATTTAGTGATTCGATTTTTGTTCGATAAATTGTAAAGGGTTGTCCAACCATAATGTGCGATGTTAATTGTGAGTTACACCTTAACGTCAAGTTTCTTGCCCAAATTATTTTGACATTTCTATGTTTTAGTGTTTGAAAAATTCAACCATGGAAACGTACACAATTGAGCAGCGCGTTAAGATTTTTTAAGCCTTTTACGAAAATGGGAGCTCAAATCAAAATGCATTTTGTGCACTTCGTGATTTCTTTAGTCAGCATAATCGACCAACTGTGTCCACAATCGAGAGAATTGTGCGCAAATTTCAGTAAACCGGGTCTGTAGGGAATGCGAAAACACCTGTGCATGCTGTTTGGTGCGGTTTATGGGCTGGCGCGTCATCGGGCCTCCTTCTTCAAAAAGGTGACGGCCAAGCAGTCACCGTAAATGGGGTTCGCTAGCGCGAGTTGATAACGGATTTCTTGTGGCCAGAAATTGGGAATATGGACCTGGACGATATGTCCTTCCAACAGGATGGTGCCACTTGCCACACAGCTAACGAAACAAAAACTCTCTTGCGCGAGAAATTCAATGGCGTGTTATCTCCGTCATGGCGATGTTAATTGGCCGCCACGATCATGGGATTTGACACCGTTTGACTTCTTTCGTTGGGGATATTTAAAAGAAAAAGTGTACGTCAATAAGTAAAGAACAATTCAAGAGCTAAAGGATGTGATAATTCGGCACATTAACGACATTGAACCTCAATTATGTCTCAGAGTCATTGAAAATATGGACCATCGGATAGAGTTATGCCACCGAAGCCGTGGCGAGCATTTGGCCGATATTTTGTTTCACACATAATTGTCATAGACAGGCACCGGAAAACGTTTTATTTTTTGTTTTTATCAAAAATAAATATCACTAAAGTTCAAAGTGTTTTTCGAGACACTATATTCAATACTTTATATCTGCAATTTTGGCCAAAATGAGTTTTTGATGGCAAAATCATTGTTGATATCATATCCATCTATGATATCAATTTGGAAGCAAAATACCCATTCTTTGCCACTTTTTTGAACATTTTCCCATATCTACAAACAAATTTATTTTCAAATACAGAAGTCTATATCTGCATATAAATTTAAATTATATGAATTCTATAAGGTACACATAAAAGCTTTTTGAGAATATCTTTTTTCGAAAAAAATTTTTTTTTGCAACTAACCACCAAACTTTATTTTAGGAGATGTGCATTCAGAGACTATTAATTATAGAGATAGGAAATCAAAACTTAAACTACTCACCGGTAGGGGGCGCTGAAATTTAGTATCACCTTAGCAACTATTTAGTATCACTTTCGTATCAGCTGAGCCTATATTTAAAATCGCAAAAATTGCTGAAAACTGCGCAAAATAAGAGGAAATCAAGCGCAAAATATCTTCAAATAATAAAATTTGAGAATTCCTTTTTATACCCTACACCACTATGTGGTCAGGATATTATAAGTTTGTGCTGATGTTTGTAACACCAAAAAATATTGGTCGTAGACCCACCTTATAGTATACCGATCGGTTCAGAATTTTTTTTTATTCGATTTAACGATGTCCGTCTGTCCGTCCGTCCGTCCGTCTGTCTGTCTGTCCATGCAATCTTCTGCGCACTCTACAGGTCGCAACTATTAAGATATTTTGATGAAATTTGGTACGCAGACCTATGTTGGCCCAAGGACGAACAAGTTTGATTTTTTTGAACATCGGTCCATGTTTAGACCTAGTGCCCATATAAGGGTCCTACCAAAATTATACTGTTTATACGCTGCAAGTCGCAAATATTAAGACATTTTGACGAAATTTGGTACACAGACCTATATTGGCCCAGTAACGCAGCCTATTGATTTTGGTGAACATCGGTCCATGTTTAGACCTAGTGCCCATATAAGGGTCCTACCAAAATTATACTTTTTATATGCTGCAGGTCGTAAATATTAAGATATTTTGATGAAATTTGGTACACAGACCTATATTGGCCCAATAATGCAGCCTGTTGATTTTGGTGAACATCGGTCCATGTTTAGACCTAGTGCCCATATAAGGGTCCTATCAAAATTATACTGTTTATACGCTGCAGGTCGTAAATATTAAGATATTTTGATGAAATTTGGTACACAGACCTACATTGGCCCAATAACGCAGCCTATTGATTTTGGTGAACATCGGTCCATGGTTAGACCTAGTGCCCATATAAGGGTCCTACCAAAATTATACTGTTTATACGCTGCAGGTCGTAAATATTAAGATATTTTGATGAAATTTGGTACATAGACCTATGTTGGCCCAAGGACGAAGCCTATTGATTTTGGTGAACATCGGTCCATGTTTAGAACTAGTGCCCATATAAGTGTCCCCCCAAAATGATATTGTTTATACGCTACAGGTCGCAAATATTAAGATATTTTTATGAAATTTGGTACATAGACCTATGTTGGCCCAAGGACGAAGCCTATGGATTTTGGTGAACATCGGTCCATGTTTAGAACTAGTGCCCATATAAGGGTCCCCCCAAAATTGGCTTGGTTACAAACTGCAGGTCGCAAATATTAAGATATTTTAATGAAATTTGGTGCGCTGACTCACATTATAGAAAATTTTGACATAAGCCCCATTTTAACCCATTCGAATTTCGGATCCAAACAATACACCAGACTGGTGTAGGGTATTGTATAGTCGGCATGCCCGACTTTAACCTTTTTACTCGTTTTTATTTGCTTTTTTGTTTGTTATTATTTCAATTTAAATAAAAAGAGAAAATTGTCAATTTTTTGAACAAAGTGTCATCTAGTGATAACGATGTCGTTATAACTTTTGTTTTTGGTGATGGCATACCCCTGTGTGCATTATAGTCCCTAGATTATAAATTTAAAAAAAACCGCACTTAAAAATTGCAAAATAATATCGGAACGCTAAAAAAGCTTTTATGACAGAAAAAATAATTTAAAAGCTCAATCGGCGATTAAGATTCTGCAAACGAATATAATGATCCAATTTTCCTTTTTGCAAAATATTTTCACGATTTCTTTTTTGCAAACTAAGAACCAAACTTTAGTGTGGAATTGGTATTATATTCCCAAGATTGCAAAATAATCGCGGAAAAGGGCGAAAAAGGCTTTATGGTACAAAAAATTAATTAAAAAAATTAATCAGCGAATTACATTCTGCAAACAAATATATTGATGGAAAAATTTTCCTTTTTGCAAATTTTATTTTTCGCAATTTTTTCTTTTTTGCAACTAACCACCAAACTCTGTTTTATGAAATATGTATTATAGTCCCTAGATTATAAAGTTAAAAAAACCGCATTCGAAAATTTGCAAACTTATAGCGGAACGCGAAAAAAAGTCTTTATGGTACAAAAATTGTATTAAAAATCTTAGTCAGCGATTTACATTCTGTAAAGAAGAAATGCAAAAAATTTCCTTTTTGTAATTTTTTTTCCTGACTTTTTTTTTGCAATCCCTAGATTATAAATTTTAAGTATCTCACTTAAAAATTGCTAAATAACGGCGGAATGTGAAAAAGCGTAGAAAATGACTTAGAAGAGCTATACAATTATTGACATTCTGCAAACGAATATATTGGTGTAAAATTAACCTTTTGGAAAAATTTTTTTTTCCGAACTAACCACCAAACTTTGGGCAAGATATGAGTGCAATAGTCTTCGATTATGGATTAAAATACACCGCATTGAAAAAATTCAAAATAATGGCGGATTGTGAATAAAATAATGCAAACTTTTTCGTTTTTGGAAAATTTTTTTCGCAATTTTTTTTCCAAGCTAACCATTAATTTTTGGAATAAGATATGGATATAATAGTTCTTGGATTATTAGTTTCAATAAAACGAGACTTTTCCATCCCTGATTAACAATTCTGTGTTCGTTGATGTTTGGAGGAACATACTATTGTTTTCCACAAAAAGTATAGAGATTTACATGGTCATTTGTTCCTAATAATGAATATTTTTTATATTTATCAAAACTACATATCGTCATCTAAAATGCAAAAGGGCGTAACAACTTATTTAGACTTATTTCTACATATAAGTTTAAAGTTTTGTAGGGAAATGTAATTTAGTCTAGTGCATCATTATCAATCAGAAAATCGGCTTAAATTTTTTTGTTGTTACGCCCTTTTGCATTTTAGGTGACGATATCTGCTAGTATTATCATAAAATTATATAAAAATTTTGTTGCAGAACTCTATATATGCATTAGCGACGTAAATAACGCAAATAATTTCAAAATAAGTATATATAGGAATAAGTTGGCATTTTTAAATAATATTCTAGAAGACAGATTGATTTAAAAAAATCTTATAAGCACGTGAATTAGTTTTATTGCTCTCCTGAACAATTGTATTTTTTCAGATATAGAGTATTGAATCTATGGTATCGTTTTATTTCTCAATCGAAAACAAAAAATTTTAAATGTACTTTAAAATAAAAATATCCCTCAAGTTGAAATTCCAAAAATATCTTTACTCAGGTAGAAAATTACATAGGGGCCAGCACTGGCAAAGCATCGAAATTGGTGGTATGAGTGCTTCTTAACAGTGCTTTACCAACGCCCAAATGGTAACACCATTCCACGGTGGTGCCAATGCTTTACAAAGCACTGGGGAAGCACCCAGAAACATAAAAATTAAATGCTTTCCCAACGCCCAAATAAAAAAATTAAAGTGCTTTCCTGAGACCCATATGATAAACACCGATCTATTTAATGCTTTGCAAAGTATTAAGATAACACCAAGAAATACAAAAAACAAGTCTTTTCCCTGCCACCAAATCATGAGCCATCATCAATGAAGAGTTTTGAATTACTTTTATAAAATAGATGATTCTTGGAGTTATTGTATTGTGGTTTTAAAATAATGTTTTAGGAAAAAAAAAACGCTGGGAAGGCACCCTTTTCAAGCGTTGGTAAAGCATCCAAATTAAGTGGTTTGCCAGTACTTTTTTTTTTGCAAGACCGCGGTCTACTTGTGCTTTGCCAGTGCTTTTTTTTGTTACCAAACATAATTTCTACTTGTGTAGGTATAAATATTAAAGATAAAAAAATTGATTAAAAAAATAAATCATTTTAAAACGTTTTTTTTTTCATGGTTTGTTATAAGTACAAAAATATTAATAGAATTTTAAAATTTTTGTTTTATTTTTATGGTGGAGATACTATTCTGGTTTTTGGTTTCAAATCTGTAAAAAATCATATAATACATGGAGTGCACTGTTGGGCGGTATATACATACAAACATATATTGCAAATATATTTTTTTTTTTGCTAAAATGTTTACCAATAAACTGGTATTTGCATCAATATTATTCATTTTCGGAATGAAATCGCTGTATAAGTTTTCTAATTAAATTTTTGCACCATAAAACCTTGTTCGCATTCCGCCATTAATTTTCAATTTTTTAAGTGCGGATTTCAAAAATTCAAAATCTAGGGACCATAGTACCCATATCTCATACCAAAGTTTGGTAATTAGTTTGCAAAAACCAAATTGAAAAAAGAAAAATTGCATCAATGTATTATTTTGCAGAATGTATATTGCTGATTAGGTTTCTTAATTAATTTTTTGTATCATAAACATTCCGCCATTATTTAGCAATTTTTTGCGTGCGGTTTTTTAAAATTTGTAACCTTGGGACTATAATGATGGTTGGTATGCAAAAAATTTGGCGAAAACGAAAATTTTTGCATCAACATATTCGTTTGCAGAATGTAAATCGCTAACTGAGTTTTTTAATTTATTTTTTGTACCATAAAGCTTTTTTTCGCGTTCCGCCATTATTTTGCAATTTTTTTAGAGCGGATTTTTAAAATTCATAACCTAGGGACTATAATACCGAATACCTCATATCCAAGTTTGGTGGTTAATGTGGAAAAAAAATTCGCGAAAAAAAATTTCCGAAGAGAATAATTTTTGCATCAATGTATTCGTTTGCAGAATGTAAATTGCTGATTATGTTTTTTAATTTATTTTTTATACCATTAAGCTTTTTTCGCGTTCAGCCATTATTTTGCAATTTATTAAGTGCGGTTTTTTAAAATTCATAATTTATGGACTATAATTAGGGAATGCAAAATCCCGCACTTTTTGATTTCCCGGGAAAGCGGGAACTTTATCTTGAATTCCCGGGATCCCGTTGAAAATTTTTAAAAATCAATGTACAAATTTGTCTTTAATTCTTTACAGAATAAGTGCGATTCAAAATTTTTTATACAAACACTATTTAGTTGAGTGGTTTTCTTAAAAAATATATTTTTTAAATTCCTTTTAGTGCCTGTTAAAAAAACAGGAATTTAAAAATTTCGATCAAGTACACAAATTAATCAGTGTGTTCGTTTACTCGAAAATCTTACTACTTTTACTACAAGTTTGTGAGAAAAAATTTTAGCAAAAAAATTAATAACGCAAAGGTATGGTTCATTGGATGCAGAAATGTATCCATATGAGTGTTGTTTTAAGAATTTTTACAAAATTTATAATTGTAATGAGGCACCTGATATTTATTGTTTTAAAACGTTTTATTTTGTTTTTTCCTCAGCACAAAGATGAAAATAATTATCAACTTTCCTGAAAATATCAGTACCGATATTTTTTAAATTTTGTTTTCGAAAAGAAAACAAAATTTCAGCAATCAAATGTTATATGTGTCGATAGCTCAGGTGGTAGAGTTCTAACAAGCAGGGATCCCAGGTTCGAGTCCCAAGTGCGACCACGTTTATATATTTAATAAAAAAAATATTTGTAATAAATTTTTTTTTAAATAAATATTTTTTTACGAAAATCTATTTTTAGACCCCCCAGCTAAAAATCGACATATATGAATACATACAGGTTAAATGTATGTTCATGCATGCTCATAAATATGCATTCATGCCCACACATGGATACATAAATCTCCATACATGCATCATATATGTCCACACATGTGCATTAACGAAATTTGAGGTAATATCTACATGTGTGTACATGTATGAACACACATGAACACGCATGAGCACGCATGAACATGCATGTAGATATTACTTCAAATTTCGTTAATGCACATGTGTGGACATATATGATACATGTATGGAGATTTATGTATCCATGTATGGACATGAATGCATGTTTATGAGCATGCATGAACATACATTTAACCTGTATGTATTCATATATGTCGATTTTTAGCTGGGCCATTAATTTTCTCATCTTCGTAACCACATAAGTAACCAATTACTTTATCACCTCCGCCCCATACATTACTTTGGGGCTCATCGCCTTTAAAATTCATAAGTGAAGTAAGGTAGAAGGTATCGGCCCCTAAGGCAACACATTACTTTGCACATTATTTGGTAATGTGTGGTTTTGCTTATTTTTTTTTTGTTTTGTATTATAATTATATTTTTTAATTTTTATTAAGGAAACTATATTTATAACATTAAAACAAACATAAAAAAATATTAATCGTGAAATTTTTGGATGTTAATATAATATTGAGAAATTTAAAAATTTAGACTTCACATATATGCGAGAATTTTAGAAATGATGTATTTACTTCATACTGGAAGCGATTTTATTTTAAGAAAAATTATCGAAAACAGTTCGAAAATATGAGCGGCCTCGATACTTTGCAGACTCAGATTGGACCCTTTTAGTACACCGATAGACTCAGAATCGCTTCTTGATTCGATTTAGTGATATCAGTCTGTTCGTCTCTCTGTCTGTCCATTAATCAGTTCCGATGTTTCGCAAGTTTTCGAATTTTGAAAGCAATCAAACTGATTACGGGGAAAATAATGGTTTGATACCGTTTTTAACAAAATGTGAAATATTTAACCCCATTTTTTGACTTTTGACCTCAAGAAATTCGAATCAAAATTTTTCGATTATTCCAGACTTTCAGCATAAAAGTAATCAAAATAATTTAGTTACCGCATTTTGATATTGACCAAAAGTAAAAAATTTTATCATTAAAAAATGTTAGGCAAAAATCTGATTTTCTTTGAAATCCGCTGAACTCAAACCGTTGCCTCGCAAATTAAAAGGATATCTGTAATATTTGTTATTATTATTATTAATAAGGTGTTAGTCAAAAAACTGTAAAGTGCTATCTTTGAATTTTTTGATTTTGTTACAGAAAATATTCACAAATTTCAAATTGGAGTTTTGAGAACCATTATGAAATATACGGGCCACTTTTGATATTATCCCTACGGGGAATGAGGAGTCAATTGCCCTCCAAGGACCTATCCCGTGACCGGTCAACCGAAGGCATATTCCTAAATTAGTACAAATATGAACAAAAGAAAATGAATTAATTTTCTAAGTATTTTCTGATCTGTTATCTTCACTGTTGCTTTTTAAAAAAACTTGACTGATACCGAAATAAAAACAAAATTCGCGGCATATTTTTAAAAATATTTTTTTATTTATTTTACTCTTTTTTTATTTTTAACTTTATTTTTTCACGATTTGCTTATTTTAGCTCTTATTTTAAATTTCTATAATGTTTAATGTTAAAGCTGTTTTAGTTTTAACAATTGGTATTTCATTTAACTTTTCTTTGTAACTTAAGGGGAATTTTTTAAATTTTTATTTATATTATCAGAGGTTTTGAGGTAATTTTCTAATTTTTAATTAATTTTTTAATTTAATTATGGCCAACGCAAAAAACAAGTCAACTGCCATTAAGGGACCTATCCCATGACCGGTCAATCGGGGGCATTTTCAAGGCACTGCCACCATATTTGTGTGTGTGTTAATGTTGTTTTCTTTTCTATTTTTTTCTTTTCCATGTTTTTTTTATTCGCTGTGTGTGTGTGTGTGTTTGTTTTTTCTTTCTCTTTTTTATTTGAACAGAAACGAAAAACATATAACTTAACCATCAGCCAGCCATCACGCATAAGCAACGTTAGCTCAGACGGTAGAGCGTTTGCCTTACAAGCAGAAGGTTGTGTTATCGAGCCCTACTTCGACGCCAAGTAGATTATTTTTAATTCTTAATTTTTTATTAGATTATTTGAAAAGCTATTTTTAGACACACCACCTTACTGCCAAAATGTGTCTAAACTGTGGCAATTGGTCATTTCCAATGATAACGCCATGTTAAAGTGATATGTCTCTTTCAAACAAAAAGACCGATCAACGACCGGTCTCCGCCCCCTTGGGACCTATCCTGCGTGTCATCTGGAACCGGTCCCTTTCCCCGTAGGGATATTAGAATGGGTTAATGATATCCTAAATGAAAATAAAACTTTTTACCTGAGCATTTACGAATTTAGTTCCATAAATAATTTTTAAATCGCTTTAAAACTGGTCTCAAAAACCTGGCCGTTGTATCATATGGTGACTTTCGGAATATTTGTGGAATTGGAGGTTTGCTATAATTGACTATTTTTCCATCTACCATCATCTGTAAGGTAATGTATGGGAGCCAATTTAATTTTTATTATCTAACTTAAAGAGTAATGGTAAATATAACAATCTTCATACAAATTAGAAGCAAGACAGTTTTCCCCACATAAATAATTCCTTTTCCTAACTTAAGAGCGGATGCGCCACTCCTTCTCGATATACAATCATCCTTATTTTTTCTCAATATGTTTTTATATGCAAAAGAATTTTTATAGGGAGAGCGACAGTCAAAATTCGTAAGTTGACAGAAAAAAGATCCCTCTATTACACAGGTATCTTAATATTAGTGCTGTCGGATTTCTAGTTTCGTAGAATAAGCTTTCTTGGCAGTGTGTTTACCAATTTTCAATCAATCTATTAATAAAAATCTTAAATTAAACTTAATACTGTATAATAGTAGCAAACTTTAGTTTATTAAGTTTAATATTGTCATTATTAATGGAAAGGTAAAGTTGAAACTGTTTGAGAAACACATATTTCATGTTAGGAAATCTGTGAAAAAAAGTCATAAAATACTTAAATTAGCTATTATGATGGCAGAACAAAGGAAAGGACCCATTGATGGCTGGCAAACATAATAAATAAATACTTTTATATAACAAATCCCGCAATATAAACAAACTACTGTCTTAAAAAGGAGGGACCTTTTACAGGTTATGTAGTTTAAGTCAGAGCTTTTAAGGAATTCTGTCTTTAATATAAAATATAACGAAATATGTAGATTTTTGCCTAAACTAAAGAGCTAGAAAGAGATGAAACCAAATTTTTAAAATTCTTTCGTTTTTCTTTTTTTTTTTGCCAAACCAAAGATGCAATACGATAAATACTTGGGGCAAAACAATACAATAATGTAGTAAAATTTCAAAATAAGTGATATAGGATAAATTTTCACAAATATACATTAAAAAATAATAATCTTTTGTTTTTTATTTATATTTCGGAGATCCGAAGTACAAAAAATTCAAATAATAAATTTAAACCCATGTTAAACCCTAAAAGGACAACAACAGCATACAAAAATTCTACCTTTTGTTCAATATATAACCACTAGGGGGTGTGCTAAGCTACGAAAACTATTTATTAAGGCACGAGTACAATATAATTGATCAAGATTTCAAAAACCAACCAATCAGAACATTTTATTTTTAAGTAGGGCATACACGTTCAATATTATTGATAAATTTTTCAAAAATCAACCAACCAGAACATTTTATTTTTAAATAATTTGTTCTGATTGGTTGATTTTAAAAACATTGATCAATAATATTGAACGTGTATATTTGCCTTTAAATACTTTGTTCTGATTAATTGATTTAAAAAAGTTTGACCAATAATATTGAACGTATATTCTTGCCTTAAAGGCAATTAAATATAATTCCCCTACAAATTTTGGAGTTTTTTTGCAGTCTCAGCAAGGTTTTTTTTTATTTGTAATCGATTAAGCGTTAGTACAACTTTTGCTGAATTTATTAATTTTGTTTACTAAAAATCAGCTTGCTGATTTTAGAAATTTTTCTGCTGGCAACCTCCTGACTAAGTTTTTGTTGACCAAACTTTTTGCTGATTTTACCGACTTTTTTTCATTGTCGGCCAAAACTATTTCCGTTATACATATTTCCGGTATAAATGTGTTAAGCCGAAAATGGTGAGATTTATTAAAGTTACGAATTACTCTTTTCACAATAGATTTACGGAGCCCTTCAATTAGTTCGTTCCCGACTTTTGAAATAAAAAATTTTAAAAAATCGCCCAGCCCAAACCGCTGGAGTTAAGAATTTTAAATTTGGTACATAGGCCTTTTCCCCGGCGTAAAAATTACTCATTACTCTAACAAGGCATTGCGCTATAACCAGTTACATTACTGATTTCTGATTTACCAAACCCACTCCAATAAGAAAATCGAAAAAGCAAGAAGATTCCAAAATATCTATTGCTTATACCAAAAATACCTTATTCTCAAATCGATTCAATATTTTGAATTTTTTTGCTGGTATATAATTCACAATATTTCTAAGTTTTTAGCCTATTTTTACCCTTTTTTATTCTACCTACACCCAGGAAACACATTCAGTTCTGACAACCGCATTTGTAGCCAATCGCATGGTTCGGTTCTGGTAGCCGAATTTTTCAGTTGTGGCAACAGAAAACCAATTGAGACAGGACTAATTTGACTGTAGAAATGGAATTTCAGTTGTATCATGAATAATTCGGTAGCCACAACCGAAAAATTCATTTGATGCAACTGAACCATTCGATTGGCAACAAATGGGGTTGTCATCACCGAATCTGTTTTCTGGGTGTATTTATTCTACCTAGAAACGCACAACGACGTAACCAAGTATGAAAAGGCTTAAAATGAAGTGATATTCAGATAAAACTTAGTTGTTATAATATATTGCAGATATGGGCACATAAATGGCTTGAGGGGCCAAATTTTGGATTTCAAAAGTTTACGGAGGGCCGCACGAATTAATACATTACTCGACAAAAATTAATTTTTGGTACAGCCTTCTGCTAAAACATTTTTTTTTTTAAGACAAGCAACACTCAGGAAATTCTTCCTATTAATTAACGTGTTGCTTCCTTTGGAAAGGGGATAGAGAATAAGTGAAAGGTGTTGAAAGATCAAATATGGCAACACTGTAATTGCGGGAGATATTAAATCTTAGAACAGATGCTGCGCGCCATATGATGAAGAGTTGGCGAACTTTGTTGAAGCTTTTTAGTTCATAGCACTGCTATATTATTTTACTTCGGTGGGGTTAATTGCTATGGGAACACCGAAGGGGGACGCTACGATATGTATAAGGGATAGAAAAAACTCATACATATTAGTATTTTTTAATAAATTGATGTTGCCTTGGTTGGGGATCGAACCCGCAACCTAAGGTGTAACAGTCCAATGCCCTAACCATTACACCACAGCCCCCACAAAAGTATTTTGTGTATTTGTATTTTTTTGAGTATTTTGGTTTTCTAAGCCAGGATCTAAAGTCAAAAAGGTCTATTGAATAGCCTTCGAATTGTTGGTCTTTTTTTTCTTTTTTTATCGCTTTAGCCAGGGAAATACTTTGTGAGTCAATACGGCGAAGAAGTACATCAAAATCTTTTATATTTTTATGATTTTTTATATTTTTGATTTAAATATATTTAAAAATATAGGCACAGACTCAATAAAAATTTTTAAAATATTCTGCTCTCCTTAATACGAATCCGAAGTTAAAAACGTTGCCGAATTAATCTTCAAAAATATAGTTTTCGTTATTTCAAAAAATTTGGTTTAAGGTTTTCACCAATATTTCAAATATTTTTAGATTTACTTAATGGATTTTAATCCCTTGTTTTATTTATTGAAATGTGTAACATGAATTACATGGCGAACGTAATTTTGATACAAAGCGGGGAAAAATATAATTTTTATAGGAAATCTGAATATAAATTAAATTTAAAAATCATAGGTTTACAAACTTTTCGAATCAAAAACTTATAACAAATGTCAAACCTATCAGGCTCTAATTGCATTAAATAAATTCTTAAATTCTAAAAATTCAATCAGAAAACTATCAGTCTTCTGGCTGGGTTATCAACCCAAAATTTTAATACTTAATAATGAGGGCTCTTATTCAGTAAGTCAAAAATTATTCAAACAAAGCATATATTTTTTAAATTTTAAACCTATTTGTCATAAATTGCTCAATTTTTGGATAGACATATTAGTCTTAATAAAATGAATAATAAAAGGCACAAACAATTGAGGCAAATTTTTAAATTCAAAGATGGTTCAAAAATGTAAATAAATTTGAATATTTTGTGAACAATTCAAAAATAACTCAACAAAATATTAATTTTTTAACCTACAGAATTTTTAAAAATATTTCTTTGAGTCATTTTTTAATCAAAAAGAAGGCTCTTTCGGATGCACAACTTTCATACAAGCGAAAGTTTCATCTTTCTTTAATTTGAAAAATAATTTACAGAAAGTGATATTAATTTATGATCTAAAATCAAACTAAAAAACATTCATTTTCATAAGTTCATTAAAAAGTTCTTGCACCGTAGTCCTATCTATAGATTTCTATGAACTAGATGCAAGAAGAATATAAGACTAGGGTTCCAATCGCTATCGAATCGCACATCGAACCAGACATCCGACAAAACAATTCCGTCAATTACAGTATGATGCCATGGTAGCACACACGAATATAAGGGAATTTTAGCACACACGAATATAAGGGAATTTTCGAAGAAAAAAAATTTTAAATGTGAATAAATAGGCGAAAAAAATCTCTAAATTATGAGCAAAAAATAAGAAAAATATTGATAACCCAAGTAAAAAAAATTATAGGGATCCATATGAAGTTATATTTAATTATATATAATCTTTTACGTAATTAGATATAATTATATCCGAAAAATGAGAACGTCTTAGTGTATCATATTGTATCGAATTGTATACAATTGTATACAATTTGGTACAATTTGATACAATTTTATGCAATTCGATACAATTGTATCCGAATTTTGTCCTCATCCAATTACATCAAATTATATCTTTTTGTATAAAATTATATAAAATGTTATAAAAGTGGACATAGTTTTATACAATTATATCTAAATATTAACCTTATACTTTTTATCATATTATGTAGGACCATATCTAATAAATTATCATGACAGTGCAATAAACATGAAAAAAATTTAATAGGATTATGATATTCAACCAAGATATAAGAAATCAGTCAAGTGTACGTTATAGTATAGAGAATTTCGTATTAAAACTTCAGTGTTGTTAATGTTATGGGTGCGTAAGCCATTTTTGACTCATGCTCCTAAACAAAAACAAATAACTCACGCACGAGCATTTCGTTTCTTACTCACCACACATGAGTATATTAAAAACTTACAATCAGAAAATTCTCACGCAAAACAGTAAAAATTACTAAAAACATATGATGCAAAAAATATACTCACACACGAATCATGCACGGGTTATTCTTACTCACGCTCACGCACGAATCACTTAAGTATAGTAATTATTACTCACGATCACGTGTGAATAACGTGACTCATGAACATTTCGTGTCACGCGCCAAGCCCTAGTAATTACTAAATCTCAAACTAGTTCAAAATCATTGATAACATGGAACAAAATATAATACAATACGGTTTTATATGGACCTTATATATTTTTATAAAAAATCACTTTGAAAAAATTGCCTATGTGGGATGATATATAATTATAGATGATTTTATAAAGAACGTTATAAGTTATATATGGGTTCATATTCGTCAATATATAATCATAACTAACACAAATTATAAAATATTTTTTATATGGATGCACATAGTTTTATATTATTATGTATAGTGTCATACTAAATTATATATAAACGTATATGTAATTATATCTTTTATATGTTACTTTATGTACTTATATATAGCACATACATATATATGTAGGCCAGTATGTAATAACATAAAATCACATATGTCTCCATATTAAAACCTTTGAGGAAAAAATATCTAATATATGACTATTTAAAAGTATAGAGCAATTCCATATGAAAACGATCAAAATTGGCAAATTTTTGGACGACCCCTCTCCGATTTTAAAATAAATAGTCTCAATCGATTGCCCAGCCAAAAATAATGTACCTACATATTTTTTTTTTTTTTTATAGTGACTGGTTTAGTGGTGGTGTACACCACTGTCATGTGACAAAATTGAAGAATTCTTCATAAGGGACCTCATTGAAAACTACTAAAGCGATCGCAACGAGTGATAGCTTTTTTCCCATGAAAATTAAATTTTCCCATGAAAATTAAATTTTCCGATTTTCCACAGAAGCTCCTAAATTTTCCGGCTAATTTTTTTTTTTTGGATTCCTCATAATTTTTTCTTTAATAATCAGCAATAAAAAAATGGGCCCCGACTCCTTGTTTGGACAGGAGAGGAGCATTTAAGAGACCACCTTGTTCTCATTGTTTTTATATTTTTTATAATTGAATTATTTGTAATTATTTAACATTATTTTATTTTATTATTAAAAATACATTTTAAAAATTATTTTACAGTTAAAAATACATTTATGAAGAAAAAATCAATTTTTTTTAAGAGCCCCAAGTTGAGTGTGTAGTGAATATGGTCTGCCTGCCTTCACAAGATCGGCCATAAATCCATAGATAATAGCAGCAGTGGCATGTAATGGCACACCAAACCCGACTGAGGCTACAGGTCATAAAATGTTTTGTAAATTTTTTAAATTACCAGGTAATAAATATTTCGCCTAAAATGACACGTGCAGAAACAAGTCATAAAACACGGATTTTCCATAAATATGGCGAAATATTTATTACCTGGTAATTTAAAAAATTTACAAAACATTTTATGACCTGTGGTCGGCTTATTGGCAGTAACCAATTAAGTCCCTCTTTAAAAAACAGTTTATGACCAGTAGTTCACGCAAATTTTCCTATTAAAGAAAAGCAAATATCGCTTATTTTTTTTACCTATTTTTTACCAAAAAATAAATATAAATACTTCACACACTCTGAGTCAAATTTTAGTTGAATACTAAACGTGAAAGTGTTAAAGTGTTTTTTTTGTAAAGTAAAGAGTGAAGCTGTAAAGACAATTTAAAGTAAAATGAATAAATTTTGCTGCAATCCGTTTAACAAGAGTGGACATCGTTCGAAAAAGATAAAAGTATTAAAATTAACTGGTGTTTCGAAGCGATACATGAATGAATTAAATATACAATACGGTGAAGAAGCAGAATTCATTTGCCCCAAGTGTAAAATCGATTTGTCTCAACAAGCAAATGCATTGAAACAAATGCAACCACATTCCGAGAGTGAAATGACAATTGAACAAAATGTTTCATCTGATAGTGAGGCAGACATTCCGATGGTCAATATGTCTTTGATTCCTTTGAACGAGGCTATTACCACTTTAGGTGAATCGCCTATTACAAAAAGAAAGTTGCGAAGTGAAAAATACAGGAAAGAGAAAAAAGGCAAGGTTATGAGTGCAATCGCGACAATATTTGATGAAGGCTCTGATAACGAATGCAGTCAAGCAGATGACGTTGATGACGGCAAACAAATGATTGAGCAGTTGAAAAGAAAATTCAATTAAGCGACCACTTTTCCGGAGAAATATCTCATTTTATCTGTGCTGCCTCAATCATGGTCTATACGCAAGATTTCTGAACAGTTTCAAACATCTTTTTACATCGCGAGAAGAAGCAAAGAATTAGTTCGACAGAAGGGCATATTGGCGACTCCCACCAAGAAATTTGGCTCAAGGACCCTCAGCGAAGCAACGGTGAAATTGATTCAAGATTTTTACTGCAATGATGACAACAGCCGCGCCTGCCCAGGTACACGTGACTATGTTATCACACGTGAAGATGGAGAAAAAGTACACAAGCAGCGCAGATTATTATTATATAATCTATCCGAAGCATACCATCAGTTCAAAGAGAAATACCCAGCAGAAAAAGTGGGATTTTCTAAGTTTGCCATCCTACGACCAAAAGAATGCGTGCTGGCATTAGACAGGCACGGAACGCATTCAGTCTGCGTTTGCATGTTTCATCTAAACATCAAATTAATGTTCTTTCCATGCAAGAAATTGAAAGTATTTCACGGTGAAATTGAAACATATAGGGACCTCCTGTCGAAGTCGTTGTGCGCATACCCCACGGAAAATTGTCATCTGTCCAAATGCGACAATTGTCCGAAGATTGACGAGCTAGAGCAATATTTGGCGGAAAAGTTTGAACAGCTGTTAATTCAGGAGGTGCATTTCAAACAGTGGATAATTAGCAGCGGCAGATGTTCCCTTGAGACCGTGGTAAAGCAGATTCCGGAATTCATCGAGGAATTCGGATTCAAGTTGAATGAACTGAAGGCGCACCATTTAATATCCGAGATGCACTCGAAATTTCTAAAGGAAAGTAAGGAGAAATTAGCCCAAAATGAATTCATTGTGATAAGCGACTTTGCCGAGAATTACACTTTTCTCGTTCAGGATGAAATTCAGGCTTATCACTGGGCAAACGACCAGTGCATGGTGCATCCTTTTTGCATTTATTTCAAAAACGAAGATAACGAACTACAGACCGTAAGCCTTGTTGTTGTCGCGGAGAGTTTAGCTCATAATTATGTGTCCGTTTATTTATTTCAAATGAAACTGTTTGAATTCTTAAGATCAAAATTCGATGCAATCGACAAAGTAACGTTTTTCTCAGACGGCGCGGCTTCTCAGTACAAGAATAAAAAAAATTTTTACAATCTTTGCATAATTGAAGAAGAACAAAACTGCAAGGTCGAGTGGCACTTTTTTGCGACGTCCCACGGTAAGGGCCCATGCGATGCGTTAGGGGGAACCCTAAAACGCATGGCGACTAAGGCAAGTTTGCAAAGGCCATATACTGACCAAATGTACAACATTTGTTTTCGTGGATTCAAAGCAAGGAAATTGCCATTAACACAGTTTTATGCACTCAAAAAGAACACGATGCCATGGAGCGACGAATTCAAAACAGATATAATAATGTCAAAACTATAACTGGAACGCAAAAGTTTCATTGCTTCATACCAAATATTTCTGATATGTCAATTAATGTAAAGCGGTACTCTTCGTCTGCCGACGTGCTAAATTTAAAGTTACTTTAATTTTATAATGATGCCAAGACAATTGAAATTTTTAATAAATATTGTAATTAAGTATAAGCAGCAAAATAAGAAAGATTTTTTCTTCATAAATGTATTTTTAACTGTAAAATAATTTTTAAAATGTATTTTTAATAATAAAATAAAACAATGTTAAATAATTACAAATAATTCAATTATAAAAAATATAAAAACAATGAGAACAAGGTGGTCTCTTAAATGCTCCTCTCCTGTCCAAACAAGGAGTCGGGGCCCATTTTTTTATTGCTGATTCTTAAAGCAAAAATTATGAGGAATCAAAAAAAAAAAAAAATTAGCCGGAAAATTTAGGAGCTTCTGTGGAAAATCGGAAAATTTAATTTTCATGGGAAAATTTAATTTTCATGGGAAAAAAGGTAAATTTCTGAGAAAAATTAGGAAAATTTTATTTTTCAATTAAAGCCTGATTCAATACCTTTCCAACGAGCTATCACTCGTTGCGATCGCTTTAGTTTTTTTTTTAAACAACTTTCAATGAGGTTCCTTATGAAGAATTCTTCAATTTTGTCACATGACAGTGGTGTACACCACCACTAAACCAGTCACTATAAAAAAAAAAAATATGTAGGTACATTATTTTTTGCTGGGCAATCGATTGAGACTATTTATTTTAGAATCGGAGAGGGGTCGTCCAAAAGGTGATCGCTTTCATATGGAATTGCTCTATATATGCTTGAATTTAAAAGCATATGTGGCCATATGTAACTATAAGTTACTATATGCAATTACATAAAATAATATAATGATTATAAAGTGCAATAATCTATGGAATATCTGAAAACAAAAATTTTTAAGAATGAAATTTAATAGCTAATTTCTGCATATATTTTTATTTTCGATATTCCCGAGTAAAAAAGAGTATATATAACATATATTTTTTAATATTAAAATATAAGATAATATAAAATATTGTGTGCGACCTTATATGTTTTTATATGGTGATATATTATAACTTTTTTTAGAAATTTTCTCATATGTAATCATATTAAATCATATATCCGTATTTGCTTTATTGCAAATTGTATATATAGGAATATATTATTGATAAAACCGTTCAAAATTTTATATATAAATAGATACGAAAAATATTTTGAATTTTATTTTTTATATAACAATATCGTCGGCTTGCCTGCAAGTAGTGTTATGTGTTCTTTAACAGGTTTTCAGGAGGGCGAAAAAACTGGTTTATATTTTCCTTTTAATATATTTCATTGACATCATATGCCTTAATAATGATTGTAATAAATAAGGTCGTGAATCATTAGGGCATATGATGTCAATAAGATAATACAAATCAGTTTTTTCGCTCTCCTGAAAACCTGTTAAAACCAAAAACATAGCACTTCTTGCAGGCAAGAACCATGTTCGACATTAACTAATATATTCGAGATTAATGTAATATTTGATCAAAAACAATTTTTTATATGCTTTACTCAATTTTTTCATTAAATTAATATTTTCTGAGCTTTTTTACTTCCAAAAGTTTTTTTTTTATTTAAAAAATCCAATTTAAAAAAATCAACATTTAAAACCATGGCCCGGCTCGTAATCGGTTAATAAGTCTAGGCATGTTGCATAACATTGGAAAGGTATTTCAAGTATCTCCCAACGATATATATATTTTGTTCTGGTCCGATAAGTTTTGAGTGGTATTTCTCCTTTCAAATTCCAAAGAAAATTCCCATATTTGATAAAAAATTATCTAGTCTTTAAAGAATAACAGATTTATTTATTAACGGCTTTAATAGTTACTCATTATCAACAGTAGCCCTCGGCTGACAGTCAGGCATGTGATGAATATCGAAAACGAAAACGATCTGATTTTTAATGGTAAATATTTTAGGATCTGTACAATTTATATTTTATTTCCTAATTTAGATGTCCGGTGTCAAAAAAAAACGATTAATAATAATAAGCAAGCCAATTTGATTTTCGCGAAACAAATTATTCTAGATTGAAAAACTGTTGGTTTTAGATTATCATCACACCCCTGAGTGTGTAGGACCCGAAATCCTGCTGCTCTCCAATTCAAAGTTTTTTTTTTATCATTTAAATTAAATCATATCGTATTGGATTAACTTATATCCAATTTGATCGGGACAAAATTCGGATATAAGTTTATCATTCGATATAACTTTGTATCCTTGTAAATACAATTATATCCGATATGATACAATTTAATATAACCATTTTTCGGATGAAATTATATCCAGTTACATATTGCAAATATATCCATTCACATATAATTTTATATACACTTTTTTACTCGGGTTATTATTATTTTTGATATTTGCATATTTTTTGTAATTTTTTTTCTTAATTATAACATTTTTTTTAATTTTTATTGTAATTTTTAGTATCTGCCAATTTATTTTTACTTTTTCCTCATTTTTCGATCGACTGTTTGACAACGCCATAATGTTCTGTATGATGTCCAATTACATCTCCTAGTCTTATACTCTTCTGGCTAGAAGTAGAAGTTCTAACACATGTTTTAGCATAGGTTTGCCAAGTTGTTCCAAAAAGTACCAAAAAAGGGATTCGGGAAAATCTGATCAACCCCATTTCGACATTTTTTTAATTTTTATTTAGTTTTCTTTACTGAAATAATTACAATAATAATTCTGTTTTGTAAAAATCATTTAAAAGTTAAGACCCTGTGTGAGGTGGCTAAATAAATTCTAAACTAAATACAAATTGACAAAAGGGTTTAAAATATATTTGAAAATTTTTTGAAAACTTTTTCAAATTTCATAGAATTTTGGAAACCTTGATTTAGTTTAGATTTTATTTAGCCAGTTCGCATCCATCCTAAATAATATTTTAATAGGAAACACAATGGGGATTCTGATATGAAAAAATTCTCAGAATATGATAATAGGAATGTGCCCTAAATTGTAAAATATTTTGCAGTGCCTGTTATAGTTTTATAAGAAAAATTTTTCCAAATACTACAACTTTCATATCAAACCTAGAATATAAAAATTGTTTCAGTGTCAAAGAGTTTTTCGAATACAACAATTTTTCCTAATCTAATAGGTTTAATTTAGAAGAAGTGCTTAAGGGGCAGTTTTATAGTCAGAACTAGGATCTTTGAAAATTTCTTATTTAAGAAATATTTAAGAAAAAAAAAAACGATCTGAGAACAAAATATATAAGAAAATATCAATCTTTGTTCTGGCTATAAAACTGGCCATAATTATTGCTACTTTTAAATAAAAAAATAATTTTTCAAAAAGAATGTCCTAAAATTTTAAAGGTTTTCATCTTGAAAAAAATATTTTAAATTTTACAAAAGTAAACAACTATTGGGGAAACTATGCCGATGACTTCCTTCCAACCCTAATGAAATTCGGATATTTGGTAGAGCTCTGCGGCAAACGACGCCATAAATCCAAGTCACAAACCTCCTACTATTACCCGGTAATGAGTTTTGTAAGAAGAAGTTAAGATATGTAATCTCTTACTTTTCTGTTATAAAACTTCCCGGTGAAAAATGCTCATATACGCTCAAACATGTTCATATATGGTTTATGTATGGACACATATGAACAAATATGGATTTTTTATGAACATATATGGATTTTATATGAACATATATGGAAGTATATGTGATTCCATATATGGAAAAATTTAATATACAGACATATATGGAAGCATCTGTTATTTCATATATGGAAATGGCACTCATATATGGACAAATATGAAAGTATCTGTTATTCAATTTATGCAAAAGGGACTTGTATATGAACATATTTCGAAGAATACATTTTTCCATATATGTAAAAGGAACTCATATTTGGATAAATATGGAATTATATTTAATGCCATGAATAAAAAAAAGAACATATGTAGCGCCTAATTTGAATGTCATACATAAATTTATATCTGTCGTACAACCTTATAATAAAGGACAGCAATGTTCGCATGTATTCGCATATATTTAATAAATATATATGTTCATATATGAACATATACCTAGGTGTTACCTCATTTTTCGGATCCATACATATATGGTTGAACCATAAATGTTCGTATATGGACATTTTTCACCGGGTTATTATTTTAGCAAGGGCACGTATTATTTTAATGCTATATTTACAATTAACCAAAAAATAGTAGTTTTTAAAAACTGCTGCTATTTACTTGTCAAATTCAATACAAATTTTTAAACAAAAACTAAAATTTTTTAAAAACACCAGTTTATTTCGAAAATATTAGAAAATGTGCAATTGATATTCAATTTGTCTGCAATTTCTTTGAAATAATACGAAAAACCATTAAAAATATTTTAAATGGGGTAATTTGTGCTTAGATGTGTGATTTTTTTATGAATATGAGAATTTTTATAACAAAAAATCTGCGAGCTAAAATTATAGTAAACACTTAAATAAAACCAAATACTTAAGTGACATTTTTTCCGATTTTTTAAGGTGTTTCTGAGCATTACTTACGGTTGGTGATGGTGATCCTAAGACCATTAAATTTAAAAAATTAATTAAGAAGTTCAAGAGATTTTAATAGCAGTGCACTTAAATTTCAAAACAAAAAAAAAACTTTTGTTTTAACTTTAAATATAAGGGCCAGTTTTATAATCAGAACTAAGCACGATTGTTTTCATGAGTAAGTAATTTCGTTTGAGATCGATCTTTGTGTTGACAATAAAACTGGCCCTAAATATTAATTCTTAAATAAAATGAATCAAAAAATTTGTTAAATTGCAAAAACTGGTTAACAGTTTAAATAATAATTCTATAAAAACAAGCTCATTATAAAAAAAATTTTGAGAATTATCTCTTAAAAAAATGTAGAATCTGTCATGTTTTCTGAACAAAGAAATTCCTTCTTGAAACCAAGAATATACACAAAATCTCAAAATTTAAAATGCTTGTTTAATATGAAATTCTAAAATATCTGTTTAAAAAATTAATACACCCAGAAAACAGATTCGTTGTAGCAACCGAATTTGTTACCAATCGAATTTATGCGGTCATATCTACTATCATATAATTCTATAGCAATTTCTTTTCTTAGGACCGAACTTTAATAAAACCAACTTTTTCTTAGTACAAGTTTTGGTCAATACTACTGAAAATATTAGTTGAAGCTGTGGAAAAATAAAAGCGGGTTTGGTAGTAGGTATCGACATAAAAGGTACATCCACATATTTTTTATTCAACATTCCCAACAAAAATTTATAAAAACAAAAATTTTATGAATTAAAAATATTTATTTTTTATTTTGTTTTAAAGTTATAATATTAAAATTTTAACAACATCGACTTAATCCACTTTCTAAATAATTTGGATTTTTTGCAAATAACAATTTTTACGGAATTCAAAAAATGTTCATCATGATGAAATGTTCAAAAATATACCAAAAACTGGTGTTGTGTTTATGAACAACACATTTTAAATTTGAGGAAAAGTATTCAAAGAGTGGACTGCGAAAATAATACTGTTTCGATACAATTTTGTAGACTTATTTTCCATTTTGATATTAAAAGGGACAAACATTATATACACACAACAACATTTATATATTTACAGGCAAAAGTATAAATTTTTGCATGCAAATATATATTGGTTCTAGTAAAAACACGGCGAATATGTGTAACAATTTCTCCAAATATATATATGTATATATAGTATATTACCAGCAAAAATATGTTTGGGACAGGCCGTTTTTTTTCAGCGTGTAGTTGTCCATATTCGCTGCATGAAAAAACGCAAAGAAATTGTGCACCTACTTAACCGCTGCATTATAAAAATAGAAAAAAGAAGTTGTTACCAAAATAAGTAGTTATTCGTATGCTAATAAGCTGTTTGGTGGTAACAAGATGTTAAAGAGTAAGGAATACTCGTATACTTTTTATTAGTTAGAAAATAAGTAGTTACCAATGTCACATTATTTTTGTAAATAAATAAGTAGCCGCTATTAAGCTATATTGCTCATAAAATTGACTTCATCTAACAAAAATAACTAGTACCTACTGACGCCGAATTATGAGTAGTAAAAAATTTTAGTTTTATTGTATAACCACTTATTTGGTAATGAAAATTTTTGCTGAGATAAATTAAAGAGCACCAATTTTTTTCTTTTTTTAATTTCGATTACAGTTTTGTAATTTTGATCAATTTTAGTCATAAATAATTTGGATTTTTGCTTACATTTTTTCAGAAAATTTGTAAATTTTAACTAAAACCTGTATTTTTTGTACAATTAAAAAAATCGCAGGCTACTTAAAAGTTGTTTAATTTTTTTTAAATGTTTTATTTCATATTTCATGGAAGATTACAAAGCAAACTGTGATCAGTATTAGTGGTTTTTGTTTTTTTTTTTTTTAAATACTTAAGATGTTAATTAACGCTCCTAGAAGCAAACAAGAAATTCTCGTTGAGTTTAAGTTAATAAATACTTTTAGAAATTCTAAAAAGTTGTCCTTTGATGATTTGCTTACACTCATAGAAATAAATCTTTAAAAATAGTAGAAAAAGTTACTAGAAATTCGTTAAAAATGATGCTACAGAAAAAACTGCTAAAATTAGCAGTTTTTTAATTAATACTAGTCAAATGAGAACAGCAAAATTAAAACTGTTAAATTTACAAAATTTTAGTTATATTTAAGTTAACTTTTAGTTAACTGAAAATGGCAAATTGTACTGCAAATATATGCAGAAAATTTTGCTAAATATTAGAAGACTAAAAAAAGCAAAAATAAACTGTTATATCTACAAAATTTTTGCTATTTTTAAGCTAAATTTAGTTGAATGCAAATAGCAGTCTATTCTGCTAAAATCAGCAGAATTATTTGCCAAAGAATTGTAAACTGCTGTTTTCAAAAGCTCGATTTTATTTGCATTTAAAAAAAATCGGAAAAAAAACTTCGAAAATTTTAAATTTCTTGGTGACTTTTTAGGCTACTAATGATTTAGACAAATTTTTTGCTGATTTTAGCAGGTTAATCTGCTATTCTTTATTAACAAAAATTTAGCTCAAATATAGCTAAAATTCTGTATATTTAACATTTCCTACATTACTAATATATAGCAAAAATAATCTGCTAATTTAGCAGTTTCTTCTGCAGCATCATTTTTAACTTATTTTTAGTAGTTTTAACTTAATTTTTTACGGACTTTTTTCTATTAGTGTAGGCCAGGATGAATTTTCGATAGACACAAGCCTACATCAAATTATTTTTCACAATTTTTTAAATAACTTGTGATATTTTTGGTATATTTACTTTTATAAAAATTATATATTCATATATTTATTTAGTTAGAATATTGTTCTATCTCAAGTTCAAATTCTAATATGATATTGTCATATTAGATTTTATTTGTTGTTTCAAAAAGTTGATCATTTTCGTGATATTGTTTTGTGGGCATCACCCCAACTCATCAGTTATCCGCAATAAGAAAATGATGAATTGAATATAAAAACCGAGACATTACATAAGGTACAAAAATTCACCGGGACGAGAATTTTGTACTTTTGTATATGAACCCAGTGTAGAAAATCATTACCAGATATTTGGTTATGCAACTACATACTTGGTAATGGTAACTAGTTACTTTTGTTATTACATTTCTTATTACCTTTATATGGCGATGTCGCAAAAATAATCAGTTATGGTTACACACCAGCATACGAAAAATCAAAAAATATATCGTTACCTATGTGCTTATCAGTACTAACAAAAATAATGAGTCTAAAAAAAGATTTTCAAAAAAATAAAATAAAAAAAATATTTTTTATTGTATTTTTTGGGTCTACAGATTGCCAGTCAATAGCTCTACCATCTGAGCTATATCGACATGTAATATTTAATAGATAAAAACATAATTGACCTGCTGCACATAAGTAAGCTTACTCGTCAACACACAAAAAATCAAAAAATATGTGGTTACTAGGGTTTGGGATTTCCCGGACTTTTTTATTTCCCGGGAAACGGGAATAAAAAAATTTGATTCCCGGGAAATATTTTTGAACAAAATTGTTAATGAAAACCACCTACATAAGTAATTTTTGTTAAAAAAAACACACTATTTCAGTACAAATTCAGTCTGTGTAGTAAGAATTCAAAGAAAAATATCAGAATGTTGAACATTTGATTTCACATAAATTAGTCTAAGCACTGCCAAATGAATTGTATGATTCCAGCAGAAAGCACCCACTACTGGACTGTCGGAAACAAACTGTTTCATCACATTTGGCCCATTAGGTATGGTGGCCACAATGTTATTTTCCAAAGACAAATAAAACTCTTCTAGTCTTATTTCTACAATTCTTCTCATTTCATCAGCATTACATCTTCCTGATATATAAACCAACCCCAGATTATAAAATGAATTATTTCCGTTTATACATATTTTCAAATATCTCTTTTGTGATATTCTTGTCCATTCATCCAAGATTATAGTAAATCTCCTATTGTTAGAAATATTGATCGATATTTCTTTTATCATGATATCCTTCAGATGATTGTAAAATTTTTTAGCAATGCCAGGTTTTTATTATAAAAACTTTCTCGAATAAACGAAGATCTAGTTATGATGCGGATTGACATTCCGTCGACTGCGGCTAATTTGGATACCACTTGCCCTACCATAAAACGTTCAATGCCTATTCAGCTTACACCTTTTTTCGGGTACTTTGCCAATTTTAGCTGGAACGTTATTCTTGTTGTTGTTTTCTTCAAGAAAAGTTGCATGACCACCAGTTTTTTTTTTTGTGAACCAAATTTAGATATCGGATAACCACATTTATATACCTCCGTTAACCATTAGTCTTTTAGGGCAAATATTGCACTGCGCTTCATTGTCCTTTTTGTGCAGTATTTCCATACTCCGGACATTTTATTCTTTAATATAAAGGAATATATTAGTTTGAAAGCAGGTGTATTAAAATAAAGTAAACTTACTTGAAAATATCACATTTGTTAATGAAAACGTTACTTATAAAATTATTGGCCCTTAATATAAAGAAGTATTTTAAATTTAAAGTCGACTTTATTTATAATCATACGATTTTGTGAATGAAAACCTTACAAAAATATTTATATTTTTAAACATTTTGATTGGTTAAAAATAAATTAACCAAATATTTTAACTAAAGTTGACTTTAACTTAAATATACATTTGAAAAATTTAAAAAATCCTATTCCAAACAAAAACAATTTAAAAAACTTAATAGTATTAAAATTTCCCGTTTTCCCGGGAAATATATATTATTTTCCCGGGAATTCCCGGCAAACTTTTCGCGGGATTTCCCGGGAATTCCCGAACTCCAAACCCTAGTGGTTACATATATCCTTACCAGTGTTTAAAAAATATTGATTTCAAACCATTTCAAAAAATCTATAAAATTATTTTCTATTTAAAATAATGATAAAAATAAGTCATTATCAGTAACTCAATATTATTTGTTTTAAAATAATGCAGAAGGTAAGTGGGGGTAATTCATTACTGGTAGTCCAAAAAATAATGATATATCATTACCGTTTCTACACTGGGAAGTATCTGATTTCGTAAAACAAGCCATCAATCAACACTTTTTGAAAGCAAAAATTACATAAAAATATCCTTTGGGTACTATTTGTACACTAAAAAAAAACTTAGTACAAAAGTCTGTTAAACGCATTCTGGCGCAAATGGACTGATTTTGCTGTTATTTTGTCTTAAAATTTAGGATTGAACTAATATTTTTGTAAATCCCATTTAGCATAACAATTACTTTTATCCGTATTTGAACTAACTTTGTATCCTAATTTTTAGTAATTTATGTTTCTTAATTTTACAAATTTTTCAGCTAATTTAAACGCCAATTATTTCCCAAAGTTTATATTTTTGTATCTCTGCTATCAATATCACATAGAGATGGCGCTATATTTTCATAATTTTTTATTGTATAATCACAAAATGGACAAAAATTCGATACTATGAACTTATCAATCTTTATAAGCCACCTATACTCCCAAAAATAAATATGTGCCTGTCTCGGGACATATCCGTAGAGCCCCAAAACCAAGACTGTAAGCGACATTTTAGCAGAAATTTTCAGTTAAATCAGGTAATGTTTCCGTTGAATATAGCTCAAATTTCTTAGCTAAGTTAACTAGAATTGTATGTATATTTAGCAGTGTGTAATATTTAGCTTACCTGAATTTAGCAGACCATAATTCTCAACTTCATTGAAAATTCTGCTGGCGCAAATACAGGTACTATTTCGTGTTATTTTAGCAGAATTTTGAACTATTTGTACGGGCTTCTTTTATGAGTGTATGTACGTTTGTGTCTTTGTTGTCAATATTATTCAAAAGATGAATTTGATTTTTGTTGATTCTTTTCATAGAATCAAGCTAATTGATTCAATTTAACAATAAATGGTTACCTTGATTTATAGTTCGCGAATCAAATCATTAAACAAATAATTCAACCGAACCAAAATATTCACTGATTCATAAAATTAATCAATTTTAATGCGAGTTTATTCAAAAAAGAATTATCTTTTTTAAGCTCTGCTACTAACATATCAATAAATCTTTTTATTTTTGAATAATTTCTTTCAAAAAAGACTTTATTCTTCAAAGTTCTGATTACAGTTATGTTCCTTATTTCTGTTCTTACATAATCGCAGACACACATATCATACAATTTTATTACCTTGAGAGTGGGATATATTATATATAGATTGGTTTATTTTTGTGTTGTCAAAAAATTTGCTACACTCCATTTACGTAGAGTGAAGTGTCATCAACAACAAACACCCATTGAAGCAACTATCCTACCCAAGCCAAGATCTAAAATGTTGTAGTTGATACTCGTGTAATTTTTGCTATTTTTACTCTAGTTTTATTTAAGAAATATATGTGTGTCTTATTGTTGAAATGTAACAATTGCCATTTTAACACATGATGCTTTTCATGGATTTTTACTTCATCATTCAACAAAATCCCCTCATGACATCATGTGGCGTCATTGTGTAATAAAAGATACAAAATTCTTATAAAGATTTAATAGAATATATCAAAGTATCTAAACTCATTTTAAGAATTAACTGACAATAAGTTTATATGAAATACATAGTTTATATTAGTTAGAGGAAGCAACATATGTACGTATTTATGTGCTCGTGCATGTTTTGAATTTAACAAATACACTAACATGCTTAAATTTTTCTTTAAATATTGTTAAAGTTTTCTATTAGTATGAAAATATATTTCAACCATTATAATTTTTACCAAGTGAATTTATTTCCCAAATTTCGTAAGCAGAGTAGTTGTTGAGAAATTTCCATACAATTTCTTTTTTTCAGAAATATAAAAATATCCTTTAGAAAAATATTGATAAAGTTTACTTTAAGTTTACCTACAAATTTTGTAATTTTACATATTCTAACTTCTTTTTGTTTTTCAGTTTCTTGTAAATATTGTTGAAATTTTCCCACAAAGATGCAATAAATTTGCATAGGAAAATAGTTTCTTTGGATTGTAAGTCATCTATAGCTTTACAAGTTACTGTTGGTTTGTTTATCAGTTGAAAACTCAACATACCCATAGTTACTGCAATGCAGTCAATTACATCCAATTATAAAGTGAAATATTGCATAATGACCCCTTAAAACTGGCAAAACCACAAATTTCACACTCGTACTGAATGTCATTTGTTTTCTTTTAAGTCATCTCTTTGAGGGTGTGTACACTGAAATAATTATCCTTCATGATATTAGTGATGTAATTTCATAAAATTTTTTTCATAGATTCAATGAATAATTCCATTATTTATATAATATTTAATTAATGCAATGAAATTTTTCAACTTTTCTTTTATTAAATTTCATAATTTAATTTAAAAAAATTATTAAAGTTCTTAATGAAAATGTTCTTTATATACATACAGTGAACAAAAAAAAAGTTGGACACTATATAAAATAAAATGAACAACCATGTTATTTAAATTAACAGTAATTAAATTAATTAATTTATTAAATTAACAGTAATTTTATTCCCTTCAATATCTTCTTTCGTTTTTTGTATTTTTTTAAATTACAGCTCGTTTCATTTTAATATATAATTTGTCCATTTTTTTTTTGATGCATGTATGGAGATTTATGTATCCATGTATGGTCATGAATGTACGTACATACATTAAACATGTATCCCAATAAACATTTGGAGAACTATCACCATAAAGATATTACGGCAATATCTTCCATTTTTCCTGCAGAAGAGAATCAAGTAGTTTTTTTTTTAAATATCTTCTATTGATCACCTAGAAGATATATCGGCGACATTGAAAGAAAAATGTCAAATGTAGAGTTAGAAAATATATTTTTTTTCAAAATTACATACAAACGCTACTAAAACCATTTTTCCAATGAAACGCATTGGAATAGAAGTCTAAAAATAAGACTTGCATAAATGTATCCAACTAATTTGCAAATTTGAGTGTAAGTAAAAATGCATTAAAGACTCAAAAAGCATTGCAAATTATAACACAAATTTCTTTCTTTTTCAGAAAATAACACATTAGATGGTTGTTGGATGAAATCCACACCCCGCGGAAGGAATTTCAGATACTGGATTTTATATGTAATGCAATTTAAAGTACAATAATGCGTTTTATGTTTATAAGTTTTAAATAAAAATATAGAAAAATATGTATTAAAAAGCTTTTTTTAATCTTCTGAGGGGTATTGTAGCGATATCTTCTTAAAAACTTCCTGATGATAAACCAGCGATATTTGGTGACACTTTTTTTATCTTCTAAATGATAAACTAGTGATATCGCCTATTTATCTTCCAGGAGAATTCCTTTCGTATTGCTGTGAAGTATTGTTTTCTACCAAATGGGGTATCTTCCGCAATACGAAGGCGATTGTTGCCGCAATAAAATTTTCCTTCCAGGCAATACGATTGGAGAATCGTATTCGTATTGCCATGCTTGCTGGAATGGATTCATATACAGTGAACAAAAAAAATTTGGACACCAAATAAAATGAACACCCATGTTATTTGATTTTTTTTTTCAAACAACATAAGCACATTGTACGTAAAATTAATAATAAATTTATTAGGTTGTTCATAAGGGGTGTGCTATCTGTTGTATCGTTGTATCGTCCTAACAAAAAACAGAGTTGTTAAAATTTTTATTTGTGTTTAACAACGATTTTCTATTCAGTTTTCTATCGGTTAGCACACTCAAACATAGGACACTAAACATACGTAAAAATGTTGTATCGTCCTATTCTCAAATGTTGTATTTTTTCAATTTAATTTTTAACAACTCTGTTTTTTGTTAGGACGATACAACGATACAACAAATAGTACACCCCTTGTGAAAACCCTTTATATTCTTCAATATGTTCTTTCGTTTTTTGTTTTTTGTTTTTTTCTAAATTACAGCTCGTTTTATTTTAATATATAATGTGTCCAACTTTTTTTGTGCACTGTATATTAAATTGTTCAATAGTATATGAGCAATTCCTAGAAACTTTTAACATCGTAGGTATTTTTTTTTTTAAATTACCATTTATTTCTTATATGCGGATTGGAAATAGTAAATGTTAATTAACAGTCATTCCCAGCAAAAAAAAAATTGTAAGTATTGCTTCACAAACTACTTGTTTCACTGCTTCACGAGTATCCGCCAGTGTATTTTTACTGCTTTTTTAGAAGTTATTCTGAACTACTTCAAAAAATCGCTTCTTTCATTGCTTTCAGAGCATATTCAAAGTATATTGTATATTTTTACAGCTTTTTCAGAATTACTTCTGAACAACATCCAAAAAATCACTTAAGTATTGCTTCTTAAGAGTAATTGCTCTAAAAGTGGACCTAAAAAGTGATTTTGGTATAATTTGGCATATCCAAACAGAGGGTCGCGGGTTCTATTCCCGGCGGTACCAATATTTTTTATTATTTTTATTTTAATATTTATAATTAATTTGTTTAAATTCAATATTTTTTTAATTTTAAAATTTTTAAAAATATGTATATCGTCATATGAAATCAAAAAAGCCGTAAGTTATTTTTAAAAAATTTTACAGGAGAAGCAAATAAACTTTTTCAAATTGCTTGCGCTTATACTTGGGGCTGTTTAGAATTTTGTTAATAAAATCGTCGTGTTTAGTCGTAGGTGTATAAAATTTTGCAGGAATATGTATTTTGATACGATGCATCATAATCGATCAAAAAGTCGATTTTGAATTTTTTGTAACTTACGCCTTTTTTGATTTTATATGACGATATGTAGAAAAATTATAAGAAATTGCATTTTATGCATTGGAGTGCATCTTTTTGTTTTTTGTTTTTGCATTGATTTGGTAACTAAAGGTATTTTTATAGAAAAGCACAAACACCTTAACGGTTGTTTTAAACTGTTTGTATAAATTTCCAACAAAGTTTAAAAGCTTGTGTTATAATCAGGGATGGAAAAGCTCGCTCGCTCGGGCTCTTGCTCTTTTCAAAAAAAGAGCAGAGCGCAAAAAAAGCTTGCTCTTTTTTTTTAAAACGAGCTAAAAAAATTTAGCTGGCTGTTATATAAAAATGAAAGTAGCTAAAAAAATATAGCTTCCTCAATTTTTTAAAACAAGCGAGCTCAATGATTACGCTGAAAAAATGAAAAAGAGCTTCACAAAAAAAAGGCTCTTTTCCAAAAAATAAATCGAGTATTATGAAAACGTAAGCCCTTTTAAGTAAATTTGAAAACTCTTTTGGCTTGTTTACAAAAAAATAAATAAATTAAATATTTAGATATTAAATACAGCATTTCCAATAGAATTTCAAAATAAATGTTAAAAATTGTTAATTAAATAGATATGTAAGGGACTTAAATACCCAAATTTTATACAAAGTATTGTGGTTGTTTCGAAAAAAAATTTTTACAAAAAGGAAAATATTTGCATTAACATATTCGTTTGCAGAATGTTAATAGCCAATTAAGTCTTTTAATTTATTTTCTGTACCACAAAGCCTTTTTCGCATTACGCCATTATTTTGCAATTTTTTAAGTGCGGTTTTTTGAAATTCATAACCCAAGGACAATAACACCCATATCTTATGCCAAACATTTTTGCTGCATCAGTATATTCGTTTGCAGAATGTTAATCGCTATTTTAAGTGTTTTACTTAATTTCTGCGCCACAAAGCCTTTTTTCGCATTCCGCGATTATTTTTAAATTTGTTAAGTTCCGTTTTTTTTTTAATTTATAATCTAGGGACTAATAATAGCCATTTCATACAACAAAGTTTGACGGCTAGTTGCAAAAAATAAAAACCGCGAAAAAAATTTGCAAAAGGGAACATTTTTCCATCAATATACATATTTGCTTGCAGAATCTAAATCGCTGATTAAGTTTTTTAATTAAATTTTTGCACCAGAAAGTCTTTTTTCGCGTTCCACCATTATTTTTCAATTTTTTAAGTTTCGTTTTTTTTTATAATTTAGGGACTATAATACCTACTTCGTAAAACAAAGTTTGGAGGCTAACTGAATTTGTTGCCAATCGAATTTATGCGGTCACACTTACTATCAGATAATTTTATTATAATTTCTTTTATTACTTCCGAATTTTATTAGAAGCAACTGATTCTTAGTACTAGTGTCGGTTATTAAAACCGAAAATATTACTTGACGCAACAGAAAATCAAAATCTATTATCGGTTGTAAGAATTGAAATAAAATATGCAAGCAACCTATTGGTTATTGCAGTAATTTTTATATATTTATTATTCCTAATAACAGCTGTTGGTAATTAAAAAAATCCAAATATTTTTTAAATTATTAAATATTTTTATTAGATTAAAATTTACAACAACTCATCAAAAATATCGTGAAAAACTGATATTATCGGGGGTATTCCAAAAAAATGAATTCATATAAAATTATACGATTTTACAAAAAATTATGTGTTGTTGTTGCACGAAAACGAATAATTTTATGTGGATTCTTTTTTCAAAACATCCCCGTATATAAGCATTTATTTTTTAAATCTATTTTAACATAGAAAAGCAAAACAAAATTCATTAAAAACAAAAATTTTATAAATGATTTCGCTTTTAATATACATACACGATACATATATTTAACACAGAAACACTCCACAGGATATGCTGCACAAAATTTAAAAGTTTGTTTTATTGATCACTAAATTCTTCTGCCCGCACTTTTTTAATTTCGAATATTGTTTCCAAATTTAATTTTCACAAACCATTTACTTTTCTTTTTTTTCTTCATTATTGCGAAAACTTGTATTTATATATTTTTTTTTTATTCATTTGAAATTGTCAAATAACAAATTCTATTTGTGGTGTTTGAATAAAATACATACTTGAAAAATTTTGGAAATTACATCAAGTATTCGATGTACATAATTTTCTTTCGATAACCAATACCAAAAGAAGTTTGAATTAGGATTTTTTGTTGTTATAACCGAAAAATAATGTGAAATGCCGTCTTAATAATTAAAAATTTATTGATATAACTGAACCACAATTTTTAGTTTGAAATACTTTTTAATGATCAAATTCTAAGTTGTAGTCTCCATCATTTGAGAGTAATTCATATTATACTCTATTAAATTTAGTTTTAAATATAGAATCGGTTTATTAATTTGTTTTAAGACTTAGATTAGCTAAAGCAACTGATGTTTCTGTTGTAGATGCTTTCAATTATTTACTATTATGTTATTATAGTAATTAATACATAAAATCTATATCAATTTCAGGAAATTGGGAATTTCAATTAAATTTGTTATAACCGTATTGTTTTTTGTTAGTCGTAACTGATTTCCAACTAATCTTTTTTCTGTGTGTTGGAAAAAGAAAATTTTTTCATAAATATATTTGTTTGCAGAATGAAGTTGCTAATTAAGTTTTTAATAAACTTTTTGCACCATACGGTCTTTTTTAGCGTTCCGCCATTATTTTGCAATTTTTTAAGTTCGGCTTTTTAAAATTTATAATCTAGGGACTAAAATACCCATTTCATGAAACAAAGTTTGGTGGCTAGGTGCAAAAAAAAATCGCAAAAATAATCGGGAAAAAAATTTGCAAAAAAGAAAATTTTTCCATTATCATATTTGTTTGCAGAATGTAATTTGCTGATTAATTTTTTTAATAAACTTTTTGCATCATAAAGTTTTTTTTCGCGTTCCGCCATTATTTTGCAATTTTTTAAGTGTGTTCATAATCCAGGGAATACAATACCAATTTCATACACCAAAGTTTAATGCTCAGTTTGAAAAAAAAAATCGCAAGAAAAAATTTTTACAAAAAAGAAAATTTTTCCATCATTGTATTCGTTTGCAGAATGTTTATCGCTGATTCAGTGTTTTAATTAACTTTTTCTACCATAAAGTGTTTTTTCGCGTTCCACCATAATTTTGCAATTTTTTAAGTGCGGTTTTTTAAAATTTATAATCTGGGGACGTTAACACCCATTTCATACAACAAAGTTTGGTGGTTTGTTGCAAAAAAGAAAAATTGCATTTTTTGAATCACAAAGCATATTTGCACATTCCGCCATTATTATGTAATTTTTTACGTGTGGGTTTCTAAAATTCAAAATATAGGGACTATAAAACTGCTGGATATAGTGTAACTAAGTTACCGATTTTGTTTTTTATAATAAGTAACTTATTTAATGGGAGCGAGCTTTTTAAGCGGCTCGATTTCAAAAAACTCAATTAAATTTTTTTAAAGAGCTGCTCGACAAAAAGAAGCTCTATGAAATTTTTTATACGAACTGCTCGATTTAAAAAACTCTATTCAGTTTTGTAAACGAGCCTTTTCATTTTTATAAGCTCTTTATTTTTTTTAGTTGCGAGCTTTTTTATTTGAGCAGCTCTTTAAATTTTGGCTTCCGAGCTTTTTAGAAAAATGTATATATTTTTGGCTCGCTCCGAGCTTTCTTTCCATCCCTGGTTATAATAAAAAATTATAGAGAATGCGAACTTTATTTCTAGCCGTCTATGGAAAAAGTACGTCCAAAAAAAACTTAGAATCAATTGTTTGAGATTTTGTAACTCATGCCGACTTAGGTTGTTTTATAAACAAGATTTTTAAATTTCAAAGAAATTTAGGAGCTTAAGATGAAATTATTTGTTTCGTCAAAATGATTTAAGATTTCGCTTATTGCTACAACACTGATTGCACAAATACAGAAAACAAATGTTACAATTCAAAATTACAATTACAAAAATTGTGCACGGAAAATACACTATAGTGAAAACTCCTAATGCTGCAAGTGAAATAAGTTCTTTTGTCAAACGGAAATTAATAAATTTTCGAAAAAAAAACTCGGCTTCACATATTTTAGTGTATAAGATGTAGAAAATATGAGGAACACACAGAAATATGCGAACGCAAAAGCTATATTGTGGATAAAAGTCTTGGAATATATTCTTAAGTCGATATAAATTGTTTTCCAAAGTCCTTAGATGTGATTATACCCTATTAAAAAAAATTATATTGAGCTTTATATGGTAGTATACAACTTAGTGTGATCCATATACCATTTCATTCGAAAAATCGAACGATATATTGTAATTGTATTGCATTTGTTTACCAGTTTTTATCCAATTGTATTGGTTTAGATCTTAACTGATTATATTATATATTAATCAGATGAAATTGTATATGATCTTTGACCTGATACAATTTTATCGGTTATATCTAGGGTTTGGGATTTTTCTGACTTTTTTATTTCCCGGGAAACGGGAATAAAAAAATTTGATTCCCGGGAATCCCGGGAAATATTTTTGAACAAAATTGTTAATGAAAACCACCTACATAAGTAATTTTTGTTAAAAAAAAACACACTATTTCAGTACAAATTCAGTCTGTGTAGTGAGAATTCAAAGAAAAATATCAGAATGTTGAACATTTGATTTCACATAAATTAATCTAAGCACTGCCAAATGAATTTTATGATTCCAGCAGAAAGCACCCACTACTGGACTGTGGGAAACAAACCGTTTCATCACATTTGGCCCATTAGGCATGGTGTCCACAATGTTATTTTCCAAAGACAAATAAAACTCTTCTAGTCTTATTTCTACAATTCTTCTCATTTCATCAGCATTACATCTTCCTGATATATAAACCAACCCCAGATTATAAAATGAATTATTTCCGTTTACACATATGTTCAAATATCTCTTTTGTGATATTCTTGTCCATTCATCCAAGATTATAGTAAATCTCCTATTGTTAGAAATATTGATCGATATTTCTTTTATCATGATATCTTTCAGATGATTGTAAAATTTTTTAGCAATGCCAGGTTTTTATTATAAAAACTTTCTCGAATAAACGAAGATCTAGTTATGATGCTGATTGACATTCCGTCGACTGCGGCTAATTTGGATACCACTTCAGAAAATGTTTGCCCTACCATAAGACGTTCAATGCCTATTCAGCGTACACTTTTTTTCGGGTACTTTGCTAATTTTAGCATGAACGTTATTCTTGTTGTTGTTTTCTTCAAGAAAAGTTGCATGACCACCAGTTTTTTTTTTGTGAACCAAATTTAGATGTCGGATAACCAAATTTAGATACCTCCGTTAACCATTAGTCTTTTAGGGCAAATATTACACTGCGCTGCATTGTCCTTTTTTGTGAAGTATTTCCATAATCCTGACATTTTATTCTTTAATATAAAAGAATATATTAGTTTGAAAGCAGGTGTATTAAAATAAAGTAAACTCACTTGAAAATATCATATTTATTAATGAAAACGTTACTTATAAAATTATTGGCCCTTAATATAAAGGAGTATTTTAAATTTAAAGTCGACTTTATTTATAACCATACGGTTTTGTTCATTTTGTGAATGAAAACCTTACAAAAATATTTATATTCATATATTTAGTTAGAATATTCTTCCACCTCAAGTCCAAATTCTAATATGATATTGTCATATTAAATTTTTATTTGTTGTTTCAAAAAGGGTTGATCATTTTCATGATAGACAATACAATTGTTTCGTAGACATCACTCTACTCTTCAGTTGTCCGCAAGAAGAAAATGATAACTTTCATACTCAAACCGAGACATTACATAAGGTACAAAAAACCAACGGGATGAGAATTTTGTATTTTCGTATATGAACTGTCTGATTTGGTAAAACCAGTTATAAATCAACTCCTTTTTGAAAGCAACAATTACACAAAAGTACCCTTTGGGTACTATTTATATGTATGTCTGTTGTCAATACATTTTGTAAAAACAACTAATTTTAAACTCAAAACAAAATAAATATTTGAATGAGATTTTAGCCGTGGTGTGCTTATTTTCAACAATTATTTTAATTTTTGCATTAAAAAATACAAAAATTGTTTTTTCGGACTTTCTATATTTTCATATATTTAGTTAGAATATTCTTCCACCTCAAGTCCAAATTCTAATATGATATTGTCATATTAGATTTTTATTTCTTGTTTCAAAAAGGGTTGATCATTTTCATGATAGACAATACAATTGTTTCGTAGACATCACTCTACTCTTCAGTTGTCCGCAAGAAGAAAATGATAACTTTCATACTCAAACCGAGACATTACATAAGGTACAAAAAACCAACGGGATGAGAATTTTGTACTTTCGTATATGAACTGTCTGATTTGGTAAAACCAGTTATAAATCTTGCGGACAACTGAAGAGTAGAGTGATGTCTACGAAACAATTGTATTGTCTATCATGAAAATGATCAACCCTTTTTGAAACAAGAAATAAAAATCTAATATGACAATATCATATTAGAATTTGGACTTGAAGTGGAAGAATATTCAAAAACAATTTTTGTATTTTTTAATGCAAAAATTAAAATAATTGTTGAAAATAAGCACACCACGGCTAAAATCTCATTCAAATATTTATTTTGTTTTGAGTTTAAAATTAGTTGTTTTTACAAAATGTATTGACAACAGACATACATATAAATAGTACCCGAAGGGTACTTTTATGTAATTGTTGCTTTCAAAAAGGAGTTGATTTATAACTGGTTTTACCAAATCAGACAGTTCATATACGAAAGTACAAAATTCTCATCCCGTTGGTTTTTTGTACCTTATGTAATGTCTCGGTTTGAGTATGAAAGTTATCATTTTCTTCTTGCGGACAACTGAAGAGTAGAGTGATGTCTACGAAACAATTGTATTGTCTATCATGAAAATGATCAACCCTTTTTGAAACAACAAATAAAAATCTAATATAACAATATCATATTAGAATTTGGACTTGAGGTGGAAGAATATTCTAACTAAATATATGAAAATATAGAAAGTCCGAAAAAACAATTTTTGTATTTTTTAATGCAAAAATTAAAATAATTGTTAAAAATATTTATATTTTCAAACATTTTGATTGGTTGAAAATAAATTAACCAATCAGAGTCCTCCAAAAATAAACCAAGTCAAGGTATACTGCCACCCAATATTTTAACTAAAGTCGACTTAAACTAAAATATACATTTGAAAATTTGAAAAAATCCTATTCCAAACAAAAACAATTTAAAAAACTTAATATTTTTAAAATTTCCCGTTTTCCCGTGAAAAATATATTATTTTCCCGGAAATTCCCGGCAAAATTTTACCGGGATTTCCCGGGAATTCCCGAACCCCAAACCCTAGTTATATCGTATGGTGTCAGTTTATACCCAAATCCCAAATAGATATATTTGTATACAAACTCATATACAACGAGTAAAAAGGTTAAAGTCGGGCATGCCGACTATACAATACCCTACACCAGTCTGGGTAAAAGCCAACTAATGTTTGGATCCGAAATTCGAATGGGTTAAAATGGGGCTCGTGTCAAAATGTTCTATAATGTGAGTCAGCGCACCAAATTTCATTAAAATATCTTAATATTTGCGACCTGCAGTTTGTAACCAAGCCAATTTTGGGGGGACCCTTATATGGGCACTAGTTCTAAACATGGACCGATGTTCACCAAAATCAATAGGCTTCGTCCTTGGGCCAACATAGGTCTATGTAACAAATTTCATCAAAATATCTTAATATTTGCGACCTGCAGCGTATAAACAGTATAATTTTGGTAGGACCCTTATATGGGCACTAGGTCTAAACAGGGACCGATGTTCACCAAAATCAATAGGCTGCGTTACTGGACCAATATTGGTCTGTGTACCAAATTTCATCAAAATATCTTAATATTTGCGACCTGCAGCGTATAAACAGTATAATTTTGGTAGGACTTTATATGGGCACTAGGTCTAAACATGGACCGATGTTCACCCAAATCAACAGGCAATGTTATTGGGCCAATGTAGGTCTGTGTACCAAATTTCATCAAAATATCTTAATATTTACGACCTGCAGCGTATAAACAATATAATTTTGGTAGGACCCTTATATGGGCACTAGGTCTAAACATGGACCGATGTTCACCAAAATCAAACTTGTTCGTCCTTGGGCCAACGTAGGTCTGCGTACCAAATTTCATCAAAATATCTTAATATTAACGACCTGCAGCGTATAAACAATATAATTTTGGTAGGACCCTTATATGGGCACTAGGTCTAACCATGGACCGATGTTCACCAAAATCAAACTCGTTCGTCCTTGGTCCAATATAGGTCTGCGTACCAAATTTCATCAAAATATCTTAATATTTGCGACCTGTAGAGTGCGCACAAGGTTGCATGGACAGACACACAGACAGACGGACGGACGGACGGACAGACAGACGGACATCGTTAAATCGAAATAAAAAAAAAATCTGAACCGATCGGTGTACTATAAGGTGGGTCTACGACCAATATTTTTTGGTGTTACAAACATCAGCACAAACTTATAATACCCTGACCACATAGTGGTGTAGGGTATAATAATATCAGTTTAAAACTTTAATATATTTCTATGTGTTGGATACAATTATATTTGATTTATATAAAATTGTACCAACTGCGACCGGTAAAATTGTATCAAGTCAAAAATCGGATACAATTTTATCTGATTAATATAAATATAATAATTAATATTAATCAGTGAAGATCTGAACCGATGCAATTATTCGGGCCATTTTTATTTGGGTATACAAAATGCGACAAAAAATTGTCTAGTGTTCGATGTAATATATAACTATATCCAAAGGACGATTGGCAAATTTTCTAATGTGACTCTAAATAGGGTAATATTTGATTTCATCCAAAACGAAATCCTGTTTTTTTTTATATGACATTACATAAAAATGTATATTATTTTAGATTATGTTCTAAATAGGTATATACCCTGTGGGAAAAGGAACCGGTCCTGGGACCCGTTCGTTTATATGAAAAGGACCGATAACTTTAACATGGGCTTGTCCTAGGAGGGGGTCAATTGCCCCTTGTGACGTGTCATAGGACCGACGCAAAAGTACCAGTCACAGGACTGATACAAAAAAACATGTAGTATGACGATATATACAGTGTTATATAACTTAGAATCGAACAATATATAATCATATCGGTCACTACATATATTTTGATTAGTTTTAAATGGCTTATGGAGTCAGATTTGGGGATATGTAATAACATCAATTATCAGACAAAAAATTCGTTAAAAAATAATATCAGATGCACAGTAGTCCCAGCTTACATGCGCCTTCAAAAATGTAGAGTTTTCTGCGCTTTAAAGCGGGGAATTATTTATCCGAAAATTCGGGTAAATGCGCAATAACGCATATAGGAAAATATATGTACAAATGCGTAAAAGCTAGGCTTGCCAGATCGAAATTGGCAATAAGCTTGACATTCAGAGGAAAAAGCTTGATTTTTCTTGACATTCAAAAAAAACGATTGATTTTTCTTGACATTTTAAAATTCAGTTAAATTAGCAAAAAAATGGCAAAAGTTACTTCAAAATTTAAATGATATTAATTTATACGGATTTTCTACATTCTTTGTACCACATTTTTTAAAGAAATGGGCTCATATGTTGCCAATGGATATGTCTTTTGGCAATTCTTCAAAAACTTCCCGAAGGCAGCAGTAATCTGCACACAACATATCTGTTTAGAGATGCCCCTAAACTAATACACATTGGGTCATATGAATAAAACTTAGCAATTACTTCGAAGTAATTACTTTGGGCTTAGTATTGGCTTTTAACTCCAAATCTACCAATAGGCTGGTAGAATAGCATGATATGTAAACGAAAATGAAAAAATTAAATTTCTAGTCTACTCCCAAGCAGACTAGATTTGTGAAGTAATTGTTTAAAAAACCCTGTATTTCCCCCTATTAGTAATATCTATTTTTTATTCATATGAGCCATTAGTGTACCCCTAAAGTAACCAACTGCACTGTAACCAACTGTTTTGCTGAATCTCCTTTCACATATTGTTATTGTTGTTAAAAAGAATGCGTATTGATACATTGCCAAGCATCAATACTAAACACAAAATTAATAACAAACACTCTAACTTTAACAATTGAACAAAAAACAAGTAAAACCAGAACACATAGTGAACAGTGAAAAAACAGTGGCACATTACAATAAAATCAAAATTACAATTAACAATTACAATACAAATTACAACAATTAGTAATAAAATTATACACAAATTACAACAAAATAAACCTTTAAATTAAAACTAAATGTAACATTAAAAACTAAATAAAACTTAAAACTAAATTTTAAACTAAAATCAAAAAGGACCGTGTTTTTTATTTAGGCAAGCCCTAAACAATATCAGTATTAATTGAATTTGATATTTTTAAATTAATTATTCCTTGACATAAACGAGTTTTTTTTATATATATGACAGCAATTTGCTAAAAAAAAATTATGTTTCTCCAAAATCATATCTTTTTTCTAAGTATTTTACAGCATTTTGTAAAAATTGGTTAGCATCTACCTCAAACCTTTCCTTTTCATTCAAAGAAAGACTTTTTATGCTTTACTACCATGGAAATAGTCATTTATCCGTTAAAATTAGTCATAGTACATTTAAAAACAATTAGTTTTTTTTTTGCTAATGGTTAATTTTTTTGATTTTTCTTATCAATTTGATGGGAAAACGAGTAAAAAGGTTAAAGTCGGGCATGCCGACTATACAATACCCTACACCAGTCTTGTTAAAAGCCAACTAATGATTGGATCCGAAATTCGAATGGGTTCAAATGGGACTTGTGTCAAAATTTTCTATAATGTGAGTCAGCGAACCAAATTTCATTAAAATATCTTAATATTTGCGATCTGCAGTTTGTAATCAAGCCAATTTTGGGGGGACCCTTATATGGGCACTAGGTCTAAACATGGACCGATGTTCACCAAAAGCAATAGGCTTCGTCCTTGGGCCAAAATAGGTCCGTGTACCAAATTTCATCAAAATATCTTAATATTTGCGATCTGCAGCGTATAAACAATATAATTTTGGGGGGCCCTTATATGGGCACTAGGTCTAAACATGGACCGATTTTAACCAAAATCAATAGGCGTCGTTCTTGGGCCGACATAAGTCGGTGTACCAAGGTTCATCAAAATATCTTAATATTTGCGACCTATAGAGTGCGCACAAGAATGCATAGTTAGACAGACAGACGGACAGACGGACATCGTTAAATCGAAATAAAAAAAATTCTGAGCCGATCGGTATACTATAAGGTGGGTCTAGGACCAATATTTTTTGGTGTTCCAAACATCAGCACAAACTTATAATACCCTGACCACGTAGTGGTGTAGGGTATAATTAGTTTTCGATTTATGAAAGTTTTTTTACTTACAAAAAACTGATTTATTTTCTTTAAAGGGATCTGTTCCTTAAAATTTTAAGTTTTATATATGTATTTATATAAAACATTTTTTACCTCAAGTTTGAGTTTTCCAATTATCATTTTCTTATTGCAGACAACTGCAATCTTTTTGGAACAAACAAATAAAACTTAAAAATTTAACTACTTACGTCGGCCCAAGGATAACGCCTATTGATTTTGGGTAAATTCGGTCCATGTTTAAACCTAGTTCCCATATAATGGTCACCCTAAAATAGGCTTGTTTACACGCTGCAGGTCGCAAATACGAAGATATTTCAATGAAATTTGCTACACAGACCTAAATATGTCGGCCCAAGGACTAAGCTTATTATTTTTGAATGGGGGAATATTTAGTTGATCTCTTATTTTTAAGTAAATGAATGTTCTTTTTAGTTTGACTCTAGATCATAAATTAATATCACTTTCTGTTTAAATTATTTTCAAATCAAAGAAAGATGATACAATTTTTTTACAAGTAAATTACAAAGAATAAAAATATATTTGAAAGAATTCGATAAGACCAGCAATACAGAATACGTATTTTCGGCTTTCGCTGCAAAGCCATCATCAGTGTATTTCGTCTTGTGTGGTCTAATGTTTTAATGTTGTCTACTTATGTGACCGCTGAAAGAAAATCTAATTTCGTATCAACAACTCAACCTAGACTAACATCAACGAAATTTAACAATGCTATTTTTATCCTTTGTTATTATTACTCTATTTTGCTTTGAACCTTAATTCTTAAAGCTGCATACACACTAGGGAACATGGTTGAGGGAACAAAAAATATCAAAAAATTTTGTAAACACGAAATGCACGCTCTCAACACGCACACACACACAAACTCACTCACACATTCACAAAAAATGCTCTCTTTTTCTAAGTATGTTCCCTAGTGTGTAGGCAGCTTAAGATATCTCAGCTGATTCTATTCAACTCTGTGTATGATAACCACAGATTTTTGAATTACAACGAACCGTTAAATTTAAATTTAAATGTATATTATTTAAATTATATTTTTGCACCATGTCAATGTGTTTTAAGATGAATATTTAGTTGATCTCGAATTCTTTCAAATATATTTTTATTCTTTGTAATTTACTTGTAAAAAAATTGTATCATCTTTCTTTGATTTGAAAATAATTTAAACAGAAAGTGATATTAATTTATGATCTAGAGTCAAACTAAAAAGAACATTCATTTACTTATTATTTTTTGTTAAAATCGGTCCATGTTTAGACCTAGTGCCCATATAAGGGTCCCCCAAAATTGGCTTGTTTACACGCTGCAAGTCGCAAATACGAAGATATTTCAATGAAATTTGGTACACATTTGTCCCAAAGACAAAGTCTATTCATTCTAGATAGGATCGGTCCATATTTGGACCTATCGCCCATATGGGCTATATTTCCGATTTTCACTTTTATCATTTTATAGAAAGTTTTGACACAAGTCCATTTTAACTTTAGTTGGCTTTTAACCAGACTGGTGTAGGGTATTATTTATATAGTCGACATGCCCGACTTTAATTGTTTATACCCTACACCACTATGTGGTCATTTATACCCTACACCACTATGTGGTCAGGGTATTATAAGTTTGTGCTGATGTTTGTAACACCAGAAAATATTGGTCCTAGACCCACCTTATAGTATACCGATCGGCTCAGAATTTTTTTTATTTCGATTTCATGTCCGTCTGTCCGTCCGTCCATCTGTCTCTCTGTCCATGCATTCTTGTGCGCACTCTACAGGTCGCAAATATTAAGATATTTTGATGAAACTTGGTACACCGACTTACGTCGGCCCAAGGACGACGCCAATTGATTTTGGTTAAAATCGGTCCATGTTTAGACCTAGTGCCCATATAAGGGTCCTACCAAAATTATATTGTTTATACGCTGCAGGTCGTAAATATTAAGATATTTTGATGAAATTTGGTACACTGAGCTATATTGGCCCAATAACGCAGCCTATTGATTTTGGTGAACATCGGTTCATGTTTAGACCTAGTGCCCATATAAGGGTCCTACCAAAATTATACTGTTTATACGCTGCAGGTCGCAAATATTAAGATATTTTGATGAAATTTGGTACGCAGACCTATGTTGGCCCAAGGACGAAGCTTGTTGATTTTGGTGAACATCGGTCCATGTTTAGACCTAGTGCCCATATAAGGGTCCTACCAAAATTATACTGTTTATACGCTGCAGGTCGCAAATATTAAGATATTTTGATGAAATTTGGTACACAGAGCTATGTTGGCCCAATAACGCAGCCTATTGATTTTGGTGAACATCGGTCCATGTTTAGACCTAGTGCCCATATAAGGGTCCCCCCAAAATTGGCTTGGTTACAAACTGCAGGTCGCAAATATTAAGATATTTTAATGAAATTTGGTGCGCTGACTCACATTATATAAAATTTTGACACAGGTCCCATTTTAACCCATTCGAATTTCGGATCCAAACATTAGTTGGCTTTTAACCAGACTGTTGTAGGGTATTGTATAGTCGGCATGTCCGACTTTAACCTTTTTACTCGTTTACTCCTTTTTTTTATAACGATTTTTTTTACTCCGTAGCATTGCAGCTCCCACAGGGTATACCACTGAAGTCAAAAGTGCCATCTGTCAAACGGGTAAACACAAACCGTATGGTGTAGTTGTTGTTGTAATTTTTAACCGAAGTGCGAAGGAGATTTAAGAAAAAGTATATATACGAAACCCATGTGTAAAAGAGAACAAGGTAACTTTTAACTAATTTTTAGTAATTTTTCTGTTGTTTACAGATTTATTTCTATAAGTGTACTGTACCATTAGCTTGTATTTTGCCTCATGCCTATCGACGTTTATTTAAAGCAAATCTACGTTAAACCGATTGTAGTATAAACATTTTTTAAACAGGTTATGATTATAATTGTTCGGTTATAATCCAACGTACATCAGCAAAAGTTTTTAGGAACTAACGGAAATAAGTTACGTTAGATGTAAAAATGTATAAACGTTGAGTTTTCAACATTGATAATTATCCGTGTTGAAAGTTAACGTGCATACGAAATGTAATGTGTTAGCTTTCGTCTTAAACGCGTTTTTATGCACTTTGATTTTTTTAAGTCAACGGATATAGTTAAGTCGAAAACACAGCTATTGCCATCAATCAGTGGTCGCATTGTCATTTATCATTTTCAGTAAACTTATAAACATTGACTTAAGGCAAAAATTACTAGTGGTATGGATGTAGATCAGAGCTTCTAAAGACTCCATTCCCTCATTCTATTTTCAATTCTGATTGACTATGGCATGATTGAATTCGCAAACTGTAATTTTACACATCGAGTGAGCATTAAAATAACATTCCAGTGTAGAAACGGTAATGACATATCATTATTTTTTGGACTACCAGTAATAGCACCCACTTACCTTCTGCATTATTTTAAAACATATAACAATAAGTTATTAATAACGACTTATTTTTATCATTATTTCAAATAAAAAACAATTTTCTAGAGTTTTTTGAAAATTTTTTGAAATCTATTTTTATACTCAATATTTTTTAAACACTGGTAAGGATATATGTCAATGTTGGTTACCGTTATCGTTAAAATACCGTTATCGCTAAAATACCGTTTCAAATTGAATACCGTTACCGTTACCGATATCTCTAAAAAAATGTCCCAATACCGTTATCGTTACCGATACCGTTATTTTTATGGGCAGTTACCGGTATTTTACCGGTATTTATTAATTTATATAAAAAATGAAAATTTTTTAACTTTTTTATTTTATAATCTTGAGTTATTTTTGCAACAAAATTTATAGAAAATAATTTTAATTACTAAAACTACCAGCATTGAATTTATAGGTTAAAATCTGTATTTTTAAGACTTAAAAGCAAGAATATGCTATGTTTTTACTTGTTTTTATATGTTTTTAACGTAATTTTTAATACCGGTACTGCTGTTTCGATAACGGTATACCGTTACCGAATCAATCTTAAATACCGTCACATTTACCGTTACCGAAACAAACGAAATTCGATACCGTTACCGTCATCCTTACCGTTATTCGTTTCGGTAACCAACCTTGATATATGTAACCACATATTTTTTGATTTTTTGTATGTTGGCGAGTAAGCTTACTTGTGTGCAGCAGGTCAATTATGTTTTTATCTATTAAATATTACATGTCGATATAGCTCAGATGGTAGAGCTATTGACTGGCAATCTGTAGACCCAGGTTCGATTCCCGCACCAGCAAAATTTATTTAAAAAAAAAAAAACAATAAAAAATTATTTTTTTATATAATTTATTTTTTTGAAAATCTATGTTTAGACTCATTATTTTTGTCTGTACTGGTAACGATATATTTTTTCATTTTTTGTATGCTGGTGTGTAACCATAACTCATTATTTTTCGCGACATCGCCATATAAAGGTAATAAGAAATGTAATAACAAAAGTAACTAGTTACCATTACCAAGTATGTAGTTACATAACCACATATCTGGTAATGATTTTCTACACTGGGATAATTATTAATTCTACAACTTTTTTAAGTCCAATGAAGAAAATCGAATGTCATTGCCAAATTGCTCAATCGAATGATACGGAATGGAATGCTAGATTGAATTCCCAAATAGTGATCGAGCGAATTCCTAATGATTGACAAAATCGAACGAGATAATTGATTGAATACCTTAAAAGTGAATTCAGTCAAATGAATTCCAAAGAATGAAATCTCTGCGAATCGTTAAAAATTAACTCAATCGATATAGAAAGAAATCGAATATTATATTTAGGGACTTCATTCAAAATAGAATTCATTCTTCGAAGCTCTGATGTAGATGATGGTGTCGGTGCTGGTGTTGAAGTTAAGTGGTTACACATATTTTGAGGTTTTCTCTTACATGTTTGGATTCCACCCTGAAATAAAACAATGTTGTAGATGTTTTTTCCTAATACTCCCTTTGTATTTACTTTAACATTTCAAATAATTATGAAAATTTGATTTTTGTCACGATTCAGGCACGTAGCCAGGGGAGGGTGGCTGGGGCATAAATCAATAGTACTTTTGCACAAAAATATTACTTAAGCCCAAACCACATAGTGAAAGTGCCAGTGGAGAGTGGCAGTACTGTCAAATTTTTTCTTGAATTTCGCGAAAACGGTTTAATGTTTTTAAACATTTAATTTTGCGTTTTGTTTAAAAACAGCTCATGTTTATTTAGAAACTTTTTTAATTTCTCGATAAATAGAGAAGATACAAAAACTGCTTTATCGACAAAACGTCGCACTGCTGTCGACACTGCGTTTATGTGGTTTAGGCTTTAAAAGGAAATTCTCCCGCCTCCGATGCGCAGATCTTAATGAGCTTTGGATATGTTGTTAAGGAGAAAAATTTAAAAAAAACTTCACTGAATTTATTTTATTTACCTTTAATTTTGTATATTTTATAAAAACCCCCAGCAAAACTTTTTTCAACTGGTTACCTCTGAATCTGTTCCAGAACAGGTGTTTTTACCACCGGTTCCATGGAACAGGTTCTAGAACTGTTTCCTGGGAGTCAAAATGTAAGGTTTCACTGCCACAGAACCAGTTCTATAATTGGTTCTAGAACCGGTTCCAGGGCAATCTGTTCTAGTTTGGTGGAAAAGAACTTGTTGCTTTTGGGACAAACTCAAACAAAAATCACCGATGATAGAACATAAAGTAGAACAGGTTGCATGTAAGTACAAGTTGTTCTACAACCGGTTCTTTGCATCCGACAATTTCGCTGGGCCTTTATTTAGAAAATCAAAAGTTAAGGGTGAGTTATCTAACCGTAAACGTAACTGTAACGAATCAGCTGTTTCGAAACCACAAGAAGAAGTGTATACAAATGGTTACTAACGCGTAAATGTGAACCTACTTGCCGGATCAATCTGTTGGAATCAGAATTTTCTATCCATCATCGAAACAGCTGAATGATTTTAGTCGGAAAAAATATAAAATGAATAAATAAAATTGATTCAAACAAAACATAAGAAATAAAAATCAACAAATAAATGGAAAAATTTGGAATAAAATATAAAAACACATGAAATAGATGATAAATAGTAATGCCGTTTACGGTAATCTATAAGTGTACTTTTTAGCTACGACAGGGTACAGTTACATCACATTTACGTTTTCGGTCCCATAATGCGCCCTTTAGTCATAAAAGAACACTAAAGGTATAATTAGTTTGTACGTAACGTGCCGAGCCGTGACGAATCAGCTGATTTGTTTTTGTTCTTTGAAAAAGCATTTGAGTCGTTAGTTTGTCTGTAATGTAACGTGCCGTGCCGGATGAACCTGTTGAAAACAGGATTTTTATTATCCGTTAAGTGTCAGCTGGTATTTTGAGATCTGCGACGAATGGCTTAAACCGTCTAAGCTTAGCCGCCGTCTAATTTTTTTCTCCGCCGCCGTCAAAAAATTTTTTACACGATAAAAATCTTAAAATAGTATATATTTTCTTTAATTTTCTTTTTTACCGTTAAGCCGATGTTTTGTATGTGTCAACTTAAAGTTGGCTAGCCGTTCAGCTTTTGGCTCACAGCCAGCTTTAAGCCGCCGCTGCAATTTTTGTATTTAGCCACCGCAACCGATTAATCTGGTTGGCGCAGATCTCTGCTAAGAAAAACAACATTAAACAGCTGATACGTTGTTACGGAAAAGACTAACTACACAAAAGAGCCATCCGGCACGGCACGTTACAGAAACGTCACGGAACGCAAAGACCAATGGAGCCTTAAAGAGTGAGGACGCGTAATACGGAAAATTTTATATATTTTATTAAATAATTAAAATAATAAGGTAAGTTTAATAATATAAAGTATAAATTTATTTACGGGAATATTAAAAAATATTCAGCCTTACTATTAATATTTTTCAAAGGTATATTTTTGTTAAAGTCGACTTTATTTTAAAGCAAAGGTTTTGTTTTAACCGTACTATACAAAATATTTAAAATAGAACTTTTAAAATAATGCCAAAAATATACATTCAAAAATTTTGTTTATTTTTATTGAAAACCAAAAGAAAATATTCAAAAATAAAAAGAAAATTTGTAAACAAATGTAAACAAAATTTGAAAATTTCATATTTAAAACAGAATTTTAAGGTATATTTTAAATATTTTTTATGGTACGAAAATTAAAATAATAGTCGGCTACTACCCAAGGCCGCCAAAAGGCGGTCTTCAGATTTTAAATAGTTTTTGGCTAAATAACAATATTTTATTAAACAAGTTGTATTATGTCTATAGAAAACTTAACTGCCTACTGTTTTTGCCTTCAAACTTTTTTTCTATAAGGAACGGTTTTCAAGCGAGAACCATATAAAATGAAAATTTTAAAAAATTAACTTTTTAAAACAGAAAAAAATATTTTAAAAATTGCCAAAAATACATTTACGATCTGGCGTACATTATCGATAATAACGGCACCGTGAAATAACTCCCAAATGAAATAAGTCCCAATGAAATAACTCCCAATGAAATAAGCCCCAACAAAAATGAAATAATTCCCAATTGCAAAAAATGAAATAACTCCCAAAGACGAAAATGAAATAAGTCCCAATATTTGGGAGTTATTTTCTAAAGTACTAATAAGTCCCAAAGCAAATGAAATAACTCCCAATGAAATAAGTCCCAACAGATAGGAAATAATTCCCAATTCAAAAATATCGAATACTATTTATTTAATAAATACACTTTAAAAATGTTTATAAATTCGCTGATAGAAAATCGCGCGATTTTTTAAACCAAACCAAATTTTCGCCTGCGCCGCTTTTTTCAACTACTTTATAAATTTTAAAAATTAACTCCATTTCGAAAATTTTGTAGTAAAAAAAATAAACTGACTGTATTTTTTAAAATTTATAACTTAGTGATTTTAGAAACGTTAAAAAGTATTTAGTTGCAAAAAGTGGCACAGCGAAAACTTGGATTGGTTTAAAAATCGCTCGGCCAAACCAAATTATCGCCAGTGGTGTTTTCTTCAACCAGATTATACATTTTAAAAATTAATACAATTGTTCTAAAATATAATTGATTTTCGAAAGGTATTCCCTTTAATCTTCATACTGATGAATAAATATAATGGATTCGAACAGAGAAGTTATCAAAAAAATCAACTGTTTAAAACAACAAACAGAACTGAATTGAATAACTTCCAACGATAAAATTATGTTCAAAATGAAATAAATCCCAAAAAGTGAAATAAATCCCAACTGTAAAACAGAAATGAAATAACTCCCAACAAAATTTAGTTGGAAGTTTTTTCATAATGCAATAACTCCCAACAAAAAATTATGAAATAAGTCCCAACGGATTGGGAGTTATTTCATAATGAAATAAGTCCCGATTTGAATGAAAAATTTTTGGAAGTTATTTCATTTTTGTTTTGGGACTTATTGCATTTGGGAGTTATTTCATGGTACCGATAATAAGAAAGCTAGTTTAGAGTCTCTAAATGTAAAATCAGGTAAAAAATTTTCTCCAGGACTCACAGGAAAACGCCAGGATACGTTTTACAAATATCTCTCTAACTCAAAAACTAGCGAACAGATTTTTTTGAAATTAAACACAGATTTATACTCAGAGGTAGTAGTAAGCAGAACTAATATTTATTGATGTTTAGTGCCAAATTCGCCAAATTTCGTAATTTTCAAAAAGCGAAAATCGCCATAACTTTTGAAATTACAACAATTGATCAACAATTTTTGGTACGTAATTTTATTTTGTTAATAGTGTTATTTACAGCAAAAACTGAAATTATTTGACTACGGGATTTCAAATTATGTCTTAAACACCTTTGTTGTGCTATATCGCCAAAATAAAGTAATAAATTATACCCTAAATTCATAAATGCTTTGTAAAGTAATAGCAGGTTTACAAAACGTCATTTTCATACAAAATTTGTTCAATAAACCTCCTATAATTTTACAAAGCGTTTATGAATTTAGGGGTGAAATTTTAATATTTGTTTCATAGTAGATTTTCAACGCCAAATATATGGTTTAAATATTATTGTAATCAGAAGAAAGAGCATTAGAGGGTTAAAATCGACTTTTTCTTTTTTATAGTAAAGGTGATTGTATTTATTTTCTTTCAGTTATTTTATATTTTCATCCCTCACAGACGGACATCTAGAAAAATATCTTAACAAATAAAAGTGATATTAAGTGTAAATTTTGATTTCTCGATTTTAAATTTATTCGGGAATACATAAATTTGTTTTTATTAAATTAATTATTTTTAAAAAATTTTTGTTTATGTTATTTTAACTACATTTGCAGTTGTTTGTACAGTTTTCCAATAATTAGCATGTATGTTGTTTTAATTGCATTTGTAGTTGTTTTTACTACATTTGTCAGTTGATTTTTAACAGTTAAAAATAACTTCACATTGTAGTTGATTTAAATGCAAATGTAGTCTACACCTTTTTTACTGCAAATTAAGTCAATTTAACTGTATTTTGCAGTTGATTTTACCTACATAATTCCCTGAGTGTGCCCAATTTCATAGTTTTGGTATTTGGGAATATATTTTAGAGGCCTATTTAACCAATATTCTCAGAGAATTAAGAAACCGTTCGAATTTTTTAGCGAAAGCCGAAAATGCGCATTCTGCCTTGCTGGTCTTATCGAATTCTTTAAAAATTTTTATTCTTTGTAATTTACTTGTTAAAATTGTATCATCTTTCTTTGATTTGAAAATAATTTAAACAAAAAGTGATATTAATTTATGGTCTAGAGTCAAACTAAAATAACATTCATTTACTTAAATAACAGATCAACTAAACCATTTCCCCCATTAATTTTATTTTTATTTTGTTCTCTAAATTAAAATCTACATAAACAATCAAGATTAAAAAAAAAACATTAATTCGTAATTTTTATAGTTTTTTTTTCAATTTTTTTACGACTTTTTAAAGTTTTTTTTTTATAAAAAATAAAGGTTTCGAAACAAATATGTGGCAACCCTGTAAAGATAATCCAAAATGTTATTTTGTTATTTATATCTTATATTATCTTATAGTCCAGTCAATATAGACATTTTAGTTTACATTAATTCGCATAGAGCTGAAATTTGGTACAGGTCTTGATTTTACTCTTACGTACAAATAAAATGTCAAAAGTTCCCACCGATCCCACATGTGCTAACGGACGTATTTGTTTCAAAGCGCATATGTGACGCGCAAAATAGAAAGGGACCTAAGGGTAAAAAAGGGCATGGGATCGGTCTCATTCGATGCTCAGATGTTGTCCACATCAAAAAAAAAAAATTGATTTTTTTACCCTTAGGTCCCTTTCTCTATGCGCTGTCACATATTTTATTTTGATAAAAGTAAAGGACTGTATGAACATTCAACATTCAAAATTTGATTAATTTTTTACTGTTTTGCGACCATGTAGCTTCTGTTAAAAAAATTATTTAAATTATATGGTTAAAGGCGAATATTTGCGTTTACCTCATTTAAAACAAAAGGAAAGGACACGCGATCTTTGTTGTTCATGTATATTATTCACGGTTGTCACAGTGGGTCTGATTTATCTATGTAGAAAATTTTCTGAATAAACTTCATTCCACAAAGAATTAAAGAAGAAAATAAATATAATTTTTGCTGGCCTACTTACACATAGTATTAGTTTGATATAATTTTGTTTTAGTTTTTTTTCTTTTGTTATTTTTAAACTTCGGAGATACAGAATCGTTTTCATGTAAACGTGTGTATTTCATTTTTGACAGGATGTAGTCGTGTAGCTACAGTCGTCTATGTGTTTAATGCATTACTGATAATAAAGGCGCTTTCACAATGGAAGAGTCACTCTACTCTGCAGAACAGATCAAAATGTTAACTGTTCACAACGCAGAGTAGTTACTTCAAAAAAAATTATGTGACGTTTCAGTATTTGCGCAGTTTTAGCGAATATATTCTAATGGCTTTCACTGCTATTATTATAAAATATTTATTTATTTTATATATTATTCCAAATTGAAACTATTTGTTTTTATTTTTCAATATTTTTGTATAATTTGTCGACAATTAGAGATGTGAACAAATTAGTGATGTGTTTTTTTTAGTTATATCTAGAGTACAACAAATCCGTACTCCAGAGTCAAATAAATTTGTCTCTGGAGTGGAATAAAAAAAGATAACAAAACACAAAAATGTGTTGAGAAAAGAACTAAATTTGCTACAGATTTGATTACTCTATCATTGCAAACGTACCTTAAAGGTTAATTAAACGAACTTTATGTCGTCAGCTAAAATCTAAAAGCGTATAATTAATATTTTTATTTTTTAATTTAAAAAAAATACTTTATCGGGGGATTAGCACAACTCCCGAATTAATATTTTTAAAATTTTAAGTTGCTAATAAAAGTCATTTCGGCAGGCCTTCAATATTTTATCAGAATTTTTTTAACGGCCCAATCTCATGTTTAGCGGTTAGAAAGGTGGGCTCAAAAATTACCCAATTTTTGCTTTTCTATAAATTTATCTCTTATAATTTCAAAGAAAAATGCATAAATTGTGTATCAAATGAAAGCAATTTTTGAAGACGCGTATTTTTTTTTTTTTTAATAGATCATTTGTATGATAAATTGTTTTTGGCTTTAGTTCAAATTTGCATATAATAATGCCCATTAATTTAAATAAGCGGGTATTTTAGCTTTTTTCGGCATATGCTATCGTTTGTTTTAAATATTTTAAATAAGTAGCAACCCTGAATCCACGACATGGGCAATATGGGTATCAAAATTTTTATTTTCTCTAATACTTTAATGCTGTGTTCATACATGTTTTCATACGAAAATAGGTCAGATTTTGAACACATTTCCAATCCTCAAACGTAAAATTGGCCGCTAAAAAAAACATGTCTCTTAATTTTTTCTCCCTATCGATTATTTAAATGTCATTAAAATCGGAAAAAACCCATTAAAATCGGAACACCTCTCCTGCAAAAAGAAAATTTCGTAAATTTAAAAGTTATTTTGCAAAAATCTAACTATTTCAAAGGGTTCCTAAAAAACGCTAATTTTTGGAGATTTTCTTATTAATTATTAGACATTTTTTAATGAATTAAGCATAAAACTCCACCAAGTTTTATCAACAAATTATTTCAAAACATATGAGTAACCACTTATTTGGTAATCTGTACGGTAGTAACCTATCATAACCATATTTCTTTCTCTTCTTTTGCCAACAAACTAATTTTCTCTCACGCATTCAAATATGTATGTTTCTATATATATAAAACGTATATCCAACACTTTATAATGAGACGCATCTAATGACAGCGAATGTCAGAATTAAGAGATCTGTATAATCTATGTCCTCGAAAATCTAAAAAATTCTAATGCATTTTTCCATGTTAGTTTAAAAGAAAAGATATTTGAATTGCAAAATTTTGGTCTCGAAAAACTTATATACTTGAAAGATGAACGAAAGGGGGATTTTTATAAATACAATTTTTGATTTTTCAAGAAATATATAAAGCAAGTCTTTTATGTTATTAGTTTTAATAAACAAATATTTCTGATGCTGTTTATCTTTAATTAAAAATATATTTTAAAATCAAAAATTTTTAATTTTTATTATTTATTTAATTTAATTTTCCTGCAGAAATTACCACAGGTAACTTTTAATTAATTAAAAAAAGAATAACGCGTTTTTGGAACGGTAATAAATTTCCAATTTATTCAAGTTTTCTAGGTTTATCTAGATTGCAAAAATTGAGTCAGCCAAAATCACCCTGCCCCTCTCCCCACCTACAATCTGAAAGAAAGTCCTGCATACGTGCCTGTCATGATTAGAAAATTTAATTAAAATCTAAAAAGTTTATGCATAAGGCCTAATAACTGTAGAAAAACAAATTATGTAGTATAAACAACTATATATCCGCTTATGTATTAACAGACTTTTTATAAAACATGTTGATATTTTTTTATGGAATCATAAAAATTGCTAGTCCAAAAAGTATAAGAAAAACTAATCTTTGTCACATACAATATGTTAGTTGTTTCTGCTTTTGGTTTTTTTAAATACAGCCTGTCAAAAGCAGTATAAAAGACATAAGGAGTGTATTAAATCTAATAAAAAAAGAAAAAAAAAACAAAAAAAAAATGTTGGTCCTAAAAATATAATTACTGTTTCCTTATGCTCTTGCGTTGACTTCAAAGAATTAAGTTATTAGCCAAAAATATTAATGAATTTTATTACATCATAAATATTGAATCACTAATACCCCATTCACATAACGAGGTTTTAGTTATCTCGAAGATTTTTGCATTATCTCATGTAACACATTGTCGCTAGATTTTCCATACAAATATTATGTCAGTAAGCACTTCAATTTAAAGAGATAATTTATAAACCCCCGAGTAAAAAAAATTGATCTCGCGCAATATCTAATCATATCCAATTTGATATTGTTTAAGATCTGCTGTAATATCTAGGTGATCCAATTAGATCTCAAAATTGGGTGTATCCAATCATATCGTATTAGATCCCATTGTATATATAGGGATAAACTGAGATCAAGTTATATCTCAAAATTGGGAGGTCCAATGATATCTTTGGGGATAAATGTAGATCTAATTTGATCCGAAAATTGGCGGATCCAGCTATATATTTGCGGATAAACTTAGATCTAATTTGATCCGAAAAATGGCGGATCGAATTAGATCCAGCTATATATTTGTGGATAAACTTAAATCTAATTTGATATCAATTTTGGCAGATCGAATTAGATCCATCAATATATTTGTGGATAAACTTAGATATAATTTGATCTGAAAAAGTGGCAGATCGAATTAGATCCAGCAATATATTTGGGGATAAAATTGGATCTAATTTGATCCGAAAAATAGCACATCGAATTAGATCCAGCAATATATTTGTGGATAAACTTAGATCTAATTTTATCCGAAAAATGGCAGATCGAATTAGATCCAGCAATATATTTGGGGATAAACTTAGATCTAATTTGATCCGAAAAATGGCAGATCGAAAAAATGGGTTAATCTAATTATATAAAATTAGATTTAATACAAAAAGTTACATTTTATTTGATACCATTAGACAAAAATAATTCATTCAGATATCGCTCAGATTGCATTAAATTGTCCATTCTATTGAAATTACTTCTTGATTATCATTATGTCACATCCAATTTTATATAATTAGATAAACTCGTTTTTCGGATCGTATTTTATCATATTAGACCCAAGGTGGATCTAAGTTACTGCAGTACGATCCACCATTTTTCGGATAAAATTAAATTTTTTTTGCAATATGAATTTCTTTTTATAAAATTAATATTTTTTTTCTATACATTTTTATATAGAATTATATTTTTTTTATTAAATTTAATTTTTTTAATAAAATAATTTTATTTACATCCTTTTGACGCTCTACTCCATTTCCAATTGTATCAATATTTATCAATTGTGTTTCAGAAATAATCAATTGTATTTCAGAACTTATCAATTACACTTTGAGACAAATGGTAGGGGTCAGTGATCGGGAAGGGTTCAAACTACCAGGGAAAGTTATATCGGTAAAAAAGAAGTTATACGTATCCCGGCGTTTCGCTGGGTCACCCCTAGGAATCGAGATATATCGATTTGACCTTTGGTGGTCTTTTTTTTTTTACATAACTCAAGAACCACTAGTCCGATTTAGCTCAAACAATTTTAAAAAAATTAAAAATTACAATTTCTTTAATCTGTTCATATAACATTTTTCTATATACTCAACAGTTTTGCCGGTAAAAATAAATGTATGAAGAAAAAAATATTTTTTGCCTAAAATATTAAAAAAAAGTAATAAACAAAAGGTTATTGATTTTTATGGTAGCGGTAACAAACATTTATTTTTACCGGCAAAACTGTTGAGTATATAGAAAAACGTTATATGAACAGATTAAAGGAATTTTAATTTTTAATTTTTTTAAAATTGTTTGAAGCAAAATCGGACTAGTGGTTCTCGAGTTATGTAAAAAAAAGACCACCAAAGGTCAAATCGATATATATCGATTCCTAGGGGTGACCCAGCGAAACGCCGGGACACGTATAACTTGTTTTTGACCGATATAACATTTCCCGTTGGTTTCATCCCATCCCGATTTTGACTGTCGCATAGTGTTATTTTTCAGATTTATGAATTGCTTTTCAGAACTACATAGTCAATTGAATTTCAGTTTTATCAATTGTATTTCAGAAATTATGAAATGTATTTCAGAAATTTTCCTCTATTAACTATGAAACACAATCAACAAATTCTGAAATAGATTTGATTATCTCTGAAATGCAATTAATAATTTCTGTAATACATTCGATAATTTCTGAAATACAATTATAATTTCTGAAATACAATTAATAGATTCTGAAATACAGTTAATATTGTAGTTGCTGATGAGTTATTATATATGACAATACATTGTTTAAATGGTACCGTATATGAAAATATATTGTTTAAATGGTACCATACATGTTATGTTGTTTAAATGATACGATATATCAAAGTATATGGTACTATACAATATATAGTAGCATATATTATCATATCTGGAACTGTACAAAAAATGTTGTTCATGAGGTACCATATATGACCATATATTGTTGAAATGGCAACATATATCATAATATATGGTTTAAACGTCACCATATATGGTAATATATTGTTTAAATGATATCATATATCAATATATATTGCACTATATATAGTAGCATATATTATCATATCTGGAACTGTATTAAAAATGTAGTTCATGAGGTCCCATATATGAGCATATATTTTTGAAATGGCACCATATATGATGATATATGGTTTAAGTGGCATCATATATGGTAATATATTGCTTAAATAAATAATTTACGGCCCTATGCTCCTTGCAGGAGTAAAAGGAACGAATATATATATTGCTTAAATAACACCATATATAAATATATATGGCACTTCATATAGTATCATATATTATCATATCTGGAATTGTATTACAAATTTTGATCATGAGGAACCATATATGACCATATATTGTTTAAATGGCACCATATATGCTAATATATTGCTTAAATAACACCATATATAAATATATATTGCACAATATATAGTAGCATATATTATCATATCTGCAACTGTATTAAAGATTTTGTTCATGAAGTACCATATATGACCATATATTGTTGAAATGGCAACATATATCATAATATATGGTTTAACTGGCCCCATATATAGTAATATATTGTTTAAATGATACCATATATAATTATATATTGCTAAAATGCCACCACATATATTAAGATATAGCTCTATATACAACTATATATGCAATAAGATCAGCCATGCTATGTAATATATAATCATATATACCATATCCAATATTATAAAGGCCGGTATCTAATTAGATGAAATTATATATGGCATAATATAAGGAAAATTTTTGGAAAAAGACGTCATATATAATTATATATGGATATACATAACGACATGTCTAATTATATATTGTAATATATGCCACATATGATTATATATAATTTTTTTTACTCGGGCCCCCTCAATTATCTCCTATAAGTAGGATTCCAAACTAGGCTTTCCAGTACCGATTTCGGTAATACCGAAATTGTCGAAATTCGAGCCATTTTAGCAAATTCGAAATACCGATTTTAGAACGATACCGATTTCGGTATTGAATACAATTTTTTTTTTTTATTATTTTAATTTTTTAAGAGAAATTTTAACAAATTTGACAATAATTCAATTTTTGTGTTCCGGAGCAAAAATATTTTTTATATAACCTTTATGATTTTATAGAATTATATATCGTTGAGTATTGTCATATTTAACATCAAGTATAATTGTACATGATTATATCAAAATTTATTTTGATTATATTGAATTTTTTGATTCTCGCGAATTATAGTTTTTTGTTATGACTTGCGAATTAATTTTAGTCAATAATATGTCTTCGCGAATCAAAAAAATATAAAAATAATTCGTTCGAATTATCTTTATATTTTTTGATTCGCGAATTTATAACTCAGCTTTTTTATCATCTTCCAAAATAATTATTTTGAATCAATTCTTCAAATCTTCAAATCAAATCATTGATTTAACATTATTTTAAAATATTCACTGAATATAAAATGAATAAATTTTTATTCGTATTGATTCAAAAACAATTTATCCATTTCAAGCTGAACGAAACATAACAGAGAAGATTACTTAGGCCTGCTTGGAATCAATAATTTTCATACACAATTTTGAAATTTTGAGATGTGCTATATCTAAGTATACGCGCTAAATAAGAATAAGTACCGAATTTTTGGTATTCATATAAATAAAAAAAATTTCATATAAAACTGGAAAATTTTCAAAATAAATACCGAAATACCGATTCCTCAATACCGATTCGGTATCGGAAACCCTTTTCCAAACAGTTATTCTGGTGTTCCGGGTTGATTTTTTCATTCTTGCTTGCAGTGAACATACTCCGTAGTAGCGTAAATTTTAACAAAAAAACACCTAAATAGTAATTAGTTTTAATTTCTAATAAAAATTAAGAAAACTAAAAGGAAAATCAATTAAAATGTTTATTTCAATAAAATTGTGTTAAACGTAAATCTGGCCATACACGTGCAATATTATTGTACAACTTCTAGTTTTATTCCTTTATTCTATTACTTTGAGTGGTAGTAGATTAAAGACTTAAAACGAGGAGTTGTACAATAATATTGCAAGTGTATGGCCCGCTTAACATTATAATTACTTCCGGCGGAGTAATTTTATGCAAACAGATCTTTAAAAGATGCAGTCGTGACCTCAACAAATAATTGAAAAATTTATCTTTAAACCATTCGAAAAAGTTTTCCACAAAAATTATACCGTTTTATCTTAGCGAAAGTTAATAATATTGTATTCCGGCGATAAAAATTATGCTTTTCGAAATATTTTGTTAAAATGTTTGTTAGACTATAAGTGTTTTATTTGTTTACAAAAACAACGAAACAGCTGTTAACGAGATAATTAAAATTAACTATATGTGTTATTTTTCCCACACTTAAAATAATACGTCAGTAGAAAAATCTGTCAAACCGATTTCAAATCGATTTGACTAATTTTTAATAAATTTTAAGTTGAAACACTGATTTAGGCAAAGATTTTAGTTATCTTCATTTAAGACAATACTAAAAATCCTCAGTAATTTAACTAATTTTGAGTGTTAATTTTCAAAATTATTTAAAACTAAATTTTAAGAACCCATTCGTTTAATTTTACAAAATTTATTGTTAAAATATAATATTTTCGTCTTAATGTCAGTGATTCAAAGACTGGCATTCGCTAAGAAGTTTTTCTTTTAACTTTAACTACAACTTTAAATAATTTAAAAAGCACCAGTAGAATAGTTTTTCATTTCAGTTATCCTAAAAGAGTCAGCAATTGTTTTGAGTGGTTTAAGTTATAGCATATAACGAAAAAAAATCTACTGCTGCCGAAACAGTTTAAGCACAAAACAATATTTACTGCTGTAGCAATAAAATCACTTTTCAATTATCTGCTGGCAGCTTAAAAAAAAGTAACAAGAAACACTGGAAGCTAAAAACAAACAACGATCAATAGCTGATTCTGCTTTGTTTTGTTTGAAATTGTATGTATGTATCAGTGATGCGCAAAATTGATTTGCAATTGTATTAGTGAGCAAGAGAGAGAACTGCACTGGGAAAAAAATTGGACGAATTAAAAAATATGTCTTTTTACATATTTATCAATCTCCATATTTTTATACAATCTTAATGAAATTTTCTGCAACATATTTTTATAGATTTTAAACAAGTTCTTCTATATTAATACTTTTATGGCAATTTTTTGATATGTTTGTTGTTTTTTTATAACATAGTCCCTAGATTTCTTAAATGTTTTATAACGTAAAAGGCATTGCATGATATCAAAAACATTTTTCATCATATATTTTCTGAATATCATCAATAATTGTTTTTAGTGCACTTGAAAAAAATATCAAAACACCCGCTAAGCATGTGCACTCGTCGCTGTCTCAGTTAAAGGGCATAAGAATATGTGTGAGGTAGTAAATTCACAATTGTGCTTTGAAACGCGCACCACTGATGTATTGAGAGCAGAACATCAAGATATGAAAGGCGGTCAGTGATGCCAACGCATTTAGTTAAAACAAACGTAAATTTTTGGCACACATATTGGAAAAAAATTAAATTGGTGTTTAGTGCAAATATCGTAATGTTTTTCGATTGTGTAATTTATTCGGAAATAAAATTAACAATATTTACGTAAATTTACAATTGTTTTTTATTTTTAATTGAATAATAATTCAATTAATAATAAAAAGTGATTGTAATTTTAGCGGCATGTTTTGCAAATTTCAACAGAACAGAATTTTTTACCTGGATTTAATCAACCTGGATATACTCCTGTTACTCCTTTGCAATTAATAAAATAATCTAAAAAATTTTGTAAGTTCAAAATTCATAAACATAATTTTTTTTCTTTAAATTTTATTAAGGGGTTACCGAATTAATGTATATTATAAAAAACACCGTAATATGATTTTTTATATGGTTTTTATTAAAAAATGAGTACAATTACCCGAGTAAAAAAAATTATATATAATCATATGTGGCATATATTACAATATATAATTAGACATGTGGTTATGTATATCCATATATAATTATATATGACGTTTTTTCCGAAAAATTTTCCTTATATTATGCCATATATAATTTCATCTAATTAGATATCGGCCTTCATAATATTAGATATGGCATATATAATTATATATTACATAACATGGTTGATCTTATTGCATATATAGTTATATATAGTACTATATCTTAATATATATGGTGGCATTTTAGCAATATATAATTATATATGGTATCATTTAAACAATATATAATTATATATGGTGACAGTTAAACTAGATATTATCATATATGGTGCCATTTAAACAATACATGGTCATATATGGTACCTCATAAACCAAATCTTTATTTCAGTTCCAGATATGATAATATATGGTACTATATATAGTGCGATATATATTTATATATGGTGTTATTTAAGCTATATATTATCATATATGGTGCCATTAAAACCATATATTATTATATATGGTGCCATTCAAACCATATGTTATCATATATGGTACCATATAAACCATATATTATCATATATGGTGCAATTTCAACAATATATGCCCACATATGGTACCTCATTAACAATATTTTTAATACAGTTCCACATATGATAATATATGCTACCATATATAGTGCCATATATATTTATATATGGTGTTATTTAAGCAATATATTACCATATATGGTGCCATTTAAACCATATATGCTCATATATGGTACCTGATGAACGACATTTTTAATACAGATGCAGATATGATAATATATGCTACCATATATAGTCCCATATATATTGATATATGGTGTCATGTAAACAATATTAATATATAGACATATATGGTATCATTTAAACAATATATTGTCATATATGGCACAATTTAAACAATATATGGTCAAATTTGGTACCACATCAACATTTTGAATACAATTCCATATATGGTTTAATTTGAATAATGTAAAACTGTATGGCGCTATAAAAATTATTATCAGATATGTTACTTCATTAACAATATTTATAATACAGTGTCATATATTGTAATATATGTATATCATTCAATATATATTGATGTATGGTAATGGTACAATAATTCCAATATCAGTTGAGATACAATTTGTGGGTCCATATCAACAATTTGTTCACGTACATTTAACATATATATATATGTACAATTAACTTATAATTTATAAACACTTTATAAAGTTAAATAGTTCCATAAACCTTGTCTAACTGTATAGAATGTTTATGAATATACGATTTAATATATAATAATTACAACTAAAAATTGGTGCCATTATCTAAAATTTAATTTAATGTTAACTTATAATAAAATAAAAATGTATTTCCTAAAAATAAAAAATAGTGTTAATTAATGTTAATATACAATAGGTTTAAGTTTAACATCCCAGACAGAAAAATATAATCGGCACAATGCTGGCAAACCGTTGGCGATGGTCGGTTATGCGTTGGCAGAACGTTGTATTAGCTATCTTGGCAAAAAAATAGATTTCAAAAAACATTTTTCAAAAAATTGAGGAAACATTTTTTAATATTTGCTTTTAAAAACATGAAATTTAACCCAGTCCACCAGATTGTCAGCCAAGACCTCTACACTCTAATCTAACGAGACTTGTTATAGATGTGTGATAGCTACAAATTAAATAAATGATAAAAGCATTTCGAGCTAACTTATAAGCATCGAAAAAAGGTATTCCAGAAATTATTAAAAGTATTTTAGAAAATTTTAATTGTATATCACAAAATATTATTTGCACCTCAGAAACTACAATATTACGCAAATTTAATTATTTATTTATTTAGTTGTGTCCAGAAATAATGAAATCTATTTCAGAATTCCATAGCTAATAGAGAAAAATTTCTCAAAAACATTTCATAATTTCGGAAATACGATTGATAATTTCTGAAATACAGTTTGATAATTTCTGAAATACAGTTGTGAATTTCGGAAATACAATTAATAATTTCTGAAACACAATTGATAAAACTGAACTTCAATTGACTAGTTCTAAAATACAATTCATAAATGTGAAAAATAATTGATGAGTTCTGAAACACAATTGATAAAACTGAAATTCAATTGATTATTTCTGAAATACAATTGATAAATCTTAAAACAATTAATACAATTGGAAATGAAAGTGGAGCGTCAAAAAGATGTAAATAAAATTATTTTATTCAAAGATTTCAATTTAATAAAAAAATAAATATATAATTTTATAAAAAAATTTATAGAAAAAAAAATTTTAATTTTATAAAAAGAAATTAATTTTGTAAAAGAAATGCATATTGAACTCGTTACCTTCTGAGTTTAAACCTTATTTTAACAAAATATTGTAATTTTTATACAATCAGTGCTCTGCCAGTCTATTATTTTTTGAACAGTTGGCAATATATGTCTGGGATCTTATTTAATCCCAAATAAATGGAGATCTCACGTAGTACCCAAATATAATGCGGCATCTAATTTTATCTGTCATTTTTATTGATACTTTTAGATGTCAATCCCCAAATATATTGCTGTTTCTAATTCGATCTGCCATTTTAATACCGAAAAAAATTGCTGGATCTAATTCGATCTGGCATTTTTCGGATAAATTTACATCCAAGTTTATCCCTAAATATATTGCTGGATCTAATTCGATCTGCCACTTTTTCGGATCAAATTAGATCTAAGTTTATCCACAAATATATAGCTGGATCTAATTCGATCTGCCATTTTTCGGATCAAATTAGGTCTTACTAAATCCCAAAATATATTGCTGGATCTAATTTTATCTGCCAATTTTTTATTCAATTTATATCCAAGTTTATCCACAAATATATTGCTGAATCTAATTCGATGTGCCATTTTTCGGATCAAATTAGATCTAAGTTAATCCACAAATATATTGATGGATCTAATTCGATCTGCCAAAATTGATATCAAATTAGATTTAAGTTTATCCACAAATATATTGCTGGATCTAATTTGATCTGCCATTTTTCAGATCAATTTATATCTAAGTTTATTCACAAATATATTGCTGGATCTAATTCGATGTGCCATTTTTCGGATCAAATTAGATCTAAGTTTTTCCCCAAATATATAGCTAGATCTAATTCGATCTGCCACTTTTTCGGATCAAATTAGATATACGTTTATCCACAAATATATTGCGGGATCTAATTTGATCTGCCAAAATTGAGATCAAATTAGATCTAAGTTTATCCCCAAATATATAGCTGGATCTAATTGGATCCGCCATTTTTTGGATCAAAAAATATCCAAAATATCCGCAAATATATAGCTGGATCCGCCAATTTTCGGATCAAAATAGATCTAGGTTTATCCCCAAAGATATCACTGGACCTCCCAATTTTGAGATATAACTTGATCTTAGTTTATCCCCATATATACAATGGGATCTAATACGATATGATTGGATACACCCAATTTTGAGATCTAACTGGATCAGCTAGATATTACAGCAGATCTTAAACAATATCAAATTGGATATAATTAGATATTGCGCGAGATCAATTTTTTTTACTCGGGTAGCTAGGGTTGCCATTTCCATTTTGAGAAAAAGAGGATGCCAACCTCAAAAGAGGACATTTGTCTTAAAAAAAGAGGACAATTTTTTTTTAATAAATTAATTCTACAAAACTCAACAACGCGATAAAATATACAAATAAGAATTTATTTTATGAATAAAACAGTTTTTATTGCCACTAAAAAAAAATTTACAAAAAACAAAAAATCATTCTGAACTTTAAATTAGTGATACACAAATTAACAAGAAAAAAACAACGATTAACCAATTCATTGCATAAATTTTCAGGAATGTACATTTCTATAATTTCTTGATACGAATTGTAAAGGGTTTCATGAATTTTTTCAATGCTTCCAATTTCAATCAATACATTACTGTCGCATTTCTTCAAATATTTATAAAACTCTTGAAAATTCATATCAAAATTTTATTTGACTCTAATAATATCAGAAATAGAACTAGAAATAGTTTTTGGATTCAATTTTTTGTTTTCTGGCGTCCAGTGCGCCTTGATTACAAAAAAAACTTCACAAAAAAGATGAACTTAAAATTTGTAGTACCTGAATTAACAAAAAAAAAATAACGATGAACGGTGGGTCTCATACTGTAGGTTTAACTTTAACTTAACTAAAAACAAAATAAAATGTCAAAAAAATGTACACAAAACAAGAACAAATTTTTGGGTTAACTATTATCCTAAGTTTTAACCTGCAGTATGAGACCCACCGTAACAAATTTATTTCATACATTTTCGGGAATGTACATTTCTATAATTTCTTGATACGAATTATCAAGAGTTTCAAGAATATTTTTCAATGCCTTCAATTTGAATGCCGCATTTCTTCAAATATTCGTAAAACTCTTGACAATTCATATCAAAAGTATATTTGACTAATAATATCAGAAATTGTCTCTGGTTCAATTTTTTTTTATTAAAGAAAATATACGTTCTACGTTGGCATTATATGCTGGAAACAAAAAATAGAACTCAACAAGTTTTCTAATTTCATAGCAACAATCATTTTTAATAAAAAAAAAAAAAAATGCACCAAAACTTGTTATCATTCGTGTTAATTGAATTTAAGGTTTTTGCATAATTTTTCAGGATAAGGAATTCATTAAATTCATTTTCATCATTAAAAGCAATGTTAATTTTTTTTAATTCAACAGTTGGTTCGCTGCCGACAAGCTTCAAATTTGGCAATCAAAGTAAGTGATGCCAATTCAAAAGTTTAGAAGCAATAAAAAAACGTTATGGAGAAAAGTGCAAAAAGTAGGACAACCCCGGACACTTACTGAAAAAGAAGGAGGACTGCCCCGGACGCCCTAAAAAAGAGGACGGTGTCCGGGGAAAAGAGGACGGATGGCAACCCTAGATACAGCATCATCTAGAAAATCTGAATTCAGCTTCATCAGTAAAATGTTTTCCAATGTGTCATGATTAAGACGATTTCTATTATCTGCCAGTACAAGTTTCAATGTAGAAAATGCTCGTTCAACGGAAACCTAAAATATAGGGAGAACTTTATAACGGCGTTCTAATGATGACTTTTTCAAGTAGTTTTTAGGCTTTTATTTAAATATATTTAAAATTCAAAGCAATACTTTCGGTGTAATAAAAAGGTAACTTTTTTGAAATTTTTGAAAAAAGTGGATTTTTGGACAACAATAATGACTACATGCTGTATTCAGAAAACGCAAAAAAATGTTTTTTTTTATTAATTTTTGCTGTGGAATCGAACGGTAAAGTCAGATTAATTAATTTTTTCTTTTAATTTTAATTAATTTAAGACACAATTCGAAATATTTTTATAAAAATGACTTTTATAACATAGCGCTTGAATTTTCTTAACGCGTTCGTTAACTTAATATTTTATTTTAACTCATAGGAAAGCTGCAATATTTGTTTCCATGGTTGTATCTTTAAGGATACAGTGCGCATTTAACGGTTAACAAAAAAACTTTATTTACTTATCTGACAATCAAATATTTTAAAAATAAGTTATAAGTAATGGTGTTCCATTGCATTATATTAAATTTACCATCAACAGTATAAATGTTTTCAGTCAATAAAAACAGCTCTCAAATACAATAAAAAGACGCTTGTGTACCAGTGATGGTATTTGGGAATTTTCGTTTGGTGCCTAAATGATGCCAAAAAAGTGCCAAAAAAGCTTTAAAAGTGCCAAAAAATTAAGCAATATTTAATGTTTAAAAAAAATATGTTCAGCTTTTATTTCAAATATTTATACATTTAGTTACTTTAAGAATAGCTTTATTTTATCTCATAACTATCAACGTTAAGTATTTAAAGCAAATCTACCTTAAACCGATTTTAGGTTAAAAAAATTTAAAACAGGTTATGTTTATAATTGTTCCGTTATAATCAAACGTGCGTCAGCAAAAGTTTTTAGGAAGTAACGCGAATAAGTTACGTTAGATATGGAAATGTATAAATGTTGAGTTTTCAACGCTGATAATTATCCGTGTTGAAAGTTGACGTGCATATGAAGAGTAATGTGTTAGTTTTCATTTTAAACGCGTTTTTGTGCATTTTGAGTTTTTTTGTGAGTTAACGGATATAGTTAAGTCGAAAACACAGCTAATAAAAAGACAAAAAAAAAAATAAAAAAGGCAAAGGCAAATATTTTCATATAAATTTGCCTTTCTTAACTATAGTAAAGCACTAAACTTACGTTATTTTAAGATAAGAATTCCAAAAAAATTTACATACATATTTTATATATACAGTGTACAAAGAAAAAAGTTGGACACTTTGAATTTTCAAAGTGAAATTCAAATAACAACCATGTTATTTGAATTTCTTTTTAAAACAACATAAGCACATTGTACGTAAAATCAGAGAATATTAATTATAGAGATAGAAAATCAAAACTTACACTACTCACCGGTAGAGGGCGCTAAAATTAGTAGCAGTTGAGCCTATATTTAAAAACTCAAAAACTGCTGAAAACTGTTCAAAATAAGGAAAAAAAAAAACAACGCGGAATACATTCAAATAATAAAATTTGAGATATCCGTTTGTTCTTTGCTTTGTTGTTTATTTTTATTTAAATTTAGGGGGTAATTTTCTACAACACTTCGGTGAAGTGTTGCGTTATTTCGACGTTACGATAGCGAAATAGCTATCACTTCAAATATCCGAAAACGATATCATATTCCAATAAGATTATAATATCGTTTTCGATAAGGTTTTATGATAAAGTATACTTCAAAATATTCATTATTTAAAAAAATTCAAACACTTTTCATAAAAAAATAAAATTTATAAAATCTTGCAATTTTGACTTCGTTTGGTTTCAAAATCTGGGAGGTTCGACTTTTCTTATGAATATGACGATTTCATTATCAATTTTTCATTATGACTTCATTTCATCTCATTTGAAAAGAATTCCGGTTTTGCTATCATATATGATATAATTTTCGATATCGTAATCGCCTGGAATAACGATAGTGTTTCGATGCTGGACCAGATTTTGGCGATTTTACTTTCGTTATTCCCGGGAATTTCGATAGCGAAAAAGGTATCATAATTTTTTTGGAAATATGATATCGTTACGAAAGGTACATTTTAGAACAAAAAATCTATCGTGACGATATCGTTTGGTTTATTGGGATAGAATCAATTAAATTTTTTTTAATTTTATCCCCGTTGCTTTTTTTTTTAAAGACCAAAATAATGATTAAATTGTCCCCGAAGAACTAGGAGGTGGTCCAGAAAATTGTAGATATTTTTATTGTAGCGTTTTTTTTTAATATTTCTACCCCTTTTAAGTAGGCGTGGCTTTTAATGAAAAATCATCGATATCGACCTTTTATCAAATTATATAGAAATTTTCTTAAAAAGTGCCAAAATTCTATGGAGAGTGCCAAGGTGCCATTGAACATTCAATAGTGCCACAAATGGCACTTTTGTGCCACTTTTACCAACAGTGTTGTGTACATGAAACTGTTCGGCATTGCATTTTTAAAATCCATTATTTAATTTTGTGTGTGCAAATCAGGTTTTCTTTGTTTTGTTTTAGCTATGGTTAATAATTTTATTGCTGATCAGTCTTTCTTCGTTTTATTTTTTAAGCTACTAGTTATACGACAGAAAACGATTTAATTGCTGGTGAATAACTGCTTGTGGGTATAAAAAGCTGTTTGTTTAACTTTTATTTTTTTCACTTGTCTGTATAGCTGTTTGGTAAAACTGGAAGTTTTTACAATAACTCTTTCAGCTCAATTTTTCTTTTTCAAAAAATAAACTTTTGCTGTGCTACTGCTGATGAAATTTGATGGTAGTAGAAGTTTAAGCAATTGTTAAATGTGCAGTTTTGTTTTTTGTTTAGCTGATTAAACAGTTAAAAATGGGTGCTTTTGCTGAAATAGCGTTAGCAATTGAAACCCTGCTTACTGTTATTACCTTCAGTGTTGTCAGTTTAGGGGATTTATCCCCAAATTGAGGAATTTTTTTGGTCAATGGGGATAAAAATTTCTGTTTGGGGATCTGGGGATTTATTAGGGAAGACAAGAAATTTTAGGAAATTTTTTGGGGATAACATATTGTTTTTTTATATTTTTATAAATTTAACGTTGATAATTCTAAATAAATAAATAATATATTTCTTTTAAGAATTATGATAATAGTGCTTGATTTTAAGCTACACAAATTTGTGTCAGGCAACCCAGACAGAAATTGCCAACTGTACCAAAAACAAAACACTGGCAGAGCATTGATTTTGTAAAAATTACTACGCTTTGTTAAAATAAGGTAAAGTCGGAAGGTCTCGGGTTCGATTCCGGTCACGAACAAACAATTTTTTGTTTTCTTTTTTTTATTTTTTTTTTTATAAAATTACATTTCTTTTTATTAAATTTAATTGTTTTTTATAAAATAATTTTTCTTAAGTTTTTTGACCATCTATATTTTGGTTTTCCTGACGTTACGCCAACGTTGGCAATTGAGGTCCAGCAGACGTTATGCCAATGTTTACATATTATCCATTGTTATCATTCATATCATTCATTTATTACTTAAGCTATGTTTTACTACATGCCTCGTTAGCTTAGTGTGTAGAGCGATTGTCTGGCAATCTGACGGCCCGCGTTCGAGTCACAGCCCGAACATGTTTTATTTAAAATAATTATAATTAACATTTTTACTGTAAATAAATTTTTTTTCCAAAAAAAATTTTTGTTTAAGTTTTTTAGACCATCAATTTTTGGTTTTTCCAACATCATGACAATGTTGGCCGCTTAGTGTCAACCAACCTTTTGCCGACGTTTGTAAGTTAGCTACAACTGCTGATATCAGTCATCTAATTTTTTAGCTATTAGATATTATAAGTCTTGTTAGCTTAGTGTGTAGAGATCGTGGCTGACAACCTAGCGGCATGGGTTCAATTCCCATCAGAACCATGTTTTTAAAAAAATACTAAAAACAATTTTTTTTAATTTTTTTGAAAAAAAAAATTTTTTTTAAATCTATTTTTAGACCACCTTTTTTTAATTTTGACAACGTTGTGAAAACATTGGCAAGTTAGCGCCAACCAACGGTTGGCCGCTGTTATCAATCGGGTAACAGGACAATACTGTCAAGATTGTTAATCCCACGTTCTGCCAACGCATAACCGACCATCGCCAATGGTATGCCAGCATTGTGCCGATCGTATTTTTCTGCTTGGGAAGTTAATGTGCGTACAAACCTTAATTCCTTTTGGAGAAAATTTGAATTTCTTTTGTTTTCAAAATATTTAAGGTTATTCGAATGTAATATGAGTTATAAGATCTTCTTAAAGTAAATATATACTTTACATGTTATTCAATTGTCAAAAATTCAATCCATCTGCTGAAACATTAAAACTTTTTAATACAGTACCATACGCAACAAAATGTCTGAAGCTGATGATTCGGAAAATTTTGATTCTGAAATGAAAAATTTTGGTTCACATTTTTTACTCTTATTTAAATTTATTTGTTCTTTTTTATAATTTGTTACAATTACAAAATTTATTGAGTGTAAGTTTATAACTTACCGAAAAAAATTAAATAAATATAGTATTCTTACATTAATTTAAAAAAAAAGTTAACGAATATGAATTTTTTCTCGAAAATAAAAATTGGGATTTTTGGGGATTACAAATTGAAAATTGGGGATAAGGTCTGAAAAAACTGGTATCACTGATTACCCTTTAGATGGCGCCACCAATGTATCCAAAGTTTTAAAGATGGCGCTATTTCTTCCCCTCCCGATTTTTTAAAATGGCCCATATCTCGAAAACTAAGAGAGATAGAGCAAAATTTATGAAAATTTCGACTACCCCAGCGAATGGGGTTATCTCTATCCAAAAATGGACCTTGGCCTTGGACCCTCGGATATTTTTATTAAAAATTTTCCACTTCATAAAATGGCCCAAATCTCAAAATCTAAGCGAGATAGAGCAAAACAGACAAAATGTTTCCTCCAGTGGAGTGCCCTTATGCCCTCACATGATATGGACTAGGTCCGGGAGGGTCCCGAGACCGTAAATTTGGATAAATTCTACGACTCAGTATAATTACAGATAAAACTGTAGTTTTACAAATTTTTTACTTAAATTTAGATTTGTTAAATTTAACAAAAGAATTTAACAAAGGAACTACTACGCTTATTACCTGGTAATATATCAAACCGCTTACCCTTGCATTACCTTGGACCCTTACACCTTATCCTGGCATTACTTTTAATACCAAATTCATACTTTTGGATGTTTTATTGTTATAAATAATTCGTTTTTTCTAGAAATTTTTAGAAATTCTATTTTTTGTTCAAAAACCCGTAAATTTAAAATTGATATTCGGTTTAAAAAATTAAAATTTAAACATTCAGCCTTACTATCATTATTTTCCAGACGTATATTTTAGTTAAAGTCGACTTTAGTTAAAATATTGGGTGGCAGTATGCCTTGACTTGATTTATTTTTGGAGCATTCTGATTGGTTAATTTATTTTCAACCAATCAAAATGTTGGAAAATACAAATAGTTTGGTAGGGTTTTCATACACAAAATAAAGAAAACCGTATGATTGAAAATAAAGTCGACTTTAAATTTAAAATACTCTTTTATAGTAAGGGCCAATATGTTTTTCAGAATAACATGTTACTAGGTAAGGAGTTACATAGATGGACATGCCCTTGTTAAAATAATAGGTCTAGAAATAGAAAAGTAAGAGCTTACCCCCTTCATTACAAAATACTTATTTTTTGTTATAACTTATAAAAAAAAAATTTACAAAATTTTTGTTAAAATTACGTAATTTTTAATTTAATGGTCAATATGAAACAAGATGAAATTTCAAGAAAAAAAGTATTATTTAAAAGTTTATTGTAACCTAGACGTAATAGGTACGTGTAACATGTAAGTCCAGAATAACATCCCGAGTAAAAAAGTTTTGATATAATCATATATTATTTTATGTAATTACATATAGTAACTTATAGTTACATATGGCCACATATACTTTTAAATTGAAGCATATACCGAAAAAATTGTTTCCCAAATACTAGGTCATTTGAACTAAATTTAAAGAAATTTGGGAATGATTTGGCTCCAAGGCAATTTTAACTTAAATCGAGTACACAATTTTCTTAAAAACAAGTTAAATCAATTAACTTAAATTAAGTAAATTTTTTCTGAAATTTAGTAAATACTGTTTTAATTTTTCTGAAATTTTTACTAAAATTAATATGTATTTTACTTAAATTTAGTATAAACTTGTTTTTAAATTTAGTAAACATGTCTTAAAATCAAGTCAATTGTTCTTAAATTTAAAGATGCTTTGAACTTGTGCTAACGCAGAATAAACTTATTTTTAGTTCATATGTTATGCTCGTATTAAGTAAGAAAATCCAAAAAAAACATGCAAAAAACTGCAGGTATTATTTATTAATTTTTAATTCTCATTAGGTATAAATATTCAAATATATAAGTATTTTAGTTTCACTACCAAAAATCTAAGTAATCAATTTCATATATTTTTTTTATGAAAGTATTAACGAATATAATTTTAATATTTTTTCCGATAATATAAATTTGTGTAAAGTTTATTGTTTAAATTTTCTTCACAACACTAAAATACTTATATAATACAAACTACAAACCAAATAAGAATTCCATAGGTTATAAAATATTTTCAGGAATGTGAAAGAAAATCTTTACTAGAATTTAAGAAGTTTAAAGAAGTTCTTGGTTTAAAGAAGTTAAAATGTTTAAACTAAATTTAAGGAAGTTCATTATTTGAATTTAGTTTTTCATACAATTTTAAATTTCGTAATTTTTAGTTCAACCAAATTCTTCACATTTAAGATTATTAACTAAAAATACATAAATTTTTCAACAGTTTTAAGAAATTTTAACCTAATTCAAGAAAATAAATTTAAGGAAAATGTTTTATTATTTTTGAGTTAATACGAATTTTGGATGAACTAAAATCAAATAAAATTTGCATTATTTGAAAGCAATTTTACTTATTGGAAAGAAATTTAACTTATTTTTATTAATAACTCATTACATTGTTTTAGTAAAGTGAAACCTTAATTTTAGTTCATACAATTTTTTGAGTGTATAACTTTTATATAGTAATATATATTAGCTATTTTTCCTCAAAGGTTTTAATGTTGAGACATATGTGATTTTATATTATTACATACTGACCTACATATAAGTGTATGTGCTATATATAAGTACATAAAGTAACATATAAAAGATATAATTACATATTCGTTTATATATAATTTAGTATGACACTATACACAATAATATAAAACTACTAGCCGGCGCAGCCCGCTACGTTGTTAGCGTGCCCGACAATTTTTTTATATTCGCTTTTTATTTAAAGTACAGTTTTTATAATAAAAGCCTTCACCCAGCCACCACAAATAAATAATTCTGCACAACAATGGGTTTAAAATAAATAAATATTGGATCACTTTTTCTCATGAAAGTGGATTGTTAGTAATGAATCCATAATAAATTGCAATATACGTGTGTATGTTAAGATAATTTGGTAAAGTGCGAACTTAGGTAGATAGACCCGTAAGTAGTTTTGTTCATTTGTGTTTTGAATGAAAATAAATAACGTAAAGCAGGGTTGGAAAGCATTTTATAATATTAATATATACACGCTAATATATTATTAGCGTGCCTTAAAGTTTTTTTTTTTTTAATTCCAGTTTATGTAAAGGTAGACCTGGCAATTCAAGTAAATTCACAAATTCAGTTGGAAAATTTACTGCATCGGTTTCTTCCACCGGTGCTTCGTTACATGAAGTTTAAATATCGGAATATATAAGTTCCAATCCTTTTCTAAGGTTTTTTCTCTTTCAGAAAATTTGTTTAACTTTTTGGAGAGTATGTTTCAATGCTACATAAGTTTCATATTCCGTGGATAGTGTTTGAACAGGTAATTCCCTCTTCCAATCCATTTGCATTGTCTATAATTTCAATTCCACTCGTTTAACGTTTATATCCATTTCATTCCACTTGTGTAGTGTTTCAATTCCACTCGTTTCCTATTTAGTTTCTTAATTTTAGTGTTTCATATACACTTGTTCTTTAAGTTTTAGGTTTGTAGCTAAAGACACATTCGTTAAGGGGGGGGGGGCAATTTTCCCCTTTTGAACCACCATTTTTACCACGTTCCTGTCCATAGTCCTAGAAATGCCTTGTCGATAAGTTAGCCCATACTCCAAGGAAAACATATTATATATTACAGGTTTCTAGCCGAAGGGTTCGGTAGGCGATCAAGGGGGAGAATTATTCCGTTTTTACCCGTCCCGGTAGCAATTTCCAAAAATTCCGTCTTAGAGGACGTCTGCGTTGGAGGAGGAACCTACTACATACATAATTTTAGGTCTCTATATCCAGCAGTTTGGCCAGGCCGTCAAGGGGGAAGTTTTTTCCCTTTTTACCGCTCCCGGTATGAATTTCCAAAAATAACATGTTAGGGGACGTCAACGTAGGAGAAGGAACCCAAATACCGAATTTAAGATCCCTTGTTCCAGCAGTTTGGCCAGGCCGTTAAGGGGGAGTCTTTTCCTGTTTTTGACCCTACCTGTAGAAATGTCCAAAAATCTCATCTTAGCGGATGTCTACAATAGAGGAGGAACTTTAATACCAAATTTCAACTTCCTACCTCCAGCGGTTTGGGCAGGCCTTTAAGCGGCACTTTTCGCTTCATTAATCCCCATTTTTGCAATGTCCCTGTCCAAAAAGCACCTTCCCGGTAAGTGAGCCAATACTCCAAGTAACATATGTTTTACATTTCAAGTTTCTAGCCAACTTTCACTATTTGTGCTCCTCTCGGTAGGAATTTCCGAAAATCCATCGACAGGGAATTGCAGCTTCCTAGTTCCAGCAGTTTGAGCAGGCTGTCAAGGGGGACACTTTTTCTTTTTTTGTCCCTCCCGGTTGGAATTAGGCTGGAAGAGGAACCTAAGTTCAGCTTCCTAGTTCCAGCAGTTTGGACAGGTCGTTAAGGGGCAACTTTCCCTTTTTGAGCCCCCATTTTATAACGACCCTGTCCAAAATTCAAAAAAGTATCTTTCTAATAAGTTAGCCCTTACTCCAGGGACCCACATTTTAAGCTTCAGGTTTCTAGCCGAAGGGGTTTTTACCGGCCCCCAAGGTGAGGCTTTTCTTCTTTTTGCCCCTCCCTTTAGGAATTTACAAAAATTCCATCTTCGCGGCTATCTGCGATGGATGAGGAACATTCATACCAAATTTCAACTGCATTGCCTAAGCGGTTTGGGCAGGCCGTTAGTGGGGACTTTTCCCTTTCAACCACCATTTTTACTATGTTCCTGTTCCAAAATTGAAAAATACGTTGCCGGTGAGTTAGTCCTACTCCAAGGAATACATATTTAAAATTTTAGGTTGGCCAAAAGGGATTGGGCAAGCCGTCAGGAGGAGACTTTTACCTTATTTCCCATCCCGATAGGAATTTCAAAAATTCCGTCTAAGCGGACGCCTACGCAGAAGGAGGAACTCACATACCGAGTTTCCTTTTGGGATATCCTGTAGGGAATTCCAAATATACAAACTTTGTCGATGTCTAAGGTACTTTTTTTTGGAAAAAGGTACTTTTTTTGGAAAAAGATACTTTTTTGGAAAAAGATACTTTTTTGTAAAAAGGGAATTTTTTTTGGAAAAAAGTACTTTTTTTTGGAAAAAGGTACTTTTTTTGGAAAAAGGTACTTTTTTGGAAAAAGGTACTTTTTTTGGAAAAAGGTACTTTTTTGGAAAAAGGTACTTTTTTTGGAAAAAGGTACTTTTTTGGAAAAAGGTACTTTTTTTGGAAAAAGATACTTTTTTTTTTTGGAAAAGGTAAATTTTTTTAGAAAAAGGTACATTTTTTGGAAAAGGTACTTTTTAGGAAAAAGGAATTTTTTTTGGAAAAAGGTACTTTTTTTGGAAAAAGGTACTTTTTTGGAAAAAGGTACTTTTTTTGGAAAAAGGTACTTTTTTTGGAAAAAGGTACTTTTTTTGGAAAAAGGTACTTTTTTTGGAAAAAGGTACTTTTTTCGGGAAAAGGTACTATTTTTGGAAAAAGGTACTTTTTTGGAAAAAGGTACTTTTTGTGGAAAAAGGTACTTTTTTTGAAAAAAGGTACTTTTTTTGGAAAAAGGTACTTTTTTTGGAAAAAGGTACTTTTTTTGGAAAAGGTACTTTTTTTGGAAAAGGTACTTTTTTTAGAAAGGGTACTTTTTTTGGAAAAAGGTACTTTTTTTGGAAAAAGGTACTTTTTTTTGGAAAAAGGTACTTTTTTTGGAAAAAGGTACTTTTTTTGGAAAAAGGTACTTTTTTTGGAAAAAGGTACTTTTTTTGGAAAAAGGTACTTTTTCGGAAAAAGGTACTTTTTTTGGAAAAAGGTACTTTTTTTGGAAAAAGGTACTTTTTTGGGAAAAAGGCACTTTTTTTGGGAAAAGGTACTTTTTTTGGGAAAAGGTACTTTTTTGGAAAAAGGTACTTTTTTTTGTCCCGTTTTTGCCCCTCCCGATAAGAATTTCCAAAAATGCCGTCTCAACGGACGTCTACACCGGTCGAGGAACCTACATACCAAATTTCAACTTCATAGCTCCAGCAGTTTGAGCAGGTCGTCAAGGGGGAGACTTTTTCCCCTTTTTAACCCCCATTTTTACAACGTCCCTGTCCAAAATTGCAGAAAGTACTTTCCAGAAAAGTTAGCCTATACTCCAAGGAACACATATCTTAAATTTCAGCTTTCTAGCCAAAGGGGTTTTGGCAGGCCGCCAAGGGGGAGACTTTTCCCCTTTTTGCCCGTTCCGGTAGGAATTTCCAAAAATCCCGTCTTAGCGGACGTCTACGCCGAAAGAGGAACCTACATACCAAATTTCAACTTCGTATCTTCAGCGATTTGGGCTGGGCGATGTTGAGTCAGTCAGTCAGTCACGTTATTCTTTTATATATAGAGATAAATGTATCCATTTAAGAAATATTTTATAATATGTGTTATATTGACGCATATGAACCCATATATAACTTAGTATAGTTTCATATATAAAATATTTCATAACGCTCTTTATAAAATCATCTATAATTATCTATTATCACTAGGGTTTGGGGTTCGGGAAATCCCGGGAAAAGTTTGACGGGAATTCCCGGGAAAATAATATATTTTTCCCGGGAAAACGGGAAATTTTAAAAATATTAAATTTTTTAAATTGTTTTTGTTTCGAATAGGATTTTTTAATTTTAGTCATAAAAAACATTTTAAATACCAAAACAAAAATGTCATTGTTAAAATCTTTTAAAAGGGAATGCATTTATTTGACAGAAAAATAAAATCTTTGCCAAGTAATTAGGAGCATTTCAACTAATAAAGATTTTTCGCATAACTTATTCAAAATTTAAGTAGTAAAACCTAAAAACTTGGTAAAATGTTTAAAAGAAATATGAATAAAAGCTTTGTTTCTTACGAATAATCGCCCTTACTATCTAAATTTTTCAAATGTATAATTTAGGTAAAGTCGACTTTAGTTAAAATATTGGGTGGCAGTATACCTTGACTTCGTTTATTTTTGAAGCATTCTGATTGGTTAATTTATTTTCAACCAATCAAAATATTTGAAAATATAAATATTTTTGTAAGGTTTTCATTCACAAAATGAACAAAACCGTTTGATTAAAAATAAAGTCGACTTTAAATTTAAAATACTCTTTTATATTAAGGGCCAATAATTTTATAAGTAACGTTTTCATTAATAAATGTGAAAAGAAAAGACTGGTTAACGGTGGTATCTAAATTTGGTTATCTGACATCTAAATTTGGTGCACAAAAAAAAAAAAAAATTATGGTCATGCAACTTCTCTTGAAGAAAAGAACAACAATAATAACGTTTCAGCTAAAATTAGCAAAGTACCCGAAGAAAAAAGTGTAAGCTGAATAGGCATTAAAGGTTTTATGGTAGGGCAAATATTTCCTGAAATGGTATCCAAATTAGCCGCAGTCAATCCGCACCATAACTAGATCTTCGTTTATTCGAGAAAGTTTTTATAATAAAAACCTGTCATTGCAAAAAAATGAAACCGATGTAAAGAACATTATATTAAATTACTACAATAATGTAAAAGATATCATGATGAAAGAAATATCGAGCAATATTTCTAACAATAGGAGATTTACTATAATCTTAGATGAATGGACATATTCTTGTCACAACCATGTATAAATGGAAATAATTCATTTTATAACCTGGGGTTGGTTTATATATCAGGAAGATGTAATGCTGATGAAATAAGAAGAATTGTAGAAATAAGACTAGAAGAGTTTTATTTGTCTTTGGAAAATAACATTGTGGCCACCATATCTAATGGGCCAAGTGTGATGAAACGGTTTGTTTCCGACAGTCCAGTAGTAAATGCTTTCTGCTGGAATCATGCAATTCATTTGGCAGTGCTGCGAGTAATTTATGTGAAATCAAATGTTCAACATTCTGATATTTTTTACTTTGAATTCTCACTACACAGACTGCATTTGTACTGAAATAGTTTTTTTTTTAACAAAAATTACTTATATAGGTGGTTTTCATTAACAATTTTGTTCAAAAAATATTAAATTTTTTCATTCCCGTTTCCCGGGAAATAAAAAAGTCCGGGAAATCCCAAACCCTAATTATCACACATAAGCAATTTTTGAAGGTGATTTTATATAAAAATATATAAGGTCCATTGGAAATCACAATTATTGTGATATAAAATAATTGTGATTTGAAATTATCCATTTTATTTTAATTTTTTTAACTTTTTTTCCATTATAGTATTATACTTCTTTTTATTACTTTTAGTGAGTTATTTTGTAATACGCAACGCCTTGCGTTGCGTTGATTTGTGTGTAAATTGTTATTGTTACAAAAACAATTTGTATGGAAAACAACGCAACGCAAGGCGTTGCGTATTACAAAATAACGCCCTTAATATTTTTTTTTTAAATTTAACTTAAATAAATTGTCACAATTAAACATATGTATGTAGTCAAATTAAGTTCTTTGCTGTAATTCATAAGATGTAATCTTGTAGCATAGAAAATCAAATAAATAAATCAAATTAAACCGTATTGTATTATATGTGGTTCCATATTAACAATGATTTTGAACTTGTTTTAGATTTAGTAATTACTAGGGATTGGCGCATGACACGATTGTGAGTGACGTTATTCACAAGTGATCGTGAGTAATAATTACTATACTCAAGTGATTCGCGCGTGAGCGTGAGAATATATAATTCGTACGTGAGCGTGAGTAAGAATATTTAACCCGTGCATGATTCGTGTATGAGTTAATTTTTGCATCATATTTTTTTAGTAATTTTTACTGTTTTGCGTAAGAATTTTCTGGTTGTGAGAAAGTTTTTAATATATGTAATATGTGCGTAAGAAACGAAATGCTCGTGCGTGAGTAATTTGTTTTTGTTTAGGAGCGTGAGTTAAAATGGCTTACGCGCCCATAAAATTAACAATACTGAAGCTTTAATACGAAATTATTTATCTTATAACGCACACTTGACTGACTTCTTATATCTTGGTTGTAAGTAGGGTTTTTCTTTTCCCGGACTTTTTCATTTCCCGGGACAGCGGGATTTTTTACGGAATTTCCCGGGATCCCGGGAATTCCCGCTCGTTACAAAATATATAAATTCGACATATATTGTACTTGAAAAACTATTTTTTGGTTAAACACCGTTCGACAAAGTTTATCTTTTGGTTGTATCCATGAGAAAATGTTCTAAAAGGAGGGCTAAATATCCATGTATTCCACTTTTTCCAGGTCAATTCGTTTAACAATTTAAATCGTGAATTAGTATTTATGTAATATATTTATATGGAAGGCCGTCCTAATTAAAAAAAAAAACTCTTAGTAATATATTATCTAAATATTAATTTCGCGGTTTAAGCTGTTAAACGAATTGATCTAGAAAAGTGAAAGAAACGGTTATATTATTTTGATTCCTTCTTTCAGGATATATTGGAATTGTTAATGGGTGCAAACTTGTGTCGGACCAGTTTTATATTCAGAACTAAAATCAATTTTTTGCTTAAATATTTCTTATACATGAAATCCAAAAATTTCTATTTTTAGATATTTTGTTTTTTTTCTATGCAGATTTTCAGAAGTATCCGTCGAATTAGTTTTATAAAAAAGTTTAAAAGTGAGCATTTTTCACAGAAATTTTTAGGCAAATTCGCCTAAATAGTTAAATAGTTTCATAACTTTAATTAGTTTTCTTGAATAGAAATTTTTTATGCCACAACTCCTTAAAAAGAAATTATTTAATTTTCATATTTAGTTGCATTTTAAATTAGCATATAAAAAATTCAAAATAATTTGAAAAAGCATCTGATGTATTTATTATTTTAAAAATTAATAATATTTAAAAAATATATTTAAAATAAAGGAATAGCAATTGAACTTTAAATGAAATTTTTTGAAGTAAAAGAAACTCAAAATACTTATGTTAATTGAAAATACGAAAAATTACTATTTTTTAACTTTAATCCCTAGTTTATTGGAGGTATTTGGAACTGAAATAATGATGTTGAAATGTTGTATAAGGCTGGTTTACACTATAAGATTTTCGGTACGAGTTTACTTCAGAACACGTGCAAAACATATAGGCAAGGTTGACAAACCTTTCCGAGAATCTTGTAGTTTAAAACAGCCTATATAAATATTGCTTTATTTGAACAAATATCATCATCTTAAAGAAGAAAAAAATTCCCGAAGGACAAGTATTTCAGTTTGTAAATTTGGTAATTGCTAATATAATATTTTTCGGTTTAACTAAACCAAATTCAATTGGCATCCAAAAACAATTTGGCTTAATTCAGTTTATTAAATTTTAAACCGTATTTTTTAATTTTAAATATTCTTTATTTAAATTAATTTAAAAAAATCAATGCTTTAAATTTAAATAAAGCTTCTAAAATTGCAATAAAACTTGCTAAAACTACAGTAAAAGACTAAAAAAAAAATCCCGGGAAATCCCGCATAAAATTCCCGGGATTGCGGGATTCAAAAAAGGGCGGGATTCCCGGGAATCCCGTCCCGGGAATTCCCGGGACATAAACCCTAGTTGTAAGTATATAATAATCCTACTAAGCATGGATGGTAACCGAAACGAATGCGGTTATCGTTAGGGTAACGCTATTCTAGATTATTTCGGTATCGGTATTTTAGGGGTAATATTTCATTTATTTCGGTATCGGAACTTTAGGGATAACGGTATCTGAGTTATTTCGGTAACGGTATTTTAAAGATAACGATATTTGGGTTATTTCGGTAACGGTATTTTAAGGTTAATGGTATTTCAGTTATATCGGTAAAGGTATTTTAAGGTTAACGGTAGTCAGTTATTTCGGTGCATACCGCATTTATTTTTTGCAAAAATTAAACTGAAGTATAAACGAAACGAATTAATCGACTTAATTTATGTGAAATACTCAATAACCACGTACAATGACCAAAAGCAGAGTATTAAAAATAATGGTAACGGTATTTTAAGGATAACGATATTGCACGTATATCGGTATTTTAAGGTTATCGATATTTCATTTATTTCGGTATCGGTATTTTAAGGATAACGCTATTTCAGTTATTTCGATAACGGTATTTTAACGATATCGGTATTCCGTTTTTTTCGGTAACGGTATTTTAGGGGTAACGGTAGTCAGTTGAAATGGTTTTGAATCGATAACGGTATTTTAGCAGTATTGCCTTCCAACCCTGATATTAAGTTAAAAATTTCAGTGTTGTTAACTTTATTTTAAAATTACTAAAAACAGTAGACCTGGGGGTTAATCATTACATTTTCTAATTAATTACACATGCATTTACACAATTACATATAATTGTAATTGAAAAAAACTCAGTTACAATTACAAATTATTTGTAATTGTAATTCAAAATTACATTTTTTGGGAAAATAAATAATGACAAAAAGCACAAGTTAGGGGTAAGCCCAACATGACGTATTCTTTTTATACTCATCCATTCCTATCCAACCTATTCCAGCAACAAGTATAAATCTATAGAGAGACTACCGTCCTCACCAAATTTTGTTGTTGTGTGGCGAACTTGGGAAAGGCTAAGAAAACATGTTGATAATGTTGTTAAGAGAAAATATGAGTTGGAAGAGCATTTTGAGAAACATTTTTTCGGTTTTTGCTTATGAAAAAACTTCTTTGACCAGTGTTGTCAAGTTTGATTTTCCATTTAGGGGTTTTTTAAGGAGTGTAGTAAAAAAATTGTTAACTACTGTTTTTAATAATTTTTGTTAATATTATTTTAATATATAATTCAACTTATGTTTTTAATAAGTTTTGTTAATATTATTTGAAAATTTTGTAAATAATTTATTTTAATTTACAAATAATATATGTATAATTCATTTTCACCGTTCTTTTTAATTTAAATGTAGGTATATTGTTTTTGTTAAAATAAACTATATTTTAAATAATAAAACTATATTAACTATCAATATTAGTTTAAAAAACCCCAAAATTGACACCATTGACAAATGTTTGTTGGCACGGGAATTTTTTGCATGTTGAGGCAACATTGGAATCTCTTAAATCCTCTTAAAAATCTGAAAAAATTCCCTCAACCTCAATGCTTTTTATATAGGGAAATGTGTAAAAAAAACACTCAACCTCCCTTTTTTTTACAATGATTACCAACATGTTTTAGTTTGCTTTCCCGACTTCACGAACAAAAATAAAGAGTAAAGGTTAACAGAAGAAGAGTGGTATAGAAACCCACTGATCCCAGTCAGTTTTTTCTGCAAAATTTTAACAATAAACACTTTTTAATTCTAAATGTAATTGAAATCACTTTCAATTACTTGTAATTTGAAATTGAAAATTTTCAATTACAATTACTTGTAATTTCAATTATAAATTACAAGTAATTGTAATTGAAATCCCTCAGGTATGATCTGCAGATATTGCATATCTTTTTTTTATTTAAAAATATAATTTTTGTATATTGTTAGATATGGTACATATGTATATTATGGTAAAAAGTATAGTGTCAATATTTAGATATAATTGTATCAAACTAGGTCCACTTTTATAACATTTTATATAATTTTATACAAAAAGATATAATTTTATGTAATTGGATGAGGACAAAATTCGGATACAATTGTATCCAATTGTATAAAATTGTATCACATCAATTGTATACAATTCCTGATCTTAAACCCGAACAAAATAACACTCATTGTAAAAATAATTTATCGTATTATTTTTCGAAAACTGCAGTCTTGCGATTTTCAAAATTTTAGCCCATTATTTGTACCGAAGTTTTTTCTTATTTCCCCAAGCAGTTTTGGGTTAAAAATTATCAATATCACTGCAGCGCACAGTGGGTCGAATCATAGAGAAAGTGAGGATTAATTCAGGAGGATCGTAGTTTTAAAAAATTCTAATTTTTTATTTATGAATATTCATAAATATATAAAAATACAGAATTTTAGAAAAAAAAAGTTGAAAAAAAAATTTTTTTAACCCGTTAGGTGGGTTTTTGTTTTTTGGGAAATATGTAATTGATTCACAATTTTCTCTGTAACTTTGGAACGAAAAGTAATAAATTAATGAATAAAGTGTCGAATTGGAACATGCTTTATGCACTTTTAAAAAATTTAAACAACGTATATTTAAAGTTTACTTATACTATTACAAAGTTAATTTAAAAGCAAATTTTTTTGTTTCACCAAATTCTATAATTGTATAAAATTAACTCAAAAAAGTCAGTGAAGTAAATATTATTATTTTTTGTTAATGAAAACTCATTAAAAAATACAAGTCCATTATTTTAGAAAAACAAAGTTTGGAAAATGGTTTTTTATAAACCTGTTAGGCGGTTTTTTCTTTTTCTGGAATAAAGAACTTGATTCACAATTTTCGATGTAACTTTGAAATAAAAAGAAATAAATTTATAAACCAAATTGTAAATCAAAAAATTGTAAATTGTAAATTAAAAAAATTTATCAAAATGTATTTAATATGTACTTATATTAGAACAAATTTAAATTAAACCTCAAATTTAGGTTTTCACCAAAATCCATAATTGTACAAATTTAACACAAAAAAAGTCAGTGAAAAAATATTATTATTTTTTACTGATGAATGATCATGAATACTTAAAAAAAACTGTCTACATTTACAGGTCTTTGGAAAATGTCTTCTATATCATTAAAATCCTTACTAGTAGCGCCACATAAGTATCACATTTATGTTGATGGGGTTTCCGTTAAGGCATTGCAAACCTTCCCATCTAGCATTGCCAAAATTAATTTGTGGACGACATGTAGAATTTGCTCACCAATCGTGACAGCTGAACAGATTAAATTCAGTATTTCTTCTTCAACTGTGGTTTTTTCACTAATTGACACATTTGGCGTTTCTATTGTAAATGCAATTTTCAAGGGTCTGCAAAATCTAGTGGAAGACGGCCCTGGATTTTGCCAAATTACCTTCTTCTCCAACATAAGCCTAAGTGGCATAATTGTGGTTAAAAAAAATTATAAGTAACTACCCAGATAGAAAAATACGAACGGCACAGTATTGGGTCAGCGTTGGAGACGGTAGTGCATGTACTGGCGATGTGTCGGATTTTTTACATTTCCAGTACTGGTACGGTATCGAAATGATAACACCAATATACGCTTGGCCGTAGGTTTTTGCCCACGTTGGCTCAGTGTTGGATTTTGTTACTTCCTGGTGTTTTCCCAGTCCTATATATTAAAAATTTTCAGTAACTTGCCAGTACTTTAAATACAAAAAATCAGTGTATAGCCAGTACTATAAAAACAATTAAAAATCTGGTGGTGAATCACCCTAAACTTTAATAAAATAATAAACAATATCCCCTCAATTCATAAATGCTTTGTAAAGTTATAGCAGGTTTACAAAACGTCATTTTCATACAAAATTTGTTCATTAAACTTCCTATAATTTTACAAAGTGTTTTTTATTGTGTAATAAAATATTAAATAACTGCAAAACTAGAACATAAAAAGTTTTTCTTAAATTTTCGGGTTACTCGCTGTTTTATATAAAATATAATGAAAAAAGTTATATTGAAATTCGGTATTAAAAATTAGGGTAAAAGAAGTGTCAGATAGAAAAATCTTGTTAAAATAGCAGAAAACAGTGGCAAAGCACATTTTAAGTGGTACGGGCATAATAAAAAAACAGTGCTCTCCAAGTACTATTTTTTTCTACCGTGGGCAATTTCCACCTGGGTAGCCTCAGAGCAATGAAACGCTTGTTTGTATGAGCTATGGCTAAAGCTTCCATTAAAGCCCATTTTTAACATAATCTAGATTCGATTTCCTATTGCCTAATGAGTCAATAAGAGTTTCTTGAAGTTCTATTAGTCGCTCCGCTGTGTGATTGAGAAGAGCTTGTAAAGTTACTTCTCTCTTATTTTAAAGCTTTTCGGTTCTGGGTAACTTTTTTTTTAGTTTGAATATTGTTGTAGGCGGGAAATATTTGAAGGGCAGATGGTCTAACGACATTGTATTGATGTCGAGTTAATTAAGCTTCTATAAAAACAGACAATCCTTTTCTATTCGACATTTTCACGGAGGGCATCGGTTGTTGTAACTTTTTTTTTTTAATTTATGCATATGCAACACTTTTTATATATCTCTTGCAATACTTTTGATTCCTCTACATAACCTAAGGTTTTAAATTTAGCCTGTGTAGCATGAAGTAACTTTGGCAATGATATGGTGTCCCTTAAAACCTTTATTTTTTATATTTACTCCAATCACTTGATTCTGTAAAACTAATTTCTTTTCGACCACGTTTTGCAGTCTGGGCACGAGTGAAATTAATAGAGGATTCTAACCAGGTTCTATTTAGAGCGATAAACCTTTGTTCCTCTCTATGCGCTCTAGTCCATCTAGATTTGAATTCATAAAAGAAAGCATTAATTCGTTTATTAAAATCGCACATATTATCCTCTGAGCAGTTCGTGGGGCTTTTTTTATTTCTTCTTTTAAAAATATTCCATATTTACATTCATTGTTTGAACGCTTGAATTCATCATAATATCAAATAAGCTTCGACGAGTATAAAAAACAAAGTTCCAAATTGTTTCTGTAAAATAAAAAAAAATACACCCAGGGAAAAAACTGGTTGGAATTCGATCAAAACCATTAAAATGAATTTGCCAGGACGTTATTTTATTTGCAGTTGCCTATAAGTGAATGCTACATCAAAAATATTTTACTAGATATTAAAAATAGGGAAAATGAATTAAAAAACAATCCTTTTAACAAATTATTGGTATCTCCAATAGTTTAGTAATTCGATGCAGTAGAAGCAGCCATTTATTTAGTGTATATACAAGAAAATTGGTCTTACCTATAACCTTTATTAAAAAAATTTCAATATTCGAAAGTGGTAACTACAAATACGGGTATCCTAATCAAATATGACCATAAAGTCGAGTTTCTGTAGAACCAACCGAATTGTGGATTTTATTGATAACACACACAACTATTGATTGGTAAATGAATTTTTTACTATATTTGTTTTCCAAGCAAAACATATAAATTCAAAATTAGACTTCAACATTAATAAGTGTTTGTGGTGTAGTCGGTAGAGAGTTGGCCTAGTACGCCGGATTTCCGAGTTCAAATCCCGGACAAGACAAAAATTTATGTTTTTTTTTAATTAAAATAAAATATTCATATGTATAAACAGTAAATATGGCTAAGAAAATTAAAAGTAGTTGTGGTGCAGTGGGTAAGAGTGTGAACTATCAACCTCAATGGCCGGGTTCAATACCAGAAAATTCAAAAAAAAAAGTTTTTTTAATTTCAATAAAATTTTGTGGAACATAATAACATTTATGTGGAACATAATAATATTTATGTGGAACATAATAATATTTATGTGGAACATAATATTGAATAAGACAACCGAATATTGGCTTTCACGACGAAAAATATAATTTAATATAAAGATAGTTGTCATAACCGCACGAATTCGATTGGCAACAAATTCGGTGGCCACAACTGAGACTGTTTTCTGGGTGTACACCCAGAATTTTCTGGTATTGAACCCGGCCCTTCAGGTTAATAGTTCACACTTTTACCCACTGCACCACAACTACTTTTAAATTTCTTAGCCATATTTACTGTTTATACATATGAATATTTTATTTTAATTAAAAAAAAAACATCTAAATTTTTGTCTTTTCCGGGATTCGAACCCGGAAATCCGGCGTACTAGGCCAACTCCTCACCCACTACACCACAAACACTTAATAATTTTAATGACTAATTTTGAATTTATGTGTTTTATTAATACAGTATAAAATTCGTTTACCAATACCAATTAATAGTTGTGTGTGTTATCAATACAATCCACAATTCGGTTGGTTCTACAGAAACTTGAATTTAAGGTCATATTTGATTAGGATATAGTTATCTATAACCTTTAAAAAAGGTTATAGATAACACCAATTTTCTTGTATGTATATTCACTAAATAAATGGCTGCTTCTACTGCATAGAATTACTAAACTGATACTAATTTTAAAATTGATTGGAGATACCAATAATTTTTTAAAAGGATTGTTTTTTGGTTCATTTTCCCTATTTTTAATACCCAGTAAAACATTTTTGATGTAGTATTCAATTATAGATAATTCCAAATAAAATAAAGTCCTGGCAAATTCATTTTAATGGTTTTGATCGAAAGCCAACCAATATTTTTCCTGGATGTACTAATACAAAAAAATAACCTTTTAAAAATCCCTTTTACCCGATTACTTGCCACTGCAGAATACGGTCACTGTTTGTTTATATATATATTTGTTCCTTTTACTCCTGCAAGGAGCATAGGGCCACTGTTTGTTTAAACAAACAATATTATTAAAAGATACAAAAACAACATCAATTAATATACTATGAAAAATTTCACTAAATTTCGACTTAAAAAAACCTTTTATTTAAAAATGCCCTTTACCCGATTACTTGCAATTGCGCAACACTATCAGTGTTTGTTAAAACAAAAAATATTATTAAAAAAATAAAAAAAAACAATATTATTAATATACTGAAAAGAAGAGAACAAATAAAATGAAAAAACACTTACATTAAAAACGAAAAAATATAAACAACAGCAGCAACCGCGAGATCAATCAAATTTCTTGGTAATTTGACGGCTGCAGGACTTCTATAAAAAAATGCATAGCTTCTAAAAGGCACAAAAGGGCAGCGTAAAATTTTGCAATATAATAGTGATTTATTTCATCTTTAAAATAAGATAAAAATTACCACACGAATGTACACGAATGATATCTATATATCCACTTAAAATATAAAAATTCGAATTTTTTCTTGCACTTCCAATATAAATAACAAAAAATACTACACTTTCACAAACAATTTGTTACACAAATGTTAACGGAATATTCGCCAAATAACCTTGACTTGATGGTTCCGTAGCAAAGTTTTTTACTTTTGAAATACTTTTTCGAATAAATAAAATTTGAAGTGAAGTTTTTCAGTTTTTTTAGCCTTTTTGCACAAAAATTTCAATAAAGTTTGAATTTTAAGTTTCATTACAAAAACACCAGAACACTTTTGACATTAGTTTTAACGACAAGTGATGTAGAATTTTATATACTATAACCGGGCACAAACAGTTTTGACGAAACTTCAAAAAAAATTTTTTTTATTAATCCAAGAAAACAGGTATTTCTAACCCTTTGTGTAGCGTGAGGACACCTCAAAATTTTCAATTTGAAATGTATTAAAACTTGTATTGGATTGTAAAATTTAGTATGGAGATTTTTATAGAGTCCTCAAATTTTCATTCACAGCTTTTGAACGGCTGGACCGATTTCAATCGTTTTCAACACAAAGCTGGCAAAGATTCGCAAGGAATCTGGGTATAAATTAATCGTAAAAATAATAAATAAATTATCTTTTCTTAGGGTCCTTAGAACAATAATATTCAAATATCTATTTTCTAGCTAGCCTAGAAAAACGGCTAGAATTACTGGATTGCTAGTAATGGAATAAGTTTTATCCACTGTTGGAAAAAATGTCTCCGAATCGAGCACAGTGGAATTTATTTTTTTGGCAAATATTTGTCGCGTGTATAAAAAATACATACACTTTTCTATACGTTTATTTCTTCTTGGAGACGTCTTTTAATCTCCCCCAGTTTTTGGGCTTCCATTTTCTTTGTTTACCAATGGCGATGGAATAATCTAAAAAAAAAATATATATATACAAATTTATATGATTATCTCTACAAAATATAGATTTAAGATGATAACCTACTGATGATGGCTGTTCTAGCTTTTAATGCCAGCGTGTAAACGGTCACGTTTTGCCTTTCTATGCCTTGGGCTCTCGTGGGCAATCCACTGAAAGTACAGTTTTGTAAACATTCAGTTTTGAACACGCCTTCAATTAATTTTCTGGCTATATGTGTTTGCCTATGCGAGGAACCCAAGGTCATATGCAAAATTCTTCGTTTGCAGTATGTCCCGTTCCCTATACATATAAATCATCTGTAACAAGATTATACAAATTGTATGTATGTTTAGTTTTTTTCCGAATTTCTAATTAAAATTCTAAAAAGACAATAGAAATTCCTAATGCCGTGCATTTTAATTTTAACGAACAATTAGTAGTCAGCTCTGTTCATTAATCAGAGCACTTATTCCAAATTTCAAATACATATATACACATTGGCATTACGCAAATTTACCAATTTTTAATTAAAATTATATTGATAGAATCTGCTAAAACTTAAATTACTCGCAATATATTTCGAATTTCAATTGTAGTTGTTCTGTATTTATAAGAATCTGACGAATTCGTTAAAACATTTGTCAGAAAAACACAAACTTAACGAGTAAAAAGGTTAAAGTCGGGCATGCCGACTATACAATACCCTACGCCACACACCAGTCTGGTTAAAACCCAACTAATGTTTGGATCCGAAATTCGAATGGTTTAAAATGGGACTTGTGTCAAAATTTTCTATAATGTGAGTCAGCGAACCAAATTTCATTAAAATATCTTAATATTTGCGACCTGCAGTTTGTAACCAAGCCAATTTTGGGGGGACCATTATATGGGCACTAGGTCTAAACATGGACCGGTGTTAACCAAAATCAATAGGCTTCGTCCTTGGGCCAACATAGGTCTGTGTACCAAATTTCATCAAAATATTGTAATAATTGCGACCTGCAGCTTATAAACAATATAATTTTGGGGGGACCTTTGTATGGGCACTAGGTCTAAACATGGACCGATGTTCACCAAAATCAATAGGCTTCGTCCTTAGGCCAACATAGGTCTGTGTATCAAATTTCATCAAAATATCTTAATATTTGCGACCTGTAGAGTGCGCACAAGAATGCATGGACAGACATACAGACGGACGGACAGACAGACAGACATCGTTAAATTGAAATAAAAACGAGTAAAAAGGTTAAAGTCGGGCATGCCGACTATACAATACCCTACACCAGTCTGGGTAAAAGCCAACTAATGTTTGGATCCGAAATTCGAATGGGTTAAAGTGGGACTTGTGTCAAAATTTTCTATAATGTGAGTCAGCGCACCAAATTTCTTTAAAATATTTTAATATTTGCGATCTGCAGTTTGTAACCAAGCCAATTTTGGGGGGACCCTTATGTGGGCACTAGGTCTAAACATGGACCGATGTTCACCATGTCCTTGGACCAAAATAGGTCTGTGTACCAAATTTCATCAAAATATCTTAATATTTGCGACCTGCAGCGTATAAACAATATAATTTTGGGGGGACCCTTATATGGGCACTAGGTCTAAACTAGACCGATGTTCACCAAAATCAATAGGCTTCGTCCTTGGGCTGATATAGGTCGGTATACCAAAATTTCATCAAAATATCTTAATATTTGCGACCTGCAGTTTGTAACCAAGCCAATTTTGGGGGGACCCTTATATGGGCACTAGGTCTAAACATGGACCGGTGTTAACCAAAGTCAATAGGCTTCGTCCTTGGGCTGCCATAGGTCGGTGTACCAAATTTCATTAAAATACCTTAATATTTGCGACCTGCAGCGTATAAACCATATAATTTTGGTAGGACCCTTATATGGGCACTAGGTCTAAACATGGACCGATGTTCACCAAAATCAATAGGCTTCGTCCTTGAGCCGACATAAGTAGGTGTACCAAATTTCATCAAAATATCTTAATAGTTGCGACCTGCAGCGTATAAACCATATAATTTTGGTAGGACCCTTATATGGGCACTAGGTCTAAACATGGACCGATGTTCACCAAAATCAATAGGCTTCGTCCTTGAGCCGACATAAGTAGGTGTACCAAATTTCATCAAAATTTCTTAATAGTTGCGACCTGCAGCGTATAAACCATATAATTTTGGTAGGACCCTTATATGGGCACTAGGTCTAAACATGGACCGATGTTCACCAAAATCAATAGGCTTCGTCCTTGAGCCGACATAAGTAGGTGTACCAAATTTCATCAAAATATCTTAATAGTTGCGACCTGCAGCGTATAAACCATATAATTTTGGTAGGACCCTTATATGGGCACTAGGTCTAAACATGGACCGATGTTCACCAAAATCAATAGACTTCGTCCTTGAGCCGACATAAGTAGGTGTACCAAATTTCATCAAAATATCTTAATAGTTGCGACCTGCAGCGTATAAACCATATAATTTTGGTAGGACCCTTATATGGGCACTAGGTCTAAACATGGACCGATGTTCACCAAAATCAATAGGCTTCGTCCTTGAGCCGACATAAGTAGGTGTACCAAATTTCATCAAAATATCTTAATATTTGCGACCTGCAGCGTATAAACAATATAATTTTGGTAGGACCCTTATATGGGCACTAGGTCTAAACATGGACCGATATTTACCAAAATCAATAGGCTTCGTCGTTGGGCCGACATAAGTCGGTGTACCAAGTTTCATCAAAATATCTTAATATTTGCGACCTGTAGAGTGCGCACAAGAATGCATGGACAGACAGACAGACGGACGGACGGACATCGTTAAAACGAAATAAAAAAAAATTCTAAGCCGATCGGTATACTATATGGTGGGTCTAGGACCAATATTTTTTGGTGTTACAAACATCAGCACAAACTTATAATACCCTGACCACGTAGTGGTGTAGGTTATAATAAAAGAGCAAATCGTAAATATAGCCCATATGGGCGATAGGTCCAAATATGGACCGATTCTATCTAGAATCTATCGGCTTTGTTCTCGCGACCATGTGAATCAGCGAACCAACTTTCATTAAAACATATTAATATTTGCGGCCTGCAGCGTGTAACAAAGCCAATTTTGGGGGACCCCTATTTGGGCACTAGGTCTAAACATGGACCGATGTTAACCAAAATCCATAGGCTTTGTCTTTGGGCCAACATAGGTCTGTGTACCAAATTTCATAAAAATATCTTAATATTTGCGACCTGCAGCGTATAAACAATATCATTTTGGGGGACACTTATATGGGCACTAGGTGTAAACATGGACCGATTTCAACCAAAATCAATAGGCGTCGTCCTTGGGCCGACATAAGTCGATGTACCGAATTTCATCAAAATATCTTAATATTTGCGACCTGTAGAGTGCGCACAAGAATGCATGGACAGACAGGCAGACGGACGGACGGACGGACATCGTTAAATCGAAATAAAAAAAAAAAATTCTGAGCCGATCGGTATACTATAAGGTGGGTCTAGGACCAATATTTTTTGGTGTTACGAACATCAGCACAAACTTATAATACCCTCTCCACGTAGTGGTGTAGGGTATAAAAACATTTTCCTTTACAATTTTTTGCCCACATTTGTTCTACCTAGGAGTCCTAACAAATTTATTGAAAAAATTTGTGTTGGGCAGGGTGACTCCCTTTCCAAGCGAATGTTGATAAAAAAAACTCCAAGTTTTTTTTCTAATAAAAATTAAAGCTTCTTGCTTTATTGAGTATTATTCTTAGACTAACTTAACTTTATTATTTACAAAAAGTATTTACAAAAAAAGGCGCTATTCAAGTAGCGGATTAAATTCAGTTCAAGGAGAACGTAAATGAGTATTAAGATCAATAAGTGAGTTAAAAAACAAATACTGGTTTTTTAAGAGAAAAAATATAAATAAATATATATACAAAACCATAAGGTTGAACACGGTTCAACATCCTCCCGCGCGAAGATGTTGGTGACAACAGTAGACGTTTCAAACTCTAGATAGGACCCATTCAAAATTGATCGTTACATCTTCGGGAGGGTTTCCTTGGGATGAATCCTCGAATTCTTAATAAGAGAAGCAAGCGTCGGACTACTACATCGATTGTACGGCAAGTGAAAATGCCAGGGTGTGCGTGGGGCAGCATCGTTTCAAAATGTTGAACTAATTGCATTTTTGATAGGTGGTGGGACTGTGATTGCGTCATCCCGCAATGGAAGTCGCCATAGTAGCGGTGCTGCTCACACATAGGGGCGACTTAGAAAAACGTTCCATTTCTTCACCCTGATAATAAATAAATGCACAATTCGAATCGAGGTATGATGATGGCTAGAGAGGATGAAAAGAAAATATATATACTGTGTTATTAGAAATTTTGTTTAGCGACTTTTTCTCTTGTTTTAACATGGCTTTCAATTTTTAATCTGGTGGATTAATTTGGAGATTTTCATGAGGTTTCTCGGGTGTGGTATTAGATATGGGCAAAAGACAAAGTTTGGCAATCGAGCGCATTATAGTTCCATTTTGTGTTTTGATCTCTGCTACTCGTACTTTGCTATCTTTTCCATATATTACTTTGGTAATGCGTCCCAGACGCCACTCGGTGGGTGGTAATAAATCATCTTTCACGATGACGAAGTCGTTTGGTTTTATGTTGTGTTGTTCAATTTTCCATTTGACTCTTCGTTGAAGTTCTGTAATGTATTCGTTTTTCTAACGACGGGCAAAGATATGTTGAAGAGCCTTTAGACGGTTCCAGCGTTTAATGAAACTTAAATTCTCCAATGGTGGTTCTTCAGGGGCTTCAGGCGGAGCGATAAGTGGTGCACCTCTCAAGAGATGACCTGGAGTCAAAGGAAGTAATTCAGATGGGTTGTCAGTCAATGAGGACATTGGACGGGAATTCAATACGGCCTCAATTCTGATTAACATTGTTGAAAATTCTTCAAATGTAAAGTTGAGATTACCAGCTACCTTTTTCAGATGAGATTTCATGCTTTTTACAGCAGCCTCCCAGAGGCCGCCCATGTGGGGTGCATAAGGTGGGATAAACGACCATGTGAATCCGTGGGCACTATATTTTTCTACTAAGGCCCTCTCCGTTGTTTTCAAAAATTCGTTATGAGTTTTAAGTAAGGCGAGACTAGCTCCAAGAAAGTTTCGACCATTATCAGAAAACATAGTTTTTGGGAAACCCCTACGCCCGGTAAATATGTCAAAGCAAGCTAGAAATGCGTCCGTAGAAAGATCTGAGCAGGCTTCCAAATGAACTGCTCTTGTGGAGAAGCATACAAATACGGCTGCATAACCTTTAATCAATTTGGCGTTTCTTAAATTTGATGATTTTATGTTAAACGGGCCAGCGAAATCAATACCGGTGTATGTAAAGGGCAGAGAAAAAGTTACTCTTTCAGGGGGGAGTGCGGCCATTATTTGATTTTGAACTTTATGCTTGTAAATAGTGCACGTTTTACAATTTCGAATACATTTTCGTACTAGATTTTTAAGTCGAGGGATATAAAACCCTTGTCTTATAGCCCGTAGCATGATGTGATGTTCAGCATGAAGCAGAATTGTATGAGTGTATTCGACGAAAAGAGTAGCAATGCGGGATTTTTCAGGAATTATTATGGGATGGCGTTCTTCAAAACTTAATCCAGAGTTATTAAGTCGACCTCCAACACGTAATAGATTACTTTCGTCGAGAAAAGGACTCAAAGTAAGAAGTCTGCTCTTTTTGCTTATATGGCGTTTTTCTTGCAGGCATTTATACTCCTTGTAGAAGTGGTTTTTCTGAGCAATCGAAATTAGGCGATTTTTGGTGAATCGAATTTCTTCCGTAGTTATAAATTTCTCAGTTTTAAATGGACGTTTTCGAATGCTATTAATGAAACGAAAACAATAACTTACGACCCTTAGAGATCGAGCGAAAGATGAAAAATTTTCCAAGATGTCGCAAACGTCATCTGCCTGAAAATGTGTATTTTTGCTGGTCGTGTCTACTGGAGTAGTTTTTAGATGAAAAGTTGATACTTTTTTGGTTTCTAAATCTGTTGGATCGAAAGTTCGTGGTTTCGGCCAACTTTCAGTAGGCTGGGTTAGCCAGGTGGGTCCATGCCACCACAATTTACTCTCTATGAGTTCCTGAGGAGTACAACCACGGGTACCTAAATCCGCTGGGTTGTCGTCCGTTTTCACATGTTTCCAGTGATTATTACTGGCAATACTAATAATTTTTGTTACACGATTTGCAACAAAGGTTTTCAAAGTTTGTGGTGGTTTTTGTAGCCAACCAAGAACTATAGAGGAGTCCGTCCACAAATATAGTTCGTAGGAGAACCTTGCATTCTCTATCAAACCTTTTACTAATTTTGAGAGTAAAACCGCTCCACACAATTCAAGTTTCGGGATTGTAATCTTTTTTATCGGTGCAACCTTGGTTTTTGCCACTAGCAAATTGCAGTTGATTTCTCCATCAGATGTAGAAGTTCGCATGTAGACTGCACCACAATAGGCCTTTTCTGATGAATCGCAGAAACCGTGAATTTGTATTTGATGAGTCGGTGTAAAATGTACCCATCTAGGAATTTTTAACGATGAAATTTGTGGTAAATTTTCTAAAAATGTGTTCCAATTTTGGAGTATATGCGGTGGGATACCCTCATCCCAGTCCGCCTTAAGTTCCCATAACTCTTGCATCAAAAGTTTTGCTATTACCACAACTGGTCCCAGCCAGCCTAGAGGGTCAAATAATTTTGCTATAACCGATAAAATCTGCCTTTTTGTAGAGGAGGGCGAAATTTGTTTTGGTTCCACAACATAATAAAAAAAGTCTGATTTCGCATTCCAGCGAATCCCCAAGGTTTTGATGGTGCTGGAATCGTCAAACTTCAAAAAATCTTCGTCAAGAAGATCCTCCCGCGCCAAGTGTTTCAGTAAAAAACTGTCATTGGCTGTCATTTTCTTCATGGGGAAGCCTGCAGAATTTAAAGCCTGAGTTATTTGACTTTGTTTCATTTTTGCCTCTTCAAGAGTATGTCCCCCAGACAAAATGTCATCCACATAAATTTCGCTCTTCAAAATCGTGGATGCCTTTGGATATAAATATTTACAGTCATCACTTAACTGCATTAGAGTTCGTATGGCCAAAAAAGGCGCACAGTTCACCCCAAATGTGACTGTTTTCATTTGAAAAGATTTGACAAAACTATCCGTTTCATTACGGAACAAAATTTGCTGATATGGCCGATCAGCTTCGTGAATTATTATTTGGCGAAACATTTTTTCAATGTCGCCCGTGAAGACGTATTTGTAATAGCGCCAACTAAGCACTATTTGCATTAAATCGGTCTGAAGAGTTGGGCCTTGATGAAGAACGTCGTTCAATGAAAATCCACTATTCGTTTTCTTAGAGGCATTGAAGACCACCCTAACTTTCGTCGATTTACTTTCGGGTCGAATAACCGCGTGGTGTGGTAGAAAAAACGAAAATTGTTTTTCAGCATTATTTTCATGGTGAATCACTGGTTCCATTTGATCCAGGTCGATGTATTCTTGGAGAACTTGCCGATATAATTCTTTTAAATCTGGAGTCTTTTCGAGAGTTTTTTCCATTCGAAAATATTGACCCAGAGCGCTATTTTTTGATTGACCCAAAAATATTTCACTTGGATACTCTTCTTTAAAGGGTAAACGTACCACATAACGCCCATCCGACTGCCTGATAGTAGATGTTTTGGAAGGATTTTCGCAAAAGTTATCAGCTTCAGTTGTGGCACGGTCTTTTTCGACCTCTTCAAGTTCCCAGAACTTTTTTATTTGATCGTGAAGAAGATCATCCGAAGTAGAAACGGTAGTAGAAAACGCATTTATTTCACTTATATCATCTGGGCCTGACAAGTACCAACCAAAATGTGACTCTCTGGCCTCCAAGTTTTCTGATATATTTTGTCGCACTCCCTTAAGGTTAATAAAAGGTAAAAAATCGCTTCCTATTATCATATCAATAGCGGCAGGTTGATAGAAATGTGGGTCGGCTAGTGTTAAGTTTTTGATTTCCGCATAATTTCGAAGTTTAATGGGACGGGAGGGCAAAACATTAGCTATTTTAGGTGCGACAACGGCTAAGATTTTTATTCTAAAATCAGAAATTCTCGATTTTACGGTAACATAGCATTTACCTTTAGAACTACCCACTACCATTCCACCAAAACCTGATATTTGATGACAATGTTTCTCGAGGGGTATTGCAAGCTTTTGCTGAATACGTGTTGTAATAAAACTTCTTTCTGCTGCTGCATCTAACAGAGCCCGAATAGTAAATAATTCTCCAGAATTTTCTATATGAATCAGCGCGGTTGGTAACACTGTAGTTCCTTCTCGTCGAACAAAATAAGCCTGAATATTATCTTCTGGTACATTTACGGAAGTAGATAAATTTTCGACTTGAGTATTGAAAGTGTGGGTTTCGTTTTGAGTACCTGATGTTGAAGCCCTTTCGTTATCTTGGGGATTTTTCTGTGAATGCCCCTTTGGCACACTATCCCCTTTTGAATTTTCAGGGTTTTCAATATGTAACATTGTATGATGTTTTTTGTGACATTTAATACACGAACCGGTACTCAGACATTTTGATTTGAAATGTGTAGGCGAGAGACAGTTAACACAATACTTATTCGCAAAAACAAATTTCTGACGTTCGTTTGGCGACATGGCCTTGAAGGATTTGCAAACTCTTAAAGGGTGATTTTGTTTACATTTTCTACAGCTAAAATTTTGCTCAGCCCGAGCGTGAAATGACTGGGTTTTTGTAGACTGGTTTTCTTTAAGCGGCGGCTTTTTCCTATCAGTCATCGTTTCTAAAATTTCTATTCTCTCCGAGAGAAATTCATTTAATTGTGTCCATGTGGGCAGCTCACGATGATTTTTTAAAGACATTTCCCATTCTTTCATGGTTTCATCAGAAAGTTTTGAAACAACTACATGAATCATGAATGGATCATAATCAGGCAATTCGATTTTGTGATTTTTCAAAATTGCCAAACAATCATTAACCGCATTTTGAATCAATCTAAGAGATTTGACGTTTTCGTTTTGAGCTGGAGAGACCGCATGAATTTTTTTCATCTGATCCTGCACCAAAAGCCTTTTATTTTCGAATCTATTTTTCAACTTTTCCCAGGCCAGTTCAAAATTATCATCTACCAAGTCAAAATCCTTTATAGCTTGGTAGGCCTCCCCCCTCACTTTGCTACGCAAATAATATAATTTTTGGGCTGGAGCCACTGATGGATCTCTTCCAATGACCGCCTGAAACATATCTCTAAAGGCTGGCCACTTGGAGTAACCGTCGTCAAAAGTTTGTATTTCGCACGCTGGCAATTTTAATGAAGATCTGTTACTAATGGGTTGATTCGTCTGAACAGTAACCGATTTGGTTTTTTCCAAAATTTTAATCTTCAAGGCCTGATATAAATCACTGGCCTCCTCATATCCTATAGACATTTCATCTTTTTGATCCTCTTGAGCCCCTTTATTTTCCATTATATATTCTTTGTATGATATTACTAACTCGGCCCATCTCCTTTCTAACTCTTGGCCTTTGACTTCAAGAAAAGCTAACGTACAGTGTTCGGGACAGGATCTTTCAAAGTTCGTGCAGAACATTACCAATTGTGTAAGGTCAAATTTACATCTTCTTTTTGGTGTAGACATTTTCAATGCTTAGACTGAAAATACCGGTATTGACTAAAATCAAACTTGAGGAATTTTATTCGAATTATTTGTCTATCGCAACCCCTTATTGGTTTCGTGAAGAATAACCAAATGATTTAACTGGAATAAATTTCTCCAAGAAATTATTTTGTAAATCGTTAAATCGGACCACCCTATTGTTCAAAAATCTCACCAAAGGTTTTGTTCCAATAAATTTCCCCACGAAAAATTACTAAAAGTAAAATTTTCTCTTCAATATAAAAATTGTTGATAATTCAAAAAAACGCACCACTCTAATTTGCAAAATTTTTATCCAAAAAAAAAAAAATGTTTTCCGATAATTGTTTCCTTTTTGAAAATTTTCTCCAAGAAAAATTTTTAAGGTAATTGTAGATTTCGAGCCGCCCTAATTTTATTTTTACCAACAAAGTTTTCCAAAATTTTCCGGTTCTTAATTGTCCACCAATGCCATACAAATATTATTATATTAAATTTCTATTTATCTTCCGACTCACCTTTATTACACAATTTTCCCCGGTAACTTTGAGGTTTGAAATTTGGGCAACCCTTCCACACTTGTTTATTTCTTTCCTCTGAGTTGAAAGTGACGTCACCGTTTTTTTTTGTTCTTTTCGAAACTGAAACACTATTGTTTTACTGATTGGGTTTTTTTTGTTGTTTTTTCCTTTATGTATTTCTAATACATGGAGTATGATTTATTTAGTTTCTTTTGTTGTATTATGTTATTTTCAAATTTGCAAATTTTGTTTTTTATTTTAATTTGTATTTTTCTTTATTTTAATAGTTGAATTTTTGTTTACGTTTTCACGTTTTTTGTGTTAATAAATTTGCATAAATCAACTTATTTATTAGAAAACCTTTTTTTTCACTGTCAATTTTGCCACTTTTTGTTTTGTTTTTTTTTTTTTTCTTTAAACTTGTCCTTTTATATTTTCTATTTGTATTTTAGATCTAGTGTGTATTTATTTCTTTCACCACTTTAACATATTTTGGAAATATTTATTATTATTGTTTTCCTTTAAAATTACCCGATTTTTTAATTTATTTTCTTTTTTTCTCGCACTTTCGTTTTATACAGCGGCACAAGTTAATTTGTATTTTAACTCTTGCACTCTTGTTTGTAGTTTTTTATCAGTGGTCAATGTTTTGTTTTGTTCTTTTGTTAGTGATGGGTATTCTTTTTAAATACAAATTTAGTGGGATTTTATTTGATATGAAACTTTTTATATTATAATTGCATTGAGGTTAGAATTTTTTCTTGAAAATGGCAGCTTTCTTTTAAAATTTTTTTGTTTGCAAATTGTTTTTGTTTGTTGCTTTTTTTTTTTAATCTAAGCCTCTTCGTTCTTTTTGTCGAGAAAAAAAAGTGTCGCACAAAATCACTAAAAAACACAGTACATACATACCTTTTCTTTTGCCTCGTAGACTTTTGTTGTTGCAGATATATGCACTTTAAACCTTTTGCTGATGATGACAGCTTCACAAGAACGGGATGTCCAATGATGTGTCACTTGATTTTATGACTTCCTTCTGCCGGAATGCACGATGAAGTACCTTTTTTATTAACACAGACTCCCTTGTCTGTTTTCGTTGTTGATGTTGAAGTTGCCACTAGGGGGGACAACTGTCAATTTTTTAATTAGTAGACTCCAAGTCACTAATTCTTCCTGTCCTAGACTATTCTAGGACTTTTTCGAAGGACCAATATGTTGGGCAGGGTGACTCCCTTTCCAAGCGAATGTTGATAAAAAAAACTCCAAGTTTTTTTTCTAATAAAAATTAAAGCTTCTTGCTTTATTGAGTATTATTCTTAGACTAACTTAACTTTATTATTTACAAAAAGTATTTACAAAAAAAGGCGCTATTCAAGTAGCGGATTAAATTCAGTTCAAGGAGAACGTAAATGAGTATTAAGATCAATAAGTGAGTTAAAAAACAAATACTGGTTTTTTAAGAGAAAAAATATAAATAAATATATATACAAAACCATAAGGTTGAACACGGTTCAACAATTTGAAATAAAAGCTTTTTGAAATTAGTGTTTTTCATAAATTTTTTTTTAGTGAATTCGGATTCTTTTTAAAAAAAAAGTCTGATTCTTTTTTAAAAAAAGTTAATGTTTTTAGTTCGATTTTAAGAATTTAAACTACGGTGGGCAACTTTTCGAAAATAACAGAGCATAATACTAACTCCATACCTCATGTAAAACAATTGTTAAGTATTAAGCTCAGCTTATTTTCAGATAAGTCATCAGCCATTAATATAACTATACTTTTTAAATTCACTTTGCGTACATACCTTATCGTGTTCATAATCGCCACCGTAAAGTTGCCGGTTTTGTTGTTCCTCTGTTATCTCCTCTAGATTTGGCTCAAAAACAAATTCATTCACTTCATTACCAGACTCATCTCCTGTCTCACTATTAGTATCATCCTCGCCATTTATGTCATATACCTGATATTCTTCTTTTAGAGTTTTGATATTTTTACTTTCTTTAGAAGGAGAAGGACGAGCATCATCTACATCAACAATTTTATTTCTTATTTTGCTGTTTTTCGCTTGTTTTACTGTAGATGATTGTTTGTTTGCTTCCTAGAAATTTAATATTGTAAAAATTGCTGCAGCATGATTTTTTTTTGTTTCCAATAAAATAGCATCGAAAGCCCAAACCGAAGAGACACAGTGTAGACAGTGCTTTACTTTACTTTACTAAAATATTGAATAGTTTTCGCGAAATTAAAATTTACACTGTTTACTGGAACTTTTACTATATGGTTTGGGCTTAATTGCATATGAAACATGTTAAAAAAAAAGTTTACAAAAAAATACTTACATTATCATTTGATGATCTTTCCTTCAGTGTGTTTTTTTATTTGCTTCACCAATGAAGTTTTTTGTTTTCTAAAAAATTTTAAAATTAGAAAGCATGTTGGTATTAAATTTTAAATTAACATTTTGTATGGCCATTTTATTATTTTCCAATAAATTACATATTGACCTCGAGTTCAAATGTTTAAATTATTGGAAAATAATTTGAAATTATATGATTTTTTTTTTAATTTTCTTACCTCCTTTAACCAAATAAATATGGCTCCATTTATTTGTTAACAACTAGAAACACTTTGCAAATATGATTGCTTTTATGATGTTGGTATACTTTAAATTTCTAGAATTCTAACGGTTTTATTTTTTTTTAATACATATGCCCGTTCAAAAAGAGAGTATTAAGCTAAATTTAACGAAAAATCCCGTTGCACTCGGTACAAAAGCAGACAGGTTAGCGAAGTCTATCTTTTTTTATTTTAATGAGGTGCCCAGCCGTTAACAGTTTTATTTGCATGAGACATACCTAATGTTAAAATACGAAACATGCATGAAAAATAATAAAAAAAAAAAAAATGTTGCTTTGCATGTAGTTTTACGTGTTTTAGCATTGATTTTATGTCTCTTGGAGACACGTTGGACAGCTATGGATGGTCGTTCGTTAAAATAAAATTAACGTGTTATTTGACAGGAATTTGCTTTTGATCTGATGCTGGATTCTCGTTCTATGATAAACAAATAAATAAAAAATTTGACATTTCATATTTTTAATCAGTGACAGTTCGGTTCACTTCACAGTTTATCACAGAATGAGAATCCCGGGCCTGAGTACCGATTCTGTGGTAGTGACACAGAGTGATACAATCACAACATTGACAAATAAAATAAAATTTTTTTTAATTTCATTGTTGTTTTTATGGAAAATTGTGACTTTCAACCTTAAAAATAGTCATAACAATCACCACTCGTCACAGTAGAATTAGGCACCAGATTATCTTCATAGAATCGTTTTTGAATAACTACACAAATAACTAAAATTAGTTCAGGACTCTGTTTTCACTTATTTTGAGGAAGCAGCACTTTTTCAATATTTTTTTTTCTTATTGTAGTATTAAATTTTTTATTAAAAGCTTAAAAAAAATTAAAGTGCAATGGAGAAACGAAAAATTTGTTTTTTTTTAATAACGTTATGCAACATAAAGTGATAACTTGATGAAAATAGTGTTGTTAAAATGTAATGGGTATTTGCTAGTAACCATAACTTGGAACGACCAAAAAGTAGTTTTCTTGAATTTAGCTGACTAAAAACTACTAAGTTTTAGTACAAAACTAGTTTTGGTTTGTTTCTTATATACGTATTTTGTCAAGCATAAACTAGCAAGAGCCGAAAACTATGTAGTTTTTGCTCAGTACAAATGTAGTACAGTAAAACTCGCTTAAGACGAACTCCGGGGGACCAAACAAATTATTTCGTTGTAAGCGAGGTTCGTAATAACCGAGGCAAAATTTTGTTTAAATTTTTTTTAATCATCCACAAAATATTTAATAATCTTAAAAAGAATTTCAAGTATTGTAAACAGGCACCAGAAAACGTTTTTTTTTTTTGTTTTTATCAAAAATAAATATCACTAAAGTTCAAAATGTTTTTATTTCTCAATCGAAAACAAAAAATTTCAAATGTACTTTAAAACAAAAATATCCCTCAAGTTGAAATTCCAAAAATATCTTTAGGTATAAATATCAAAGATAATAAAATTGATAAAAAAAAATAAAACTTTTTAAAACGTTTTAAAAAACGTTTTTTTTTTTTTTTTGTTTTTCATCTCTGTACTAAGTACAAAAATATGAATAGAATTTCAAAATTTTTGTTTTATTTTTACGGTGGAGATACTATTCTGGTTTTTGGTTTCAAATCTGTAGAAAATCATGTAATACCCTGGAGTGAACTGTTGAGCGGTATATACATACAAACATATATTGCAAATATTTTTTTTTTGCTAAAATGTTTGCCAATTGACCAGCATTTTGCACTAATATTATTCATTTTCGGAATGAAATCGCTGTATAAGTTTTCTAATTAAATTTTTGCACCATGAAACCTTTTTCGCATTCCGCCATTAATTCGCAATTTTTTAAGTGCAGACTTTTTAAATTTATAACCTAGGGACCATAATACCCATGTCTCATAACAAAGTTTGGTAATTAGTTCGTAAAAAAAAATTGACAAAAAAAAATTTGCAAAAAAAAATTTTTTTCCATTAATGTATTCTTTTGCAGAATATAAATTGCTGATTAGGTTTCTTAACTATTTTTTTGTATCATAATGGCTTTTTTTCGCATTCCGTCAATATTTTGCAATTTTTTGAGTGCGGTTTTTTAAAATTTTTAACCTTAGGACAATAATTCCCATATCTTATCCCGAAGTTTGGTGGTTATTATGCAAAAAGTTTCGCGAAAAAAAATTTAGCAAAAAGGAAAATTTTTCCATCAACATATTCTTTTGAAGAATGTAAATCGCTGACTGAGTTTTTTAATTTATTTTTTGTACCATAAAGCTTTTTTTCGCGTTCCGCCATTATTTTGCAAATTTTTAAGCGCGGTTTTTTTTAACTCACAACCTAGGGACTATAATTGCAAAAACAAAAAAAATTGGGAAAAAAAAATTTTCCAAAAAGAAATAGTTTTGCATCAATATACATATGTATATGTATGTAACATATGTATAGCAGAATGTTAATCGCTGATTAAGTTTAAAAAATTTTCAGTGCGGTTTTTTAAAATTCATAAATTTGGGACTATGATACCCATATCTTATGCCAAAGTTTGGTAGTTCGTACGCAAAAAATTTCGGGAAAAATTAATTTTGCAAAAAGGAAAATTTCTGCATCAACATATTCGTTTGAAGAATGTAAATCGCTGACTGAGTTTTTTAATTTATTTTTTGTACCAAAAAGCTTTCTTTTCGCGTTCCGCGATTTTTTTTGCAAATTTTTTAATTGCGGATTTTTAAAATTCATAATCTTGAGACTATAATACCTATATTCTCATTTCAAAGTTTGGTGGTTAGTTTGCAAAAAAAAAAAATTCGCGAAAAAAATTTTCCGAAAAGAAAATTTTTTGCATCAGTGTATGTGTTTGCAGAATGTAAATTTCTGATAAGAATTTTTAATTCATTTTTTGTACCATAAAGTTTTTTTTCGCGTTCCGCCATTAGTTTGCAATTTTTTAAGTGGGGTTCTTTAAAATCCATAATCTAGGGTCTATAATACATATAGCCTGTACCAAAATTAGCTAGTTAGATTGCAAAAACAAAAAATCACGACAACAAATTTTGCAAAAAGGAATAGTTTTGCATCAATATATTTGCTTGCAGAATGTTAATCGCTGATTAAATATCAAAATTAAATTTTTTTACTATAAAGCCTTTTTTCGCGTTCCGTCATTAATTTTCAATTTTTTAAGTGCAGTTTTTGTGGTTAGTTGCTCACAAATCCTATGGTTTTAATGACCACAGTTTGCCTTTTGCACAAAATTATTCAGCCTATCATGCTTTGTAGAAGTCTTTTCGGCGGAAATTTTTATTACTTTTTAATAACGCAAAGGTATATATCATTGGATGCAGAAATGTGTCTATATGAATGTTGTTTTAAGAATTTTTACAAAATTTATATGTAAGAAAAAACTAAAAAAAAAGTTTTAAAACGTTTAATTTTGTTTTTTCCTCAATACAAAAAAAAGGTTTTTTTTGGTTTTTCCTCAATATAAAAATAAAAATAATTCTCAACTTTCCTGAAAATATCAGTACGGATATTTTTTAAATTTTGTTTTCGAAAAGAAAAGAAAAAATAAAAAATTGATGAAAACAAAATATCCATCAAGAAAAATAAATTCATTTGTACACAAGTGATTTTTTTTTATTGATTAATATCGGGTGCCTGATTGTAAACCTTTTTAAATTGATTTCTGAAATAACTTGTTTTCAATATATTTAAAAAAAGTATCTGGTGTTCGGTTTAAAATTTGTAAAAATACAAAAAAAAATATACATATAAAAAATTGCCAAATTTTGGACCATCATAAACAGTTCGTTGTAACCGAGTGTTCGTATTAAGCGAGTTCGTATTAACGGATTTTTTTGAACTGAAATTGTTGCCAAAAAGTCGGGACTTTTAAACTAGTTCGTATTAACCGCGAATTCGTCTTATCCGAGTTCGTATTAAACGAGTTTCACTGTATTATACAAATTCAAGAAAAAAGAAATATTTTCAATATAAAATAACGCAAATGGTTATTTTTGTCCCGTTACAAATTAAAATATATTTAAGTAACAATAAAGAGATAACCTCAAGCAAAGAGTATACATATAGAGAGAGGCGATCTTTCCAATGACTCTCTTATATTTTTAGCGAACTCGGGCGAGCAAAAAAAAACCAGGCGAAAACAGTTTGCGCACACAAAAGATGCTGTGAGTACTGTGAGGGGAAAAATGTGATGACGTAAAATTTCCTTTTTCATTATTCTTCTTTGAAATGAGTGTTGTCAACTTCTAACACAACATTATTTACACAATGAAGTACCTACACAATTTCTACAAAACTTGATAAAATCCACGAATTTTAATGAACAAATTTTTAATAAGTACCTATGCTTTCATCATTTTCCCTACAGGAATTTTTTTTGTATGAATTATATACTCTCCATGTAAAATAATTTTCTCTGCGATTGATTTTGAAGTTAATTGATAAAAAAATATTAAACCTAATGTGTGGTGGAGACACCAAATTATCTTAAAATTTTATTACGTATTTTATTTCATTTGTAATCCTTCTGATTATATACCTAAATCAAATAAAATCTATTATGATACCACAATTTTTCCCTTTTCTTTTTCTTTTCTTAAATCAAGTTCCTTACCAGAATCTATTCCAATGTTAAAATTTTCCTTTTCTCTTCCCCAAAACAATATTATGGTGGTAGACCAAATTTCAAAATTTTCTCTTGTCAACAATCAAAATTGAAAATTTTCCATTAAGTTTATTTACCAGCCTAAAGGTGCGTTTACAATGACGGAGTACTCCAATCTGTAGCAAATTTTGTTTATTTCTCTTTCATACTAACACATTTTTGTATTGTGCTATCTCTTGTTATTCCACTCCAGAGTAAAACTTGTTTGACTCTGGAGTACAGATTTGCTACACTCTAGAGTTAACATTGGTCTGTTAACTGTTTAACATGACAAATATACCCAAAAAAACACATCACTAATTTGTTCACATCTCTAAGTGTCAACAAATTAAAAAAAATAATATCAGAATATATTAAATAAATATAAAATTTGTGGCGTTTTCGGTATAATTTGAAATACAACAAATATTTAAATTAAAATCGATAAAAATTATGGCAAAAGAGTCGCGAAAATATGGAGTAAGTACTAAAATGTCAAATAAGTTTTGAAGTAACTCTACTCTGCATTTTGAACAGTTAACATTTTAATCTGTGCTGTAGAGTAGAGTCACTTTGCCATTGTGAAAGCACCTTAACTGTTTCAACAGAAATAATTTCGATAACAATTTCGAATTTCCAGTGTTTTGAAATCAAATACACTTAACAAAATTCTGTTGTAAAATAAATCAACATCACACTCCATGAAAATGTGAATCACCAATGGTGGTCAGTAAACAAAATCTGAATTTCTGGAATACCTAGACTAGTCGCCGCATTTCTAATTATGGACACAAATAGGCCTTATTCATACGAACATTTTGGTGTATCACACTTATATCCTATCAGTTTTTTGTGGAGTTGCTCCATGAAAATGTGATTCATCACCGGTGGTCAGTAAACAAAATCTGAATTTCTGGAATACCTAGAGTAGTCGCCGCATCTCTAAATTCGGACACTAAGAGATTTTATCCATACGAACATTTTGGTGTATCAAACTTATATCCTATCAGTTTTCTGTGGAGTTGCTCCATGAAAATGTGATTCACCAATGGTGGTCAGTAAACAAAATCTGAATTTCTGGAATACCTAGACTAGTCGCCGCATTTCTAATTATCGACACAAATAGGCCTTATTCATACGAACATTTTGGTGTATCACACTTATATCCTATCAGTTTTTTGTGGAGTTGCTCCATGAAAATGTGATTCACCAATGGTGGTCAGAAAACAAAATCTGAATTTCTGGAATACCTAGACTAGTCGCCGCATTTCTAATTATGGACACAAATAGGCCTTATTCATACGAACATTTTGTTGTATCACACTTATATCCTATCAGTTTTTTGTGGAGTTGCTCCATGAAAATGTGATTCACCAATGGTGGTCAGTAAACAAAATCTGAATTTCTGGAATACCTGGATTAGTCGCAGCATTTCTAAGTATGGATGCAAATAGGCCTTATTCGTACGAACATTTTGGTGTATCACACTTATATCCTATCAGTTTTTTGTGGAGTTGCTCCATGAAAATGTGATTCACCAATGGTGGTCAGTAAACAAAATCTGAATTTCTGGAATACCTGGACTAGCCGCCGCATATCTAGGTATGGACATAAATAGCCCTTATTCGTACGAACATTTTGGTGTATCACACTTATATCCTATCAGTTTTTTGTGGAGTTGCTCCATGAAAATGTGATTCACCAATGGTGGTCAGTAAACAAAATCTGAATTTCTGGAATACCTGGACTAGTCGCAGCATTTCTAAGTATGGACACAAATAGGACTTATTTGTACGAACATTTTGGTGTATCACACTTATATCCTATCAGTTTTTTGTGGAGTTGCTCCATGAAAATGTGATTCACCAATGGTGGTCAGTAAACAAAATCTGAATTTCTGGAATACCTGGACTGGTCGCAGCATTTCTAAGTATGGACGCAAATAGGCCTTATTCGCACGAACATTTTGGTGTATCACACTTCTATCCTATCAGTTTTTTGTGGAGTTGCTCCATGAAAATGTGATTCACCAATGGTGGTCAGTAAACAACATCTGAATTTCTGGAATACCTGGACTAGCCGCCGCATATCTAGGTATGGACATATATAGCCCTAATTCGTACGAACATTTTGGTGTATCACACTTATATCCTATCACTTTGTTGTGGAGTTGCTCCATGAAAATGTGATTCACCAATGGTGGTCAGTAAACAAAATCTGAATTTCTGGAATACCTGGACTAGTCGCAGGATTTCTAAGTACGGACACAAATAGGACTTATTCGTACGAACATTTTGGTGTATCACACTTATATCCTATCAGTTTTTTGTGGAGTTGCTCCATGAAAATGTGATTCACCAATGGTGGTCAGTAAACAAAATCTGAATTTCTGGAATACCTGGACTAGTCGCAGCATTTCTAAGTATGGCCACAAATAGGCCTTATTCGTACGAACATTTTGGTGTATCACACTTATATCCTATCAGTTTTTTGTGGGGTTGCTCCATGAAAATGTGATTCACCAATGGTGGTCAGTAAACAAAATCTGAATTTCCGGAATACCTGGACTAGTCGCAGCATTTCTATGTATGGACACAAATAGGCCTTATTCGTACGAACATTTTGGTGTATCACACTTATATCCTATCAGTTTTTTGTGGAGTTGCTCCATGAAAATGTGATTCACCAATGGTGGTCAGTAAACAAAATATGAATTTCTGGAATACCTGGACTAGTCGCAGCATTTCTAAGTATGGACGCGAATAGGCCTTATTCGTACGAACATTTTGGTGTATCACACTTATATCCTATCAGTTTTTTGTGGAGTTGCTCCATGAAAATGTGATTCACCAATGGTGGTCAGTAAACAAAATCTGAATTTCTGGAATACCTGGAATAGCCGCCGCATATCTAGGTATGGACATAAATAGGCCTTATTCGTACGAACATTTTGTTGTATCACATTTATATCCTATCAGTTTTTTGTGGAGTTGCTCCATGAAAATGTGATTCACCAATGGTGGTCAGTAAACAAAATCTGAATTTCTGGAATACCTAGACTAGTCGCCGCATTTCTAATTATGGACACATATAGGCCTTATTCTTACGAACATTTTGGTGTATCACACTTATATCCTATCAGTTTTTTGTGGAGTTGCTCCATGAAAATGTGATTCACCAATGGTGGTCAGTAAACAAAATCTGAATTTCTGGAATACTTAGAGTAGTCGCCGCATTTCTAAATACGGACACTAATAGATTTTATCCATACGAACATTTTGGTGTATCACACTTATATCCTATCAGTTTTTTGTGGAGTTGCTCCATGAAAATGTGATTCACCAATGGTGGTCAGTAAACAAAATCTGAATTTCTGGAATACCTAGACTAGTCGCCGCATTTCTAATTATGGACACAAATAGGCCTTATTCATACGAACATTTTGGTGTATCACACTTATATCCTATCAGTTTTTTGTGGAGTTGCTCCATGAAAATGTGATTCATCACCGGTGGTCAGTAAACAAAATCTGAATTTCTGGAATACTTAGAGTAGTCGCCGCATTTCTAAATACGGACACTAATAGATTTTATCCATACGAACATTTTGGTGTATCACACTTATATCCTATCAGTTTTTTGTGGAGTTGCTCCATGAAAATGTGATTCACCAATGGTGGTCAGTAAACAAAATCTGAATTTCTGGAATACCTAGACTAGTCGCCGCATTTCTAATTATGGACACAAATAGGCCTTATTCATACGAACATTTTGGTGTATCACACTTATATCCTATCAGTTTTTTGTGGAGTTGCTCCATGAAAATGTGATTCACCAATGGTGGTCAGTAAACAAAATCTGAATTTCTGGAATACCTGGACTAGTCGCAGCATTTCTAAGTATGGACACAAATAGGCCTTCTTCGTACGAACATTTTGGTGTATCACACTTATATCCTATCAGTTTTTTGTGGAGTTGCTCCATGAAAATGTGATTCACCAATGGTGGTCAGTAAACAAAATCTGAATTTCTGGAATACCTGGACTAGTCGCAGCATTTCTAAGTATGGACACAAATAGGACTTATTTGTACGAACATTTTGGTGTATCACACTTATATCCTATCAGTTTTTTGTGGAGTTGCTCCATGAAAATGTGATTCACCAATGGTGGTCAGTAAACAAAATCTGAATTTCTGGAATACCTGGACTAGTCGCAGCATTTCTAAGTATGGACGCAAATAGGCCTTATTCGTACGAACATTTTGGTGTATCACACTTATATCCTATCAGTTTTTTGTGGAGTTGCTCCATGAAAATGTGATTCATCACCGGTGGTCAGTAAACAAAATCTGAATTTCTGGAATACCTAGCCTAGTCGCCGCATTTCTAATTATGGACACAAATAGGCCTTATTCATACGAACATTTTGGTGTATCACACTTATATCCTATCAGTTTTTTGTGGAGTTGCTCCATGAAAATGTGATTCACCAATGGTGGTCAGTAAACAAAATCTGAATTTCTGGAATACCTGGACTAGTCGCAGCATTTCTAAGTATGGACACAAATAGGCCTTATTCATACGAACATTTTGGTGTATCACACTTATATCCTATCAGTTTTTTGTGGAGTTGCTCCATGAAAATGTGATTCACCAATGGTGGTCAGTAAACAAAATCTGAATTTCTGGAATACCTGGACTAGTCGCAGCATTTCTAAGTATGGACACAAATAGGCCTTATTCGTACGAACATTTTGGTGTATCACACTTATATCTTATCAGTTTTTTGTGGAGTTGCTCCATGAAAATGTGATTCACCAATGGTGTTCAGTAAACAAAATCTGAAGTTCTGGAATACCAGGACTAGTCGCAGCATTTCTAAGTATGGACACAAATAGGCCTTATTCGTACGAATATTTTGGTGTATCACACTTATATCCTATCAGTTTTTTGTGAAGTTGCTCCATGAAAATGTGATTCACCAATGGTGGTCAGTAAACAAAATCTGAATTTCTGGAATACCTAGACTAGTCGCCGCATTTCTAATTATGGACACAAATAGGCCTTATTCATACGAACATTTTGGTGTATCACACTTATATCCTATCAGTTTTTTGTGGAGTTGCTCCATGAAAATGTGATTCATCACCGGTGGTCAGTAAACAAAATCTGAATTTCTGGAATACCTGGACTAGTCGCAGCATTTCTAAGTATGGCCTCAAATAGGCCTTATTCGTACGAACATTTTGGTGTATCACACTTATATCCTATCAGTTTTTTGTGGAGTTGCTCCATGAAAATGTGATTCACCAATAGTAGTCAGTAAACAAAATCTGAATTTCTGGAATACCTGGACTAGTAGCAGCATTTCTAAGTACGGACACAAATAGGCCTTATTCGTACGAACATTTTGGTGTATCACACTTATATCCTATCAGTTTTTTGTGAAGTTGCTCCATGAAAATGTGATTCACCAATGGTGGTCAGTAAACAAAATCTGAATTTCTGGAATACCTGGACTAGTAGCAGCATTTCTAATTATGGACACAAATAGGCCTTATTCATACGAACATTTTGGTGTATCACACTTATATCCTATCAGTTTTTTGTGGAGTTGCTCCATGAAAATGTGATTCACCAATGGTGGTCAGTAAACAAAATCTGAATTACTGGAATACCTGGACTGGTGGCAGCATTTCTAAGTATGGACACAAATAGGCCTTATTCGTACGAACATTTTGGTGTATCACACTTATATCCTATCAGTTTTTGTGGAGTGGCTCCATGAAAATGTGATTCACCAATGGTGGTCAGTAAACAAAATCTGAATTTCTGGAATACCTGGACTGGTCGCAGCATTTCTAAATATGGACGCAAATAGGCCTTATTCGCACGAACATTTTGGTGTATCACACTTATATTCTATCAGTTTTTTGTGAAGTTGCTCCATGAAAATGTGATTCACCAATGGTGGTCAGTAAACAAAATCTGAATTTCTGGAATACCTGGACTAGTCGCAGCATTTCTAAGTATGGACACAAATAGGCCTTCTTCGTACGAACATTTTGGTGTATCACACTTATATCCTATCAGTTTTTTGTGGAGTTGCTCCATGAAAATGTGATTCATCACCGGTGGTCAGTAAACAAAATCTGAATTTTTGGAATACCTGGACTAGTCGCAGCATTTCTAAGTACGGACACAAATAGGACTTATTCGTACGAACATTTTGGTGTATCACACTTATATCCTATCAGTTTTTTGTGGAGTTGCTCCATGAAAATGTGATTCACCAATGGTGGTCAGTAAACAACATCTGAATTTCTGGAATACCTGGACTAGTCGCAGCATTTCTAAGTATGGACACAAATAGGCCTTCTTCGTACGAACATTTTGGTGTATCACACTTATATCCTATCAGTTTTTTGTGGAGTTGCTCCATGAAAATGTGATTCACCAATGGTGGTCAGTAAACAAAATCTGAATTTCTGGAATACCTGGACTAGTCGCAGCATTTCTAAGTATGGACACAAATAGGACTTATTTGTACGAACATTTTGGTGTATCACACTTATATCCTATCAGTTTTTTGTGGAGTTGCTCCATGAAAATGTGATTCACCAATGGTGGTCAGTAAACAAAATCTGAATTTCTGGAATACCTGGACTAGTCGCAGCATTTCTAAGTATGGACGCAAATAGGCCTTATTCGTACGAACATTTTGGTGTATCACACTTATATCCTATCAGTTTTTTGTGGAGTTGCTCCATGAAAATGTGATTCACCAATGGTGGTCAGTAAACAACATCTGAATTTCTGGAATACCTGGACTAGTCGCAGCATTTCTAAGTATGGACACAAATAGGCCTTCTTCGTACGAACATTTTGGTGTATCACACTTATATCCTATCAGTTTTTTGTGGTGTTGCTCCATGAAAATGTGATTCACCAATGGTGGTCAGTAAACAAAATCTGAATTTCTGGAATACCTGGACTAGTCGCAGCATTTCTAAGTATGGACGCAAATAGGCCTTATTCGTACGAACATTTTGGTGTATCACACTTATATCCTATCAGTTTTTTGTGGAGTTGCTCCATGAAAATGTGATTCACCAATGGTGGTCAGTAAACAACATCTGAATTTCTGGAATACCTGGACTAGCCGCCGCATATCTAGGTATGGACATAAATAGCCCTTATTCGTACGAACATTTTGGTGTATCACACTTATATCCTATCACTTTGTTGTGGAGTTGCTCCATGAAAATGTGATTCACCAATGGTGGTCAGTAAACAAAATCTGAATTTCTGGAATACCTGGACTAGTCGCAGCATTTCTAAGTACGGACACAAATAGGACTTATTCGTACGAACATTTTGGTGTATCACACTTATATCCTATCAGTTTTTTGTGGAGTTGCTCCATGAAAATGTGATTCACCAATGGTGGTCAGTAAACAAAATCTGAATTTCTGGAATACCTGGACTAGTCACAGCATTTCTAAGTATGGCCACAAATAGGCCTTATTCGTACGAACATTTTGGTGTATCACACTTTTATCCTATCAGTTTTTTGTGGAGTTGCTCCATGAAAATGTGATTCACCAATGGTGGTCAGTAAACAAAATCTGAATTACTGGAATACCTGGACCGGTCGCAGCATTTCTAAATATGGACGCAAATAGGCCTTATTCGCACGAACATTTTGGTGTATCACACTTATATCCTATCAGTTTTTTGTGAAGTTGCTCCATTAAAATGTGATTCACCAATGGTGGTCAGTAAACAAAATCTGAATTTCTGGAATACCTGGACTAGTCGCAGCATTTCTAGGTATGGACGCAAATAGGCCTTCTTCGTACGAACATTTTGGTGTATCACACTTATATCCTATCAGTTTTTTGTGGAGTTGCTCCATGAAAATGTGATTCATCACCGGTGGTCAGTAAACAAAATCTGAATTTCTGGAATACATAGACTAGTCGCCGCATTTCTAAGTACGGACACAAATAGGCCTTATTCGTACGAACATTTTGGTGTATCACACTTATATCCTATCAGTTTTTTGTGAAGTTGCTCCATGAAAATGTGATTCACCAATGGTGGTCAGTAAACAAAATCTGAATTTCTGGAATACCTGGACTAGTAGCAGCATTTCTAATTATGGACACAAATAGGCCTTATTCATACGAACATTTTGGTGTATCACACTTTTATCCTATCAGTTTTTTGTGGTGTTGCTCCATGAAAATGTGATTCACCAATGGTGGTCAGTAAACAAAATCTGAATTTCTGGAATACCTGGACTAGCCGCCGCATATCTAGGTATGGACATAAATAGCCCTTATTCGTACGAACATTTTGGTGTATCACACTTATATCCTATCACTTTGTTGCGGAGTTGCTCCATGAAAATGTGATTCACCAATGGTGGTCAGTAAACAAAATCTGAATTTCTGGAATACCTGGACTAGTCACAGCATTTCTAAGTATGGCCACAAATAGGCCTTATTCGTACGAACATTTTGGTGTATCACACTTTTATCCTATCAGTTTTTTGTGGAGTTGCTCCATGAAAATGTGATTCACCAATGGTGGTCAGTAAACAAAATCTGAATTTCTGGAATACCTGGACCGGTCGCAGCATTTCTAAATATGGACGCAAATAGGCCTTATTCGCACGAACATTTTGGTGTATCACACTTATATCCTATCAGTTTTTTGTGGAGTTGCTCCATGAAAATGTGATTCACCAATGGTGGTCAGTAAACAACATCTGAATTTCTGGAATACCTGGACTAGTCGCAGCATTTCTAAGTACGGACACAAATAGGACTTATTCGTACGAACATTTTGGTGTATCACACTTATATCCTATCAGTTTTTTGTGGAGTTGCTCCATGAAAATGTGATTCACCAATGGTGGTCAGTAAACAAAATCTGAATTTCTGGAATACCTGGACTAGTCACAGCATTTCTAAGTATGGCCACAAATAGGCCTTATTCGTACGAACATTTTGGTGTATCACACTTTTATCCTATCAGTTTTTTGTGGAGTTGCTCCATGAAAATGTGATTCACCAATGGTGGTCAGTAAACAAAATCTGAATTACTGGAATACCTGGACCGGTCGCAGCATTTCTAAATATGGACGCAAATAGGCCTTATTCGCACGAACATTTTGGTGTATCACACTTATATCCTATCAGTTTTTTGTGAAGTTGCTCCATTAAAATGTGATTCACCAATGGTGGTCAGTAAACAAAATCTGAATTTCTGGAATACCTGGACTAGTCGCAGCATTTCTAGGTATGGACGCAAATAGGCCTTCTTCGTACGAACATTTTGGTGTATCACACTTATATCCTATCAGTTTTTTGTGGAGTTGCTCCATGAAAATGTGATTCATCACCGGTGGTCAGTAAACAAAATCTGAATTTCTGGAATACATAGACTAGTCGCCGCATTTCTAAGTACGGACACAAATAGGCCTTATTCGTACGAACATTTTGGTGTATCACACTTATATCCTATCAGTTTTTTGTGAAGTTGCTCCATGAAAATGTGATTCACCAATGGTGGTCAGTAAACAAAATCTGAATTTCTGGAATACCTGGACTAGTAGCAGCATTTCTAATTATGGACACAAATAGGCCTTATTCATACGAACATTTTGGTGTATCACACTTTTATCCTATCAGTTTTTTGTGGTGTTGCTCCATGAAAATGTGATTCACCAATGGTGGTCAGTAAACAAAATCTGAATTTCTGGAATACCTGGACTAGCCGCCGCATATCTAGGTATGGACATAAATAGCCCTTATTCGTACGAACATTTTGGTGTATCACACTTATATCCTATCACTTTGTTGCGGAGTTGCTCCATGAAAATGTGATTCACCAATGGTGGTCAGTAAACAAAATCTGAATTTCTGGAATACCTGGACTAGTCACAGCATTTCTAAGTATGGCCACAAATAGGCCTTATTCGTACGAACATTTTGGTGTATCACACTTTTATCCTATCAGTTTTTTGTGGAGTTGCTCCATGAAAATGTGATTCACCAATGGTGGTCAGTAAACAAAATCTGAATTTCTGGAATACCTGGACCGGTCGCAGCATTTCTAAATATGGACGCAAATAGGCCTTATTCGCACGAACATTTTGGTGTATCACACTTATATCCTATCAGTTTTTTGTGGAGTTGCTCCATGAAAATGTGATTCACCAATGGTGGTCAGTAAACAACATCTGAATTTCTGGAATACCTGGACTAGTCGCAGCATTTCTAAGTACGGACACAAATAGGACTTATTCGTACGAACATTTTGGTGTATCACACTTATATCCTATCAGTTTTTTGTGGAGTTGCTCCATGAAAATGTGATTCACCAATGGTGGTCAGTAAACAAAATCTGAATTTCTGGAATACCTGGACTAGTCACAGCATTTCTAAGTATGGCCACAAATAGGCCTTATTCGTACGAACATTTTGGTGTATCACACTTTTATCCTATCAGTTTTTTGTGGAGTTGCTCCATGAAAATGTGATTCACCAATGGTGGTCAGTAAACAAAATCTGAATTTCTGGAATACCTGGACCGGTCGCAGCATTTCTAAATATGGACGCAAATAGGCCTTATTCGCACGAACATTTTGGTGTATCACACTTATATCCTATCAGTTTTTTGTGAAGTTGCTCCATTAAAATGTGATTCACCAATGGTGGTCAGTAAACAAAATCTGAATTTCTGGAATACCTGGACTAGTCGCAGCATTTCTAGGTATGGACGCAAATAGGCCTTCTTCGTACGAACATTTTGGTGTATCACACTTATATCCTATCAGTTTTTTGTGGAGTTGCTCCATGAAAATGTGATTCATCACCGGTGGTCAGTAAACAAAATCTGAATTTCTGGAATACATAGACTAGTCGCCGCATTTCTAATTATGGACGCAAATAGGCCTTATTAATACGAACATTTTGGTGTATCACACTTATATCCTATCAGTTTTTTGTGGAGTTGCTCCATGAAAATGTGATTCACCAATGGTGGTCAGTAAACAAAATCTGAATTTCTGGAATACCTAGACTAGTCGCCGCATTTCTGATTATGGACACAAATAGGCCTTATTCATACGAACATTTTGGTGTATCACATTTATATCCTATCAGTTTTTTGTGGAGTTGCTCCATGAAAATGTGATTCACCAATGGTGGTCAGTAAACAAAATCTGAATTTCTGGAATACCTAGAGTAGTCGCCGCATTTCTAAATACGGACACTAATAGATTTTATCCATACGAACATTTTGGTGTATCACACTTATATCCTATCAGTTTTTTGTGGAGTTGCTCCATGAAAATGTGATTCACCAATGGTGGTCAGTAAACAAAATCTGAATTTCTGGAATACCTAGAGTAGTCGCCGCATTTCTGATTATGGACACAAATAGGCCTTATTCATACGAACATTTTGGTGTATCACATTTATATCCTATCAGTTTTTTGTGGAGTTGCTCCATGAAAATGTGATTCACCAATGGTGGTTAGTAAACAAAATCTGAATTTCTGGAATACCTAGACTAGTCGCCGCATTTCTATTTATGGACACAAATAGGTCTTATTCATACGAACATTTTGTTGTATCACACTTATATCCTATCAGTTTTTTGTGGAGTTGCTCCATAAAAATGTGATTCACCAATGGTGGTCCTAGACTAGTCGCCGCATTTCTGATTATTGACACAAATAGGCCTTATTCATACGAACATTTTGGTGTATCACACTTATATCCTATCAGTTTTTTGTGGAGTTGCTCCATGAAAATGTGATTCATCACCGGTGGTCAGTAAACAAAATCTGAATTTCTGGAATACGTAGAGTAGTCGCCGCATTTCTAAATACGGACAATAATAGGACTTATTCGTACGAACATTTTGGTGTATCACACTTATATCCTATCAGTTTTTTGTGGAGTTGCTCCATGAAAATGTGATTCACCAATGGTGGTCAGTAAACAACATCTGAATTTCTGGAATACCTGGACTAGCCGCCGCATATCTAGGTATGGACATAAATAGCCCTTATTCGTACGAACATTTTGGTGTATCACACTTATATCCTATCACTTTGTTGTGGAGTTGCTCCATGAAAATGTGATTCACCAATGGTGGTCAGTAAACAAAATCTGAATTTCTGGAATACCTGGACTAGTCGTAGCATTTCTAAGTACGGACACAAATAGGACTTATTCGTACGAACATTTTGGTGTATCACACTTATATCCTATCAGTTTTTTGTGGAGTTGCTCCATGAAAATGTGATTCACCAATGGTGGTCAGTAAACAACATCTGAATTTCTGGAATACGTGGACTAGCCGCCGCATATCTAGGTATGGACATAAATAGCCCTTATTCGTACGAACATTGTGGTGTATCACACTTATATCCTATCACTTTGTTGTGGAGTTGCTCCATGAAAATGTGATTCACCAATGGTGGTCAGTAAACAAAATCTGAATTTCTGGAATACCTGGACTAGTCGTAGCATTTCTAAGTACGGACACAAATAGGACTTATTCGTACGAACATTTTGGTGTATCACACTTATATCCTATCAGTTTTTTGTGGAGTTGCTCCATGAAAATGTGATTCATCACCGGTGGTCAGTAAACAAAATCTGAATATCTGGAATACCTGGACTAGTCGCAGCATTTCTAAGTACCGACACAAATAGGACTTATTCGTACGAACATTTTGGTGTATCACACTTATATCCTATCAGTTTTTTGTGGAGTTGCTCCATGAAAATGTGATTCACCAATGGTGGTCAGTAAACAACATCTGAATTTCTGGAATACCTGGACTAGCCGCCGCATATCTAGGTATGGACATAAATAGCCCTTATTCGTACGAACATTTTGGTGTATCACACTTATATCCTATCACTTTGTTGTGGAGTTGCTCCATGAAAATGTGATTCACCAATGGTGGTCAGTAAACAAAATCTGAATTTCTGGAATACCTAGACTAGTCGCCGCATTTCTAATTATGGACACAAATAGGCCTTATTCATACGAACATTTTGGTGTATCACACTTATATCCTATCAGTTTTTTGTGGAGTTGCTCCATGAAAATGTGATTCACCAATGGTGGTCAGTAAACAAAATCTGAATTTCTGGAATACATAGACTAGTCGCCGCATTTCTAATTATGGACACAAATAGGCCTTATTCATACGAACATTTTGGTGTATCACACTTATATCCTATCAGTGTTTTGTGGAGTTGCTCCATGAAAATGTGATTCACCAATGGTGGTCAGTAAACAAAATCTGAATTTCTGGAATACCTAGACTAGTCGCCGCATTTCCAATTATGGACACAAATAGGCCTTATTCATACGAACATTTTGGTGTATCACACTTATATCCTATCAGTTTTTTGTGGAGTTGCTCCATGAAAATGTGATTCACCAATGGTGGTCAGTAAACAAAATCTGAATTTCTGGAATACCTAGCCTAGTCGCCGCATTTCTAATTATGGACGCAAATAGGCCTTATTCATACGAACATTTTGGTGTATCACACTTATATCCTATCAGTTTTTTGTGGAGTTGCTCCATGAATATGTGATTCATCACCGGTGGTCAGTAAACAAAATCTGAATTTCTGGAATACCTAGACTAGTCGCCGCATTTCTAATTATGGACACAAATAGGCCTTATTCATACGAACATTTTGTTGTATCACACTTATAAACTATCAGTTTTTTGTGGAGTTGCTCCATGAAAATGTGATTCACCAATGGTGGTCAGTAAACAAAATCTGAATTTCTGGAATACCTAGACTAGTCGCCGCATTTCTAATTATGGACACAAATAGGCCTTATTCATACGAACATTTTGGTGTATCACACTTATATCCTATCAGTTTTTTGTGGAGTTGCTCCATGAAAATGTGATTCACCAATGGTGGTCAGTAAACAACATCTGAATTTCTGGAATACCTGGACTAGTCGCAGCATTTCTAAGTATGGACACAAATAGGCCTTCTTCGTACGAACATTTTGGTGTATCACACTTATATCCTATCAGTTTTTTGTGGAGTTGCTCCATGAAAATGTGATTCACCAATGGTGGTCAGTAAACAAAATCTGAATTTCTGGAATACCTGGACTAGTCGCAGCATTTCTAAGTATGGACACAAATAGGACTTATTTGTACGAACATTCTGGTGTATCACACTTATATCCTATCAGTTTTTTGTGGAGTTGCTCCATGAAAATGTGATTCACCAATGGTGGTCAGTAAACAAAATCTGAATTTCTGGAATACCTGGACTAGTCGCAGCATTTCTAAGTATGGACGCAAATAGGCCTTATTCGTACGAACATTTTGGTGTATCACACTTATATCCTATCAGTTTTTTGTGGAGTTGCTCCATGAAAATGTGATTCACCAATGGTGGTCAGTAAACAACATCTGAATTTCTGGAATACCTGGACTAGTCGCAGCATTTCTAAGTATGGACACAAATAGGCCTTCTTCGTACGAACATTTTGGTGTATCACACTTATATCCTATCAGTTTTTTGTGGTGTTGCTCCATGAAAATGTGATTCACCAATGGTGGTCAGTAAACAAAATCTGAATTTCTGGAATACCTGGACTAGTCGCAGCATTTCTAAGTATGGACGCAAATAGGCCTTATTCGTACGAACATTTTGGTGTATCACACTTATATCCTATCAGTTTTTTGTGGAGTTGCTCCATGAAAATGTGATTCACCAATGGTGGTCAGTAAACAACATCTGAATTTCTGGAATACCTGGAATAGCCGCCGCACATCTAGGTATGGGCATATATAGCCCTTATTCGTACGAACATTTTGGTGTATCACACTTATATCCTATCAGTTTTTTGTGGAGTTGCTCCATGAAAATGTGATTCACCAATGGTGGTCAGTAAACAACATCTGAATTTCTGGAATACCTGGACTAGCCGCCGCATATCTAGGTATGGACATAAATAGCCCTTATTCGTACGAACATTTTGGTGTATCACACTTATATCCTATCACTTTGTTGTGGAGTTGCTCCATGAAAATGTGATTCACCAATGGTGGTCAGTAAACAAAATCTGAATTTCTGGAATACCTGGACTAGTCGCAGCATTTCTAAGTACGGACACAAATAGGACTTATTCGTACGAACATTTTGGTGTATCACACTTATATCCTATCAGTTTTTTGTGGAGTTGCTCCATGAAAATGTGATTCACCAATGGTGGTCAGTAAACAAAATCTGAATTTCTGGAATACCTGGACTAGTCACAGCATTTCTAAGTATGGCCACAAATAGGCCTTATTCGTACGAACATTTTGGTGTATCACACTTTTATCCTATCAGTTTTTTGTGGAGTTGCTCCATGAAAATGTGATTCACCAATGGTGGTCAGTAAACAAAATCTGAATTTCTGGAATACCTGGACCGGTCGCAGCATTTCTAAATATGGACGCAAATAGGCCTTATTCGCACGAACATTTTGGTGTATCACACTTATATCCTATCAGTTTTTTGTGAAGTTGCTCCATTAAAATGTGATTCACCAATGGTGGTCAGTAAACAAAATCTGAATTTCTGGAATACCTGGACTAGTCGCAGCATTTCTAGGTATGGACGCAAATAGGCCTTCTTCGTACGAACATTTTGGTGTATCACACTTATATCCTATCAGTTTTTTGTGGAGTTGCTCCATGAAAATGTGATTCATCACCGGTGGTCAGTAAACAAAATCTGAATTTCTGGAATACATAGACTAGTCGCCGCATTTCTAAGTACGGACACAAATAGGCCTTATTCGTACGAACATTTTGGTGTATCACACTTATATCCTATCAGTTTTTTGTGAAGTTGCTCCATGAAAATGTGATTCACCAATGGTGGTCAGTAAACAAAATCTGAATTTCTGGAATACCTGGACTAGTAGCAGCATTTCTAATTATGGACACAAATAGGCCTTATTCATACGAACATTTTGGTGTATCACACTTTTATCCTATCAGTTTTTTGTGGTGTTGCTCCATGAAAATGTGATTCACCAATGGTGGTCAGTAAACAAAATCTGAATTTCTGGAATACCTGGACTAGCCGCCGCATATCTAGGTATGGACATAAATAGCCCTTATTCGTACGAACATTTTGGTGTATCACACTTATATCCTATCACTTTGTTGTGGAGTTGCTCCATGAAAATGTGATTCACCAATGGTGGTCAGTAAACAAAATCTGAATTTCTGGAATACATAGACTAGTCGCCGCATTTCTAAGTACGGACACAAATAGGCCTTATTCGTACGAACATTTTGGTGTATCACACTTATATCCTATCAGTTTTTTGTGAAGTTGCTCCATGAAAATGTGATTCACCAATGGTGGTCAGTAAACAAAATCTGAATTTCTGGAATACCTGGACTAGTAGCAGCATTTCTAATTATGGACACAAATAGGCCTTATTCATACGAACATTTTGGTGTATCACACTTTTATCCTATCAGTTTTTTGTGGTGTTGCTCCATGAAAATGTGATTCACCAATGGTGGTCAGTAAACAAAATCTGAATTTCTGGAATACCTGGACTAGCCGCCGCATATCTAGGTATGGACATAAATAGCCCTTATTCGTACGAACATTTTGGTGTATCACACTTATATCCTATCACTTTGTTGCGGAGTTGCTCCATGAAAATGTGATTCACCAATGGTGGTCAGTAAACAAAATCTGAATTTCTGGAATACCTGGACTAGTCACAGCATTTCTAAGTATGGCCACAAATAGGCCTTATTCGTACGAACATTTTGGTGTATCACACTTTTATCCTATCAGTTTTTTGTGGAGTTGCTCCATGAAAATGTGATTCACCAATGGTGGTCAGTAAACAAAATCTGAATTTCTGGAATACCTGGACCGGTCGCAGCATTTCTAAATATGGACGCAAATAGGCCTTATTCGCACGAACATTTTGGTGTATCACACTTATATCCTATCAGTTTTTTGTGGAGTTGCTCCATGAAAATGTGATTCACCAATGGTGGTCAGTAAACAACATCTGAATTTCTGGAATACCTGGACTAGTCGCAGCATTTCTAAGTATGGACACAAATAGGCCTTCTTCGTACGAACATTTTGGTGTATCACACTTATATCCTATCAGTTTTTTGTGGAGTTGCTCCATGAAAATGTGATTCACCAATGGTGGTCAGTAAACAAAATCTGAATTTCTGGAATACCTGGACTAGTCGCAGCATTTCTAAGTATGGACACAAATAGGACTTATTTGTACGAACATTTTGGTGTATCACACTTATATCCTATCAGTTTTTTGTGGAGTTGCTCCATGAAAATGTGATTCACCAATGGTGGTCAGTAAACAAAATCTGAATTTCTGGAATACCTGGACTAGTCGCAGCATTTCTAAGTATGGACGCAAATAGGCCTTATTCGTACGAACATTTTGGTGTATCACACTTATATCCTATCAGTTTTTTGTGGAGTTGCTCCATGAAAATGTGATTCACCAATGGTGGTCAGTAAACAACATCTGAATTTCTGGAATACCTGGACTAGTCGCAGCATTTCTAAGTATGGACACAAATAGGCCTTCTTCGTACGAACATTTTGGTGTATCACACTTATATCCTATCAGTTTTTTGTGGTGTTGCTCCATGAAAATGTGATTCACCAATGGTGGTCAGTAAACAAAATCTGAATTTCTGGAATACCTGGACTAGTCGCAGCATTTCTAAGTATGGACGCAAATAGGCCTTATTCGTACGAACATTTTGGTGTATCACACTTATATCCTATCAGTTTTTTGTGGAGTTGCTCCATGAAAATGTGATTCACCAATGGTGGTCAGTAAACAACATCTGAATTTCTGGAATACCTGGAATAGCCGCCGCACATCTAGGTATGGGCATATATAGCCCTTATTCGTACGAACATTTTGGTGTATCACACTTATATCCTATCAGTTTTTTGTGGAGTTGCTCCATGAAAATGTGATTCACCAATGGTGGTCAGTAAACAACATCTGAATTTCTGGAATACCTGGACTAGCCGCCGCATATCTAGGTTTGGACATAAATAGCCCTTATTCGTACGAACATTTTGGTGTATCACACTTATATCCTATCACTTTGTTGTGGAGTTGCTCCATGAAAATGTGATTCACCAATGGTGGTCAGTAAACAAAATCTGAATTTCTGGAATACCTGGACTAGTCGCAGCATTTCTAAGTACGGACACAAATAGGACTTATTCGTACGAACATTTTGGTGTATCACACTTATATCCTATCAGTTTTTTGTGGAGTTGCTCCATGAAAATGTGATTCACCAATGGTGGTCAGTAAACAAAATCTGAATTTCTGGAATACCTGGACTAGTCACAGCATTTCTAAGTATGGCCACAAATAGGCCTTATTCGTACGAACATTTTGGTGTATCACACTTTTATCCTATCAGTTTTTTGTGGAGTTGCTCCATGAAAATGTGATTCACCAATGGTGGTCAGTAAACAAAATCTGAATTTCTGGAATACCTGGACCGGTCGCAGCATTTCTAAATATGGACGCAAATAGGCCTTATTCGCACGAACATTTTGGTGTATCACACTTATATCCTATCAGTTTTTTGTGAAGTTGCTCCATTAAAATGTGATTCACCAATGGTGGTCAGTAAACAAAATCTGAATTTCTGGAATACCTGGACTAGTCGCAGCATTTCTAGGTATGGACGCAAATAGGCCTTCTTCGTACGAACATTTTGGTGTATCACACTTATATCCTATCAGTTTTTTGTGGAGTTGCTCCATGAAAATGTGATTCATCACCGGTGGTCAGTAAACAAAATCTGAATTTCTGGAATACATAGACTAGTCGCCGCATTTCTAATTATGGACGCAAATAGGCCTTATTAATACGAACATTTTGGTGTATCACACTTATATCCTATCAGTTTTTTGTGGAGTTGCTCCATGAAAATGTGATTCACCAATGGTGGTCAGTAAACAAAATCTGAATTTCTGGAATACCTAGACTAGTCGCCGCATTTCTGATTATGGACACAAATAGGCCTTATTCATACGAACATTTTGGTGTATCACACTTATATCCTATCAGTTTTTTGTGGAGTTGCTCCATGAAAATGTGATTCATCACCGGTGGTCAGTAAACAAAATCTGAATTTCTGGAATACCTAGAGTAGTCGCCGCATTTCTAAATACGGACACTAATAGATTTTATCCATACGAACATTTTGGTGTATCACACTTATATCCTATCAGTTTTTTGTGGAGTTGCTCCATGAAAATGTGATTCACCAATGGTGGTCAGTAAACAAAATCTGAATTTCTGGAATACCTAGAGTAGTCGCCGCATTTCTGATTATGGACACAAATAGGCCTTATTCATACGAACATTTTGGTGTATCACATTTATATCCTATCAGTTTTTTGTGGAGTTGCTCCATGAAAATGTGATTCACCAATGGTGGTCAGTAAACAAAATCTGAATTTCTGGAATACCTAGACTAGTCGCCGCATTTCTATTTATGGACACAAATAGGTCTTATTCATACGAACATTTTGTTGTATCACACTTATATCCTATCAGTTTTTTGTGGAGTTGCTCCATAAAAATGTGATTCACCAATGGTGGTCCTAGACTAGTCGCCGCATTTCTGATTATTGACACAAATAGGCCTTATTCATACGAACATTTTGGTGTATCACACTTATATCCTATCAGTTTTTTGTGGAGTTGCTCCATGAAAATGTGATTCATCACCGGTGGTCAGTAAACAAAATCTGAATTTCTGGAATACGTAGAGTAGTCGCCGCATTTCTAAATACGGACAATAATAGGACTTATTCGTACGAACATTTTGGTGTATCACACTTATATCCTATCAGTTTTTTGTGGAGTTGCTCCATGAAAATGTGATTCACCAATGGTGGTCAGTAAACAACATCTGAATTTCTGGAATACCTGGACTAGCCGCCGCATATCTAGGTATGGACATAAATAGCCCTTATTCGTACGAACATTTTGGTGTATCACACTTATATCCTATCACTTTGTTGTGGAGTTGCTCCATGAAAATGTGATTCACCAATGGTGGTCAGTAAACAAAATCTGAATTTCTGGAATACCTGGACTAGTCGTAGCATTTCTAAGTACGGACACAAATAGGACTTATTCGTACGAACATTTTGGTGTATCACACTTATATCCTATCAGTTTTTTGTGGAGTTGCTCCATGAAAATGTGATTCACCAATGGTGGTCAGTAAACAACATCTGAATTTCTGGAATACGTGGACTAGCCGCCGCATATCTAGGTATGGACATAAATAGCCCTTATTCGTACGAACATTGTGGTGTATCACACTTATATCCTATCACTTTGTTGTGGAGTTGCTCCATGAAAATGTGATTCACCAATGGTGGTCAGTAAACAAAATCTGAATTTCTGGAATACCTGGACTAGTCGTAGCATTTCTAAGTACGGACACAAATAGGACTTATTCGTACGAACATTTTGGTGTATCACACTTATATCCTATCAGTTTTTTGTGGAGTTGCTCCATGAAAATGTGATTCATCACCGGTGGTCAGTAAACAAAATCTGAATATCTGGAATACCTGGACTAGTCGCAGCATTTCTAAGTACCGACACAAATAGGACTTATTCGTACGAACATTTTGGTGTATCACACTTATATCCTATCAGTTTTTTGTGGAGTTGCTCCATGAAAATGTGATTCACCAATGGTGGTCAGTAAACAACATCTGAATTTCTGGAATACCTGGACTAGCCGCCGCATATCTAGGTATGGACATAAATAGCCCTTATTCGTACGAACATTTTGGTGTATCACACTTATATCCTATCACTTTGTTGTGGAGTTGCTCCATGAAAATGTGATTCACCAATGGTGGTCAGTAAACAAAATCTGAATTTCTGGAATACCTAGACTAGTCGCCGCATTTCTAATTATGGACACAAATAGGCCTTATTCATACGAACATTTTGGTGTATCACACTTATATCCTATCAGTTTTTTGTGGAGTTGCTCCATGAAAATGTGATTCACCAATGGTGGTCAGTAAACAAAATCTGAATTTCTGGAATACATAGACTAGTCGCCGCATTTCTAATTATGGACACAAATAGGCCTTATTCATACGAACATTTTGGTGTATCACACTTATATCCTATCAGTGTTTTGTGGAGTTGCTCCATGAAAATGTGATTCACCAATGGTGGTCAGTAAACAAAATCTGAATTTCTGGAATACCTAGACTAGTCGCCGCATTTCCAATTATGGACACAAATAGGCCTTATTCATACGAACATTTTGGTGTATCACACTTATATCCTATCAGTTTTTTGTGGAGTTGCTCCATGAAAATGTGATTCACCAATGGTGGTCAGTAAACAAAATCTGAATTTCTGGAATACCTAGCCTAGTCGCCGCATTTCTAATTATGGACGCAAATAGGCCTTATTCATACGAACATTTTGGTGTATCACACTTATATCCTATCAGTTTTTTGTGGAGTTGCTCCATGAATATGTGATTCATCACCGGTGGTCAGTAAACAAAATCTGAATTTCTGGAATACCTAGACTAGTCGCCGCATTTCTAATTATGGACACAAATAGGCCTTATTCATACGAACATTTTGTTGTATCACACTTATAAACTATCAGTTTTTTGTGGAGTTGCTCCATGAAAATGTGATTCACCAATGGTGGTCAGTAAACAAAATCTGAATTTCTGGAATACCTAGACTAGTCGCCGCATTTCTAATTATGGACACAAATAGGCCTTATTCATACGAACATTTTGGTGTATCACACTTATATCCTATCAGTTTTTTGTGGAGTTGCTCCATGAAAATGTGATTCACCAATGGTGGTCAGTAAACAACATCTGAATTTCTGGAATACCTGGACTAGTCGCAGCATTTCTAAGTATGGACACAAATAGGCCTTCTTCGTACGAACATTTTGGTGTATCACACTTATATCCTATCAGTTTTTTGTGGAGTTGCTCCATGAAAATGTGATTCACCAATGGTGGTCAGTAAACAAAATCTGAATTTCTGGAATACCTGGACTAGTCGCAGCATTTCTAAGTATGGACACAAATAGGACTTATTTGTACGAACATTCTGGTGTATCACACTTATATCCTATCAGTTTTTTGTGGAGTTGCTCCATGAAAATGTGATTCACCAATGGTGGTCAGTAAACAAAATCTGAATTTCTGGAATACCTGGACTAGTCGCAGCATTTCTAAGTATGGACGCAAATAGGCCTTATTCGTACGAACATTTTGGTGTATCACACTTATATCCTATCAGTTTTTTGTGGAGTTGCTCCATGAAAATGTGATTCACCAATGGTGGTCAGTAAACAACATCTGAATTTCTGGAATACCTGGACTAGTCGCAGCATTTCTAAGTATGGACACAAATAGGCCTTCTTCGTACGAACATTTTGGTGTATCACACTTATATCCTATCAGTTTTTTGTGGTGTTGCTCCATGAAAATGTGATTCACCAATGGTGGTCAGTAAACAAAATCTGAATTTCTGGAATACCTGGACTAGTCGCAGCATTTCTAAGTATGGACGCAAATAGGCCTTATTCGTACGAACATTTTGGTGTATCACACTTATATCCTATCAGTTTTTTGTGGAGTTGCTCCATGAAAATGTGATTCACCAATGGTGGTCAGTAAACAACATCTGAATTTCTGGAATACCTGGAATAGCCGCCGCACATCTAGGTATGGGCATATATAGCCCTTATTCGTACGAACATTTTGGTGTATCACACTTATATCCTATCAGTTTTTTGTGGAGTTGCTCCATGAAAATGTGATTCACCAATGGTGGTCAGTAAACAACATCTGAATTTCTGGAATACCTGGACTAGCCGCCGCATATCTAGGTATGGACATAAATAGCCCTTATTCGTACGAACATTTTGGTGTATCACACTTATATCCTATCACTTTGTTGTGGAGTTGCTCCATGAAAATGTGATTCACCAATGGTGGTCAGTAAACAAAATCTGAATTTCTGGAATACCTGGACTAGTCGCAGCATTTCTAAGTACGGACACAAATAGGACTTATTCGTACGAACATTTTGGTGTATCACACTTATATCCTATCAGTTTTTTGTGGAGTTGCTCCATGAAAATGTGATTCACCAATGGTGGTCAGTAAACAAAATCTGAATTTCTGGAATACCTGGACTAGTCACAGCATTTCTAAGTATGGCCACAAATAGGCCTTATTCGTACGAACATTTTGGTGTATCACACTTTTATCCTATCAGTTTTTTGTGGAGTTGCTCCATGAAAATGTGATTCACCAATGGTGGTCAGTAAACAAAATCTGAATTTCTGGAATACCTGGACCGGTCGCAGCATTTCTAAATATGGACGCAAATAGGCCTTATTCGCACGAACATTTTGGTGTATCACACTTATATCCTATCAGTTTTTTGTGAAGTTGCTCCATTAAAATGTGATTCACCAATGGTGGTCAGTAAACAAAATCTGAATTTCTGGAATACCTGGACTAGTCGCAGCATTTCTAGGTATGGACGCAAATAGGCCTTCTTCGTACGAACATTTTGGTGTATCACACTTATATCCTATCAGTTTTTTGTGGAGTTGCTCCATGAAAATGTGATTCATCACCGGTGGTCAGTAAACAAAATCTGAATTTCTGGAATACATAGACTAGTCGCCGCATTTCTAAGTACGGACACAAATAGGCCTTATTCGTACGAACATTTTGGTGTATCACACTTATATCCTATCAGTTTTTTGTGAAGTTGCTCCATGAAAATGTGATTCACCAATGGTGGTCAGTAAACAAAATCTGAATTTCTGGAATACCTGGACTAGTAGCAGCATTTCTAATTATGGACACAAATAGGCCTTATTCATACGAACATTTTGGTGTATCACACTTTTATCCTATCAGTTTTTTGTGGTGTTGCTCCATGAAAATGTGATTCACCAATGGTGGTCAGTAAACAAAATCTGAATTTCTGGAATACCTGGACTAGCCGCCGCATATCTAGGTATGGACATAAATAGCCCTTATTCGTACGAACATTTTGGTGTATCACACTTATATCCTATCACTTTGTTGTGGAGTTGCTCCATGAAAATGTGATTCACCAATGGTGGTCAGTAAACAAAATCTGAATTTCTGGAATACCTGGACTAGTCACAGCATTTCTAAGTATGGCCACAAATAGGCCTTATTCGTACGAACATTTTGGTGTATCACACTTTTATCCTATCAGTTTTTTGTGGAGTTGCTCCATGAAAATGTGATTCACCAATGGTGGTCAGTAAACAAAATCTGAATTTCTGGAATACCTGGACCGGTCGCAGCATTTCTAAATATGGACGCAAATAGGCCTTATTCGCACGAACATTTTGGTGTATCACACTTATATCCTATCAGTTTTTTGTGGAGTTGCTCCATGAAAATGTGATTCACCAATGGTGGTCAGTAAACAACATCTGAATTTCTGGAATACCTGGACTAGTCGCAGCATTTCTAAGTATGGACACAAATAGGCCTTCTTCGTACGAACATTTTGGTGTATCACACTTATATCCTATCAGTTTTTTGTGGAGTTGCTCCATGAAAATGTGATTCACCAATGGTGGTCAGTAAACAAAATCTGAATTTCTGGAATACCTGGACTAGTCGCAGCATTTCTAAGTATGGACACAAATAGGACTTATTTGTACGAACATTTTGGTGTATCACACTTATATCCTATCAGTTTTTTGTGGAGTTGCTCCATGAAAATGTGATTCACCAATGGTGGTCAGTAAACAAAATCTGAATTTCTGGAATACCTGGACTAGTCGCAGCATTTCTAAGTATGGACGCAAATAGGCCTTATTCGTACGAACATTTTGGTGTATCACACTTATATCCTATCAGTTTTTTGTGGAGTTGCTCCATGAAAATGTGATTCACCAATGGTGGTCAGTAAACAACATCTGAATTTCTGGAATACCTGGACTAGTCGCAGCATTTCTAAGTATGGACACAAATAGGCCTTCTTCGTACGAACATTTTGGTGTATCACACTTATATCCTATCAGTTTTTTGTGGTGTTGCTCCATGAAAATGTGATTCACCAATGGTGGTCAGTAAACAAAATCTGAATTTCTGGAATACCTGGACTAGTCGCAGCATTTCTAAGTATGGACGCAAATAGGCCTTATTCGTACGAACATTTTGGTGTATCACACTTATATCCTATCAGTTTTTTGTGGAGTTGCTCCATGAAAATGTGATTCACCAATGGTGGTCAGTAAACAACATCTGAATTTCTGGAATACCTGGAATAGCCGCCGCACATCTAGGTATGGGCATATATAGCCCTTATTCGTACGAACATTTTGGTGTATCACACTTATATCCTATCAGTTTTTTGTGGAGTTGCTCCATGAAAATGTGATTCACCAATGGTGGTCAGTAAACAACATCTGAATTTCTGGAATACCTGGACTAGCCGCCGCATATCTAGGTTTGGGCATAAATAGCCCTTATTCGTACGAACATTTTGGTGTATCACACTTATATCCTATCACTTTGTTGTGGAGTTGCTCCATGAAAATGTGATTCACCAATGGTGGTCAGTAAACAAAATCTGAATTTCTGGAATACCTGGACTAGTCGCAGCATTTCTAAGTACGGACACAAATAGGACTTATTCGTACGAACATTTTGGTGTATCACACTTATATCCTATCAGTTTTTTGTGGAGTTGCTCCATGAAAATGTGATTCACCAATGGTGGTCAGTAAACAAAATCTGAATTTCTGGAATACCTGGACTAGTCACAGCATTTCTAAGTATGGCCACAAATAGGCCTTATTCGTACGAACATTTTGGTGTATCACACTTTTATCCTATCAGTTTTTTGTGGAGTTGCTCCATGAAAATGTGATTCACCAATGGTGGTCAGTAAACAAAATCTGAATTTCTGGAATACCTGGACCGGTCGCAGCATTTCTAAATATGGACGCAAATAGGCCTTATTCGCACGAACATTTTGGTGTATCACACTTATATCCTATCAGTTTTTTGTGAAGTTGCTCCATTAAAATGTGATTCACCAATGGTGGTCAGTAAACAAAATCTGAATTTCTGGAATACCTGGACTAGTCGCAGCATTTCTAGGTATGGACGCAAATAGGCCTTCTTCGTACGAACATTTTGGTGTATCACACTTATATCCTATCAGTTTTTTGTGGAGTTGCTCCATGAAAATGTGATTCATCACCGGTGGTCAGTAAACAAAATCTGAATTTCTGGAATACATAGACTAGTCGCCGCATTTCTAATTATGGACGCAAATAGGCCTTATTAATACGAACATTTTGGTGTATCACACTTATATCCTATCAGTTTTTTGTGGAGTTGCTCCATGAAAATGTGATTCACCAATGGTGGTCAGTAAACAAAATCTGAATTTCTGGAATACCTAGACTAGTCGCCGCATTTCTGATTATGGACACAAATAGGCCTTATTCATACGAACATTTTGGTGTATCACACTTATATCCTATCAGTTTTTTGTGGAGTTGCTCCATGAAAATGTGATTCATCACCGGTGGTCAGTAAACAAAATCTGAATTTCTGGAATACCTAGAGTAGTCGCCGCATTTCTAAATACGGACACTAATAGATTTTATCCATACGAACATTTTGGTGTATCACACTTATATCCTATCAGTTTTTTGTGGAGTTGCTCCATGAAAATGTGATTCACCAATGGTGGTCAGTAAACAAAATCTGAATTTCTGGAATACCTAGAGTAGTCGCCGCATTTCTGATTATGGACACAAATAGGCCTTATTCATACGAACATTTTGGTGTATCACATTTATATCCTATCAGTTTTTTGTGGAGTTGCTCCATGAAAATGTGATTCACCAATGGTGGTCAGTAAACAAAATCTGAATTTCTGGAATACCTAGACTAGTCGCCGCATTTCTATTTATGGACACAAATAGGTCTTATTCATACGAACATTTTGTTGTATCACACTTATATCCTATCAGTTTTTTGTGGAGTTGCTCCATAAAAATGTGATTCACCAATGGTGGTCCTAGACTAGTCGCCGCATTTCTGATTATTGACACAAATAGGCCTTATTCATACGAACATTTTGGTGTATCACACTTATATCCTATCAGTTTTTTGTGGAGTTGCTCCATGAAAATGTGATTCATCACCGGTGGTCAGTAAACAAAATCTGAATTTCTGGAATACGTAGAGTAGTCGCCGCATTTCTAAATACGGACAATAATAGGACTTATTCGTACGAACAGTTTGGTGTATCACACTTATATCCTATCAGTTTTTTGTGGAGTTGCTCCATGAAAATGTGATTCACCAATGGTGGTCAGTAAACAACATCTGAATTTCTGGAATACCTGGACTAGCCGCCGCATATCTAGGTATGGACATAAATAGCCCTTATTCGTACGAACATTTTGGTGTATCACACTTATATCCTATCACTTTGTTGTGGAGTTGCTCCATGAAAATGTGATTCACCAATGGTGGTCAGTAAACAAAATCTGAATTTCTGGAATACCTGGACTAGTCGTAGCATTTCTAAGTACGGACACAAATAGGACTTATTCGTACGAACATTTTGGTGTATCACACTTATATCCTATCAGTTTTTTGTGGAGTTGCTCCATGAAAATGTGATTCACCAATGGTGGTCAGTAAACAACATCTGAATTTCTGGAATACGTGGACTAGCCGCCGCATATCTAGGTATGGACATAAATAGCCCTTATTCGTACGAACATTGTGGTGTATCACACTTATATCCTATCACTTTGTTGTGGAGTTGCTCCATGAAAATGTGATTCACCAATGGTGGTCAGTAAACAAAATCTGAATTTCTGGAATACCTGGACTAGTCGTAGCATTTCTAAGTACGGACACAAATAGGACTTATTCGTACGAACATTTTGGTGTATCACACTTATATCCTATCAGTTTTTTGTGGAGTTGCTCCATGAAAATGTGATTCATCACCGGTGGTCAGTAAACAAAATCTGAATTTCTGGAATACCTGGACTAGTCGCAGCATTTCTAAGTACCGACACAAATAGGACTTATTCGTACGAACATTTTGGTGTATCACACTTATATCCTATCAGTTTTTTGTGGAGTTGCTCCATGAAAATGTGATTCACCAATGGTGGTCAGTAAACAACATCTGAATTTCTGGAATACCTGGACTAGCCGCCGCATATCTAGGTATGGACATAAATAGCCCTTATTCGTACGAACATTTTGGTGTATCACACTTATATCCTATCACTTTGTTGTGGAGTTGCTCCATGAAAATGTGATTCACCAATGGTGGTCAGTAAACAAAATCTGAATTTCTGGAATACCTAGACTAGTCGCCGCATTTCTAATTATGGACACAAATAGGCCTTATTCATACGAACATTTTGGTGTATCACACTTATATCCTATCAGTTTTTTGTGGAGTTGCTCCATGAAAATGTGATTCACCAATGGTGGTCAGTAAACAAAATCTGAATTTCTGGAATACATAGACTAGTCGCCGCATTTCTAATTATGGACACAAATAGGCCTTATTCATACGAACATTTTGGTGTATCACACTTATATCCTATCAGTGTTTTGTGGAGTTGCTCCATGAAAATGTGATTCACCAATGGTGGTCAGTAAACAAAATCTGAATTTCTGGAATACCTAGACTAGTCGCCGCATTTCCAATTATGGACACAAATAGGCCTTATTCATACGAACATTTTGGTGTATCACACTTATATCCTATCAGTTTTTTGTGGAGTTGCTCCATGAAAATGTGATTCACCAATGGTGGTCAGTAAACAAAATCTGAATTTCTGGAATACCTAGCCTAGTCGCCGCATTTCTAATTATGGACGCAAATAGGCCTTATTCATACGAACATTTTGGTGTATCACACTTATATCCTATCAGTTTTTTGTGGAGTTGCTCCATGAATATGTGATTCATCACCGGTGGTCAGTAAACAAAATCTGAATTTCTGGAATACCTAGACTAGTCGCCGCATTTCTAATTATGGACACAAATAGGCCTTATTCATACGAACATTTTGTTGTATCACACTTATAAACTATCAGTTTTTTGTGGAGTTGCTCCATGAAAATGTGATTCACCAATGGTGGTCAGTAAACAAAATCTGAATTTCTGGAATACCTAGACTAGTCGCCGCATTTCTAATTATGGACACAAATAGGCCTTATTCATACGAACATTTTGGTGTATCACACTTATATCCTATCAGTTTTTTGTGGAGTTGCTCCATGAAAATGTGATTCACCAATGGTGGTCAGTAAACAAAATCTGAATTTCTGGAATACCTAGACTAGTCGCCGCATTTCTAATTATGGACACAAATAGGCCTTATTCATACGAACATTTTGGTGTATCACACTTATATCCTATCAGTTTTTTGTGGAGTTGCTCCATGAAAATGTGATTCACCAATGGTGGTCAGTAAACAAAATCTGAATTTCTGGAATACCTAGACTAGTCGCCGCATTTCTAATTATGGACAAAAATAGGCCTTATTCATACGAACATTTTGGTGTATCACACTTATATCCTATCAGTTTTTTGTGGAGTTGCTCCATGAAAATGTGATTCACCAATGGTTGTCAGTAAACAAAATCTGAATTTCTGGAATACCTAGCCTAGTCGCCGCATTTCTAATTATGGACACAAATAGGCCTTATTCATACGAACATTCTGGTGTATCACACTTATATCCTGTCAGTTTTTTGTGGAGTTGCTCCATGAAAATGTGATTCACCAATGGTGGTCAGTAAACAAAATCTGAATTTCTGGAATACCTAGACTAGTCGCCGCATTTCTAATTATGGACACAAATAGGCCTTATTCATACGAACATTTTGGTGTATCACACTTATATCCTATCAGTTTTTTGTGGAGTTGCTCCATGAAAATGTGATTCATCACCGGTGGTCAGTAAACAAAATCTGAATTTCTGGAATACCTAGACTAGTCGCCGCATTTCTAATTATGGACACAAATAGGTCTTATTCATACGAACATTTTGTTGTATCACACTTATATCCTATCAGTTTTTTGTGGAGTTGCTCCATGAAAATGTGATTCACCAATGGTGGTCAGTAAACAAAATCTGAATTTCTGGAATACCTAGACTAGTCGCCGCATTTCTAATTATGGACACAAATAGGCCTTATTCATACGAACATTTTGGTGTATCACACTTATATCCTATCAGTTTTTTGTGGAGTTGCTCCATGAAAATGTGATTCATCACCGGTGGTCAGTAAACAAAATCTGAATTTCTGGAATACCTAGAGAAGTCGCCGCATTTCTAATTATGGACACAAATAGGCCTTATTCATACGAACATTTTGGTGTATCACACTTATATCCTATCAGTTTTTTGTGGAGTTGCTCCATGAAAATGTGATTCACCAATGGTGGTCAGTAAACAAAATCTGAATTTCTGGAATACCTAGACTAGTCGCCGCATTTCTAATTATGGACACAAATAGGCCTTATTCATACGAACATTTTGGTGTATCACACTTATATCCTATCAGTTTTTTGTGGAGTTGCTCCATGAAAATGTGATTCATCACCGGTGGTCAGTAAACAAAATCTGAATTTCTGGAATACCTAGAGTAGTCGCCACATTTCTAAATTCAGACACTAAGAGATTTTATCCATACGAACATTTTGGTGTATCAAACTTATATCCTATCAGTTTTTTGTGGAGTTGCTCCATGAAAATGTGATTCACCAATGGTGGTCAGTAAACAAAATCTGAATTTCTGGAATACCTAGACTAGTCGCCGCATTTCTAATTATGGACACAAATAGGCCTTATTCATACGAACATTTTGGTGTATCACACTTATATCCTATCAGTTTTTTGTGGAGTTGCTCCATGAAAATGTGATTCACCAATGGTGGTCAGTAAACAAAATCTGAATTTCTGGAATACCTAGACTAGTCGCCGCATTTCTAATTATGGACACAAATAGGCCTTATTCATACGAACATTTTGGTGTATCACACTTATATCCTATCAGTTTTTTGTGGAGTTGCTCCATGAAAATGTGATTCACCAATGGTGGTCAGTAAACAAAATCTGAATTTCTGGAATACCTAGACTAGTCGCCGCATTTCTAATTATGGACACAAATAGGCCTTATTCATACGAACATTTTGGTGTATCACACTTATATCCTATCAGTTTTTTGTGGAGTTGCTCCATGAAAATGTGATTCACCAATGGTGGTCAGTAAACAAAATCTGAATTTCTGGAATACCTAGACTAGTCGCCGCATTTCTAATTATGGACACAAATAGGCCTTATTCATACGAACATTTTGGTGTATCACACTTATATCCTATCAGTTTTTTGTGGAGTTGCTCCATGAAAATGTGATTCACCAATGGTGGTCAGTAAACAAAATCTGAATTTCTGGAATACCTAGCCTAGTCGCCGCATTTCTAATTATGGACACAAATAGGCCTTATTCATACGAACATTTTGGTGTATCACACTTATATCCTATCAGTTTTTTGTGGAGTTGCTCCATGAAAATGTGATTCACCAATGGTGGTCAGTAAACAAAATCTGAATTTCTGGAATACCTAGACTAGTCGCCGCATTTCTAATTATGGACATAAATAGGCCTTATTCATACGAACATTTTGGTGTATCACACTTATATCCTATCAGTTTTTTGTGGAGTTGCTCCATGAAAATGTGATTCATCACCGGTGGTCAGTAAACAAAATCTGAATTTCTGGAATACCTAGACTAGTCGCCGCATTTCTAATTATGGACACAAATAGGCCTTATTCATACGAACATTCTGGTGTATCACACTTATATCCTGTCAGTTTTTTGTGGAGTTGCTCCATGAAAATGTGATTCACCAATGGTGGTCAGTAAACAAAATCTGAATTTCTGGAATACCTAGACTAGTCGCCGCATTTCTAATTATGGACACAAATAGGCCTTATTCATACGAACATTTTGGTGTATCACACTTATATCCTATCAGTTTTTTGTGGAGTTGCTCCATGAAAATGTGATTCACCAATGGTGGTCAGTAAACAAAATCTGAATTTCTGGAATACCTAGACTAGTCGCCGCATTTCTAATTATGGACACAAATAGGCCTTATTCATACGAACATTTTGGTGTATCACACTTATATCCTATCAGTTTTTTGTGGAGTTGCTCCATGAAAATGTGATTCATCACCGGTGGTCAGTAAACAAAATCTGAATTTCTGGAATACCTAGACTAGTCGCCGCATTTCTAATTATGGACACAAATAGGCCTTATTCATACGAACATTTTGGTGTATCACACTTATATCCTATCAGTTTTTTGTGGAGTTGCTCCATGAAAATGTGATTCACCAATGGTGGTCAGTAAACAAAATCTGAATTTCTGGAATACCTAGACTAGTCGCCGCATTTCTAATTATGGACACAAATAGGCCTTATTCATACGAACATTTTGGTGTATCACACTTATATCCTATCAGTTTTTTGTGGAGTTGCTCCATGAAAATGTGATTCATCACCGGTGGTCAGTAAACAAAATCTGAATTTCTGGAATACCTAGAGTAGTCGCCGCATTTCTAAATACGAACACTAATATATTTTATCCATACGAACATTTTGGTGTTTCACACTTATATCCTATCAGTTTTTTGTGGAGTTGCTCCATGAAAATGTGATTCACCAATGGTGGTCAGTAAACAAAATCTGAATTTCTGGAATACCTAGACTAGTCGCCACATTTCTAATTATGGACACAAATAGGCCTTATTCATACGAACATTTTGGTGTATCACACTTATATCCTATCAGTTTTTTGTGGAGTTGCTCCATGAAAATGTGATTCACCAATGGTGGTCAGTACACAAAATCTGAATTTCTGGAATACCTAGAGTAGTCGCCGCATTTCTAAATTCAGACACTAAGAGATTTTATCCATACGAACATTTTGGTGTATCAAACTTATATCCTATCAGTTTTTTGTGGAGTTGCTCCATGAAAATGTGATTCACCAATGGTGGTCAGTAAACAAAATCTGAATTTCTGGAATACCTAGACTAGTCGCCGCATTTCTAATTATGGACACAAATAGGCCTTATTCATACGAACATTTTGGTGTATCACACTTATATCCAGTTTTTTGTGGAGTTGCTCCATGAAAATGTGATTCACCAATGGTGGTCAGTAAACAAAATCTGAATTTCTGGAATACCTAGACTAGTCGCCGCATTTCTAATTATGGACACAAATAGGCCTTATTCATACGAACATTTTGGTGTATCACACTTATATCCTATCAGTTTTTTGTGGAGTTGCTCCATGAAAATGTGATTCATCACCGGTGGTCAGTAAACAAAATCTGAATTTCTGGAATACCTAGAGAAGTCGCCGCATTTCTAATTATGGACACAAATAGGCCTTATTCATACGAACATTTTGGTGTATCACACTTATATCCTATCAGTTTTTTGTGGAGTTGCTCCATGAAAATGTGATTCACCAATGGTGGTCAGTAAACAAAATCTGAATTTCTGGAATACCTAGACTAGTCGCCGCATTTCTAATTATGGACACAAATAGGCCTTATTCATACGAACATTTTGGTGTATCACACTTATATCCTATCAGTTTTTTGTGGAGTTGCTCCATGAAAATGTGATTCACCAATGGTGGTCAGTAAACAAAATCTGAATTTCTGGAATACCTAGACTAGTCGCCGCATTCCTAATTATGGACACAAATAGGCCTTATTCATACGAACATTTTGGTGTATCACACTTATATCCTATCAGTTTTTTGTGGAGGTGCTCCATGAAAATGTGATTCACCAATGGTGGTCAGTAAACAAAATCTGAATTTCTGGAATACCTAGACTAGTCGCCGCATTTCTAATTATGGACACAAATAGGCCTTGTTCATACGAACATTTTGGTGTATCACACTTATATTCTATCAGTTTTTTGTGGAGTTGCTCCATGAAAATGTGATTCACCAATGGTGGTCAGTACACAAAATCTGAATTTCTGGAATACCTAGAGTAGTCGCCGCATTTCTAAATTCAGACACTAAGAGATTTTATCCATACGAACATTTTGGTGTATCAAACTTATATCCTATCAGTTTTTTGTGGAGTTGCTCCATGAAAATGTGATTCACCAATGGTGGTCAGTAAACAAAATCTGAATTTCTGGAATACCTAGCCTAGTCGCCGCATTTCTAATTATGGACACAAATAGGCCTTATTCATACGAACATTCTGGTGTATCACACTTATATCCTGTCAGTTTTTTGTGGAGTTGCTCCATGAAAATGTGATTCACCAATGGTGGTCAGTAAACAAAATCTGAATTTCTGGAATACCTAGACTAGTCGCCGCATTTCTAATTATGGACACAAATAGGCCTTATTCATACGAACATTTTGGTGTATCACACTTATATCCTATCAGTTTTTTGTGGAGTTGCTCCATGAAAATGTGATTCATCACCGGTGGTCAGTAAACAAAATCTGAATTTCTGGAATACCTAGACTAGTCGCCGCATTTCTAATTATGGACACAAATAGGTCTTATTCATACGAACATTTTGTTGTATCACACTTATATCCTATCAGTTTTTTGTGGAGTTGCTCCATGAAAATGTGATTCACCAATGGTGGTCAGTAAACAAAATCTGAATTTCTGGATTACCTAGACTAGTCGCCGCATTTCTAATTATGGACACAAATAGGCCTTATTCATACGAACATTTTGGTGTATCACACTTATATCCTATCAGTTTTTTGTGGAGTTGCTCCATGAAAATGTGATTCATCACCGGTGGTCAGTAAACAAAATCTGAATTTCTGGAATACCTAGAGTAGTCGCCGCATTTCTAAATACGAACACTAATATATTTTATCCATACGAACATTTTGGTGTATCACACTTATATCCTATCAGTTTTTTGTGGAGTTGCTCCATGAAAATGTGATTCACCAATGGTGGTCAGTAAACAAAATCTGAATTTCTGGAATACTTAGAGAAGTCGCCGCATTTCTAATTATGGACACAAATAGGCCTTATTCATACGAACATTTTGGTGTATCACACTTATATCCTATCAGTTTTTTGTGGAGTTGCTCCATGAAAATGTGATTCACCAATGGTGGTCAGTACACAAAATCTGAATTTCTGGAATACCTAGAGTAGTCGCCGCATTTCTAAATTCAGACACTAAGAGATTTTATCCATACGAACATTTTGGTGTATCAAACTTATATCCTATCAGTTTTTTGTGGAGTTGCTCCATGAAAATGTGATTCACCAATGGTGGTCAGTAAACAAAATCTGAATTTCTGGAATACCTAGACTAGTCGCCGCATTTCTAATTATGGACACAAATAGGCCTTATTCATACGAACATTTTGGTGTATCACACTTATATCCTATCAGTTTTTTGTGGAGTTGCTCCATGAAAATGTGATTCACCAATGGTGGTCAGTAAACAAAATCTGAATTTCTGGATTACCTAGACTAGTCGCCGCATTTCTAATTATGGACACAAATAGGCCTTATTCATACGAACATTTTGGTGTATCACACTTATATCCTATCAGTTTTTTGTGGAGTTGCTCCATGAAAATGTGATTCATCACCGGTGGTCAGTAAACAAAATCTGAATTTCTGGAATACCTAGAGTAGTCGCCGCATTTCTAAATACGAACACTAATATATTTTATCCATACGAACATTTTGGTGTATCACACTTATATCCTATCAGTTTTTTGTGGAGTTGCTCCATGAAAATGTGATTCATCACCGGTGGTCAGTAAACAAAATCTGAATTTCTGGAATACCTAGAGAAGTCGCCGCATTTCTAATTATGGACACAAATAGGCCTTATTCATACGAACATTTTGGTGTATCACACTTATATCCTATCAGTTTTTTGTGGAGTTGCTCCATGAAAATGTGATTCACCAATGGTGGTCAGTAAACAAAATCTGAATTTCTGGAATACCTAGACTAGTCGCCGCATTTCTAATTATGGACACAAATAGGCCTTATTCATACGAACATTTTGGTGTATCACACTTATATCCTATCAGTTTTTTGTGGAGTTGCTCCATGAAAATGTGATTCACCAATGGTGGTCAGTACACAAAATCTGAATTTCTGGAATACCTAGAGTAGTCGCCGCATTTCTAAATTCAGACACTAAGAGATTTTATCCATACGAACATTTTGGTGTATCAAACTTATATCCTATCAGTTTTTTGTGGAGTTGCTCCATGAAAATGTGATTCACCAATGGTGGTCAGTAAACAAAATCTGAATTTCTGGAATACCTAGACTAGTCGCCGCATTTCTAATTATGGACACAAATAGGCCTTATTCATACGAACATTTTGGTGTATCACACTTATATCCTATCAGTTTTTTGTGGAGTTGCTCCATGAAAATGTGATTCACCAATGGTGGTCAGTAAACAAAATCTGAATTTCTGGAATACCTAGACTAGTCGCCGCATTTCTAATTATGGACACAAATAGGCCTTGTTCATACGAACATTTTGGTGTATCACACTTATATTCTATCAGTTTTTTGTGGAGTTGCTCCATGAAAATGTGATTAACCAATGGTGGTCAGTAAACAAAATCTGAATTTCTGGAATACCTAGCCTAGTCGCCGCATTTCTAATTATGGACACAAATAGGCCTTATTCATACGAACATTTTGGTGTATCACACTTATATCCTATCAGTTTTTTGTGGAGTTGCTCCATGAAAATGTGATTCACCAATGGTGGTCAGTACACAAAATCTGAATTTCTGGAATACCTAGAGTAGTCGCCGCATTTCTAAATTCAGACACTAAGAGATTTTATCCATACGAACATTTTGGTGTATCAAACTTATATCCTATCAGTTTTTTGTGGAGTTGCTCCATGAAAATGTGATTCACCAATGGTGGTCAGTAAACAAAATCTGAATTTCTGTAATACCTAGACTAGTCGCCGCATTTCTGATTATGGACACAAATAGGCCTTATTCATACGAACATTTTGGTGTATTACACTTATATCCTATCAGTTTTTTGTGGAGTTGCTCCATGAAAATGTGATTCATCACCGGTGGTCAGTAAACAAAATCTGAATTTCTGGAATACCTAGCCTAGTCGCCGCATTTCTAATTATGGACACAAATAGGCCTTATTCATACGAACATTTTGGTGTATCACACTTATATCCTATCAGTTTTTTGTGGAGTTGCTCCATGAAAATGTGATTCACCAATGGTTGTCAGTAAACAAAATCTGAATTTCTGGAATACCTAGCCTAGTCGCCGCATTTCTAATTATGGACACAAATAGGCCTTATTCATACGAGCATTCTGGTGTATCACACTTATATCCTGTCAGTTTTTTGTGGAGTTGCTCCATGAAAATGTGATTCACCAATGGTGGTCAGTAAACAAAATCTGAATTTCTGGAATACCTAGCCTAGTCGCCGCATTTCTAATTATGGACACAAATAGGCCTTATTCATACGAACATTTTGGTGTATCACACTTATATCCTATCAGTTTTTTGTGGAGTTGCTCCATGAAAATGTGATTCACCAATGGTGGTCAGTAAACAAAATCTGAATTTCTGGAATACCTAGACTAGTCGCCGCATTTCTAATTATGGACACAAATAGGCCTTATTCATACGAACATTTTGGTGTATCACACTTATATCCTATCAGTTTTTTGTGGAGTTGCTCCATGAAAATGTGATTCACCAATGGTGGTCAGTAAACAAAATCTGAATTTCTGGAATACCTAGCCTAGTCGCCGCATTTCTAATTATGGACACAAATAGGCCTTATTCATACGAACATTCTGGTGTATCACACTTATATCCTGTCAGTTTTTTGTGGAGTTTCTCCATGAAAATGTGATTCACCAATGGTGGTCAGTAAACAAAATCTGAATTTCTGGAATACCTAGACTAGTCGCCGCATTTCTAATTATGGACACAAATAGGCCTTATTCATACGAACATTTTGGTGTATCACACTTATATCCTATCAGTTTTTTGTGGAGTTGCTCCATGAAAATGTGATTCACCAATGGTGGTCAGTAAACAAAATCTGAATTTCTGGAATACCTAGACTAGTCGCCGCATTTCTAATTATGGACACAAATAGGCCTTATTCATACGAACATTTTGGTGTATCACACTTATATCCTATCAGTTTTTTGTGGAGTTGCTCCATGAAAATGTGATTCATCACCGGTGGTCAGTAAACAAAATCTGAATTTCTGGAATACCTAGACTAGTCGCCGCATTTCTAATTATGGACACAAATAGGCCTTATTCATACGAACATTCTGGTGTATCACACTTATATCCTGTCAGTTTTTTGTGGAGTTGCTCCATGAAAATGTGATTCACCAATGGTGGTCAGTAAACAAAATCTGAATTTCTGGAATACCTAGACTAGTCGCCGCATTTCTAATTATGGACACAAATAGGCCTTATTCATACGAACATTTTGGTGTATCACACTTATATCCTATCAGTTTTTTGTGGAGTTGCTCCATGAAAATGTGATTCACCAATGGTGGTCAGTAAACAAAATCTGAATTTCTGGAATACCTAGACTAGTCGCCGCATTTCTAATTATGGACACAAATAGGCCTTATTCATACGAACATTTTGGTGTATCACACTTATATCCTATCAGTTTTTTGTGGAGTTGCTCCATGAAAATGTGATTCATCACCGGTGGTCAGTAAACAAAATCTGAATTTCTGGAATACCTAGACTAGTCGCCGCATTTCTAATTATGGACACAAATAGGCCTTATTCATACGAACATTTTGGTGTATCACACTTATATCCTATCAGTTTTTTGTGGAGTTGCTCCATGAAAATGTGATTCACCAATGGTGGTCAGTAAACAAAATCTGAATTTCTGGAATACCTAGACTAGTCGCCGCATTTCTAATTATGGACACAAATAGGCCTTATTCATACGAACATTTTGGTGTATCACACTTATATCCTATCAGTTTTTTGTGGAGTTGCTCCATGAAAATGTGATTCATCACCGGTGGTCAGTAAACAAAATCTGAATTTCTGGAATACCTAGAGTAGTCGCCGCATTTCTAAATACGAACACTAATATATTTTATCCATACGAACATTTTGGTGTTTCACACTTATATCCTATCAGTTTTTTGTGGAGTTGCTCCATGAAAATGTGATTCACCAATGGTGGTCAGTAAACAAAATCTGAATTTCTGGAATACCTAGACTAGTCGCCGCATTTCTAATTATGGACACAAATAGGCCTTATTCATACGAACATTTTGGTGTATCACACTTATATCCTATCAGTTTTTTGTGGAGTTGCTCCATGAAAATGTGATTCATCACCGGTGATCAGTAAACAAAATCTGAATTTCTGGAATACCTAGACTAGTCGCCGCATTTCTAATTATGGACACAAATAGGCCTTATTCATACGAACATTTTGGTGTATCACACTTATATCCTATCAGTTTTTTGTGGAGTTGCTCCATGAAAATGTGATTCACCAATGGTGGTCAGTAAACAAAATCTGAATTTCTGGAATACCTAGACTAGTCGCCGCATTTCTAATTATGGACACAAATAGGCCTTATTCATACGAACATTTTGGTGTATCACACTTATATCCTATCAGTTTTTTGTGGAGTTGCTCCATGAAAATGTGATTCATCACCGGTGGTCAGTAAACAAAATCTGAATTTCTGGAATACCTAGAGTAGTCGCCGCATTTCTAAATACGAACACTAATATATTTTATCCATACGAACATTTTGGTGTTTCACACTTATATCCTATCAGTTTTTTGTGGAGTTGCTCCATGAAAATGTGATTCACCAATGGTGGTCAGTAAACAAAATCTGAATTTCTGGAATACCTAGACTAGTCGCCGCATTTCTAATTATGGACACAAATAGGCCTTATTCATACGAACATTTTGGTGTATCACACTTATATCCTATCAGTTTTTTGTGGAGTTGCTCCATGAAAATGTGATTCATCACCGGTGATCAGTAAACAAAATCTGAATTTCTGGAATACCTAGAGTAGTCGCCGCATTTCTAAATACGAACACTAATATATTTTATCCATACGAACATTTTGGTGTTTCACACTTATATCCTATCAGTTTTTTGTGGAGTTGCTCCATGAAAATGTGATTCACCAATGGTGGTCAGTAAACAAAATCTGAATTTCTGGAATACCTAGACTAGTCGCCGCATTTCTAATTATGGACACAAATAGGCCTTATTCATACGAACATTTTGGTGTATCACACTTATATCCTATCAGTTTTTTGTGGAGTTGCTCCATGAAAATGTGATTCACCAATGGTGGTCAGTACACAAAATCTGAATTTCTGGAATACCTAGAGTAGTCGCCGCATTTCTAAATTCAGACACTAAGAGATTTTATCCATACGAACATTTTGGTGTATCAAACTTATATCCTATCAGTTTTTTGTGGAGTTGCTCCATGAAAATGTGATTCACCAATGGTGGTCAGTAAACAAAATCTGAATTTCTGGAATACCTAGACTAGTCGCCGCATTTCTAATTATGGACACAAATAGGCCTTATTCATACGAACATTTTGGTGTATCACACTTATATCCAGTTTTTTGTGGAGTTGCTCCATGAAAATGTGATTCACCAATGGTGGTCAGTAAACAAAATCTGAATTTCTGGAATACCTAGACTAGTCGCCGCATTTCTAATTATGGACACAAATAGGCCTTATTCATACGAACATTTTGGTGTATCACACTTATATCCTATCAGTTTTTTGTGGAGTTGCTCCATGAAAATGTGATTCATCACCGGTGGTCAGTAAACAAAATCTGAATTTCTGGAATACCTAGAGAAGTCGCCGCATTTCTAATTATGGACACAAATAGGCCTTATTCATACGAACATTTTGGTGTATCACACTTATATCCTATCAGTTTTTTGTGGAGTTGCTCCATGAAAATGTGATTCACCAATGGTGGTCAGTAAACAAAATCTGAATTTCTGGAATACCTAGACTAGTCGCCGCATTTCTAATTATGGACACAAATAGGCCTTATTCATACGAACATTTTGGTGTATCACACTTATATCCTATCAGTTTTTTGTGGAGTTGCTCCATGAAAATGTGATTCACCAATGGTGGTCAGTAAACAAAATCTGAATTTCTGGAATACCTAGACTAGTCGCCGCATTCCTAATTATGGACACAAATAGGCCTTATTCATACGAACATTTTGGTGTATCACACTTATATCCTATCAGTTTTTTGTGGAGTTGCTCCATGAAAATGTGATTCATCACCGGTGATCAGTAAACAAAATCTGAATTTCTGGAATACCTAGACTAGTCGCCGCATTTCTAATTATGGACACAAATAGGCCTTATTCATACGAACATTTTGGTGTATCACACTTATATCCTATCAGTTTTTTGTGGAGTTGCTCCATGAAAATGTGATTCACCAATGGTGGTCAGTAAACAAAATCTGAATTTCTGGAATACCTAGACTAGTCGCCGCATTTCTAATTATGGACACAAATAGGCCTTATTCATACGAACATTTTGGTGTATCACACTTATATCCTATCAGTTTTTTGTGGAGTTGCTCCATGAAAATGTGATTCATCACCGGTGGTCAGTAAACAAAATCTGAATTTCTGGAATACCTAGAGTAGTCGCCGCATTTCTAAATACGAACACTAATATATTTTATCCATACGAACATTTTGGTGTTTCACACTTATATCCTATCAGTTTTTTGTGGAGTTGCTCCATGAAAATGTGATTCACCAATGGTGGTCAGTAAACAAAATCTGAATTTCTGGAATACCTAGACTAGTCGCCGCATTTCTAATTATGGACACAAATAGGCCTTATTCATACGAACATTTTGGTGTATCACACTTATATCCTATCAGTTTTTTGTGGAGTTGCTCCATGAAAATGTGATTCATCACCGGTGATCAGTAAACAAAATCTGAATTTCTGGAATACCTAGACTAGTCGCCGCATTTCTAATTATGGACACAAATAGGCCTTATTCATACGAACATTTTGGTGTATCACACTTATATCCTATCAGTTTTTTGTGGAGTTGCTCCATGAAAATGTGATTCACCAATGGTGGTCAGTAAACAAAATCTGAATTTCTGGAATACCTAGACTAGTCGCCGCATTTCTAATTATGGACACAAATAGGCCTTATTCATACGAACATTTTGGTGTATCACACTTATATCCTATCAGTTTTTTGTGGAGTTGCTCCATGAAAATGTGATTCATCACCGGTGGTCAGTAAACAAAATCTGAATTTCTGGAATACCTAGAGTAGTCGCCGCATTTCTAAATACGAACACTAATATATTTTATCCATACGAACATTTTGGTGTTTCACACTTATATCCTATCAGTTTTTTGTGGAGTTGCTCCATGAAAATGTGATTCACCAATGGTGGTCAGTAAACAAAATCTGAATTTCTGGAATACCTAGACTAGTCGCCGCATTTCTAATTATGGACACAAATAGGCCTTATTCATACGAACATTTTGGTGTATCACACTTATATCCTATCAGTTTTTTGTGGAGTTGCTCCATGAAAATGTGATTCATCACCGGTGATCAGTAAACAAAATCTGAATTTCTGGAATACCTAGAGTAGTCGCCGCATTTCTAAATACGAACACTAATATATTTTATCCATACGAACATTTTGGTGTTTCACACTTATATCCTATCAGTTTTTTGTGGAGTTGCTCCATGAAAATGTGATTCACCAATGGTGGTCAGTAAACAAAATCTGAATTTCTGGAATACCTAGACTAGTCGCCGCATTTCTAATTATGGACACAAATAGGCCTTATTCATACGAACATTTTGGTGTATCACACTTATATCCTATCAGTTTTTTGTGGAGTTGCTCCATGAAAATGTGATTCACCAATGGTGGTCAGTACACAAAATCTGAATTTCTGGAATACCTAGAGTAGTCGCCGCATTTCTAAATTCAGACACTAAGAGATTTTATCCATACGAACATTTTGGTGTATCAAACTTATATCCTATCAGTTTTTTGTGGAGTTGCTCCATGAAAATGTGATTCACCAATGGTGGTCAGTAAACAAAATCTGAATTTCTGGAATACCTAGACTAGTCGCCGCATTTCTAATTATGGACACAAATAGGCCTTATTCATACGAACATTTTGGTGTATCACACTTATATCCAGTTTTTTGTGGAGTTGCTCCATGAAAATGTGATTCACCAATGGTGGTCAGTAAACAAAATCTGAATTTCTGGAATACCTAGACTAGTCGCCGCATTTCTAATTATGGACACAAATAGGCCTTATTCATACGAACATTTTGGTGTATCACACTTATATCCTATCAGTTTTTTGTGGAGTTGCTCCATGAAAATGTGATTCATCACCGGTGGTCAGTAAACAAAATCTGAATTTCTGGAATACCTAGAGAAGTCGCCGCATTTCTAATTATGGACACAAATAGGCCTTATTCATACGAACATTTTGGTGTATCACACTTATATCCTATCAGTTTTTTGTGGAGTTGCTCCATGAAAATGTGATTCACCAATGGTGGTCAGTAAACAAAATCTGAATTTCTGGAATACCTAGACTAGTCGCCGCATTTCTAATTATGGACACAAATAGGCCTTATTCATACGAACATTTTGGTGTATCACACTTATATCCTATCAGTTTTTTGTGGAGTTGCTCCATGAAAATGTGATTCATCACCGGTGATCAGTAAACAAAATCTGAATTTCTGGAATACCTAGACTAGTCGCCGCATTTCTAATTATGGACACAAATAGGCCTTATTCATACGAACATTTTGGTGTATCACACTTATATCCTATCAGTTTTTTGTGGAGTTGCTCCATGAAAATGTGATTCACCAATGGTGGTCAGTAAACAAAATCTGAATTTCTGGAATACCTAGACTAGTCGCCGCATTTCTAATTATGGACACAAATAGGCCTTATTCATACGAACATTTTGGTGTATCACACTTATATCCTATCAGTTTTTTGTGGAGTTGCTCCATGAAAATGTGATTCATCACCGGTGGTCAGTAAACAAAATCTGAATTTCTGGAATACCTAGAGTAGTCGCCGCATTTCTAAATACGAACACTAATATATTTTATCCATACGAACATTTTGGTGTTTCACACTTATATCCTATCAGTTTTTTGTGGAGTTGCTCCATGAAAATGTGATTCACCAATGGTGGTCAGTAAACAAAATCTGAATTTCTGGAATACCTAGACTAGTCGCCGCATTTCTAATTATGGACACAAATAGGCCTTATTCATACGAACATTTTGGTGTATCACACTTATATCCTATCAGTTTTTTGTGGAGTTGCTCCATGAAAATGTGATTCATCACCGGTGATCAGTAAACAAAATCTGAATTTCTGGAATACCTAGAGTAGTCGCCGCATTTCTAAATACGAACACTAATATATTTTATCCATACGAACATTTTGGTGTTTCACACTTATATCCTATCAGTTTTTTGTGGAGTTGCTCCATGAAAATGTGATTCACCAATGGTGGTCAGTAAACAAAATCTGAATTTCTGGAATACCTAGACTAGTCGCCGCATTTCTAATTATGGACACAAATAGGCCTTATTCATACGAACATTTTGGTGTATCACACTTATATCCTATCAGTTTTTTGTGGAGTTGCTCCATGAAAATGTGATTCACCAATGGTGGTCAGTACACAAAATCTGAATTTCTGGAATACCTAGAGTAGTCGCCGCATTTCTAAATTCAGACACTAAGAGATTTTATCCATACGAACATTTTGGTGTATCAAACTTATATCCTATCAGTTTTTTGTGGAGTTGCTCCATGAAAATGTGATTCACCAATGGTGGTCAGTAAACAAAATCTGAATTTCTGGAATACCTAGACTAGTCGCCGCATTTCTAATTATGGACACAAATAGGCCTTATTCATACGAACATTTTGGTGTATCACACTTATATCCTATCAGTTTTTTGTGGAGTTGCTCCATGAAAATGTGATTCACCAATGGTGGTCAGTAAACAAAATCTGAATTTCTGGAATACCTAGACTAGTCGCCGCATTTCTAATTATGGACACAAATAGGCCTTATTCATACGAACATTTTGGTGTATCACACTTATATCCTATCAGTTTTTTGTGGAGTTGCTCCATGAAAATGTGATTCATCACCGGTGGTCAGTAAACAAAATCTGAATTTCTGGAATACCTAGAGTAGTCGCCGCATTTCTAAATACGAACACTAATATATTTTATCCATACGAACATTTTGGTGTTTCACACTTATATCCTATCAGTTTTTTGTGGAGTTGCTCCATGAAAATGTGATTCACCAATGGTGGTCAGTAAACAAAATCTGAATTTCTGGAATACCTAGACTAGTCGCCGCATTTCTAATTATGGACACAAATAGGCCTTATTCATACGAACATTTTGGTGTATCACACTTATATCCTATCAGTTTTTTGTGGAGTTGCTCCATGAAAATGTGATTCATCACCGGTGATCAGTAAACAAAATCTGAATTTCTGGAATACCTAGACTAGTCGCCGCATTTCTAATTATGGACACAAATAGGCCTTATTCATACGAACATTTTGGTGTATCACACTTATATCCTATCAGTTTTTTGTGGAGTTGCTCCATGAAAATGTGATTCACCAATGGTGGTCAGTAAACAAAATCTGAATTTCTGGAATACCTAGACTAGTCGCCGCATTTCTAATTATGGACACAAATAGGCCTTATTCATACGAACATTTTGGTGTATCACACTTATATCCTATCAGTTTTTTGTGGAGTTGCTCCATGAAAATGTGATTCATCACCGGTGGTCAGTAAACAAAATCTGAATTTCTGGAATACCTAGAGTAGTCGCCGCATTTCTAAATACGAACACTAATATATTTTATCCATACGAACATTTTGGTGTTTCACACTTATATCCTATCAGTTTTTTGTGGAGTTGCTCCATGAAAATGTGATTCACCAATGGTGGTCAGTAAACAAAATCTGAATTTCTGGAATACCTAGACTAGTCGCCGCATTTCTAATTATGGACACAAATAGGCCTTATTCATACGAACATTTTGGTGTATCACACTTATATCCTATCAGTTTTTTGTGGAGTTGCTCCATGAAAATGTGATTCATCACCGGTGATCAGTAAACAAAATCTGAATTTCTGGAATACCTAGAGTAGTCGCCGCATTTCTAAATACGAACACTAATATATTTTATCCATACGAACATTTTGGTGTTTCACACTTATATCCTATCAGTTTTTTGTGGAGTTGCTCCATGAAAATGTGATTCACCAATGGTGGTCAGTAAACAAAATCTGAATTTCTGGAATACCTAGACTAGTCGCCGCATTTCTAATTATGGACACAAATAGGCCTTATTCATACGAACATTTTGGTGTATCACACTTATATCCTATCAGTTTTTTGTGGAGTTGCTCCATGAAAATGTGATTCACCAATGGTGGTCAGTACACAAAATCTGAATTTCTGGAATACCTAGAGTAGTCGCCGCATTTCTAAATTCAGACACTAAGAGATTTTATCCATACGAACATTTTGGTGTATCAAACTTATATCCTATCAGTTTTTTGTGGAGTTGCTCCATGAAAATGTGATTCACCAATGGTGGTCAGTAAACAAAATCTGAATTTCTGGAATACCTAGACTAGTCGCCGCATTTCTAATTATGGACACAAATAGGCCTTATTCATACGAACATTTTGGTGTATCACACTTATATCCAGTTTTTTGTGGAGTTGCTCCATGAAAATGTGATTCACCAATGGTGGTCAGTAAACAAAATCTGAATTTCTGGAATACCTAGACTAGTCGCCGCATTTCTAATTATGGACACAAATAGGCCTTATTCATACGAACATTTTGGTGTATCACACTTATATCCTATCAGTTTTTTGTGGAGTTGCTCCATGAAAATGTGATTCATCACCGGTGGTCAGTAAACAAAATCTGAATTTCTGGAATACCTAGAGAAGTCGCCGCATTTCTAATTATGGACACAAATAGGCCTTATTCATACGAACATTTTGGTGTATCACACTTATATCCTATCAGTTTTTTGTGGAGTTGCTCCATGAAAATGTGATTCACCAATGGTGGTCAGTAAACAAAATCTGAATTTCTGGAATACCTAGACTAGTCGCCGCATTTCTAATTATGGACACAAATAGGCCTTATTCATACGAACATTTTGGTGTATCACACTTATATCCTATCAGTTTTTTGTGGAGTTGCTCCATGAAAATGTGATTCACCAATGGTGGTCAGTAAACAAAATCTGAATTTCTGGAATACCTAGACTAGTCGCCGCATTCCTAATTATGGACACAAATAGGCCTTATTCATACGAACATTTTGGTGTATCACACTTATATCCTATCAGTTTTTTGTGGAGGTGCTCCATGAAAATGTGATTCACCAATGGTGGTCAGTAAACAAAATCTGAATTTCTGGAATACCTAGACTAGTCGCCGCATTTCTAATTATGGACACAAATAGGCCTTGTTCATACGAACATTTTGGTGTATCACACTTATATTCTATCAGTTTTTTGTGGAGTTGCTCCATGAAAATGTGATTAACCAATGGTGGTCAGTAAACAAAATCTGAATTTCTGGAATACCTAGCCTAGTCGCCGCATTTCTAATTATGGACACAAATAGGCCTTATTCATACGAACATTTTGGTGTATCACACTTATATCCTATCAGTTTTTTGTGGAGTTGCTCCATGAAAATGTGATTCACCAATGGTGGTCAGTACACAAAATCTGAATTTCTGGAATACCTAGAGTAGTCGCCGCATTTCTAAATTCAGACACTAAGAGATTTTATCCATACGAACATTTTGGTGTATCAAACTTATATCCTATCAGTTTTTTGTGGAGTTGCTCCATGAAAATGTGATTCACCAATGGTGGTCAGTAAACAAAATCTGAATTTCTGGAATACCTAGCCTAGTCGCCGCATTTCTAATTATGGACACAAATAGGCCTTATTCATACGAACATTCTGGTGTATCACACTTATATCCTGTCAGTTTTTTGTGGAGTTGCTCCATGAAAATGTGATTCACCAATGGTGGTCAGTAAACAAAATCTGAATTTCTGGAATACCTAGACTAGTCGCCGCATTTCTAATTATGGACACAAATAGGCCTTATTCATACGAACATTTTGGTGTATCACACTTATATCCTATCAGTTTTTTGTGGAGTTGCTCCATGAAAATGTGATTCACCAATGGTGGTCAGTAAACAAAATCTGAATTTCTGGAATACCTAGACTAGTCGCCGCATTTCTAATTATGGACACAAATAGGCCTTATTCATACGAACATTTTGGTGTATCACACTTATATCCTATCAGTTTTTTGTGGAGTTGCTCCATGAAAATGTGATTCATCACCGGTGGTCAGTAAACAAAATCTGAATTTCTGGAATACCTAGACTAGTCGCCGCATTTCTAATTATGGACACAAATAGGTCTTATTCATACGAACATTTTGTTGTATCACACTTATATCCTATCAGTTTTTTGTGGAGTTGCTCCATGAAAATGTGATTCACCAATGGTGGTCAGTAAACAAAATCTGAATTTCTGGATTACCTAGACTAGTCGCCGCATTTCTAATTATGGACACAAATAGGCCTTATTCATACGAACATTTTGGTGTATCACACTTATATCCTATCAGTTTTTTGTGGAGTTGCTCCATGAAAATGTGATTCATCACCGGTGGTCAGTAAACAAAATCTGAATTTCTGGAATACCTAGAGTAGTCGCCGCATTTCTAAATACGAACACTAATATATTTTATCCATACGAACATTTTGGTGTATCACACTTATATCCTATCAGTTTTTTGTGGAGTTGCTCCATGAAAATGTGATTCACCAATGGTGGTCAGTAAACAAAATCTGAATTTCTGGAATACCTAGAGAAGTCGCCGCATTTCTAATTATGGACACAAATAGGCCTTATCCATACGAACATTTTGGTGTATCACACTTATATCCTATCAGTTTTTTGTGGAGTTGCTCCATGAAAATGTGATTCATCACCGGTGGTCAGTAAACAAAATCTGAATTTCTGGAATACCTAGAGTAGTCGCCGCATTTCTAAATACGAACACTAATATATTTTATCCATACGAACATTTTGGTGTATCACACTTATATCCTATCAGTTTTTTGTGGAGTTGCTCCATGAAAATGTGATTCACCAATGGTGGTCAGTACACAAAATCTGAATTTCTGGAATACCTAGAGTAGTCGCCGCATTTCTAAATTCAGACACTAAGAGATTTTATCCATACGAACATTTTGGTGTATCAAACTTATATCCTATCAGTTTTTTGTGGAGTTGCTCCATGAAAATGTGATTCACCAATGGTGGTCAGTACACAAAATCTGAATTTCTGGAATACCTAGAGTAGTCGCCGCATTTCTAAATTCAGACACTAAGAGATTTTATCCATACGAACATTTTGGTGTATCAAACTTATATCCTATCAGTTTTTTGTGGAGTTGCTCCATGAAAATGTGATTCACCAATGGTGGTCAGTAAACAAAATCTGAATTTCTGGAATACCTAGACTAGTCGCCGCATTTCTAATTATGGACACAAATAGGCCTTATTCATACGAACATTTTGGTGTATCACACTTATATCCTATCAGTTTTTTGTGGAGTTGCTCCATGAAAATGTGATTCACCAATGGTGGTCAGTAAACAAAATCTGAATTTCTGGATTACCTAGACTAGTCGCCGCATTTCTAATTATGGACACAAATAGGCCTTATTCATACGAACATTTTGGTGTATCACACTTATATCCTATCAGTTTTTTGTGAAGTTGCTCCATGAAAATGTGATTCACCAATGGTGGTCAGTACACAAAATCTGAATTTCTGGAATACCTAGAGTAGTCGCCGCATTTCTAAATTCAGACACTAAGAGATTTTATCCATACGAACATTTTGGTGTATCAAACTTATATCCTATCAGTTTTTTGTGGAGTTGCTCCATGAAAATGTGATTCACCAATGGTGGTCAGTAAACAAAATCTGAATTTCTGTAATACCTAGACTAGTCGCCGCATTTCTGATTATGGACACAAATAGGCCTTATTCATACGAACATTTTGGTGTATTACACTTATATCCTATCAGTTTTTTGTGGAGTTGCTCCATGAAAATGTGATTCATCACCGGTGGTCAGTAAACAAAATCTGAATTTCTGGAATACCTAGAGTAGTCGCCGCATTTCTAAATACGAACACTAATATATTTTATCCATACGAACATTTTGGTGTATCACACTTATATCCTATCAGTTTTTTGTGGAGTTGCTCCATGAAAATGTGATTCATCACCGGTGGTCAGTAAACAAAATCTGAATTTCTGGAATACCTAGAGTAGTCGCCGCATTTCTAAATACGGACACTAATAGATTTTATCCATACGAACATTTTGGTGTATCACACTTATATCCTATCAGTTTTTTGTGGAGTTGCTCCATGAAAATGTGATTCATCACCGGTGGTCAGTAAACAAAATCTGAATTTCTGGAATACCTAGAGAAGTCGCCGCATTTCTAATTATGGACACAAATAGGCCTTATTCATACGAACATTTTGGTGTATCACACTTATATCCTATCAGTTTTTTGTGGAGTTGCTCCATGAAAATGTGATTCACCAATGGTGGTCAGTAAACAAAATCTGAATTTCTGGAATACCTAGCCTAGTCGCCGCATTTCTAATTATGGACACAAATAGGCCTTATTCATACGAACATTTTGGTGTATCACACTTATATCCTATCAGTTTTTTGTGGAGTTGCTCCATGAAAATGTGATTCACCAATGGTGGTCAGTAAACAAAATCTGAATTTCTGGAATACCTAGCCTAGTCGCCGCATTTCTAATTATGGACACAAATAGGCCTTATTCATACGAACATTTTGGTGTATCACACTTATATCCTATCAGTTTTTTGTGGAGTTGCTCCATGAAAATGTGATTCACCAATGGTTGTCAGTAAACAAAATCTGAATTTCTGGAATACCTAGCCTAGTCGCCGCATTTCTAATTATGGACACAAATAGGCCTTATTCATACGAACATTCTGGTGTATCACACTTATATCCTGTCAGTTTTTTGTGGAGTTGCTCCATGAAAATGTGATTCACCAATGGTGGTCAGTAAACAAAATCTGAATTTCTGGAATACCTAGCCTAGTCGCCGCATTTCTAATTATGGACACAAATAGGCCTTATTCATACGAACATTTTGGTGTATCACACTTATATCCTATCAGTTTTTTGTGGAGTTGCTCCATGAAAATGTGATTCACCAATGGTGGTCAGTAAACAAAATCTGAATTTCTGGAATACCTAGCCTAGTCGCCGCATTTCTAATTATGGACACAAATAGGCCTTATTCACACGAACATTTTGGTGTATCACACTTATATCCTATCAGTTTTTTGTGGAGTTGCTCCATGAAAATGTGATTCACCAATGGTGGTCAGTAAACAAAATCTGAATTTCTGGAATACCTAGACTAGTCGCCGCATTTCTAATTATGGACACAAATAGGCCTTATTCATACGAACATTTTGGTGTATCACACTTATATCCTATCAGTTTTTTGTGGAGTTGCTCCATGAAAATGTGATTCATCACCGGTGGTCAGTAAACAAAATCTGAATTTCTGGAATACCTAGAGTAGTCGCCGCATTTCTAAATACGAACACTAATATATTTTATCCATACGAACATTTTGGTGTATCACACTTATATCCTATCAGTTTTTTGTGGAGTTGCTCCATGAAAATGTGATTCACCAATGGTGGTCAGTAAACAAAATCTGAATTTCTGGAATACCTAGCCTAGTCGCCGCATTTCTAATTATGGACACAAATAGGCCTTATTCATACGAACATTTTGGTGTATCACACTTATATCCTATCAGTTTTTTGTGGAGTTGCTCCATGAAAATGTGATTCACCAATGGTGGTCAGTAAACAAAATCTGAATTTCTGGAATACCTAGCCTAGTCGCCGCATTTCTAATTATGGACACAAATAGGCCTTATTCATACGAACATTTTGGTGTATCACACTTATATCCTATCAGTTTTTTGTGGAGTTGCTCCATGAAAATGTGATTCACCAATGGTTGTCAGTAAACAAAATCTGAATTTCTGGAATACCTAGCCTAGTCGCCGCATTTCTAATTATGGACACAAATAGGCCTTATTCATACGAACATTCTGGTGTATCACACTTATATCCTGTCAGTTTTTTGTGGAGTTGCTCCATGAAAATGTGATTCACCAATGGTGGTCAGTAAACAAAATCTGAATTTCTGGAATACCTAGCCTAGTCGCCGCATTTCTAATTATGGACACAAATAGGCCTTATTCATACGAACATTTTGGTGTATCACACTTATATCCTATCAGTTTTTTGTGGAGTTGCTCCATGAAAATGTGATTCACCAATGGTGGTCAGTAAACAAAATCTGAATTTCTGGAATACCTAGCCTAGTCGCCGCATTTCTAATTATGGACACAAATAGGCCTTATTCACACGAACATTTTGGTGTATCACACTTATATCCTATCAGTTTTTTGTGGAGTTGCTCCATGAAAATGTGATTCACCAATGGTGGTCAGTAAACAAAATCTGAATTTCTGGAATACCTAGACTAGTCGCCGCATTTCTAATTATGGACACAAATAGGCCTTATTCATACGAACATTTTGGTGTATCACACTTATATCCTATCAGTTTTTTGTGGAGTTGCTCCATGAAAATGTGATTCATCACCGGTGGTCAGTAAACAAAATCTGAATTTCTGGAATACCTAGAGTAGTCGCCGCATTTCTAAATACGAACACTAATATATTTTATCCATACGAACATTTTGGTGTATCACACTTATATCCTATCAGTTTTTTGTGGAGTTGCTCCATGAAAATGTGATTCACCAATGGTGGTCAGTAAACAAAATCTGAATTTCTGGAATACCTAGACTAGTCGCCGCATTTCTAATTATGGACAAAAATAGGCCTTATTCATACGAACATTTTGGTGTATCACACTTATATCCTATCAGTTTTTTGTGGAGTTGCTCCATGAAAATGTGATTCACCAATGGTGGTCAGTAAACAAAATCTGAATTTCTGGAATACCTAGACTAGTCGCCGCATTTCTAATTATGGACACAAATAGGCCTTATTCATACGAACATTTTGGTGTATCACACTTATATCCTATCAGTTTTTTGTGGAGTTGCTCCATGAAAATGTGATTCACCAATGGTGGTCAGTAAACAAAATCTGAATTTCTGGAATACCTAGACTAGTCGCCGCATTTCTAATTATGGACACAAATAGGCCTTATTCATACGAACATTTTGGTGTATCACACTTATATCCTATCAGTTTTTTGTGGAGTTGCTCCATGAAAATGTGATTCATCACCGGTGGTCAGTAAACAAAATCTGAATTTCTGGAATACCTAGACTAGTCGCCGCATTTCTAATTATGGACACAAATAGGTCTTATTCATACGAACATTTTGTTGTATCACACTTATATCCTATCAGTTTTTTGTGGAGTTGCTCCATGAAAATGTGATTCACCAATGGTGGTCAGTAAACAAAATCTGAATTTCTGGAATACCTAGACTAGTCGCCGCATTTCTAATTATGGACACAAATAGGCCTTATTCATACGAACATTTTGGTGTATCACACTTATATCCTATCAGTTTTTTGTGGAGTTGCTCCATGAAAATGTGATTCATCACCGGTGGTCAGTAAACAAAATCTGAATTTCTGGAATACCTAGAGTAGTCGCCGCATTTCTAAATACGAACACTAATATATTTTATCCATACGAACATTTTGGTGTATCACACTTATATCCTATCAGTTTTTTGTGGAGTTGCTCCATGAAAATGTGATTCACCAATGGTGGTCAGTAAACAAAATCTGAATTTCTGGAATACCTAGACTAGTCGCCGCATTTCTAATTATGGACACAAATAGGCCTTATTCATACGAACATTTTGGTGTATCACACTTATATCCTATCAGTTTTTTGTGGAGTTGCTCCATGAAAATGTGATTCATCACCGGTGGTCAGTAAACAAAATCTGAATTTCTGGAATACCTAGAGAAGTCGCCGCATTTCTAATTATGGACACAAATAGGCCTTATTCATACGAACATTTTGGTGTATCACACTTATATCCTATCAGTTTTTTGTGGAGTTGCTCCATGAAAATGTGATTCACCAATGGTGGTCAGTAAACAAAATCTGAATTTCTGGAATACCTAGACTAGTAGCCGCATTTCTAATTATGGACACAAATAGGCCTTATTCATACGAACATTTTGGTGTATCACACTTATATCCTATCAGTTTTTTGTGGAGTTGCTCCATGAAAATGTGATTCATCACCGGTGGTCAGTAAACAAAATCTGAATTTCTGGAATACCTAGAGTAGTCGCCGCATTTCTAAATTCAGACACTAAGAGATTTTATCCATACGAACATTTTGGTGTATCAAACTTATATCCTATCAGTTTTTTGTGGAGTTGCTCCATGAAAATGTGATTCACCAATGGTGGTCAGTAAACAAAATCTGAATTTCTGGAATACCTAGACTAGTCGCCGCATTTCTAATTATGGACACAAATAGGCCTTATTCATACGAACATTTTGGTGTATCACACTTATATCCTATCAGTTTTTTGTGGAGTTGCTCCATGAAAATGTGATTCACCAATGGTGGTCAGTAAACAAAATCTGAATTTCTGGAATACCTAGACTAGTCGCCGCATTTCTAATTATGGACACAAATAGGCCTTATTCATACGAACATTTTGGTGTATCACACTTATATCCTATCAGTTTTTTGTGGAGTTGCTCCATGAAAATGTGATTCACCAATGGTGGTCAGTAAACAAAATCTGAATTTCTGGAATACCTAGACTAGTCGCCGCATTTCTAATTATGGACACAAATAGGCCTTATTCATACGAACATTTTGGTGTATCACACTTATATCCTATCAGTTTTTTGTGGAGTTGCTCCATGAAAATGTGATTCATCACCGGTGGTCAGTAAACAAAATCTGAATTTCTGGAATACCTAGAGTAGTCGCCGCATTTCTAAATACGAACACTAATATATTTTATCCATACGAACATTTTGGTGTATCACACTTATATCCTATCAGTTTTTTGTGGAGTTGCTCCATGAAAATGTGATTCACCAATGGTGGTCAGTAAACAAAATCTGAATTTCTGGAATACCTAGACTAGTCGCCGCATTTCTAATTATGGACACAAATAGGCCTTATTCATACGAACATTTTGGTGTATCACACTTATATCCTATCAGTTTTTTGTGGAGTTGCTCCATGAAAATGTGATTCATCACCGGTGGTCAGTAAACAAAATCTGAATTTCTGGAATACCTAGAGTAGTCGCCGCATTTCTAAATACGGACACTAATAGATTTTATCCATACGAACATTTTCGTGTATCACACTTATATCCTATCAGTTTTTTGTGGAGTTGCTCCATGAAAATGTGATTCATCACCGGTGGTCAGTAAACAAAATCTGAATTTCTGGAATACCTAGAGAAGTCGCCGCATTTCTAATTATGGACACAAATAGGCCTTATTCATACGAACATTTTGGTGTATCACACTTATATTCTATCAGTTTTTTGTGGAGTTGCTCCATGAAAATGTGATTAACCAATGGTGGTCAGTAAACAAAATCTGAATTTCTGGAATACCTAGCCTAGTCGCCGCATTTCTAATTATGGACACAAATAGGCCTTATTCATACGAACATTTTGGTGTATCACACTTATATCCTATCAGTTTTTTGTGGAGTTGCTCCATGAAAATGTGATTCACCAATGGTGGTCAGTAAACAAAATCTGAATTTCTGGAATACCTAGCCTAGTCGCCGCATTTCTAATTATGGACACAAATAGGCCTTATTCATACGAACATTCTGGTGTATCACACTTATATCCTGCCAGTTTTTTGTGGAGTTGCTCCATGAAAATGTGATTCACCAATGGTGGTCAGTAAACAAAATCTGAATTTCTGGAATACCTAGACTAGTCGCCGCATTTTTAATTATGGACACAAATAGGCCTTTTTCATACGAACATTTTGGTGTATCACACTTATATCCTATCAGTTTTTTGTGGAGTTGCTCCATGAAAATGTGATTCATCACCGGTGGTCAGTAAACAAAATCTGAATTTCTGGAATACGTAGAGTAGTCGCCGCATTTCTAAATACGGACACTAATAGATTTTATCCATACGAACATTTTGGTGTATCACACTTATATCCTATCAGTTTTTTGTGGAGTTGCTCCATGAAAATGTGATTCACCAATGGTGGTCAGTAAACAAAATCTGAATTTCTGGAATACCTAGAGAAGTCGCCGCATTTCTAATTATGGACACAAATAGGCCTTATTCATACGAACATTTTGGTGTATCACACTTATATCCTATCAGTTTTTTGTTTAGTTGCTCCATGAAAATGTGATTCACCAATGGTGGTCAGTAAACAAAATCTGAATTTCTGGAATACCTAGCCTAGTCGCCGCATTTCTAATTATGGACACAAATAGGCCTTATTCATACGAACATTTTGGTGTATCACACTTATAGCCTATCAGTTTTTTGTGGAGTTGCTCCATGAAAATGTGATTCACCAATGGTGGTCAGTAAACAAAATCTGAATTTCTGGAATACCTAGCCTAGTCGCCGCATTTCTAATTATGGACACAAATAGGCCTTATTCATACGAACATTTTGGTGTATCACACTTATATCCTATCAGTTTTTTGTGGAGTTGCTCCATGAAAATGTGATTCACCAATGGTGGTCAGTAAACAAAATCTGAATTTCTGGAATACCTAGCCTAGTCGCCGCATTTCTAATTATGGACACAAATAGGCCTTATTCATACGAACATTCTGGTGTATCACACTTATATCCTGTCAGTTTTTTGTGGAGTTGTTCCATGAAAATGTGAGTCACCAATGGTGGTCAGTAAACAAAATCTGAATTTCTGGAATACCTAGACTAGTCGCCGCATTTTTAATTATGGACGCAAATAGGCCTTTTTCATACGAACATTTTGGTGTATCACACTTATATCCTATCAGTTTTTTGTGGAGTTGCTCCATGAAAATGTGATTCATCACCGGTGGTCAGTAAACAAAATCTGAATTTCTGGAATACGTAGAGTAGTCGCCGCATTTCTAAATACGGACACTAATAGATTTTATCCATACGAACATTTTGGTGTATCACACTTATATCCTATCAGTTTTTTGTGGAGTTGCTCCATGAAAATGTGATTCATCACCGGTGGTCAGTAAACAAAATCTGAATTTCTGGAATACCTAGAGTAGTCGCCGCATTTCTAAATACGAACACTAATATATTTTATCCATACGAACATTTTGGTGTATCACACTTATATCCTATCAGTTTTTTGTGGAGTTGCTCCATGAAAATGTGATTCACCAATGGTGGTCAGTAAACAAAATCTGAATTTCTGGAATACCTAGCCTAGTCGCCGCATTTCTAATTATGGACACAAATAGGCCTTATTCATACGAACATTCTGGTGTATCACACTTATATCCTGTCAGTTTTTTGTGGAGTTGCTCCATGAAAATGTGATTCACCAATGGTGGTCAGTAAACAAAATCTGAATTTCTGGAATACCTAGCCTAGTCGCCGCATTTCTAATTATGGACACAAATAGGCCTTATTCATACGAACATTCTGGTGTATCACACTTATATCCTGTCAGTTTTTTGTGGAGTTGCTCCATGAAAATGTGATTCACCAATGGTGGTCAGTAAACAAAATCTGAATTTCTGGAATACCTAGACTAGTCGCCGCATTTTTAATTATGGACGCAAATAGGCCTTTTTCATACGAACATTTTGGTGTATCACACTTATATCCTATCAGTTTTTTGTGGAGTTGCTCCATGAAAATGTGATTCATCACCGGTGGTCAGTAAACAAAATCTGAATTTCTGGAATACGTAGAGTAGTCGCCGCATTTCTAAATACGGACACTAATAGATTTTATCCATACGAACATTTTGGTGTATCACACTTATATCCTATCAGTTTTTTGTGGAGTTGCTCCATGAAAATGTGATTCATCACCGGTGGTCAGTAAACAAAATCTGAATTTCTGGAATACCTAGAGTAGTCGCCGCATTTCTAAATACGAACACTAATATATTTTATCCATACGAACATTTTGGTGTATCACACTTATATCCTATCAGTTTTTTGTGGAGTTGCTCCATGAAAATGTGATTCACCAATGGTGGTCAGTAAACAAAATCTGAATTTCTGGAATACCTAGACTAGTCGCCGCATTTCTAATTATGGACAAAAATAGGCCTTATTCATACGAACATTTTGGTGTATCACACTTATATCCTATCAGTTTTTTGTGGAGTTGCTCCATGAAAATGTGATTCACCAATGGTGGTCAGTAAACAAAATCTGAATTTCTGGAATACCTAGACTAGTAGCCGCATTTCTAATTATGGACACAAATAGGCCTTATTCATACGAACATTTTGGTGTATCACACTTATATCCTATCAGTTTTTTGTGGAGTTGCTCCATGAAAATGTGATTCATCACCGGTGGTCAGTAAACAAAATCTGAATTTCTGGAATACCTAGAGTAGTCGCCGCATTTCTAAATTCAGACACTAAGAGATTTTATCCATACGAACATTTTGGTGTATCAAACTTATATCCTATCAGTTTTTTGTGGAGTTGCTCCATGAAAATGTGATTCACCAATGGTGGTCAGTAAACAAAATCTGAATTTCTGGAATACCTAGACTAGTCGCCGCATTTCTAATTATGGACACAAATAGGCCTTATTCATACGAACATTTTGGTGTATCACACTTATATCCTATCAGTTTTTTGTGGAGTTGCTCCATGAAAATGTGATTCACCAATGGTGGTCAGTAAACAAAATCTGAATTTCTGGAATACCTAGACTAGTCGCCGCATTTCTAATTATGGACACAAATAGGCCTTATTCATACGAACATTTTGGTGTATCACACTTATATCCTATCAGTTTTTTGTGGAGTTGCTCCATGAAAATGTGATTCACCAATGGTGGTCAGTAAACAAAATCTGAATTTCTGGAATACCTAGACTAGTCGCCGCATTTCTAATTATGGACACAAATAGGCCTTATTCATACGAACATTTTGGTGTATCACACTTATATCCTATCAGTTTTTTGTGGAGTTGCTCCATGAAAATGTGATTCATCACCGGTGGTCAGTAAACAAAATCTGAATTTCTGGAATACCTAGACTAGTCGCCGCATTTCTAATTATGGACACAAATAGGTCTTATTCATACGAACATTTTGTTGTATCACACTTATATCCTATCAGTTTTTTGTGGAGTTGCTCCATGAAAATGTGATTCACCAATGGTGGTCAGTAAACAAAATCTGAATTTCTTTAATACCTAGACTAGTCGCCGCATTTCTAATTATGGACACAAATAGGCCTTATTCATACGAACATTTTGGTGTATCACACTTATATCCTATCAGTTTTTTGTGGAGTTGCTCCATGAAAATGTGATTCATCACCGGTGGTCAGTAAACAAAATCTGAATTTCTGGAATACCTAGAGTAGTCGCCGCATTTCTAAATACGAACACTAATATATTTTATCCATACGAACATTTTGGTGTATCACACTTATATCCTATCAGTTTTTTGTGGAGTTGCTCCATGAAAATGTGATTCACCAATGGTGGTCAGTAAACAAAATCTGAATTTCTGGAATACCTAGACTAGTCGCCGCATTTCTAATTATGGACACAAATAGGCCTTATTCATACGAACATTTTGGTGTATCACACTTATATCCTATCAGTTTTTTGTGGAGTTGCTCCATGAAAATGTGATTCATCACCGGTGGTCAGTAAACAAAATCTGAATTTCTGGAATACCTAGAGTAGTCGCCGCATTTCTAAATACGGACACTAATAGATTTTATCCATACGAACATTTTCGTGTATCACACTTATATCCTATCAGTTTTTTGTGGAGTTGCTCCATGAAAATGTGATTCATCACCGGTGGTCAGTAAACAAAATCTGAATTTCTGGAATACCTAGAGAAGTCGCCGCATTTCTAATTATGGACACAAATAGGCCTTATTCATACGAACATTTTGGTGTATCACACTTATATTCTATCAGTTTTTTGTGGAGTTGCTCCATGAAAATGTGATTAACCAATGGTGGTCAGTAAACAAAATCTGAATTTCTGGAATACCTAGCCTAGTCGCCGCATTTCTAATTATGGACACAAATAGGCCTTATTCATACGAACATTTTGGTGTATCACACTTATATCCTATCAGTTTTTTGTGGAGTTGCTCCATGAAAATGTGATTCACCAATGGTGGTCAGTAAACAAAATCTGAATTTCTGGAATACCTAGCCTAGTCGCCGCATTTCTAATTATGGACACAAATAGGCCTTATTCATACGAACATTCTGGTGTATCACACTTATATCCTGCCAGTTTTTTGTGGAGTTGCTCCATGAAAATGTGATTCACCAATGGTGGTCAGTAAACAAAATCTGAATTTCTGGAATACCTAGACTAGTCGCCGCATTTTTAATTATGGACACAAATAGGCCTTTTTCATACGAACATTTTGGTGTATCACACTTATATCCTATCAGTTTTTTGTGGAGTTGCTCCATGAAAATGTGATTCATCACCGGTGGTCAGTAAACAAAATCTGAATTTCTGGAATACGTAGAGTAGTCGCCGCATTTCTAAATACGGACACTAATAGATTTTATCCATACGAACATTTTGGTGTATCACACTTATATCCTATCAGTTTTTTGTGGAGTTGCTCCATGAAAATGTGATTCACCAATGGTGGTCAGTAAACAAAATCTGAATTTCTGGAATACCTAGAGAAGTCGCCGCATTTCTAATTATGGACACAAATAGGCCTTATTCATACGAACATTTTGGTGTATCACACTTATATCCTATCAGTTTTTTGTTTAGTTGCTCCATGAAAATGTGATTCACCAATGGTGGTCAGTAAACAAAATCTGAATTTCTGGAATACCTAGCCTAGTCGCCGCATTTCTAATTATGGACACAAATAGGCCTTATTCATACGAACATTTTGGTGTATCACACTTATAGCCTATCAGTTTTTTGTGGAGTTGCTCCATGAAAATGTGATTCACCAATGGTGGTCAGTAAACAAAATCTGAATTTCTGGAATACCTAGCCTAGTCGCCGCATTTCTAATTATGGACACAAATAGGCCTTATTCATACGAACATTTTGGTGTATCACACTTATATCCTATCAGTTTTTTGTGGAGTTGCTCCATGAAAATGTGATTCACCAATGGTGGTCAGTAAACAAAATCTGAATTTCTGGAATACCTAGCCTAGTCGCCGCATTTCTAATTATGGACACAAATAGGCCTTATTCATACGAACATTCTGGTGTATCACACTTATATCCTGTCAGTTTTTTGTGGAGTTGCTCCATGAAAATGTGATTCACCAATGGTGGTCAGTAAACAAAATCTGAATTTCTGGAATACCTAGACTAGTCGCCGCATTTTTAATTATGGACGCAAATAGGCCTTTTTCATACGAACATTTTGGTGTATCACACTTATATCCTATCAGTTTTTTGTGGAGTTGCTCCATGAAAATGTGATTCATCACCGGTGGTCAGTAAACAAAATCTGAATTTCTGGAATACGTAGAGTAGTCGCCGCATTTCTAAATACGGACACTAATAGATTTTATCCATACGAACATTTTGGTGTATCACACTTATATCCTATCAGTTTTTTGTGGAGTTGCTCCATGAAAATGTGATTCATCACCGGTGGTCAGTAAACAAAATCTGAATTTCTGGAATACCTAGAGTAGTCGCCGCATTTCTAAATACGAACACTAATATATTTTATCCATACGAACATTTTGGTGTATCACACTTATATCCTATCAGTTTTTTGTGGAGTTGCTCCATGAAAATGTGATTCACCAATGGTGGTCAGTAAACAAAATCTGAATTTCTGGAATACCTAGACTAGTCGCCGCATTTCTAATTATGGACAAAAATAGGCCTTATTCATACGAACATTTTGGTGTATCACACTTATATCCTATCAGTTTTTTGTGGAGTTGCTCCATGAAAATGTGATTCATCACCGGTGGTCAGTAAACAAAATCTGAATTTCTGGAATACCTAGCCTAGTCGCCGCATTTCTAATTATGGACACAAATAGGCCTTATTCATACGAACATTCTGGTGTATCACACTTATATCCTGTGAGTTTTTTGTGGAGTTGCTCCATGAAAATGTGATTCACCAATGGTGGTCAGTAAACAAGATCTGAATTTCTGGAACACCTAGAGTAGTCGCCGCATTTCTAATTATGGACACAAATAGGCCTTATTCATACGAACATTTTGGTGTATCACACTGATATCCTATCAGTTTTTTGTGGAGTTGCTCCATGAAAATGTGATTCACCAATGGTGGTCAGTAAACAAAATCTGAATTTCTGGAATACCTAGACTAGTCGCCGCATTTCTAATTATGGACACAAATAGGCCTTATTCATACGAACATTTTGGTGTATCACACTTATATCCTATCAGTTTTTTGTGGAGTTGCTCCATGAAAATGTGATTCATCACCGGTGGTCAGTAAACAAAATCTGAATTTCTGGAATACCTAGACTAGTCGCCGCATTTCTAATTATGGACACAAATAGGTCTTATTCATACGAACATTTTGTTGTATCACACTTATATCCTATCAGTTTTTTGTGGAGTTGCTCCATGAAAATGTGATTCACCAATGGTGGTCAGTAAACAAAATCTGAATTTCTGGAATACCTAGACTAGTCGCCGCATTTCTAATTATGGACACAAATAGGCCTTATTCATACGAACATTTTGGTGTATCACACTTATATCCTATCAGTTTTTTGTGGAGTTGCTCCATGAAAATGTGATTCATCACCGGTGGTCAGTAAACAAAATCTGAATTTCTGGAATACCTAGAGTAGTCGCCGCATTTCTAAATACGAACACTAATATATTTTATCCATACGAACATTTTGGTGTATCACACTTATATCCTATCAGTTTTTTGTGGAGTTGCTCCATGAAAATGTGATTCACCAATGGTGGTCAGTAAACAAAATCTGAATTTCTGGAATACCTAGACTAGTCGCCGCATTTCTAATTATGGACACAAATAGGCCTTATTCATACGAACATTTTGGTGTATCACACTTATATCCTATCAGTTTTTTGTGGAGTTGCTCCATGAAAATGTGATTCATCACCGGTGGTCAGTAAACAAAATCTGAATTTCTGGAATACCTAGAGAAGTCGCCGCATTTCTAATTATGGACACAAATAGGCCTTATTCATACGAACATTTTGGTGTATCACACTCATATCCTATCATTTTTTTGTGGAGTTGCTCCATGAAAATGTGATTCACCAATGGTGGTCAGTAAACAAAATCTGAATTTCTGGAATACCTAGACTAGTCGCCGCATTTCTAATTGTGGACACAAATAGGCCTTATTCATACGAACATTTTGGTGGATCGCACTTATATCCTATCAGTTTTTTGTGGAGTTGCTCCATGAAAATGTGATTCACCAATGGTGGTCAGTAAACAAAATCTGAATTTCTGGAATACCTAGACTAGTCGCCGCATTTCTAATTATGGACACAAATAGGCCTTGTTCATACGAACATTTTGGTGTATCACACTTATATCCTATCAGTTTTTTGTGGAGTTGCTCCATGAAAATGTGATTCACCAATGGTGGTCAGTAAACAAAATCTGAATTTCTGGAATACCTAGACTAGTCGCCGCATTTCTAATTATGGACACAAATAGGCCTTATTCATACGAACATTTTGGTGTATCACACTTATATCCTATCAGTTTTTTGTGGAGTTGCTCCATGAAAATGTGATTCACCAATGGTGGTCAGTAAACAAAATCTGAATTTCTGGAATACCTAGACTAGTCGCCGCATTTCTAATTATGGACACAAATAGGCCTTATTCATACGAACATTCTGGTGTATCACACTTATATCCTATCAGTTTTTTGTGGAGTTGCTCCATGAAAATGTGATTCACCAATGGTGGTCAGTAAACAAAATCTGAATTTCTGGAATACCTAGACTAGTCGCCGCATTTCTAATTATGGACGCAAATAGGCGTTATTCATACGAACATTTTGGTGTATCACACTTATATCCTATCAGTTTTTTGTGGAGTTGCTCCATGAAAATGTGATTCACCAATGGTGGTCAGTAAACAAAATCTGAATTTCTGGAATACCTAGACTAGTCGCCGCATTTCTAATTGTTGACGCAAATAGGCCTTATTCATACGAACATTTTGGTGTATCACACTTATATCCTATCAGTTTTTTGTGGAGTTGCTCCATGAAAATGTGATTCACCAATGGTGGTCAGTAAACAAAATCTGAATTTCTGGAATACCTAGACTAGTCGCCGCATTTCTAATTATGGACACAAATAGGCCTTGTTCATACGAACATTTTGGTGTATCACACTTATATCCTATCAGTTTTTTGTGGAGTTGCTCCATGAAAATGTGATTCACCAATGGTGGTCAGTAAACAAAATCTGAATTTCTGTAATACCTAGACTAGTCGCCGCATTTCTGATTATGGACACAAATAGGCCTTGTTCATACGAACATTTTGGTGTATCACACTTATATCCTATCAGTTTTTTGTGGAGTTGCTCCATGAAAATGTGATTCACCAATGGTGGTCAGTAAACAAAATCTGAATTTCTGGAATACCTAGACTAGTCGCCGCATTTCTAATTATGGACACAAATAGGCCTTATTCATACGAACATTTTGGTGTATCACACTTATATCCTATCAGTTTTTTGTGGAGTTGCTCCATGAAAATGTGATTCACCAATGGTGGTCAGTAAACAAAATCTGAATTTCTGGAATACCTAGCCTAGTCGCCGCATTTCTAATTATGGACACAAATAGGCCTTATTCATACGAACATTCTGGTGTATCACACTTATATCCTGTCAGTTTTTTGTGGAGTTGCTCCATGAAAATGTGATTCACCAATGGTGGTCAGTAAACAAAATCTGAATTTCTGGAATACCTAGACTAGTCGCCGCATTTTTAATTATGGACGCAAATAGGCCTTTTTCATACGAACATTTTGGTGTATCACACTTATATCCTATCAGTTTTTTGTGGAGTTGCTCCATGAAAATGTGATTCATCACCGGTGGTCAGTAAACAAAATCTGAATTTCTGGAATACGTAGAGTAGTCGCCGCATTTCTAAATACGGACACTAATAGATTTTATCCATACGAACATTTTGGTGTATCACACTTATATCCTATCAGTTTTTTGTGGAGTTGCTCCATGAAAATGTGATTCATCACCGGTGGTCAGTAAACAAAATCTGAATTTCTGGAATACCTAGAGTAGTCGCCGCATTTCTAAATACGAACACTAATATATTTTATCCATACGAACATTTTGGTGTATCACACTTATATCCTATCAGTTTTTTGTGGAGTTGCTCCATGAAAATGTGATTCACCAATGGTGGTCAGTAAACAAAATCTGAATTTCTGGAATACCTAGACTAGTCGCCGCATTTCTAATTATGGACAAAAATAGGCCTTATTCATACGAACATTTTGGTGTATCACACTTATATCCTATCAGTTTTTTGTGGAGTTGCTCCATGAAAATGTGATTCATCACCGGTGGTCAGTAAACAAAATCTGAATTTCTGGAATACCTAGCCTAGTCGCCGCATTTCTAATTATGGACACAAATAGGCCTTATTCATACGAACATTCTGGTGTATCACACTTATATCCTGTGAGTTTTTTGTGGAGTTGCTCCATGAAAATGTGATTCACCAATGGTGGTCAGTAAACAAGATCTGAATTTCTGGAACACCTAGAGTAGTCGCCGCATTTCTAATTATGGACACAAATAGGCCTTATTCATACGAACATTTTGGTGTATCACACTGATATCCTATCAGTTTTTTGTGGAGTTGCTCCATGAAAATGTGATTCACCAATGGTGGTCAGTAAACAAAATCTGAATTTCTGGAATACCTAGACTAGTCGCCGCATTTCTAATTATGGACACAAATAGGCCTTATTCATACGAACATTTTGGTGTATCACACTTATATCCTATCAGTTTTTTGTGGAGTTGCTCCATGAAAATGTGATTCATCACCGGTGGTCAGTAAACAAAATCTGAATTTCTGGAATACCTAGACTAGTCGCCGCATTTCTAATTATGGACACAAATAGGTCTTATTCATACGAACATTTTGTTGTATCACACTTATATCCTATCAGTTTTTTGTGGAGTTGCTCCATGAAAATGTGATTCACCAATGGTGGTCAGTAAACAAAATCTGAATTTCTGGAATACCTAGACTAGTCGCCGCATTTCTAATTATGGACACAAATAGGCCTTATTCATACGAACATTTTGGTGTATCACACTTATATCCTATCAGTTTTTTGTGGAGTTGCTCCATGAAAATGTGATTCATCACCGGTGGTCAGTAAACAAAATCTGAATTTCTGGAATACCTAGAGTAGTCGCCGCATTTCTAAATACGAACACTAATATATTTTATCCATACGAACATTTTGGTGTATCACACTTATATCCTATCAGTTTTTTGTGGAGTTGCTCCATGAAAATGTGATTCACCAATGGTGGTCAGTAAACAAAATCTGAATTTCTGGAATACCTAGACTAGTCGCCGCATTTCTAATTATGGACACAAATAGGCCTTATTCATACGAACATTTTGGTGTATCACACTTATATCCTATCAGTTTTTTGTGGAGTTGCTCCATGAAAATGTGATTCATCACCGGTGGTCAGTAAACAAAATCTGAATTTCTGGAATACCTAGAGAAGTCGCCGAATTTCTAATTATGGACACAAATAGGCCTTATTCATACGAACATTTTGGTGTATCACACTCATATCCTATCATTTTTTTGTGGAGTTGCTCCATGAAAATGTGATTCACCAATGGTGGTCAGTAAACAAAATCTGAATTTCTGGAATACCTAGACTAGTCGCCGCATTTCTAATTGTGGACACAAATAGGCCTTATTCATACGAACATTTTGGTGGATCGCACTTATATCCTATCAGTTTTTTGTGGAGTTGCTCCATGAAAATGTGATTCACCAATGGTGGTCAGTAAACAAAATCTGAATTTCTGGAATACCTAGACTAGTCGCCGCATTTCTAATTATGGACACAAATAGGCCTTGTTCATACGAACATTTTGGTGTATCACACTTATATCCTATCAGTTTTTTGTGGAGTTGCTCCATGAAAATGTGATTCACCAATGGTGGTCAGTAAACAAAATCTGAATTTCTGGAATACCTAGACTAGTCGCCGCATTTCTAATTATGGACACAAATAGGCCTTATTCATACGAACATTTTGGTGTATCACACTTATATCCTATCAGTTTTTTGTGGAGTTGCTCCATGAAAATGTGATTCACCAATGGTGGTCAGTAAACAAAATCTGAATTTCTGGAATACCTAGACTAGTCGCCGCATTTCTAATTATGGACACAAATAGGCCTTATTCATACGAACATTCTGGTGTATCACACTTATATCCTATCAGTTTTTTGTGGAGTTGCTCCATGAAAATGTGATTCACCAATGGTGGTCAGTAAACAAAATCTGAATTTCTGGAATACCTAGACTAGTCGCCGCATTTCTAATTATGGACGCAAATAGGCGTTATTCATACGAACATTTTGGTGTATCACACTTATATCCTATCAGTTTTTTGTGGAGTTGCTCCATGAAAATGTGATTCACCAATGGTGGTCAGTAAACAAAATCTGAATTTCTGGAATACCTAGACTAGTCGCCGCATTTCTAATTGTTGACGCAAATAGGCCTTATTCATACGAACATTTTGGTGTATCACACTTATATCCTATCAGTTTTTTGTGGAGTTGCTCCATGAAAATGTGATTCACCAATGGTGGTCAGTAAACAAAATCTGAATTTCTGGAATACCTAGACTAGTCGCCGCATTTCTAATTATGGACACAAATAGGCCTTGTTCATACGAACATTTTGGTGTATCACACTTATATCCTATCAGTTTTTTGTGGAGTTGCTCCATGAAAATGTGATTCACCAATGGTGGTCAGTAAACAAAATCTGAATTTCTGTAATACCTAGACTAGTCGCCGCATTTCTGATTATGGACACAAATAGGCCTTGTTCATACGAACATTTTGGTGTATCACACTTATATCCTATCAGTTTTTTGTGGAGTTGCTCCATGAAAATGTGATTCACCAATGGTGGTCAGTAAACAAAATCTGAATTTCTGGAATACCTAGACTAGTCGCCGCATTTCTAATTATGGACACAAATAGGCCTTATTCATACGAACATTTTGGTGTATCACACTTATATCCTATCAGTTTTTTGTGGAGTTGCTCCATGAAAATGTGATTCACCAATGGTGGTCAGTAAACAAAATCTGAATTTCTGGAATACCTAGACTAGTCGCCGCATTTCTAATTATGGACGCAAATAGGCGTTATTCATACGAACATTTTGGTGTATCACACTTATATCCTATCAGTTTTTTGTGGAGTTGCTCCATGAAAATGTGATTCACCAATGGTGGTCAGTAAACAAAATCTGAATTTCTGGAATACCTAGACTAGTCGCCGCATTTCTAATTATGGACAAAAATAGGCCTTATTCATACGAACATTTTGGTGTATCACACTTATATCCTATCAGTTTTTTGTGGAGTTGCTCCATGAAAATGTGATTCATCACCGGTGGTCAGTAAACAAAATCTGAATTTCTGGAATACCTAGACTAGTCGCCGCATTTCTAATTATGGACACAAATAGGTCTTATTCATACGAACATTTTGTTGTATCACACTTATATCCTATCAGTTTTTTGTGGAGTTGCTCCATGAAAATGTGATTCACCAATGGTGGTCAGTAAACAAAATCTGAATTTCTGGAATACCTAGACTAGTCGCCGCATTTCTAATTATGGACACAAATAGGCCTTATTCATACGAACATTTTGGTGTATCACACTTATATCCTATCAGTTTTTTGTGGAGTTGCTCCATGAAAATGTGATTCATCACCGGTGGTCAGTAAACAAAATCTGAATTTCTGGAATACCTAGAGTAGTCGCCGCATTTCTAAATACGAACACTAATATATTTTATCCATACGAACATTTTGGTGTATCACACTTATATCCTATCAGTTTTTTGTGGAGTTGCTCCATGAAAATGTGATTCACCAATGGTGGTCAGTAAACAAAATCTGAATTTCTGGAATACCTAGACTAGTCGCCGCATTTCTAATTATGGACACAAATAGGCCTTATTCATACGAACATTTTGGTGTATCACACTTATATCCTATCAGTTTTTTGTGGAGTTGCTCCATGAAAATGTGATTCATCACCGGTGGTCAGTAAACAAAATCTGAATTTCTGGAATACCTAGAGAAGTCGCCGCATTTCTAATTATGGACACAAATAGGCCTTATTCATACGAACATTTTGGTGTATCACACTCATATCCTATCAGTTTTTTGTGGAGTTGCTCCATGAAAATGTGATTCACCAATGGTGGTCAGTAAACAAAATCTGAATTTCTGGAATACCTAGACTAGTCGCCGCATTTCTAATTGTGGACACAAATAGGCCTTATTCATACGAACATTTTGGTGTATCACACTTATATCCTATCAGTTTTTTGTGGAGTTGCTCCATGAAAATGTGATTCACCAATGGTGGTCAGTAAACAAAATCTGAATTTCTGGAATACCTAGACTAGTCGCCGCATTTCTAATTATGGACACAAATAGGCCTTGTTCATACGAACATTTTGTTATATCCTATCAGTTTTTTGTGGAGTTGCTCCATGAAAATGTGATTCACCAATGGTGGTCAGTAAACAAAATCTGAATTTCTGGAATACCTAGGCTAGTCGCCGCATTTCTAATTATGGACGCAAATAGGCCTTATTCATACGAACATTTTGGTGTATCACACTTACATCCTATCAGTTTTTTGTGGAGTTGCTCCATGAAAATGTGATTCACCAATGGTGGTCAGTAAACAAAATCTGAATTTCTGGAATACCTAGGCTAGTCGCCGCATTTCTAATTATGGACGCAAATAGGCCTTATTCATACGAACATTCTGGTGTATCACACTTATATCCTATCAGTTTTTTGTGGAGTTGCTCCATGAAAATGTGATTCACCAATGGTGGTCAGTAAACAAGATCTGAATTTCTGGAATACCTAGACTAGTCGCCGCATTTCTAATTATGGACACAAATAGGCCTTATTCATACGAACATTTTGGTGTATCACACTTATATCCTATCAGTTTTTTGTGGAGTTGCTCCATGAAAATGTGATTCATCACCGGTGGTCAGTAAACAAAATCTGAATTTCTGGAATACCTAGACTAGTCGCCGCATTTCTAATTATGGACAAAAATAGGCCTTATTCATACGAACATTTTGGTGTATCACACTTATATCCTATCAGTTTTTTGTGGAGTTGCTCCATGAAAATGTGATTCATCACCGGTGGTCAGTAAACAAAATCTGAATTTCTGGAATACCTAGAGTAGTCGCCGCATTTCTAAATACGAACACTAATATATTTTATCCATACGAACATTTTGGTGTATCACACTTATATCCTATCAGTTTTTTGTGGAGTTGCTCCATGAAAATGTGATTCACCAATGGTGGTCAGTAAACAAAATCTGAATTTCTGGAATACCTAGACTAGTCGCCGCATTTCTAATTATGGACAAAAATAGGCCTTATTCATACGAACATTTTGGTGTATCACACTTATATCCTATCAGTTTTTTGTGGAGTTGCTCCATGAAAATGTGATTCATCACCGGTGGTCAGTAAACAAAATCTGAATTTCTGGAATACCTAGCCTAGTCGCCGCATTTCTAATTATGGACACAAATAGGCCTTATTCATACGAACATTCTGGTGTATCACACTTATATCCTGTGAGTTTTTTGTGGAGTTGCTCCATGAAAATGTGATTCACCAATGGTGGTCAGTAAACAAGATCTGAATTTCTGGAATACCTAGAGTAGTCGCCGCATTTCTAATTATGGACACAAATAGGCCTTATTCATACGAACATTTTGGTGTATCACACTTATATCCTATCAGTTTTTTGTGGAGTTGCTCCATGAAAATGTGATTCACCAATGGTGGTCAGTAAACAGAATCTGAATTTCTGGAATACCTAGACTAGTCGCCGCATTTCTAATTATGGACACAAATAGGCCTTATTCATACGAACATTTTGGTGTATCACACTCATATCCTATCAGTTTTTTGTGGAGTTGCTCCATGAAAATGTGATTCACCAATGGTGGTCAGTAAACAAGATCTGAATTTCTGGAATACCTAGACTAGTCGCCGCATTTCTAATTATGGACACAAATAGGCCTTATTCATACGAACATTTTGGTGTATCACACTTATATCCTATCAGTTTTTTGTGGAGTTGCTCCATGAAAATGTGATTCATCACCGGTGGTCAGTAAACAAAATCTGAATTTCTGGAATACCTAGCCTAGTCGCCGCATTTCTAATTATGGACACAAATAGGCCTTATTCATACGAACATTCTGGTGTATCACACTTATATCCTGTGAGTTTTTTGTGGAGTTGCTCCATGAAAATGTGATTCACCAATGGTGGTCAGTAAACAAGATCTGAATTTCTGGAATACCTAGAGTAGTCGCCGCATTTCTAATTATGGACACAAATAGGCCTTATTCATACGAACATTTTGGTGTATCACACTTATATCCTATCAGTTTTTTGTGGAGTTGCTCCATGAAAATGTGATTCACCAATGGTGGTCAGTAAACAAAATCTGAATTTCTGGAATACCTAGACTAGTCGCCGCATTTCTAATTATGGACACAAATAGGCCTTATTCATACGAACATTCTGGTGTATCACACTTATATCCTGTGAGTTTTTTGTGGAGTTGCTCCATGAAAATGTGATTCACCAATGGTGGTCAGTAAACAAGATCTGAATTTCTGGAATACCTAGACTAGTCGCCGCATTTCTAATTATGGACACAAATAGGCCTTATTCATACGAACATTTTGGTGTATCACACTTATATCCTATCAGTTTTTTGTGGAGTTGCTCCATGAAAATGTGATTCATCACCGGTGGTCAGTAAACAAAATCTGAATTTCTGGAATACCTAGACTAGTCGCCGCATTTCTAATTATGGACAAAAATAGGCCTTATTCATACGAACATTTTGGTGTATCACACTTATATCCTATCAGTTTTTTGTGGAGTTGCTCCATGAAAATGTGATTCATCACCGGTGGTCAGTAAACAAAATCTGAATTTCTGGAATACCTAGAGAAGTCGCCGCATTTCTAATTATGGACACAAATAGGCCTTATTCATACGAACATTTTGGTGTATCACACTCATATCCTATCAGTTTTTTGTGGAGTTGCTCCATGAAAATGTGATTCACCAATGGTGGTCAGTAAACAAAATCTGAATTTCTGGAATACCTAGACTAGTCGCCGCATTTCTAATTGTGGACACAAATAGGCCTTATTCATACGAACATTTTGGTGTATCACACTTATATCCTATCAGTTTTTTGTGGAGTTGCTCCATGAAAATGTGATTCACCAATGGTGGTCAGTAAACAAAATCTGAATTTCTGGAATACCTAGACTAGTCGCCGCATTTCTAATTATGGACGCAAATAGGCGTTATTCATACGAACATTTTGGTGTATCACACTTATATCCTATCAGTTTTTTGTGGAGTTGCTCCATGAAAATGTGATTCACCAATGGTGGTCAGTAAACAAAATCTGAATTTCTGGAATACCTAGACTAGTCGCCGCATTTCTAATTGTGGACACAAATAGGCCTTATTCATACGAACATTTTGGTGTATCACACTTATATCCTATCAGTTTTTTGTGGAGTTGCTCCATGAAAATGTGATTCACCAATGGTGGTCAGTAAACAAAATCTGAATTTCTGGAATACCTAGACTAGTCGCCGCATTTCTAATTATGGACACAAATAGGCCTTGTTCATACGAACATTTTGGTGTATCACACTTATATCCTATCAGTTTTTTGTGGAGTTGCTCCATGAAAATGTGATTCACCAATGGTGGTCAGTAAACAAAATCTGAATTTCTGGAATACCTAGACTAGTCGCCGCATTTCTAATTATGGACACAAATAGGCCTTATTCATACGAACATTTTGGTGTATCACACTTATATCCTATCAGTTTTTTGTGGAGTTGCTCCATGAAAATGTGATTCACCAATGGTGGTCAGTAAACAAAATCTGAATTTCTGGAATACCTAGACTAGTCGCCGCATTTCTAATTATGGACACAAATAGGCCTTATTCATACGAACATTTTGGTGTATCACACTTATATCCTATCAGTTTTTTGTGGAGTTGCTCCATGAAAATGTGATTCACCAATGGTGGTCAGTAAACAAAATCTGAATTTCTGGAATACCTAGACTAGTCGCCGCATTTCTAATTATGGACACAAATAGGCCTTATTCATACGAACATTTTGTTGTATCACACTTATATCCTATCAGTTTTTTGTGGAGTTGCTCCATGAAAATGTGATTCACCAATGGTGGTCAGTAAACAAAATCTGAATTTCTGTAATACCTAGACTAGTCGCCGCATTTCTGATTATGGACACAAATAGGCCTTGTTCATACGAACATTTTGGTGTATCACACTTATATCCTATCAGTTTTTTGTGGAGTTGCTCCATGAAAATGTGATTCACCAATGGTGGTCAGTAAACAAAATCTGAATTTCTGGAATACCTAGACTAGTCGCCGCATTTCTAATTATGGACACAAATAGGCCTTATTCATACGAACATTTTGGTGTATCACACTTATATCCTATCAGTTTTTTGTGGAGTTGCTCCATGAAAATGTGATTCACCAATGGTGGTCAGTAAACAAAATCTGAATTTCTGGAATACCTAGACTAGTCGCCGCATTTCTAATTATGGACACAAATAGGCCTTATTCATACGAACATTCTGGTGTATCACACTTATATCCTATCAGTTTTTTGTGGAGTTGCTCCATGAAAATGTGATTCACCAATGGTGGTCAGTAAACAAAATCTGAATTTCTGGAATACCTAGACTAGTCGCCGCATTTCTAATTATGGACGCAAATAGCCGTTATTCATACGAACATTTTGGTGTATCACACTTATATCCTATCAGTTTTTTGTGGAGTTGCTCCATGAAAATGTGATTCACCAATGGTGGTCAGTAAACAAAATCTGAATTTCTGGAATACCTAGACTAGTCGCCGCATTTCTAATTATGGACACAAATAGGCCTTATTTATACGAACATTTTGTTGTATCACACTTATATCCTATCAGTTTTTTGTGGAGTTGCTCCATGAAAATGTGATTCACCAATGGTGGTCAGTAAACAAAATCTGAATTTCTGTAATACCTAGACTAGTCGCCGCATTTCTGATTATGGACACAAATAGGCCTTATTCATACGAACATTTTGGTGTATTACACTTATATCCTATCAGTTTTTTGTGGAGTTGCTCCATGAAAATGTGATTCATCACCGGTGGTCAGTAAACAAAATCTGAATTTCTGGAATACCTAGAGTAGTCGCCGCATTTCTAAATACGAACACTAATATATTTTATCCATACGAACATTTTGGTGTATCACACTTATATCCTATCAGTTTTTTGTGGAGTTGCTCCATGAAAATGTGATTCACCAATGGTTGTCAGTAAACAAAATCTGAATTTCTGGAATACCTAGCCTAGTCGCCGCATTTGTAATTATGGACACAAATAGGCCTTATTCATACGAACATTCTGGTGTATCACACTTATATCCTGTCAGTTTTTTGTGGAGTTGCTCCATGAAAATGTGATTCACCAATGGTGGTCAGTAAACAAAATCTGAATTTCTGGAATACCTAGACTAGTCGCCGCATTTCTAATTATGGACACAAAGAGGCCTTATTCATACGAACATTTTGGTGTATCACACTTATATTCTATCAGTTTTTTGTGGAGTTGCTCCATGAAAATGTGATTCACCAATGGTGGTCAGTAAACAAAATCTGAATTTCTGGAATACCTAGACTAGTCGCCGCATTTCTAATTATGGACACAAATAGGCCTTATTCATACGAACATTTTGGTGTATCACACTTATATCCTATCAGTTTTTTGTGGAGTTGCTCCATGAAAATGTGATTCACCAATGGTGGTCAGTAAACAAAATCTGAATTTCTGGAATACCTAGACTAGTCGCCGCATTTCTAATTATGGACACAAATAGGCCTTATTCATACGAATATTTTGGTGTATCACACTTATATCCTATCAGTTTTTTGTGGAGTTGCTCCATGAAAATGTGATTCATCACCGGTGGTCAGTAAACAAAATCTGAATTTCTGGAATACCTAGAGTAGTCGCCGCATTTCTAAATACGGACGCTAATAGATTTTATCCATACGAACATTTTGGTGTATCACACTTATATCCTATCAGTTTTTTGTGGAGTTGCTCCATGAAAATGTGATTCACCAATGGTGGTCAGTAAACAAAATCTGAATTTCTGGAATACCTAGACTAGTCGCCGCATTTCTAAATACGGACGCTAATAGATTTTATCCATACGAACATTTTGGTGTATCACACTTATATCCTATCAGTTTTTTGTGGAGTTGCTCCATGAAAATGTGATTCATCACCGGTGGTCAGTAAACAAAATCTGAATTTCTGGAATACCTAGACTAGTCGCCGCATTTCTAATTATGGACACAAATAGGTCTTATTCATACGAACATTTTGGTGTATCACACTTATATCCTATCAGTTTTTTGTGGAGTTGCTCCATGAAAATGTGATTCACCAATGGTGGTCAGTAAACAAAATCTGAATTTCTGGAATACCTAGACTAGTCGCCGCATTTCTAATTATGGACACAAATAGGCCTTATTCATACGAACATTTTGGTGTATCACACTTATATCCTATCAGTTTTTTGTGGAGTTGCTCCATGAAAATGTGATTCACAAATGGTGGTCAGTAAACAAAATCTGAATTTCTGGAATACCTAGACTAGCCGCCGCATTTCTTATTATGGACACAAATAGGCCTTATTCATACGAACATTTTGGTGTATCACACTTATATCCTATCAGTTTTTTGTGGAGTTGCTCCATGAAAATGTGATTCATCACCGGTGGTCAGTAAACAAAATCTGAATTTCTGGAATACCTAGAGTAGTCGCCGCATTTCTAAATTCAGACACTAAGAGATTTTATCCATACGAACATTTTGGTGTATCAAACTTATATCCTATCAGTTTTTTGTGGAGTTGCTCCATGAAAATGTGATTCACCAATGGTGGTCAGTAAACAAAATCTGAATTTCTGGAATACCTAGACTAGTCGCCGCATTTCTAATTATGGACACAAATAGGCCTTATTCATACGAACATTTTGGTGTATCACACTTATATCCTATCAGTTTTTTGTGGAGTTGCTCCATGAAAATGTGATTCACCAATGGTGGTCAGTAAACAAAATCTGAATTTCTGGAATACCTAGACTAGTCGCCGCATTTCTAATTGTGGACACAAATAGGCCTTATTCATACGAACATTTTGGTGTATCACACTTATATCCTATCAGTTTTTTGTGGAGTTGCTCCATGAAAATGTGATTCACCAATGGTGGTCAGTAAACAAAATCTGAATTTCTGGAATACCTAGACTAGGCGCCGCATTTCTAATTATGGACACAAATAGGCCTTATTCATACGAACATTTTGGTGTATCACACTTATATCCTATCAGTTTTTTGTGGAGTTGCTCCATGAAAATGTGATTCACCAATGGTGGTCAGTAAACAAAATCTGAATTTCTGGAATACCTAGACTAGTCGCCGCATTTCTAATTGTGGACACAAATAGGCCTTATTCATACGAACATTTTGGTGTATCACACTTATATCCTATCAGTTTTTTGTGGAGTTGCTCCATGAAAATGTGATTCACCAATGGTGGTCAGTAAACAAAATCTGAATTTCTGGAATACCTAGAGAAGTCGCCGCATTTCTAATTATGGACACAAATAGGCCTTATTCATACGAACATTTTGGTGTATCACACTCATATCCTATCAGTTTTTTGTGGAGTTGCTCCATGAAAATGTGATTCACAAATGGTGGTCAGTAAACAAAATCTGAATTTCTGGAATACCTAGACTAGCCGCCGCATTTCTTATTATGGACACAAATAGGCCTTATCCATACGAACATTTTGGTGTATCACACTTATATCCTATCAGTTTTTTGTGGAGTTGCTCCATGAAAATGTGATTCATCACCGGTGGTCAGTAAACAAAATCTGAATTTCTGGAATACCTAGAGTAGTCGCCGCATTTCTAAATTCAGACACTAAGAGATTTTATCCATACGAACATTTTGGTGTATCAAACTTATATCCTATCAGTTTTTTGTGGAGTTGCTCCATGAAAATGTGATTCACCAATGGTGGTCAGTAAACAAAATCTGAATTTCTGGAATACCTAGACTAGTCGCCGCATTTATAATTATGGACACAAATAGGCCTTATTCATACGAACATTTTGGTGTATCACACTTATATCCTATCAGTTTTTTGTGGAGTTGCTCCATGAAAATGTGATTCACCAATGGTGGTCAGTAAACAAAATCTGAATTTCTGGAATACCTAGACTAGTCGCCGCATTTCTAATTGTGGACACAAATAGGCCTTATTCATACGAACATTTTGGTGTATCACACTTATATCCTATCAGTTTTTTGTGGAGTTGCTCCATGAAAATGTGATTCACCAATGGTGGTCAGTAAACAAAATCTGAATTTCTGGAATACCTAGACTAGTCGCCGCATTTCTAATTATGGACACAAATAGGCCTTGTTCATACGAACATTTTGGTGTATCACACTTATATCCTATCAGTTTTTTGTGGAGTTGCTCCATGAAAATGTGATTCACCAATGGTGGTCAGTAAACAAAATCTGAATTTCTGGAATACCTAGACTAGTCGCCGCATTTCTAATTATGGACACAAATAGGCCTTATTCATACGAACATTTTGGTGTATCACACTTATATCCTATCAGTTTTTTGTGGAGTTGCTCCATGAAAATGTGATTCACCAATGGTGGTCAGTAAACAAAATCTGAATTTCTGGAATACCTAGACTAGTCGCCGCATTTCTAATTATGGACACAAATAGGCCTTATTCATACGAACATTTTGTTGTATCACACTTATATCCTATCAGTTTTTTGTGGAGTTGCTCCATGAAAATGTGATTCACCAATGGTGGTCAGTAAACAAAATCTGAATTTCTGTAATACCTAGACTAGTCGCCGCATTTCTGATTATGGACACAAATAGGCCTTATTCATACGAACATTTTGGTGTATTACACTTATATCCTATCAGTTTTTTGTGGAGTTGCTCCATGAAAATGTGATTCATCACCGGTGGTCAGTAAACAAAATCTGAATTTCTGGAATACCTAGAGTAGTCGCCGCATTTCTAAATACGAACACTAATATATTTTATCCATACGAACATTTTGGTGTATCACACTTATATCCTATCAGTTTTTTGTGGAGTTGCTCCATGAAAATGTGATTCACCAATGGTTGTCAGTAAACAAAATCTGAATTTCTGGAATACCTAGCCTAGTCGCCGCATTTGTAATTATGGACACAAATAGGCCTTATTCATACGAACATTCTGGTGTATCACACTTATATCCTGTCAGTTTTTTGTGGAGTTGCTCCATGAAAATGTGATTCACCAATGGTGGTCAGTAAACAAAATCTGAATTTCTGGAATACCTAGACTAGTCGCCGCATTTCTAATTATGGACACAAAGAGGCCTTATTCATACGAACATTTTGGTGTATCACACTTATATCCTATCAGTTTTTTGTGGAGTTGCTCCATGAAAATGTGATTCACCAATGGTGGTCAGTAAACAAAATCTGAATTTCTGGAATACCTAGACTAGTCGCCGCATTTCTAATTATGGACACAAATAGGCCTTATTCATACGAACATTTTGGTGTATCACACTTATATCCTATCAGTTTTTTGTGGAGTTGCTCCATGAAAATGTGATTCATCACCGGTGGTCAGTAAACAAAATCTGAATTTCTGGAATACCTAGAGTAGTCGCCGCATTTCTAAATACGGACACTAATAGATTTTATCCATACGAACATTTTGGTGTATCACACTTATATCCTATCAGTTTTTTGTGGAGTTGCTCCATGAAAATGTGATTCACCAATGGTGGTCAGTAAACAAAATCTGAATTTCTGGAATACCTAGACTAGTCGCCGCATTTCTAATTATGGACACAAATAGGCCTTATTCATACGAATATTTTGGTGTATCACACTTATATCCTATCAGTTTTTTGTGGAGTTGCTCCATGAAAATGTGATTCATCACCGGTGGTCAGTAAACAAAATCTGAATTTCTGGAATACCTAGAGTAGTCGCCGCATTTCTAAATACGGACGCTAATAGATTTTATCCATACGAACATTTTGGTGTATCACACTTATATCCTATCAGTTTTTTGTGGAGTTGCTCCATGAAAATGTGATTCACCAATGGTGGTCAGTAAACAAAATCTGAATTTCTGGAATACCTAGACTAGTCGCCGCATTTCTAAATACGGACACTAATAGATTTTATCCATACGAACATTTTGGTGTATCACACTTATATCCTATCAGTTTTTTGTGGAGTTGCTCCATGAAAATGTGATTCATCACCGGTGGTCAGTAAACAAAATCTGAATTTCTGGAATACCTAGACTAGTCGCCGCATTTCTAATTATGGACACAAATAGGTCTTATTCATACGAACATTTTGTTGTATCACACTTATATCCTATCAGTTTTTTGTGGAGTTGCTCCATGAAAATGTGATTCACCAATGGTGGTCAGTAAACAAAATCTGAATTTCTGGAATACCTAGACTAGGCGCCGCATTTCTAATTATGGACACAAATAGGCCTTATTCATACGAACATTTTGGTGTATCACACTTATATCCTATCAGTTTTTTGTGGAGTTGCTCCATGAAAATGTGATTCACCAATGGTGGTCAGTAAACAAAATCTGAATTTCTGGAATACCTAGACTAGTCGCCGAATTTCTAATTATGGACACAAATAGGCCTTATTCATATGAACATTTTGGTGTATCACACTTATATCCTATCAGTTTTTTGTGGAGTTGCTCCATGAAAATGTGATTCATCACCGGTGGTCAGTAAACAAAATCTGAATTTCTGGAATACCTAGACTAGTCGCCGCATTTCTAATTATGGACACAAATAGGTCTTATTCATACGAACATTTTGTTGTATCACACTTATATCCTATCAGTTTTTTGTGGAGTTGCTCCATGAAAATGTGATTCACCAATGGTGGTCAGTAAACAAAATCTGAATTTCTGGAATACCTAGACTAGGCGCCGCATTTCTAATTATGGACACAAATAGGCCTTATTCATACGAACATTTTGGTGTATCACACTTATATCCTATCAGTTTTTTGTGGAGTTGCTCCATGAAAATGTGATTCACCAATGGTGGTCAGTAAACAAAATCTGAATTTCTGGAATACCTAGACTAGTCGCCGCATTTCTAATTATGGACGCAAATAGGCCTTGTTCATACGAACATTTTGGTGTATCACACTTATATCCTATCAGTTTTTTGTGGAGTTGCTCCATGAAAATGTGATTCACCAATGGTGGTCAGTAAACAAAATCTGAATTTCTGGAATAGCTAGACTAGTCGCCGCATTTCTAATTATGGACGCAAATAGGCCTTGTTCATACGAACATTTTGGTGTATCACACTTATATCCTATCAGTTTTTTGTGGAGTTGCTCCATGAAAATGTGATTCACCAATGGTGGTCAGTAAACAAAATCTGAATTTCTGGAATACCTAGACTAGTCGCCGCATTTCTAATTATGGACACAAATAGGCCTTATTCATACGAACATTTTGGTGTATCACACTTACATCCTATCAGTTTTTTGTGGAGTTGCTCCATGAAAATGTGATTCATCACCGGTGGTCAGTAAACAAAATCTGAATTTCTGGAATACCTAGAGTAGTCGCCGCATTTCTAAATACGAACACTAATATATTTTATCCATACGAACATTTTGGTGTATCACACTTATATCCTATCAGTTTTTTGTGGAGTTGCTCCATGAAAATGTGATTCACCAATGGTTGTCAGTAAACAAAATCTGAATTTCTGGAATACCTAGCCTAGTCGCCGCATTTGTAATTATGGACACAAATAGGCCTTATTCATACGAACATTCTGGTGTATCACACTTATATCCTGTCAGTTTTTTGTGGAGTTGCTCCATGAAAATGTGATTCACCAATGGTGGTCAGTAAACAAAATCTGAATTTCTGGAATACCTAGACTAGTCGCCGCATTTCTAATTATGGACACAAAGAGGCCTTATTCATACGAACATTTTGGTGTATCACACTTATATCCTATCAGTTTTTTGTGGAGTTGCTCCATGAAAATGTGATTCACCAATGGTGGTCAGTAAACAAAATCTGAATTTCTGGAATACCTAGAGTAGTCGCCGCATTTCTAAATACGGACACTAATAGATTTTATCCATACGAACATTTTGGTGTATCACACTTATATCCTATCAGTTTTTTGTGGAGTTGCTCCATGAAAATGTGATTCACCAATGGTGGTCAGTAAACAAAATCTGAATTTCTGGAATACCTAGACTAGTCGCCGCATTTCTAATTATGGACACAAATAGGCCTTATTCATACGAATATTTTGGTGTATCACACTTATATCCTATCAGTTTTTTGTGGAGTTGCTCCATGAAAATGTGATTCATCACCGGTGGTCAGTAAACAAAATCTGAATTTCTGGAATACCTAGAGTAGTCGCCGCATTTCTAAATACGGACGCTAATAGATTTTATCCATACGAACATTTTGGTGTATCACACTTATATCCTATCAGTTTTTTGTGGAGTTGCTCCATGAAAATGTGATTCACCAATGGTGGTCAGTAAACAAAATCTGAATTTCTGGAATACCTAGACTAGTCGCCGCATTTCTAAATACGGACACTAATAGATTTTATCCATACGAACATTTTGGTGTATCACACTTATATCCTATCAGTTTTTTGTGGAGTTGCTCCATGAAAATGTGATTCATCACCGGTGGTCAGTAAACAAAATCTGAATTTCTGGAATACCTAGACTAGTCGCCGCATTTCTAATTATGGACACAAATAGGTCTTATTCATACGAACATTTTGTTGTATCACACTTATATCCTATCAGTTTTTTGTGGAGTTGCTCCATGAAAATGTGATTCACCAATGGTGGTCAGTAAACAAAATCTGAATTTCTGGAATACCTAGACTAGGCGCCGCATTTCTAATTATGGACACAAATAGGCCTTATTCATACGAACATTTTGGTGTATCACACTTATATCCTATCAGTTTTTTGTGGAGTTGCTCCACGAAAATGTGATTCACCAATGGTGGTCAGTAAACAAAATCTGAATTTCTGGAATACCTAGACTAGTCGCCGCATTTCTAATTATGGACGCAAATAGGCCTTGTTCATACGAACATTTTGGTGTATCACACTTATATCCTATCAGTTTTTTGTGGAGTTGCTCCATGAAAATGTGATTCACCAATGGTTGTCAGTAAACAAAATCTGAATTTCTGGAATACCTAGCCTAGTCGCCGCATTTGTAATTATGGACACAAATAGGCCTTATTCATACGAACATTCTGGTGTATCACACTTATATCCTATCAGTTTTTTGTGGAGTTGCTCCATGAAAATGTGATTCACCAATGGTGGTCAGTAAACAAAATCTGAATTTCTGGAATACCTAGACTAGTCGCCGCATTTCTAATTATGGACACAAAGAGGCCTTATTCATACGAACATTTTGGTGTATCACACTTATATCCTATCAGTTTTTTGTGGAGTTGCTCCATGAAAATGTGATTCACCAATGGTGGTCAGTAAACAAAATCTGAATTTCTGGAATACCTAGACTAGTCGCCGCATTTCTAAATACGGACACTAATAGATTTTATCCATACGAACATTTTGGTGTATCACACTTATATCCTATCAGTTTTTTGTGGAGTTGCTCCATGAAAATGTGATTCATCACCGGTGGTCAGTAAACAAAATCTGAATTTCTGGAATACCTAGACTAGTCGCCGCATTTCTAATTATGGACACAAATAGGTCTTATTCATACGAACATTTTGTTGTATCACACTTATATCCTATCAGTTTTTTGTGGAGTTGCTCCATGAAAATGTGATTCACCAATGGTGGTCAGTAAACAAAATCTGAATTTCTGGAATACCTAGACTAGGCGCCGCATTTCTAATTATGGACACAAATAGGCCTTATTCATACGAACATTTTGGTGTATCACACTTATATCCTTCAGTTTTTTGTGGAGTTGCTCCATGAAAATGTGATTCACCAATGGTGGTCAGTAAACAAAATCTGAATTTCTGGAATACCTAGAGTAGTAGCCGCATTTCTAAATTCAGACACTAAGAGATTTTATCCATACGAACATTTTGGTGTATCAAACTTATATCCTATCAGTTTTTTGTGGAGTTGCTCCATGAAAATGTGATTCACCAATGGTGGTCAGTAAACAAAATCTGAATTTCTGGAATACCTAGACTAGTCGCCGCATTTCTAATTATGGACACAAATAGGCCTTATTCATACGAACATTTTGGTGTATCACACTTATATCCTATCAGTTTTTTGTGGAGTTGCTCCATGAAAATGTGATTCACCAATGGTGGTCAGTAAACAAAATCTGAATTTCTGGAATACCTAGACTAGTCGCCGCATTTCTAATTGTGGACACAAATAGGCCTTATTCATACGAACATTTTGGTGTATCACACTTATATCCTATCAGTTTTTTGTGGAGTTGCTCCATGAAAATGTGATTCACCAATGGTGGTCAGTAAACAAAATCTGAATTTCTGGAATACCTAGACTAGTCGCCGCATTTCTAATTATGGACACAAATAGGCCTTGTTCATACGAACATTTTGGTGTATCACACTTATATCCTATCAGTTTTTTGTGGAGTTGCTCCATGAAAATGTGATTCACCAATGGTGGTCAGTAAACAAAATCTGAATTTCTGGAATACCTAGACTAGTCGCCGCATTTCTAATTATGGACACAGATAGGCCTTATTCATACGAACATTTTGGTGTATCACACTTATATCCTATCAGTTTTTTGTGGAGTTGCTCCATGAAAATGTGATTCACCAATGGTGGTCAGTAAACAAAATCTGAATTTCTGGAATACCTAGACTAGTCGCCGCATTTCTAATTATGGACACAAATAGGCCTTATTCATACGAACATTTTGTTGTATCACACTTATATCCTATCAGTTTTTTGTGGAGTTGCTCCATGAAAATGTGATTCACCAATGGTGGTCAGTAAACAAAATCTGAATTTCTGTAATACCTAGACTAGTCGCCGCATTTCTGATTATGGACACAAATAGGCCTTATTCATACGAACATTCTGGTGTATCACACTTATATCCTGTCAGTTTTTTGTGGAGTTGCTCCATGAAAATGTGATTCACCAATGGTGGTCAGTAAACAAAATCTGAATTTCTGGAATACCTAGACTAGTCGCCGCATTTCTAATTATGGACACAAAGAGGCCTTATTCATACGAACATTTTGGTGTATCACACTTATATCCTATCAGTTTTTTGTGGAGTTGCTCCATGAAAATGTGATTCACCAATGGTGGTCAGTAAACAAAATCTGAATTTCTGGAATACCTAGACTAGTCGCCGCATTTCTAATTATGGACACAAATAGGCCTTATTCATACGAACATTTTGGTGTATCACACTTATATCCTATCAGTTTTTTGTGGAGTTGCTCCATGAAAATGTGATTCATCACCGGTGGTCAGTAAACAAAATCTGAATTTCTGGAATACCTAGAGTAGTCGCCGCATTTCTAAATACGGACACTAATAGATTTTATCCATACGAACATTTTGGTGTATCACACTTATATCCTATCAGTTTTTTGTGGAGTTGCTCCATGAAAATGTGATTCACCAATGGTGGTCAGTAAACAAAATCTGAATTTCTGGAATACCTAGACTAGTCGCCGCATTTCTAATTATGGACACAAATAGGCCTTATTCATACGAATATTTTGGTGTATCACACTTATATCCTATCAGTTTTTTGTGGAGTTGCTCCATGAAAATGTGATTCATCACCGGTGGTCAGTAAACAAAATCTGAATTTCTGGAATACCTAGAGTAGTCGCCGCATTTCTAAATACGGACGCTAATAGATTTTATCCATACGAACATTTTGGTGTATCACACTTATATCCTATCAGTTTTTTGTGGAGTTGCTCCATGAAAATGTGATTCACCAATGGTGGTCAGTAAACAAAATCTGAATTTCTGGAATACCTAGACTAGTCGCCGCATTTCTAAATACGGACACTAATAGATTTTATCCATACGAACATTTTGGTGTATCACACTTATATCCTATCAGTTTTTTGTGGAGTTGCTCCATGAAAATGTGATTCATCACCGGTGGTCAGTAAACAAAATCTGAATTTCTGGAATACCTAGACTAGTCGCCGCATTTCTAATTATGGACACAAATAGGTCTTATTCATACGAACATTTTGTTGTATCACACTTATATCCTATCAGTTTTTTGTGGAGTTGCTCCATGAAAATGTGATTCACCAATGGTGGTCAGTAAACAAAATCTGAATTTCTGGAATACCTAGACTAGGCGCCGCATTTCTAATTATGGACACAAATAGGCCTTATTCATACGAACATTTTGGTGTATCACACTTATATCCTATCAGTTTTTTGTGGAGTTGCTCCATGAAAATGTGATTCACCAATGGTGGTCAGTAAACAAAATCTGAATTTCTGGAATACCTAGACTAGTCGCCGAATTTCTAATTATGGACACAAATAGGCCTTATTCATATGAACATTTTGGTGTATCACACTTATATCCTATCAGTTTTTTGTGGAGTTGCTCCATGAAAATGTGATTCATCACCGGTGGTCAGTAAACAAAATCTGAATTTCTGGAATACCTAGACTAGTCGCCGCATTTCTAATTATGGACACAAATAGGTCTTATTCATACGAACATTTTGTTGTATCACACTTATATCCTATCAGTTTTTTGTGGAGTTGCTCCATGAAAATGTGATTCACCAATGGTGGTCAGTAAACAAAATCTGAATTTCTGGAATACCTAGACTAGGCGCCGCATTTCTAATTATGGACACAAATAGGCCTTATTCATACGAACATTTTGGTGTATCACACTTATATCCTATCAGTTTTTTGTGGAGTTGCTCCATGAAAATGTGATTCACCAATGGTGGTCAGTAAACAAAATCTGAATTTCTGGAATACCTAGACTAGTCGCCGCATTTCTAATTATGGACGCAAATAGGCCTTGTTCATACGATCATTTTGGTGTATCACACTTATATCCTATCAGTTTTTTGTGGAGTTGCTCCATGAAAATGTGATTCACCAATGGTGGTCAGTAAACAAAATCTGAATTTCTGGAATAGCTAGACTAGTCGCCGCATTTCTAATTATGGACGCAAATAGGCCTTGTTCATACGAACATTTTGGTGTATCACACTTATATCCTATCAGTTTTTTGTGGAGTTGCTCCATGAAAATGTGATTCACCAATGGTGGTCAGTAAACAAAATCTGAATTTCTGGAATACCTAGACTAGTCGCCGCATTTCTAATTATGGACACAAATAGGCCTTATTCATACGAACATTTTGGTGTATCACACTTACATCCTATCAGTTTTTTGTGGAGTTGCTCCATGAAAATGTGATTCATCACCGGTGGTCAGTAAACAAAATCTGAATTTCTGGAATACCTAGAGTAGTCGCCGCATTTCTAAATACGAACACTAATATATTTTATCCATACGAACATTTTGGTGTATCACACTTATATCCTATCAGTTTTTTGTGGAGTTGCTCCATGAAAATGTGATTCACCAATGGTTGTCAGTAAACAAAATCTGAATTTCTGGAATACCTAGCCTAGTCGCCGCATTTGTAATTATGGACACAAATAGGCCTTATTCATACGAACATTCTGGTGTATCACACTTATATCCTGTCAGTTTTTTGTGGAGTTGCTCCATGAAAATGTGATTCACCAATGGTGGTCAGTAAACAAAATCTGAATTTCTGGAATACCTAGACTAGTCGCCGCATTTCTAATTATGGACACAAAGAGGCCTTATTCATACGAACATTTTGGTGTATCACACTTATATCCTATCAGTTTTTTGTGGAGTTGCTCCATGAAAATGTGATTCACCAATGGTGGTCAGTAAACAAAATCTGAATTTCTGGAATACCTAGAGTAGTCGCCGCATTTCTAAATACGGACACTAATAGATTTTATCCATACGAACATTTTGGTGTATCACACTTATATCCTATCAGTTTTTTGTGGAGTTGCTCCATGAAAATGTGATTCACCAATGGTGGTCAGTAAACAAAATCTGAATTTCTGGAATACCTAGACTAGTCGCCGCATTTCTAATTATGGACACAAATAGGCCTTATTCATACGAATATTTTGGTGTATCACACTTATATCCTATCAGTTTTTTGTGGAGTTGCTCCATGAAAATGTGATTCATCACCGGTGGTCAGTAAACAAAATCTGAATTTCTGGAATACCTAGAGTAGTCGCCGCATTTCTAAATACGGACGCTAATAGATTTTATCCATACGAACATTTTGGTGTATCACACTTATATCCTATCAGTTTTTTGTGGAGTTGCTCCATGAAAATGTGATTCACCAATGGTGGTCAGTAAACAAAATCTGAATTTCTGGAATACCTAGACTAGTCGCCGCATTTCTAAATACGGACACTAATAGATTTTATCCATACGAACATTTTGGTGTATCACACTTATATCCTATCAGTTTTTTGTGGAGTTGCTCCATGAAAATGTGATTCATCACCGGTGGTCAGTAAACAAAATCTGAATTTCTGGAATACCTAGACTAGTCGCCGCATTTCTAATTATGGACACAAATAGGTCTTATTCATACGAACATTTTGTTGTATCACACTTATATCCTATCAGTTTTTTGTGGAGTTGCTCCATGAAAATGTGATTCACCAATGGTGGTCAGTAAACAAAATCTGAATTTCTGGAATACCTAGACTAGGCGCCGCATTTCTAATTATGGACACAAATAGGCCTTATTCATACGAACATTTTGGTGTATCACACTTATATCCTATCAGTTTTTTGTGGAGTTGCTCCACGAAAATGTGATTCACCAATGGTGGTCAGTAAACAAAATCTGAATTTCTGGAATACCTAGACTAGTCGCCGCATTTCTAATTATGGACGCAAATAGGCCTTGTTCATACGAACATTTTGGTGTATCACACTTATATCCTATCAGTTTTTTGTGGAGTTGCTCCATGAAAATGTGATTCACCAATGGTTGTCAGTAAACAAAATCTGAATTTCTGGAATACCTAGCCTAGTCGCCGCATTTGTAATTATGGACACAAATAGGCCTTATTCATACGAACATTCTGGTGTATCACACTTATATCCTATCAGTTTTTTGTGGAGTTGCTCCATGAAAATGTGATTCACCAATGGTGGTCAGTAAACAAAATCTGAATTTCTGGAATACCTAGACTAGTCGCCGCATTTCTAATTATGGACACAAAGAGGCCTTATTCATACGAACATTTTGGTGTATCACACTTATATCCTATCAGTTTTTTGTGGAGTTGCTCCATGAAAATGTGATTCACCAATGGTGGTCAGTAAACAAAATCTGAATTTCTGGAATACCTAGACTAGTCGCCGCATTTCTAAATACGGACACTAATAGATTTTATCCATACGAACATTTTGGTGTATCACACTTATATCCTATCAGTTTTTTGTGGAGTTGCTCCATGAAAATGTGATTCATCACCGGTGGTCAGTAAACAAAATCTGAATTTCTGGAATACCTAGACTAGTCGCCGCATTTCTAATTATGGACACAAATAGGTCTTATTCATACGAACATTTTGTTGTATCACACTTATATCCTATCAGTTTTTTGTGGAGTTGCTCCATGAAAATGTGATTCACCAATGGTGGTCAGTAAACAAAATCTGAATTTCTGGAATACCTAGACTAGGCGCCGCATTTCTAATTATGGACACAAATAGGCCTTATTCATACGAACATTTTGGTGTATCACACTTATATCCTTCAGTTTTTTGTGGAGTTGCTCCATGAAAATGTGATTCACCAATGGTGGTCAGTAAACAAAATCTGAATTTCTGGAATACCTAGAGTAGTAGCCGCATTTCTAAATTCAGACACTAAGAGATTTTATCCATACGAACATTTTGGTGTATCAAACTTATATCCTATCAGTTTTTTGTGGAGTTGCTCCATGAAAATGTGATTCACCAATGGTGGTCAGTAAACAAAATCTGAATTTCTGGAATACCTAGACTAGTCGCCGCATTTCTAATTATGGACACAAATAGGCCTTATTCATACGAACATTTTGGTGTATCACACTTATATCCTATCAGTTTTTTGTGGAGTTGCTCCATGAAAATGTGATTCACCAATGGTGGTCAGTAAACAAAATCTGAATTTCTGGAATACCTAGACTAGTCGCCGCATTTCTAATTGTGGACACAAATAGGCCTTATTCATACGAACATTTTGGTGTATCACACTTATATCCTATCAGTTTTTTGTGGAGTTGCTCCATGAAAATGTGATTCACCAATGGTGGTCAGTAAACAAAATCTGAATTTCTGGAATACCTAGACTAGTCGCCGCATTTCTAATTATGGACACAAATAGGCCTTGTTCATACGAACATTTTGGTGTATCACACTTATATCCTATCAGTTTTTTGTGGAGTTGCTCCATGAAAATGTGATTCACCAATGGTGGTCAGTAAACAAAATCTGAATTTCTGGAATACCTAGACTAGTCGCCGCATTTCTAATTATGGACACAGATAGGCCTTATTCATACGAACATTTTGGTGTATCACACTTATATCCTATCAGTTTTTTGTGGAGTTGCTCCATGAAAATGTGATTCACCAATGGTGGTCAGTAAACAAAATCTGAATTTCTGGAATACCTAGACTAGTCGCCGCATTTCTAATTATGGACACAAATAGGCCTTATTCATACGAACATTTTGTTGTATCACACTTATATCCTATCAGTTTTTTGTGGAGTTGCTCCATGAAAATGTGATTCACCAATGGTGGTCAGTAAACAAAATCTGAATTTCTGTAATACCTAGACTAGTCGCCGCATTTCTGATTATGGACACAAATAGGCCTTATTCATACGAACATTTTGGTGTATTACGCTTATATCCTATCAGTTTTTTGTGGAGTTGCTCCATGAAAATGTGATTCACCAATGGTGGTCAGTAAACAAAATCTGAATTTCTGGAATACCTAGACTAGTCGCCGCATTTCTAATTATGGACACAAAGAGGCCTTATTCATACGAACATTTTGGTGTATCACACTTATATCCTATCAGTTTTTTGTGGAGTTGCTCCATGAAAATGTGATTCACCAATGGTGGTCAGTAAACAAAATCTGAATTTCTGGAATACCTAGACTAGTCGCCGCATTTCTAATTATGGACACAAATAGGCCTTATTCATACGAACATTTTGGTGTATCACACTTATATCCTATCAGTTTTTTGTGGAGTTGCTCCATGAAAATGTGATTCATCACCGGTGGTCAGTAAACAAAATCTGAATTTCTGGAATACCTAGAGTAGTCGCCGCATTTCTAAATACGGACACTAATAGATTTTATCCATACGAACATTTCGGTGTATCACACTTATATCCTATCAGTTTTTTGTGGAGTTGCTCCATGAAAATGTGATTCACCAATGGTGGTCAGTAAACAAAATCTGAATTTCTGGAATACCTAGACTAGTCGCCGCATTTCTAATTATGGACACAAATAGGCCTTATTCATACGAATATTTTGGTGTATCACACTTATATCCTATCAGTTTTTTGTGGAGTTGCTCCATGAAAATGTGATTCATCACCGGTGGTCAGTAAACAAAATCTGAATTTCTGGAATACCTAGAGTAGTCGCCGCATTTCTAAATACGGACGCTAATAGATTTTATCCATACGAACATTTTGGTGTATCACACTTATATCCTATCAGTTTTTTGTGGAGTTGCTCCATGAAAATGTGATTCACCAATGGTGGTCAGTAAACAAAATCTGAATTTCTGGAATACCTAGACTAGTCGCCGCATTTCTAATTATGGACACAAATAGGCCTTATTCATACGAACATTTTGGTGTATCACACTTATATCCTATCAGTTTTTTGTGGAGTTGCTCCATGAAAATGTGATTCACCAATGGTGGTCAGTAAACAAAATCTGAATTTCTGGAATACCTAGACTAGTCGCCGAATTTCTAATTATGGACACAAATAGGCCTTATTCATATGAACATTTTGGTGTATCACACTTATATCCTATCAGTTTTTTGTGGAGTTGCTCCATGAAAATGTGATTCATCACCGGTGGTCAGTAAACAAAATCTGAATTTCTGGAATACCTAGACTAGTCGCCGCATTTCTAATTATGGACACAAATAGGTCTTATTCATACGAACATTTTGTTGTATCACACTTATATCCTATCAGTTTTTTGTGGAGTTGCTCCATGAAAATGTGATTCACCAATGGTGGTCAGTAAACAAAATCTGAATTTCTGGAATACCTAGACTAGGCGCCGCATTTCTAATTATGGACGCAAATAGGCCTTATTCATACGAACATTTTGGTGTATCACACTTATATCCTATCAGTTTTTTGTGGAGTTGCTCCATGAAAATGTGATTCACCAATGGTGGTCAGTAAACAAAATCTGAATTTCTGGAATACCTAGACTAGTCGCCGCATTTCTAATTATGGACGCAAATAGGCCTTGTTCATACGAACATTTTGGTGTATCACACTTATATCCTATCAGTTTTTTGTGGAGTTGCTCCATGAAAATGTGATTCACCAATGGTGGTCAGTAAACAAAATCTGAATTTCTGGAATACCTAGACTAGTCGCCGCATTTCTAATTATGGACGCAAATAGGCCTTGTTCATACGAACATTTTGGTGTATCACACTTATATCCTATCAGTTTTTTGTGGAGTTGCTCCATGAAAATGTGATTCACCAATGGTGGTCAGTAAACAAAATCTGAATTTCTGGAATACCTAGACTAGTCGCCGCATTTCTAATTATGGACACAAATAGGCCTTATTCATACGAACATTTTGGTGTATCACACTTATATCCTATCAGTTTTTTGTGGAGTTGCTCCATGAAAATGTGATTCATCACCGGTGGTCAGTAAACAAAATCTGAATTTCTGGAATACCTAGACTAGTCGCCGCTTTTCTAATTATGGACACAAATAGGTCTTATTCATACGAACATTTTGTTGTATCACACTTATATCCTATCAGTTTTTTGTGGAGTTGCTCCATGAAAATGTGATTCACCAATGGTGGTCAGTAAACAAAATCTGAATTTCTGGAATACCTAGACTAGTCGCCGCATTTCTGATTATGGACACAAATAGGCCTTATTCATACGAACATTTTTGTGTATTACACTTATATCCTATCAGTTTTTTGTGGAGTTGCTCCATGAAAATGTGATTCATCACCGGTGGTCAGTAAACAAAATCTGAATTTCTGGAATACCTAGAGTAGTCGCCGCATTTCTAAATACGAACACTAATATATTTTATCCATACGAACATTTTGGTGTATCACACTTATATCCTATCAGTTTTTTGTGGAGTTGCTCCATGAAAATGTGATTCACCAATGGTTGTCAGTAAACAAAATCTGAATTTCTGGAATACCTAGCCTAGTCGCCGCATTTGTAATTATGGACACAAATAGGCCTTATTCATACGAACATTCTGGTGTATCACACTTATATCCTGTCAGTTTTTTGTGGAGTTGCTCCATGAAAATGTGATTCACCAATGGTGGTCAGTAAACAAAATCTGAATTTCTGGAATACCTAGACTAGTCGCCGCATTTCTAATTATGGACGCAAATAGGCCTTGTTCATACGAACATTTTGGTGTATCACACTTATATCCTATCAGTTTTTTGTGGAGTTGCTCCATGAAAATGTGATTCACCAATGGTGGTCAGTAAACAAAATCTGAATTTCTGGAATACCTAGACTAGTCGCCGCATTTCTAATTATGGACACAAATAGGCCTTATTCATACGAACATTTTGGTGTATCACACTTATATCCTATCAGTTTTTTGTGGAGTTGCTCCATGAAAATGTGATTCACCAATGGTGGTCAGTAAACAAAATCTGAATTTCTGGAATACCTAGACTAGTCGCCGCATTTCTAATTATGGACACAAATAGGCCTTATTCATATGAACATTTTGGTGTATCACACTTATATCCTATCAGTTTTTTGTGGAGTTGCTCCATGAAAATGTGATTCATCACCGGTGGTCAGTAAACAAAATCTGAATTTCTGGAATACCTAGACTAGTCGCCGCATTTCTGATTATGGACACAAATAGGCCTTATTCATACGAACATTTTGGTGTATTACACTTATATCCTATCAGTTTTTTGTGGAGTTGCTCCATGAAAATGTGATTCATCACCGGTGGTCAGTAAACAAAATCTGAATTTCTGGAATACCTAGAGTAGTCGCCGCATTTCTAAATACGAACACTAATATATTTTATCCATACGAATATTTTGGTGTATCACACTTATATCCTATCAGTTTTTTGTGGAGTTGCTCCATGAAAATGTGATTCACCAATGGTTGTCAGTAAACAAAATCTGAATTTCTGGAATACCTAGCCTAGTCGCCGCATTTGTAATTATGGACACAAATAGGCCTTATTCATACGAACATTCTGGTGTATCACACTTATATCCTGTCAGTTTTTTGTGGAGTTGCTCCATGAAAATGTGATTCACCAATGGTGGTCAGTAAACAAAATCTGAATTTCTGGAATACCTAGACTAGTCGCCGCATTTCTAATTATGGACACAAAGAGGCCTTATTCATACGAACATTTTGGTGTATCACACTTATATCCTATCAGTTTTTTGTGGAGTTGCTCCATGAAAATGTGATTCACCAATGGTGGTCAGTAAACAAAATCTGAATTTCTGGAATACCTAGACTAGTCGCCGCATTTCTAATTATGGACACAAATAGGCCTTATTCATACGAACATTTTGGTGTATCACACTTATATCCTATCAGTTTTTTGTGGAGTTGCTCCATGAAAATGTGATTCACCAATGGTGGTCAGTAAACAAAATCTGAATTTCTGGAATACCTAGACTAGTCGCCGCATTTCTAATTATGGACACAAATAGGCCTTATTCATACGAACATTTTGGTGTATCACACTTATATCCTATCAGTTTTTTGTGGAGTTGCTCCATGAAAATGTGATTCATCACCGGTGGTCAGTAAACAAAATCTGAATTTCTGGAATACCTAGACTAGTCGCCGCATTTCTAATTATGGACACAAATAGGTCTTATTCATACGAACATTTTGTTGTATCACACTTATATCCTATCAGTTTTTTGTGGAGTTGCTCCATGAAAATGTGATTCACCAATGGTGGTCAGTAAACAAAATCTGAATTTCTGGAATACCTAGACTAGTCGCCGCATTTCTAATTATGGACACAAATAGGCCTTATTCATACGAACATTTTGGTGTATCACACTTATATCCTATCAGTTTTTTGTGGAGTTGCTCCATGAAAATGTGATTCATCACCGGTGGTCAGTAAACAAAATCTGAATTTCTGGAATACCTAGAGTAGTCGCCGCATTTCTAAATACGAACACTAATATATTTTATCCATACGAACATTTTGGTGTATCACACTTATATCCTATCAGTTTTTTGTGGAGTTGCTCCATGAAAATGTGATTCACCAATGGTGGTCAGTAAACAAAATCTGAATTTCTGGAATACCTAGACTAGTAGCCGCATTTCTAATTATGGACACAAATAGGCCTTATTCATACGAACATTTTGGTGTATCACACTTATATCCTATCAGTTTTTTGTGGAGTTGCTCCATGAAAATGTGATTCATCACCGGTGGTCAGTAAACAAAATCTGAATTTCTGGAATACCTAGAGAAGTCGCCGCATTTCTAATTATGGACACAAATAGGCCTTATTCATACGAACATTTTGGTGTATCACACTTATATCCTATCAGTTTTTTGTGGAGTTGCTCCATGAAAATGTGATTCATCACCGGTGGTCAGTAAACAAAATCTGAATTTCTGGAATACCTAGAGTAGTCGCCGCATTTCTAAATACGAACACTAATATATTTTATCCATACGAACATTTTGGTGTATCACACTTATATCCTATCAGTTTTTTGTGGAGTTGCTCCATGAAAATGTGATTCACCAATGGTGGTCAGTAAACAAAATCTGAATTTCTGGAATACCTAGAATAGTAGCCGCATTTCTAATTATGGACGCAAATAGGCCTTGTTCATACGAACATTTTGGTGTATCACACTTATATCCTATCAGTTTTTTGTGGAGTTGCTCCATGAAAATGTGATTCACCAATGGTGGTCAGTAAACAAAATCTGAATTTCTGGAATACCTAGACTAGTCGCCGCATTTCTAATTATGGACACAAATAGGCCTTGTTCATACGAACATTTTGGTGTATCACACTTATATCCTATCAGTTTTTTGTGGAGTTGCTCCATGAAAATGTGATTCACCAATGGTGGTCAGTAAACAAAATCTGAATTTCTGGAATACCTAGACTAGTAGCCGCATTTCTAATTATGGACGCAAATAGGCCTTGTTCATACGAACATTTTGGTGTATCACACTTATATCCTATCAGTTTTTTGTGGAGTTGCTCCATGAAAATGTGATTCACCAATGGTGGTCAGTAAACAAAATCTGAATTTCTGGAATACCTAGACTAGTCGCCGCATTTCTAATTATGGACACAAATAGGCCTTGTTCATACGAACATTTTGGTGTATCACACTTATATCCTATCAGTTTTTTGTGGAGTTGCTCCATGAAAATGTGATTCACCAATGGTGGTCAGTAAACAAAATCTGAATTTCTGGAATACCTAGACTAGTCGCCGCATTTCTAATTATGGACACAAATAGGCCTTATTCATACGAACATTTTGGTGTATCACACTTATATCCTATCAGTTTTTTGTGGAGTTGCTCCATGAAAATGTGATTCACTAATGGTGGTCAGTAAACAAAATCTGAATTTCTGGAATACCTAGACTAGTCGCCGCATTTCTAATTATGGACACAAATAGGCCTTATTCATACGAACATTTTGGTGTATCACACTTATATCCTATCAGTTTTTTGTGGAGTTGCTCCATGAAAATGTGATTCATCACCGGTGGTCAGTAAGCAAAATCTGAATTTCTGGAATACCTAGACTAGTCGCCGCTTTTCTAATTATGGACACAAATAGGTCTTATTCATACGAACAGTTTGTTGTATCACACTTATATCCTATCAGTTTTTTGTGGAGTTGCTCCATGAAAATGTGATTCACCAATGGTGGTCAGTAAACAAAATCTGAATTTCTGTAATACCTAGACTAGTCGCCGCATTTCTGATTATGGACACAAATAGGCCTTATTCATACGAACATTTTTGTGTATTACACTTATATCCTATCAGTTTTTTGTGGAGTTGCTCCATGAAAATGTGATTCACCAATGGTTGTCAGTAAACAAAATCTGAATTTCTGGAATACCTAGCCTAGTCGCCGCATTTGTAATTATGGACACAAATAGGCCTTATTCATACGAACATTCTGGTGTATCACACTTATATCCTGTCAGTTTTTTGTGGAGTTGCTCCATGAAAATGTGATTCACCAATGGTGGTCAGTAAACAAAATCTGAATTTCTGGAATACCTAGACTAGTCGCCGCATTTCTAATTATGGACACAAAGAGGCCTTATTCATACGAACATTTTGGTGTATCACACTTATATCCTATCAGTTTTTTGTGGAGTTGCTCCATGAAAATGTGATTCACCAATGGTGGTCAGTAAACAAAATCTGAATTTCTGGAATACCTAGACTAGTCGCCGCATTTCTAATTATGGACGCAAATAGGCCTTGTTCATACGAACATTTTGGTGTATCACACTTATATCCTATCAGTTTTTTGTGGAGTTGCTCCATGAAAATGTGATTCACTAATGGTGGTCAGTAAACAAAATCTGAATTTCTGGAATACCTAGACTAGTCGCCGCATTTCTAATTATGGACACAAATAGGCCTTGTTCATACGAACATTTTGGTGTATCACACTTATATCCTATCAGTTTTTTGTGGAGTTGCTCCATGAAAATGTGATTCACCAATGGTGGTCAGTAAACAAAATCTGAATTTCTGGAATACCTAGACTAGTCGCCGCATTTCTAATTATGGACACAAATAGGCCTTATTCATACGAACATTTTGGTGTATCACACTTATATCCTATCAGTTTTTTGTGGAGTTGCTCCATGAAAATGTGATTCACCAATGGTGGTCAGTAAACAAAATCTGAATTTCTGGAATACCTAGACTAGTCGCCGCATTTCTAATTATGGACACAAATAGGCCTTATTCATATGAACATTTTGGTGTATCACACTTATATCCTATCAGTTTTTTGTGGAGTTGCTCCATGAAAATGTGATTCATCACCGGTGGTCAGTAAACAAAATCTGAATTTCTGGAATACCTAGACTAGTCGCCGCATTTCTGATTATGGACACAAATAGGCCTTATTCATACGAACATTTTGGTGTATTACACTTATATCCTATCAGTTTTTTGTGGAGTTGCTCCATGAAAATGTGATTCATCACCGGTGGTCAGTAAACAAAATCTGAATTTCTGGAATACCTAGCCTAGTCGCCGCATTTCTAATTATGGACGCAAATAGGCCTTTTTCATACGAACATTTTGGTGTATCACACTTATATCCTATCAGTTTTTTGTGGAGTTGCTCCATGAAAATGTGATTCACCAATGGTTGTCAGTAAACAAAATCTGAATTTCTGGAATACCTAGCCTAGTCGCCGCATTTGTAATTATGGACACAAATAGGCCTTATTCATACGAACATTCTGGTGTATCACACTTATATCCTGTCAGTTTTTTGTGGAGTTGCTCCATGAAAATGTGATTCACCAATGGTGGTCAGTAAACAAAATCTGAATTTCTGGAATACCTAGACTAGTCGCCGCATTTCTAATTATGGACACAAAGAGGCCTTATTCATACGAACATTTTGGTGTATCACACTTATATCCTATCAGTTTTTTGTGGAGTTGCTCCATGAAAATGTGATTCACCAATGGTGGTCAGTAAACAAAATCTGAATTTCTGGAATACCTAGACTAGTCGCCGCATTTCTAATTATGGACACAAATAGGCCTTATTCATACGAACATTTTGGTGTATCACACTTATATCCTATCAGTTTTTTGTGGAGTTGCTCCATGAAAATGTGATTCACCAATGGTGGTCAGTAAACAAAATCTGAATTTCTGGAATACCTAGACTAGTCGCCGCATTTCTAATTATGGACACAAATAGGCCTTATTCATACGAACATTTTGGTGTATCACACTTATATCCTATCAGTTTTTTGTGGAGTTGCTCCATGAAAATGTGATTCACCAATGGTGGTCAGTAAACAAAATCTGAATTTCTGGAATACCTAGACTAGTCGCCGCATTTCTAATTATGGACACAAATAGGCCTTATTCATACGAACATTTTGGTGTATCACACTTATATCCTATCAGTTTTTTGTGGAGTTGCTCCATGAAAATGTGATTCATCACCGGTGGTCAGTAAACAAAATCTGAATTTCTGGAATACCTAGAGAAGTCGCCGCATTTCTAATTATGGACACAAATAGGCCTTATTCATACGAACATTTTGGTGTATCACACTTATATCCTATCAGTTTTTTGTGGAGTTGCTCCATGAAAATGTGATTCATCACCGGTGGTCAGTAAACAAAATCTGAATTTCTGGAATACCTAGACTAGTCGCCGCATTTCTAATTATGGACACAAATAGGTCTTATTCATACGAACATTTTGTTGTATCACACTTATATCCTATCAGTTTTTTGTGGAGTTGCTCCATGAAAATGTGATTCACCAATGGTGGTCAGTAAACAAAATCTGAATTTCTGGAATACCTAGCCTAGTCGCCGCATTTGTAATTATGGACACAAATAGGCCTTATTCATACGAACATTCTGGTGTATCACACTTATATCCTGTCAGTTTTTTGTGGAGTTGCTCCATGAAAATGTGATTCACCAATGGTGGTCAGTAAACAAAATCTGAATTTCTGGAATACCTAGACTAGTCGCCGCATTTCTAATTATGGACACAAAGAGGGCTTATTCATACGAACATTTTGGTGTATCACACTTATATCCTATCAGTTTTTTGTGGAGTTGCTCCATGAAAATGTGATTCACCAATGGTGGTCAGTAAACAAAATCTGAATTTCTGGAATACCTAGACTAGTCGCCGCATTTCTAATTATGGACGCAAATAGGCCTTGTTCATACGAACATTTTGGTGTATCACACTTATATCCTATCAGTTTTTTGTGGAGTTGCTCCATGAAAATGTGATTCACCAATGGTGGTCAGTAAACAAAATCTGAATTTCTGGAATACCTAGACTAGTCGCCGCATTTCTAATTATGGACACAAATAGGCCTTGTTCATACGAACATTTTGGTGTATCACACTTATATCCTATCAGTTTTTTGTGGAGTTGCTCCATGAAAATGTGATTCACCAATGGTGGTCAGTAAACAAAATCTGAATTTCTGGAATACCTAGACTAGTCGCCGCATTTCTAATTATGGACACAAATAGGCCTTATTCATACGAACATTTTGGTGTATCACACTTATATCCTATCAGTTTTTTGTGGAGTTGCTCCATGAAAATGTGATTCACCAATGGTGGTCAGTAAACAAAATCTGAATTTCTGGAATACCTAGACTAGTAGCCGCATTTCTAACTATGGACACAAATAGGCCTTATTCATACGAACATTTTGGTGTATCACACTTATATCCTATCAGTTTTTTGTGGAGTTGCTCCATGAAAATGTGATTCATCACCGGTGGTCAGTAAACAAAATCTGAATTTCTGGAATACCTAGACTAGTCGCCGCATTTCTAATTATGGACACAAATAGGTCTTATTCATACGAACATTTTGTTGTATCACACTTATATCCTATCAGTTTTTTGTGGAGTTGCTCCATGAAAATGTGATTCACCAATGGTGGTCAGTAAACAAAATCTGAATTTCTGGAATACCTAGCCTAGTCGCCGCATTTGTAATTATGGACACAAATAGGCCTTATTCATACGAACATTCTGGTGTATCACACTTATATCCTGTCAGTTTTTTGTGGAGTTGCTCCATGAAAATGTGATTCACCAATGGTGGTCAGTAAACAAAATCTGAATTTCTGGAATACCTAGACTAGTCGCCGCATTTCTAATTATGGACACAAAGAGGGCTTATTCATACGAACATTTTGGTGTATCACACTTATATCCTATCAGTTTTTTGTGGAGTTGCTCCATGAAAATGTGATTCACCAATGGTGGTCAGTAAACAAAATCTGAATTTCTGGAATACCTAGACTAGTCGCCGCATTTCTAATTATGGACGCAAATAGGCCTTGTTCATACGAACATTTTGGTGTATCACACTTATATCCTATCAGTTTTTTGTGGAGTTGCTCCATGAAAATGTGATTCACCAATGGTGGTCAGTAAACAAAATCTGAATTTCTGGAATACCTAGACTAGTCGCCGCATTTCTAATTATGGACACAAATAGGCCTTGTTCATACGAACATTTTGGTGTATCACACTTATATCCTATCAGTTTTTTGTGGAGTTGCTCCATGAAAATGTGATTCACAAATGGTGGTCAGTAAACAAAATCTGAATTTCTGGAATACCTAGACTAGTCGCCGCATTTCTAATTATGGACACAAATAGGCCTTATTCATACGAACATTTTGGTGTATCACACTTATATCCTATCACTTTTTTGTGGAGTTGCTCCATGAAAATGTGATTCACCAATGGTGGTCAGTAAACAAAATCTGAATTTCTGGAATACCTAGACTAGTCGCCGCATTTCTAATTATGGACACAAATAGGCCTTATTCATACGAACATTTTGGTGTATCACACTTATATCCTATCAGTTTTTTGTGGAGTTGCTCCATGAAAATGTGATTCATCACCGGTGGTCAGTAAACAAAATCTGAATTTCTGGAATACCTAGACTAGTCGCCGCATTTCTAATTATGGACACAAATAGGCCTTATTCATACGAACATTTTGGTGTATCACACTTATATCCTATCAGTTTTTTGTGGAGTTGCTCCATGAAAATGTGATTCATCACCGGTGGTCAGTAAACAAAATCTGAATTTCTGGAATACCTAGACTAGTCGCCGCATTTCTGATTATGGACACAAATAGGCCTTATTCATACGAACATTTTGGTGTATTACACTTATATCCTATCAGTTTTTTGTGGAGTTGCTCCATGAAAATGTGATTCATCACCGGTGGTCAGTAAACAAAATCTGAATTTCTGGAATACCTAGAGTAGTCGCCGCATTTCTAAATACGAACACTAATATATTTTATCCATACGAACATTTTGGTGTATCACACTTATATCCTATCAGTTTTTTGTGGAGTTGCTCCATGAAAATGTGATTCACCAATGGTTGTCAGTAAACAAAATCTGAATTTCTGGAATACCTAGCCTAGTCGCCGCATTTGTAATTATGGACACAAATAGGCCTTATTCATACGAACATTCTGGTGTATCACACTTATATCCTGTCAGTTTTTTGTGGAGTTGCTCCATGAAAATGTGATTCACCAATGGTGGTCAGTAAACAAAATCTGAATTTCTGGAATACCTAGACTAGTCGCCGCATTTCTAATTATGGACACAAATAGGCCTTATTCATACGAACATTTTGGTGTATCACACTTATATCCTATCAGTTTTTTGTGGAGTTGCTCCATGAAAATGTGATTCACCAATGGTGGTCAGTAAACAAAATCTGAATTTCTGGAATACCTAGACTAGTCGCCGCATTTCTAATTATGGACACAAATAGGCCTTATTCATACGAACATTTTGGTGTATCACACTTATATCCTATCAGTTTTTTGTGGAGTTGCTCCATGAAAATGTGATTCACCAATGGTGGTCAGTAAACAAAATCTGAATTTCTGGAATACCTAGACTAGTCGCCGCATTTCTAATTATGGACACAAATAGGCCTTATTCATACGAACATTTTGGTGTATCACACTTATATCCTATCAGTTTTTTGTGGAGTTGCTCCATGAAAATGTGATTCACCAATGGTGGTCAGTAAACAAAATCTGAATTTCTGGAATACCTAGACTAGTCGCCGCATTTCTAATTATGGACACAAATAGGCCTTATTCATACGAACATTTTGGTGTATCACACTTATATCCTATCAGTTTTTTGTGGAGTTGCTCCATGAAAATGTGATTCATCACCGGTGGTCAGTAAACAAAATCTGAATTTCTGGAATACCTAGACTAGTCGCCGCATTTCTAATTACGGACGCAAATAGGCCTTATTCATACGAACATTTTGGTGTATCACACTTATATCCTATCAGTTTTTTGTGGAGTTGCTCCATGAAAATGTGATTCACCAATGGTGGTCAGTAAACAAAATCTGAATTTCTGGAATACCTAGACTAGTCGCCGCATTTCTAATTATGGACACAAATAGGCCTTATTCATACGAACATTTTGGTGTATCACACTTATATCCTATCAGTTTTTTGTGGAGTTGCTCCATGAAAATGTGATTCACCAATGGTGGTCAGTAAACAAAATCTGAATTTCTGGAATACCTAGACTAGTCGCCGCATTTCTAATTATGGACACAAATAGGCCTTATTCATACGAACATTTTGGTGTATCACACTTATATCCTATCAGTTTTTTGTGGAGTTGCTCCATGAAAATGTGATTCATCACCGGTGGTCAGTAAACAAAATCTGAATTTCTGGAATACCTAGACTAGTCGCCGCATTTCTAATTATGGACACAAATAGGTCTTATTCATACGAACATTTTGTTGTATCACACTTATATCCTATCAGTTTTTTGTGGAGTTGCTCCATGAAAATGTGATTCACCAATGGTGGTCAGTAAACAAAATCTGAATTTCTGGAATACCTAGACTAGTCGCCGCATTTCTAATTATGGACACAAATAGGCCTTATTCATACGAACATTTTGGTGTATCACACTTATATCCTATCAGTTTTTTGTGGAGTTGCTCCATGAAAATGTGATTCATCACCGGTGGTCAGTAAACAAAATCTGAATTTCTGGAATACCTAGAGTAGTCGCCGCATTTCTAAATACGAACACTAATATATTTTATCCATACGAACATTTTGGTGTATCACACTTATATCCTATCAGTTTTTTGTGGAGTTGCTCCATGAAAATGTGATTCACCAATGGTGGTCAGTAAACAAAATCTGAATTTCTGGAATACCTAGACTAGTAGCCGCATTTCTAATTATGGACACAAATAGGCCTTATTCATACGAACATTTTGGTGTATCACACTTATATCCTATCAGTTTTTTGTGGAGTTGCTCCATGAAAATGTGATTCATCACCGGTGGTCAGTAAACAAAATCTGAATTTCTGGAATACCTAGACTAGTCGCCGCATTTCTGATTATGGACACAAATAGGCCTTATTCATACGAACATTTTGGTGTATTACACTTATATCCTATCAGTTTTTTGTGGAGTTGCTCCATGAAAATGTGATTCATCACCGGTGGTCAGTAAACAAAATCTGAATTTCTGGAATACCTAGAGTAGTCGCCGCATTTCTAAATACGAACACTAATATATTTTATCCATACGAACATTTTAGTGTATCACACTTATATCCTATCAGTTTTTTGTGGAGTTGCTCCATGAAAATGTGATTCACCAATGGTGGTCAGTAAACAAAATCTGAATTTCTGGAATACCTAGACTAGTCGCCGCATTTCTAATTATGGACGCAAATAGGCCTTGTTCATACGAACATTTTGGTGTATCACACTTATATCCTATCAGTTTTTTGTGGAGTTGCTCCATGAAAATGTGATTCACCAATGGTGGTCAGTAAACAAAATCTGAATTTCTGGAATACCTAGACTAGTCGCCGCATTTCTAATTATGGACACAAATAGGCCTTGTTCATACGAACATTTTGGTGTATCACACTTATATCCTATCAGTTTTTTGTGGAGTTGCTCCATGAAAATGTGATTCACCAATGGTGGTCAGTAAACAAAATCTGAATTTCTGGAATACCTAGACTAGTCGCCGCATTTCTAATTATGGACACAAATAGGCCTTATTCATACGAACATTTTGGTGTATCACACTTATATCCTATCAGTTTTTTGTGGAGTTGCTCCATGAAAATGTGATTCACCAATGGTGGTCAGTAAACAAAATCTGAATTTCTGGAATACCTAGACTAGTCGCCGCATTTCTAATTATGGACACAAATAGGCCTTATTCATACGAACATTTTGGTGTATCACACTTATATCCTATCAGTTTTTTGTGGAGTTGCTCCATGAAAATGTGATTCATCACCGGTGGTCAGTAAACAAAATCTGAATTTCTGGAATACCTAGACTAGTCGCCGCATTTCTAATTATGGACACAAATAGGCCTTATTCATACGAACATTTTGGTGTATCACACTTATATCCTATCAGTTTTTTGTGGAGTTGCTCCATGAAAATGTGATTCATCACCGGTGGTCAGTAAACAAAATCTGAATTTCTGGAATACCTAGACTAGTCGCCGCATTTCTAATTATGGACACAAATAGGCCTTATTCATACGAACATTTTGGTGTATCACACTTATATCCTATCAGTTTTTTGTGGAGTTGCTCCATGAAAATGTGATTCATCACCGGTGGTCAGTAAACAAAATCTGAATTTCTGGAATACCTAGAGTAGTCGCCGCATTTCTAAATACGAACACTAATATATTTTATCCATACGAACATTTTGGTGTATCACACTTATATCCTATCAGTTTTTTGTGGAGTTGCTCCATGAAAATGTGATTCACCAATGGTTGTCAGTAAACAAAATCTGAATTTCTGGAATACCTAGCCTAGTCGCCGCATTTGTAATTATGGACACAAATAGGCCTTATTCATACGAACATTCTGGTGTATCACACTTATATCCTGTCAGTTTTTTGTGGAGTTGCTCCATGAAAATGTGATTCACCAATGGTGGTCAGTAAACAAAATCTGAATTTCTGGAATACCTAGACTAGTCGCCGCATTTCTAATTATGGACACAAATAGGCCTTATTCATACGAACATTTTGGTGTATCACACTTATATCCTATCAGTTTTTTGTGGAGTTGCTCCATGAAAATGTGATTCACCAATGGTGGTCAGTAAACAAAATCTGAATTTCTGGAATACCTAGACTAGTCGCCGCATTTCTAATTATGGACACAAATAGGCCTTATTCATACGAACATTTTGGTGTATCACACTTATATCCTATCAGTTTTTTGTGGAGTTGCTCCATGAAAATGTGATTCATCACCGGTGGTCAGTAAACAAAATCTGAATTTCTGGAATACCTAGACTAGTCGCCGCATTTCTAATTATGGACACAAATAGGTCTTATTCATACGAACATTTTGTTGTATCACACTTATATCCTATCAGTTTTTTGTGGAGTTGCTCCATGAAAATGTGATTCACCAATGGTGGTCAGTAAACAAAATCTGAATTTCTGGAATACCTAGACTAGTCGCCGCATTTCTAATTATGGACACAAATAGGCCTTATTCATACGAACATTTTGGTGTATCACACTTATATCCTATCAGTTTTTTGTGGAGTTGCTCCATGAAAATGTGATTCATCACCGGTGGTCAGTAAACAAAATCTGAATTTCTGGAATACCTAGAGTAGTCGCCGCATTTCTAAATACGAACACTAATATATTTTATCCATACGAACATTTTGGTGTATCACACTTATATCCTATCAGTTTTTTGTGGAGTTGCTCCATGAAAATGTGATTCACCAATGGTGGTCAGTAAACAAAATCTGAATTTCTGGAATACCTAGACTAGTAGCCGCATTTATAATTATGGACACAAATAGGCCTTATTCATACGAACATTTTGGTGTATCACACTTATATCCTATCAGTTTTTTGTGGAGTTGCTCCATGAAAATGTGATTCATCACCGGTGGTCAGTAAACAAAATCTGAATTTCTGGAATACCTAGACTAGTCGCCGAATTTCTGATTATGGACACAAATAGGCCTTATTCATACGAACATTTTGGTGTATTACACTTATATCCTATCAGTTTTTTGTGGAGTTGCTCCATGAAAATGTGATTCATCACCGGTGGTCAGTAAACAAAATCTGAATTTCTGGAATACCTAGAGTAGTCGCCGCATTTCTAAATACGAACACTAATATATTTTATCCATACGAACATTTTGGTGTATCACACTTATATCCTATCAGTTTTTTGTGGAGTTGCTCCATGAAAATGTGATTCACCAATGGTGGTCAGTAAACAAAATCTGAATTTCTGGAATACCTAGACTAGTCGCCGCATTTCTAATTATGGACGCAAATAGGCCTTGTTCATACGAACATTTTGGTGTATCACACTTATATCCTATCAGTTTTTTGTGGAGTTGCTCCATGAAAATGTGATTCACCAATGGTGGTCAGTAAACAAAATCTGAATTTCTGGAATACCTAGACTAGTCGCCGCATTTCTAATTATGGACACAAATAGGCCTTGTTCATACGAACATTTTGGTGTATCACACTTATATCCTATCAGTTTTTTGTGGAGTTGCTCCATGAAAATGTGATTCACCAATGGTGGTCAGTAAACAAAATCTGAATTTCTGGAATACCTAGACTAGTCGCCGCATTTCTAATTATGGACACAAATAGGCCTTATTCATACGAACATTTTGGTGTATCACACTTATATCCTATCAGTTTTTTGTGGAGTTGCTCCATGAAAATGTGATTCACCAATGGTGGTCAGTAAACAAAATCTGAATTTCTGGAATACCTAGACTAGTCGCCGCATTTCTAATTATGGACACAAATAGGCCTTATTCATACGAACATTTTGGTGTATCACACTTATATCCTATCAGTTTTTTGTGGAGTTGCTCCATGAAAATGTGATTCATCACCGGTGGTCAGTAAACAAAATCTGAATTTCTGGAATACCTAGACTAGTCGCCGCATTTCTAATTATGGACACAAATAGGCCTTATTCATACGAACATTTTGGTGTATCACACTTATATCCTATCAGTTTTTTGTGGAGTTGCTCCATGAAAATGTGATTCATCACCGGTGGTCAGTAAACAAAATCTGAATTTCTGGAATACCTAGACTAGTCGCCGCATTTCTGATTATGGACACAAATAGGCCTTATTCATACGAACATTTTGGTGTATTACACTTATATCCTATCAGTTTTTTGTGGAGTTGCTCCATGAAAATGTGATTCATCACCGGTGGTCAGTAAACAAAATCTGAATTTCTGGAATACCTAGAGTAGTCGCCGCATTTCTAAATACGAACACTAATATATTTTATCCATACGAACATTTTGGTGTATCACACTTATATCCTATCAGTTTTTTGTGGAGTTGCTCCATGAAAATGTGATTCACCAATGGTTGTCAGTAAACAAAATCTGAATTTCTGGAATACCTAGCCTAGTCGCCGCATTTGTAATTATGGACACAAATAGGCCTTATTCATACGAACATTCTGGTGTATCACACTTATATCCTGTCAGTTTTTTGTGGAGTTGCTCCATGAAAATGTGATTCACCAATGGTGGTCAGTAAACAAAATCTGAATTTCTGGAATACCTAGACTAGTCGCCGCATTTCTAATTATGGACACAAATAGGCCTTATTCATACGAACATTTTGGTGTATCACACTTATATCCTATCAGTTTTTTGTGGAGTTGCTCCATGAAAATGTGATTCACCAATGGTGGTCAGTAAACAAAATCTGAATTTCTGGAATACCTAGACTAGTCGCCGCATTTCTAATTATGGACACAAATAGGCCTTATTCATACGAACATTTTGGTGTATCACACTTATATCCTATCAGTTTTTTGTGGAGTTGCTCCATGAAAATGTGATTCACCAATGGTGGTCAGTAAACAAAATCTGAATTTCTGGAATACCTAGACTAGTCGCCGCATTTCTAATTATGGACACAAATAGGCCTTATTCATACGAACATTTTGGTGTATCACACTTATATCCTATCAGTTTTTTGTGGAGTTGCTCCATGAAAATGTGATTCACCAATGGTGGTCAGTAAACAAAATCTGAATTTCTGGAATACCTAGACTAGTCGCCGCATTTCTAATTATGGACACAAATAGGCCTTATTCATACGAACATTTTGGTGTATCACACTTATATCCTATCAGTTTTTTGTGGAGTTGCTCCATGAAAATGTGATTCATCACCGGTGGTCAGTAAACAAAATCTGAATTTCTGGAATACCTAGACTAGTCGCCGCATTTCTAATTATGGACACAAATAGGTCTTATTCATACGAACATTTTGTTGTATCACACTTATATCCTATCAGTTTTTTGTGGAGTTGCTCCATGAAAATGTGATTCACCAATGGTGGTCAGTAAACAAAATCTGAATTTCTGGAATACCTAGACTAGTCGCCGCATTTCTAATTATGGACACAAATAGGCCTTATTCATACGAACATTTTGGTGTATCACACTTATATCCTATCAGTTTTTTGTGGAGTTGCTCCATGAAAATGTGATTCATCACCGGTGGTCAGTAAACAAAATCTGAATTTCTGGAATACCTAGAGTAGTCGCCGCATTTCTAAATACGAACACTAATATATTTTATCCATACGAACATTTTGGTGTATCACACTTATATCCTATCAGTTTTTTGTGGAGTTGCTCCATGAAAATGTGATTCACCAATGGTGGTCAGTAAACAAAATCTGAATTTCTGGAATACCTAGACTAGTAGCCGCATTTCTAATTATGGACACAAATAGGCCTTATTCATACGAACATTTTGGTGTATCACACTTATATCCTATCAGTTTTTTGTGGAGTTGCTCCATGAAAATGTGATTCACCAATGGTGGTCAGTAAACAAAATCTGAATTTCTGGAATACCTAGACTAGTCGCCGCATTTCTAATTATGGACACAAATAGGCCTTATTCATACGAACATTTTGGTGTATCACACTTATATCCTATCAGTTTTTTGTGGAGTTGCTCCATGAAAATGTGATTCATCACCGGTGGTCAGTAAACAAAATCTGAATTTCTGGAATACCTAGAGTAGTCGCCGCATTTCTAAATTCAGACACTAAGAGATTTTATCCATACGAACATTTTGGTGTATCAAACTTATATCCTATCAGTTTTTTGTGGAGTTGCTCCATGAAAATGTGATTCACCAATGGTGGTCAGTAAACAAAATCTGAATTTCTGGAATACCTAGACTAGTCGCCGCATTTCTAATTATGGACACAAATAGGCCTTATTCATACGAACATTTTGGTGTATCACACTTATATCCTATCAGTTTTTTGTGGAGTTGCTCCATGAAAATGTGATTCATCACCGGTGGTCAGTAAACAAAATCTGAATTTCTGGAATACCTAGACTAGTCGCCGCATTTCTAATTATGGACACAAATAGGTCTTATTCATACGAACATTTTGTTGTATCACACTTATATCCTATCAGTTTTTTGTGGAGTTGCTCCATGAAAATGTGATTCACCAATGGTGGTCAGTAAACAAAATCTGAATTTCTGGAATACCTAGACTAGTCGCCGCATTTCTAATTATGGACACAAATAGGCCTTATTCATACGAACATTTTGGTGTATCACACTTATATCCTATCAGTTTTTTGTGGAGTTGCTCCATGAAAATGTGATTCACCAATGGTGGTCAGTAAACAAAATCTGAATTTCTGGAATACCTAGACTAGTCGCCGCATTTCTAATTATGGACACAAATAGGCCTTATTCATACGAACATTTTGGTGTATCACACTTATATCCTATCAGTTTTTTGTGGAGTTGCTCCATGAAAATGTGATTCACCAATGGTGGTCAGTAAACAAAATCTGAATTTCTGGAATACCTAGACTAGCCGCCGCATTTCTAATTATGGACACAAATAGGCCTTATTCATACGAACATTTTGGTGTATCACACTTATATCCTATCAGTTTTTTGTGGAGTTGCTCCATGAAAATGTGATTCATCACCGGTGGTCAGTAAACAAAATCTGAATTTCTGGAATACCTAGACTAGTCGCCGCATTTCTAATTATGGACACAAATAGGTCTTATTCATACGAACATTTTGTTGTATCACACTTATATCCTATCAGTTTTTTGTGGAGTTGCTCCATGAAAATGTGATTCACCAATGGTGGTCAGTAAACAAAATCTGAATTTCTGGAATACCTAGACTAGTCGCCGCATTTCTAATTATGGACACAAATAGGCCTTATTCATACGAACATTTTGGTGTATCACACTTATATCCTATCAGTTTTTTGTGGAGTTGCTCCATGAAAATGTGATTCACCAATGGTGGTCAGTAAACAAAATCTGAATTTCTGGAATACCTAGACTAGTCGCCGCATTTCTAATTATGGACACAAATAGGCCTTATTCATACGAACATTTTGGTGTATCACACTTATATCCTATCAGTTTTTTGTGGAGTTGCTCCATGAAAATGTGATTCACCAATGGTGGTCAGTAAACAAAATCTGAATTTCTGGAATACCTAGACTAGTCGCCGCATTTCTAATTATGGACACAAATAGGCCTTATTCATACGAACATTTTGGTGTATCACACTTATATCCTATCAGTTTTTTGTGGAGTTGCTCCATGAAAATGTGATTCACCAATGGTGGTCAGTAAACAAAATCTGAATTTCTGGAATACCTAGACTAGTCGCCGCATTTCTAATTATGGACACAAATAGGCCTTATTCATACGAACATTTTGGTGTATCACACTTATATCCTATCAGTTTTTTGTGGAGTTGCTCCATGAAAATGTGATTCATCACCGGTGGTCAGTAAACAAAATCTGAATTTCTGGAATACCTAGACTAGTCGCCGCATTTCTAATTATGGACACAAATAGGCCTTATTCATACGAACATTTTGGTGTATCACACTTATATCCTATCAGTTTTTTGTGGAGTTGCTCCATGAAAATGTGATTCATCACCGGTGGTCAGTAAACAAAATCTGAATTTCTGGAATACCTAGACTAGTCGCCGCATTTCTAATTATGGACACAAATAGGGCTTATTCATACGAACATTTTGGTGTATCACACTTATATCCTATCAGTTTTTTGTGGAGTTGCTCCATGAAAATGTGATTCATCACCGGTGGTCAGTAAACAAAATCTGAATTTCTGGAATACCTAGACTAGTCGCCGCATTTCTGATTATGGACACAAATAGGCCTTATTCATACGAACATTTTGGTGTATTACACTTATATCCTATCAGTTTTTTGTGGAGTTGCTCCATGAAAATGTGATTCACCAATGGTGGTCAGTAAACAAAATCTGAATTTCTGGAATACCTAGACTAGTCGCCGCATTTCTAATTATGGACACAAATAGGCCTTATTCATACGAACATTTTGGTGTATCACACTTATATCCTATCAGTTTTTTGTGGAGTTGCTCCATGAAAATGTGATTCATCACCGGTGGTCAGTAAACAAAATCTGAATTTCTGGAATACCTAGACTAGTCGCCGCATTTCTAATTATGGACACAAATAGGTCTTATTCATACGAACATTTTGTTGTATCACACTTATATCCTATCAGTTTTTTGTGGAGTTGCTCCATGAAAATGTGATTCACCAATGGTGGTCAGTAAACAAAATCTGAATTTCTGGAATACCTAGACTAGTCGCCGCATTTCTAATTATGGACGCAAATAGGCCTTATTCATACGAACATTTTGGTGTATCACACTTATATCCTATCAGTTTTTTGTGGAGTTGCTCCATGAAAATGTGATTCATCACCGGTGGTCAGTAAACAAAATCTGAATTTCTGGAATACCTAGAGTAGTCGCCGCATTTCTAAATACGAACACTAATATATTTTATCCATACGAACATTTTGGTGTATCACACTTATATCCTATCAGTTTTTTGTGGAGTTGCTCCATGAAAATGTGATTCACCAATGGTGGTCAGTAAACAAAATCTGAATTTCTGGAATACCTAGACTAGTAGCCGCATTTCTAATTATGGACACAAATAGGCCTTATTCATACGAACATTTTGGTGTATCACACTTATATCCTATCAGTTTTTTGTGGAGTTGCTCCATGAAAATGTGATTCATCACCGGTGGTCAGTAAACAAAATCTGAATTTCTGGAATACCTAGACTAGTCGCCGCATTTCTAATTATGGACACAAATAGGTCTTATTCATACGAACATTTTGTTGTATCACACTTATATCCTATCAGTTTTTTGTGGAGTTGCTCCATGAAAATGTGATTCACCAATGGTGGTCAGTAAACAAAATCTGAATTTCTGGAATACCTAGACTAGTCGCCGCATTTCTAATTATGGACACAAATAGGCCTTATTCATACGAACATTTTGGTGTATTACACTTATATCCTATCAGTTTTTTGTGGAGTTGCTCCATGAAAATGTGATTCATCACCGGTGGTCAGTAAACAAAATCTGAATTTCTGGAATACCTAGAGTAGTCGCCGCATTTCTAAATACGAACACTAATATATTTTATCCATACGAACATTTTGGTGTATCACACTTATATCCTATCAGTTTTTTGTGGAGTTGCTCCATGAAAATGTGATTCACCAATGGTGGTCAGTAAACAAAATCTGAATTTCTGGAATACCTAGACTAGTCGCCGCATTTCTAATTATGGACGCAAATAGGCCTTGTTCATACGAACATTTTGGTGTATCACACTTATATCCTATCAGTTTTTTGTGGAGTTGCTCCATGAAAATGTGATTCACCAATGGTGGTCAGTAAACAAAATCTGAATTTCTGGAATACCTAGACTAGTCGCCGCATTTCTAATTATGGACACAAATAGCCCTTGTTCATACGAACATTTTGGTGTATCACACTTATATCCTATCAGTTTTTTGTGGAGTTGCTCCATGAAAATGTGATTCACCAATGGTGGTCAGTAAACAAAATCTGAATTTCTGGAATACCTAGACTAGTCGCCGCATTTCTAATTATGGACACAAATAGGCCTTATTCATACGAACATTTTGGTGTATCACACTTATATCCTATCAGTTTTTTGTGGAGTTGCTCCATGAAAATGTGATTCACCAATGGTGGTCAGTAAACAAAATCTGAATTTCTGGAATACCTAGACTAGTCGCCGCATTTCTAATTATGGACACAAATAGGCCTTATTCATACGAACATTTTGGTGTATCACACTTATATCCTATCAGTTTTTTGTGGAGTTGCTCCATGAAAATGTGATTCATCACCGGTGGTCAGTAAACAAAATCTGAATTTCTGGAATACCTAGACTAGTCGCCGCATTTCTAATTATGGACGCAAATAGGCCTTATTCATACGAACATTTTGGTGTATCACACTTATATCCTATCAGTTTTTTGTGGAGTTGCTCCATGAAAATGTGATTCATCACCGGTGGTCAGTAAACAAAATCTGAATTTCTGGAATACCTAGACTAGTCGCCGAATTTCTAATTATGGACACAAATAGGCCTTATTCATACGAACATTTTGGTGTATCACACTTATATCCTATCAGTTTTTTGTGGAGTTGCTCCATGAAAATGTGATTCATCACCGGTGGTCAGTAAACAAAATCTGAATTTCTGGAATACCTAGACTAGTCGCCGCATTTCTGATTATGCCTTATTCATACGAACATTTTGGTGTATCACACTTATATCCTATCAGTTTTTTGTGGAGTTGCTCCATGAAAATGTGATTCACCAATGGTGGTCAGTAAACAAAATCTGAATTTCTGGAATACCTAGACTAGTCGCCGCATTTCTAATTATGGACACAAATAGGCCTTATTCATACGAACATTTTGGTGTATCACACTTATATCCTATCAGTTTTTTGTGGAGTTGCTCCATGAAAATGTGATTCATCACCGGTGGTCAGTAAACAAAATCTGAATTTCTGGAATACCTAGAGAAGTCGCCGCATTTCTAATTATGGACACAAATAGGCCTTATTCATACGAACATTTTGGTGTATCACACTTATATCCTATCAGTTTTTTGTGGAGTTGCTCCATGAAAATGTGATTCACCAATGGTGGTCAGTAAACAAAATCTGAATTTCTGGAATACCTAGACTAGTCGCCGCATTTCTAATTATGGACACAAATAGGCCTTATTCATACGAACATTTTGGTGTATCACACTTATATCCTATCAGTTTTTTGTGGAGTTGCTCCATGAAAATGTGATTCACCAATGGTGGTCAGTAAACAAAATCTGAATTTCTGGAATACCTAGACTAGTCGCCGCATTTCTAATTATGGACACAAATAGGCCTTATTCATACGAACATTTTGGTGTATCACACTTATATCCTATCAGTTTTTTGTGGAGTTGCTCCATGAAAATGTGATTCATCACCGGTGGTCAGTAAACAAAATCTGAATTTCTGGAATACCTAGACTAGTCGCCGCATTTCTAATTATGGACACAAATAGGTCTTATTCATACGAACATTTTGTTGTATCACACTTATATCCTATCAGTTTTTTGTGGAGTTGCTCCATGAAAATGTGATTCACCAATGGTGGTCAGTAAACAAAATCTGAATTTCTGGAATACCTAGACTAGTCGCCGCATTTCTAATTATGGACACAAATAGGCCTTATTCATACGAACATTTTGGTGTATCACACTTATATCCTATCAGTTTTTTGTGGAGTTGCTCCATGAAAATGTGATTCACCAATGGTGGTCAGTAAACAAAATCTGAATTTCTGGAATACCTAGACTAGTCGCCGCATTTCTAATTATGGACACAAATAGGCCTTATTCATACGAACATTTTGGTGTATCACACTTATATCCTATCAGTTTTTTGTGGAGTTGCTCCATGAAAATGTGATTCACCAATGGTGGTCAGTAAATAAAATCTGAATTTCTGGAATACCTAGACTAGTCGCCGCATTTCTAATTATGGACACAAATAGGCCTTATTCATACGAACATTTTGGTGTATCACACTTATATCCTATCAGTTTTTTGTGGAGTTGCTCCATGAAAATGTGATTCATCACCGGTGGTCAGTAAACAAAATCTGAATTTCTGGAATACCTAGACTAGTCGCCGCATTTCTAATTATGGACACAAATAGGTCTTATTCATACGAACATTTTGTTGTATCACACTTATATCCTATCAGTTTTTTGTGGAGTTGCTCCATGAAAATGTGATTCACCAATGGTGGTCAGTAAACAAAATCTGAATTTCTGGAATACCTAGACTAGTCGCCGCATTTCTAATTATGGACACAAATAGGCCTTATTCATACGAACATTTTGGTGTATCACACTTATATCCTATCAGTTTTTTGTGGAGTTGCTCCATGAAAATGTGATTCATCACCGGTGGTCAGTAAACAAAATCTGAATTTCTGGAATACCTAGACTAGTCGCCGCATTTCTGATTATGGACACAAATAGGCCTTATTCATACGAACATTTTGGTGTATTACACTTATATCCTATCAGTTTTTTGTGGAGTTGCTCCATGAAAATGTGATTCATCACCGGTGGTCAGTAAACAAAATCTGAATTTCTGGAATACCTAGAGTAGTCGCCGCATTTCTAAATACGAACACTAATATATTTTATCCATACGAACATTTTGGTGTATCACACTTATATCCTATCAGTTTTTTGTGGAGTTGCTCCATGAAAATGTGATTCACCAATGGTGGTCAGTAAACAAAATCTGAATTTCTGGAATACCTAGAGAAGTCGCCGCATTTCTAATTATGGACACAAATAGGCCTTATTCATACGAACATTTTGGTGTATCACACTTATATCCTATCAGTTTTTTGTGGAGTTGCTCCATGAAAATGTGATTCATCACCGGTGGTCAGTAAACAAAATCTGAATTTCTGGAATACCTAGAGAAGTCGCCGCATTTCTAATTATGGACACAAATAGGCCTTATTCATACGAACATTCTGGTGTATCACACTTATATCCTGTCAGTTTTTTGTGGAGTTGCTCCATGAAAATGTGATTCACCAATGGTGGTCAGTAAACAAAATCTGAATTTCTGGAATACCTAGACTAGTCGCCGCATTTCTAATTATGGACACAAATAGGCCTTATTCATACGAACATTTTGGTGTATCACACTTATATCCTATCAGTTTTTTGTGGAGTTGCTCCATGAAAATGTGATTCATCACCGGTGGTCAGTAAACAAAATCTGAATTTCTGGAATACCTAGACTAGTCGCCGCATTTCTAATTATGGACACAAATAGGCCTTATTCATACGAACATTTTGGTGTATCACACTTATATCCTATCAGTTTTTTGTGGAGTTGCTCCATGAAAATGTGATTCATCACCGGTGGTCAGTAAACAAAATCTGAATTTCTGGAATACCTAGACTAGTCGCCGCATTTCTGATTATGGACACACATAGGCCTTATTCATACGAACATTTTGGTGTATTACACTTATATCCTATCAGTTTTTTGTGGAGTTGCTCCATGAAAATGTGATTCATCACCGGTGGTCAGTAAACAAAATCTGAATTTCTGGAATACCTAGAGTAGGCGCCGCATTTCTAAATACGAACACTAATATATTTTATCCATACGAACATTTTGGTGTATCACACTTATATCCTATCAGTTTTTTGTGGAGTTGCTCCATGAAAATGTGATTCACCAATGGTTGTCAGTAAACAAAATCTGAATTTCTGGAATACCTAGCCTAGTCGCCGCATTTGTAATTATGGACACAAATAGGCCTTATTCATACGAACATTCTGGTGTATCACACTTATATCCTGTCAGTTTTTTGTGGAGTTGCTCCATGAAAATGTGATTCACCAATGGTGGTCAGTAAACAAAATCTGAATTTCTGGAATACCTAGACTAGTCGCCGCATTTCTAATTATGGACACAAAGAGGCCTTATTCATACGAACATTTTGGTGTATCACACTTATATCCTATCAGTTTTTTGTGGAGTTGCTCCATGAAAATGTGATTCACCAATGGTGGTCAGTAAACAAAATCTGAATTTCTGGAATACCTAGACTAGTCGCCGCATTTCTAATTATGGACACAAATAGGCCTTATTCATACGAACATTTTGGTGTATCACACTTATATCCTATCAGTTTTTTGTGGAGTTGCTCCATGAAAATGTGATTCACCAATGGTGGTCAGTAAACAAAATCTGAATTTCTGGAATACCTAGACTAGTCGCCGCATTTCTAATTATGGACACAAATAGGCCTTATTCATACGAACATTTTGGTGTATCACACTTATATCCTATCAGTTTTTTGTGGAGTTGCTCCATGAAAATGTGATTCATCACCGGTGGTCAGTAAACAAAATCTGAATTTCTGGAATACCTAGACTAGTCGCCGCATTTCTAATTATGGACACAAATAGGTCTTATTCATACGAACATTTTGTTGTATCACACTTATATCCTATCAGTTTTTTGTGGAGTTGCTCCATGAAAATGTGATTCACCAATGGTGGTCAGTAAACAAAATCTGAATTTCTGGAATACCTAGACTAGTCGCCGCATTTCTAATTATGGACACAAATAGGCCTTATTCATACGAACATTTTGGTGTATCACACTTATATCCTATCAGTTTTTTGTGGAGTTGCTCCATGAAAATGTGATTCATCACCGGTGGTCAGTAAACAAAATCTGAATTTCTGGAATACCTAGAGAAGTCGCCGCATTTCTAATTATGGACACAAATAGGCCTTATTCATACGAACATTTTGGTGTATCACACTTATATCCTATCAGTTTTTTGTGGAGTTGCTCCATGAAAATGTGATTCATCACCGGTGGTCAGTAAACAAAATCTGAATTTCTGGAATACCTAGAGTAGTCGCCGCATTTCTAAATACGAACACTAATATATTTTATCCATACGAACATTTTGGTGTATCACACTTATATCCTATCAGTTTTTTGTGGAGTTGCTCCATGAAAATGTGATTCACCAATGGTGGTCAGTAAACAAAATCTGAATTTCTGGAATACCTAGACTAGTAGCCGCATTTCTAATTATGGACGCAAATAGGCCTTGTTCATACGAACATTTTGGTGTATCACACTTATATCCTATCAGTTTTTTGTGGAGTTGCTCCATGAAAATGTGATTCACCAATGGTGGTCAGTAAACAAAATCTGAATTTCTGGAATACCTAGACTAGTCGCCGCATTTCTAATTATGGACACAAATAGGTCTTATTCATACGAACATTTTGTTGTATCACACTTATATCCTATCAGTTTTTTGTGGAGTTGCTCCATGAAAATGTGATTCACCAATGGTGGTCAGTAAACAAAATCTGAATTTCTGGAATACCTAGAGTAGTCGCCGCATTTCTAAATACGAACACTAATATATTTTATCCATACGAACATTTTGGTGTATCACACTTATATCCTATCAGTTTTTTGTGGAGTTGCTCCATGAAAATGTGATTCACCAATGGTGGTCAGTAAACAAAATCTGAATTTCTGGAATACCTAGACTAGTAGCCGCATTTCTAATTATGGACGCAAATAGGCCTTGTTCATACGAACATTTTGGTGTATCACACTTATATCCTATCAGTTTTTTGTGGAGTTGCTCCATGAAAATGTGATTCACCAATGGTGGTCAGTAAACAAAATCTGAATTTCTGGAATACCTAGACTAGTCGCCGCATTTCTAATTATGGACACAAATAGGCCTTGTTCATACGAACATTTTGGTGTATCACACTTATATCCTATCAGTTTTTTGTGGAGTTGCTCCATGAAAATGTGATTCACCAATGGTGGTCAGTAAACAAAATCTGAATTTTTGGAATACCTAGACTAGTAGCCGCATTTCTAATTATGGACGCAAATAGGCCTTGTTCATACGAACATTTTGGTGTATCACACTTATATCCTATCAGTTTTTTGTGGAGTTGCTCCATGAAAATGTGATTCACCAATGGTGGTCAGTAAACAAAATCTGAATTTCTGGAATACCTAGACTAGTCGCCGCATTTCTAATTATGGACACAAATAGGCCTTGTTCATACGAACATTTTGGTGTATCACACTTATATCCTATCAGTTTTTTGTGGAGTTGCTCCATGAAAATGTGATTCACCAATGGTGGTCAGTAAACAAAATCTGAATTTCTGGAATACCTAGCCTAGTCGCCGCATTTGTAATTATGGACACAAATAGGCCTTATTCATACGAACATTCTGGTGTATCACACTTATATCCTATCAGTTTTTTGTGGAGTTGCTCCATGAAAATGTGATTCACCAATGGTGGTCAGTAAACAAAATCTGAATTTCTGGAATACCTAGACTAGTCGCCGCATTTCTAATTATGGACACAAATAGGCCTTATTCATACGAACATTTTGGTGTATCACACTTATATCCTATCAGTTTTTTGTGGAGTTGCTCCATGAAAATGTGATTCATCACCGGTGGTCAGTAAACAAAATCTGAATTTCTGGAATACCTAGACTAGTCGCCGCATTTCTAATTATGGACACAAATAGGCCTTATTCATACGAACATTTTGGTGTATCACACTTATATCCTATCAGTTTTTTGTGGAGTTGCTCCATGAAAATGTGATTCATCACCGGTGGTCAGTAAACAAAATCTGAATTTCTCGAATACCTAGACTAGTCGCCGCATTTCTGATTATGGACACACATAGGCCTTATTCATACGAACATTTTGGTGTATTACACTTATATCCTATCAGTTTTTTGTGGAGTTGCTCCATGAAAATGTGATTCATCACCGGTGGTCAGTAAACAAAATCTGAATTTCTGGAATACCTAGAGTAGGCGCCGCATTTCTAAATACGAACTCTAATATATTTTATCCATACGAACATTTTGGTGTATCACACTTATATCCTATCAGTTTTTTGTGGAGTTGCTCCATGAAAATGTGATTCACCAATGGTTGTCAGTAAACAAAATCTGAATTTCTGGAATACCTAGCCTAGTCGCCGCATTTGTAATTATGGACACAAATAGGCCTTATTCATACGAACATTCTGGTGTATCACACTTATATCCTGTCAGTTTTTTGTGGAGTTGCTCCATGAAAATGTGATTCACCAATGGTGGTCAGTAAACAAAATCTGAATTTCTGGAATACCTAGACTAGTCGCCGCATTTCTAATTATGGACACAAAGAGGCCTTATTCATACGAACATTTTGGTGTATCACACTTATATCCTATCAGTTTTTTGTGGAGTTGCTCCATGAAAATGTGATTCACCAATGGTGGTCAGTAAACAAAATCTGAATTTCTGGAATACCTAGACTAGTCGCCGCATTTCTAATTATGGACACAAATAGGCCTTATTCATACGAACATTTTGGTGTATCACACTTATATCCTATCAGTTTTTTGTGGAGTTGCTCCATGAAAATGTGATTCACCAATGGTGGTCAGTAAACAAAATCTGAATTTCTGGAATACCTAGACTAGTCGCCGCATTTCTAATTATGGACACAAATAGGCCTTATTCATACGAACATTTTGGTGTATCACACTTATATCCTATCAGTTTTTTGTGGAGTTGCTCCATGAAAATGTGATTCATCACCGGTGGTCAGTAAACAAAATCTGAATTTCTGGAATACCTAGACTAGTCGCCGCATTTCTAATTATGGACACAAATAGGTCTTATTCATACGAACATTTTGTTGTATCACACTTATATCCTATCAGTTTTTTGTGGAGTTGCTCCATGAAAATGTGATTCACCAATGGTGGTCAGTAAACAAAATCTGAATTTCTGGAATACCTAGACTAGTCGCCGCATTTCTAATTATGGACACAAATAGGCCTTATTCATACGAACATTTTGGTGTATCACACTTATATCCTATCAGTTTTTTGTGGAGTTGCTCCATGAAAATGTGATTCATCACCGGTGGTCAGTAAACAAAATCTGAATTTCTGGAATACCTAGAGTAGTCGCCGCATTTCTAAATACGAACACTAATATATTTTATCCATACGAACATTTTGGTGTATCACACTTATATCCTATCAGTTTTTTGTGGAGTTGCTCCATGAAAATGTGATTCACCAATGGTGGTCAGTAAACAAAATCTGAATTTCTGGAATACCTAGACTAGTAGCCGCATTTCTAATTATGGACACAAATAGGCCTTATTCATACGAACATTTTGGTGTATCACACTTATATCCTATCAGTTTTTTGTGGAGTTGCTCCATGAAAATGTGATTCATCACCGGTGGTCAGTAAACAAAATCTGAATTTCTGGAATACCTAGAGAAGTCGCCGCATTTCTAATTATGGACACAAATAGGCCTTATTCATACGAACATTTTGGTGTATCACACTTATATCCTATCAGTTTTTTGTGGAGTTGCTCCATGAAAATGTGATTCATCACCGGTGGTCAGTAAACAAAATCTGAATTTCTGGAATACCTAGAGTAGTCGCCGCATTTCTAAATACGAACACTAATATATTTTATCCATACGAACATTTTGGTGTATCACACTTATATCCTATCAGTTTTTTGTGGAGTTGCTCCATGAAAATGTGATTCACCAATGGTGGTCAGTAAACAAAATCTGAATTTCTGGAATACCTAGACTAGTAGCCGCATTTCTAATTATGGACGCAAATAGGCCTTGTTCATACGAACATTTTGGTGTATCACACTTATATCCTATCAGTTTTTTGTGGAGTTGCTCCATGAAAATGTGATTCACCAATGGTGGTCAGTAAACAAAATCTGAATTTCTGGAATACCTAGACTAGTCGCCGCATTTCTAATTATGGACACAAATAGGCCTTGTTCATACGAACATTTTGGTGTATCACACTTATATCCTATCAGTTTTTTGTGGAGTTGCTCCATGAAAATGTGATTCACCAATGGTGGTCAGTAAACAAAATCTGAATTTCTGGAATACCTAGACTAGTAGCCGCATTTCTAATTATGGACGCAAATAGGCCTTGTTCATACGAACATTTTGGTGTATCACACTTATATCCTATCAGTTTTTTGTGGAGTTGCTCCATGAAAATGTGATTCACCAATGGTGGTCAGTAAACAAAATCTGAATTTCTGGAATACCTAGACTAGTCGCCGCATTTCTAATTATGGACACAAATAGGCCTTGTTCATACGAACATTTTGGTGTATCACACTTATATCCTATCAGTTTTTTGTGGAGTTGCTCCATGAAAATGTGATTCACCAATGGTGGTCAGTAAACAAAATCTGAATTTCTGGAATACCTAGCCTAGTCGCCGCATTTGTAATTATGGACACAAATAGGCCTTATTCATACGAACATTCTGGTGTATCACACTTATATCCTGTCAGTTTTTTGTGGAGTTGCTCCATGAAAATGTGATTCACCAATGGTGGTCAGTAAACAAAATCTGAATTTCTGGAATACCTAGAGTAGTCGCCGCATTTCTAAATACGAACACTAATATATTTTATCCATACGAACATTTTGGTGTATCACACTTATATCCTATCAGTTTTTTGTGGAGTTGCTCCATGAAAATGTGATTCACCAATGGTTGTCAGTAAACAAAATCTGAATTTCTGGAATACCTAGCCTAGTCGCCGCATTTGTAATTATGGACACAAATAGGCCTTATTCATACGAACATTCTGGTGTATCACACTTATATCCTGTCAGTTTTTTGTGGAGTTGCTCCATGAAAATGTGATTCACCAATGGTGGTCAGTAAACAAAATCTGAATTTCTGGAATACCTAGACTAGTCGCCGCATTTCTAATTATGGACACAAAGAGGCCTTATTCATACGAACATTTTGGTGTATCACACTTATATCCTATCAGTTTTTTGTGGAGTTGCTCCATGAAAATGTGATTCACCAATGGTGGTCAGTAAACAAAATCTGAATTTCTGGAATACCTAGACTAGTCGCCGCATTTCTAGTTATGGACGCAAATAGGCCTTGTTCATACCAACATTTTGGTGTATCACACTTATATCCTATCAGTTTTTTGTGGAGTTGCTCCATGAAAATGTGATTCACCAATGGTGGTCAGTAAACAAAATCTGAATTTCTGGAATACCTAGACTAGTCGCCGCATTTCTAATTATGGACACAAATAGGCCTTGTTCATACGAACATTTTGGTGTATCACACTTATATCCTATCAGTTTTTTGTGGAGTTGCTCCATGAAAATGTGATTCACCAATGGTGGTCAGTAAACAAAATCTGAATTTCTGGAATACCTAGACTAGTCGCCGCATTTCTAATTATGGACACAAATAGGCCTTATTCATACGAACATTTTGGTGTATCACACTTATATCCTATCAGTTTTTTGTGGAGTTGCTCCATGAAAATGTGATTCACCAATGGTGGTCAGTAAACAAAATCTGAATTTCTGGAATACCTAGACTAGTCGCCGCATTTCTAATTATGGACACAAATAGGCCTTATTCATACGAACATTTTGGTGTATCACACTTATATCCTATCAGTTTTTTGTGGAGTTGCTCCATGAAAATGTGATTCATCACCGGTGGTCAGTAAACAAAATCTGAATTTCTGGAATACCTAGACTAGTCGCCGCATTTCTAATTATGGACACAAATAGGCCTTATTCATACGAACATTTTGGTGTATCACACTTATATCCTATCAGTTTTTTGTGGAGTTGCTCCATGAAAATGTGATTCATCACCGGTGGTCAGTAAACAAAATCTGAATTTCTGGAATACCTAGACTAGTCGCCGCATTTCTGATTATGGACACAAATAGGCCTTATTCATACGAACATTTTGGTGTATTACACTTATATCCTATCAGTTTTTTGTGGAGTTGCTCCATGAAAATGTGATTCACCAATGGTGGTCAGTAAACAAAATCTGAATTTCTGGAATACCTAGACTAGTCGCCGCATTTCTAATTATGGACACAAATAGGCCTTATTCATACGAACATTTTGGTGTATCACACTTATATCCTATCAGTTTTTTGTGGAGTTGCTCCATGAAAATGTGATTCATCACCGGTGGTCAGTAAACAAAATCTGAATTTCTGGAATACCTAGAGTAGTCGCCGCATTTCTAAATACGAACACTAATATATTTTATCCATACGAACATTTTGGTGTATCAAACTTATATCCTATCAGTTTTTTGTGGAGTTGCTCCATGAAAATGTGATTCACCAATGGTGGTCAGTAAACAAAATCTGAATTTCTGGAATACCTAGACTAGTCGCCGCATTTCTAATTATGGACACAAATAGGCCTTATTCATACGAACATTTTGGTGTATCACACTTATATCCTATCAGTTTTTTGTGGAGTTGCTCCATGAAAATGTGATTCATCACCGGTGGTCAGTAAACAAAATCTGAATTTCTGGAATACCTAGACTAGTCGCCGCATTTCTAATTATGGACACAAATAGGTCTTATTCATACGAACATTTTGTTGTATCACACTTATATCCTATCAGTTTTTTGTGGAGTTGCTCCATGAAAATGTGATTCACCAATGGTGGTCAGTAAACAAAATCTGAATTTCTGGAATACCTAGACTAGTCGCCGCATTTCTAATTATGGACACAAATAGGCCTTATTCATACGAACATTTTGGTGTATCACACTTATATCCTATCAGTTTTTTGTGGAGTTGCTCCATGAAAATGTGATTCATCACCGGTGGTCAGTAAACAAAATCTGAATTTCTGGAATACCTAGAGAAGTCGCCGCATTTCTAATTATGGACACAAATAGGCCTTATTCATACGAACATTTTGGTGTATCACACTTATATCCTATCAGTTTTTTGTGGAGTTGCTCCATGAAAATGTGATTCACCAATGGTGGTCAGTAAACAAAATCTGAATTTCTGGAATACCTAGACTAGTCGCCGCATTTCTAATTATGGACACAAATAGGCCTTATTCATACGAACATTTTGGTGTATCACACTTATATCCTATCAGTTTTTTGTGGAGTTGCTCCATGAAAATGTGATTCACCAATGGTGGTCAGTAAACAAAATCTGAATTTCTGGAATACCTAGACTAGTCGCCGCATTTCAAATTATGGACACAAATAGGCCTTATTCATACGAACATTTTGGTGTATCACACTTATATCCTATCAGTTTTTTGTGGAGTTGCTCCATGAAAATGTGATTCATCACCGGTGGTCAGTAAACAAAATCTGAATTTCTGGAATACCTAGACTAGTCGCCGCATTTCTAATTATGGACACAAATAGGTCTTATTCATACGAACATTTTGTTGTATCACACTTATATCCTATCAGTTTTTTGTGGAGTTGCTCCATGAAAATGTGATTCACCAATGGTGGTCAGTAAACAAAATCTGAATTTCTGGAATACCTAGACTAGTCGCCGCATTTCTAATTATGGACACAAATAGGCCTTATTCATACGAACATTTTGGTGTATCACACTTATATCCTATCAGTTTTTTGTGGAGTTGCTCCATGAAAATGTGATTCATCACCGGTGGTCAGTAAACAAAATCTGAATTTCTGGAATACCTAGAGTAGTCGCCGCATTTCTAAATACGAACACTAATATATTTTATCCATACGAACATTTTGGTGTATCACACTTATATCCTATCAGTTTTTTGTGGAGTTGCTCCATGAAAATATGATTCACCAATGGTGGTCAGTAAACAAAATCTGAATTTCTGGAATACCTAGACTAGTCGCCTTATTTCTAATTATGGACACAAATAGGCCTTATTCATACGAACATTTTGGTGTATCACACTTATATCCTATCAGTTTTTTGTGGAGTTGCTCCATGAAAATGTGATTCACCAATGGTGGTCAGTAAACAAAATCTGAATTTCTGGAATACCTAGACTAGTCGCCGCATTTCTAATTATGGACACAAATAGGCCTTATTCATACGAACATTTTGGTGTATCACACTTATATCCTATCAGTTTTTTGTGGAGTTGCTCCATGAAAATGTGATTCACCAATGGTGGTCAGTAAACAAAATCTGAATTTCTGGAATACCTAGACTAGTCGCCGCATTTCTAATTATGGACACAAATAGGCCTTGTTCATACGAACATTTTGGTGTATCACATTTATATCCTATCAGTTTTTTGTGGAGTTGCTCCATGAAAATGTGATTCACCAATGGTGGTCAGTAAACAAAATCTGAATTTCTGGAATACCTAGACTAGTCGCCGCATTTCTAATTATGGACACAAATAGGCCTTATTCATACGAACATTTTGGTGTATCACACTTATATCCTATCAGTTTTTTGTGGAGTTGCTCCATGAAAATGTGATTCACCAATGGTGGTCAGTAAACAAAATCTGAATTTCTGGAATACCTAGACTAGTCGCCGCATTTCTAATTATGGACACAAATAGGCCTTATTCATACGAACATTTTGGTGTATCACACTTATATCCTATCAGTTTTTTGTGGAGTTGCTCCATGAAAATGTGATTCATCACCGGTGGTCAGTAAACAAAATCTGAATTTCTGGAATACCTAGACTAGTCGCCGCTTTTCTAATTATGGACACAAATAGGTCTTATTCATACGAACATTTTGTTGTATCACACTTATATCCTATCAGTTTTTTGTGGAGTTGCTCCATGAAAATGTGATTCACCAATGGTGGTCAGTAAACAAAATCTGAATTTCTGTAATACCTAGACTAGTCGCCGCATTTCTGATTATGGACACAAATAGGCCTTATTCATACGAACATTTTGGTGTATTACACTTATATCCTATCAGTTTTTTGTGGAGTTGCTCCATGAAAATGTGATTCATCACCGGTGGTCAGTAAACAAAATCTGAATTTCTGGAATACCTAGAGTAGTCGCCGCATTTCTAAATACGAACACTAATATATTTTATCCATACGAACATTTTGGTGTATCACACTTATATCCTATCAGTTTTTTGTGGAGTTGCTCCATGAAAATGTGATTCACCAATGGTTGTCAGTAAACAAAATCTGAATTTCTGGAATACCTAGCCTAGTCGCCGCATTTGTAATTATGGACACAAATAGGCCTTATTCATACGAACATTTTGGTATATCACACTTATATCCTATCAGTTTTTTGTGGAGTTGCTCCATGAAAATGTGATTCACCAATGGTTGTCAGTAAACAAAATCTGAATTTCTGGAATACCTAGACTAGTCGCCGCATTTGTAATTATGGACACAAATAGGCCTTATTCATACGAACATTCTGGTGTATCACACTTATATCCTGTCAGTTTTTTGTGGAGTTGCTCCATGAAAATGTGATTCACCAATGGTGGTCAGTAAACAAAATCTGAATTTCTGGAATACCTAGACTAGTCGCCGCATTTCTAATTATGGACACAAAGAGGCCTTATTCATACGAACATTTTGGTGTATCACACTTATATCCTATCAGTTTTTTGTGGAGTTGCTCCATGAAAATGTGATTCACCAATGGTGGTCAGTAAACAAAATCTGAATTTCTGGAATACCTAGACTAGTCGCCGCATTTCTAATTATGGACACAAATAGGCCTTATTCATACGAACATTTTGGTGTATCACACTTATATCCTATCAGTTTTTTGTGGAGTTGCTCCATGAAAATGTGATTCATCACCGGTGGTCAGTAAACAAAATCTGAATTTCTGGAATACCTAGAGTAGTCGCCGCATTTCTAAATACGGACACTAATAGATTTTATCCATACGAACATTTTGGTGTATCACACTTATATCCTATCAGTTTTTTGTGGAGTTGCTCCATGAAAATGTGATTCACCAATGGTGGTCAGTAAACAAAATCTGAATTTCTGGAATACCTAGACTAGTCGCCGCATTTCTAATTATGGACACAAATAGGCCTTATTCATACGAATATTTTGGTCTATCACACTTATATCCTATCAGTTTTTTGTGGAGTTGCTCCATGAAAATGTGATTCATCACCGGTGGTCAGTAAACAAAATCTGAATTTCTGGAATACCTAGAGTAGTCGCCGCATTTCTAAATACGAACACTAATATATTTTATCCATACGAACATTTTGGTGTATCACACTTATATCCTATCAGTTTTTTGTGGAGTTGCTCCATGAAAATGTGATTCATCACCGGTGGTCAGTAAACAAAATCTGAATTTCTGGAATACCTAGAGAAGTCGCCGCATTTCTAATTATGGACACAAATAGGCCTTATTCATACGAACATTTTGGTGTATCACACTTATATCCTATCAGTTTTTTGTGGAGTTGCTCCATGAAAATGTGATTCACCAATGGTGGTCAGTAAACAAAATCTGAATTTCTGGAATACCTAGACTAGTCGCCGCATTTCTAATTATGGACACAAATAGGCCTTATTCATACGAACATTTTGGTGTATCACACTTATATCCTATCAGTTTTTTGTGGAGTTGCTCCATGAAAATGTGATTCACCAATGGTGGTCAGTAAACAAAATCTGAATTTCTGGAATACCTAGACTAGTCGCCGCATTTCTAATTATGGACACAAATAGGCCTTATTCATACGAATATTTTGGTGTATCACACTTATATCCTATCAGTTTTTTGTGGAGTTGCTCCATGAAAATGTGATTCATCACCGGTGGTCAGTAAACAAAATCTGAATTTCTGGAATACCTAGAGTAGTCGCCGCATTTCTAAATACGAACACTAATATATTTTATCCATACGAACATTTTGGTGTATCACACTTATATCCTATCAGTTTTTTGTGGAGTTGCTCCATGAAAATGTGATTCACCAATGGTGGTCAGTAAACAAAATCTGAATTTCTGGAATACCTAGACTAGTAGCCGCATTTCTAATTATGGACACAAATAGGCCTTATTCATACGAACATTTTGGTGTATCACACTTATATCCTATCAGTTTTTTGTGGAGTTGCTCCATGAAAATGTGATTCATCACCGGTGGTCAGTAAACAAAATCTGAATTTCTGGAATACCTAGAGAAGTCGCCGCATTTCTAATTATGGACGCAAATAGGCCTTATTCATACGAACATTTTGGTGTATCACACTTATATCCTATCAGTTTTTTGTGGAGTTGCTCCATGAAAATGTGATTCACCAATGGTGGTCAGTAAACAAAATCTGAATTTCTGGAATACCTAGACTAGTCGCCGCATTTCTAATTATGGACACAAATAGGCCTTATTCATACGAACATTTCGGTGTATCACACTTATATCCTATCAGTTTTTTGTGGAGTTGCTCCATGAAAATGTGATTCATCACCGGTGGTCAGTAAACAAAATCTGAATTTCTGGAATACCTAGAGTAGTCGCCGCATTTCTAAATTCAGACACTAAGAGATTTTATCCATACGAACATTTTGGTGTATCAAACTTATATCCTATCAGTTTTTTGTGGAGTTGCTCCATGAAAATGTGATTCACCAATGGTGGTCAGTAAACAAAATCTGAATTTCTGGAATACCTAGACTAGTCGCCGCATTTCTAATTATGGACACAAATAGGCCTTATTCATACGAACATTTTGGTGTATCACACTTATATCCTATCAGTTTTTTGTGGAGTTGCTCCATGAAAATGTGATTCATCACCGGTGGTCAGTAAACAAAATCTGAATTTCTGGAATACCTAGACTAGTCGCCGCATTTCTAATTATGGACACAAATAGGTCTTATTCATACGAACATTTTGTTGTATCACACTTATATCCTATCAGTTTTTTGTGGAGTTGCTCCATGAAAATGTGATTCACCAATGGTGGTCAGTAAACAAAATCTGAATTTCTGGAATACCTAGACTAGTCGCCGCATTTCTAATTATGGACACAAATAGGCCTTATTCATACGAACATTTTGGTGTATCACACTTATATCCTATCAGTTTTTTGTGGAGTTGCTCCATGAAAATGTGATTCATCACCGGTGGTCAGTAAACAAAATCTGAATTTCTGGAATACCTAGAGTAGTCGCCGCATTTCTAAATACGAACACTAATATATTTTATCCATACGAACATTTTGGTGTATCACACTTATATCCTATCAGTTTTTTGTGGAGTTGCTCCATGAAAATGTGATTCACCAATGGTGGTCAGTAAACAAAATCTGAATTTCTGGAATACCTAGACTAGTCGCCGCATTTCTAATTATGGACACAAATAGGCCTTATTCATACGAACATTTTGGTGTATCACACTTATATCCTATCAGTTTTTTGTGGAGTTGCTCCATGAAAATGTGATTCACCAATGGTGGTCAGTAAACAAAATCTGAATTTCTGGAATACCTAGACTAGTCGCCGCATTTCTAATTATGGACACAAATAGGCCTTATTCATACGAACATTTTGGTGTATCACACTTATATCCTATCAGTTTTTTGTGGAGTTGCTCCATGAAAATGTGATTCACCAATGGTGGTCAGTAAACAAAATCTGAATTTCTGGAATACCTAGACTAGTCGCCGCATTTCTAATTATGGACACAAATAGGCCTTGTTCATACGAACATTTTGGTGTATCACATTTATATCCTATCAGTTTTTTGTGGAGTTGCTCCATGAAAATGTGATTCACCAATGGTGGTCAGTAAACAAAATCTGAATTTCTGGAATACCTAGACTAGTCGCCGCATTTCTAATTATGGACACAAATAGGCCTTATTCATACGAACATTTTGGTGTATCACACTTATATCCTATCAGTTTTTTGTGGAGTTGCTCCATGAAAATGTGATTCACCAATGGTGGTCAGTAAACAAAATCTGAATTTCTGGAATACCTAGACTAGTCGCCGCATTTCTAATTATGGACACAAATAGGCCTTATTCATACGAACATTCTGGTGTATCACACTTATATCCTATCAGTTTTTTGTGGAGTTGCTCCATGAAAATGTGATTCATCACCGGTGGTCAGTAAACAAAATCTGAATTTCTGGAATACCTAGACTAGTCGCCGCTTTTCTAATTATGGACACAAATAGGTCTTATTCATACGAACATTTTGGTGTATCACACTTATATCCTATCAGTTTTTTGTGGAGTTGCTCCATGAAAATGTGATTCACCAATGGTTGTCAGTAAACAAAATCTGAATTTCTGGAATACCTAGCCTAGTCGCCGCATTTGTAATTATGGACACAAATAGGCCTTATTCATACGAACATTTTGGTGTATCACACTTATATCCTATCAGTTTTTTGTGGAGTTGCTCCATGAAAATGTGATTCATCACCGGTGGTCAGTAAACAAAATCTGAATTTCTGGAATACCTAGAGTAGTCGCCGCATTTCTAAATACGAACACTAATATATTTTATCCATACGAACATTTTGGTGTATCACACTTATATCCTATCAGTTTTTTGTGGAGTTGCTCCATGAAAATGTGATTCACCAATGGTGGTCAGTAAACAAAATCTGAATTTCTGGAATACCTAGACTAGTCGCCGCATTTCTAATTATGGACACAAATAGGCCTTATTCATACGAACATTTTGGTGTATCACACTTATATCCTATCAGTTTTTTGTGGAGTTGCTCCATGAAAATGTGATTCATCACCGGTGGTCAGTAAACAAAATCTGAATTTCTGGAATACCTAGACTAGTCGCCGCATTTCTAATTATGGACACAAATAGGTCTTATTCATACGAACATTTTGTTGTATCACACTTATATCCTATCAGTTTTTTGTGGAGTTGCTCCATGAAAATGTGATTCACCAATGGTGGTCAGTAAACAAAATCTGAATTTCTGGAATACCTAGAGTAGTCGCCGCATTTCTAAATTCAGGCACTAAGAGATTTTATCCATACGAACATTTTGGTGTATCAAACTTATATCCTATCAGTTTTTTGTGGAGTTGCTCCATGAAAATGTGATTCACCAATGGTGGTCAGTAAACAAAATCTGAATTTCTGGAATACCTAGACTAGTCGCCGCATTTCTAATTATGGACACAAATAGGCCTTATTCATACGAACATTTTGGTGTATCACACTTATATCCTATCAGTTTTTTGTGGAGTTGCTCCATGAAAATGTGATTCATCACCGGTGGTCAGTAAACAAAATCTGAATTTCTGGAATACCTAGACTAGTCGCCGCATTTCTAATTAGGGACACAAATAGGTCTTATTCATACGAACATTTTGTTGTATCACACTTATATCCTATCAGTTTTTTGTGGAGTTGCTCCATGAAAATGTGATTCACCAATGGTGGTCAGTAAACAAAATCTGAATTTCTGGAATACCTAGACTAGTCGCCGCATTTCTAATTATGGACACAAATAGGCCTTATTCATACGAACATTTTGGTGTATCACACTTATATCCTATCAGTTTTTTGTGGAGTTGCTCCATGAAAATGTGATTCATCACCGGTGGTCAGTAAACAAAATCTGAATTTCTGGAATACCTAGAGAAGTCGCCGCATTTCTAATTATGGACACAAATAGGCCTTATTCATACGAACATTTTGGTGTATCACACTTATATCCTATCAGTTTTTTGTGGAGTTGCTCCATGAAAATGTGATTCACCAATGGTGGTCAGTAAACAAAATCTGAATTTCTGGAATACCTAGACTAGTCGCCGCATTTCTAATTATGGACACAAATAGGCCTTATTCATACGAACATTTTGGTGTATCACACTTATATCCTATCAGTTTTTTGTGGAGTTGCTCCATGAAAATGTGATTCACCAATGGTGGTCAGTAAACAAAATCTGAATTTCTGGAATACCTAGACTAGTCGCCGCATTTCTAATTATGGACACAAATAGGCCTTATTCATACGAACATTTTGGTGTATCACACTTATATCCTATCAGTTTTTTGTGGAGTTGCTCCATGAAAATGTGATTCATCACCGGTGGTCAGTAAACAAAATCTGAATTTCTGGAATACCTAGACTAGTCGCCGCATTTCTAATTATGGACACAAATAGGTCTTATTCATACGAACATTTTGTTGTATCACACTTATATCCTATCAGTTTTTTGTGGAGTTGCTCCATGAAAATGTGATTCACCAATGGTGGTCAGTAAACAAAATCTGAATTTCTGGAATACCTAGACTAGGCGCCGCATTTCTAATTATGGACACAAATAGGCCTTATTCATACGAACATTTTGGTGTATTACACTTATATCCTATCAGTTTTTTGTGGAGTTGCTCCATGAAAATGTGATTCATCACCGGTGGTCAGTAAACAAAATCTGGAATACCTAGAGTAGTCGCCGCATTTCTAAATACGAACACTAATATATTTTATCCATACGAACATTTTGGTGTATCACACTTATATCCTATCAGTTTTTTGTGGAGTTGCTCCATGAAAATATGATTCACCAATGGTGGTCAGTAAACAAAATCTTAATTTCTGGAATACCTAGACTAGTCGCCGCATTTCTAATTATGGACACAAATAGGCCTTATTCATACGAACATTTTGGTGTATTACACTTATATCCTATCAGTTTTTTGTGGAGTTGCTCCATGAAAATGTGATTCATCACCGGTGGTCAGTAAACAAAATCTGAATTTCTGGAATACCTAGAGTAGTCGCCGCATTTCTAAATACGAACACTAATATATTTTATCCATACGAACATTTTGGTGTATCACACTTATATCCTATCAGTTTTTTGTGGAGTTGCTCCATGAAAATGTGATTCACCAATGGTTGTCAGTAAACAAAATCTGAATTTCTGGAATACCTAGCCTAGTCGCCGCATTTGTAATTATGGACACAAATAGGCCTTATTCATACGAACATTTTGGTATATCACACTTATATCCTATCAGTTTTTTGTGGAGTTGCTCCATGAAAATGTGATTCACCAATGGTTGTCAGTAAACAAAATCTGAATTTCTGGAATACCTAGCCTAGTCGCCGCATTTGTAATTATGGACACAAATAGGCCTTATTCATACGAACATTCTGGTGTATCACACTTATATCCTGTCAGTTTTTTGTGGAGTTGCTCCATGAAAATGTGATTCACCAATGGTGGTCAGTAAACAAAATCTGAATTTCTGGAATACCTAGACTAGTCGCCGCATTTCTAATTATGGACACAAAGAGGCCTTATTCATACGAACATTTTGGTGTATCACACTTATATCCTATCAGTTTTTTGTGGAGTTGCTCCATGAAAATGTGATTCACCAATGGTGGTCAGTAAACAAAATCTGAATTTCTGGAATACCTAGACTAGTCGCCGCATTTCTAATTATGGACACAAATAGGCCTTATTCATACGAACATTTTGGTGTATCACACTTATATCCTATCAGTTTTTTGTGGAGTTGCTCCATGAAAATGTGATTCATCACCGGTGGTCAGTAAACAAAATCTGAATTTCTGGAATACCTAGAGTAGTCGCCGCATTTCTAAATACGGACACTAATAGATTTTATCCATACGAACATTTTGGTGTATCACACTTATATCCTATCAGTTTTTTGTGGAGTTGCTCCATGAAAATGTGATTCATCACCGGTGGTCAGTAAACAAAATCTGAATTTCTGGAATACCTAGAGTAGTCGCCGCATTTCTAAATACGAACACTAATATATTTTATCCATACGAACATTTTGGTGTATCACACTTATATCCTATCAGTTTTTTGTGGAGTTGCTCCATGAAAATGTGATTCATCACCGGTGGTCAGTAAACAAAATCTGAATTTCTGGAATACCTAGAGAAGTCGCCGCATTTCTAATTATGGACACAAATAGGCCTTATTCATACGAACATTTTGGTGTATCACACTTATATCCTATCAGTTTTTTGTGGAGTTGCTCCATGAAAATGTGATTCACCAATGGTGGTCAGTAAACAAAATCTGAATTTCTGGAATACCTAGACTAGTCGCCGCATTTCTAATTATGGACACAAATAGGCCTTATTCATACGAACATTTTGGTGTATCACACTTATATCCTATCAGTTTTTTGTGGAGTTGCTCCATGAAAATGTGATTCACCAATGGTGGTCAGTAAACAAAATATGAATTTCTGGAATACCTAGACTAGTCGCCGCATTTCTAATTATGGACACAAATAGGCCTTATTCATACGAATATTTTGGTGTATCACACTTATATCCTATCAGTTTTTTGTGGAGTTGCTCCATGAAAATGTGATTCATCACCGGTGGTCAGTAAACAAAATCTGAATTTCTGGAATACCTAGAGTAGTCGCCGCATTTCTAAATACGAACACTAATATATTTTATCCATACGAACATTTTGGTGTATCACACTTATATCCTATCAGTTTTTTGTGGAGTTGCTCCATGAAAATGTGATTCACCAATGGTGGTCAGTAAACAAAATCTGAATTTCTGGAATACCTAGACTAGTAGCCGCATTTCTAATTATGGACACAAATAGGCCTTATTCATACGAACATTTTGGTGTATCACACTTATATCCTATCAGTTTTTTGTGGAGTTGCTCCATGAAAATGTGATTCATCACCGGTGGTCAGTAAACAAAATCTGAATTTCTGGAATACCTAGAGAAGTCGCCGCATTTCTAATTATGGACGCAAATAGGCCTTATTCATACGAACATTTTGGTGTATCACACTTATATCCTATCAGTTTTTTGTGGAGTTGCTCCATGAAAATGTGATTCACCAATGGTGGTCAGTAAACAAAATCTGAATTTCTGGAATACCTAGACTAGTCGCCGCATTTCTAATTATGGACACAAATAGGCCTTATTCATACGAACATTTCGGTGTATCACACTTATATCCTATCAGTTTTTTGTGGAGTTGCTCCATGAAAATGTGATTCATCACCGGTGGTCAGTAAACAAAATCTGAATTTCTGGAATACCTAGAGTAGTCGCCGCATTTCTAAATTCAGACACTAAGAGATTTTATCCATACGAACATTTTGGTGTATCAAACTTATATCCTATCAGTTTTTTGTGGAGTTGCTCCATGAAAATGTGATTCACCAATGGTGGTCAGTAAACAAAATCTGAATTTCTGGAATACCTAGACTAGTCGCCGCATTTCTAATTATGGACACAAATAGGCCTTATTCATACGAACATTTTGGTGTATCACACTTATATCCTATCAGTTTTTTGTGGAGTTGCTCCATGAAAATGTGATTCATCACCGGTGGTCAGTAAACAAAATCTGAATTTCTGGAATACCTAGACTAGTCGCCGCATTTCTAATTATGGACACAAATAGGTCTTATTCATACGAACATTTTGTTGTATCACACTTATATCCTATCAGTTTTTTGTGGAGTTGCTCCATGAAAATGTGATTCACCAATGGTGGTCAGTAAACAAAATCTGAATTTCTGGAATACCTAGACTAGTCGCCGCATTTCTAATTATGGACACAAATAGGCCTTATTCATACGAACATTTTGGTGTATCACACTTATATCCTATCAGTTTTTTGTGGAGTTGCTCCATGAAAATGTGATTCATCACCGGTGGTCAGTAAACAAAATCTGAATTTCTGGAATACCTAGAGTAGTCGCCGCATTTCTAAATACGAACACTAATATATTTTATCCATACGAACATTTTGGTGTATCACACTTATATCCTATCAGTTTTTTGTGGAGTTGCTCCATGAAAATGTGATTCACCAATGGTGGTCAGTAAACAAAATCTGAATTTCTGGAATACCTAGACTAGTCGCCGCATTTCTAATTATGGACACAAATAGGCCTTATTCATACGAACATTTTGGTGTATCACACTTATATCCTATCAGTTTTTTGTGGAGTTGCTCCATGAAAATGTGATTCACCAATGGTGGTCAGTAAACAAAATCTGAATTTCTGGAATACCTAGACTAGTCGCCGCATTTCTAATTATGGACACAAATAGGCCTTATTCATACGAACATTTTGGTGTATCACACTTATATCCTATCAGTTTTTTGTGGAGTTGCTCCATGAAAATGTGATTCACCAATGGTGGTCAGTAAACAAAATCTGAATTTCTGGAATACCTAGACTAGTCGCCGCATTTCTAATTATGGACACAAATAGGCCTTGTTCATACGAACATTTTGGTGTATCACATTTATATCCTATCAGTTTTTTGTGGAGTTGCTCCATGAAAATGTGATTCACCAATGGTGGTCAGTAAACAAAATCTGAATTTCTGGAATACCTAGACTAGTCGCCGCATTTCTAATTATGGACACAAATAGGCCTTATTCATACGAACATTTTGGTGTATCACACTTATATCCTATCAGTTTTTTGTGGAGTTGCTCCATGAAAATGTGATTCACCAATGGTGGTCAGTAAACAAAATCTGAATTTCTGGAATACCTAGACTAGTCGCCGCATTTCTAATTATGGACACAAATAGGCCTTATTCATACGAACATTCTGGTGTATCACACTTATATCCTATCAGTTTTTTGTGGAGTTGCTCCATGAAAATGTGATTCATCACCGGTGGTCAGTAAACAAAATCTGAATTTCTGGAATACCTAGACTAGTCGCCGCTTTTCTAATTATGGACACAAATAGGTCTTATTCATACGAACATTTTGGTGTATCACACTTATATCCTATCAGTTTTTTGTGGAGTTGCTCCATGAAAATGTGATTCACCAATGGTTGTCAGTAAACAAAATCTGAATTTCTGGAATACCTAGCCTAGTCGCCGCATTTGTAATTATGGACACAAATAGGCCTTATTCATACGAACATTTTGGTGTATCACACTTATATCCTATCAGTTTTTTGTGGAGTTGCTCCATGAAAATGTGATTCACCAATGGTTGTCAGTAAACAAAATCTGAATTTCTGGAATACCTAGCCTAGTCGCCGCATTTGTAATTATGGACACAAATAGGCCTTATTCATACGAACATTCTGGTGTATCACACTTATATCCTGTCAGTTTTTTGTGGAGTTGCTCCATGAAAATGTGATTCACCAATGGTGGTCAGTAAACAAAATCTGAATTTCTGGAATACCTAGACTAGTCGCCGCATTTCTAATTATGGACACAAAGAGGCCTTATTCATACGAACATTTTGGTGTATCACACTTATATCCTATCAGTTTTTTGTGGAGTTGCTCCATGAAAATGTGATTCACCAATGGTGGTCAGTAAACAAAATCTGAATTTCTGGAATACCTAGACTAGTCGCCGCATTTCTAATTATGGACACAAATAGGCCTTATTCATACGAACATTTTGGTGTATCACACTTATATCCTATCAGTTTTTTGTGGAGTTGCTCCATGAAAATGTGATTCATCACCGGTGGTCAGTAAACAAAATCTGAATTTCTGGAATACCTAGAGTAGTCGCCGCATTTCTAAATACGGACACTAATAGATTTTATCCATACGAACATTTTGGTGTATCACACTTATATCCTATCAGTTTTTTGTGGAGTTGCTCCATGAAAATGTGATTCACCAATGGTGGTCAGTAAACAAAATCTGAATTTCTGGAATACCTAGACTAGTCGCCGCATTTCTAATTATGGACAAAAATAGGCCTTATTCATACGAATATTTTGGTGTATCACACTTATATCCTATCAGTTTTTTGTGGAGTTGCTCCATGAAAATGTGATTCATCACCGGTGGTCAGTAAACAAAATCTGAATTTCTGGAATACCTAGACTAGTCGCCGCTTTTCTAATTATGGACACAAATAGGTCTTATTCATACGAACATTTTGGTGTATCACACTTATATCCTATCAGTTTTTTGTGGAGTTGCTCCATGAAAATGTGATTCACCAATGGTTGTCAGTAAACAAAATCTGAATTTCTGGAATACCTAGCCTAGTCGCCGCATTTGTAATTATGGACACAAATAGGCCTTATTCATACGAACATTTTGGTGTATCACACTTATATCCTATCAGTTTTTTGTGGAGTTGCTCCATGAAAATGTGATTCACCAATGGTTGTCAGTAAACAAAATCTGAATTTCTGGAATACCTAGCCTAGTCGCCGCATTTGTAATTATGGACACAAATAGGCCTTATTCATACGAACATTCTGGTGTATCACACTTATATCCTGTCAGTTTTTTGTGGAGTTGCTCCATGAAAATGTGATTCACCAATGGTGGTCAGTAAACAAAATCTGAATTTCTGGAATACCTAGACTAGTCGCCGCATTTCTAATTATGGACACAAATAGGCCTTATTCATACGAACATTTTGGTGTATCACACTTATATCCTATCAGTTTTTTGTGGAGTTGCTCCATGAAAATGTGATTCACCAATGGTGGTCAGTAAACAAAATCTGAATTTCTGGAATACCTAGACTAGTCGCCGCATTTCTAATTATGGACACAAATAGGCCTTATTCATACGAACATTTTGGTGTATCACACTTATATCCTATCAGTTTTTTGTGGAGTTGCTCCATGAAAATGTGATTCATCACCGGTGGTCAGTAAACAAAATCTGAATTTCTGGAATACCTAGAGTAGTCGCCGCATTTCTAAATACGAACACTAATATATTTTATCCATACGAACATTTTGGTGTATCACACTTATATCCTATCAGTTTTTTGTGGAGTTGCTCCATGAAAATGTGATTCACCAATGGTGGTCAGTAAACAAAATCTGAATTTCTGGAATACCTAGACTAGTCGCCGCATTTCTAATTATGGACACAAATAGGCCTTATTCATACGAACATTTTGGTGTATCACACTTATATCCTATCAGTTTTTTGTGGAGTTGCTCCATGAAAATGTGATTCACCAATGGTGGTCAGTAAACAAAATCTGAATTTCTGGAATACCTAGACTAGTCGCCGCATTTCTAATTATGGACACAAATAGGCCTTATTCATACGAACATTTTGGTGTATCACACTTATATCCTATCAGTTTTTTGTGGAGTTGCTCCATGAAAATGTGATTCACCAATGGTGGTCAGTAAACAAAATCTGAATTTCTGGAATACCTAGACTAGTCGCCGCATTTCTAATTATGGACACAAATAGGCCTTGTTCATACGAACATTTTGGTGTATCACATTTATATCCTATCAGTTTTTTGTGGAGTTGCTCCATGAAAATGTGATTCACCAATGGTGGTCAGTAAACAAAATCTGAATTTCTGGAATACCTAGACTAGTCGCCGCATTTCTAATTATGGACACAAATAGGCCTTATTCATACGAACATTTTGGTGTATCACACTTATATCCTATCAGTTTTTTGTGGAGTTGCTCCATGAAAATGTGATTCACCAATGGTGGTCAGTAAACAAAATCTGAATTTCTGGAATACCTAGACTAGTCGCCGCATTTCTAATTATGGACACAAATAGGCCTTATTCATACGAACATTCTGGTGTATCACACTTATATCCTATCAGTTTTTTGTGGAGTTGCTCCATGAAAATGTGATTCATCACCGGTGGTCAGTAAACAAAATCTGAATTTCTGGAATACCTAGACTAGTCGCCGCTTTTCTAATTATGGACACAAATAGGTCTTATTCATACGAACATTTTGGTGTATCACACTTATATCCTATCAGTTTTTTGTGGAGTTGCTCCATGAAAATGTGATTCACCAATGGTTGTCAGTAAACAAAATCTGAATTTCTGGAATACCTAGCCTAGTCGCCGCATTTGTAATTATGGACACAAATAGGCCTTATTCATACGAACATTTTGGTGTATCACACTTATATCCTATCAGTTTTTTGTGGAGTTGCTCCATGAAAATGTGATTCACCAATGGTTGTCAGTAAACAAAATCTGAATTTCTGGAATACCTAGCCTAGTCGCCGCATTTGTAATTATGGACACAAATAGGCCTTATTCATACGAACATTCTGGTGTATCACACTTATATCCTGTCAGTTTTTTGTGGAGTTGCTCCATGAAAATGTGATTCACCAATGGTGGTCAGTAAACAAAATCTGAATTTCTGGAATACCTAGACTAGTCGCCGCATTTCTAATTATGGACACAAAGAGGCCTTATTCATACGAACATTTTGGTGTATCACACTTATATCCTATCAGTTTTTTGTGGAGTTGCTCCATGAAAATGTGATTCACCAATGGTGGTCAGTAAACAAAATCTGAATTTCTGGAATACCTAGACTAGTCGCCGCATTTCTAATTATGGACACAAATAGGCCTTATTCATACGAACATTTTGGTGTATCACACTTATATCCTATCAGTTTTTTGTGGAGTTGCTCCATGAAAATGTGATTCATCACCGGTGGTCAGTAAACAAAATCTGAATTTCTGGAATACCTAGAGTAGTCGCCGCATTTCTAAATACGGACACTAATAGATTTTATCCATACGAACATTTTGGTGTATCACACTTATATCCTATCAGTTTTTTGTGGAGTTGCTCCATGAAAATGTGATTCACCAATGGTGGTCAGTAAACAAAATCTGAATTTCTGGAATACCTAGACTAGTCGCCGCATTTCTAATTATGGACAAAAATAGGCCTTATTCATACGAATATTTTGGTGTATCACACTTATATCCTATCAGTTTTTTGTGGAGTTGCTCCATGAAAATGTGATTCATCACCGGTGGTCAGTAAACAAAATCTGAATTTCTGGAATACCTAGAGTAGTCGCCGCATTTCTAAATACGGACACTAATAGATTTTATCCATACGAACATTTTGGTGTATCACACTTATATCCTATCAGGTTTTTGTGGAGTTGCTCCATGAAAATGTGATTCACCAATGGTGGTCAGTAAACAAAATCTGAATTTCTGGAATACCTAGACTAGTCGCCGCATTTCTAAATACGGACACTAATAGATTTTATCCATACGAACATTTTGGTGTATCACACTTATATCCTATCAGTTTTTTGTGGAGTTGCTCCATGAAAATGTGATTCATCACCGGTGGTCAGTAAACAAAATCTGAATTTCTGGAATACCTAGACTAGTCGCCGCATTTCTAATTATGGACACAAATAGGTCTTATTCATACGAACATTTTGTTGTATCACACTTATATCCTATCAGTTTTTTGTGGAGTTGCTCCATGAAAATGTGATTCACCAATGGTGGTCAGTAAACAAAATCTGAATTTCTGGAATACCTAGACTAGGCGCCGCATTTCTAATTATGGACACAAATAGGCCTTATTCATACGAACATTTTGGTGTATCACACTTATATCCTATCAGTTTTTTGTGGAGTTGCTCCATGAAAATGTGATTCACCAATGGTGGTCAGTAAACAAAATCTGAATTTCTGGAATACCTAGACTAGGCGCCGCATTTCTAATTATGGACACAAATAGGCCTTATTCATACGAACATTTTGGTGTATCACACTTATATCCTATCAGTTTTTTGTGGAGTTGCTCCATGAAAATGTGATTCACCAATGGTGGTCAGTAAACAAAATCTGAATTTCTGGAATACCTAGACTAGTCGCCGCATTTCTAATTATGGACACAAATAGGCCTTATTCATATGAACATTTTGGTGTATCACACTTATATCCTATCAGTTTTTTGTGGAGTTGCTCCATGAAAATGTGATTCATCACCGGTGGTCAGTAAACAAAATCTGAATTTCTGGAATACCTAGACTAGTCGCCGCATTTTTAATTATGGACACAAATAGGTCTTATTCATACGAACATTTTGTTGTATCACACTTATATCCTATCAGTTTTTTGTGGAGTTGCTCCATGAAAATGTGATTCACCAATGGTGGTCAGTAAACAAAATCTGAATTTCTGGAATACCTAGACTAGGCGCCGCATTTCTAATTATGGACACAAATAGGCCTTATTCATACGAACATTTTGGTGTATCACACTTATATCCTATCAGTTTTTTGTGGAGTTGCTCCATGAAAATGTGATTCACCAATGGTGGTCAGTAAACAAAATCTGAATTTCTGGAATACCTAGACTAGGCGCCGCATTTCTAATTATGGACACAAATAGGCCTTATTCATACGAACATTTTGGTGTATCACACTTATATCCTATCAGTTTTTTGTGGAGTTGCTCCATGAAAATGTGATTCATCACCGGTGGTCAGTAAACAAAATCTGAATTTCTGGAATACCTAGAGAAGTCGCCGCATTTCTAATTATGGACACAAATAGGCCTTATTCATACGAACATTTTGGTGTATCACACTTATATCCTATCAGTTTTTTGTGGAGTTGCTCCATGAAAATGTGATTCACCAATGGTGGTCAGTAAACAAAATCTGAATTTCTGGAATACCTAGACTAGTCGCCGCATTTCTAATTATGGACACAAATAGGCCTTATTCATATGAACATTTTGGTGTATCACACTTATATCCTATCAGTTTTTTGTGGAGTTGCTCCATGAAAATGTGATTCATCACCGGTGGTCAGTAAACAAAATCTGAATTTCTGGAATACCTAGACTAGTCGCCGCATTTTTAATTATGGACACAAATAGGTCTTATTCATACGAACATTTTGTTGTATCACACTTATATCCTATCAGTTTTTTGTGGAGTTGCTCCATGAAAATGTGATTCACCAATGGTGGTCAGTAAACAAAATCTGAATTTCTGGAATACCTAGACTAGGCGCCGCATTTCTAATTATGGACACAAATAGGCCTTATTCATACGAACATTTTGGTGTATCACACTTATATCCTATCAGTTTTTTGTGGAGTTGCTCCATGAAAATGTGATTCACCAATGGTGGTCAGTAAACAAAATCTGAATTTCTGGAATACCTAGACTAGTCGCCGCATTTCTAATTATGGACGCAAATAGGCCTTGTTCATACGAACATTTTGGTGTATCACACTTATATCCTATCAGTTTTTTGTGGAGTTGCTCCATGAAAATGTTATTCACCAATGGTGGTCAGTAAACAAAATCTGAATTTCTGGAATACCTAGACTAGTCGCCGCATTTCTAATTATGGACACAAATAGGCCTTATTCATACGAACATTCTGGTGTATCACACTTATATCCTATCAGTTTTTTGTGGAGTTGCTCCATGAAAATGTGATTCACCAATGGTTGTCAGTAAACAAAATTTGAATTTCTGGAATACCTAGCCTAGTCGCCGCATTTGTAATTATGGACACAAATAGGCCTTATTCATACGAATATTTTGGTGTATCACACTTATATCCTATCAGTTTTTTGTGGAGTTGCTCCATGAAAATGTGATTCATCACCGGTGGTCAGTAAACAAAATCTGAATTTCTGGAATACCTAGAGTAGTCGCCGCATTTCTAAATACGGACACTAATAGATTTTATCCATACGAACATTTTGGTGTATCACACTTATATCCTATCAGTTTTTTGTGGAGTTGCTCCATGAAAATGTGATTCACCAATGGTGGTCAGTAAACAAAATCTGAATTTCTGGAATACCTAGACTAGTCGCCGCATTTCTAATTATGGACACAAATAGGCCTTATTCATACGAACATTTTGGTGTATCACACTTATATCCTATCAGTTTTTTGTGGAGTTGCTCCATGAAAATGTGATTCATCACCGGTGGTCAGTAAACAAAATCTGAATTTCTGGAATACCTAGACTAGTCGCCGCTTTTCTAATTATGGACACAAATAGGTCTTATTCATACGAACATTTTGTTGTATCACACTTATATCCTATCAGTTTTTTGTGGAGTTGCTCCATGAAAATGTGATTCACCAATGGTGGTCAGTAAACAAAATCTGAATTTCTGGAATACCTAGACTAGTCGCCGCATTTCTAATTATGGACACAAATAGGCCTTATTCATACGAACATTTTGGTGTATTACACTTATATCCTATCAGTTTTTTGTGGAGTTGCTCCATGAAAATGTGATTCATCACCGGTGGTCAGTAAACAAAATCTGAATTTCTGGAATACCTAGAGTAGTCGCCGCATTTCTAAATACGAACACTAATATATTTTATCCATACGAACATTTTGGTGTATCACACTTATATCCTATCAGTTTTTTGTGGAGTTGCTCCATGAAAATGTGATTCACCAATGGTTGTCAGTAAACAAAATCTGAATTTCTGGAATACCTAGCCTAGTCGCCGCATTTGTAATTATGGACACAAATAGGCCTTATTCATACGAACATTTTGGTGTATCACACTTATATCCTATCAGTTTTTTGTGGAGTTGCTCCATGAAAATGTGATTCACCAATGGTTGTCAGTAAACAAAATCTGAATTTCTGGAATACCTAGCCTAGTCGCCGCATTTGTAATTATGGACACAAATAGGCCTTATTCATACGAACATTCTGGTGTATCACACTTATATCCTGTCAGTTTTTTGTGGAGTTGCTCCATGAAAATGTGATTCACCAATGGTGGTCAGTAAACAAAATCTGAATTTCTGGAATACCTAGACTAGTCGCCGCATTTCTAATTATGGACACAAAGAGGCCTTATTCATACGAACATTTTGGTGTATCACACTTATATCCTATCAGTTTTTTGTGGAGTTGCTCCATGAAAATGTGATTCACCAATGGTGGTCAGTAAACAAAATCTGAATTTCTGGAATACCTAGACTAGTCGCCGCATTTCTAATTATGGACACAAATAGGCCTTATTCATACGAATATTTTGGTGTATCACACTTATATCCTATCAGTTTTTTGTGGAGTTGCTCCATGAAAATGTGATTCATCACCGGTGGTCAGTAAACAAAATCTGAATTTCTGGAATACCTAGAGTAGTCGCCGCATTTCTAAATACGGACACTAATAGATTTTATCCATACGAACATTTTGGTGTATCACACTTATATCCTATCAGGTTTTTGTGGAGTTGCTCCATGAAAATGTGATTCACCAATGGTGGTCAGTAAACAAAATCTGAATTTCTGGAATACCTAGACTAGTCGCCGCATTTCTAAATACGGACACTAATAGATTTTATCCATACGAACATTTTGGTGTATCACACTTATATCCTATCAGTTTTTTGTGGAGTTGCTCCATGAAAATGTGATTCATCACCGGTGGTCAGTAAACAAAATCTGAATTTCTGGAATACCTAGACTAGTCGCCGCATTTCTAATTATGGACACAAATAGGTCTTATTCATACGAACATTTTGTTGTATCACACTTATATCCTATCAGTTTTTTGTGGAGTTGCTCCATGAAAATGTGATTCATCACCGGTGGTCAGTAAACAAAATCTGAATTTCTGGAATACCTAGAGTAGTCGCCGCATTTCTAAATACGGACACTAATAGATTTTATCCATACGAACATTTTGGTGTATCACACTTATATCCTATCAGTTTTTTGTGGAGTTGCTCCATGAAAATGTGATTCACCAATGGTGGTCAGTAAACAAAATCTGAATTTCTGGAATACCTAGACTAGTCGCCGCATTTCTAATTATGGACACAAATAGGCCTTATTCATACGAATATTTTGGTGTATCACACTTATATCCTATCAGTTTTTTGTGGAGTTGCTCCATGAAAATGTGATTCATCACCGGTGGTCAGTAAACAAAATCTGAATTTCTGGAATACCTAGAGTAGTCGCCGCATTTCTAAATACGGACACTAATAGATTTTATCCATACGAACATTTTGGTGTATCACACTTATATCCTATCAGGTTTTTGTGGAGTTGCTCCATGAAAATGTGATTCACCAATGGTGGTCAGTAAACAAAATCTGAATTTCTGGAATACCTAGACTAGTCGCCGCATTTCTAAATACGGACACTAATAGATTTTATCCATACGAACATTTTGGTGTATCACACTTATATCCTATCAGTTTTTTGTGGAGTTGCTCCATGAAAATGTGATTCATCACCGGTGGTCAGTAAACAAAATCTGAATTTCTGGAATACCTAGACTAGTCGCCGCATTTCTAATTATGGACACAAATAGGTCTTATTCATACGAACATTTTGTTGTATCACACTTATATCCTATCAGTTTTTTGTGGAGTTGCTCCATGAAAATGTGATTCACCAATGGTGGTCAGTAAACAAAATCTGAATTTCTGGAATACCTAGACTAGGCGCCGCATTTCTAATTATGGACACAAATAGGCCTTATTCATACGAACATTTTGGTGTATCACACTTATATCCTATCAGTTTTTTGTGGAGTTGCTCCATGAAAATGTGATTCACCAATGGTGGTCAGTAAACAAAATCTGAATTTCTGGAATACCTAGACTAGTCGCCGCATTTCTAATTATGGACACAAATAGGCCTTATTCATATGAACATTTTGGTGTATCACACTTATATCCTATCAGTTTTTTGTGGAGTTGCTCCATGAAAATGTGATTCATCACCGGTGGTCAGTAAACAAAATCTGAATTTCTGGAATACCTAGACTAGTCGCCGCATTTTTAATTATGGACACAAATAGGTCTTATTCATACGAACATTTTGTTGTATCACACTTATATCCTATCAGTTTTTTGTGGAGTTGCTCCATGAAAATGTGATTCACCAATGGTGGTCAGTAAACAAAATCTGAATTTCTGGAATACCTAGACTAGGCGCCGCATTTCTAATTATGGACACAAATAGGCCTTATTCATACGAACATTTTGGTGTATCACACTTATATCCTATCAGTTTTTTGTGGAGTTGCTCCATGAAAATGTGATTCACCAATGGTGGTCAGTAAACAAAATCTGAATTTCTGGAATACCTAGACTAGTCGCCGCATTTCTAATTATGGACGCAAATAGGCCTTGTTCATACGAACATTTTGGTGTATCACACTTATATCCTATCAGTTTTTTGTGGAGTTGCTCCATGAAAATGTTATTCACCAATGGTGGTCAGTAAACAAAATCTGAATTTCTGGAATACCTAGACTAGTCGCCGCATTTCTAATTATGGACACAAATAGGCCTTATTCATACGAACATTTTGGTGTATCACACTTATATCCTATCAGTTTTTTGTGGAGTTGCTCCATGAAAATGTGATTCACCAATGGTTGTCAGTAAACAAAATTTGAATTTCTGGAATACCTAGCCTAGTCGCCGCATTTGTAATTATGGACACAAATAGGCCTTATTCATACGAATATTTTGGTGTATCACACTTATATCCTATCAGTTTTTTGTGGAGTTGCTCCATGAAAATGTGATTCATCACCGGTGGTCAGTAAACAAAATCTGAATTTCTGGAATACCTAGAGTAGTCGCCGCATTTCTAAATACGGACACTAATAGATTTTATCCATACGAACATTTTGGTGTATCACACTTATATCCTATCAGTTTTTTGTGGAGTTGCTCCATGAAAATGTGATTCACCAATGGTGGTCAGTAAACAAAATCTGAATTTCTGGAATACCTAGACTAGTCGCCGCATTTCTAATTATGGACAAAAATAGGCCTTATTCATACGAACATTCTGGTGTATCACACTTATATCCTATCAGTTTTTTGTGGAGTTGCTCCATGAAAATGTGATTCACCAATGGTGGTCAGTAAACAAAATCTGAATTTCTGGAATACCTAGACTAGTCGCCGCATTTCTAATTATGGACACAAATAGGCCTTATTCATACGAACATTTTGGTGTATCACACTTATATCCTATCAGTTTTTTGTGGAGTTGCTCCATGAAAATGTGATTCACCAATGGTGGTCAGTAAACAAAATCTGAATTTCTGGAATACCTAGACTAGTCGCCGCATTTCTAATTATGGACACAAATAGGCCTTATTCATACGAACATTTTGGTGTATCACACTTATATCCTATCAGTTTTTTGTGGAGTTGCTCCATGAAAATGTGATTCATCACCGGTGGTCAGTAAACAAAATCTGAATTTCTGGAATACCTAGAGTAGTCGCCGCATTTCTAATTATGGACGCAAATAGGCCTTATTCATACGAACATTTTGGTGTATCACACTTATATCCTATCAGTTTTTTGTGGAGTTGCTCCATGAAAATGTGATTCATCACCGGTGGTCAGTAAACAAAATCTGAATTTCTGGAATACCTAGAGAAGTCGCCGCATTTCTAATTATGGACACAAATAGGCCTTATTCATACGAACAGTTTGGTGTATCACACTTATATCCTATCAGTTTTTTGTGGAGTTGCTCCCTGAAAATGTGATTCACCAATGGTGGTCAGTAAACAAAATCTGAATTTCTGGAATACCTAGCCTAGTCGCCGCATTTCTAATTATGGACACACATAGGCCTTATTCATACGAACATTTTGGTGTATCACACTTATATCCTATCAGTTTTTTGTGGAGTTGCTCCATGAAAATGTGATTCACCAATGGTGGTCAGTAAACAAAATCTGAATTTCTGGAATACCTAGAGTAGTCGCCGCATTTCTAAATACGGACACTAATAGATTTTATCCATACGAACATTTTGGTGTATCACACTTATATCCTATCAGTTTTTTGTGGAGTTGCTCCATGAAAATGTGATTCACCAATGGTGGTCAGTAAACAAAATCTGAATTTCTGGAATACCTAGCCTAGTCGCCGCATTTCTAATTATGGACACAAATAGGCCTTATTCATACGAACATTCTGGTGTATCACACTTATATCCTGTCAGTTTTTTGTGGAGTTGCTCCATGAAAATGTGATTCACCAATGGTGGTCAGTAAACAAAATCTGAATTTCTGGAATACCTAGACTAGTCGCCGCATTTCTAATTATGGACACAAATAGGCCTTATTCATACGAACATTTTGGTGTATCACACTTATATCCTATCAGTTTTTTGTGGAGTTGCTCCATGAAAATGTGATTCATCACCGGTGGTCAGTAAACAAAATCTGAATTTCTGGAATACCTAGAGTAGTCGCCGCATTTCTAAATACGGACACTAATAGATTTTATCCATACGAACATTTTGGTGTATCACACTTATATCCTATCAGTTTTTTGTGGAGTTGCTCCATGAAAATGTGATTCACCAATGGTGGTCAGTAAACAAAATCTGAATTTCTGGAATACCTAGACTAGTCGCCGCATTTCTAATTATGGACACAAATAGGCCTTATTCATACGAACATTCTGGTGTATCACACTTATATCCTGTCAGTTTTTTGTGGAGTTGCTCCATGAAAATGTGATTCACCAATGGTGGTCAGTAAACAAAATCTGAATTTCTGGAATACCTAGACTAGTCGCCGCATTTCTAATTATGGACACAAATAGGCCTTATTCATACGAACATTTTGGTGTATCACACTTATATCCTATCAGTTTTTTGTGGAGTTGCTCCATGAAAATGTGATTCATCACCGGTGGTCAGTAAACAAAATCTGAATTTCTGGAATACCTAGAGAAGTCGCCGCATTTCTAATTATGGACACAAATAGGCCTTATTCATACGAACATTCTGGTGTATCACACTTATATCCTATCAGTTTTTTGTGGAGTTGCTCCATGAAAATGTGATTCACCAATGGTGGTCAGTAAACAAAATCTGAATTTCTGGAATACCTAGCCTAGTCGCCGCATTTCTAATTATGGACACAAATAGGCCTTATTCATACGAACATTTTGGTGTATCACACTTATATCCTATCAGTTTTTTGTGGAGTTGCTCCATGAAAATGTGATTCACCAATGGTGGTCAGTAAACAAAATCTGAATTTCTGGAATACCTAGAGTAGTCGCCGCATTTCTAAATACGGACACTAATAGATTTTATCCATACGAACATTTTGTTGTATCACACTTATATCCTATCAGTTTTTTGTGGAGTTGCTCCATGAAAATGTGATTCACCAATGGTGGTCAGTAAACAAAATCTGAATTTCTGGAATACCTAGACTAGTCGCCGCATTTCTAATTATGGACACAAATAGGCCTTATTCATACGAACATTCTGGTGTATCACACTTATATCCTATCAGTTTTTTGTGGAGTTGCTCCATGAAAATGTGATTCACCAATGGTGGTCAGTAAACAAAATCTGAATTTCTGGAATACCTAGAGTAGTCGCCGCATTTCTAAATACGGACACTAATAGATTTTATCCATACGAACATTTTGGTGTATCACACTTATATCCTATCAGTTTTTTGTGGAGTTGCTCCATGAAAATGTGATTCACCAATGGTGGTCAGTAAACAAAATCTGAATTTCTGGAATACCTAGCCTAGTCGCCGCATTTCTAATTATGGACACAAATAGGCCTTATTCATACGAACATTCTGGTGTATCACACTTATATCCTGTCAGTTTTTTGTGGAGTTGCTCCATGAAAATGTGATTCACCAATGGTGGTCAGTAAACAAAATCTGAATTTCTGGAATACCTAGAGTAGTCGCCGCATTTCTAAATACGGACACTAATAGATTTTATCCATACGAACATTTTGGTGTATCACACTTATATCCTATCAGTTTTTTGTGGAGTTGCTCCATGAAAATGTGATTCATCACCGGTGGTCAGTAAACAAAATCTGAATTTCTGGAATACCTAGAGTAGTCGCCGCATTTCTAAATACGGACACTAATAGATTTTATCCATACGAACATTTTGGTGTATCACACTTATATCCTATCAGTTTTTTGTGGAGTTGCTCCATGAAAATGTGATTCACCAATGGTGGTCAGTAAACAAAATCTGAATTTCTGGAATACCTAGACTAGTCGCCGCATTTGTAATTATGGACACAAATAGGCCTTATTCATACGAACATTCTGGTGTATCACACTTATATCCTGTCAGTTTTTTGTGGAGTTGCTCCATGAAAATGTGATTCACCAATGGTGGTCAGTAAACAAAATCTGAATTTCTGGAATACCTAGACTAGTCGCCGCATTTCTAATTATGGACACAAATAGGCCTTATTCATACGAACATTTTGGTGTATCACACTTATATCCTATCAGTTTTTTGTGGAGTTGCTCCATGAAAATGTGATTCATCACCGGTGGTCAGTAAACAAAATCTGAATTTCTGGAATACCTAGAGAAGTCGCCGCATTTCTAATTATGGACACAAATAGGCCTTATTCATACGAACATTCTGGTGTATCACACTTATATCCTATCAGTTTTTTGTGGAGTTGCTCCATGAAAATGTGATTCACCAATGGTGGTCAGTAAACAAAATCTGAATTTCTGGAATACCTAGCCTAGTCGCCGCATTTCTAATTATGGACACAAATAGGCCTTATTCATACGAACATTTTGGTGTATCACACTTATATCCTATCAGTTTTTTGTGGAGTTGCTCCATGAAAATGTGATTCACCAATGGTGGTCAGTAAACAAAATCTGAATTTCTGGAATACCTAGAGTAGTCGCCGCATTTCTAAATACGGACACTAATAGATTTTATCCATACGAACATTTTGGTGTATCACACTTATATCCTATCAGTTTTTTGTGGAGTTGCTCCATGAAAATGTGATTCACCAATGGTGGTCAGTAAACAAAATCTGAATTTCTGGAATACCTAGACTAGTCGCCGCATTTCTAATTATGGACACAAATAGGCCTTATTCATACGAACATTCTGGTGTATCACACTTATATCCTGTCAGTTTTTTGTGGAGTTGCTCCATGAAAATGTGATTCACCAATGGTGGTCAGTAAACAAAATCTGAATTTCTGGAATACCTAGACTAGTCGCCGCATTTCTAATTATGGACACAAATAGGCCTTATTCATACGAACATTCTGGTGTATCACACTTACATCCTATCAGTTTTTTGTGGAGTTGCTCCATGAAAATGTGATTCACCAATGGTGGTCAGTAAACAAAATCTGAATTTCTGGAATACCTAGAGTAGTCGCCGCATTTCTAAATACGGACACTAATAGATTTTATCCATACGAACATTTTGGTGTATCACACTTATATCCTATCAGTTTTTTGTGGAGTTGCTCCATGAAAATGTGATTCACCAATGGTGGTCAGTAAACAAAATCTGAATTTCTGGAATACCTAGACTAGTCGCCGCATTTCTAATTATGGACACAAATAGGCCTTATTCATACGAACATTCTGGTGTATCACACTTATATCCTATCAGTTTTTTGTGGAGTTGCTCCATGAAAATGTGATTCACCAATGGTGGTCAGTAAACAAAATCTGAATTTCTGGAATACCTAGAGTAGTCGCCGCATTTCTAAATACGGACACTAATAGATTTTATCCATACGAACATTTTGGTGTATCACACTTATATCCTATCAGTTTTTTGTGGAGTTGCTCCATGAAAATGTGATTCATCACCGGTGGTCAGTAAACAAAATCTGAATTTCTGGAATACCTAGAGTAGTCGCCGCATTTCTAATTATGGACGCAAATAGGCCTTATTCATACGAACATTTTGGTGTATCACACTTATATCCTATCAGTTTTTTGTGGAGTTGCTCCATGAAAATGTGATTCATCACCGGTGGTCAGTAAACAAAATCTGAATTTCTGGAATACCTAGAGAAGTCGCCGCATTTCTAATTATGGACGCAAATAGGCCTTATTCATACGAACAGTTTGGTGTATCACACTTATATCCTATCAGTTTTTTGTGGAGTTGCTCCATGAAAATGTGATTCACCAATGGTGGTCAGTAAACAAAATCTGAATTTCTGGAATACCTAGCCTAGTCGCCGCATTTCTAATTATGGACACACATAGGCCTTATTCATACGAACATTTTGGTGTATCACACTTATATCCTATCAGTTTTTTGTGGAGTTGCTCCATGAAAATGTGATTCACCAATGGTGGTCAGTAAACAAAATCTGAATTTCTGGAATACCTAGAGTAGCCGCCGCATTTCTAAATACGGACACTAATAGATTTTATCCATACGAACATTTTGGTGTATCACACTTATATCCTATCAGTTTTTTGTGGAGTTGCTCCATGAAAATGTGATTCACCAATGGTGGTCAGTAAACAAAATCTGAATTTCTGGAATACCTAGACTAGTCGCCGCATTTCTAATTATGGACACAAATAGGCCTTATTCATACGAACATTCTGGTGTATCACACTTATATCCTGTCAGTTTTTTGTGGAGTTGCTCCATGAAAATGTGATTCACCAATGGTGGTCAGTAAACAAAATCTGAATTTCTGGAATACCTAGACTAGTCGCCGCATTTCTAATTATGGACACAAATAGGCCTTATTCATACGAACATTTTGGTGTATCACACTTATATCCTATCAGTTTTTTGTGGAGTTGCTCCATGAAAATGTGATTCATCACCGGTGGTCAGTAAACAAAATCTGAATTTCTGGAATACCTAGAGAAGTCGCCGCATTTCTAATTATGGACACAAATAGGCCTTATTCATACGAACATTTTGGTGTATGACACTTATATTCTATCAGTTTTTTGTGGAGTTGCTCCATGAAAATGTGATTAACCAATGGTGGTCAGTAAACAAAATCTGAATTTCTGGAATACCTAGCCTAGTCGCCGCATTTCTAATTATGGACACAAATAGGCCTTATTCATACGAACATTTTGGTGTATCACACTTATATCCTATCAGTTTTTTGTGGAGTTGCTCCATGAAAATGTGATTCACCAATGGTGGTCAGTAAACAAAATCTGAATTTCTGGAATACCTAGCCTAGTCGCCGCATTTCTAATTATGGACACAAATAGGCCTTATTCATACGAACATTCTGGTGTATCACACTTATATCCTGTCAGTTTTTTGTGGAGTTGCTCCATGAAAATGTGATTCACCAATGGTGGTCAGTAAACAAAATCTGAATTTCTGGAATACCTAGACTAGTCGCCGCATTTCTAATTATGGACGCAAATAGGCCTTATTCATACGAACATTTTGGTGCATCACACTTATATCCTATCAGTTTTTTGTGGAGTTGCTCCATGAAAATGTGATTCATCACCGGTGGTCAGTAAACAAAATCTGAATTTCTGGAATACCTAGAGTAGTCGCCGCATTTCTAAATACGGACACTAATAGATTTTATCCATACGAACATTTTGGTGTATCACACTTATATCCTATCAGTTTTTTGTGGAGTTGCTCCATGAAAATGTGATTCACCAATGGTGGTCAGTAAACAAAATCTGAATTTCTGGAATACCTAGACTAGTCGCCGCATTTCTAATTATGGACACAAATACGCCTTATTCATACGAACATTCTGGTGTATCACACTTATATCCTGTCAGTTTTTTGTGGAGTTGCTCCATGAAAATGTGATTCACCAATGGTGGTCAGTAAACAAAATCTGAATTTCTGGAATACCTAGACTAGTCGCCGCATTTCTAATTATGGACACAAATAGGCCTTATTCATACGAACATTTTGGTGTATCACACTTATATCCTATCAGTTTTTTGTGGAGTTGCTCCATGAAAATGTGATTCATCACCGGTGGTCAGTAAACAAAATCTGAATTTCTGGAATACCTAGAGAAGTCGCCGCATTTCTAATTATGGACACAAATAGGCCTTATTCATACGAACATTCTGGTGTATCACACTTATATCCTATCAGTTTTTTGTGGAGTTGCTCCATGAAAATGTGATTCACCAATGGTGGTCAGTAAACAAAATCTGAATTTCTGGAATACCTAGCCTAGTCGCCGCATTTCTAATTATGGACACAAATAGGCCTTATTCATACGAACATTTTGGTGTATCACACTTATATCCTATCAGTTTTTTGTGGAGTTGCTCCATGAAAATGTGATTCACCAATGGTGGTCAGTAAACAAAATCTGAATTTCTGGAATACCTAGAGTAGTCGCCGCATTTCTAAATACGGACACTAATAGATTTTATCCATACGAACATTTTGGTGTATCACACTTATATCCTATCAGTTTTTTGTGGAGTTGCTCCATGAAAATGTGATTCACCAATGGTGGTCAGTAAACAAAATCTGAATTTCTGGAATACCTAGACTAGTCGCCGCATTTCTAATTATGGACACAAATAGGCCTTATTCATACGAACATTCTGGTGTATCACACTTATATCCTATCAGTTTTTTGTGGAGTTGCTCCATGAAAATGTGATTCACCAATGGTGGTCAGTAAACAAAATCTGAATTTCTGGAATACCTAGAGTAGTCGCCGCATTTCTAAATACGGACACTAATAGATTTTATCCATACGAACATTTTGGTGTATCACACTTATATCCTATCAGTTTTTTGTGGAGTTGCTCCATGAAAATGTGATTCACCAATGGTGGTCAGTAAACAAAATCTGAATTTCTGGAATACCTAGACTAGTCGCCGCATTTCTAATTATGGACACAAATAGGCCTTATTCATACGAACATTCTGGTGTATCACACTTATATCCTGTCAGTTTTTTGTGGCGTTGCTCCATGAAAATGTGATTCACCAATGGTGGTCAGTAAACAAAATCTGAATTTCTGGAATACCTAGACTAGTCGCCGCATTTCTAATTATGGACACAAATAGGCCTTATTCATACGAACATTTTGGTGTATCACACTTATATCCTATCAGTTTTTTGTGGAGTTGCTCCATGAAAATGTGATTCATCACCGGTGGTCAGTAAACAAAATCTGAATTTCTGGAATACCTAGAGTAGTCGCCGCATTTCTAAATACGGACACTAATAGATTTTATCCATACGAACATTTTGGTGTATCACACTTATATCCTATCAGTTTTTTGTGGAGTTGCTCCATGAAAATGTGATTCACCAATGGTGGTCAGTAAACAAAATCTGAATTTCTGGAATACCTAGACTAGTCGCCGCATTTCTAATTATGGACACAAATAGGCCCTATTCATACGAACATTTTGGTGTATCACACTTATATCCTATCAGTTTTTTGTGGAGTTGCTCCATGAAAATGTGATTCATCACCGGTGGTCAGTAAACAAAATCTGAATTTCTGGAATACCTAGAGTAGTCGCCGCATTTCTAAATACGGACACTAATAGATTTTATCCATACGAACATTTTGGTGTATCACACTTATATCCTATCAGTTTTTTGTGGAGTTGCTCCATGAAAATGTGATTCACCAATGGTGGTCAGTAAACAAAATCTGAATTTCTGGAATACCTAGCCTAGTCGCCGCATTTCTAATTATGGACACAAATAGGCCTTATTCATACGAACATTTTGGTGTATCACACTTATATCCTATCAGTTTTTTGTGGAGTTGCTCCATGAAAATGTGATTCACCAATGGTGGTCAGTAAACAAAATCTGAATTTCTGGAATACCTAGCCTAGTCGCCGCATTTCTAATTATGGACACAAATAGGCCTTATTCATACGAACATTCTGGTGTATCACACTTATATCCTGTCAGTTTTTTGTGGAGTTGCTCCATGAAAATGTGATTCACCAATGGTGGTCAGTAAACAAAATCTGAATTTCTGGAATACCTAGACTAGTCGCCGCATTTCTAATTATGGACACAAATAGGCCTTATTCATACGAACATTTTGGTGTATCACACTTATATCCTATCAGTTTTTTGTGGAGTTGCTCCATGAAAATGTGATTTATCACCGGTGGTCAGTAAACAAAATCTGAATTTCTGGAATACCTAGAGAAGTCGCCGCATTTCTAATTATGGACACAAATAGGCCTTATTCATACGAACATTTTGGTGTATCACACTTATATCCTATCAGTTTTTTGTTTAGTTGCTCCATGAAAATGTGATTCACCAATGGTGGTCAGTAAACAAAATCTGAATTTCTGGAATACCTAGCCTAGTCGCCGCATTTCTAATTATGGACACAAATAGGCCTTATTCATACGAACATTTTGGTGTATCACACTTATATCCTATCAGTTTTTTGTGGAGTTGCTCCATGAAAATGTGATTCACCAATGGTGGTCAGTAAACAAAATCTGAATTTCTGGAATACCTAGCCTAGTCGCCGCATTTCTAATTATGGACACAAATAGGCCTTATTCATACGAACATTTTGGTGTATCACACTTATATCCTATCAGTTTTTTGTGGAGTTGCTCCATGAAAATGTGATTCACCAATGGTGGTCAGTAAACAAAATCTGAATTTCTGGAATACCTAGACTAGTCGCCGCATTTCTAATTATGGACACAAATAGGCCTTATTCATACGAACATTCTGGTGTATTACACTTATATCCTATCAGTTTTTTGTGGAGTTGCTCCATGAAAATGTGATTCACCAATGGTGGTCAGTAAACAAAATCTGAATTTCTGGAATACCTAGAGAAGTCGCGGCATTTCTAATTATGGACACAAATAGGCCTTATTCATACGAACATTTCGGTGTATCACACTTATATCCTATCAGTTTTTTGTGGAGTTGCTCCATGAAAATGTGATTCACCAATGGTGGTCAGTAAACAAAATCTGAATTTCTGGAATACCTAGACTAGTCGCCGCATTTCTAATTATGGACACAAATAGGCCTTATTCATACGAACATTTTGGTGTATCACACTTATATCCTATCAGTTTTTTGTGGAGTTGCTCCATGAAAATGTGATTCACCAATGATGGTCAGTAAACAAAATCTGAATTTCTGGAATACCTAGACTAGTCGCCGCATTTCTAATTATGGACACAAATAGGCCTTATTCATACGAACATTTTGGTGTATCACACTTATATCCTATCAGTTTTTTGTGGAGTTGCTCCATGCAAATGTGATTCATCACCGGTGGTCAGTAAACAAAATCTGAATTTCTGGAATACCTAGAGTAGTCGCCGCATTTCTAAATACGAACACTAATATATTTTATCCATACGAACATTTTGGTGTATCACACTTATATCCTATCAGTTTTTTGTGGAGTTGCTCCATGAAAATGTGATTCACCAATGGTGGTCAGTAAACAAAATCTGAATTTCTGGAATACCTAGACTAGTCGCCGCATTTCTAATTATGGACACAAATAGGCCTTATTCATACGAACATTTTGGTGTATCACACTTATATCCTATCAGTTTTTTGTGGAGTTGCTCCATGAAAATGTGATTCATCACCGGTGGTCAGTAAACAAAATCTGAATTTCTGGAATACCTAGACTAGTCGCCGCATTTCTAATTATGGACACAAATAGGCCTTATTCATACGAACATTTCGGTGTATCACACTTATATCCTATCAGTTTTTTGTGGAGTTGCTCCATGAAAATGTGATTCATCACCGGTGGTCAGTAAACAAAATCTGAATTTCTGGAATACCTAGAGTAGTCGCCGCATTTCTAAATACGGACACTAATAGATTTTATCCATACGAACATTTTGGTGTATCACACTTATATCCTATCAGTTTTTTGTGGAGTTGCTCCATGAAAATGTGATTCACCAATGGTGGTCAGTAAACAAAATCTGAATTTCTGGAATACCTAGACTAGTCGCCGCATTTCTAATTATGGACACAAATAGGCCTTATTCATACGAACATTCTGGTGTATCACACTTATATCCTATCAGTTTTTTGTGGAGTTGCTCCATGAAAATGTGATTCACCAATGGTGGTCAGTAAACAAAATCTGAATTTCTGGAATACCTAGACTAGTCGCCGCATTTCTAATTATGGACACAAATAGGCCTTATTCATACGAACATTTTGGTGTATCACACTTATATCCTATCAGTTTTTTGTGGAGTTGCTCCATGAAAATGTGATTCATCACCGGTGGTCAGTAAACAAAATCTGAATTTCTGGAGTACCTAGAGAAGTCGCCGCATTTCTAATTATGGACACAAATAGGCCTTATTCATACGAACATTTTGGTGTATCACACTTATATTCTATCAGTTTTTTGTGGAGTTGCTCCATGAAAATGTGATTCACCAATGGTGGTCAGTAAACAAAATCTGAATTTCTGGAATACCTAGCCTAGTCGCCGCATTTCTAATTATGGACACAAATAGGCCTTATTCATACGAACATTTTGGTGTATCACACTTATATCCTATCAGTTTTTTGTGGAGTTGCTCCATGAAAATGTGATTCACCAATGGTGGTCAGTAAACAAAATCTGAATTTCTGGAATACCTAGAGTAGTCGCCGCATTTCTAATTATGGACACAAATAGGCCTTATTCATACGAACATTTTGGTGTATCACACTTATATCCTATCAGTTTTTTGTGGAGTTGCTCCATGCAAATGTGATTCACCAATGGTGGTCAGTAAACAAAATCTGAATTTCTGGAATACCTAGACTAGGCGCCGCATTTCTAATTATGGACACAAATAGGCCTTATTCATACGAACATTTTGGTGTATCACACTTATATCCTATCAGTTTTTTGTGGAGTTGCTCCATGAAAATGTGATTCATCACCGGTGGTCAGTAAACAAAATCTGAATTTCTGGAATACCTAGAGTAGTCGCCGCATTTCTAAATACGGACACTAATAGATTTTATCGATACGAACATTTTGGTGTATCACACTTATATCCTATCAGTTTTTTGTGGAGTTGCTCCATGAAAATGTGATTCATCACCGGTGGTCAGTAAACAAAATCTGAATTTCTGGAATACCTAGAGAAGTCGCCGCATTTCTAATTATGGACACAAATAGGCGTTATTCATACGAACATTTTCGTGTATCACACTTATATTCTATCAGTTTTTTGTGGAGTTGCTCCATGAAAATGTGATTCACCAATGGTGGTCAGTAAACAAAATCTGAATTTCTGGAATACCTAGCCTAGTCGCCGCATTTCTAATTATGGACACAAATAGGCCTTATTCATACGAACATTCTGGTGTATCACACTTATATCTTATCAGTTTTTTGTGGAGTTGCTCCATGAAAATGTGATTCACCAATGGTGGTCAGTAAACAAAATCTGAATTTCTGGAATACCTAGACTAGTCGCCGCATTTCTAATTATGGACACAAATAGGCCTTATTCATACGAACATTTTGGTGTATCACACTTATATCCTATCAGTTTTTTGTGGAGTTGCTCCATGAAAATGTGATTCATCACCGGTGGTCAGTAAACAAAATCTGAATTTCTGGAATACCTAGAGTAGTCGTCGCATTTCTAAATACGGACACTAATAGATTTTATCCATACGAACATTTTGGTGTATCACACTTATATCCTATCAGTTTTTTGTGGAGTTGCTCCATGAAAATGTGATTCACCAATGGTGGTCAGTAAACAAAATCTGAATTTCTGGAATACCTAGAGAAGTCGCCGCATTTCTAATTATGGACACAAATAGGCCTTATTCATACGAACATTTTGGTGTATCACACTTATATCCTATCAGTTTTTTGTTTAGTTGCTCCATGAAAATGTGATTCACCAATGGTGGTCAGTAAACAAAATCTGAATTTCTGGAATACCTAGCCTAGTCGCCGCATTTCTAATTATGGACACAAATAGGCCTTATTCATACGAACATTATGGTGTATCAAACTTATATCCTATCAGTTTTTTGTGGAGTTGCTCCATGAAAATGTGATTCACCAATGGTGGTCAGTAAACAAAATCTGAATTTCTGGAATACCTAGAGAAGTCGCAGCATTTCTAATTATGGACCCAAATAGGCCTTATTCATACGAACATTTTGGTGTATCACACTTATATCCTATCAGTTTTTTGTGGAGTTGCTCCATGAAAATGTGATTCACCAATGGTGGTCAGTAAACAAAATCTGAATTTCTGGAATACCTAGACTAGTCGCCGCATTTCTAATTATGGACACAAATAGGCCTTATTCATACGAACATTCTGGTGTATCACACTTATATCCTATCAGTTTTTTGTGGAGTTGCTCCATGAAAATGTGATTCACCAATGGTGGTCAGTAAACAAAATCTGAATTTCTGGAATACCTAGAGAAGTCGCCGCATTTCTAATTATGGACACAAATAGGCCTTATTCATACGAACATTTCGGTGTATCACACTTATATCCTATCAGTTTTTTGTGGAGTTGCTCCATGAAAATGTGATTCACCAATGGTGGTCAGTAAACAAAATCTGAATTTCTGGAATACCTAGAGTAGTCGCCGCATTTCTAATTATGGACACAAATAGGCCTTATTCATACGAACATTTTGGTGTATCACACTTATATCCTATCAGTTTTTTGTGGAGTTGCTCCATGCAAATGTGATTCACCAATGGTGGTCAGTAAACAAAATCTGAATTTCTGGAATACCTAGACTAGGCGCCGCATTTCTAATTATGGACACAAATAGGCCTTATTCATACGAACATTTTGGTGTATCACACTTATATCCTATCAGTTTTTTGTGGAGTTGCTCCATGAAAATGTGATTCATCACCGGTGGTCAGTAAACAAAATCTGAATTTCTGGAATACCTAGAGTAGTCGCCGCATTTCTAAATACGGACACTAATAGATTTTATCGATACGAACATTTTGGTGTATCACACTTATATCCTATCAGTTTTTTGTGGAGTTGCTCCATGAAAATGTGATTCATCACCGGTGGTCAGTAAACAAAATCTGAATTTCTGGAATACCTAGAGAAGTCGCCGCATTTCTAATTATGGACACAAATAGGCCTTATTCATACGAACATTTTCGTGTATCACACTTATATTCTATCAGTTTTTTGTGGAGTTGCTCCATGAAAATGTGATTCACCAATGGTGGTCAGTAAACAAAATCTGAATTTCTGGAATACCTAGCCTAGTCGCCGCATTTCTAATTATGGACACAAATAGGCCTTATTCATACGAACATTCTGGTGTATCACACTTATATCTTATCAGTTTTTTGTGGAGTTGCTCCATGAAAATGTGATTCACCAATGGTGGTCAGTAAACAAAATCTGAATTTCTGGAATACCTAGACTAGTCGCCGCATTTCTAATTATGGACACAAATAGGCCTTATTCATACGAACATTTTGGTGTATCACACTTATATCCTATCAGTTTTTTGTGGAGTTGCTCCATGAAAATGTGATTCATCACCGGTGGTCAGTAAACAAAATCTGAATTTCTGGAATACCTAGAGTAGTCGTCGCATTTCTAAATACGGACACTAATAGATTTTATCCATACGAACATTTTGGTGTATCACACTTATATCCTATCAGTTTTTTGTGGAGTTGCTCCATGAAAATGTGATTCACCAATGGTGGTCAGTAAACAAAATCTGAATTTCTGGAATACCTAGAGAAGTCGCCGCATTTCTAATTATGGACACAAATAGGCCTTATTCATACGAACATTTTGGTGTATCACACTTATATCCTATCAGTTTTTTGTTTAGTTGCTCCATGAAAATGTGATTCACCAATGGTGGTCAGTAAACAAAATCTGAATTTCTGGAATACCTAGCCTAGTCGCCGCATTTCTAATTATGGACACAAATAGGCCTTATTCATACGAACATTATGGTGTATCAAACTTATATCCTATCAGTTTTTTGTGGAGTTGCTCCATGAAAATGTGATTCACCAATGGTGGTCAGTAAACAAAATCTGAATTTCTGGAATACCTAGAGAAGTCGCAGCATTTCTAATTATGGACCCAAATAGGCCTTATTCATACGAACATTTTGGTGTATCACACTTATATCCTATCAGTTTTTTGTGGAGTTGCTCCATGAAAATGTGATTCACCAATGGTGGTCAGTAAACAAAATCTGAATTTCTGGAATACCTAGACTAGTCGCCGCATTTCTAATTATGGACACAAATAGGCCTTATTCATACGAACATTCTGGTGTATCACACTTATATCCTATCAGTTTTTTGTGGAGTTGCTCCATGAAAATGTGATTCACCAATGGTGGTCAGTAAACAAAATCTGAATTTCTGGAATACCTAGAGAAGTCGCCGCATTTCCAATTATGGACACAAATAGGCCTTATTCATACGAACATTTCGGTGTATCACACTTATATCCTATCAGTTTTTTGTGGAGTTGCTCCATGAAAATGTGATTCACCAATGGTGGTCAGTAAACAAAATCTGAATTTCTGGAATACCTAGCCTATTCGCCGCATTTCTAATTATGGACACAAATAGGCCTTATTCATACGAACATTTTGGTGTATCACACTTATATCCTATCAGTTTTTTGTGGAGTTGCTCCATGAAAATGTGATTCACCAATGGTGGTCAGTAAACAAAATCTGAATTTCTGGAATACCTAGACTAGTCGCCGCATTTCTAATTATGGACACAAATAGGCCTTATTCATACGAACATTTTGGTGTATCACACTTATATCCTATCAGTTTTTTGTGGAGTTGCTCCATGAAAATGTGATTCATCACCGGTGGTCAGTAAACAAAATCTGAATTTCTGGAATACCTAGAGTAGTCGCCGCATTTCTAAATACGAACACTAATATATTTTATCCATACGAACATTTTGGTGTATCACACTTATATCCTATCAGTTTTTTGTGGAGTTGCTCCATGAAAATGTGATTCACTAATGGTGGTCAGTAAACAAAATCTGAATTTCTGGAATACCTAGACTAGTCGCCGCATTTCTAATTATGGACGCAAATAGGCCTTATTCATACGAACATTCTGGTGTATCACACTTATATCCTGTCAGTTTTTTGTGGAGTTGCTCCATGAAAATGTGATTCACCAATGGTGGTCAGTAAACAAAATCTGAATTTCTGGAATACCTAGACTAGTCGCCGCATTTCTAATTATGGACACAAATAGGCCTTATTCATATGAACATTTTGGTGTATCACACTTATATCCTATCAGTTTTTTGTGGAGTTGCTCCATGAAAATGTGATTCATCACCGGTGGTCAGTAAACAAAATCTGAATTTCTGGAATACCTAGACTAGTCGCCGCATTTCTAATTATGGACACAAATAGGTCTTATTCATACGAACATTTTGTTGTATCACACTTATATCCTATCAGGTTTTTGTGGAGTTGCTCCATGAAAATGTGATTCACCAATGGTGGTCAGTAAACAAAATCTGAATTTCTGGAATACGTAGACTAGTCGCCGCATTTCTAATTATGGACACAAATAGGCCTTATTCATACGAACATTTTGGTGTATCACACTTATATCCTATCAGTTTTTTGTGGAGTTGCTCCATGAAAATGTGATTCATCACCGGTGGTCAGTAAACAAAATCTAAATTTCTGGAATACCTAGAGTAGTCGCCGCATTTCTAAATACGGACACTAATAGATTTTATCCATACGAACATTTTGGTGTATCACACTTATATCCTATCAGTTTTTTGTGGAGTTGCTCCATGAAAATGTGATTCACCAATGGTGGTCAGTAAACAAAATCTGAATTTCTGGAATACCTAGAGAAGTCGCCGCATTTCTAATTATGGACACAAATAGGCCTTATTCATACGAACATTTTGGTGTATCACACTTATATCCTATCAGTTTTTTGTTTAGTTGCTCCATGAAAATGTGATTCACCAATGGTGGTCAGTAAACAAAATCTGAGTTTCTGGAATACCTAGCCTAGTCGCCGCATTTCTAATTATGGACACAAATAGGCCTTATTCATACGAACATTTTGGTGTATCACACTTATATCCTATCAGTTTTTTGTGGAGTTGCTCCATGAAAATGTGATTCACCAATGGTGGTCAGTAAACAAAATCTGAATTTCTGGAATACCTAGAGAAGTCGCAGCATTTCTAATTACGGACGCAAATAGGCCTTATTCATACGAACATTTTGGTGTATCACACTTATATCCTATCAGTTTTTTGTGGAGTTGCTCCATGAAAATGTGATTCACCAATGGTGGTCAGTAAACAAAATCTGAATTTCTGGAATACCTAGCCTAGTCGCCGCATTTCTAATTATGGACACAAATAGGCCTTATTCATACGAACATTTTGGTGTATCACACTTATATCCTATCAGTTTTTTGTGGAGTTGCTCCATGAAAATGTGATTTACCAATGGTGGTCAGTAAACAAAATCTGAATTTCTGGAATACCTAGACTAGTCGCCGCATTTCTAATTATAGACACAAATAGGCCTTATTCATACGAACATTTCGGTGTATCACACTTATATCCTATCAGTTTTTTGTGGAGTTGCTCCATGAAAATGTGATTCACCAATGGTGGTCAGTAAACAAAATCTGAATTTCTGGAATACCTAGACTAGGCGCCGCATTTCTAATTATGGACACAAATAGGCCTTATTCATACGAACATTTTGGTGTATCACACTTATATCCTATCAGTTTTTTGTGGAGTTGCTCCATGAAAATGTGATTCATCACCGGTGGTCAGTAAACAAAATCTGAATTTCTGGAATACCTAGAGTAGTCGCCGCATTTCTAAATACGAACACTAATATATTTTATCCATACGAACATTTTGGTGTATCACACTTATATCCTATCAGTTTTTTGTGGAGTTGCTCCATGAAAATGTGATTCACCAATGGTGGTCAGTAAACAAAATCTGAATTTCTGGAATACCTAGACTAGTCGCCGCATTTCTAATTATGGACACAAATAGGCCTTATTCATACGAACATTTTGGTGTATCACACTTATATCCTATCAGTTTTTTGTGGAGTTGCTCCATGAAAATGTGATTCATCACCGGTGGTCAGTAAACAAAATCTGAATTTCTGGAATACCTAGACTAGTCGCCGCATTTCTAATTATGGACACAAATAGGCCTTATTCATACGAACATTTCGGTGTATCACACTTATATCCTATCAGTTTTTTGTGGAGTTGCTCCATGAAAATGTGATTCATCACCGGTGGTCAGTAAACAAAATCTGAATTTCTGGAATACCTAGAGTAGTCGCCGCATTTCTAAATACGGACACTAATAGATTTTATCCATACGAACATTTTGGTGTATCACACTTATATCCTATCAGTTTTTTGTGGAGTTGCTCCATGAAAATGTGATTCACCAATGGTGGTCAGTAAACAAAATCTGAATTTCTGGAATACCTAGACTAGTCGCCGCATTTCTAATTATGGACACAAATAGGCCTTATTCATACGAACATTCTGGTGTATCACACTTATATCCTATCAGTTTTTTGTGGAGTTGCTCCATGAAAATGTGATTCACCAATGGTGGTCAGTAAACAAAATCTGAATTTCTGGAATACCTAGACTAGTCGCCGCATTTCTAATTATGGACACAAATAGGCCTTATTCATACGAACATTTTGGTGTATCACACTTATATCCTATCAGTTTTTTGTGGAGTTGCTCCATGAAAATGTGATTCATCACCGGTGGTCAGTAAACAAAATCTGAATTTCTGGAATACCTAGAGAAGTCGCCGCATTTCTAATTATGGACACAAATAGGCCTTATTCATACGAACATTTTGGTGTACCACACTTATATTCTATCAGTTTTTTGTGGAGTTGCTCCATGAAAATGTGATTCACCAATGGTGGTCAGTAAACAAAATCTGAATTTCTGGAATACCTAGCCTAGTCGCCGCATTTCTAATTATGGACACAAATAGGCCTTATTCATACGAACATTTTGGTGTATCACACTTATATCCTATCAGTTTTTTGTGGAGTTGCTCCATGAAAATGTGATTCACCAATGGTGGTCAGTAAACAAAATCTGAATTTCTGGAATACCTAGAGTAGTCGCCGCATTTCTAATTATGGACACAAATAGGCCTTATTCATACGAACATTTTGGTGTATCACACTTATATCCTATCAGTTTTTTGTGGAGTTGCTCCATGCAAATGTGATTCACCAATGGTGGTCAGTAAACAAAATCTGAATTTCTGGAATACCTAGACTAGGCGCCGCATTTCTAATTATGGACACAAATAGGCCTTATTCATACGAACATTTTGGTGTATCACACTTATATCCTATCAGTTTTTTGTGGAGTTGCTCCATGAAAATGTGATTCATCACCGGTGGTCAGTAAACAAAATCTGAATTTCTGGAATACCTAGAGTAGTCGCCGCATTTCTAAATACGGACACTAATAGATTTTATCGATACGAACATTTTGGTGTATCACACTTATATCCTATCAGTTTTTTGTGGAGTTGCTCCATGAAAATGTGATTCATCACCGGTGGTCAGTAAACAAAATCTGAATTTCTGGAATACCTAGAGAAGTCGCCGCATTTCTAATTATGGACACAAATAGGCGTTATTCATACGAACATTTTCGTGTATCACACTTATATTCTATCAGTTTTTTGTGGAGTTGCTCCATGAAAATGTGATTCACCAATGGTGGTCAGTAAACAAAATCTGAATTTCTGGAATACCTAGCCTAGTCGCCGCATTTCTAATTATGGACACAAATAGGCCTTATTCATACGAACATTCTGGTGTATCACACTTATATCTTATCAGTTTTTTGTGGAGTTGCTCCATGAAAATGTGATTCACCAATGGTGGTCAGTAAACAAAATCTGAATTTCTGGAATACCTAGACTAGTCGCCGCATTTCTAATTATGGACACAAATAGGCCTTATTCATACGAACATTTTGGTGTATCACACTTATATCCTATCAGTTTTTTGTGGAGTTGCTCCATGAAAATGTGATTCATCACCGGTGGTCAGTAAACAAAATCTGAATTTCTGGAATACCTAGAGTAGTCGTCGCATTTCTAAATACGGACACTAATAGATTTTATCCATACGAACATTTTGGTGTATCACACTTATATCCTATCAGTTTTTTGTGGAGTTGCTCCATGAAAATGTGATTCACCAATGGTGGTCAGTAAACAAAATCTGAATTTCTGGAATACCTAGAGAAGTCGCCGCATTTCTAATTATGGACACAAATAGGCCTTATTCATACGAACATTTTGGTGTATCAGACTTATATCCTATCAGTTTTTTGTTTAGTTGCTCCATGAAAATGTGATTCACCAATGGTGGTCAGTAAACAAAATCTGAATTTCTGGAATACCTAGCCTAGTCGCCGCATTTCTAATTATGGACACAAATAGGCCTTATTCATACGAACATTATGGTGTATCAAACTTATATCCTATCAGTTTTTTGTGGAGTTGCTCCATGAAAATGTGATTCACCAATGGTGGTCAGTAAACAAAATCTGAATTTCTGGAATACCTAGAGAAGTCGCAGCATTTCTAATTATGGACCCAAATAGGCCTTATTCATACGAACATTTTGGTGTATCACACTTATATCCTATCAGTTTTTTGTGGAGTTGCTCCATGAAAATGTGATTCACCAATGGTGGTCAGTAAACAAAATCTGAATTTCTGGAATACCTAGACTAGTCGCCGCATTTCTAATTATGGACACAAATAGGCCTTATTCATACGAACATTCTGGTGTATCACACTTATCCTATCAGTTTTTTGTGGAGTTGCTCCATGAAAATGTGATTCACCAATGGTGGTCAGTAAACAAAATCTGAATTTCTGGAATACCTAGAGAAGTCGCCGCATTTCTAATTATGGACACAAATAGGCCTTATTCATACGAACATTTCGGTGTATCACACTTATATCCTATCAGTTTTTTGTGGAGTTGCTCCATGAAAATGTGATTCACCAATGGTGGTCAGTAAACAAAATCTGAATTTCTGGAATACCTAGCCTATTCGCCGCATTTCTAATTATGGACACAAATAGGCCTTATTCATACGAACATTTTGGTGTATCACACTTATATCCTATCAGTTTTTTGTGGAGTTGCTCCATGAAAATGTGATTCACCAATGGTGGTCAGTAAACAAAATCTGAATTTCTGGAATACCTAGACTAGTCGCCGCATTTCTAATTATGGACACAAATAGGCCTTATTCATACGAACATTTTGGTGTATCACACTTATATCCTATCAGTTTTTTGTGGAGTTGCTCCATGAAAATGTGATTCATCACCGGTGGTCAGTAAACAAAATCTGAATTTCTGGAATACCTAGAGTAGTCGCCGCATTTCTAAATACGAACACTAATATATTTTATCCATACGAACATTTTGGTGTATCACACTTATATCCTATCAGTTTTTTGTGGAGTTGCTCCATGAAAATGTGATTCACCAATGGTGGTCAGTAAACAAAATCTGAATTTCTGGAATACCTAGAGAAGTCGCCGCATTTCTAATTATGGACACAAATAGGCCTTATTCATACGAACATTCTGGTGTATCACACTTATATCCTGTCAGTTTTTTGTGGAGTTGCTCCATCAAAATGTGATTCACCAATGGTGGTCAGTAAACAAAATCTGAATTTCTGGAATACCTAGACTAGTCGCCGCATTTCTAATTATGGACACAAATAGGCCTTATTCATATGAACATTTTGGTGTATCACACTTATATCCTATCAGTTTTTTGTGGAGTTGCTCCATGAAAATGTGATTCATCACCGGTGGTCAGTAAACAAAATCTGAATTTCTGGAATACCTAGACTAGTCGCCGCATTTCTAATTATGGACACAAATAGGTCTTATTCATACGAACATTTTGTTGTATCACACTTATATCCTATCAGGTTTTTGTGGAGTTGCTCCATGAAAATGTGATTCACCAATGGTGGTCAGTAAACAAAATCTGAATTTCTGGAATACGTAGACTAGTCGCTGCATTTCTAATTATGGACACAAATAGGCCTTATTCATACGAACATTTTGGTGTATCACACTTATATCCTATCAGTTTTTTGTGGAGTTGCTCCATGAAAATGTGATTCATCACCGGTGGTCAGTAAACAAAATCTAAATTTCTGGAATACCTAGAGTAGTCGCCACATTTCTAAATACGGACACTAATAGATTTTATCCATACGAACATTTTGGTGTATCACACTTATATCCTATCAGTTTTTTGTGGAGTTGCTCCATGAAAATGTGATTCACCAATGGTGGTCAGTAAACAAAATCTGAATTTCTGGAATACCTAGAGAAGTCGCCGCATTTCTAATTATGGACACAAATAGGCCTTATTCATACGAACATTTTGGTGTATCACACTTATATCCTATCAGTTTTTTGTTTAGTTGCTCCATGAAAATGTGATTCACCAATGGTGGTCAGTAAACAAAATCTGAGTTTCTGGAATACCTAGCCTAGTCGCCGCATTTCTAATTATGGACACAAATAGGCCTTATTCATACGAACATTTTGGTGTATCACACTTATATCCTATCAGTTTTTTGTGGAGTTGCTCCATGAAAATGTGATTCACCAATGGTGGTCAGTAAACAAAATCTGAATTTCTGGAATACCTAGAGAAGTCGCAGCATTTCTAATTACGGACGCAAATAGGCCTTATTCATACGAACATTTTGGTGTATCACACTTATATCCTATCAGTTTTTTGTGGAGTTGCTCCATGAAAATGTGATTCACCAATGGTGGTCAGTAAACAAAATCTGAATTTCTGGAATACCTAGCCTAGTCGCCGCATTTCTAATTATGGACACAAATAGGCCTTATTCATACGAACATTTTGGTGTATCACACTTATATCCTATCAGTTTTTTGTGGAGTTGCTCCATGAAAATGTGATTTACCAATGGTGGTCAGTAAACAAAATCTGAATTTCTGGAATACCTAGACTAGTCGCCGCATTTCTAATTATAGACACAAATAGGCCTTATTCATACGAACATTTCGGTGTATCACACTTATATCCTATCAGTTTTTTGTGGAGTTGCTCCATGAAAATGTGATTCACCAATGGTGGTCAGTAAACAAAATCTGAATTTCTGGAATACCTAGACTAGGCGCCGCATTTCTAATTATGGACACAAATAGGCCTTATTCATACGAACATTTTGGTGTATCACACTTATATCCTATCAGTTTTTTGTGGAGTTGCTCCATGAAAATGTGATTCATCACCGGTGGTCAGTAAACAAAATCTGAATTTCTGGAATACCTAGAGTAGTCGCCGCATTTCTAAATACGAATACTAATATATTTTATCCATACGAACATTTTGGTGTATCACACTTATATCCTATCAGTTTTTTGTGGAGTTGCTCCATGAAAATGTGATTCACTAATGGTGGTCAGTAAACAAAATCTGAATTTCTGGAATACCTAGCCTAGTCGCCGCATTTCTAATTATGGACACAAATAGGCCTTATTCATACGAACATTATGGTGTATCAAACTTATATCCTATCAGTTTTTTGTGGAGTTGCTCCATGAAAATGTGATTCACCAATGGTGGTCAGTAAACAAAATCTGAATTTCTGGAATACCTAGAGAAGTCGCAGCATTTCTAATTATGGACCCAAATAGGCCTTATTCATACGAACATTTTGGTGTATCACACTTATATCCTATCAGTTTTTTGTGGAGTTGCTCCATGCAAATGTGATTCACCAATGGTGGTCAGTAAACAAAATCTGAATTTCTGGAATACCTAGACTAGTCGCCGCATTTCTAATTATGGACACAAATAGGCCTTATTCATACGAACATTCTGGTGTATCACACTTATATCCTATCAGTTTTTTGTGGAGTTGCTCCATGAAAATGTGATTCACCAATGGTGGTCAGTAAACAAAATCTGAATTTCTGGAATACCTAGAGAAGTCGCCGCATTTCTAATTATGGACACAAATAGGCCTTATTCATACGAACATTTCGGTGTATCACACTTATATCCTATCAGTTTTTTGTGGAGTTGCTCCATGAAAATGTGATTCACCAATGGTGGTCAGTAAACAAAATCTGAATTTCTGGAATACCTAGCCTAGTCGCCGCATTTCTAATTATGGACACAAATAGGCCTTATTCATACGAACATTTTGGTGTATCACACTTATATCCTATCAGTTTTTTGTGGAGTTGCTCCATGAAAATGTGATTCACCAATGGTGGTCAGTAAACAAAATCTGAATTTCTGGAATACCTAGACTAGTCGCCGCATTTCTAATTATGGACACAAATAGGCCTTATTCATACGAACATTTTGGTGTATCACACTTATATCCTATCAGTTTTTTGTGGAGTTGCTCCATGAAAATGTGATTCATCACCGGTGGTCAGTAAACAAAATCTGAATTTCTGGAATACCTAGAGTAGTCGCCGCATTTCTAAATACGAACACTAATATATTTTATCCATACGAACATTTTGGTGTATCACACTTATATCCTATCAGTTTTTTGTGGAGTTGCTCCATGAAAATGTGATTCACTAATGGTGGTCAGTAAACAAAATCTGAATTTCTGGAATACCTAGACTAGTCGCCGCATTTCTAATTATGGACACAAATAGGCCTTATTCATACGAACATTCTGGTGTATCACACTTATATCCTGTCAGTTTTTTGTGGAGTTGCTCCATGAAAATGTGATTCACCAATGGTGGTCAGTAAACAAAATCTGAATTTCTGGAATACCTAGACTAGTCGCCGCATTTCTAATTATGGACACAAATAGGCCTTATTCATATGAACATTTTGGTGTATCACACTTATATCCTATCAGTTTTTTGTGGAGTTGCTCCATGAAAATGTGATTCATCACCGGTGGTCAGTAAACAAAATCTGAATTTCTGGAATACCTAGACTAGTCGCCGCATTTCTAATTATGGACACAAATAGGTCTTATTCATACGAACATTTTGTTGTATCACACTTATAACCTATCAGGTTTTTGTGGAGTTGCTCCATGAAAATGTGATTCACCAATGGTGGTCAGTAAACAAAATCTGAATTTCTGGAATACGTAGACTAGTCGCCGCATTTCTAATTATGGACACAAATAGGCCTTATTCATACGAACATTTTGGTGTATCACACTTATATCCTATCAGTTTTTTGTGGAGTTGCTCCATGAAAATGTGATTCATCACCGGTGGTCAGTAAACAAAATCTAAATTTCTGGAATACCTAGAGTAGTCGCCGCATTTCTAAATACGGACACTAATAGATTTTATCCATACGAACATTTTGGTGTATCACACTTATATCCTATCAGTTTTTTATGGAGTTGCTCCATGAAAATGTGATTCACCAATGGTGGTCAGTAAACAAAATCTGAATTTCTGGAATACCTAGAGAAGTCGCCGCATTTCTAATTATGGACACAAATAGGCCTTATTCATACGAACATTTTGGTGTATCACACTTATATCCTATCAGTTTTTTGTTTAGTTGCTCCATGAAAATGTGATTCACCAATGGTGGTCAGTAAACAAAATCTGAGTTTCTGGAATACCTAGCCTAGTCGCCGCATTTCTAATTATGGACACAAATAGGCCTTATTCATACGAACATTTTGGTGTATCACACTTATATCCTATCAGTTTTTTGTGGAGTTGCTCCATGAAAATGTGATTCACCAATGGTGGTCAGTAAACAAAATCTGAATTTCTGGAATACCTAGAGAAGTCGCAGCATTTCTAATTACGGACGCAAATAGGCCTTATTCATACGAACATTTTGGTGTATCACACTTATATCCTATCAGTTTTTTGTGGAGTTGCTCCATGAAAATGTGATTCACCAATGGTGGTCAGTAAACAAAATCTGAATTTCTGGAATACCTAGCCTAGTCGCCGCATTTCTAATTATGGACACAAATAGGCCTTATTCATACGAACATTTTGGTGTATCACACTTATATCCTATCAGTTTTTTGTGGAGTTGCTCCATGAAAATGTGATTTACCAATGGTGGTCAGTAAACAAAATCTGAATTTCTGGAATACCTAGACTAGTCGCCGCATTTCTAATTATAGACACAAATAGGCCTTATTCATACGAACATTTCGGTGTATCACACTTATATCCTATCAGTTTTTTGTGGAGTTGCTCCATGAAAATGTGATTCACCAATGGTGGTCAGTAAACAAAATCTGAATTTCTGGAATACCTAGACTAGGCGCCGCATTTCTAATTATGGACACAAATAGGCCTTATTCATACGAACATTTTGGTGTATCACACTTATATCCTATCAGTTTTTTGTGGAGTTGCTCCATGAAAATGTGATTCATCACCGGTGGTCAGTAAACAAAATCTGAATTTCTGGAATACCTAGAGTAGTCGCCGCATTTCTAAATACGAATACTAATATATTTTATCCATACGAACATTTTGGTGTATCACACTTATATCCTATCAGTTTTTTGTGGAGTTGCTCCATGAAAATGTGATTCACTAATGGTGGTCAGTAAACAAAATCTGAATTTCTGGAATACCTAGACTAGTCGCCGCATTTCTAATTATGGACACAAATAGGCCTTGTTCATACGAACATTTTGGTGTATCACACTTATATCCTATCAGTTTTTTGTGGAGTTGCTCCATGAAAATGTGATTCACCAATGGTTGTCAGTAAACAAAATCTGAATTTCTGGAATACCTAGCCTAGTCGCCGCATTTCTAATTATGGACACAAATAGGCCTTATTCATACGAACATTTTGGTGTATCACACTTATATCCTATCAGTTTTTTGTTTAGTTGCTCCATGAAAATGTGATTCACCAATGGTGGTCAGTAAACAAAATCTGAATTTCTGGAATACCTAGCCTAGTCGCCGCATTTCTAATTATGGACACAAATAGGCCTTATTCATACGAACATTATGGTGTATCAAACTTATATCCTATCAGTTTTTTGTGGAGTTGCTCCATGAAAATGTGATTCACCAATGGTGGTCAGTAAACAAAATCTGAATTTCTGGAATACCTAGAGAAGTCGCAGCATTTCTAATTATGGACACAAATAGGCCTTATTCATACGAACATTTTGGTGTATCACACTTATATCCTATCAGTTTTTTGTGGAGGTGCTCCATGAAAATGTGATTCACCAATGGTGGTCAGTAAACAAAATCTGAATTTCTGGAATACCTAGACTAGTCGCCGCATTTCTAATTATGGACACAAATAGGCCTTATTCATACGAACATTCTGGTGTATCACACTTATATCCTATCAGTTTTTTGTGGAGTTGCTCCATGAAAATGTGATTCACCAATGGTGGTCAGTAAACAAAATCTGAATTTCTGGAATACCTAGAGAAGTCGCCGCATTTCTAATTATGGACACAAATAGGCCTTATTCATACGAACATTTCGGTGTATCACACTTATATCCTATCAGTTTTTTGTGGAGTTGCTCCATGAAAATGTGATTCACCAATGGTGGTCAGTAAACAAAATCTGAATTTCTGGAATACCTAGCCTAGTCGCCGCATTTCTGATTATGGACACAAATAGGCCTTATTCATACGAACATTTTGGTGTATTACACTTATATCCTATCAGTTTTTTGTGGAGTTGCTCCATGAAAATGTGATTCACCAATGGTGGTCAGTAAACAAAATCTGAATTTCTGGAATACCTAGAGAAGTCGCAGCATTTCTAATTATGGACACAAATAGGCCTTATTCATACGAACATTTTGGTGTATCACACTTATATCCTATCAGTTTTTTGTGGAGGTGCTCCATGAAAATGTGATTCACCAATGGTGGTCAGTAAACAAAATCTGAATTTCTGGAATACCTAGACTAGTCGCCGCATTTCTAATTATGGACACAAATAGGCCTTATTCATACGAACATTTTGGTGTATCACACTTATATCCTATCAGTTTTTTGTGGAGTTGCTCCATGAAAATGTGATTCACCAATGGTGGTCAGTAAACAAAATCTGAATTTCTGGAATACCTAGACTAGTCGCCGCATTTCTAATTATGGACACAAATAGGCCTTATTCATACGAACATTCTGGTGTATCACACTTATATCCTATCAGTTTTTTGTGGAGTTGCTCCATGAAAATGTGATTCACTAATGGTGGTCAGTAAACAAAATCTGAATTTCTGGAATACCTAGACTAGTCGCCGCATTTCTAATTATGGACACAAATAGGCCTTGTTCATACGAACATTTTGGTGTATCACACTTATATCCTATCAGTTTTTTGTGGAGTTGCTCCATGAAAATGTGATTCACCAATGGTTGTCTGTAAACAAAATCTGAATTTCTGGAATACCTAGCCTAGTCGCCGCATTTCTAATTATGGACACAAATAGGCCTTATTCATACGAACATTTTGGTGTATCACACTTATATCCTATCAGTTTTTTGTTTAGTTGCTCCATGAAAATGTGATTCACCAATGGTGGTCAGTAAACAAAATCTGAATTTCTGGAATACCTAGCCTAGTCGCCGCATTTCTAATTATGGACACAAATAGGCCTTATTCATACGAACATTATGGTGTATCAAACTTATATCCTATCAGTTTTTTGTGGAGTTGCTCCATGAAAATGTGATTCACCAATGGTGGTCAGTAAACAAAATCTGAATTTCTGGAATACCTAGAGAAGTCGCAGCATTTCTAATTATGGACACAAATAGGCCTTATTCATACGAACATTTTGGTGTATCACACTTATATCCTATCAGTTTTTTGTGGAGGTGCTCCATGAAAATGTGATTCACCAATGGTGGTCAGTAAACAAAATCTGAATTTCTGGAATACCTAGACTAGTCGCCGCATTTCTAATTATGGACACAAATAGGCCTTATTCATACGAACATTCTGGTGTATCACACTTATATCCTATCAGTTTTTTGTGGAGTTGCTCCATGAAAATGTGATTCACCAATGGTGGTCAGTAAACAAAATCTGAATTTCTGGAATACCTAGAGAAGTCGCCGCATTTCTAATTATGGACACAAATAGGCCTTATTCATACGAACATTTTGGTGTATCACACTTATATCCTATCAGTTTTTTGTTTAGTTGCTCCATGAAAATGTGATTCACCAATGGTGGTCAGTAAACAAAATCTGAGTTTCTGGAATACCTAGCCTAGTCGCCGCATTTCTAATTATGGACACAAATAGGCCTTATTCATACGAACATTTTGGTGTATCACACTTATATCCTATCAGTTTTTTGTGGAGTTGCTCCATGAAAATGTGATTCACCAATGGTGGTCAGTAAACAAAATCTGAATTTCTGGAATACCTAGAGAAGTCGCAGCATTTCTAATTACGGACGCAAATAGGCCTTATTCATACGAACATTTTGGTGTATCACACTTATATCCTATCAGTTTTTTGTGGAGTTGCTCCATGAAAATGTGATTCACCAATGGTGGTCAGTAAACAAAATCTGAATTTCTGGAATACCTAGCCTAGTCGCCGCATTTCTAATTATGGACACAAATAGGCCTTATTCATACGAACATTTTGGTGTATCACACTTATATCCTATCAGTTTTTTGTGGAGTTGCTCCATGAAAATGTGATTTACCAATGGTGGTCAGTAAACAAAATCTGAATTTCTGGAATACCTAGACTAGTCGCCGCATTTCTAATTATAGACACAAATAGGCCTTATTCATACGAACATTTCGGTGTATCACACTTATATCCTATCAGTTTTTTGTGGAGTTGCTCCATGAAAATGTGATTCACCAATGGTGGTCAGTAAACAAAATCTGAATTTCTGGAATACCTAGACTAGGCGCCGCATTTCTAATTATGGACACAAATAGGCCTTATTCATACGAACATTTTGGTGTATCACACTTATATCCTATCAGTTTTTTGTGGAGTTGCTCCATGAAAATGTGATTCATCACCGGTGGTCAGTAAACAAAATCTGAATTTCTGGAATACCTAGAGTAGTCGCCGCATTTCTAAATACGAATACTAATATATTTTATCCATACGAACATTTTGGTGTATCACACTTATATCCTATCAGTTTTTTGTGGAGTTGCTCCATGAAAATGTGATTCACTAATGGTGGTCAGTAAACAAAATCTGAATTTCTGGAATACCTAGACTAGTCGCCGCATTTCTAATTATGGACACAAATAGGCCTTGTTCATACGAACATTTTGGTGTATCACACTTATATCCTATCAGTTTTTTGTGGAGTTGCTCCATGAAAATGTGATTCACCAATGGTTGTCAGTAAACAAAATCTGAATTTCTGGAATACCTAGCCTAGTCGCCGCATTTCTAATTATGGACACAAATAGGCCTTATTCATACGAACATTTTGGTGTATCACACTTATATCCTATCAGTTTTTTGTTTAGTTGCTCCATGAAAATGTGATTCACCAATGGTGGTCAGTAAACAAAATCTGAATTTCTGGAATACCTAGCCTAGTCGCCGCATTTCTAATTATGGACACAAATTGGCCTTATTCATACGAACATTATGGTGTATCAAACTTATATCCTATCAGTTTTTTGTGGAGTTGCTCCATGAAAATGTGATTCACCAATGGTGGTCAGTAAACAAAATCTGAATTTCTGGAATACCTAGAGAAGTCGCAGCATTTCTAATTATGGACACAAATAGGCCTTATTCATACGAACATTTTGGTGTATCACACTTATATCCTATCAGTTTTTTGTGGAGGTGCTCCATGAAAATGTGATTCACCAATGGTGGTCAGTAAACAAAATCTGAATTTCTGGAATACCTAGACTAGTCGCCGCATTTCTAATTATGGACACAAATAGGCCTTATTCATACGAACATTCTGGTGTATCACACTTATATCCTATCAGTTTTTTGTGGAGTTGCTCCATGAAAATGTGATTCACCAATGGTGGTCAGTAAACAAAATCTGAATTTCTGGAATACCTAGAGAAGTCGCCGCATTTCTAATTATGGACACAAATAGGCCTTATTCATACGAACATTTCGGTGTATCACACTTATATCCTATCAGTTTTTTGTGGAGTTGCTCCATGAAAATGTGATTCACCAATGGTGGTCAGTAAACAAAATCTGAATTTCTGGAATACCTAGCCTAGTCGCCGCATTTCTAATTATGGACACAAATAGGCCTTATTCATACGAACATTTTGGTGTATCACACTTATATCCTATCAGTTTTTTGTGGAGTTGCTCCATGAAAATGTGATTTACCAATGGTGGTCAGTAAACAAAATCTGAATTTCTGGAATACCTAGACTAGTCGCCGCATTTCTAATTATGGACACAAATAGGCCTTATTCATACGAACATTTTGGTGTATCACACTTATATCCTATCAGTTTTTTGTGGAGTTGCTCCATGAAAATGTGATTCATCACCGGTGGTCAGTAAACAAAATCTGAATTTCTGGAATACCTAGAGTAGTCGCCGCATTTCTAAATACGAACACTAATATATTTTATCCATACGAACATTTTGGTGTATCACACTTATATCCTATCAGTTTTTTGTGGAGTTGCTCCATGAAAATGTGATTCACTAATGGTGGTCAGTAAACAAAATCTAAATTTCTGGAATACCTAGACTAGTCGCCGCATTTCTAATTATGGACACAAATAGGCCTTGTTCATACGAACATTTTGGTGTATCACACTTATATCCTATCAGTTTTTTGTGGAGTTGCTTGTAACGGCTCATAATATTCTTCGACCCTATCACTCTGGAAGCCGAGCTACCTTAATGATCCGGCCGTGCTCAGGGCTTTGGGGTGGAGATCTTGCCTCCATCGAGATAGGCTGGGAGCTCGTTATAATAAATTAAAATTACAAGGTAGCTACAACCCGAAACGAATACGTATAATTAGTAAAAAAAATAGAAGAGAAATAAAAGAAAAGAAGAAGATGAAGCTAAGTCCTAGTTGGAAGAAGAGTTAGATGTTATTTATTCCCCCTTAATCTTTACCCACCCATTCCTATGCTATCTTATTATATTTTCCAGATAGCCCACCAATTTCCTAACCACCGATATCTAAATGTTTCGCGAAAAAAATTAACTATTTAAAATTTCATAATTATAAAATTATTTATTCAAACAAACTTCTTAGTAAAAATATAAATCGTGATACAATTCATATTTTTAGTTAGTGGATTAAACACAAAACGTTACAATATAATAAAATGGAATAGAATAAAACCTAAATAATATCTTAGAATTACCGTATAAATTTTCGAGTGTAAATTATTTGTAAGTATATAAGAATATTAGTGAAAATTAATTAAATTTTTATTTTTCCATATTTACGTGATTGTTAAACATTATATAATAATCTCCGTTAGAATTTATAAAAAAAATTAAAATTAATTATCAGAGCAACGGATCGAAATTAAAACACCTTAATAACAAAAAAAATTTTTTTTTTTTTTTTTTTTTTTAACTGAATAAAATCAAATAGTATCTATGAGGAACAGATCAAAATTGAAACAATTTAAAAAAAAAATTTACTAACAAAAAAAAAAAAATTTAGATTTGATACATTTGGTTTAAATGTATTTGACTGTACAAAATCTTTGAGTGTAACATTTTGGTGTAATATTCTCAAAAAAAAAAAAAAAAAAAAAAAAAACTTAGTTCAACTTGTTGAAATCTTGTGAATTCAACCAGTTTAACGCGATTTTTCTTTTATTTCAATTGTTACGTATTGGTTCTTTTTATATTATATTTAAACATACTTAAAACGTAATTTACAAACTCACCTCACCATTATTTTGATCCCACGCTGACTGCAGGCCTGAAGTCGAAGGATGCTGAAGTTTTATTTAGAAGCGACCTAATATTGTAATAATTGAAATATTTGTTAAGTTCTAAAGTAAATTAACGAACGATGTTAGATCCGTATGCAAATAGATATATCTGAGTGTGTATGATTATGGAGAGAGTCCTTAAGTGTGCGTAAGAATATGTGTGTAAGTATGAGCGAATATTGAATTTTAATTTAACTCAAGCAAATATAGAATATGCCGTAAATTGTAAACATTTCGGCCTAATAACACGTAGTTCATAGCTCTCACAATTCAATTCCCACTTAACGATGTCGAGATGCTTTAATAATGCCGAGATGCTTTAATAATGTCGAGATCCTTTGATGATGTAAAATATCTGAGGACTTTGATGATGACGATATGCACTCCAATAATTTTAAAGAACTGGTGTCACTTTTGGCAAATATAGAAACAAAATTCAAATGATCTTGGTGGTTTATTTGACATCCAACTTGAATTCAATCGGGCTACTAACTATTAAATTCCAATCTTCAAAAGCTAATCTTTAGCCGACTTGTCCTTGAGAAGGGGTCCCAGCATATTGATTATCGCCACAAATGGACAATAAAACTCCTCCAAAATTATAAACTCGGATTTGGAAAGCAAATATCTATCTCGGGATATAGAGTACGAATAAGCGCCCTTTTCAATTTAACCAATGAAGGACACACAATGTAAAAGAATTTAGATTTTTATATTTCTTTTTCTTTAATTTTTAAAAATTATATTTTGCCTTCCAAAATTTTTGTGACCGTCTTCTTTCAAAAATGAAAATTTTCTATCCTCAATTTTTGAAAGTTTTTCCACAATTTTCAAAACCAAGTTGATTAAAATAAAAAATGTATTTTCCCCTCCAAAAACTTTACATTATTTTACAGTAAAACAAATTTGTACAGACGTACCTCACAAAACAGATACTGCAACGAGGATCCAGCTCCGATGTCCAGGATCTGAAAAAGGCGGCGATATAAAAATTTGACCCACACTTGAATTCAATTTCCAATATCTAGTTCCAAATGTCCTTTGCGTGGTACACTCCCCTATTGCTACTTTCTATATCCTGAAGTTCATAATTTACTTGTCCTACTTTACGCAGAACTTTAGCTCTTATACCAACAGGTGCAAGTTTTGAGCTAAACTTCGCTGCCTTAGAGCTCTGCACAAAATTCCTTCTATAGACGTCTTGTCCAATCGAAAATTCCTTAGTCCGAGATCTTAAGTTATAAGTACGTACATTTCTGTCATAAGCCTTCCTAACGAAATCCTTCATCGTGTCCCGTAACAAAGTTAACTCATCCTTTCTTTCCAATTGAATATCTGTGCCCGATAACATTTCAAGTTCTCTCAAGAGTCTATAGTCTGTGCCGTGTGTTACCATTGTCTGACCGAATAATATATGGTATGGAGATTTGCCCAAGGTTTGGTGTATACTGTTTCTCAAAGCACAATTTATGCTTCCCAGATATTTGTCCCAATCCCGTTGATCTTTTCGCACATACGAACGTAATGCCTCATTTATTGAACGATTAACTCGTTCGCTTGCATTGGCTTGTGGACTGTAGACCGCCGTCAGCATATGTTGTATCCCATACTTCTTTAGGAAATTTTCAAAGTCCTTACTCTTGAACTGTGTTCCATTGTCCGACACCATTATCTCTGGTACTCCATAACAATTAAATATATCCGCGCGTAAAAAGTCCAAAATTGGTTTCGTGTTGAATTTTCGAAGTGGTTTTAAAAACGTAAATTTAGAAAAATGATCTAAAACTATAAGAATTCCTATATATCCGGATTTAGTCCTAGGCAATGGTCCAATTAAGTCGATGTAGAGCCGTTGAAAGGGTCTGTCGGAATGAACGAACTGGCCCATAGCTGGTCTCAAAGTAGTCGTAGGAGTTTTAGAAGTCCTACACAATTCACAGTTCCTAATGTAGTCCTTAACATCCGTAACAAGTCTAGGCCAGTAAAAGTAACGTCGAATTCTCTCTAATGTCTTTGTCATTCCACCGTGGGATGCGTTTGGTACGTCATGAGCCGAATAAATTACGTCTTGTCGCAATTCAGCTGGTACAAATAATTTCCACATGTCCGATTCGTCCGTCTCACCTGAAGAAAAGTCAGTTCGTTTGTATATATACTTGTCAATAATTTTGAAGTCTGGTGAACCTAATTTACCTATGTCACATTTTAATTTAGAATACTCCTCACTGCCGAATGCGTCCGAGTCCAAGGCTATTGCAGGAACGCACTCAAATTCAATTTCATTTACCAAATCATCGCCTTCATGAGCACGAGACAACGTATCTGGGACCACATTTTCTTTACCACTACGATGTTCTATAGTAAAGTGGAAACCCTGTAGTTTCAATGACCACCTAGCTAACCGACCTGACAAATCCCTCTGATTCATAAGCCACTTCAAGCTAGCGTGATCCGTAATCACTTTGAATTCTTGTCCCTCAATATAGGATCGAAATTTTCTTATCGCCATTACCACTGCCAAACATTCCAATTCCGTAATCGTATAGTTTCGCTGGGCTTTGTTTAGCTTCTGCGACATATAAGCAATAGGTCTCTCGGTTTCGTCTTCGTCTTTCTGCGCCAATACTGCACCCACCCCATATGTGCTAGCATCGCACTGTAAGATAAATGGTTTATTATAATCTGGGTGTATAAGTAGAGGTGCAGACGTCAGTCGCGTCTTGAGTTGGTCAAAAGCTACTTGAGCTTTGTCGGTCCATACAAAAGTCTTTTTCTTAGTCAACAGTTCCGTCAGTGGAAATGTTAATGTCGAATAGTCTTGTATAAATCGTCTGTACCATCCTGTCATTCCGAGAAAACGTCTTAAATGTCTTATCGATTTTGGTATGGGAAAGTCTTCTATTGCCCTAACTTTTTCGTGGTCCACCTGCAATGTTCCATTTCCCACTACATATCCAAGATACTTGACCCTACTCAACGCAAAACTACTCTTGTTAACGTTAATTGTTAATCCCGCCTTCCTTAGTTGTGAAGCAACCTCCATTAGGTGTGTTAAGTGCTCGTCAAACGTATGCGATACTACCAACAAGTCATCCAAATATACAAATATATGAGATTTTAAATTAAACGGAATTACCATGTCCATTAGTCTGCACAACGTTTGCGGTGCGTTACACAGTCCAAACGGCATTCTTGTGAACTGGTACAATGGCCGATTAGGAACTGTAAAGGCAGTCTTCGGTTTCGAGCCTTCCTCCAATTTAATTTGCCAAAAGGCATCTTTTAAATCAATCTTCGAAATGCAGTAAACTGGAGGAAGTCTCGCAATAAGTCCGTCAATATTTGGAATAGGGTAAGCGTCCTTAACAGTCACTGAATTTAATTTCCTACTATCAACACACATTCTAAATTTATCAGGTTTGGCAACCACAACCGTAGGAGAAGACCAAGGAGAACTTGGAGCTTCTTCTATAACTCCAAGAGAGAGCATCCTATCAATTTCCCCGCTCAAGTTCTTTTCTACAGCAGGTGATATCGGATAGTATCGTTGCTTAATGGGCCTAGCATCCCTCGTGTCTATATAGTGTTCGACTAAATTTGTACACCCTAATCCTTCCACCTCAGAGTTCGGAAATACTGATATAACATTGTCAAGTTTTTGTCTCTGTTCGAATGTCAGTTGTAGTTTGTCCGGATCTGTTTCCGTACAATCAATTTCGCCTATAATAGGAGTCACAATCCGAATTCCAAAATTTTTCCAGAAGTCATATCCACAAATCATGTCTTGTTGAATCGTCGGTACAATCAAAAACTCGAATAATTTAGTCTGTCCTTGAAATGTTATATCCAAAAGTACTGTTCCTAAAACGTTTTGTCTCTGTCCATCAGCTGTCCTTACATTGCCTATACATCTTCTAAAGCTATGTTTTTCTTGTACCTGTGTTGCTAAAATTCCACCAATAACACTTTTATTTGCCCCACTATCAAGCAAAGCCAAATAAACTACCCCATCTACTCTTAACTTAGCATACGGTCGATTATCTAAATCCTTATCAATTATGGAAGATATTACGTACAGTTTATATGACCTAAGTTTTCTGTAATGTTCTTGTATTCTTTTTGAGGATCTAAATTTCCTTTTTGAAGTACCAAAAATTCTTAAACGAGCTTCCTGATATTCTTTTAAGCGTACGTGGTATGGTCTCATCAGAGGATGTACTGTGTCTTTTGTCTTGCGTAAGTCCAGATTGTCAATTTTCACTGGTATATATGTTCCGGATGTCCGATCTAGTTTGGATGGACATCCCTCTGTCCGTTTCCCGTTCTCGCAATACAATTCTGGCATGTGGGTTTGTAAGCGTCCTTCCTGCCACAACCATAGCAGAAAACACGTCTCACGTCCATGCACTCCATGTAGGCATGTCCAATCTTGTCACAATTCCAGCACCTAAGATTGTGCTGGATACCACACACCTCATTATCATCATCAGGCATTAAAATGTTCCTAAACGCTTTGCTGGTATCCTGTTCAATTATTTCTGCAACCCGGGCCTTAATTGGCTTCTTCGATTCCATTCCGTGAAACTCTCCCACAAATCGTTCATGCTTCTTAACCTCACGTCGTAATTGTGATACGGTGGAAATCTCGAAATGAAGAAGCTCGTGCCGTACTTCGCTTTTCAAATTTCTGAGCAATGTTTCGCATAGGTCACGATCCGAAATTGGATTCCTTAGTTTATCCGTTAATGCCGTTATTGAATCCAGGTAGTCGTCAAAAGTCTCACTGTGTCTTTGCTTACGTTGACGTATGTCATTCATTATATCAAAATCGCTATAGTCAATCTTGTATTCGTTTCGCAAGTCATTTGTCAATGAATTCCAGTCAATGTTATTGTGTTGATGATGATACCGCCAGTACCAGTCTAAAGCCTTATCCTCAAACAAACAATGTGCATGATCGCCTAAGATCCTAAAATCACCTCCTAAAGTCTTTGCTGTCAATACGTTTATCCTGTAAATAAACTCATCTACTGGCATCTTATTATTATGACCAGTGAATTTAATATTCCAGTTACGGATTACATTTAAAACTTTATCCGTAGGAAAGTGCTCAGCAAACGAATTGTAATTATAAGAAGAAGAATGGGACGCAGTATTAATCGTTGCACTAGCATTGTTTGTTGAAAAATTTACGTTATTACGATTATTATCAGTATTAGCACGAGAGTTAACGTCATTAGATATATTCGCCTGTTGCATCATTGACCTCAATTCATTTGAAATGAAGCCTTGAATTTCCCCGCGAAAATTGTTAATTGATTCTGAAATTATTTGTCGAATTTGTGTATTATCATTGTCACCTCTGTTCTGAGAATCAATTCGAGAAGGATCACCACAATGAGAAGAATCATTCCTTGATCGAGTTGGATTTCTCGACTGTGGCCTACCCTTAGGTCGCGCTCCCTGAGCTCCTGAAGTCGGAGGATTTACAGGTGTTCTCGCACCTGTAACATTGCCTGCTTCATTTATTGTAAAACTAACATTTGCCGGTTCATTAAGGTCTAACAGATTTTCCTGACTTCTTGTTAAAACCATTTTAAATTCTTAATTAAAGCACAAAATCATATACATATTATTTCGCTACTCCATATAGATATTGTAGTTAGGATAAAAAAAAACTTATAAGACTTAACATCCATCCTAATAAAAGATGTAGAAAAAGAAAAAATAAAGTTCGAAAATTTGACTAAGTACTACCGGATAAAATCCACTGCAACAGAAATCTTAATCAAAGTCCCAAATCACAAAATATTCACGTAATCATTAGTCTCTTATGTGAGTAGATATCCAATAAAACCCAGATACTAAATCCACACATAATCAACCAAGATATAAAATTTAGAACGTTAGGAGGACCAAATTAAATAGTTTCATCACAAAATTATCAAAAAAAATCTTTCGAAATTTCCGACAAAACAATTATCCTTATTAACAATTGGTATGAAATTTCCACCAAGTCCGAAAATTCCCAAATCCCAAAAGTTTTCTAAAGATTTATTGTACAAAAAAAATAAAATTAGCAAAGTAAAGAACGTAATCGAAACCACGGAATAAAATTTATTAGGAAACCTCAGCAAGATGAAAAACAATTTTAAGATTTAATACCATATTCAGAACAAACTGATATGAACCGCTGAGGCCCCACGTTGGGCGCCATTTAATTTATGTAACGGCTCATAATATTCTTCGACCCTATCACTCTGGAAGCCGAGCTACCTTAATGATCCGGCCGTGCTCAGGGCTTTGGGGTGGAGATCTTGCCTCCATCGAGATAGGCTGGGAGCTCGTTATAATAAATTAAAATTACAAGGTAGCTACAACCCGAAACGAATACGTATAATTAGTAAAAAAAATAGAAGAGAAATAAAAGAAAAGAAGAAGATGAAGCTAAGTCCTAGTTGGAAGAAGAGTTAGATGTTATTTATTCCCCCTTAATCTTTACCCACCCATTCCTATGCTATCTTATTATATTTTCCAGATAGCCCACCAATTTCCTAACCACCGATATCTAAATGTTTCGCGAAAAAAATTAACTATTTAAAATTTCATAATTATAAAATTATTTATTCAAACAAACTTCTTAGTAAAAATATAAATCGTGATACAATTCATATTTTTAGTTAGTGGATTAAACACAAAACGTTACAATATAATAAAATGGAATAGAATAAAACCTAAATAATATCTTAGAATTACCGTATAAATTTTCGAGTGTAAATTATTTGTAAGTATATAAGAATATTAGTGAAAATTAATTAAATTTTTATTTTTCCATATTTACGTGATTGTTAAACATTATATAATAATCTCCGTTAGAATTTATAAAAAAAATTAAAATTAATTATCAGAGCAACGGATCGAAATTAAAACACCTTAATAACAAAAAAAAATTTTTTTTTTTTTTTTTTTTTTAACTGAATAAAATCAAATAGTATCTATGATGAACAGATCAAAATTGAAACAATTTAAAAAAAAAATTTACTAACAAAAAAAAAAAAAATTTAGATTTGATACATTTGGTTTAAATGTATTTGACTGTACAAAATCTTTGAGTGTAACATTTTGGTGTAATATTCTCAAAAAAAAAAAAAAAAAAAAAAAAACTTAGTTCAACTTGTTGAAATCTTGTGAATTCAACCAGTTTAACGCGATTTTTCTTTTATTTCAATTGTTACGTATTGGTTCTTTTTATATTATATTTAAACATACTTAAAACGTAATTTACAAACTCACCTCACCATTATTTTGATCCCACGCTGACTGCAGGCCTGAAGTCGAAGGATGCTGAAGTTTTATTTAGAAGCGACCTAATATTGTAATAATTGAAATATTTGTTAAGTTCTAAAGTAAATTAACGAACGATGTTAGATCCGTATGCAAATAGATATATCTGAGTGTGTATGATTATGGAGAGAGTCCTTAAGTGTGCGTAAGAATATGTGTGTAAGTATGAGCGAATATTGAATTTTAATTTAACTCAAGCAAATATAGAATATGCCGTAAATTGTAAACATTTCGGCCTAATAACACGTAGTTCATAGCTCTCACAATTCAATTCCCACTTAACGATGTCGAGATGCTTTAATAATGCCGAGATGCTTTAATAATGTCGAGATCCTTTGATGATGTAAAATATCTGAGGACTTTGATGATGACGATATGCACTCCAATAATTTTAAAGAACTGGTGTCACTTTTGGCAAATATAGAAACAAAATTCAAATGATCTTGGTGGTTTATTTGACATCCAACTTGAATTCAATCGGGCTACTAACTATTAAATTCCAATCTTCAAAAGCTAATCTTTAGCCGACTTGTCCTTGAGAAGGGGTCCCAGCATATTGATTATCGCCACAAATGGACAATAAAACTCCTCCAAAATTATAAACTCGGATTTGGAAAGCAAATATCTATCTCGGGATATAGAGTACGAATAAGCGCCCTTTTCAATTTAACCAATGAAGGACACACAATGTAAAAGAATTTAGATTTTTATATTTCTTTTTCTTTAATTTTTAAAAATTATATTTTGCCTTCCAAAATTTTTGTGACCGTCTTCTTTCAAAAATGAAAATTTTCTATCCTCAATTTTTGAAAGTTTTTCCACAATTTTCAAAACCAAGTTGATTAAAATAAAAAATGTATTTTCCCCTCCAAAAACTTTACATTATTTTACAGTAAAACAAATTTGTACAGACGTACCTCACATGCTCCATGAAAATGTGATTCACCAATGGTTGTCAGTAAACAAAATCTGAATTTCTGGAATACCTAGCCTAGTCGCCGCATTTCTAATTATGGACACAAATAGGCCTTATTCATACGAACATTCTGGTGTATCACACTTATATCCTGTCAGTTTTTTGTGGAGTTGCTCCATGAAAATGTGATTCACCAATGGTGGTCAGTAAACAAAATCTGAATTTCTGGAATACCTAGACTAGTCGCCGCATTTCTAATTATGGACACAAATAGGCCTTATTCATATGAACATTTTGGTGTATCACACTTATATCTTATCAGTTTTTTGTGGAGTTGCTCCATGAAAATGTGATTCATCACCGGTGGTCAGTAAACAAAATCTGAATTTCTGGAATACCTAGACTAGTCGCCGCATTTCTAATTATGGACACAAATAGGTCTTATTCATACGAACATTTTGTTGTATCACACTTATATCCTATCAGTTTTTTGTGGAGTTGCTCCATGAAAATGTGATTCACCAATGGTGGTCAGTAAACAAAATCTGAATTTCTGGAATACCTAGACTAGTCGCCGCATTTCTAATTATGGACACAAATAGGCCTTATTCATACGAACATTTTGGTGTATCACACTTATATCCTATCAGTTTTTTGTGGAGTTGCTCCATGAAAATGTGATTCATCACCGGTGGTCAGTAAACAAAATCTAAATTTCTGGAATACCTAGAGTAGTCGCCGCATTTCTAAATACGGACACTAATAGATTTTATCCATACGAACATTTTGGTGTATCACACTTATATCCTATCAGTTTTTTGTGGAGTTGCTCCATGAAAATGTGATTCACCAATGGTGGTCAGTAAACAAAATCTGAATTTCTGGAATACCTAGACTAGTCGCCGCATTTCTAATTATGGACACAAATAGGCCTTATTCATACGAACATTCTGGTGTATCACACTTATATCCTATCAGTTTTTTGTGGAGTTGCTCCATGAAAATGTGATTCACCAATGGTGGTCAGTAAACAAAATCTGAATTTCTGGAATACCTAGAGAAGTCGCCGCATTTCTAATTATGGACACAAATAGGCCTTATTCATACGAACATTTCGGTGTATCACACTTATATCCTATCAGTTTTTTGTGGAGTTGCTCCATGAAAATGTGATTCACCAATGGTGGTCAGTAAACAAAATCTGAATTTCTGGAATACCTAGACTAGGCGCCGCATTTCTAATTATGGACACAAAGAGGCCTTATTCATACGAACATTTTGGTGTATCACACTTATATCCTATCAGTTTTTTGTAGAGTTGCTCCATGAAAATGTGATTCATCACCGGTGGTCAGTAAACAAAATCTGAATTTCTGGAATACCTAGAGTAGTCGCCGCATTTCTAAATACGGACACTAATAGATTTTATCGATACGAACATTTTGGCGTATCACACTTATATCCTATCAGTTTTTTGTGGAGTTGCTCCATGAAAATGTGATTCATCACCGGTGGTCAGTAAACAAAATCTGAATTTCTGGAATACCTAGAGAAGTCGCCGCATTTCTAATTATGGACACAAATAGGCCTTATTCATACGAACATTTTGGTGTATCACACTTATATTCTATCAGTTTTTTGTGGAGTTGCTCCATGAAAATGTGATTCACCAATGGTGGTCAGTAAACAAAATCTGAATTTCTGGAATACCTAGCCTAGTCGCCGCATTTCTAATTATGGAAACAAATAGGCCTTATTCATGCGAACATTTTGGTGTATCACACTTATATCCTATCAGTTTTTTGTGGAGTTGCTCCATGAAAATGTGATTCACCAATGGTGGTCAGTAAACAAAATCTGAATTTCTGGAATACCTAGAGTAGTCGCCGCATTTCTAATTATGGACACAAATAGGCCTTATTCATACGAACATTTTGGTGTATCACACTTATATCCTATCAGTTTTTTGTGGAGTTGCTCCATGAAAATGTGATTCACCAATGGTGGTCAGTAAACAAAATCTGAATTTCTGGAATACCTAGACTAGTCGCCGCATTTCTAATTATGGACACAAATAGGCCTTATTCATACGAACATTCTGGTGTATCACACTTATATCCTATCAGTTTTTTGTGGAGTTGCTCCATGAAAATGTGATTCACCAATGGTGGTCAGTAAACAAAATCTGAATTTCTGGAATACCTAGACTAGTCGCCGCATTTCTAATTATGGCCACAAATAGGCCTTATTCATACGAACATTTTGGTGTATCACACTTATATCCTATCAGTTTTTTGTGGAGTTGCTCCATGAAAATGTGATTCATCACCGGTGGTCAGTAAACAAAATCTGAATTTCTAGAATACCTAGAGTAGTCGCCGCATTTCTAGATACGGACACTAATAGATTTTATCCATACGAACATTTTGGTGTATCACACTTATATCCTATCAGTTTTTTGTGGAGTTGCTCCATGAAAATGTGATTCACCAATGGTGGTCAGTAAACAAAATCTGAATTTCTGGAATACCTAGAGAAGTCGCCGCATTTCTAATTATGGACACAAATAGGCCTTATTCATACGAACATTTTGGTGTATCACACTTATATCCTATCAGTTTTTTGTTTAGTTGCTCCATGAAAATGTGATTCACCAATGGTGGTCAGTAAACAAAATCTGAATTTCTGGAATACCTAGCCTAGTCGCCGCATTTCTAATTATGGACACAAATAGGCCTTATTCATACGAACATTATGGTGTATCAAACTTATATCCTATCAGTTTTTTGTGGAGTTGCTCCATGAAAATGTGATTCACCAATGGTGGTCAGTAAACAAAATCTGAATTTCTGGAATACCTAGAGAAGTCGCAGCATTTCTAATTATGGACCCAAATAGGCCTTATTCATACGAACATTTTGGTGTATCACACTTATATCCTATCAGTTTTTTGTGGAGTTGCTCCATGAAAATGTGATTCACCAATGGTGGTCAGTAAACAAAATCTGAATTTCTGGAATACCTAGACTAGTCGCCGCATTTCTAATTATGGACACAAATAGGCCTTATTCATACGAACATTCTGGTGTATCACACTTATATCCTATCAGTTTTTTGTGGAGTTGCTCCATGAAAATGTGATTCACCAATGGTGGTCAGTAAACAAAATCTGAATTTCTGGAATACCTAGAGAAGTCGCCGCATTTCTAATTATGGACGCAAATAGGCCTTATTCATACGAACATTTCGGTGTATCACACTTATATCCTATCAGTTTTTTGTGGAGTTGCTCCATGAAAATGTGATTCACCAATGGTGGTCAGTAAACAAAATCTGAATTTCTGGAATACCTAGCCTAGTCGCCGCATTTCTAATTATGGACACAAATAGGCCTTATTCATACGAACATTTTGGTGTATCACACTTATATCCTATCAGTTTTTTGTGGAGTTGCTCCATGAAAATGTGATTCACCAATGGTGGTCAGTAAACAAAATCTGAATTTCTGGAATACCTAGACTAGTCGCCGCATTTCTAATTATGGACACAAATAGGCCCTATTCATACGAACATTTTGGTGTATCACACTTATATCCTATCAGTTTTTTGTGGAGTTGCTCCATGAAAATGTGATTCATCACCGGTGGTCAGTAAACAAAATCTGAATTTCTGGAATACCTAGAGAAGTCGCCGCATTTCTAATTATGGACACAAATAGGCCTTATTCATACGAACATTTTGGTGTATCACACTTATATCCTATCGGTTTTTTGTGGAGTTGCTCCATGAAAATGTGATTCACCAATGGTGGTCAGTAAACAAAATCTGAATTTCTGGAATACCTAGCCTAGTCGCCGCATTTCTAATTATGGACACAAATAGGCCTTATTCATACGAACATTTTGGTGTATCACACTTATATCCTATCAGTTTTTTGTGGAGTTGCTCCATGAAAATGTGATTCACTAATGGTGGTCAGTAAACAAAATCTGAATTTCTGGAATACCTAGACTAGTCTCCGCATTGCTAATTATGGACACAAATAGGCCTTGTTCATACGAACATTTTGGTGTATCACACTTATATCCTATCAGTTTTTTGTGGAGTTGCTCCATGAAAATGTGATTCACCAATGGTTGTCAGTAAACAAAATCTGAATTTCTGGAATACCTAGCCTAGTCGCCGCATTTCTAATTATGGACACAAATAGGCCTTATTCATACGAACATTCTGGTGTATCACACTTATATCCTGTCAGTTTTTTGTGGAGTTGCTCCATGAAAATGTGATTCACCAATGGTGGTCAGTAAACAAAATCTGAATTTCTGGAATACCTAGACTAGTCGCCGCATTTCTAATTATGGACACAAATAGGCCTTATTCATATGAACATTTTGGTGTATCACACTTATATCCTATCAGTTTTTTGTGGAGTTGCTCCATGAAAATGTGATTCATCACCGGTGGTCAGTAAACAAAATCTGAATTTCTGGAATACCTAGACTAGTCGCCGCATTTCTAATTATGGACACAAATAGGTCTTATTCATACGAACATTTTGTTGTATCACACTTATATCCTATCAGGTTTTTGTGGAGTTGCTCCATGAAAATGTGATTCACCAATGGTTGTCAGTAAACAAAATCTGAATTTCTGGAATACCTAGCCTAGTCGCCGCATTTCTAATTATGGACACAAATAGGCCTTATTCATACGAACATTCTGGTGTATCACACTTATATCCTGTCAGTTTTTTGTGGAGTTGCTCCATGAAAATGTGATTCACCAATGGTGGTCAGTAAACAAAATCTGAATTTCTGGAATACCTAGACTAGTCGCCGCATTTCTAATTATGGACGCAAATAGGCCTTATTCATACGAACATTTTGGTGTATCACACTTATATCCTATCAGTTTTTTGTGGAGTTGCTCCATGAAAATGTGATTCACCAATGGTGGTCAGTAAACAAAATCTGAATTTCTGGAATACCTAGACTAGTCGCCGCATTTCTAATTATGGACACAAATAGGCCTTATTCATATGAACATTTTGGTGTATCACACTTATATCCTATCAGTTTTTTGTGGAGTTGCTCCATGAAAATGTGATTCATCACCGGTGGTCAGTAAACAAAATCTGAATTTCTGGAATACCTAGACTAGTCGCCGCATTTCTAATTATGGACACAAATAGGTCTTATTCATACGAACATTTTGTTGTATCACACTTATATCCTATCAGTTTTTTGTGGAGTTGCTCCATGAAAATGTGATTCACCAATGGTGGTCAGTAAACAAAATCTGAATTTCTGGAATACCTAGACTAGTCGCCGCATTTCTAATTATGGACACAAATAGGCCTTATTCATACGAACATTTTGGTGTATCACACTTATATCCTATCAGTTTTTTGTGGAGTTGCTCCATGAAAATGTGATTCATCACCGGTGGTCAGTAAACAAAATCTAAATTTCTGGAATACCTAGAGTAGTCGCCGCATTTCTAAATACGGACACTAATAGATTTTATCCATACGAACATTTTGGTGTATCACACTTATATCCTATCAGTTTTTTGTGGAGTTGCTCCATGAAAATGTGATTCACCAATGGTGGTCAGTAAACAAAATCTGAATTTCTGGAATACCTAGAGAAGTCGCCGCATTTCTAATTATGGACACAAATAGGCCTTATTCATACGAACATTTTGGTGTATCACACTTATATCCTATCAGTTTTTTGTTTAGTTGCTCCATGAAAATGTGATTCACCAATGGTGGTCAGTAAACAAAATCTGAGTTTCTGGAATACCTAGCCTAGTCGCCGCATTTCTAATTATGGACACAAATAGGCCTTATTCATACGAACATTTTGGTGTATCACACTTATATCCTATCAGTTTTTTGTGGAGTTGCTCCATGAAAATGTGATTCACCAATGGTGGTCAGTAAACAAAATCTGAATTTCTGGAATACCTAGAGAAGTCGCAGCATTTCTAATTATGGACACAAATAGGCCTTATTCATACGAACATTTTGGTGTATCACACTTATATCCTATCAGTTTTTTGTGGAGTTGCTCCATGAAAATGTGATTCACCAATGGTGGTCAGTAAACAAAATCTGAATTTCTGGAATACCTAGCCTAGTCGCCGCATTTCTAATTATGGACACAAATAGGCCTTATTCATACGAACATTTTGGTGTATCACACTTATATCCTATCAGTTTTTTGTGGAGTTGCTCCATGAAAATGTGATTCACCAATGGTGGTCAGTAAACAAAATCTGAATTTCTGGAATACCTAGACTAGTCGCCGCATTTCTAATTATGGACACAAATAGGCCTTATTCATACGAACATTCTGGTGTATCACACTTATATCCTATCAGTTTTTTGTGGAGTTGCTCCATGAAAATGTGATTCACCAATGGTGGTCAGTAAACAAAATCTGAACTTCTGGAATACCTAGAGAAGTCGCCGCATTTCTAATTATGGACACAAATAGGGCTTATTCATACGAACATTTCGGTGTATCACACTTATATCCTATCAGTTTTTTGTGGAGTTGCTCCATGAAAATGTGATTCACCAATGGTGGTCAGTAAACAAAATCTGAATTTCTGGAATACCTAGCCTAGTCGCCGCATTTCTAATTATGGACACAAATAGGCCTTATTCATACGAACATTTTGGTGTATCACACTTATATCCTATCAGTTTTTTGTGGAGTTGCTCCATGAAAATTTGATTCACCAATGGTGGTCAGTAAACAAAATCTGAATTTCTGGAATACCTAGACTAGTCGCCGCATTTCTAATTATGGACACAAATAGGCCTTGTTCATACGAACATTTTGGTGTATCACACTTATATCCTATCAGTTTTTTGTGGAGTTGCTCCATGAAAATGTGATTCACCAATGGTTGTCAGTAAACAAAATCTGAATTTCTGGAATACCTAGCCTAGTCGCCGCATTTCTAATTATGGACACAAATAGGCCTTATTCATACGAACATTCTGGTGTATCACACTTATATCCTGTCAGTTTTTTGTGGAGTTGCTCCATGAAAATGTGATTCACCAATGGTGGTCAGTAAACAAAATCTGAATTTCTGGAATACCTAGACAAGTCGCCGCATTTCTAATTATGGACACAAATAGGCCTTATTCATACGAACATTTTGGTGTATCACACTTATATCCTATCAGTTTTTTATGGAGTTGCTCCATGAAAATGTGATTCACCAATGGTGGTCAGTAAACAAAATCTGAATTTCTGGAATACCTAGAGAAGTCGCAGCATTTCTAATTATGGACACAAATAGGCCTTATTCATACGAACATTTTGGTGTATCACACTTATATCCTATCAGTTTTTTGTGGAGTTGCTCCATGAAAATGTGATTCACCAATGGTGGTCAGTAAACAAAATCTGAATTTCTGGAATACCTAGACTAGTCGCCGCATTTCTAATTATGGACACAAATAGGCCTTGTTCATACGAACATTTTGGTGTATCACACTTATATCCTATCAGTTTTTTGTGGAGTTGCTCCATGAAAATGTGATTCACCAATGGTTGTCAGTAAACAAAATCTGAATTTCTGGAATACCTAGCCTAGTCGCCGCATTTCTAATTATGGACACAAATAGGCCTTATTCATACGAACATTCTGGTGTATCACACTTATATCCTGTCAGTTTTTTGTGGAGTTGCTCCATGAAAATGTGATTCACCAATGGTGGTCAGTAAACAAATTCTGAATTTCTGGAATACCTAGACTAGTCGCCGCATTTCTAATTATGGACACAAATAGGCCTTATTCATACGAACATTTTGGTGTATCACACTTATATCCTATCAGTTTTTTGTGGAGTTGCTCCATGAAAATGTGATTCACCAATGGTGGTCAGTAAACAAAATCTGAATTTCTGGAATACCTAGACTAGTCGCCGCATTTCTAATTATGGACGCAAATAGGCCTTATTCATACGAACATTTTGGTGTATCACACTTATATCCTATCAGTTTTTTGTGGAGTTGCTCCATGAAAATGTGATTCATCACCGGTGGTCAGTAAACAAAATCTGAATTTCTGGAATACCTAGACTAGTCGCCGCATTTCTAATTATGGACACAAATAGGTCTTATTCATACGAACATTTTGTTGTATCACACTTATATCCTATCAGTTTTTTGTGGAGTTGCTCCATGAAAATGTGATTCGCCAATGGTGGTCAGTAAACAAAATCTGAATTTCTGGAATACCTAGACTAGTCGCCGCATTTCTAATTATGGACACAAATAGGCCTTATTCATACGAACATTTTGGTGTATCACACTTATATCCTATCAGTTTTTTGTGGAGTTGCTCCATGAAAATGTGATTCATCACCGGTGGTCAGTAAACAAAATCTGAATTTCTGGAATACCTAGAGTAGTCGGCGCATTTCTAAATACGGACACTAATAGATTTTATCCATACGAACATTTTGGTGTATCACACTTATATCCTATCAGTTTTTTGTGGAGTTGCTCCATGAAAATGTGATTCACCAATGGTGGTCAGTAAACAAAATCTGAATTTCTGGAATACCTAGAGAAGTCGCCGCATTTCTAATTATGAACACAAATAGGCCTTATTCATACGAACATTTTGGTGTATTACACTTATATCCTATCAGTTTTTTGTTTAGTTGCTCCATGAAAATGTGATTCACCAATGGTGGTCAGTAAACAAAATCTGAGTTTCTGGAATACCTAGCCTAGTCGCCGCATTTCTAATAATGGACACAAATAGGCCTTAGTCATACGAACATTTTAATGTATCACACTTATATCCTATCAGTTTTTTGTTTAGTTGCTCCATGAAAATGTGATTCACCAATGGTGGTCAGTAAACAAAATCTGAGTTTCTGGAATACCTAGCCTAGTCGCCGCATTTCTAATTATGGACACAAATAGGCCTTATTCATACGAACATTTTGGTGTATCACACTTATATCCTATCAGTTTTTTGTGGAGTTGCTCCATGAAAATGTGATTCACCAATGGTGGTCAGTAAACAAAATCTGAATTTCTGGAATACCTAGAAAAGTCGCAGCATTTCTAATTATGGACACAAATAGGCCTTATTCATACGAACATTTTGGTGTATCACACTTATATCCTATCAGTTTTTTGTGGAGTTGCTCCATGAAAATGTGATTCATCACCGGTGGTCAGTAAACAAAATCTGAATTTCTGGAATACCTAGAGTAGTCGCCGCATTTCTAAATACGAACACTAATATATTTTATCCATACTAACATTATGGTGTATCACACTTATATCCTATCAGTTTTTTGTGGAGTTGCTCCATGAAAATGTGATTCACCAATGGTGGTCAGTAAACAAAATCTGAATTTCTGGAATACCTAGACTAGTCGCCGCATTTCTAATTATGGACACAAATAGGCCTTGTTCATACGAACATTTTGGTGTATCACACTTATATCCTATCAGTTTTTTGTGGAGTTGCTCCATGAAAATGTGATTCACCAATGGTTGTCAGTAAACAAAATCTGAATTTCTGGAATACCTAGCCTAGTCGCCGCATTTCTAATTATGGACACAAATAGGGCTTATTCATACGAACATTCTGGTGTATCACACTTATATCCTGTCAGTTTTTTGTGGAGTTGCTCCATGAAAATGTGATTCACCAATGGTGGTCAGTAAACAAAATCTGAATTTCTGGAATACCTAGACTAGTCGCCGCATTTCTAATTATGGACACAAATAGGCCTTATTCATACGAAAATTTTGGTGTATCACACTTATATCCTATCAGTTTTTTATGGAGTTGCTCCATGAAAATGTGATTCACCAATGGTGGTCAGTAAACAAAATCTGAATTTCTGGAATACCTAGACTAGTCGCCGCATTCCTAATTATGGACACAAATAGGCCTTATTCATACGAACATTTTGGTGTATCACACTTATATCCTATCAGTTTTTTGTGGAGTTGCTCCATGAAAATGTGATTCATCACCGGTGGTCAGTAAACAAAATCTGAATTTCTGGAATACCTAGACTAGTCGCCGCATTTCTAATTATGGACACAAATAGGTCTTATTCATACGAACATTTTGTTGTATCACACTTATATCCTATCAGTTTTTTGTGGAGTTGCTCCATGAAAATGTGATTCACCAATGGTGGTCAGTAAACAAAATCTGAATTTCTGGAATACCTAGAGAAGTCGCCGCATTTCTAATTATGGACACAAATAGGCCTTATTCATACGAATATTTTGGTGTATTACACTTATATCCTATCAGTTTTTTGTTTAGTTGCTCCATGAAAATGTGATTCACCAATGGTGGTCAGTAAACAAAATCTGAGTTTCTGGAATACCTAGCCTAGTCGCCGCATTTCTAATTATGGACACAAATAGGCCTTATTCATACGAATATTTTGGTGTATCACACTTATATCCTATCAGTTTTTTGTGGAGTTGCTCCATGAAAATGTGATTCACCAATGGTGGTCAGTAAACAAAATCTGAATTTCTGGAATACCTAGCCTAGTCGCCGCATTTCTAATTATGGACACAAATAGGCCTTATTCATACGAACATTCTGGTGTATCACACTTATATCCTATCAGTTTTTTGTGGAGTTGCTCCATGAAAATGTGATTCACCAATGGTGGTCAGTAAACAAAATCTGAATTTCTGGAATACCTAGAGAAGTCACCGCATTTCTAATTATGGACACAAATAGGCCTTATTCATACGAACATTTTGGTGTATCACACTTATATCCTATCAGTTTTTTGTGGAGTTGCTCCATGAAAATGTGATTCACCAATGGTGGTCAGTAAACAAAATCTGAATTTCTGGAATACCTAGACTAGTCGCCGCATTTCTAATTATGGACACAAATAGGCCTTATTCATACGAACATTTTGGTGTATCACACTTATATCCTATCAGTTTTTTGTGGAGTTGCTCCATGAAAATGTGATTCATCACCGGTGGTCAGTAAACAAAATCTGAATTTCTGGAATACCTAGAGTAGTCGCCGCATTTCTAAATACGGACACTTATAGATTTTATCCATACGAACATTTTGGTGTATCACACTTATATCCTATCAGTTTTTTGTGGAGTTGCTCCATGAAAATGTGATTCACCAATGGTGGTCAGTAAACAAAATCTGAATTTCTGGAATACCTAGAGAAGTCGCCGCATTTCTAATTATGGACACAAATAGGCCTTATTCATACGAACATTTTGGTGTATCACACTTATATCCTATCAGTTTTTTGTGGAGTTGCTCCATGAAAATGTGATTCACCAATGGTGGTCAGTAAAAAAAATCTGAATTTCTGGAATACCTAGACTAGTCGCCGCATTTCTAATTATGGACACAAATAGGCCTTATTCATACGAACATTTTGGTGTATCACACTTATATCCTATCAGTTTTTTGTGGAGTTGCTCCATGAAAATGTGATTCACCAATGGTGGTCAGTAAACAAAATCTGAATTTCTGGAATACCTAGACTAGTCGCCGCATTTCTAATTATGGACACAAATATGCCTTATTCATACGAACATTTTGGTGTATCACACTTATATCCTATCAGTTTTTTGTGGAGTTGCTCCATGAAAATGTGATTCACCAATGGTGGTCAGTAAACAAAATCTGAATTTCTGGAATACCTAGACTAGTCGCCGCATTTCTAATTATGGACACAAATAGGCCTTATTCATACGAAAATTTTGGTGTATCACACTTATATCCTATCAGTTTTTTGTGGAGTTGCTCCATGAAAATGTGATTCATCACCGGTGGTCAGTAAACAAAATCTGAATTTCTGGAATACCTAGAGTAGTCGCCGCATTTCTAAATACGGACACTAATAGATTTTATCCATACGAACATTTTGGTGTATCACACTTATATCCTATCAGTTTTTTGTGGAGTTGCTCCATGAAAATGTGATTCACCAATGGTGGTCAGTAAACAAAATCTGAATTTCTGGAATACCTAGAGAAGTCGCAGCATTTCTAATTATGGACACAAATAGGCCTTATTCATACGAACATTTTGGTGTATCACACTTATATCCTATCAGTTTTTTGTGGAGTTGCTCCATGAAAATGTGATTCACCAATGGTGGTCAGTAAACAAAATCTGAATTTCTGGAATACCTAGCCTAGTCGCCGCATTTCTAATTATGGACACAAATAAGCCTTATTCATACGAACATTTTGGTGTATCACACTTATATCCTATCAGTTTTTTGTGGAGTTGCTCCATGAAAATGTGATTCACCAATGGTGGTCAGTAAACAAAATCTGAATTTCTGGAATACCTAGAGAAGTCGCCGCATTTCTAATTATGGACGCAAATAGGCCTTATTCATACGAACATTTCGGTGTATCACACTTATATCCTATCAGTTTTTTGTGGAGTTGCTCCATGAAAATGTGATTCACCAATGGTGGTCAGTAAACAAAATCTGAATTTCTGGAATACCTAGCCTAGTCGCCGCATTTCTAATTATGGACACAAATAGGCCTTATTCATACGAACATTTTGGTGTATCACACTTATATCCTATCAGTTTTTTGTGGAGTTGCTCCATGAAAATGTGATTCACCAATGGTGGTCAGTAAACAAAATCTGAATTTCTGGAATACCTAGACTAGTCGCCGCATTTCTAATTATGGACACAAATAGGCCTTATTCATACGAACATTTTGGTGTATCACACTTATATCCTATCAGTTTTTTGTGGAGTTGCTCCATGAAAATGTGATTCACCAATGGTGGTCAGTAAACAAAATCTGAATTTCTGGAATACCTAGCCTAGTCGCCGCATTTCTAATTATGGACACAAATAAGCCTTATTCATACGAACATTTTGGTGTATCACACTTATATCCTATCAGTTTTTTGTGGAGTTGCTCCATGAAAATGTGATTCACCAATGGTGGTCAGTAAACAAAATCTGAATTTCTGGAATACCTAGAGAAGTCGCCGCATTTCTAATTATGGACGCAAATAGGCCTTATTCATACGAACATTTCGGTGTATCACACTTATATCCTATCAGTTTTTTGTGGAGTTGCTCCATGAAAATGTGATTCACCAATGGTGGTCAGTAAACAAAATCTGAATTTCTGGAATACCTAGACTAGTCGCCGCATTTCTAATTATGGACACAAATAGGCCTTATTCATACGAACATTCTGGTGTATCACACTTATATCCTATCAGTTTTTTGTGGAGTTGCTCCATGAAAATGTGATTCACCAATGGTGGTCAGTAAACAAAATCTGAATTTCTGGAATACCTAGACTAGTCGCCGCATTTCTAATTATGGACACAAATAGGCCTTATTCATACGAACATTTTGGTGTATCACACTTATATCCTATCAGTTTTTTGTGGAGTTGCTCCATGAAAATGTGATTCACCAATGGTGGTCAGTAAACAAAATCTGAATTTCTGGAATACCTAGCCTAGTCGCCGCATTTCTAATTATGGACACAAATAGGCCTTATTCATACGAACATTTTGGTGTATCACACTTATATCCTATCAGTTTTTTGTGGAGCTGCTCCATGAAAATGTGATTCACCAATGGTGGTCAGTAAACAAAATCTGAATTTCTGGAATACCTAGACTAGTCGCCGCATTTCTAATTATGGACACAAATAGGCCTTATTCATACGAACATTCTGGTGTATCACACTTATATCCTATCAGTTTTTTGTGGAGTTGCTCCATGAAAATGTGATTCACCAATGGTGGTCAGTAAACAAAATCTGAATTTCTGGAATACCTAGACTAGTCGCCGCATTTCTAATTATGGACACAAATAGGCCTTGTTCATACGAACATTTTGGTGTATCACACTTATATCCTATCAGTTTTTTGTGGAGTTGCTCCATGAAAATGTGATTCACCAATGGTTGTCAGTAAACAAAATCTGAATTTCTGGAATACCTAGACTAGTCGCCGCATTTCTAATTATGGACACAAATAGGCCTTATTCATACGAACATTTTGGTGTATCACACTTATATCCTATCAGTTTTTTGTGGAGTTGCTCCATGAAAATGTGATTCACCAATGGTGGTCAGTAAACAAAATCTGAATTTCTGGAATACCTAGCCTAGTCGCCGCATTTCTAATTATGGACACAAATAGGCCTTATTCATACGAACATTTTGGTGTATCACACTTATATCCTATCAGTTTTTTGTGGAGTTGCTCCATGAAAATGTGATTCACCAATGGTGGTCAGTAAACAAAATCTGAATTTCTGGAATACCTAGACTAGTCGCCGCATTTCTAATTATGGACACAAATAGGCCTTATTCATACGAACATTCTGGTGTATCACACTTATATCCTGTCAGTTTTTTGTGGAGTTGCTCCATGAAAATGTGATTCACCAATGGTGGTCAGTAAACAAAATCTGAATTTCTGGAATACCTAGACTAGTCGCCGCATTTCTAATTATGGACACAAATAGGCCTTTTTCATACGAACATTTTGGTGTATCACACTTATATCCTATCAGTTTTTTGTGGAGTTGCTCCATGAAAATGTGATTCACCAATGGTGGTCAGTAAACAAAATCTGAATTTCTGGAATACCTAGCCTAGTCGCCGCATTTCTAATTATGGACACAAATAAGCCTTATTCATACGAACATTTTGGTGTATCACACTTATATCCTATCAGTTTTTTGTGGAGTTGCTCCATGAAAATGTGATTCACCAATGGTGGTCAGTAAACAAAATCTGAATTTCTGGAATACCTAGCCTAGTCGCCGCATTTCTAATTATGGACACAAATAGGCCTTATTCATTCGAACATTTTGGTGTATCACACTTATATCCTATCAGTTTTTTGTGGAGTTGCTCCATGAAAATGTGATTCACCAATGGTGGTCAGTAAACAAAATCTGAATTTCTGGAATACCTAGACTAGTCGCCGCATTTCTAATTATGGACACAAATAGGCCTTATTCATACGAACATTCTGGTGTATCACACTTATATCCTATCAGTTTTTTGTGGAGTTGCTCCATGAAAATGTGATTCACCAATGGTGGTCAGTAAACAAAATCTGAATTTCTGGAATACCTAGACTAGTCGCCGCATTTCTAATTATGGACACAAATAGGCCTTATTCATACGAACATTTTGGTGTATCACACTTATATCCTATCAGTTTTTTGTGGAGTTGCTCCATGAAAATGTGATTCACCAATGGTGGTCAGTAAACAAAATCTGAATTTCTGGAATACCTAGCCTAGTCGCCGCATTTCTAATTATGGACACAAATAGGCCTTATTCATACGAACATTTTGGTGTATCACACTTATATCCTATCAGTTTTTTGTGGAGCTGCTCCATGAAAATGTGATTCACCAATGGTGGTCAGTAAACAAAATCTGAATTTCTGGAATACCTAGACTAGTCGCCGCATTTCTAATTATGGACACAAATAGGCCTTATTCATACGAACATTCTGGTGTATCACACTTATATCCTATCAGTTTTTTGTGGAGTTGCTCCATGAAAATGTGATTCACCAATGGTGGTCAGTAAACAAAATCTGAATTTCTGGAATACCTAGACTAGTCGCCGCATTTCTAATTATGGACACAAATAGGCCTTGTTCATACGAACATTTTGGTGTATCACACTTATATCCTATCAGTTTTTTGTGGAGTTGCTCCATGAAAATGTGATTCACCAATGGTTGTCAGTAAACAAAATCTGAATTTCTGGAATACCTAGACTAGTCGCCGCATTTCTAATTATGGACACAAATAGGCCTTATTCATACGAACATTTTGGTGTATCACACTTATATCCTATCAGTTTTTTGTGGAGTTGCTCCATGAAAATGTGATTCACCAATGGTGGTCAGTAAACAAAATCTGAATTTCTGGAATACCTAGACTAGTCGCCGCATTTCTAATTATGGACACAAATAGGCCTTATTCATACGAACATTCTGGTGTATCACACTTATATCCTGTCAGTTTTTTGTGGAGTTGCTCCATGAAAATGTGATTCACCAATGGTGGTCAGTAAACAAAATCTGAATTTCTGGAATACCTAGACTAGTCGCCGCATTTCTAATTATGGACACAAATAGGCCTTTTTCATACGAACATTTTGGTGTATCACACTTATATCCTATCAGTTTTTTGTGGAGTTGCTCCATGAAAATGTGATTCACCAATGGTGGTCAGTAAACAAAATCTGAATTTCTGGAATACCTAGCCTAGTCGCCGCATTTCTAATTATGGACACAAATAAGCCTTATTCATACGAACATTTTGGTGTATCACACTTATATCCTATCAGTTTTTTGTGGAGTTGCTCCATGAAAATGTGATTCACCAATGGTGGTCAGTAAACAAAATCTGAATTTCTGGAATACCTAGCCTAGTCGCCGCATTTCTAATTATGGACACAAATAGGCCTTATTCATACGAACATTTTGGTGTATCACACTTATATCCTATCAGTTTTTTGTGGAGTTGCTCCATGAAAATGTGATTCACCAATGGTGGTCAGTAAACAAAATCTGAATTTCTGGAATACCTAGACTAGTCGCCGCATTTCTAATTATGGACACAAATAGGCCTTATTCATACGAACATTCTGGTGTATCACACTTATATCCTATCAGTTTTTTGTGGAGTTGCTCCATGAAAATGTGATTCACCAATGGTGGTCAGTAAACAAAATCTGAATTTCTGGAATACCTAGACTAGTCGCCGCATTTCTAATTATGGACACAAATAGGCCTTATTCATACGAACATTTTGGTGTATCACACTTATATCCTATCAGTTTTTTGTGGAGTTGCTCCATGAAAATGTGATTCACCAATGGTGGTCAGTAAACAAAATCTGAATTTCTGGAATACCTAGCCTAGTCGCCGCATTTCTAATTATGGACACAAATAGGCCTTATTCATACGAACATTTTGGTGTATCACACTTATATCCTATCAGTTTTTTGTGGAGCTGCTCCATGAAAATGTGATTCACCAATGGTGGTCAGTAAACAAAATCTGAATTTCTGGAATGCCTAGACTAGTCGCCGCATTTCTAATTATGGACACAAATAGGCCTTATTCATACGAACATTCTGGTGTATCACACTTATATCCTATCAGTTTTTTGTGGAGTTGCTCCATGAAAATGTGATTCACCAATGGTGGTCAGTAAACAAAATCTGAATTTCTGGAATACCTAGACTAGTCGCCGCATTTCTAATTATGGACACAAATAGGCCTTGTTCATACGAACATTTTGGTGTATCACACTTATATCCTATCAGTTTTTTGTGGAGTTGCTCCATGAAAATGTGATTCACCAATGGTTGTCAGTAAACAAAATCTGAATTTCTGGAATACCTAGACTAGTCGCCGCATTTCTAATTATGGACACAAATAGGCCTTATTCATACGAACATTTTGGTGTATCACACTTATATCCTATCAGTTTTTTGTGGAGTTGCTCCATGAAAATGTGATTCACCAATGGTGGTCAGTAAACAAAATCTGAATTTCTGGAATACCTAGACTAGTCGCCGCATTTCTAATTATGGACACAAATAGGCCTTATTCATACGAACATTCTGGTGTATCACACTTATATCCTGTCAGTTTTTTGTGGAGTTGCTCCATGAAAATGTGATTCACCAATGGTGGTCAGTAAACAAAATCTGAATTTCTGGAATACCTAGACTAGTCGCCGCATTTCTAATTATGGACACAAATAGGCCTTTTTCATACGAACATTTTGGTGTATCACACTTATATCCTATCAGTTTTTTGTGGAGTTGCTCCATGAAAATGTGATTCACCAATGGTGGTCAGTAAACAAAATCTGAATTTCTGGAATACCTAGCCTAGTCGCCGCATTTCTAATTATGGACACAAATAAGCCTTATTCATACGAACATTTTGGTGTATCACACTTATATCCTATCAGTTTTTTGTGGAGTTGCTCCATGAAAATGTGATTCACCAATGGTGGTCAGTAAACAAAATCTGAATTTCAGGAATACCTAGCCTAGTCGCCGCATTTCTAATTATGGACACAAATAGGCCTTATTCATACGAACATTTTGGTGTATCACACTTATATCCTATCAGTTTTTTGTGGAGTTGCTCCATGAAAATGTGATTCACCAATGGTGGTCAGTAAACAAAATCTGAATTTCTGGAATACCTAGACTAGTCGCCGCATTTCTAATTATGGACACAAATAGGCCTTATTCATACGAACATTCTGGTGTATCACACTTATATCCTATCAGTTTTTTGTGGAGTTGCTCCATGAAAATGTGATTCACCAATGGTGGTCAGTAAACAAAATCTGAATTTCTGGAATACCTAGACTAGTCGCCGCATTTCTAATTATGGACACAAATAGGCCTTATTCATACGAACATTTTGGTGTATCACACTTATATCCTATCAGTTTTTTGTGGAGTTGCTCCATGAAAATGTGATTCACCAATGGTGGTCAGTAAACAAAATCTGAATTTCTGGAATACCTAGCCTAGTCGCCGCATTTCTAATTATGGACACAAATAGGCCTTATTCATACGAACATTTTGGTGTATCACACTTATATCCTATCAGTTTTTTGTGGAGCTGCTCCATGAAAATGTGATTCACCAATGGTGGTCAGTAAACAAAATCTGAATTTCTGGAATGCCTAGACTAGTCGCCGCATTTCTAATTATGGACACAAATAGGCCTTATTCATACGAACATTCTGGTGTATCACACTTATATCCTATCAGTTTTTTGTGGAGTTGCTCCATGAAAATGTGATTCACCAATGGTGGTCAGTAAACAAAATCTGAATTTCTGGAATACCTAGACTAGTCGCCGCATTTCTAATTATGGACACAAATAGGCCTTGTTCATACGAACATTTTGGTGTATCACACTTATATCCTATCAGTTTTTTGTGGAGTTGCTCCATGAAAATGTGATTCACCAATGGTTGTCAGTAAACAAAATCTGAATTTCTGGAATACCTAGACTAGTCGCCGCATTTCTAATTATGGACACAAATAGGCCTTATTCATACGAACATTTTGGTGTATCACACTTATATCCTATCAGTTTTTTGTGGAGTTGCTCCATGAAAATGTGATTCACCAATGGTGGTCAGTAAACAAAATCTGAATTTCTGGAATACCTAGACTAGTCGCCGCATTTCTAATTATGGACACAAATAGGCCTTATTCATACGAACATTCTGGTGTATCACACTTATATCCTGTCAGTTTTTTGTGGAGTTGCTCCATGAAAATGTGATTCACCAATGGTGGTCAGTAAACAAAATCTGAATTTCTGGAATACCTAGACTAGTCGCCGCATTTCTAATTATGGACACAAATAGGCCTTTTTCATACGAACATTTTGGTGTATCACACTTATATCCTATCAGTTTTTTGTGGAGTTGCTCCATGAAAATGTGATTCACCAATGGTGGTCAGTAAACAAAATCTGAATTTCTGGAATACCTAGCCTAGTCGCCGCATTTCTAATTATGGACACAAATAAGCCTTATTCATACGAACATTTTGGTGTATCACACTTATATCCTATCAGTTTTTTGTGGAGTTGCTCCATGAAAATGTGATTCACCAATGGTGGTCAGTAAACAAAATCTGAATTTCTGGAATACCTAGAGAAGTCGCCGCATTTCTAATTATGGACGCAAATAGGCCTTATTCATACGAACATTTCGGTGTATCACACTTATATCCTATCAGTTTTTTGTGGAGTTGCTCCATGAAAATGTGATTCACCAATGGTGGTCAGTAAACAAAATCTGAATTTCTGGAATACCTAGCCTAGTCGCCGCATTTCTAATTATGGACACAAATAGGCCTTATTCATACGAACATTTTGGTGTATCACACTTATATCCTATCAGTTTTTTGTGGAGTTGCTCCATGAAAATGTGATTCACCAATGGTGGTCAGTAAACAAAATCTGAATTTCTGGAATACCTAGACTAGTCGCCGCATTTCTAATTATGGACACAAATAGGCCTTATTCATACGAACATTCTGGTGTATCACACTTATATCCTATCAGTTTTTTGTGGAGTTGCTCCATGAAAATGTGATTCACCAATGGTGGTCAGTAAACAAAATCTGAATTTCTGGAATACCTAGACTAGTCGCCGCATTTCTAATTATGGACACAAATAGGCCTTATTCATACGAACATTTTGGTGTATCACACTTATATCCTATCAGTTTTTTGTGGAGTTGCTCCATGAAAATGTGATTCATCACCGGTGGTCAGTAAACAAAATCTGAATTTCTGGAATACCTAGACTAGTCGCCGCATTTCTAATTATGGACACAAATAGGCCTTATTCATACGAACATTTTGGTGTATCACACTTATATCCTATCAGTTTTTTGTGGAGTTGCTCCATGAAAATGTGATTCACCAATGGTGGTCAGTAAACAAAATCTGAATTTCTGGAATACCTAGCCTAGTCGCCGCATTTCTAATTATGGACACAAATAGGCCTTATTCATACGAACATTTTGGTGTATCACACTTATATCCTATCAGTTTTTTGTGGAGTTGCTCCATGAAAATGTGATTCACCAATGGTGGTCAGTAAACAAAATCTGAATTTCTGGAATACCTAGACTAGTCGCCGCATTTCTAATTATGGACACAAATAGGCCTTATTCATACGAACATTCTGGTGTATCACACTTATATCCTATCAGTTTTTTGTGGAGTTGCTCCATGAAAATGTGATTCACCAATGGTGGTCAGTAAACAAAATCTGAATTTCTGGAATACCTAGACTAGTCGCCGCATTTCTAATTATGGACACAAATAGGCCTTGTTCATACGAACATTTTGGTGTATCACACTTATATCCTATCAGTTTTTTGTGGAGTTGCTCCATGAAAATGTGATTCACCAATGGTTGTCAGTAAACAAAATCTGAATTTCTGGAATACCTAGACTAGTCGCCGCATTTCTAATTATGGACACAAATAGGCCTTATTCATACGAACATTTTGGTGTATCACACTTATATCCTATCAGTTTTTTGTGGAGTTGCTCCATGAAAATGTGATTCACCAATGGTGGTCAGTAAACAAAATCTGAATTTCTGGAATACCTAGACTAGTCGCCGCATTTCTAATTATGGACACAAATAGGCCTTATTCATACGAACATTCTGGTGTATCACACTTATATCCTGTCAGTTTTTTGTGGAGTTGCTCCATGAAAATGTGATTCACCAATGGTGGTCAGTAAACAAAATCTGAATTTCTGGAATACCTAGACTAGTCGCCGCATTTCTAATTATGGACACAAATAGGCCTTATTCATACGAACATTTTGGTGTATCACACTTATATCCTATCAGTTTTTTGTGGAGTTGCTCCATGAAAATGTGATTCACCAATGGTGGTCAGTAAACAAAATCTGAATTTCTGGAATACCTAGACTAGTCGCCGCATTTCTAATTATGGACACAAATAGGCCTTTTTCATACGAACATTTTGGTGTATCACACTTATATCCTATCAGTTTTTTGTGGAGTTGCTCCATGAAAATGTGATTCATCACCGGTGGTCAGTAAACAAAATCTGAATTTCTGGAATACCTAGAGTAGTCGCCGCATTTCTAAATACGGACACTAATAGATTTTATCCATACGAACATTTTGGTGTATCACACTTATATCCTATCAGTTTTTTGTGGAGTTGCTCCATGAAAATGTGATTCACCAATGGTGGTCAGTAAACAAAATCTGAATTTCTGGAATACCTAGCCTAGTCGCCGCATTTCTAATTATGGACACAAATAAGCCTTATTCATACGAACATTTTGGTGTATCACACTTATATCCTATCAGTTTTTTGTGGAGTTGCTCCATGAAAATGTGATTCACCAATGGTGGTCAGTAAACAAAATCTGAATTTCTGGAATACCTAGAGAAGTCGCCGCATTTCTAATTATGGACGCAAATAGGCCTTATTCATACGAACATTTCGGTGTATCACACTTATATCCTATCAGTTTTTTGTGGAGTTGCTCCATGAAAATGTGATTCACCAATGGTGGTCAGTAAACAAAATCTGAATTTCTGGAATACCTAGCCTAGTCGCCGCATTTCTAATTATGGACACAAATAGGCCTTATTCATACGAACATTTTGGTGTATCACACTTATATCCTATCAGTTTTTTGTGGAGTTGCTCCATGAAAATGTGATTCACCAATGGTGGTCAGTAAACAAAATCTGAATTTCTGGAATACCTAGACTAGTCGCCGCATTTCTAATTATGGACACAAATAGGCCTTATTCATACGAACATTCTGGTGTATCACACTTATATCCTATCAGTTTTTTGTGGAGTTGCTCCATGAAAATGTGATTCACCAATGGTGGTCAGTAAACAAAATCTGAATTTCTGGAATACCTAGACTAGTCGCCGCATTTCTAATTATGGACACAAATAGGCCTTATTCATACGAACATTTTGGTGTATCACACTTATATCCTATCAGTTTTTTGTGGAGTTGCTCCATGAAAATGTGATTCATCACCGGTGGTCAGTAAACAAAATCTGAATTTCTGGAATACCTAGACTAGTCGCCGCATTTCTAAATACGGACACTAATAGATTTTATCCATACGAAAATTTTGGTGTATCACACTTATATCCTATCAGTTTTTTGTGGAGTTGCTCCATGAAAATGTGATTCACCAATGGTGGCCAGTAAACAAAATCTGAATTTCTGGAATACCTAGAGAAGTCGCCGCATTTCTAATTATGGACACAAATAGGCCTTATTCATACGAACATTTTGGTGTATCACACTTATATCCTATCAGTTTTTTGTGGAGTTGCTCCATGAAAATGTGATTCACCAATGGTGGTCAGTAAACAAAATCTGAATTTCTGGAATACCTAGACTAGTCGCCGCATTTCTAATTATGGACACAAATAGGCCTTATTCATACGAACATTTTGGTGTATCACACTTATATCCTATCAGTTTTTTGTGGAGTTGCTCCATGAAAATGTGATTCATCACCGGTGGTCAGTAAACAAAATCTGAATTTCTGGAATACCTAGAGTAGTCGCCGCATTTCTAAATACGGACACTTATAGATTTTATCCATACGAACATTTTGGTGTATCACACTTATATCCTATCAGTTTTTTGTGGAGTTGCTCCATGAAAATGTGATTCACCAATGGTGGTCAGTAAACAAAATCTGAATTTCTGGAATACCTAGAGAAGTCGCCGCATTTCTAATTATGGACACAAATAGGCCTTATTCATACGAACATTTTGGTGTATCACACTTATATCCTATCAGTTTTTTGTGGAGTTGCTCCATGAAAATGTGATTCACCAATGGTGGTCAGTAAAAAAAATCTGAATTTCTGGAATACCTAGACTAGTCGCCGCATTTCTAATTATGGACACAAATAGGCCTTATTCATACGAACATTTTGGTGTATCACACTTATATCCTATCAGTTTTTTGTGGAGTTGCTCCATGAAAATGTGATTCACCAATGGTGGTCAGTAAACAAAATCTGAATTTCTGGAATACCTAGACTAGTCGCCGCATTTCTAATTATGGACACAAATAGGCCTTGTTCATACGAACATTTTGGTGTATCACACTTATATCCTATCAGTTTTTTGTGGAGTTGCTCCATGAAAATGTGATTCACCAATGGTTGTCAGTAAACAAAATCTGAATTTCTGGAATACCTAGACTAGTCGCCGCATTTCTAATTATGGACACAAATAGGCCTTATTCATACGAACATTTTGGTGTATCACACTTATATCCTATCAGTTTTTTGTGGAGTTGCTCCATGAAAATGTGATTCACCAATGGTGGTCAGTAAACAAAATCTGAATTTCTGGAATACCTAGACTAGTCGCCGCATTTCTAATTATGGACACAAATAGGCCTTATTCATACGAACATTCTGGTGTATCACACTTATATCCTGTCAGTTTTTTGTGGAGTTGCTCCATGAAAATGTGATTCACCAATGGTGGTCAGTAAACAAAATCTGAATTTCTGGAATACCTAGACTAGTCGCCGCATTTCTAATTATGGACACAAATAGGCCTTATTCATACGAACATTTTGGTGTATCACACTTATATCCTATCAGTTTTTTGTGGAGTTGCTCCATGAAAATGTGATTCACCAATGGTGGTCAGTAAACAAAATCTGAATTTCTGGAATACCTAGACTAGTCGCCGCATTTCTAATTATGGACACAAATAGGCCTTTTTCATACGAACATTTTGGTGTATCACACTTATATCCTATCAGTTTTTTGTGGAGTTGCTCCATGAAAATGTGATTCATCACCGGTGGTCAGTAAACAAAATCTGAATTTCTGGAATACCTAGAGTAGTCGCCGCATTTCTAAATACGGACACTAATAGATTTTATCCATACGAACATTTTGGTGTATCACACTTATATCCTATCAGTTTTTTGTGGAGTTGCTCCATGAAAATGTGATTCACCAATGGTGGTCAGTAAACAAAATCTGAATTTCTGGAATACCTAGCCTAGTCGCCGCATTTCTAATTATGGACACAAATAAGCCTTATTCATACGAACATTTTGGTGTATCACACTTATATCCTATCAGTTTTTTGTGGAGTTGCTCCATGAAAATGTGATTCACCAATGGTGGTCAGTAAACAAAATCTGAATTTCTGGAATACCTAGAGAAGTCGCCGCATTTCTAATTATGGACGCAAATAGGCCTTATTCATACGAACATTTCGGTGTATCACACTTATATCCTATCAGTTTTTTGTGGAGTTGCTCCATGAAAATGTGATTCACCAATGGTGGTCAGTAAACAAAATCTGAATTTCTGGAATACCTAGCCTAGTCGCCGCATTTCTAATTATGGACACAAATAGGCCTTATTCATACGAACATTTTGGTGTATCACACTTATATCCTATCAGTTTTTTGTGGAGTTGCTCCATGAAAATGTGATTCACCAATGGTGGTCAGTAAACAAAATCTGAATTTCTGGAATACCTAGACTAGTCGCCGCATTTCTAATTATGGACACAAATAGGCCTTATTTATACGAACATTCTGGTGTATCACACTTATATCCTATCAGTTTTTTGTGGAGTTGCTCCATGAAAATGTGATTCACCAATGGTGGTCAGTAAACAAAATCTGAATTTCTGGAATACCTAGACTAGTCGCCGCATTTCTAATTATGGACACAAATAGGCCTTATTCATACGAACATTTTGGTGTATCACACTTATATCCTATCAGTTTTTTGTGGAGTTGCTCCATGAAAATGTGATTCATCACCGGTGGTCAGTAAACAAAATCTGAATTTCTGGAATACCTAGACTAGTCGCCGCATTTCTAAATACGGACACTAATAGATTTTATCCATACGAAAATTTTGGTGTATCACACTTATATCCTATCAGTTTTTTGTGGAGTTGCTCCATGAAAATGTGATTCACCAATGGTGGCCAGTAAACAAAATCTGAATTTCTGGAATACCTAGAGAAGTCGCCGCATTTCTAATTATGGACACAAATAGGCCTTATTCATACGAACATTTTGGTGTATCACACTTATATCCTATCAGTTTTTTGTGGAGTTGCTCCATGAAAATGTGATTCACCAATGGTGGTCAGTAAACAAAATCTGAATTTCTGGAATACCTAGACTAGTCGCCGCATTTCTAATTATGGACACAAATAGGCCTTATTCATACGAACATTTTGGTGTATCACACTTATATCCTATCAGTTTTTTGTGGAGTTGCTCCATGAAAATGTGATTCATCACCGGTGGTCAGTAAACAAAATCTGAATTTCTGGAATACCTAGAGTAGTCGCCGCATTTCTAAATACGGACACTTATAGATTTTATCCATACGAACATTTTGGTGTATCACACTTATATCCTATCAGTTTTTTGTGGAGTTGCTCCATGAAAATGTGATTCACCAATGGTGGTCAGTAAACAAAATCTGAATTTCTGGAATACCTAGAGAAGTCGCCGCATTTCTAATTATGGACACAAATAGGCCTTATTCATACGAACATTTTGGTGTATCACACTTATATCCTATCAGTTTTTTGTGGAGTTGCTCCATGAAAATGTGATTCACCAATGGTGGTCAGTAAAAAAAATCTGAATTTCTGGAATACCTAGACTAGTCGCCGCATTTCTAATTATGGACACAAATAGGCCTTATTCATACGAACATTTTGGTGTATCACACTTATATCCTATCAGTTTTTTGTGGAGTTGCTCCATGAAAATGTGATTCACCAATGGTGGTCAGTAAACAAAATCTGAATTTCTGGAATACCTAGACTAGTCGCCGCATTTCTAATTATGGACACAAATATGCCTTATTCATACGAACATTTTGGTGTATCACACTTATATCCTATCAGTTTTTTGTGGAGTTGCTCCATGAAAATGTGATTCACCAATGGTGGTCAGTAAACAAAATCTGAATTTCTGGAATACCTAGACTAGTCGCCGCATTTCTAATTATGGACACAAATAGGCCTTATTCATACGAAAATTTTGGTGTATCACACTTATATCCTATCAGTTTTTTGTGGAGTTGCTCCATGAAAATGTGATTCATCACCGGTGGTCAGTAAACAAAATCTGAATTTCTGGAATACCTAGAGTAGTCGCCGCATTTCTAAATACGGACACTAATAGATTTTATCCATACGAACATTTTGGTGTATCACACTTATATCCTATCAGTTTTTTGTGGAGTTGCTCCATGAAAATGTGATTCACCAATGGTGGTCAGTAAACAAAATCTGAATTTCTGGAATACCTAGAGAAGTCGCAGCATTTCTAATTATGGACACAAATAGGCCTTAATCATACGAACATTTTGGTGTATCACACTTATATCCTATCAGTTTTTTGTGGAGTTGCTCCATGAAAATGTGATTCACCAATGGTGGTCAGTAAACAAAATCTGAATTTCTGGAATACCTAGCCTAGTCGCCGCATTTCTAATTATGGACACAAATAAGCCTTATTCATACGAACATTTTGGTGTATCACACTTATATCCTATCAGTTTTTTGTGGAGTTGCTCCATGAAAATGTGATTCACCAATGGTGGTCAGTAAACAAAATCTGAATTTCTGGAATACCTAGAGAAGTCGCCGCATTTCTAATTATGGACGCAAATAGGCCTTATTCATACGAACATTTCGGTGTATCACACTTATATCCTATCAGTTTTTTGTGGAGTTGCTCCATGAAAATGTGATTCACCAATGGTGGTCAGTAAACAAAATCTGAATTTCTGGAATACCTAGCCTAGTCGCCGCATTTCTAATTATGGACACAAATAGGCCTTATTCATACGAACATTTTGGTGTATCACACTTATATCCTATCAGTTTTTTGTGGAGTTGCTCCATGAAAATGTGATTCATCACCGGTGGTCAGTAAACAAAATCTGAATTTCTGGAATACCTAGAGTAGTCGCCGCATTTCTAAATACGGACACTTATAGATTTTATCCATACGAACATTTTGGTGTATCACACTTATATCCTATCAGTTTTTTGTGGAGTTGCTCCATGAAAATGTGATTCACCAATGGTGGTCAGTAAACAAAATCTGAATTTCTGGAATACCTAGACTAGTCGCCGCATTTCTAATTATGGACACAAATAGGCCTTATTCATACGAACATTCTGGTGTATCACACTTATATCCTATCAGTTTTTTGTGGAGTTGCTCCATGAAAATGTGATTCACCAATGGTGGTCAGTAAACAAAATCTGAATTTCTGGAATACCTAGACTAGTCGCCGCATTTCTAATTATGGACACAAATAGGCCTTATTCATACGAACATTTTGGTGTATCACACTTATATCCTATCAGTTTTTTGTGGAGTTGCTCCATGAAAATGTGATTCATCACCGGTGGTCAGTAAACAAAATCTGAATTTCTGGAATACCTAGAGTAGTCGCCGCATTTCTAAATACGGACACTTATAGATTTTATCCATACGAACATTTTGGTGTATCACACTTATATCCTATCAGTTTTTTGTGGAGTTGCTCCATGAAAATGTGATTCACCAATGGTGGTCAGTAAACAAAATCTGAATTTCTGGAATACCTAGACTAGTCGCCGCATTTCTAATTATGGACACAAATAGGCCTTATTCATACGAACATTCTGGTGTATCACACTTATATCCTATCAGTTTTTTGTGGAGTTGCTCCATGAAAATGTGATTCACCAATGGTGGTCAGTAAACAAAATCTGAATTTCTGGAATACCTAGACTAGTCGCCGCATTTCTAATTATGGACACAAATAGGCCTTATTCATACGAACATTTTGGTGTATCACACTTATATCCTATCAGTTTTTTGTGGAGTTGCTCCATGAAAATGTGATTCACCAATGGTGGTCAGTAAACAAAATCTGAATTTCTGGAATACCTAGCCTAGTCGCCGCATTTCTAATTATGGACACAAATAGGCCTTATTCATACGAACATTTTGGTGTATCACACTTATATCCTATCAGTTTTTTGTGGAGTTGCTCCATGAAAATGTGATTCACCAATGGTGGTCAGTAAACAAAATCTGAATTTCTGGAATACCTAGACTAGTCGCCGCATTTCTAATTATGGACACAAATAGGCCTTATTCATACGAACATTCTGGTGTATCACACTTATATCCTATCAGTTTTTTGTGGAGTTGCTCCATGAAAATGTGATTCACCAATGGTGGTCAGTAAACAAAATCTGAATTTCTGGAATACCTAGACTAGTCGCCGCATTTCTAATTATGGACACAAATAGGCCTTGTTCATACGAACATTTTGGTGTATCACACTTATATCCTATCAGTTTTTTGTGGAGTTGCTCCATGAAAATGTGATTCACCAATGGTTGTCAGTAAACAAAATCTGAATTTCTGGAATACCTAGACTAGTCGCCGCATTTCTAATTATGGACACAAATAGGCCTTATTCATACGAACATTTTGGTGTATCACACTTATATCCTATCAGTTTTTTGTGGAGTTGCTCCATGAAAATGTGATTCACCAATGGTGGTCAGTAAACAAAATCTGAATTTCTGGAATACCTAGACTAGTCGCCGCATTTCTAATTATGGACACAAATAGGCCTTATTCATACGAACATTCTGGTGTATCACACTTATATCCTGTCAGTTTTTTGTGGAGTTGCTCCATGAAAATGTGATTCACCAATGGTGGTCAGTAAACAAAATCTGAATTTCTGGAATACCTAGACTAGTCGCCGCATTTCTAATTATGGACACAAATAGGCCTTTTTCATACGAACATTTTGGTGTATCACACTTATATCCTATCAGTTTTTTGTGGAGTTGCTCCATGAAAATGTGATTCACCAATGGTGGTCAGTAAACAAAATCTGAATTTCTGGAATACCTAGCCTAGTCGCCGCATTTCTAATTATGGACACAAATAAGCCTTATTCATACGAACATTTTGGTGTATCACACTTATATCCTATCAGTTTTTTGTGGAGTTGCTCCATGAAAATGTGATTCACCAATGGTGGTCAGTAAACAAAATCTGAATTTCTGGAATACCTAGAGAAGTCGCCGCATTTCTAATTATGGACGCAAATAGGCCTTATTCATACGAACATTTCGGTGTATCACACTTATATCCTATCAGTTTTTTGTGGAGTTGCTCCATGAAAATGTGATTCACCAATGGTGGTCAGTAAACAAAATCTGAATTTCTGGAATACCTAGCCTAGTCGCCGCATTTCTAATTATGGACACAAATAGGCCTTATTCATACGAACATTTTGGTGTATCACACTTATATCCTATCAGTTTTTTGTGGAGTTGCTCCATGAAAATGTGATTCACCAATGGTGGTCAGTAAACAAAATCTGAATTTCTGGAATACCTAGACTAGTCGCCGCATTTCTAATTATGGACACAAATAGGCCTTATTCATACGAACATTCTGGTGTACCACACTTATATCCTATCAGTTTTTTGTGGAGTTGCTCCATGAAAATGTGATTCACCAATGGTGGTCAGTAAACAAAATCTGAATTTCTGGAATACCTAGACTAGTCGCCGCATTTCTAATTATGGACACAAATAGGCCTTATTCATACGAACATTTTGGTGTATCACACTTATATCCTATCAGTTTTTTGTGGAGTTGCTCCATGAAAATGTGATTCATCACCGGTGGTCAGTAAACAAAATCTGAATTTCTGGAATACCTAGACTAGTCGCCGCATTTCTAATTATGGACACAAATAGGCCTTATTCATACGAACATTTTGGTGTATCACACTTATATCCTATCAGTTTTTTGTGGAGTTGCTCCATGAAAATGTGATTCACCAATGGTGGTAAGTAAACAAAATCTGAATTTCTGGAATACCTAGCCTAGTCGCCGCATTTCTAATTATGGACACAAATAGGCCTTATTCATACGAACATTTTGGTGTATCACACTTATATCCTATCAGTTTTTTGTGGAGTTGCTCCATGAAAATGTGATTCACCAATGGTGGTCAGTAAACAAAATCTGAATTTCTGGAATACCTAGACTAGTCGCCGCATTTCTAATTATGGACACAAATAGGCCTTATTCATACGAACATTCTGGTGTATCACACTTATATCCTATCAGTTTTTTGTGGAGTTGCTCCATGAAAATGTGATTCACCAATGGTGGTCAGTAAACAAAATCTGAATTTCTGGAATACCTAGACTAGTCGCCGCATTTCTAATTATGGACACAAATAGGCCTTGTTCATACGAACATTTTGGTGTATCACACTTATATCCTATCAGTTTTTTGTGGAGTTGCTCCATGAAAATGTGATTCACCAATGGTTGTCAGTAAACAAAATCTGAATTTCTGGAATACCTAGACTAGTCGCCGCATTTCTAATTATGGACACAAATAGGCCTTATTCATACGAACATTTTGGTGTATCACACTTATATCCTATCAGTTTTTTGTGGAGTTGCTCCATGAAAATGTGATTCACCAATGGTGGTCAGTAAACAAAATCTGAATTTCTGGAATACCTAGACTAGTCGCCGCATTTCTAATTATGGACACAAATAGGCCTTATTCATACGAACATTCTGGTGTATCACACTTATATCCTGTCAGTTTTTTGTGGAGTTGCTCCATGAAAATGTGATTCACCAATGGTGGTCAGTAAACAAAATCTGAATTTCTGGAATACCTAGACTAGTCGCCGCATTTCTAATTATGGACACAAATAGGCCTTATTCATACGAACATTTTGGTGTATCACACTTATATCCTATCAGTTTTTTGTGGAGTTGCTCCATGAAAATGTGATTCACCAATGGTGGTCAGTAAACAAAATCTGAATTTCTGGAATACCTAGACTAGTCGCCGCATTTCTAATTATGGACACAAATAGGCCTTTTTCATACGAACATTTTGGTGTATCACACTTATATCCTATCAGTTTTTTGTGGAGTTGCTCCATGAAAATGTGATTCATCACCGGTGGTCAGTAAACAAAATCTGAATTTCTGGAATACCTAGAGTAGTCGCAGCATTTATAAATACGAACACTAATATATTTTATCCATACGAACATTTTGGTGTATCACACTTATATCCTATCAGTTTTTTGTGGAGTTGCTCCATGAAAATGTGATTCACCAATGGTGGTCAGTAAACAAAATCTGAATTTCTGGAATTCCTAGACTAGTCGCCGCATTTCTAATTATGGACACAAATAGGCCTTGTTCATACGAACATTTTGGTGTATCACACTTATATCCTATCAGTTTTTTGTGGAGTTGCTCCATGAAAATGTGATTCACCAATGGTGGTCAGTAAACAAAATCTGAATTTCTGGAATACCTAGACTAGTCGCCGCATTTCTAATTATGGACACAAATAGGCCTTATTCATACGAACATTCTGGTGTATCACACTTATATCCTATCAGTTTTTTGTGGAGTTGCTCCATGAAAATGTGATTCACCAATGGTGGTCAGTAAACAAAATCTGAATTTCTGGAATACCTAGACTAGTCGCCGCATTTCTAATTATGGACACAAATAGGCCTTATTCATACGAACATTTTGGTGTATCACACTTATATCCTATCAGTTTTTTGTGGAGTTGCTCCATGAAAATGTGATTCATCACCGGTGGTCAGTAAACAAAATCTGAATTTCTGGAATACCTAGAGTAGTCGCCGCATTTCTAAATACGGACACTAATAGATTTTATCCATACGAACATTTTGGTGTATCACACTTATATCCTATCAGTTTTTTGTGGAGTTGCTCCATGAAAATGTGATTCATCACCGGTGGTCAGTAAACAAAATCTGAATTTCTGGAATACCTAGAGAAGTCGCCGCATTTCTAATTATGGACACAAATAGGCCTTATTCATACGAACATTTTGGTGTATCACACTTATATCCTATCAGTTTTTTGTGGAGTTGCTCCATGAAAATGTGATTCACCAATGGTGGTCAGTAAACAAAATCTGAATTTCTGGAATACCTAGCCTAGTCGCCGCATTTCTAATTATGGACACAAATAGGCCTTATTCATACGAACATTTCGGTGTATCACACTTATATCCTATCAGTTTTTTGTGGAGTTGCTCCATGAAAATGTGATTCACCAATGGTGGTCAGTAAACAAAATCTGAATTTCTGGAATACCTAGAGTAGTCGCCGCATTTCTAAATACGGACACTAATAGATTTTATCCATACGAACATTTTGGTGTATCACACTTATATCCTATCAGTTTTTTGTGGAGTTGCTCCATGAAAATGTGATTCACCAATGGTGGTCAGTAAACAAAATCTGAATTTCTGGAATACCTAGACTAGTCGCCGCATTTCTAATTATGGACACAAATAGGCCTTATTCATACGAACATTTTGGTGTATCACACTTATATCCTATCAGTTTTTTGTGGAGTTGCTCCATGAAAATGTGATTCACCAATGGTGGTCAGTAAACCAAATCTGAATTTCTGGAATACCTAGACTAGTCGCCGCATTTCTAATTATGGACACAAATAGGCCTTATTCATACGAACATTCTGGTGTATCACACTTATATCCTATCAGTTTTTTGTGGAGTTGCTCCATGAAAATGTGATTCACCAATGGTGGTCAGTAAACAAAATCTGAATTTCTGGAATACCTAGACTAGTCGCCGCATTTCTAATTATGGACACAAATAGGCCTTATTCATACGAACATTTTGGTGTATCACACTTATATCCTATCAGTTTTTTGTGGAGTTGCTCCATGAAAATGTGATTCACCAATGGTGGTCAGTAAACAAAATCTGAATTTCTGAAATACCTAGACTAGTCGCCGCATTTCTAATTATGGACACAAATAGGCCTTTTTCATACGAACATTTTGGTGTATCACACTTATATCCTATCAGTTTTTTGTGGAGTTGCTCCATGAAAATGTGATTCATCACCGGTGGTCAGTAAACAAAATCTGAATTTCTGGAATACCTAGAGTAGTCGCAGCATTTATAAATACGAACACTAATATATTTTATCCATACGAACATTTTGGTGTATCACACTTATATCCTATCAGTTTTTTGTGGAGTTGCTCCATGAAAATGTGATTCACCAATGGTGGTCAGTAAACAAAATCTGAATTTCTGGAATTCCTAGACTAGTCGCCGCATTTCTAATTATGGACACAAATAGGCCTTGTTCATACGAACATTTTGGTGTATCACACTTATATCCTATCAGTTTTTTGTGGAGTTGCTCCATGAAAATGTGATTCACCAATGGTGGTCAGTAAACAAAATCTAAATTTCTGGAATACCTAGACTAGTCGCCGCATTTCTAATTATGGACACAAATAGGCCTTATTCATACGAACATTCTGGTGTATCACACTTATATCCTATCAGTTTTTTGTGGAGTTGCTCCATGAAAATGTGATTCACCAATGGTGGTCAGTAAACAAAATCTGAATTTCTGGAATACCTAGACTAGTCGCCGCATTTCTAATTATGGACACAAATAGGCCTTATTCATACGAACATTTTGGTGTATCACACTTATATCCTATCAGTTTTTTGTGGAGTTGCTCCATGAAAATGTGATTCATCACCGGTGGTCAGTAAACAAAATCTGAATTTCTGGAATACCTAGAGTAGTCGCCGCATTTCTAAATACGGACACTAATAGATTTTATCCATACGAACATTTTGGTGTATCACACTTATATCCTATCAGTTTTTTGTGGAGTTGCTCCATGAAAATGTGATTCATCACCGGTGGTCAGTAAACAAAATCTGAATTTGTGGAATACCTAGAGAAGTCGCCGCATTTCTAATTATGGACACAAATAGGCCTTATTCATACGAACATTTTGGTGTATCACACTTATATCCTATCAGTTTTTTGTGGAGTTGCTCCATGAAAATGTGATTCACCAATGGTGGTCAGTAAACAAAATCTGAATTTCTGGAATACCTAGACTAGTCGCCGCATTTCTAATTATGGACACAAATAGGCCTTATTCATACGAACATTCTGGTGTATCACACTTATATCCTATCAGTTTTTTGTGGAGTTGCTCCATGAAAATGTGATTCACCAATGGTGGTCAGTAAACAAAATCTGAATTTCTGGAATACCTAGACTAGTCGCCGCATTTCTAATTATGGACACAAATAGGCCTTATTCATACGAACATTTTGGTGTATCACACTTATATCCTATCAGTTTTTTGTGGAGTTGCTCCATGAAAATGTGATTCATCACCGGTGGTCAGTAAACAAAATCTGAATTTCTGGAATACCTAGAGTAGTCGCCGCATTTCTAAATACGGACACTAATAGATTTTATCCATACGAACATTTTGGTGTATCACACTTATATCCTATCAGTTTTTTGTGGAGTTGCTCCATGAAAATGTGATTCATCACCGGTGGTCAGTAAACAAAATCTGAATTTCTGGAATACCTAGAGAAGTCGCCGCATTTCTAATTATGGACACAAATAGGCCTTATTCATACGAACATTTTGGTGTATCACACTTATATCCTATCAGTTTTTTGTGGAGTTGCTCCATGAAAATGTGATTCACCAATGGTGGTCAGTAAACAAAATCTGAATTTCTGGAATACCTAGCCTAGTCGCCGCATTTCTAATTATGGACACAAATAGGCCTTATTCATACGAACATTTCGGTGTATCACACTTATATCCTATCAGTTTTTTGTGGAGTTGCTCCATGAAAATGTGATTCACCAATGGTGGTCAGTAAACAAAATCTGAATTTCTGGAATACCTAGAGTAGTCGCCGCATTTCTAAATACGGACACTAAAAGATTTTATCCATACGAACATTTTGGTGTATCACACTTATATCCTATCAGTTTTTTGTGGAGTTGCTCCATGAAAATGTGATTCACCAATGGTGGTCAGTAAACAAAATCTGAATTTCTGGAATACCTAGACTAGTCGCCGCATTTCTAATTATGGACACAAATAGGCCTTATTCATACGAACATTTTGGTGTATCACACTTATATCCTATCAGTTTTTTGTGGAGTTGCTCCATGAAAATGTGATTCACCAATGGTGGTCAGTAAACCAAATCTGAATTTCTGGAATACCTAGACTAGTCGCCGCATTTCTAATTATGGACACAAATAGGCCTTATTCATACGAACATTCTGGTGTATCACACTTATATCCTATCAGTTTTTTGTGGAGTTGCTCCATGAAAATGTGATTCACCAATGGTGGTCAGTAAACAAAATCTGAATTTCTGGAATACCTAGACTAGTCGCCGCATTTCTAATTATGGACACAAATAGGCCTTATTCATACGAACATTTTGGTGTATCACACTTATATCCTATCAGTTTTTTGTGGAGTTGCTCCATGAAAATGTGATTCACCAATGGTGGTCAGTAAACAAAATCTGAATTTCTGGAATACCTAGACTAGTCGCCGCATTTCTAATTATGGACACAAATAGGCCTTTTTCATACGAACATTTTGGTGTATCACACTTATATCCTATCAGTTTTTTGTGGAGTTGCTCCATGAAAATGTGATTCATCACCGGTGGTCAGTAAACAAAATCTGAATTTCTGGAATACCTAGAGTAGTCGCAGCATTTATAAATACGAACACTAATATATTTTATCCATACGAACATTTTGGTGTATCACACTTATATCCTATCAGTTTTTTGTGGAGTTGCTCCATGAAAATGTGATTCACCAATGGTGGTCAGTAAACAAAATCTGAATTTCTGGAATTCCTAGACTAGTCGCCGCATTTCTAATTATGGACACAAATAGGCCTTGTTCATACGAACATTTTGGTGTATCACACTTATATCCTATCAATTTTTTGTGGAGTTGCTCCATGAAAATGTGATTCACCAATGGTGGTCAGTAAACAAAATCTGAATTTCTGGAATACCTAGACTAGTCGCCGCATTTCTAATTATGGACACAAATAGGCCTTATTCATACGAACATTCTGGTGTATCACACTTATATCCTATCAGTTTTTTGTGGAGTTGCTCCATGAAAATGTGATTCACCAATGGTGGTCAGTAAACAAAATCTGAATTTCTGGAATACCTAGACTAGTCGCCGCATTTCTAATTATGGACACAAATAGGCCTTATTCATACGAACATTTTGGTGTATCACACTTATATCCTATCAGTTTTTTGTGGAGTTGCTCCATGAAAATGTGATTCATCACCGGTGGTCAGTAAACAAAATCTGAATTTCTGGAATACCTAGAGTAGTCGCCGCATTTCTAAATACGGACACTAATAGATTTTATCCATACGAACATTTTGGTGTATCACACTTATATCCTATCAGTTTTTTGTGGAGTTGCTCCATGAAAATGTGATTCATCACCGGTGGTCAGTAAACAAAATCTGAATTTCTGGAATACCTAGAGAAGTCGCCGCATTTCTAATTATGGACACAAATAGGCCTTATTCATACGAACATTTTGGTGTATCACACTTATATCCTATCAGTTTTTTGTGGAGTTGCTCCATGAAAATGTGATTCACCAATGGTGGTCAGTAAACAAAATCTGAATTTCTGGAATACCTAGCCTAGTCGCCGCATTTCTAATTATGGACACAAATAGGCCTTATTCATACGAACATTTCGGTGTATCACACTTATATCCTATCAGTTTTTTGTGGAGTTGCTCCATGAAAATGTGATTCACCAATGGTGGTCAGTAAACAAAATCTGAATTTCTGGAATACCTAGAGTAGTCGCCGCATTTCTAAATACGGACACTAATAGATTTTATCCATACGAACATTTTGGTGTATCACACTTATATCCTATCAGTTTTTTGTGGAGTTGCTCCATGAAAATGTGATTCACCAATGGTGGTCAGTAAACAAAATCTGAATTTCTGGAATACCTAGCCTAGTCGCCGCATTTCTAATTATGGACACAAATAGGCCTTATTCATACGAACATTTCGGTGTATCACACTTATATCCTATCAGTTTTTTGTGGAGTTGCTCCATGAAAATGTGATTCACCAATGGTGGTCAGTAAACAAAATCTGAATTTCTGGAATACCTAGAGTAGCCGCCGCATTTCTAAATACGGACACTAATAGATTTTATCCATACGAACATTTTGGTGTATCACACTTATATCCTGTCAGTTTTTTGTGGAGTTGCTCCATGAAAATGTGATTCACCAATGGTGGTCAGTAAACAAAATCTGAATTTCTGGAATACCTAGCCTAGTCGCCGCATTTCTAATTATGGACACAAATAGGCCTTATTCATACGAACATTTTGGTGTATCACACTTATATCCTATCAGTTTTTTGTGGAGTTGCTCCATGAAAATGTGATTCACCAATGGTGGTCAGTAAACAAAATCTGAATTTCTGGAATACCTAGCCTAGTCGCCGCATTTCTAATTATGGATACAAATAGGCCTTATTCATACGAACATTTTGGTGTATCACACTTATATCCTATCAGTTTTTTGTGGAGTTGCTCCATGAAAATGTGATTCACCAATGGTGGTCAGTAAACAAAATCTGAATTTCTGGAATACCTAGACTAGTCGCCGCATTTCTAATTATGGACACAAATAGGCCTTATTCATACGAACATTCTGGTGTATCACACTTATATCCTATCAGTTTTTTGTGGAGTTGCTCCATGAAAATGTGATTCACCAATGGTGGTCAGTAAACAAAATCTGAATTTCTGGAATACCTAGCCTAGTCGCCGCATTTCTAATTATGGACACAAATAAGCCTTATTCATACGAACATTTTGGTGTATCACACTTATATCCTATCAGTTTTTTGTGGAGTTGCTCCATGAAAATGTGATTCACCAATGGTGGTCAGTAAACAAAATCTGAATTTCTGGAATTCCTAGACTAGTCGCCGCATTTCTAATTATGGACGCAAATAGGCCTTATTCATACGAACATTTCGGTGTATCACACTTATATCCTATCAGTTTTTTGTGGAGTTGCTCCATGAAAATGTGATTCACCAATGGTGGTCAGTAAACAAAATCTGAATTTCTGGAATACCTAGCCTAGTCGCCGCATTTCTAATTATGGACACAAATAGGCCTTATTCATACGAACATTTTGGTGTATCACACTTATATCCTATCAGTTTTTTGTGGAGTTGCTCCATGAAAATGTGATTCACCAATGGTGGTCAGTAAACAAAATCTGAATTTCTGGAATACCTAGACTAGTCGCCGCATTTCTAATTATGGACACAAATAGGCCTTATTCATACGAACATTCTGGTGTATCACACTTATATCCTATCAGTTTTTTGTGGAGTTGCTCCATGAAAATGTGATTCACCAATGGTGGTCAGTAAACAAAATCTGAATTTCTGGAATACCTAGACTAGTCGCCGCATTTCTAATTATGGACACAAATAGGCCTTATTCATACGAACATTTTGGTGTATCACACTTATATCCTATCAGTTTTTTGTGGAGTTGCTCCATGAAAATGTGATTCATCACCGGTGGTCAGTAAACAAAATCTGAATTTCTGGAATACCTAGACTAGTCGCCGCATTTCTAATTATGGACACAAATAGGTCTTATTCATACGAACATTTTGGTGTATCACACTTATATCCTATCAGTTTTTTGTGGAGTTGCTCCATGAAAATGTGATTCATCACCGGTGGTCAGTAAACAAAATCTGAATTTCTGGAATACCTAGACTAGTCGCCGCATTTCTAATTATGGACACAAATAGGTCTTATTCATACGAACATTTTGTTGTATCACACTTATATCCTATCAGTTTTTTGTGGAGTTGCTCCATGAAAATGTGATTCACCAATGGTGGTCAGTAAACAAAATCTGAATTTCTGGAATACCTAGACTAGTCGCCGCATTTCTAATTATGGACACAAATAGGTCTTATTCATACGAACATTTTGTTGTATCACACTTATATCCTATCAGTTTTTTGTGGAGTTGCTCCATGAAAATGTGATTCACCAATGGTGGTCAGTAAACAAAATCTGAATTTCTGGAATACCTAGACTAGTCGCCGCATTTCTAATTATAAACACAAATAGGCCTTATTCATACGAACATTTTGGTGTATCACACTTATATCCTATCACTTTTTTGTGGAGTTGCTCCATGAAAATGTGATTCATCACCGGTGGTCAGTAAACAAAATCTGAATTTCTGGAATACCTAGAGTAGTCGCCACATTTCTAATTACGGACTCTAATAGATTTTATCCATACGAACATTTTGGTGTATCACACTTATATCCTATCAGTTTTTGGTGGAGTTGCTCCATGAAAATGTGATTCATCAATGGTGGTCAGTAAACAAAATCTGAATTTCTGGAATACCTAGACTAGTCGCCGCATTTCTAATTATGGACACAAATAGGTCTTATTCATACGAACATTTTGTTGTATCACACTTATATCCTATCAGTTTTTTGTGGAGTTGCTCCATGAAAATGTGATTCACCAATGGTGGTCAGTAAACAAAATCTGAATTTCTGGAATACCTAGACTAGTCGCCGCATTGCTAATTATGGACACAAATAGGTCTTATTCATACGAACATTTTGTTGTATCACACTTATATCCTATCAGTTGTTTGTGGAGTTGCTCCATGAAAATGTGATTCACCAATGGTGGTCAGTAAACAAAATCTGAATTTCTGGAATACCTAGACTAGTCGCCGCATTTCTAATTATAAACACAAATAGGCCTTATTCATACGAACATTTTGGTGTATCACACTTATATCCTATCACTTTTTTGTGGAGTTGCTCCATGAAAATGTGATTCATCACCGGTGGTCAGTAAACAAAATCTGAATTTCTGGAATACCTAGAGTAGTCGCCACATTTCTAATTACGGACTCTAATAGATTTTATCCATACGAACATTTTGGTGTATCACACTTATATCCTATCAGTTTTTGGTGGAGTTGCTCCATGAAAATGTGATTCATCACCGGTGGTCAGTAAACAAAATCTGAATTTCTGGAATACCTAGAGAAGTCGCCGCATTTCTAATTATGGACACAAATAGGCCTTATTCATACGAACATTTTGGTGTATCACACTTATATCCTATCAGTTTTTTGTGGAGTTGCTCCATGAAAATGTGATTCACCAATGGTGGTCAGTAAACAAAATCTGAATTTCTGGAATACCTAGACTAGTCGCCGCATTTCTAATTATGGACACAAATAGGCCTTATTCATACGAACATTCTGGTGTATCACACTTATATCCTATCAGTTTTTTGTGGAGTTGCTCCATGAAAATGTGATTCACCAATGGTGGTCAGTAAACAAAATCTGAATTTCTGGAATACCTAGACTAGTCGCCGCATTTCTAATTATGGACACAAATAGGCCTTATTCATACGAACATTTTGGTGTATCACACTTATATCCTATCAGTTTTTTGTGGAGTTGCTCCATGAAAATGTGATTCATCACCGGTGGTCAGTAAACAAAATCTGAATTTCTGGAATACCTAGAGTAGTCGCCGCATTTCTAAATACGGACACTAATAGATTTTATCCATACGAACATTTTGGTGTATCACACTTATATCCTATCAGTTTTTTGTGGAGTTGCTCCATGAAAATGTGATTCATCACCGGTGGTCAGTAAACAAAATCTGAATTTCTGGAATACCTAGAGAAGTCGCCGCATTTCTAATTATGGACACAAATAGGCCTTATTCATACGAACATTTTGGTGTATCACACTTATATCCTATCAGTTTTTTGTGGAGTTGCTCCATGAAAATGTGATTCACCAATGGTGGTCAGTAAACAAAATCTGAATTTCTGGAATACCTAGCCTAGTCGCCGCATTTCTAATTATGGACACAAATAGGCCTTATTCATACGAACATTTCGGTGTATCACACTTATATCCTATCAGTTTTTTGTGGAGTTGCTCCATGAAAATGTGATTCACCAATGGTGGTCAGTAAACAAAATCTGAATTTCTGGAATACCTAGAGTAGTCGCCGCATTTCTAAATACGGACACTAAAAGATTTTATCCATACGAACATTTTGGTGTATCACACTTATATCCTATCAGTTTTTTGTGGAGTTGCTCCATGAAAATGTGATTCACCAATGGTGGTCAGTAAACAAAATCTGAATTTCTGGAATACCTAGACTAGTCGCCGCATTTCTAATTATGGACACAAATAGGCCTTATTCATACGAACATTTTGGTGTATCACACTTATATCCTATCAGTTTTTTGTGGAGTTGCTCCATGAAAATGTGATTCACCAATGGTGGTCAGTAAACCAAATCTGAATTTCTGGAATACCTAGACTAGTCGCCGCATTTCTAATTATGGACACAAATAGGCCTTATTCATACGAACATTCTGGTGTATCACACTTATATCCTATCAGTTTTTTGTGGAGTTGCTCCATGAAAATGTGATTCACCAATGGTGGTCAGTAAACAAAATCTGAATTTCTGGAATACCTAGACTAGTCGCCGCATTTCTAATTATGGACACAAATAGGCCTTATTCATACGAACATTTTGGTGTATCACACTTATATCCTATCAGTTTTTTGTGGAGTTGCTCCATGAAAATGTGATTCACCAATGGTGGTCAGTAAACAAAATCTGAATTTCTGGAATACCTAGACTAGTCGCCGCATTTCTAATTATGGACACAAATAGGCCTTTTTCATACGAACATTTTGGTGTATCACACTTATATCCTATCAGTTTTTTGTGGAGTTGCTCCATGAAAATGTGATTCATCACCGGTGGTCAGTAAACAAAATCTGAATTTCTGGAATACCTAGAGTAGTCGCAGCATTTATAAATACGAACACTAATATATTTTATCCATACGAACATTTTGGTGTATCACACTTATATCCTATCAGTTTTTTGTGGAGTTGCTCCATGAAAATGTGATTCACCAATGGTGGTCAGTAAACAAAATCTGAATTTCTGGAATTCCTAGACTAGTCGCCGCATTTCTAATTATGGACACAAATAGGCCTTGTTCATACGAACATTTTGGTGTATCACACTTATATCCTATCAATTTTTTGTGGAGTTGCTCCATGAAAATGTGATTCACCAATGGTGGTCAGTAAACAAAATCTGAATTTCTGGAATACCTAGACTAGTCGCCGCATTTCTAATTATGGACACAAATAGGCCTTATTCATACGAACATTCTGGTGTATCACACTTATATCCTATCAGTTTTTTGTGGAGTTGCTCCATGAAAATGTGATTCACCAATGGTGGTCAGTAAACAAAATCTGAATTTCTGGAATACCTAGACTAGTCGCCGCATTTCTAATTATGGACACAAATAGGCCTTATTCATACGAACATTTTGGTGTATCACACTTATATCCTATCAGTTTTTTGTGGAGTTGCTCCATGAAAATGTGATTCATCACCGGTGGTCAGTAAACAAAATCTGAATTTCTGGAATACCTAGAGTAGTCGCCGCATTTCTAAATACGGACACTAATAGATTTTATCCATACGAACATTTTGGTGTATCACACTTATATCCTATCAGTTTTTTGTGGAGTTGCTCCATGAAAATGTGATTCATCACCGGTGGTCAGTAAACAAAATCTGAATTTCTGGAATACCTAGAGAAGTCGCCGCATTTCTAATTATGGACACAAATAGGCCTTATTCATACGAACATTTTGGTGTATCACACTTATATCCTATCAGTTTTTTGTGGAGTTGCTCCATGAAAATGTGATTCACCAATGGTGGTCAGTAAACAAAATCTGAATTTCTGGAATACCTAGCCTAGTCGCCGCATTTCTAATTATGGACACAAATAGGCCTTATTCATACGAACATTTCGGTGTATCACACTTATATCCTATCAGTTTTTTGTGGAGTTGCTCCATTAAAATGTGATTCACCAATGGTGGTCAGTAAACAAAATCTGAATTTCTGGAATACCTAGAGTAGTCGCCGCATTTCTAAATACGGACACTAATAGATTTTATCCATACGAACATTTTGGTGTATCACACTTATATCCTATCAGTTTTTTGTGGAGTTGCTCCATGAAAATGTGATTCACCAATGGTGGTCAGTAAACAAAATCTGAATTTCTGGAATACCTAGCCTAGTCGCCGCATTTCTAATTATGGACACAAATAGGCCTTATTCATACGAACATTTCGGTGTATCACACTTATATCCTATCAGTTTTTTGTGGAGTTGCTCCATGAAAATGTGATTCACCAATGGTGGTCAGTAAACAAAATCTGAATTTCTGGAATACCTAGAGTAGCCGCCGCATTTCTAAATACGGACACTAATAGATTTTATCCATACGAACATTTTGGTGTATCACACTTATATCCTGTCAGTTTTTTGTGGAGTTGCTCCATGAAAATGTGATTCACCAATGGTGGTCAGTAAACAAAATCTGAATTTCTGGAATACCTAGCCTAGTCGCCGCATTTCTAATTATGGACACAAATAGGCCTTATTCATACGAACATTTTGGTGTATCACACTTATATCCTATCAGTTTTTTGTGGAGTTGCTCCATGAAAATGTGATTCACCAATGGTGGTCAGTAAACAAAATCTGAATTTCTGGAATACCTAGCCTAGTCGCCGCATTTCTAATTATGGATACAAATAGGCCTTATTCATACGAACATTTTGGTGTATCACACTTATATCCTATCAGTTTTTTGTGGAGTTGCTCCATGAAAATGTGATTCACCAATGGTGGTCAGTAAACAAAATCTGAATTTCTGGAATACCTAGACTAGTCGCCGCATTTCTAATTATGGACACAAATAGGCCTTATTCATACGAACATTCTGGTGTATCACACTTATATCCTATCAGTTTTTTGTGGAGTTGCTCCATGAAAATGTGATTCACCAATGGTGGTCAGTAAACAAAATCTGAATTTCTGGAATACCTAGCCTAGTCGCCGCATTTCTAATTATGGACACAAATAAGCCTTATTCATACGAACATTTTGGTGTATCACACTTATATCCTATCAGTTTTTTGTGGAGTTGCTCCATGAAAATGTGATTCACCAATGGTGGTCAGTAAACAAAATCTGAATTTCTGGAATTCCTAGACTAGTCGCCGCATTTCTAATTATGGACGCAAATAGACCTTATTCATACGAACATTTCGGTGTATCACACTTATATCCTATCAGTTTTTTGTGGAGTTGCTCCATGAAAATGTGATTCACCAATGGTGGTCAGTAAACAAAATCTGAATTTCTGGAATACCTAGCCTAGTCGCCGCATTTCTAATTATGGACACAAATAGGCCTTATTCATACGAACATTTTGGTGTATCACACTTATATCCTATCAGTTTTTTGTGGAGTTGCTCCATGAAAATGTGATTCACCAATGGTGGTCAGTAAACAAAATCTGAATTTCTGGAATACCTAGACTAGTCGCCGCATTTCTAATTATGGACACAAATAGGCCTTATTCATACGAACATTCTGGTGTATCACACTTATATCCTATCAGTTTTTTGTGGAGTTGCTCCATGAAAATGTGATTCACCAATGGTGGTCAGTAAACAAAATCTGAATTTCTGGAATACCTAGACTAGTCGCCGCATTTCTAATTATGGACACAAATAGGCCTTATTCATACGAACATTTTGGTGTATCACACTTATATCCTATCAGTTTTTTGTGGAGTTGCTCCATGAAAATGTGATTCATCACCGGTGGTCAGTAAACAAAATCTGAATTTCTGGAATACCTAGACTAGTCGCCGCATTTCTAATTATGGACACAAATAGGTCTTATTCATACGAACATTTTGGTGTATCACACTTATATCCTATCAGTTTTTTGTGGAGTTGCTCCATGAAAATGTGATTCATCACCGGTGGTCAGTAAACAAAATCTGAATTTCTGGAATACCTAGACTAGTCGCCGCATTTCTAATTATGGACACAAATAGGTCTTATTCATACGAACATTTTGTTGTATCACACTTATATCCTATCAGTTTTTTGTGGAGTTGCTCCATGAAAATGTGATTCACCAATGGTGGTCAGTAAACAAAATCTGAATTTCTGGAATACCTAGACTAGTCGCCGCATTTCTAATTATGGACACAAATAGGTCTTATTCATACGAACATTTTGTTGTATCACACTTATATCCTATCAGTTTTTTGTGGAGTTGCTCCATGAAAATGTGATTCACCAATGGTGGTCAGTAAACAAAATCTGAATTTCTGGAATACCTAGACTAGTCGCCGCATTTCTAATTATAAACACAAATAGGCCTTATTCATACGAACATTTTGGTGTATCACACTTATATCCTATCACTTTTTTGTGGAGTTGCTCCATGAAAATGTGATTCATCACCGGTGGTCAGTAAACAAAATCTGAATTTCTGGAATACCTAGAGTAGTCGCCACATTTCTAATTACGGACTCTAATAGATTTTATCCATACGAACATTTTGGTGTATCACACTTATATCCTATCAGTTTTTGGTGGAGTTGCTCCATGAAAATGTGATTCATCAATGGTGGTCAGTAAACAAAATCTGAATTTCTGGAATACCTAGACTAGTCGCCGCATTTCTAATTATGGACACAAATAGGTCTTATTCATACGAACATTTTGTTGTATCACACTTATATCCTATCAGTTTTTTGTGGAGTTGCTCCATGAAAATGTGATTCACCAATGGTTGTCAGTAAACAAAATCTGAATTTCTGGAATACCTAGACTAGTCGCCGCATTGCTAATTATGGACACAAATAGGTCTTATTCATACGAACATTTTGTTGTATCACACTTATATCCTATCAGTTGTTTGTGGAGTTGCTCCATGAAAATGTGATTCACCAATGGTGGTCAGTAAACAAAATCTGAATTTCTGGAATACCTAGACTAGTCGCCGCATTTCTAATTATAAACACAAATAGGCCTTATTCATACGAACATTTTGGTGTATCACACTTATATCCTATCACTTTTTTGTGGAGTTGCTCCATGAAAATGTGATTCATCACCGGTGGTCAGTAAACAAAATCTGAATTTCTGGAATACCTAGAGTAGTCGCCACATTTCTAATTACGGACTCTAATAGATTTTATCCATACGAACATTTTGGTGTATCACACTTATATCCTATCAGTTTTTGGTGGAGTTGCTCCATGAAAATGTGATTCATCAATGGTGGTCAGTAAACAAAATCTGAATTTCTGGAATACCTAGACTAGTCGCCGCATTTCTAATTATAAACACAAATAGGCCTTATTCATACGAACATTTTGGTGTATCACACTTATATCCTATCGGTTTTTTGTGGAGTTGCTCCATGAAAATGTGATTCACCAATGGTGGTCAGTAAACAAAATCTGAATTTCTGGAATACCTAGCCTAGTCGCCGCATTTCTAATTATGGACACAAATAGGCCTTATTCATACGAACATTTTGGTGTATCACACTTATATCCTATCAGTTTTTTGTGGAGTTGCTCCATGAAAATGTGATTCACCAATGGTGGTCAGTAAACAAAATCTGAATTTCTGGAATACCTAGACTAGTCGCCGCATTTCTAATTATGGACACAAATAGGCCTTATTCATACGAACATTTTGGTGTATCACACTTATATCCTATCAGTTTTTTGTGGAGTTGCTCCATGAAAATGTGATTCATCACCGGTGGTCAGTAAACAAAATCTGAATTTCTGGAATACCTAGAGTAGTCGCCGCATTTCTAAATACGGACACTAATAGATTTTATCCATACGAACATTTTGGTGTATCACACTTATATCCTATCAGTTTTTTGTGGAGTTGCTCCATGAAAATGTGATTCACCAATGGTGGTCAGTAAACAAAATCTGAATTTCTGGAATACCTAGAGAAGTCGCAGCATTTCTAATTATGGACACAAATAGGCCTTATTCATACGAACATTTTGGTGTATCACACTTATATCCTATCAGTTTTTTGTGGAGTTGCTCCATGAAAATGTGATTCATCACCGGTGGTCAGTAAACAAAATCTGAATTTCTGGAATACCTAGAGTAGTCGCCGCATTTCTAAATACGGACACTAATAGATTTTATCCTTACGAAAATGTTGGTGTATCATACTTATATCCTATCAGTTTTTTGTGGAGTTGCTCCATGAAAATGTAATTCACCAATGGTGGTCAGTAAACAAAATCTAAATTTCTGGAATACCTAGACTAGTCGCCGCATTTCTAATTATGGACACAAATAGGCCTTATTCATACGAACATTCTGGTGTATCACACTTATATCCTATCAGTTTTTTGTGGAGTTGCTCCATGAAAATGTGATTCACCAATGGTGGTCAGTAAACAAAATCTGAATTTCTGGAATACCTAGCCTAGTCGCCACATTTCTAATTATGGACACAAATAGGCCTTATTCATACGAACATTTTGGTGTATCACACTAATATCCTATCAGTTTTTTGTGGAGTTGCTCCATGAAAATGTGATTCACCAATGGTGGTCAGTAAACAAAATCTGAATTTCTGGAATACCTAGACTAGTCGCCGCATTTCAAATTATGGACACAAATAGGCCTTATTCATACGAACATTTTGGTGTATCACACTTATATCCTATCAGTTTTTTGTGGAGTTGCTCCATGAAAATGTGATTCACCAATGGTGGTCAGTAAACAAAATCTGAATTTCTGGAATACCTAGACTAGTCGCCGCATTTCTAATTATGGACACAAATAGGCCTTATTCATACGAACATTCTGGTGTATCACACTTATATCCTATCAGTTTTTTGTGGAGTTGCTCCATGAAAATGTGATTCACCAATGGTGGTCAGTAAACAAAATCTGAATTTCTGGAATACCTAGACTAGTCGCCGCATTTCTAATTATGGACACAAATAGGCCTTATTCATACGAAAATTTTGGTGTATCACACTTATATCCTATCAGTTTTTTGTGGAGTTGCTCCATGAAAATGTGATTCATCACCGGTGGTCAGTAAACAAAATCTGAATTTCTGGAATACCTAGAGTAGTCGCCGCATTTCTAAATACGGACACTAATAGATTTTATCCATACGAAAATTTTGGTGTATCACACTTATATCCTATCAGTTTTTTGTGGAGTTGCTCCATGAAAATGTGATTCACCAATGGTGGTCAGTAAACAAAATCTGAATTTCTGGAATACCTAGACTAGTCGCCGCATTTCTAATTATGGACACAAATAGGCCTTATTCATACGAACATTTTGGTGTATCACACTTATATCCTATCAGTTTTTTGTGGAGTTGCTCCATGAAAATGTGATTCATCACCGGTGGTCAGTAAACAAAATCTGAATTTCTGGAATACCTAGACTACTCGCCGCATTTCTAATTATGGACGCAAATAGGCGTTATTCATACGAACATTTTGGTGTATCACACTTATATCCTATCAGTTTTTTGTGGAGTTGCTCCATGAAAATGTGATTCACCAATGGTGGTCAGTAAACAAAATCTGAATTTCTGGAATACCTAGACTAGTCGCCGCATTTCTAATTATGGACACAAATAGGCCTTATTCATACGAACATTCTGGTGTATCACACTTATATCCTATCAGTTTTTTGTGGAGTTGCTCCATGAAAATGTGATTCACCAATGGTGGTCAGTAAACAAAATCTGAATTTCTGGAATACCTAGACTAGTCGCCGCATTTCTCATTATGGACACAAATAGGCCTTATTCATACGAACATTTTGGTGTATCACACTTATATCCTATCAGTTTTTTGTGGAGTTGCTCCATGAAAATGTGATTCACCAATGGTGGTCAGTAAACAAAATCTGAATTTCTGGAATACCTAGAGTAGTCGCCGCATTTCTAAATACGGACACTAATAGATTTTATCCATACGAACATTTTGGTGTATCACACTTATATCCTATCAGTTTTTTGTGGAGTTGCTCCATGAAAATGTGATTCACCAATGGTGGTCAGTAAACAAAATCTGAATTTCTGGAATACCTAGACTAGTCGCCGCATTTCTAATTATGGACACAAATAGGCCTTATTCATACGAACATTCTGGTGTATCACACTTATATCCTATCAGTTTTTTGTGGAGTTGCTCCATGAAAATGTGATTCATCACCGGTGGTCAGTAAACAAAATCTGAATTTCTGGAATACCTAGACTAGTCGCCGCATTTCTAATTATGGACGCAAATAGGCGTTATTCATACGAACATTTTGGTGTATCACACTTATATCCTATCAGTTTTTTGTGGAGTTGCTCCATGAAAATGTGATTCACCAATGGTGGTCAGTAAACAAAATCTGAATTTCTGGAATACCTAGACTAGTCGCCGCATTTCTAATTATGGACGCAAATAGGCGTTATTCATACGAACATTTTGTTGTATCACACTTATATCCTATCAGTTTTTTGTGGAGTTGCTCCATGAAAATGTGATTCACCAATGGTGGTCAGTAAACAAAATCTGAATTTCTGGAATACCTAGACTAGTCGCCGCATTTCTAATTATGGACACAAATAGGCCTTATTCATACGAACATTTTGGTGTATCACACTTATATCCTATCAGTTTTTTGTGGAGTTGCTCCATGAAAATGTGATTCATCACCGGTGGTAAGTAAACAAAATCTGAATTTCTGGAATACCTAGAGTAGTCGCCGCATTTCTAAATACGGACACTAATAGATTGTGGAGTTGCTCCATGAAAATGTGATTCATCACCGGTGGTCAGTAAACAAAATCTGAATTTCTGGAATGTGATTCACCAATGGTGGTCAGTAAACAAACTCTGAATTTCTGGAATACCTAGCCTAGTCGCCGCATTTCTAATTATGGACGCAAATAGGCCTTATTCATACGAACATTTTGGTGTATCACACTTATATCCTATCAGTTTTTTGTGGAGTTGCTCCATGAAAATGTGATTCATCACCGGTGGTCAGTAAACAAAATCTGAATTTCTGGAATACCTAGACTAGTCGCCGCATTTCTAATTATGGACGCAAATAGGCGTTATTCATACGAACATTTTGTTGTATCACACTTATATCCTATCAGTTTTTTGTGGAGTTGCTCCATGAAAATGTGATTCACCAATGGTGGTCAGTACACAAAATCTGAATTTCTGGAATACCTAGACTAGTGGCCGCATTTCTAATTATGGACACAAATAGGCCTTATCCATACGAACATTTTGGTGTATCACACTTATATCCTATCAGTTTTTTCTGGAGTTGCTCCATAAAAATGTGATTCACCAATGGTGGTCAGTAAACAAAATCTGAATTTCTGGAATACCTAGCCTAGTCGCCGCATTTCTAATTATGGACGCAAATAGGCCTTATTCATACGAACATTTTGGTGTATCACACTTATATCCTATCAGTTTTTTGTGGAGTTGCTCCATGAAAATGTGATTCATCACCGGTGGTCAGTAAACAAAATCTGAATTTCTGGAATACCTAGACTAGTCGCCGCATTTCTAAATATGGACACAAATAGGCCTTATTCATACGAACATTTTGGTGTATCACACTTATATCCTATCAGTTTTTTGTGGAGTTGCTCCATGAAAATGTGATTCACCAATGGTGGTCAGTAAACAAAATCTGAATTTCTGGAATACCTACACTAGTCGCCGCATTTCTAATTATGGACGCAAATAGGCCTTATTCATACGAACATTTTGGTGTATCACACTTATAGCCTATCAGTTTTTTGTGGAGTTGCTCCATGAAAATGTGATTCATAACCGGTGGTCAGTAAACAAAATCTGAATTTCTGGAATACCTAGAGTAGTCGCCGCATTTCTAAATACGGACACTAATAGATTGTGGAGTTGCTCCATGAAAATGTGATTCATCACCGGTGGTCAGTAAACAAAATCTGAATTTCTGGAATGTGATTCACCAATGGTGGTCAGTAAACAAAATCTGAATTTCTGCAATACCTAGACTAGTCGCCGCATTTCTAATTATGGACACAAATAGGCCTTATTCATACGAACATTTTGCTGTATCACACTTATATCCTATCAGTTTTTTGTGGAGTTGCTCCATGAAAATGTGATTCACCAATGGTGGTCAGTAAACAAAATCTGAATTTCTGGAATACCTAGAGTAGTCGCCACATTTCTAAATACGGACACTAATAGATTTTATCCATACGAACATTTTGGTGTATCACACTTATATCCTATCAGTTTTTTCTGGAGTTGCTCCATAAAAATGTGATTCACCAATGGTGGTCAGTAAACAAAATCTGAATTTCTGGAATACCTAGCCTAGTCGCCGCATTTCTAATTATGGACGCAAATAGGCCTTATTCATACGAACATTTTGGTGTATCACACTTATATCCTATCAGTTTTTTGTGGAGTTGCTCCATGAAAATGTGATTCATCACCGGTGGTCAGTAAACAAAATCTGAATTTCTGGAATACCTAGACTAGTCGCCGCATTTCTAAATATGGACACAAATAGGCCTTATTCATACGAACATTTTGGTGTATCACACTTATATCCTATCAGTTTTTTGTGGAGTTGCTCCATGAAAATGTGATTCACCAATGGTGGTCAGTAAACAAAATCTGAATTTCTGGAATACCTACACTAGTCGCCGCATTTCTAATTATGGACACAAATAGGCCTTATTCATACGAACATTTTGGTGTATCACACTTATAGCCTATCAGTTTTTTGTGGAGTTGCTCCATGAAAATGTGATTCATAACCGGTGGTCAGTAAACAAAATCTGAATTTCTGGAATACCTAGAGTAGTCGCCGCATTTCTAAATACGGACACTAATAGATTGTGGAGTTGCTCCATGAAAATGTGATTCATCACCGGTGGTCAGTAAACAAAATCTGAATTTCTGGAATGTGATTCACCAATGGTGGTCAGTAAACAAAATCTGAATTTCTGCAATACCTAGACTAGTCGCCGCATTTCTAATTATGGACACAGATAGGCCTTATTCATACGAACATTTTGGTGTATCACACTAATATCCTATCAGTTTTTTGTGGAGTTGCTCCATGAAAATGTGATTCACCAATGGTGGTCAGTAAACAAAATCTGAATTTCTGGAATACCTAGAGTAGTCGCCGCATTTCTAAATACGGACACTAATAGATTTTATCCATACGAAAATTTTGGTGTATCACACTTATATTCTATCAGTTTTTTGTGGAGTTGCTCCATGAAAATGTGATTCACCAATGGTGGTCAGTAAACAAAATCTGAATTTCTGGAATACCTAGACTAGTCGCCGCATTTCTAATTATGGACACAAATAGGCCTTATTCATACGAACATTTTGGTGTATCACACTTATATCCTATCAGTTTTTTGTGGGGTTGCTCCATGAAAATGTGATTCATCACCGGTGGTCAGTAAACAAAATCTGAATTTCTGGAATACCTAGACTAGTCGCCGCATTTCTAATTATGGACACAAATAGGTCTTATTCATACGAACATTTTGTTGTATCACACTTATATCCTATCAGTTTTTTGTGGAGTTGCTCCATGAAAATGTGATTCACCAATGGTGGTCAGTAAACAAAATCTGAATTTCTGGAATACCTAGACTAGTCGCCGCATTTCTAATTATGGACACAAATAGGCCTTATTCATACGAACATTTTGCTGTATCACACTTATATCCTATCAGTTTTTTGTGGAGTTGCTCCATGAAAATGTGATTCACCAATGGTGGTCAGTAAACAAAATCTGAATTTCTGGAATACCTAGAGTAGTCGCCACATTTCTAAATACGGACACTAATAGATTTTATCCATACGAACATTTTGGTGTATCACACTTATATCCTATCAGTTTTTTCTGGAGTTGCTCCATAAAAATGTGATTCACCAATGGTGGTCAGTAAACAAAATCTGAATTTCTGGAATACCTAGCCTAGTCGCCGCATTTCTAATTATGGACGCAAATAGGCCTTATTCATACGAACATTTTGGTGTATCACACTTATATCCTATCAGTTTTTTGTGGAGTTGCTCCATGAAAATGTGATTCATCACCGGTGGTCAGTAAACAAAATCTGAATTTCTGGAATACCTAGACTAGTCGCCGCATTTCTAAATATGGACACAAATAGGCCTTATTCATACGAACATTTTGGTGTATCACACTTATATCCTATCAGTTTTTTGTGGAGTTGCTCCATGAAAATGTGATTCACCAATGGTGGTCAGTAAACAAAATCTGAATTTCTGGAATACCTACACTAGTCGCCGCATTTCTAATTATGGACACAAATAGGCCTTATTCGTACGAACATTTTGGTGTATCACACTTATAGCCTATCAGTTTTTTGTGGAGTTGCTCCATGAAAATGTGATTCATAACCGGTGGTCAGTAAACAAAATCTGAATTTCTGGAATACCTAGAGTAGTCGCCGCATTTCTAAATACGGACACTAATAGATTGTGGAGTTGCTCCATGAAAATGTGATTCATCACCGGTGGTCAGTAAACAAAATCTGAATTTCTGGAATGTGATTCACCAATGGTGGTCAGTAAACAAAATCTGAATTTCTGCAATACCTAGACTAGTCGCCGCATTTCTAATTATGGACACAAATAGGCCTTATTCATACGACCATTTTGGTGTATCACACTTATATCCTGTCAGTTTTTTGTGGAGTTGCTCCATGAAAATGTGATTCATCACCGGTGGTCAGTAAACAAAATCCGAATTTCTGGAATACCTAGAGTAGTCGTCGCATTTCTAAATTCGGACGCTAATAGATTTTATCCATACGAACATTTTGGTGTATCAAACTTATATCCTATCAGTTTTTTGTGGAGTTGCTCCATGAAAATGTGATTCACCAATGGTGGTCAGTAAACAAAATCTGAATTTCTGGAATACCTAGACTAATCGCATTTCTAATTATGGACACAAATAGGCCTTATTCATACGAACATTTTGGTGTATCACACTTATATCCTATCAGTTTTTTGTGGAGTTGCTCCATGAAAATGTGATTCATCACCGGTGGTCAGTAAACAAAATCTGAATTTCTGGAATACCTAGAGTAGTCGCCGCATTTCTAAATACGGACACTAATAGATTTTATCCATACGAACATTTTGGTGTATCACACTTATATCCTATCAGTTTTTTGTGGAGTTGCTCCATGAAAATGTGATTCACCAATGGTGGTCAGTAAACAAAATCTGAATTTCTGGAATACCTAGACTAGTCGCTGCATTTCTAATTATGGACACAAATAGGCCTTATTCATACGACCATTTTGGTGTATCACACTTATATCCTGTCAGTTTTTTGTGGAGTTGCTCCATGAAAATGTGATTCATCACCGGTGGTCAGTAAACAAAATCTGAATTTCTGGAATACCTAGAGTAGTCGCCGCATTTCTAAATACGGACACTAATAGATTTTATCCATACGAAAATTTTGGTGTATCACACTTATATCCTATCAGTTTTTTGTGGAGTTGCTCCATGCAAAATGTGATTCACCAATGGTGGTCAGTAAACAAAATCTGAATTTCTGGAATACCTAGACTAGTCGCCGCATTTCTAAATATGGACACAAATAGGCCTTATTCATACGAACATTCTGGTGTATCACACTTATATCCTGTCAGTTTTTTGTGGAGTTGCTCCATGAAAATGTGATTCACCAATGGTGGTCAGTAAACAAAATCTGAATTTCTGGAATACCTAGACTAGTCGCCGCATTTCTAATTATGGACACAAATAGGCCTTATTCATACGACCATTTTGGTGTATCACACTTATATCCTGTCAGTTTTTTGTGGAGTTGCTCCATGAAAATGTGATTCATCACCGGTGGTCAGTAAACAAAATCTGAATTTCTGGAATACCTAGAGTAGTCGCCGCATTTCTAAATACGGACACTAATAGATTTTATCCATACGAAAATTTTGGTGTATCACACTTATATCCTATCAGTTTTTTGTGGAGTTGCTCCATGCAAAATGTGATTCACCAATGGTGGTCAGTAAACAAAATCTGAATTTCTGGAATACCTAGACTAGTCGCCGCATTTCTAATTATGGACACAAATAGGCCTTATTCATACGAACATTTTGGTGTATCACACTTATATCCTATCAGTTTTTTGTGGAGTTGCTCCATGAAAATGTGATTCACCAATGGTGGTCAGTAAACAAAATCTGAATTTCTGGAATACCTAGACTAGTCGCCGCATTTCTAATTATGGACACAAATAGGCCTTATTCATACGAACATTTTGCTGTATCACACTTATATCCTGTCAGTTTTTTGTGGAGTTGCTCCATGAAAATGTGATTCACCAATGGTGGTCAGTAAACAAAATCTGAATTTCTGGAATACCTAGACTAGTCGCCGCATTTCTAATTATGGACACAAATAGGCCTTATTCATACGAACATTTTGGTGTATCACACTTATATCCTATCAGTTTTTTGTGGAGTTGCTCCATGAAAATGTGATTCACCAATGGTGGTCAGTAAACAAAATCTGAATTTCTGGAATACCTAGACTAGTCGCCGCATTTCTAATTATGGACACAAATAGGCCTTATTCATATGAAAATTTTGGTGTATCACACTTATATCCTATCAGTTTTTTGTGGAGTTGCTCCATGAAAATGTGATTCATCACCGGTGGTCAGTAAACAAAATCTGAATTTCTGGAATACCTAGACTAGTCGCCGCATTTCTAATTATGGACACAAATAGGCCTTATTCATACGAAAATTTTGGTGTATCACACTTATATCCTATCAGTTTTTTGTGGAGTTGCTCCATGAAAATGTGATTCATCACCGGTGGTCAGTAAACAAAATCTGAATTTCTGGAATACCTAGACTAGTCGCCGCATTTCTAATTATGGACACAAATAGGCCTTATTCATACGAACATTTTGGTGTATCACACTTATATCCTATCAGTTTTTTGTGGAGTTGCTCCATGAAAATGTGATTCATCACCGGTGGTCAGTAAACAAAATCTGAATTTCTGGAATACCTAGAGTAGTCGCCGCATTTCTAAATACGGACACTAATAGATTTTATCCATACGAACATTTTGGTGTATCACACTTATATCCTATCAGTTTTTTGTGGAGTTGCTCCATGAAAATGTGATTCATCACCGGTGGTCAGTAAACAAAATCTGAATTTCTGGAATACCTAGAGAAGTCGCCGCATTTCTAATTATGGACACAAATAGGCCTTATTCATACGAACATTTTGGTGTATCACACTTATATCCTATCAGTTTTTTGTGGAGTTGCTCCATGAAAATGTGATTCACCAATGGTGGTCAGTAAACAAAATCTGAATTTCTGGAATACCTAGCCTAGTCGCCGCATTTCTAATTATGGACACAAATAGGCCTTATTCATACGAACATTTTGGTGTATCACACTTATATCCTATCAGTTTTTTGTGGAGTTGCTCCATGAAAATGTGATTCACCAATGTTGGTCAGTAAACAAAATCTGAATTTCTGGAATACCTAGAGTAGTCGCCGCATTTCTAAATACGGACACTAATAGATTTTATCCATACGAACATTTTGGTGTATCACACTTATATCCTATCAGTTTTTTGTGGAGTTACTCCATGAAAATGTGATTCACCAATGGTGGTCAGTAAACAAAATCTGAATTTCTGGAATACCTAGACTAGTCGCCGCATTTCTAATTATGGACACAAATAGGCCTTATTCATACGAACATTTTGGTGTATCACACTTATATCCTATCAGTTTTTTGTGGAGTTGCTCCATGAAAATGTGATTCACCAATGGTGGTCAGTAAACAAAATCTGAATTTCTGGAATACCTAGACTAGTCGCCGCATTTCTAATTATGGACGCAAATAGGCCTTATTCATACGAACATTTTGGTGTATCACACTTATATCCTATCAGTTTTTTGTGGAGTTGCTCCATGAAAATGTGATTCACCAATGGTGGTCAGTAAACAAAATCTGAATTTCTGGAATACCTAGACTAGTCGCTGCATTTCTAATTATGGACACAAATAGGCCTTATTCATACGACCATTTTGGTGTATCACACTTATATCCTGTCAGTTTTTTGTGGAGTTGCTCCATGAAAATGTGATTCATCACCGGTGGTCAGTAAACAAAATCTGAATTTCTGGAATACCTAGAGTAGTCGCCGCATTTCTAAATACGGACACTAATAGATTTTATCCATACGAAAATTTTGGTGTATCACACTTATATCCTATCAGTTTTTTGTGGAGTTGCTCCATGAAAATGTGATTCACCAATGGTGGTCAGTAAACAAAATCTGAATTTCTGGAATACCTAGACTAGTCGCCGCATTTCTAATTATGGACACAAATAGGCCTTATTCATACGAACATTCTGGTGTATCACACTTATATCCTGTCAGTTTTTTGTGGAGTTGCTCCATGAAAATGTGATTCACCAATGGTGGTCAGTAAACAAAATCTGAATTTCTGGAATACCTAGACTAGTCGCCGCATTTCTAATTATGGACACAAATAGGCCTTATTCATACGAACATTTTGGTGTATCACACTTATATCCTATCAGTTTTTTGTGGAGTTGCTCCATGAAAATGTGATTCATCACCGGTGGTCAGTAAACAAAATCTGAATTTCTGGAATACCTAGAGTAGTCGCAGCATTTATAAATACGAACACTAATATATTTTATCCATACGAACATTTTGGTGTATCACACTTATATCCTATCAGTTTTTTGTGGAGTTGCTCCATGAAAATGTGATTCACCAATGGTGGTCAGTAAACAAAATCTGAATTTCTGGAATACCTAGCCTAGTCGCCGCATTTCTAATTATGGACACAAATAGGCCTTATTCATACGAACATTTTGGTGTATCACACTTATATCCTATCAGTTTTTTGTGGAGTTGCTCCATGAAAATGTGATTCACCAATGTTGGTCAGTAAACAAAATCTGAATTTCTGGAATACCTAGAGTAGTCGCCGCATTTCTAAATACGGACACTAATAGATTTTATCCATACGAACATTTTGGTGTATCACACTTATATCCTATCAGTTTTTTGTGGAGTTACTCCATGAAAATGTGATTCACCAATGGTGGTCAGTAAACAAAATCTGAATTTCTGGAATACCTAGCCTAGTCGCCGCATTTCTAATTATGGACACAAATAGGCCTTATTCATACGAACATTTTGGTGTATCACACTTATATCCTATCAGTTTTTTGTGGAGTTGCTCCATGAAAATGTGATTCACCAATGGTGGTCAGTAAACAAAATCTGAATTTCTGGAATACCTAGACTAGTCGCCGCATTTCTAATTATGGACACAAATAGGCCTTATTCATACGAACATTTTGCTGTATCACACTTATATCCTGTCAGTTTTTTGTGGAGTTGCTCCATGAAAATGTGATTCACCAATGGTGGTCAGTAAACAAAATCTGAATTTCTGGAATACCTAGACTAGTCGCCGCATTTCTAATTATGGACACAAATAGGCCTTATTCATACGAACATTTTGGTGTATCACACTTATATCCTATCAGTTTTTTGTGGAGTTGCTCCATGAAAATGTGATTCACCAATGGTGGTCAGTAAACAAAATCTGAATTTCTGGAATACCTAGACTAGTCGCCGCATTTCTAATTATGGACACAAATAGGCCTTATTCATATGAAAATTTTGGTGTATCACACTTATATCCTATCAGTTTTTTGTGGAGTTGCTCCATGAAAATGTGATTCATCACCGGTGGTCAGTAAACAAAATCTGAATTTCTGGAATACCTAGACTAGTCGCCGCATTTCTAATTATGGACACAAATAGGCCTTATTCATACGAAAATTTTGGTGTATCACACTTATATCCTATCAGTTTTTTGTGGAGTTGCTCCATGAAAATGTGATTCATCACCGGTGGTCAGTAAACAAAATCTGAATTTCTGGAATACCTAGACTAGTCGCCGCATTTCTAATTATGGACACAAATAGGCCTTATTCATACGAACATTTTGGTGTATCACACTTATATCCTATCAGTTTTTTGTGGAGTTGCTCCATGAAAATGTGATTCATCACCGGTGGTCAGTAAACAAAATCTGAATTTCTGGAATACCTAGAGTAGTCGCCGCATTTCTAAATACGGACACTAATAGATTTTATCCATACGAACATTTTGGTGTATCACACTTATATCCTATCAGTTTTTTGTGGAGTTGCTCCATGAAAATGTGATTCATCACCGGTGGTCAGTAAACAAAATCTGAATTTCTGGAATACCTAGAGAAGTCGCCGCATTTCTAATTATGGACACAAATAGGCCTTATTCATACGAACATTTTGGTGTATCACACTTATATCCTATCAGTTTTTTGTGGAGTTGCTCCATGAAAATGTGATTCACCAATGGTGGTCAGTAAACAAAATCTGAATTTCTGGAATACCTAGCCTAGTCGCCGCATTTCTAATTATGGACACAAATAGGCCTTATTCATACGAACATTTTGGTGTATCACACTTATATCCTATCAGTTTTTTGTGGAGTTGCTCCATGAAAATGTGATTCACCAATGTTGGTCAGTAAACAAAATCTGAATTTCTGGAATACCTAGAGTAGTCGCCGCATTTCTAAATACGGACACTAATAGATTTTATCCATACGAACATTTTGGTGTATCACACTTATATCCTATCAGTTTTTTGTGGAGTTACTCCATGAAAATGTGATTCACCAATGGTGGTCAGTAAACAAAATCTGAATTTCTGGAATACCTAGACTAGTCGCCGCATTTCTAATTATGGACACAAATAGGCCTTATTCATACGAACATTTTGGTGTATCACACTTATATCCTATCAGTTTTTTGTGGAGTTGCTCCATGAAAATGTGATTCACCAATGGTGGTCAGTAAACAAAATCTGAATTTCTGGAATACCTAGACTAGTCGCCGCATTTCTAATTATGGACGCAAATAGGCCTTATTCATACGAACATTTTGGTGTATCACACTTATATCCTATCAGTTTTTTGTGGAGTTGCTCCATGAAAATGTGATTCACCAATGGTGGTCAGTAAACAAAATCTGAATTTCTGGAATACCTAGACTAGTCGCTGCATTTCTAATTATGGACACAAATAGGCCTTATTCATACGACCATTTTGGTGTATCACACTTATATCCTGTCAGTTTTTTGTGGAGTTGCTCCATGAAAATGTGATTCATCACCGGTGGTCAGTAAACAAAATCTGAATTTCTGGAATACCTAGAGTAGTCGCCGCATTTCTAAATACGGACACTAATAGATTTTATCCATACGAAAATTTTGGTGTATCACACTTATATCCTATCAGTTTTTTGTGGAGTTGCTCCATGAAAATGTGATTCACCAATGGTGGTCAGTAAACAAAATCTGAATTTCTGGAATACCTAGACTAGTCGCCGCATTTCTAATTATGGACACAAATAGGCCTTATTCATACGAACATTCTGGTGTATCACACTTATATCCTGTCAGTTTTTTGTGGAGTTGCTCCATGAAAATGTGATTCACCAATGGTGGTCAGTAAACAAAATCTGAATTTCTGGAATACCTAGACTAGTCGCCGCATTTCTAATTATGGACACAAATAGGCCTTATTCATACGAACATTTTGGTGTATCACACTTATATCCTATCAGTTTTTTGTGGAGTTGCTCCATGAAAATGTGATTCATCACCGGTGGTCAGTAAACAAAATCTGAATTTCTGGAATACCTAGAGTAGTCGCAGCATTTATAAATACGAACACTAATATATTTTATCCATACGAACATTTTGGTGTATCACACTTATATCCTATCAGTTTTTTGTGGAGTTGCTCCATGAAAATGTGATTCACCAATGGTGGTCAGTAAACAAAATCTGAATTTCTGGAATACCTAGCCTAGTCGCCGCATTTCTAATTATGGACACAAATAGGCCTTATTCATACGAACATTTTGGTGTATCACACTTATATCCTATCAGTTTTTTGTGGAGTTGCTCCATGAAAATGTGATTCACCAATGTTGGTCAGTAAACAAAATCTGAATTTCTGGAATACCTAGAGTAGTCGCCGCATTTCTAAATACGGACACTAATAGATTTTATCCATACGAACATTTTGGTGTATCACACTTATATCCTATCAGTTTTTTGTGGAGTTACTCCATGAAAATGTGATTCACCAATGGTGGTCAGTAAACAAAATCTGAATTTCTGGAATACCTAGCCTAGTCGCCGCATTTCTAATTATGGACACAAATAGGCCTTATTCATACGAACATTTTGGTGTATCACACTTATATCCTATCAGTTTTTTGTGGAGTTGCTCCATGAAAATGTGATTCACCAATGGTGGTCAGTAAACAAAATCTGAATTTCTGGAATACCTAGACTAGTCGCCGCATTTCTAATTATGGACACAAATAGGCCTTATTCATACGAACATTCTGGTGTATCACACTTATATCCTATCAGTTTTTTGTGGAGTTGCTCCATGAAAATGTGATTCACCAATGGTGGTCAGTAAACAAAATCTGAATTTCTGGAATACCTAGACTAGTCGCTGCATTTCTAATTATGGACACAAATAGGCCTTATTCATACGACCATTTTGGTGTATCACACTTATATCCTGTCAGTTTTTTGTGGAGTTGCTCCATGAAAATGTGATTCATCACCGGTGGTCAGTAAACAAAATCTGAATTTCTGGAATACCTAGAGTAGTCGCCGCATTTCTAAATACGGACACTAATAGATTTTATCCATACGAAAATGTTGGTGTATCACACTTATATCCTATCAGTTTTTTGTGGAGTTGCTCCATGAAAATGTGATTCACCAATGGTGGTCAGTAAACAAAATCTGAATTTCTGGAATACCTAGACTAGTCGCCGCATTTCTAATTATGGACACAAATAGGCCTTATTCATACGAACATTCTGGTGTATCACACTTATATCCTATCAGTTTTTTGTGGAGTTGCTCCATGAAAATGTGATTCACCAATGGTGGTCAGTAAACAAAATCTGAATTTCTGGAATACCTAGACTAGTCGCCGCATTTCTAATTACGGACACAAATAGGCCTTATTCATACGAACATTCTGGTGTATCACACTTATATCCTATCAGTTTTTTGTGGAGTTGCTCCATGAAAATGTGATTCACCAATGGTGGTCAGTAAACAAAATCTGAATTTCTGGAATACCTAGACTAGTCGCCGCATTTCTAATTACGGACACAAATAGGCCTTATTCATACGAACATTTTGGTGTATCACACTTATATCCTATCAGTTTTTTGTGGAGTTGCTCCATGAAAATGTGATTCATCACCGGTGGTCAGTAAACAAAATCTGAATTTCTGGAATACCTAGAGAAGTCGCCGCATTTCTAATTATGGACACAAATAGGCCTTATTCATACGAACATTTTGGTGTATCACACTTATATCCTGTCAGTTTTTTGTGGAGTTGCTCCATGAAAATGTGATTCACCAATGGTGGTCAGTAAACAAAATCTGAATTTCTGGAATACCTAGCCTAGTCGCCGCATTTCTAATTATGGACACAAATAGGCCTTATTCATACGAACATTTTGGTGTATCACACTTATATCCTATCAGTTTTTTGTGGAGTTGCTCCATGAAAATGTGATTCACCAATGGTGGTCAGTAAACAAAATCTGAATTTCTGGAATACCTAGCCTAGTCGCCGCATTTCTAATTATGGACACAAATAGGCCTTATTCATACGAACATTTTGGTGTATCACACTTATATCCTATCAGTTTTTTGTGGAGTTGCTCCATGAAAATGTGATTCATCACCGGTGGTCAGTAAACAAAATCTGAATTTCTGGAATACCTAGAGAAGTCGCCGCATTTCTAATTATGGACACAAATAGGCCTTATTCATACGAACATTTTGGTGTATCACACTTATATCCTGTCAGTTTTTTGTGGAGGTGCTCCATGAAAATGTGATTCACCAATGGTGGTCAGTAAACAAAATCTGAATTTCTGGAATACCTAGCCTAGTCGCCGCATTTCTAATTATGGACACAAATAGGCCTTATTCATACGAACATTTTGGTGTATCACACTTATATCCTATCAGTTTTTTGTGGAGTTGCTCCATGAAAATGTGATTCACCAATGGTGGTCAGTAAACAAAATCTGAATTTCTGGAATACCTAGAGTAGTCGCCGCATTTCTAATTATGGACACAAATAGGCCTTATTCATACGAACATTTTGGTGTATCACACTTATATCCTATCAGTTTTTTGTGGAGTTGCTCCATGAAAATGTGATTCACCAATGGTGGTCAGTAAACAAAATCTGAATTTCTGGAATACCTAGAGAAGTCGCAGCATTTCTAATTATGGACACAAATAGGCCTTATTCATACGAACATTTTGGTGTATCACACTTATATCCTATCAGTTTTTTGTGGAGTTGCTCCATGAAAATGTGATTCACCAATGGTGGTCAGTAAACAAAATCTGAATTTCTGGAATACCTAGCCTAGTCGCCGCATTTCTAATTATGGACACAAATAAGCCTTATTCATACGAACATTTTGGTGTATCACACTTATATCCTATCAGTTTTTTGTGGAGTTGCTCCATGAAAATGTGATTCACCAATGGTGGTCAGTAAACAAAATCTGAATTTCTGGAATACCTAGCCTAGCCGCCGCATTTCTAATTATGGACACAAATAGGCCTTATTCATACGAACATTTTGGTGTATCACACTTATATCCTATCAGTTTTTTGTGGAGTTGCTCCATGAAAATGTGATTCACCAATGGTGGTCAGTAAACAAAAACTGAATTTCTGGAATACCTAGCCTAGTCGCCGCATTTCTAATTATGGACACAAATAGGCCTTATTCATACGAACATTTTGGTGTATCACACTTCTATCCTATCAGTTTTTTGTGGAGTTGCTCCATGAAAATGTGATTCACCAATGGTGGTCAGTAAACAAAATCTGAATTTCTGGAATACCTAGAGAAGTCGCAGCATTTCTAATTATGGACACAAATAGGCCTTATTCATACGAACATTTTGGTGTATCACACTTATATCCTATCAGTTTTTTGTGGAGTTGCTCCATGAAAATGTGATTCACCAATGGTGGTCAGTAAACAAAATCTGAATTTCTGGAATACCTAGAGTAGTCGCCGCATTTCTAAATACGGACGCTAATAGATTTTATCCATACGAACATTTTGGTGTATCACACTTATATCCTATCAGTTTTTTGTGGAGTTGCTCCATGAAAATGTGATTCACCAATGGTGGTCAGTAAACAAAATCTGAATTTCTGGAATACCTAGACTAGTCGCCGCATTTCTAATTATGGACACAAATAGGCCTTGTTCATACGAACATTTTGGTGTATCACACTTATATCCTATCAGTTTTTTGTGGAGTTGCTCCATGAAAATGTGATTCACCAATGGTGGTCAGTAAACAAAATCTGAATTTCTGGAATACCTAGACTAGTCGCCGCATTTCTAATTATGGACACAAATAGGCCTTATTCATACGAACATTCTGGTGTATCACACTTATATCCTATCAGTTTTTTGTGGAGTTGCTCCATGAAAATGTGATTCACCAATGGTGGTCAGTAAACAAAATCTGAATTTCTGGAATACCTAGACTAGTCGCCGCATTTCTAATTATGGACACAAATAGGCCTTATTCATACGAACATTTTGGTGTATCACACTTATATCCTATCAGTTTTTTGTGGAGTTGCTCCATGAAAATGTGATTCATCACCGGTGGTCAGTAAACAAAATCTGAATTTCTGGAATACCTAGACTAGTCGCCGCATTTCTAATTATGGACACAAATAGGTCTTATTCATACGAACATTTTGGTGTATCACACTTATATCCTATCAGTTTTTTGTGGAGTTGCTCCATGAAAATGTGATTCACCAATGGTGGTCAGTAAACAAAATCTGAATTTCTGGAATACCTAGCCTAGTCGCCGCATTTCTAATTATGGACACAAATAGGCCTTATTCATACGAACATTTTGGTGTATCACACTTCTATCCTATCAGTTTTTTGTGGAGTTGCTCCATGAAAATGTGATTCACCAATGGTGGTCAGTAAACAAAATCTGAATTTCTGGAATACCTAGAGAAGTCGCAGCATTTCTAATTATGGACACAAATAGGCCTTATTCATACGAACATTTTGGTGTATCACACTTATATCCTATCAGTTTTTTGTGGAGTTGCTCCATGAAAATGTGATTCACCAATGGTGGTCAGTAAACAAAATCTGAATTTCTGGAATACCTAGAGTAGTCGCCGCATTTCTAAATACGGACACTAATAGATTTTATCCATACGAACATTTTGGTGTATCACACTTATATCCTATCAGTTTTTTGTGGAGTTGCTCCATGAAAATGTGATTCACCAATGGTGGTCAGTAAACAAAATCTGAATTTCTGGAATACCTAGAGAAGTCGCAGCATTTCTAATTATGGACACAAATAGGCCTTATTCATACGAACATTTTGGTGTATCACACTTATATCCTATCAGTTTTTTGTGGAGTTGCTCCATGAAAATGTGATTCACCAATGGTGGTCAGTAAACAAAATCTGAATTTCTGGAATACCTAGCCTAGTCGCCGCATTTCTAATTATGGACACAAATAAGCCTTATTCATACGAACATTTTGGTGTATCACACTTATATCCTATCAGTTTTTTGTGGAGTTGCTCCATGAAAATGTGATTCACCAATGGTGGTCAGTAAACAAAATCTGAATTTCTGGAATACCTAGCCTAGCCGCCGCATTTCTAATTATGGACACAAATAGGCCTTATTCATACGAACATTTTGGTGTATCACACTTATATCCTATCAGTTTTTTGTGGAGTTGCTCCATGAAAATGTGATTCACCAATGGTGGTCAGTAAACAAAATCTGAATTTCTGGAATACCTAGCCTAGTCGCCGCATTTCTAATTATGGACACAAATAGGCCTTATTCATACGAACATTTTGGTGTATCACACTTCTATCCTATCAGTTTTTTGTGGAGTTGCTCCATGAAAATGTGATTCACCAATGGTGGTCAGTAAACAAAATCTGAATTTCTGGAATACCTAGAGAAGTCGCAGCATTTCTAATTATGGACACAAATAGGCCTTATTCATACGAACATTTTGGTGTATCACACTTATATCCTATCAGTTTTTTGTGGAGTTGCTCCATGAAAATGTGATTCACCAATGGTGGTCAGTAAACAAAATCTGAATTTCTGGAATACCTAGAGTAGTCGCCGCATTTCTAAATACGGACACTAATAGATTTTATCCATACGAACATTTTGGTGTATCACACTTATATCCTATCAGTTTTTTGTGGAGTTGCTCCATGAAAATGTGATTCACCAATGGTGGTCAGTAAACAAAATCTGAATTTCTGGAATACCTAGAGAAGTCGCAGCATTTCTAATTATGGACACAAATAGGCCTTATTCATACGAACATTTTGGTGTATCACACTTATATCCTATCAGTTTTTTGTGGAGTTGCTCCATGAAAATGTGATTCACCAATGGTGGTCAGTAAACAAAATCTGAATTTCTGGAATACCTAGCCTAGTCGCCGCATTTCTAATTATGGACACAAATAAGCCTTATTCATACGAACATTTTGGTGTATCACACTTATATCCTATCAGTTTTTTGTGGAGTTGCTCCATGAAAATGTGATTCACCAATGGTGGTCAGTAAACAAAATCTGAATTTCTGGAATACCTAGCCTAGCCGCCGCATTTCTAATTATGGACACAAATAGGCCTTATTCATACGAACATTTTGGTGTATCACACTTATATCCTATCAGTTTTTTGTGGAGTTGCTCCATGAAAATGTGATTCACCAATGGTGGTCAGTAAACAAAATCTGAATTTCTGGAATACCTAGCCTAGTCGCCGCATTTCTAATTATGGACACAAATAGGCCTTATTCATACGAACATTTTGGTGTATCACACTTCTATCCTATCAGTTTTTTGTGGAGTTGCTCCATGAAAATGTGATTCACCAATGGTGGTCAGTAAACAAAATCTGAATTTCTGGAATACCTAGAGAAGTCGCAGCATTTCTAATTATGGACACAAATAGGCCTTATTCATACGAACATTTTGGTGTATCACACTTATATCCTATCAGTTTTTTGTGGAGTTGCTCCATGAAAATGTGATTCACCAATGGTGGTCAGTAAACAAAATCTGAATTTCTGGAATACCTAGAGTAGTCGCCGCATTTCTAAATACGGACACTAATAGATTTTATCCATACGAACATTTTGGTGTATCACACTTATATCCTATCAGTTTTTTGTGGAGTTGCTCCATGAAAATGTGATTCACCAATGGTGGTCAGTAAACAAAATCTGAATTTCTGGAATACCTAGACTAGTCGCCGCATTTCTAATTATGGACACAAATAGGCCTTGTTCATACGAACATTTTGGTGTATCACACTTATATCCTATCAGTTTTTTGTGGAGTTGCTCCATGAAAATGTGATTCACCAATGGTGGTCAGTAAACAAAATCTGAATTTCTGGAATACCTAGACTAGTCGCCGCATTTCTAATTATGGACACAAATAGGCCTTATTCATACGAACATTCTGGTGTATCACACTTATATCCTATCAGTTTTTTGTGGAGTTGCTCCATGAAAATGTGATTCACCAATGGTGGTCAGTAAACAAAATCTGAATTTCTGGAATACCTAGACTAGTCGCCGCATTTCTAATTATGGACACAAATAGGCCTTATTCATACGAACATTTTGGTGTATCACACTTATATCCTATCAGTTTTTTGTGGAGTTGCTCCATGAAAATGTGATTCATCACCGGTGGTCAGTAAACAAAATCTGAATTTCTGGAATACCTAGAGTAGTCGCCACATTTCTAAATACGGACACTAATAGATTTTATCCATACGAACATTTTGGTGTATCACACTTATATCCTATCAGTTTTTTGTGGAGTTGCTCCATGAAAATGTGATTCACCAATGGTGGTCAGTAAACAAAATCTGAATTTCTGGAATACCTAGACTAGTCGCCGCATTTCTAATTATGGACACAAATAGGCCTTATTCATACGAACATTCTGGTGTATCACACTTATATCCTATCAGTTTTTTGTGGAGTTGCTCCATGAAAATGTGATTCACCAATGGTGGTCAGTAAACAAAATCTGAATTTCTGGAATACCTAGACTAGTCGCCGCATTTCTAATTATGGACACAAATAGGCCTTATTCATACGAACATTTTGGTGTATCACACTTATATCCTATCAGTTTTTTGTGGAGTTGCTCCATGAAAATGTGATTCATCACCGGTGGTCAGTAAACAAAATCTGAATTTCTGGAATACCTAGACTAGTCGCCGCATTTCTAATTATGGACACAAATAGGTCTTATTCATACGAACATTTTGGTGTATCACACTTATATCCTATCAGTTTTTTGTGGAGTTGCTCCATGAAAATGTGATTCACCAATGGTGGTCAGTAAACAAAATCTGAATTTCTGGAATACCTAGCCTAGTCGCCGCATTTCTAATTATGGACACAAATAGGCCTTATTCATACGAACATTTTGGTGTATCACACTTCTATCCTATCAGTTTTTTGTGGAGTTGCTCCATGAAAATGTGATTCACCAATGGTGGTCAGTAAACAAAATCTGAATTTCTGGAATACCTAGAGAAGTCGCAGCATTTCTAATTATGGACACAAATAGGCCTTATTCATACGAACATTTTGGTGTATCACACTTATATCCTATCAGTTTTTTGTGGAGTTGCTCCATGAAAATGTGATTCACCAATGGTGGTCAGTAAACAAAATCTGAATTTCTGGAATACCTAGAGTAGTCGCCGCATTTCTAAATACGGACACTAATAGATTTTATCCATACGAACATTTTGGTGTATCACACTTATATCCTATCAGTTTTTTGTGGAGTTGCTCCATGAAAATGTGATTCACCAATGGTGGTCAGTAAACAAAATCTGAATTTCTGGAATACCCAGAGAAGTCGCAGCATTTCTAATTATGGACACAAATAGGCCTTATTCATACGAACATTTTGGTGTATCACACTTATATCCTATCAGTTTTTTGTGGAGTTGCTCCATGAAAATGTGATTCACCAATGGTGGTCAGTAAACAAAATCTGAATTTCTGGAATACCTAGCCTAGTCGCCGCATTTCTAATTATGGACACAAATAAGCCTTATTCATACGAACATTTTGGTGTATCACACTTATATCCTATCAGTTTTTTGTGGAGTTGCTCCATGAAAATGTGATTCACCAATGGTGGTCAGTAAACAAAATCTGAATTTCTGGAATACCTAGCCTAGCCGCCGCATTTCTAATTATGGACACAAATAGGCCTTATTCATACGAACATTTTGGTGTATCACACTTATATCCTATCAGTTTTTTGTGGAGTTGCTCCATGAAAATGTGATTCACCAATGGTGGTCAGTAAACAAAATCTGAATTTCTGGAATACCTAGCCTAGTCGCCGCATTTCTAATTATGGACACAAATAGGCCTTATTCATACGAACATTTTGGTGTATCACACGTCTATCCTATCAGTTTTTTGTGGAGTTGCTCCATGAAAATGTGATTCACCAATGGTGGTCAGTAAACAAAATCTGAATTTCTGGAATACCTAGAGAAGTCGCAGCATTTCTAATTATGGACACAAATAGGCCTTATTCATACGAACATTTTGGTGTATCACACTTATATCCTATCAGTTTTTTGTGGAGTTGCTCCATGAAAATGTGATTCACCAATGGTGGTCAGTAAACAAAATCTGAATTTCTGGAATACCTAGACTAGTCGCCGCATTTCTAATTATGGACACAAATAGGCCTTATTCATACGAACATTCTGGTGTATCACACTTATATCCTATCAGTTTTTTGTGGAGTTGCTCCATGAAAATGTGATTCACCAATGGTGGTCAGTAAACAAAATCTGAATTTCTGGAATACCTAGACTAGTCGCTGCATTTCTAATTATGGACACAAATAGGCCTTATTCATACGACCATTTTGGTGTATCACACTTATATCCTGTCAGTTTTTTGTGGAGTTGCTCCATGAAAATGTGATTCATCACCGGTGGTCAGTAAACAAAATCTGAATTTCTGGAATACCTAGAGTAGTCGCCGCATTTCTAAATACGGACACTAATAGATTTTATCCATACGAACATTTTGGTGTATCACACTTATATCCTATCAGTTTTTTGTGGAGTTACTCCATGAAAATGTGATTCACCAATGGTGGTCAGTAAACAAAATCTGAATTTCTGGAATACCTAGCCTAGTCGCCGCATTTCTAATTATGGACACAAATAGGCCTTATTCATACGAACATTTTGGTGTATCACACTTATATCCTATCAGTTTTTTGTGGAGTTGCTCCATGAAAATGTGATTCACCAATGGTGGTCAGTAAACAAAATCTGAATTTCTGGAATACCTAGACTAGTCGCCGCATTTCTAATTATGGACACAAATAGGCCTTATTCATACGAACATTCTGGTGTATCACACTTATATCCTATCAGTTTTTTGTGGAGTTGCTCCATGAAAATGTGATTCACCAATGGTGGTCAGTAAACAAAATCTGAATTTCTGGAATACCTAGACTAGTCGCTGCATTTCTAATTATGGACACAAATAGGCCTTATTCATACGACCATTTTGGTGTATCACACTTATATCCTGTCAGTTTTTTGTGGAGTTGCTCCATGAAAATGTGATTCATCACCGGTGGTCAGTAAACAAAATCTGAATTTCTGGAATACCTAGAGTAGTCGCCGCATTTCTAAATACGGACACTAATAGATTTTATCCATACGAAAATGTTGGTGTATCACACTTATATCCTATCAGTTTTTTGTGGAGTTGCTCCATGAAAATGTGATTCACCAATGGTGGTCAGTAAACAAAATCTGAATTTCTGGAATACCTAGACTAGTCGCCGCATTTCTAATTATGGACACAAATAGGCCTTATTCATACGAACATTCTGGTGTATCACACTTATATCCTATCAGTTTTTTGTGGAGTTGCTCCATGAAAATGTGATTCACCAATGGTGGTCAGTAAACAAAATCTGAATTTCTGGAATACCTAGACTAGTCGCCGCATTTCTAATTACGGACACAAATAGGCCTTATTCATACGAACATTCTGGTGTATCACACTTATATCCTATCAGTTTTTTGTGGAGTTGCTCCATGAAAATGTGATTCACCAATGGTGGTCAGTAAACAAAATCTGAATTTCTGGAATACCTAGACTAGTCGCCGCATTTCTAATTACGGACACAAATAGGCCTTATTCATACGAACATTTTGGTGTATCACACTTATATCCTATCAGTTTTTTGTGGAGTTGCTCCATGAAAATGTGATTCATCACCGGTGGTCAGTAAACAAAATCTGAATTTCTGGAATACCTAGAGAAGTCGCCGCATTTCTAATTATGGACACAAATAGGCCTTATTCATACGAACATTTTGGTGTATCACACTTATATCCTGTCAGTTTTTTGTGGAGTTGCTCCATGAAAATGTGATTCACCAATGGTGGTCAGTAAACAAAATCTGAATTTCTGGAATACCTAGCCTAGTCGCCGCATTTCTAATTATGGACACAAATAGGCCTTATTCATACGAACATTTTGGTGTATCACACTTATATCCTATCAGTTTTTTGTGGAGTTGCTCCATGAAAATGTGATTCACCAATGGTGGTCAGTAAACAAAATCTGAATTTCTGGAATACCTAGCCTAGTCGCCGCATTTCTAATTATGGACACAAATAGGCCTTATTCATACGAACATTTTGGTGTATCACACTTATATCCTATCAGTTTTTTGTGGAGTTGCTCCATGAAAATGTGATTCATCACCGGTGGTCAGTAAACAAAATCTGAATTTCTGGAATACCTAGAGAAGTCGCCGCATTTCTAATTATGGACACAAATAGGCCTTATTCATACGAACATTTTGGTGTATCACACTTATATCCTGTCAGTTTTTTGTGGAGGTGCTCCATGAAAATGTGATTCACCAATGGTGGTCAGTAAACAAAATCTGAATTTCTGGAATACCTAGCCTAGTCGCCGCATTTCTAATTATGGACACAAATAGGCCTTATTCATACGAACATTTTGGTGTATCACACTTATATCCTATCAGTTTTTTGTGGAGTTGCTCCATGAAAATGTGATTCACCAATGGTGGTCAGTAAACAAAATCTGAATTTCTGGAATACCTAGAGTAGTCGCCGCATTTCTAATTATGGACACAAATAGGCCTTATTCATACGAACATTTTGGTGTATCACACTTATATCCTATCAGTTTTTTGTGGAGTTGCTCCATGAAAATGTGATTCACCAATGGTGGTCAGTAAACAAAATCTGAATTTCTGGAATACCTAGAGAAGTCGCAGCATTTCTAATTATGGACACAAATAGGCCTTATTCATACGAACATTTTGGTGTATCACACTTATATCCTATCAGTTTTTTGTGGAGTTGCTCCATGAAAATGTGATTCACCAATGGTGGTCAGTAAACAAAATCTGAATTTCTGGAATACCTAGCCTAGTCGCCGCATTTCTAATTATGGACACAAATAAGCCTTATTCATACGAACATTTTGGTGTATCACACTTATATCCTATCAGTTTTTTGTGGAGTTGCTCCATGAAAATGTGATTCACCAATGGTGGTCAGTAAACAAAATCTGAATTTCTGGAATACCTAGCCTAGCCGCCGCATTTCTAATTATGGACACAAATAGGCCTTATTCATACGAACATTTTGGTGTATCACACTTATATCCTATCAGTTTTTTGTGGAGTTGCTCCATGAAAATGTGATTCACCAATGGTGGTCAGTAAACAAAAACTGAATTTCTGGAATACCTAGCCTAGTCGCCGCATTTCTAATTATGGACACAAATAGGCCTTATTCATACGAACATTTTGGTGTATCACACTTCTATCCTATCAGTTTTTTGTGGAGTTGCTCCATGAAAATGTGATTCACCAATGGTGGTCAGTAAACAAAATCTGAATTTCTGGAATACCTAGAGAAGTCGCAGCATTTCTAATTATGGACACAAATAGGCCTTATTCATACGAACATTTTGGTGTATCACACTTATATCCTATCAGTTTTTTGTGGAGTTGCTCCATGAAAATGTGATTCACCAATGGTGGTCAGTAAACAAAATCTGAATTTCTGGAATACCTAGAGTAGTCGCCGCATTTCTAAATACGGACACTAATAGATTTTATCCATACGAACATTTTGGTGTATCACACTTATATCCTATCAGTTTTTTGTGGAGTTGCTCCATGAAAATGTGATTCACCAATGGTGGTCAGTAAACAAAATCTGAATTTCTGGAATACCTAGACTAGTCGCCGCATTTCTAATTATGGACACAAATAGGCCTTGTTCATACGAACATTTTGGTGTATCACACTTATATCCTATCAGTTTTTTGTGGAGTTGCTCCATGAAAATGTGATTCACCAATGGTGGTCAGTAAACAAAATCTGAATTTCTGGAATACCTAGACTAGTCGCCGCATTTCTAATTATGGACACAAATAGGCCTTATTCATACGAACATTCTGGTGTATCACACTTATATCCTATCAGTTTTTTGTGGAGTTGCTCCATGAAAATGTGATTCACCAATGGTGGTCAGTAAACAAAATCTGAATTTCTGGAATACCTAGACTAGTCGCCGCATTTCTAATTATGGACACAAATAGGCCTTATTCATACGAACATTTTGGTGTATCACACTTATATCCTATCAGTTTTTTGTGGAGTTGCTCCATGAAAATGTGATTCATCACCGGTGGTCAGTAAACAAAATCTGAATTTCTGGAATACCTAGACTAGTCGCCGCATTTCTAATTATGGACACAAATAGGTCTTATTCATACGAACATTTTGGTGTATCACACTTATATCCTATCAGTTTTTTGTGGAGTTGCTCCATGAAAATGTGATTCACCAATGGTGGTCAGTAAACAAAATCTGAATTTCTGGAATACCTAGCCTAGTCGCCGCATTTCTAATTATGGACACAAATAGGCCTTATTCATACGAACATTTTGGTGTATCACACTTCTATCCTATCAGTTTTTTGTGGAGTTGCTCCATGAAAATGTGATTCACCAATGGTGGTCAGTAAACAAAATCTGAATTTCTGGAATACCTAGAGAAGTCGCAGCATTTCTAATTATGGACACAAATAGGCCTTATTCATACGAACATTTTGGTGTATCACACTTATATCCTATCAGTTTTTTGTGGAGTTGCTCCATGAAAATGTGATTCACCAATGGTGGTCAGTAAACAAAATCTGAATTTCTGGAATACCTAGAGTAGTCGCCGCATTTCTAAATACGGACACTAATAGATTTTATCCATACGAACATTTTGGTGTATCACACTTATATCCTATCAGTTTTTTGTGGAGTTGCTCCATGAAAATGTGATTCACCAATGGTGGTCAGTAAACAAAATCTGAATTTCTGGAATACCTAGAGAAGTCGCAGCATTTCTAATTATGGACACAAATAGGCCTTATTCATACGAACATTTTGGTGTATCACACTTATATCCTATCAGTTTTTTGTGGAGTTGCTCCATGAAAATGTGATTCACCAATGGTGGTCAGTAAACAAAATCTGAATTTCTGGAATACCTAGCCTAGTCGCCGCATTTCTAATTATGGACACAAATAAGCCTTATTCATACGAACATTTTGGTGTATCACACTTATATCCTATCAGTTTTTTGTGGAGTTGCTCCATGAAAATGTGATTCACCAATGGTGGTCAGTAAACAAAATCTGAATTTCTGGAATACCTAGCCTAGCCGCCGCATTTCTAATTATGGACACAAATAGGCCTTATTCATACGAACATTTTGGTGTATCACACTTATATCCTATCAGTTTTTTGTGGAGTTGCTCCATGAAAATGTGATTCACCAATGGTGGTCAGTAAACAAAATCTGAATTTCTGGAATACCTAGCCTAGTCGCCGCATTTCTAATTATGGACACAAATAGGCCTTATTCATACGAACATTTTGGTGTATCACACTTCTATCCTATCAGTTTTTTGTGGAGTTGCTCCATGAAAATGTGATTCACCAATGGTGGTCAGTAAACAAAATCTGAATTTCTGGAATACCTAGAGAAGTCGCAGCATTTCTAATTATGGACACAAATAGGCCTTATTCATACGAACATTTTGGTGTATCACACTTATATCCTATCAGTTTTTTGTGGAGTTGCTCCATGAAAATGTGATTCACCAATGGTGGTCAGTAAACAAAATCTGAATTTCTGGAATACCTAGAGTAGTCGCCGCATTTCTAAATACGGACACTAATAGATTTTATCCATACGAACATTTTGGTGTATCACACTTATATCCTATCAGTTTTTTGTGGAGTTGCTCCATGAAAATGTGATTCACCAATGGTGGTCAGTAAACAAAATCTGAATTTCTGGAATACCTAGAGAAGTCGCAGCATTTCTAATTATGGACACAAATAGGCCTTATTCATACGAACATTTTGGTGTATCACACTTATATCCTATCAGTTTTTTGTGGAGTTGCTCCATGAAAATGTGATTCACCAATGGTGGTCAGTAAACAAAATCTGAATTTCTGGAATACCTAGCCTAGTCGCCGCATTTCTAATTATGGACACAAATAAGCCTTATTCATACGAACATTTTGGTGTATCACACTTATATCCTATCAGTTTTTTGTGGAGTTGCTCCATGAAAATGTGATTCACCAATGGTGGTCAGTAAACAAAATCTGAATTTCTGGAATACCTAGCCTAGCCGCCGCATTTCTAATTATGGACACAAATAGGCCTTATTCATACGAACATTTTGGTGTATCACACTTATATCCTATCAGTTTTTTGTGGAGTTGCTCCATGAAAATGTGATTCACCAATGGTGGTCAGTAAACAAAATCTGAATTTCTGGAATACCTAGCCTAGTCGCCGCATTTCTAATTATGGACACAAATAGGCCTTATTCATACGAACATTTTGGTGTATCACACTTCTATCCTATCAGTTTTTTGTGGAGTTGCTCCATGAAAATGTGATTCACCAATGGTGGTCAGTAAACAAAATCTGAATTTCTGGAATACCTAGAGAAGTCGCAGCATTTCTAATTATGGACACAAATAGGCCTTATTCATACGAACATTTTGGTGTATCACACTTATATCCTATCAGTTTTTTGTGGAGTTGCTCCATGAAAATGTGATTCACCAATGGTGGTCAGTAAACAAAATCTGAATTTCTGGAATACCTAGAGTAGTCGCCGCATTTCTAAATACGGACACTAATAGATTTTATCCATACGAACATTTTGGTGTATCACACTTATATCCTATCAGTTTTTTGTGGAGTTGCTCCATGAAAATGTGATTCACCAATGGTGGTCAGTAAACAAAATCTGAATTTCTGGAATACCTAGACTAGTCGCCGCATTTCTAATTATGGACACAAATAGGCCTTGTTCATACGAACATTTTGGTGTATCACACTTATATCCTATCAGTTTTTTGTGGAGTTGCTCCATGAAAATGTGATTCACCAATGGTGGTCAGTAAACAAAATCTGAATTTCTGGAATACCTAGACTAGTCGCCGCATTTCTAATTATGGACACAAATAGGCCTTATTCATACGAACATTCTGGTGTATCACACTTATATCCTATCAGTTTTTTGTGGAGTTGCTCCATGAAAATGTGATTCACCAATGGTGGTCAGTAAACAAAATCTGAATTTCTGGAATACCTAGACTAGTCGCCGCATTTCTAATTATGGACACAAATAGGCCTTATTCATACGAACATTTTGGTGTATCACACTTATATCCTATCAGTTTTTTGTGGAGTTGCTCCATGAAAATGTGATTCATCACCGGTGGTCAGTAAACAAAATCTGAATTTCTGGAATACCTAGAGTAGTCGCCACATTTCTAAATACGGACACTAATAGATTTTATCCATACGAACATTTTGGTGTATCACACTTATATCCTATCAGTTTTTTGTGGAGTTGCTCCATGAAAATGTGATTCACCAATGGTGGTCAGTAAACAAAATCTGAATTTCTGGAATACCTAGACTAGTCGCCGCATTTCTAATTATGGACACAAATAGGCCTTATTCATACGAACATTCTGGTGTATCACACTTATATCCTATCAGTTTTTTGTGGAGTTGCTCCATGAAAATGTGATTCACCAATGGTGGTCAGTAAACAAAATCTGAATTTCTGGAATACCTAGACTAGTCGCCGCATTTCTAATTATGGACACAAATAGGCCTTATTCATACGAACATTTTGGTGTATCACACTTATATCCTATCAGTTTTTTGTGGAGTTGCTCCATGAAAATGTGATTCATCACCGGTGGTCAGTAAACAAAATCTGAATTTCTGGAATACCTAGACTAGTCGCCGCATTTCTAATTATGGACACAAATAGGTCTTATTCATACGAACATTTTGGTGTATCACACTTATATCCTATCAGTTTTTTGTGGAGTTGCTCCATGAAAATGTGATTCACCAATGGTGGTCAGTAAACAAAATCTGAATTTCTGGAATACCTAGCCTAGTCGCCGCATTTCTAATTATGGACACAAATAGGCCTTATTCATACGAACATTTTGGTGTATCACACTTCTATCCTATCAGTTTTTTGTGGAGTTGCTCCATGAAAATGTGATTCACCAATGGTGGTCAGTAAACAAAATCTGAATTTCTGGAATACCTAGAGAAGTCGCAGCATTTCTAATTATGGACACAAATAGGCCTTATTCATACGAACATTTTGGTGTATCACACTTATATCCTATCAGTTTTTTGTGGAGTTGCTCCATGAAAATGTGATTCACCAATGGTGGTCAGTAAACAAAATCTGAATTTCTGGAATACCTAGAGTAGTCGCCGCATTTCTAAATACGGACACTAATAGATTTTATCCATACGAACATTTTGGTGTATCACACTTATATCCTATCAGTTTTTTGTGGAGTTGCTCCATGAAAATGTGATTCACCAATGGTGGTCAGTAAACAAAATCTGAATTTCTGGAATACCCAGAGAAGTCGCAGCATTTCTAATTATGGACACAAATAGGCCTTATTCATACGAACATTTTGGTGTATCACACTTATATCCTATCAGTTTTTTGTGGAGTTGCTCCATGAAAATGTGATTCACCAATGGTGGTCAGTAAACAAAATCTGAATTTCTGGAATACCTAGCCTAGTCGCCGCATTTCTAATTATGGACACAAATAAGCCTTATTCATACGAACATTTTGGTGTATCACACTTATATCCTATCAGTTTTTTGTGGAGTTGCTCCATGAAAATGTGATTCACCAATGGTGGTCAGTAAACAAAATCTGAATTTCTGGAATACCTAGCCTAGCCGCCGCATTTCTAATTATGGACACAAATAGGCCTTATTCATACGAACATTTTGGTGTATCACACTTATATCCTATCAGTTTTTTGTGGAGTTGCTCCATGAAAATGTGATTCACCAATGGTGGTCAGTAAACAAAATCTGAATTTCTGGAATACCTAGCCTAGTCGCCGCATTTCTAATTATGGACACAAATAGGCCTTATTCATACGAACATTTTGGTGTATCACACGTCTATCCTATCAGTTTTTTGTGGAGTTGCTCCATGAAAATGTGATTCACCAATGGTGGTCAGTAAACAAAATCTGAATTTCTGGAATACCTAGAGAAGTCGCAGCATTTCTAATTATGGACACAAATAGGCCTTATTCATACGAACATTTTGGTGTATCACACTTATATCCTATCAGTTTTTTGTGGAGTTGCTCCATGAAAATGTGATTCACCAATGGTGGTCAGTAAACAAAATCTGAATTTCTGGAATACCTAGAGTAGTCGCCGCATTTCTAAATACGGACACTAATAGATTTTATCCATACGAACATTTTGGTGTATCACACTTATATCCTATCAGTTTTTTGTGGAGTTGCTCCATGAAAATGTGATTCACCAATGGTGGTCAGTAAACAAAATCTGAATTTCTGGAATACCTAGACTAGTCGCCGCATTTCTAATTATGGACACAAATAGGCCTTGTTCATACGAACATTTTGGTGTATCACACTTATATCCTATCAGTTTTTTGTGGAGTTGGTCCATGAAAATGTGATTCACCAATGGTGGTCAGTAAACAAAATCTGAATTTCTGGAATACCTAGACTAGTCGCCGCATTTCTAATTATGGACACAAATAGGCCTTATTCATACGAACATTCTGGTGTATCACACTTATATCCTATCAGTTTTTTGTGGAGTTGCTCCATGAAAATGTGATTCACCAATGGTGGTCAGTAAACAAAATCTGAATTTCTGGAATACCTAGACTAGTCGCCGCATTTCTAATTATGGACACAAATAGGCCTTATTCATACGAACATTTTGGTGTATCACACTTATATCCTATCAGTTTTTTGTGGAGTTGCTCCATGAAAATGTGATTCATCACCGGTGGTCAGTAAACAAAATCTGAATTTCTGGAATACCTAGAGTAGTCGCCACATTTCTAAATACGGACACTAATAGATTTTATCCATACGAACATTTTGGTGTATCACACTTATATCCTATCAGTTTTTTGTGGAGTTGCTCCATGAAAATGTGATTCACCAATGGTGGTCAGTAAACAAAATCTGAATTTCTGGAATACCTAGACTAGTCGCCGCATTTCTAATTATGGACACAAATAGGCCTTATTCATACGAACATTCTGGTGTATCACACTTATATCCTATCAGTTTTTTGTGGAGTTGCTCCATGAAAATGTGATTCACCAATGGTGGTCAGTAAACAAAATCTGAATTTCTGGAATACCTAGACTAGTCGCCGCATTTCTAATTATGGACACAAATAGGCCTTATTCATACGAACATTTTGGTGTATCACACTTATATCCTATCAGTTTTTTGTGGAGTTGCTCCATGAAAATGTGATTCATCACCGGTGGTCAGTAAACAAAATCTGAATTTCTGGAATACCTAGACTAGTCGCCGCATTTCTAATTATGGACACAAATAGGTCTTATTCATACGAACATTTTGTTGTATCACACTTATATCCTATCAGTTTTTTGTTTAGTTGCTCCATGAAAATGTGATTCACCAATGGTGGTCAGTAAACAAAATCTGAAGTTCTGGAATACCTAGCCTAGTCGCCGCATTTCTAATTATGGACACAAATAGGCCTTATTCATACGAACATTTTGGTGTATCACACTTATATCCTATCAGTTTTTTGTGGAGTTGCTCCATGAAAATGTGATTCACCAATGGTGGTCAGTAAACAAAATCTGAATTTCTGGAATACCTAGAGAAGTCGCAGCATTTCTAATTATGGACACAAATAGGCCTTATTCATACGAACATTTTGGTGTATCACACTTATATCCTATCAGTTTTTTGTGGAGTTGCTTCATGAAAATGTGATTCACCAATGGTGGTCAGTAAACAAAATCTGAATTTCTGGAATACCTAGCCTAGTCGCCGCATTTCTAATTATGGACACAAATAGGCCTTATTCATACGAACATTTTGGTGTATCACACTTATATCCTATCAGTTTTTTGTGGAGTTGCTCCATGAAAATGTGATTCACCAATGGTGGTCAGTAAACAAAATCTGAATTTCTGGAATACCTAGACTATTCGCCGCATTTCTAATTATGGACACAAATAGGCCTTATTCATACGAACATTCTGGTGTATCACACTTATATCCTATCAGTTTTTTGTGGAGTTACTCCATGAAAATGTGATTCACCAATGGTGGTCAGTAAACAAAATCTGAATTTCTGGAATACCTAGACTAGTCGCCGCATTTCTAATTATGGACACAAATAGGCCTTATTCATACGAAAATTTTGGTGTATCACACTTATATCCTATCAGGTTTTTGTGGAGTTGCTCCATGAAAATGTTATTCATCACCGGTGGTCAGTAAACAAAATCTGAATTTCTGGAATACCTAGAGTAGTCGCCGCATTTCTAAATACGGACACTAATAGATTTTATCCATACGAAAATTTTGGTGTATCACACTTATATCCTATCAGTTTTTTGTGGAGTTGCTCCATGAAAATGTGATTCACCAATGGTGGTCGGTAAACAAAATCTGAATTTCTGGAATACCTAGACTAGTCGCCGCATTTCTAATTATGGACACAAATAGGCCTTATTCATACGAACATTTTGGTGTATCACACTTATATCCTATCAGTTTTTTGTGGAGTTGCTCCATGAAAATGTGATTCATCACCGGTGGTCAGTAAACAAAATCTGAATTTCTGGAATACCTAGACTAGTCGCCGCATTTCTAATTATGGACACAAATAGGTCTTATTCATACGAACATTTTGTTGTATCACACTTATATCCTATCAGTTTTTTGTGGAGTTGCTCCATGAAAATGTGATTCACCAATGGTGGTCAGTAAACAAAATCTGAATTTCTGGAATACCTAGACTAGTCGCCGCATTTCTAATTATGGACACAAATAGGCCTTATTTATACGAACATTTTGGTGTATCACACTTATATCCTATCACTTTTTTGTGGAGTTGCTCCATGAAAATGTGATTCATCACCGGTGGTCAGTAAACAAAATCTGAATTTCTGGAATACCTAGAGTAGTCGCCACATTTCTAATTACGGACTCTAATAGATTTTATCCATACGAACATTTTGGTGTATCACACTTATATCCTATCAGTTTTTGGTGGAGTTGCTCCATGAAAATGTGATTCATCAATGGTGGTCAGTAAACAAAATCTGAATTTCTGGAATACCTAGACTAGTCGCCGCATTTCTAATTATGGACACAAATAGGCCTTATTCATACGAACATTCTGGTGTATCACACTTATATCCTATCAGTTTTTTGTGGAGTTGCTCCATGAAAATGTGATTCACCAATGGTGGTCAGTAAACAAAATCTGAATTTCTGGAATACCTAGACTAGTCGCCGCATTTCTAATTATGGACACAAATAGGCCTTATTCATACGAAAATTTTGGTGTATCACACTTATATCCTATCAGGTTTTTGTGGAGTTGCTCCATGAAAATGTTATTCATCACCGGTGGTCAGTAAACAAAATCTGAATTTCTGGAATACCTAGAGTAGTCGCCGCATTTCTAAATACGGACACTAATAGATTTTATCCATACGAAAATTTTGGTGTATCACACTTATATCCTATCAGTTTTTTGTGGAGTTGCTCCATGAAAATGTGATTCACCAATGGTGGTCAGTAAACAAAATCTGAATTTCTGGAATACCTAGACTAGTCGCCGCATTTCTAATTATGGGCACAAATAGGCCTTATTCATACGAACATTTTGGTGTATCACACTTATATCCTATCAGTTTTTTGTGGAGTTGCTCCATGAAAATGTGATTCATCACCGGTGGTCAGTAAACAAAATCTGAATTTCTGGAATACCTAGACTAGTCGCCACATTTCTAATTATGGACACAAATAGGTCTTATTCATACGAACATTTTGTTGTATCACACTTATATCCTATCAGTTTTTTGTGGAGTTGCTCCATGAAAATGTGATTCACCAATGGTGGTCAGTAAACAAAATCTGAATTTCTGGAATACCTAGACTAGTCGCCGCATTTCTAATTATGGACACAAATAGGCCTTATTTATACGAACATTTTGGTGTATCACACTTATATCCTATCACTTTTTTGTGGAGTTGCTCCATGAAAATGTGATTCATCACCGGTGGTCAGTAAACAAAATCTGAATTTCTGGAATACCTAGAGTAGTCGCCACATTTCTAATTACGGACTCTAATAGATTTTATCCATACGAACATTTTGGTGTATCACACTTATATCCTATCAGTTTTTGGTGGAGTTGCTCCATGAAAATGTGATTCATCAATGGTGGTCAGTAAACAAAATCTGAATTTCTGGAATACCTAGACTAGTCGCCGCATTTCTAATTATGGACACAAATAGGCCTTATTCATACGAACATTCTGGTGTATCACACTTATATCCTATCAGTTTTTTGTGGAGTTGCTCCATGAAAATGTGATTCACCAATGGTGGTCAGTAAACAAAATCTGAATTTCTGGAATACCTAGACTAGTCGCCGCATTTCTAATTATGGACACAAATAGGCCTTATTCATACGAAAATTTTGGTGTATCACACTTATATCCTATCAGGTTTTTGTGGAGTTGCTCCATGAAAATGTTATTCATCACCGGTGGTCAGTAAACAAAATCTGAATTTCTGGAATACCTAGAGTAGTCGCCGCATTTCTAAATACGGACACTAATAGATTTTATCCATACGAAAATTTTGGTGTATCACACTTATATCCTATCAGTTTTTTGTGGAGTTGCTCCATGAAAATGTGATTCACCAATGGTGGTCAGTAAACAAAATCTGAATTTCTGGAATACCTAGACTAGTCGCCGCATTTCTAATTATGGACACAAATAGGCCTTATTCATACGAACATTTTGGTGTATCACACTTATATCCTATCAGTTTTTTGTGGAGTTGCTCCATGAAAATGTGATTCACCAATGGTGGTCAGTAAACAAAATCTGAATTTCTGGAATACCTAGACTAGTCGCCGCATTTCTAATTATGGACACAAATAGGCCTTATTCATACGAAAATTTTGGTGTATCACACTTATATCCTATCAGGTTTTTGTGGAGTTGCTCCATGAAAATGTTATTCATCACCGGTGGTCAGTAAACAAAATCTGAATTTCTGGAATACCTAGAGTAGTCGCCGCATTTCTAAATACGGACACTAATAGATTTTATCCATACGAAAATTTTGGTGTATCACACTTATATCCTATCAGTTTTTTGTGGAGTTGCTCCATGAAAATGTGATTCACCAATGGTGGTCAGTAAACAAAATCTGAATTTCTGGAATACCTAGACTAGTGGCCGCATTTCTAATTATGGACACAAATAGGCCTTATTCATACGAACATTTTGGTGTATCACACTTATATCCTATCAGTTTTTTGTGGAGTTGCTCCATGAAAATGTGATTCATCACCGGTGGTCAGTAAACAAAATCTGAATTTCTGGAATACCTAGAGTAGTCGCCGCATTTCTAAATACGGACACTAATAGATTTTATCCATACGAAAATTTTGGTGTATCACACTTATATCCTATCAGTTTTTTGTGGAGTTGCTCCATGAAAATGTGATTCACCAATGGTGGTCAGTAAACAAAATCTGAATTTCTGGAATACCTAGACTAGTCGCCGCATTTCTAATTATGGACACAAATAGGCCTTATTCATACGAACATTTTGGTGTATCACACTTATATCCTATCAGTTTTTTGTGGAGTTGCTCCATGAAAATGTGATTCACCAATGGTGGTCAGTAAACAAAATCTGAATTTCTGGAATACCTAGCCTAGTCGCCGCATTTCTAATTATGGACACAAATAAGCCTTATTCATACGAACATTTTGGTGTATCACACTTATATCCTATCAGTTTTTTGTGGAGTTGCTCCATGAAAATGTGATTCACCAATGGTGGTCAGTAAACAAAATCTGAATTTCTGGAATACCTAGCCTAGCCGCCGCATTTCTAATTATGGACACAAATAGGCCTTATTCATACGAACATTTTGGTGTATCACACTTATATCCTATCAGTTTTTTGTGGAGTTGCTCCATGAAAATGTGATTCACCAATGGTGGTCAGTAAACAAAATCTGAATTTCTGGAATACCTAGCCTAGTCGCCGCATTTCTAATTATGGACACAAATAGGCCTTATTCATACGAACATTTTGGTGTATCACACTTCTATCCTATCAGTTTTTTGTGGAGTTGCTCCATGAAAATGTGATTCACCAATGGTGGTCAGTAAACAAAATCTGAATTTCTGGAATACCTAGAGAAGTCGCAGCATTTCTAATTATGGACACAAATAGGCCTTATTCATACGAACATTTTGGTGTATCACACTTATATCCTATCAGTTTTTTGTGGAGTTGCTCCATGAAAATGTGATTCACCAATGGTGGTCAGTAAACAAAATCTGAATTTCTGGAATACCTAGAGTAGTCGCCGCATTTCTAAATACGGACACTAATAGATTTTATCCATACGAACATTTTGGTGTATCACACTTATATCCTATCAGTTTTTTGTGGAGTTGCTCCATGAAAATGTGATTCACCAATGGTGGTCAGTAAACAAAATCTGAATTTCTGGAATACCTAGACTAGTCGCCGCATTTCTAATTATGGACACAAATAGGCCTTGTTCATACGAACATTTTGGTGTATCACACTTATATCCTATCAGTTTTTTGTGGAGTTGCTCCATGAAAATGTGATTCACCAATGGTGGTCAGTAAACAAAATCTGAATTTCTGGAATACCTAGACTAGTCGCCGCATTTCTAATTATGGACACAAATAGGCCTTATTCATACGAACATTCTGGTGTATCACACTTATATCCTATCAGTTGTTTGTGGAGTTGCTCCATGAAAATGTGATTCACCAATGGTGGTCAGTAAACAAAATCTGAATTTCTGGAATACCTAGACTAGTCGCCGCATTTCTAATTATGGACACAAATAGGCCTTATTCATACGAACATTTTGGTGTATCACACTTATATCCTATCAGTTTTTTGTGGAGTTGCTCCATGAAAATGTGATTCATCACCGGTGGTCAGTAAACAAAATCTGAATTTCTGGAATACCTAGACTAGTCGCCGCATTTCTAATTATGGACACAAATAGGTCTTATTCATACGAACATTTTGTTGTATCACACTTATATCCTATCAGTTTTTTGTTTAGTTGCTCCATGAAAATGTGATTCACCAATGGTGGTCAGTAAACAAAATCTGAAGTTCTGGAATACCTAGCCTAGTCGCCGCATTTCTAATTATGGACACAAATAGGCCTTATTCATACGAACATTTTGGTGTATCACACTTATATCCTATCAGTTTTTTGTGGAGTTGCTCCATGAAAATGTGATTCACCAATGGTGGTCAGTAAACAAAATCTGAATTTCTGGAATACCTAGAGAAGTCGCAGCATTTCTAATTATGGACACAAATAGGCCTTATTCATACGAACATTTTGGTGTATCACACTTATATCCTATCAGTTTTTTGTGGAGTTGCTCCATGAAAATGTGATTCACCAATGGTGGTCAGTAAACAAAATCTGAATTTCTGGAATACCTAGCCTAGTCGCCGCATTTCTAATTATGGACACAAATAGGCCTTATTCATACGAACATTTTGGTGTATCACACTTATATCCTATCAGTTTTTTGTGGAGTTGCTCCATGAAAATGTGATTCACCAATGGTGGTCAGTAAACAAAATCTGAATTTCTGGAATACCTAGACTATTCGCCGCATTTCTAATTATGGACACAAATAGGCCTTATTCATACGAACATTCTGGTGTATCACACTTATATCCTATCAGTTTTTTGTGGAGTTGCTCCATGAAAATGTGATTCACCAATGGTGGTCAGTAAACAAAATCTGAATTTCTGGAATACCTAGACTAGTCGCCGCATTTCTAATTATGGACACAAATAGGCCTTATTCATACGAAAATTTTGGTGTATCACACTTATATCCTATCAGGTTTTTGTGGAGTTGCTCCATGAAAATGTTATTCATCACCGGTGGTCAGTAAACAAAATCTGAATTTCTGGAATACCTAGAGTAGTCGCCGCATTTCTAAATACGGACACTAATAGATTTTATCCATACGAAAATTTTGGTGTATCACACTTATATCCTATCAGTTTTTTGTGGAGTTGCTCCATGAAAATGTGATTCACCAATGGTGGTCAGTAAACAAAATCTGAATTTCTGGAATACCTAGACTAGTCGCCGCATTTCTAATTATGGACACAAATAGGCCTTATTCATACGAACATTTTGGTGTATCACACTTATATCCTATCAGTTTTTTGTGGAGTTGCTCCATGAAAATGTGATTCATCACCGGTGGTCAGTAAACAAAATCTGAATTTCTGGAATACCTAGACTAGTCGCCGCATTTCTAATTATGGACACAAATAGGTCTTATTCATACGAACATTTTGTTGTATCACACTTATATCCTATCAGTTTTTTGTGGAGTTGCTCCATGAAAATGTGATTCACCAATGGTGGTCAGTAAACAAAATCTGAATTTCTGGAATACCTAGACTAGTCGCCGCATTTCTAATTATGGACACAAATAGGCCTTATTTATACGAACATTTTGGTGTATCACACTTATATCCTATCACTTTTTTGTGGAGTTGCTCCATGAAAATGTGATTCATCACCGGTGGTCAGTAAACAAAATCTGAATTTCTGGAATACCTAGAGTAGTCGCCGCATTTCTAAATACGGACACTAATAGATTTTATCCATACGAAAATTTTGGTGTATCACACTTATATCCTATCAGTTTTTGGTGGAGTTGCTCCATGAAAATGTGATTCATCAATGGTGGTCAGTAAACAAAATCTGAATTTCTGGAATACCTAGAGAAGTCGCCGCATTTCTAATTATGGACACAAATAGGCCTTATTCATACGAACATTTTGGTGTATCACACTTATATCCTATCAGTTTTTTGTGGAGTTGCTCGATGAAAATGTGATTCACCAATGGTGGTCAGTAAACAAAATCTGAATTTCTGGAATACCTAGCCTAGTCGCCGCATTTCTAATTATGGACACAAATAGGCCTTATTCATACGAACATTTTGGTGTATCACACTTATATCCTATCAGTTTTTTCTGGAGTTGCTCCATAAAAATGTGATTCACCAATGGTGGTCAGTAAACAAAATCTGAATTTCTGGTATACCTAGCCTAGTCGCCGCATTTCTAATTATGGACACAAATAGGCCTTATTCATACGAACATTCTGGTGTATCACACTTATATCCTATCAGTTTTTTGTGGAGTTGCTCCATGAAAATGTGATTCACCAATGGTGGTCAGTAAACAAAATCTGAATTTCTGGAATACGTAGCCTAGTCGCCGCATTTCTAATTATGGACACAAATAGGCCTTATTCATACGAACATTTTGGTGTATCACACTTATATCCTATCAGTTTTTTGTGGAGTTGCTCCATGAAAATGTGATTCACCAATGGTGGTCAGTAAACAAAATCTGAATTTCTGGAATACCTAGAGAAGTCGCAGCATTTCTAATTATGGACACAAATAGGCCTTATTCATACGAACATTTTGGTGTATAACACTTATATCCTATCAGTTTTTTGTGGAGTTGCTCCATGAAAATGTGATTCACCAATGGTGGTCAGTAAACAAAATCTGAATTTCTGGAATACCTAGCCTAGTCGCCGCATTTCTAATTATGGACACAAATAGGCCTTATTCATACGAACATTTTGGTGTATCACACTTATATCCTATCAGTTTTTTGTGGAGTTGCTCCATGAAAATGTGATTCACCAATGGTGGTCAGTAAACAAAATCTGAATTTCTGGAATACCTAGACTAGTCGCCGCATTTCTAATTATGGACACAAATAGGCCTTATTCATACGAACATTCTGGTGTATCACACTTATATCCTATCAGTTTTTTGTGGAGTTGCTCCATGAAAATGTGATTCACCAATGGTGGTCAGTAAACAAAATCTGAATTTCTGGAATACCTAGACTAGTCGCCGCATTTCTAATTATGGACACAAATAGGCCTTATTCATACGAAAATTTTGGTGTATCACACTTATATCCTATCAGGTTTTTGTGGAGTTGCTCCATGAAAATGTGATTCATCACCGGTGGTCAGTAAACAAAATCTGAATTTCTGGAATACCTAGAGTAGTCGCCGCATTTCTAAATACGGACACTAATAGATTTTATCCATACGAAAATTTTGGTGTATCACACTTATATCCTATCAGTTTTTTGTGGAGTTGCTCCATGAAAATGTGATTCACCAATGGTGGTCAGTAAACAAAATCTGAATTTCTGGAATACCTAGAGTAGTCGCCGCATTTCTAAATACGGACACTAATAGATTTTATCCATACGAAAATTTTGGTGTATCACACTTATATCCTATCAGTTTTTTGTGTAGTTGCTCCATGAAAATGTGATTCACCAATGGTGGTCAGTAAACAAAATCTGAATTTCTGGTATACCTAGCCTAGTCGCCGCATTTCTAATTATGGACACAAATAGGCCTTATTCATACGAACATTCTGGTGTATCACACTTATATCCTATCAGTTTTTTGTGGAGTTGCTCCATGAAAATGTGATTCACCAATGGTGGTCAGTAAACAAAATCTGAATTTCTGGAATACGTAGCCTAGTCGCCGCATTTCTAATTATGGACACAAATAGGCCTTATTCATACGAACATTTTGGTGTATCACACTTATATCCTATCAGTTTTTTCTGGAGTTGCTCCATAAAAATGTGATTCACCAATGGTGGTCAGTAAACAAAATCTGAATTTCTGGTATACCTAGCCTAGTCGCCGCATTTCTAATTATGGACACAAATAGGCCTTATTCATACGAACATTCTGGTGTATCACACTTATATCCTATCAGTTTTTTGTGGAGTTGCTCCATGAAAATGTGATTCACCAATGGTGGTCAGTAAACAAAATCTGAATTTCTGGAATACGTAGCCTAGTCGCCGCATTTCTAATTATGGACACAAATAGGCCTTATTCATACGAACATTTTGGTGTATCACACTTATATCCTATCAGTTTTTTGTGGAGTTGCTCCATGAAAATGTGATTCACCAATGGTGGTCAGTAAACAAAATCTGAATTTCTGGAATACCTAGAGAAGTCGCAGCATTTCTAATTATGGACACAAATAGGCCTTATTCATACGAACATTTTGGTGTATAACACTTATATCCTATCAGTTTTTTGTGGAGTTGCTCCATGAAAATGTGATTCACCAATGGTGGTCAGTAAACAAAATCTGAATTTCTGGAATACCTAGCCTAGTCGCCGCATTTCTAATTATGGACACAAATAGGCCTTATTCATACGAACATTTTGGTGTATCACACTTATATCCTATCAGTTTTTTGTGGAGTTGCTCCATGAAAATGTGATTCACCAATGGTGGTCAGTAAACAAAATCTGAATTTCTGGAATACCTAGACTAGTCGCCGCATTTCTAATTATGGACACAAATAGGCCTTATTCATACGAACATTCTGGTGTATCACACTTATATCCTATCAGTTTTTTGTGGAGTTGCTCCATGAAAATGTGATTCACCAATGGTGGTCAGTAAACAAAATCTGAATTTCTGGAATACCTAGACTAGTCGCCGCATTTCTAATTATGGACACAAATAGGCCTTATTCATACGAAAATTTTGGTGTATCACACTTATATCCTATCAGGTTTTTGTGGAGTTGCTCCATGAAAATGTGATTCATCACCGGTGGTCAGTAAACAAAATCTGAATTTCTGGAATACCTAGAGTAGTCGCCGCATTTCTAAATACGGACACTAATAGATTTTATCCATACGAAAATTTTGGTGTATCACACTTATATCCTATCAGTTTTTTGTGGAGTTGCTCCATGAAAATGTGATTCACCAATGGTGGTCAGTAAACAAAATCTGAATTTCTGGAATACCTAGACTAGTCGCCGCATTTCTAATTATGGACACAAATAGGTCTTATTCATACGAACATTTTGCTGTATCACACTTATATCCTATCAGTTTTTTGTGGAGTTGCTCCATGAAAATGTGATTCACCAATGGTGGTCAGTAAACAAAATCTGAATTTCTGGAATACCTAGACTAGTCGCCGCATTTCTAATTATGGACACAAATAGGCCTTATTCATACGAACATTCTGGTGTATCACACTTATATCCTATCAGTTTTTTGTGGAGTTGCTCCATGAAAATGTGATTCACCAATGGTGGTCAGTAAACAAAATCTGAATTTCTGGAATACGTAGCCTAGTCGCCGCATTTCTAATTATGGACACAAATAGGCCTTATTCATACGAACATTTTGGTGTATCACACTTATATCCTATCAGTTTTTTGTGGAGTTGCTCCATGAAAATGTGATTCACCAATGGTGGTCAGTAAACAAAATCTGAATTTCTGGAATACCTAGAGAAGTCGCAGCATTTCTAATTATGGACACAAATAGGCCTTATTCATACGAACATTTTGGTGTATAACACTTATATCCTATCAGTTTTTTGTGGAGTTGCTCCATGAAAATGTGATTCACCAATGGTGGTCAGTAAACAAAATCTGAATTTCTGGAATACCTAGCCTAGTCGCCGCATTTCTAATTATGGACACAAATAGGCCTTATTCATACGAACATTTTGGTGTATCACACTTATATCCTATCAGTTTTTTGTGGAGTTGCTCCATGAATATGTGATTCACCAATGGTGGTCAGTAAACAAAATCTGAATTTCTGGAATACCTAGACTAGTCGCCGCATTTCTAATTATGGACACAAATAGGCCTTATTCATACGAACATTCTGGTGTATCGCACTTATATCCTATCAGTTTTTTGTGGAGTTGCTCCATGAAAATGTGATTCACCAATGGTGGTCAGTAAACAAAATCTGAATTTCTGGAATACCTAGAGAAGTCGCCGCATTTCTAATTATGGACACAAATAGGCCTTATTCATACGAACATTTTGGTGTATCACACTTATATCCTATCAGTTTTTTGTGGAGTTGCTCCATGAAAATGTGATTCACCAATGGTGGTCAGTAAACAAAATCTGAATTTCTGGAATACCTAGCCTAGTCGCCGCATTTCTAATTATAGACACAAATAGGCCTTATTCATACGAACATTTTGGTGTATCACACTTATATCCTATCAGTTTTTTGTGGAGTTGCTCCATGAAAATGTGATTCACCAATGGTGGTCAGTAAACAAAATCTGAATTTCTGGAATACCTAGACTAGTCGCCGCATTTCTAATTATGGACACAAATAGGCCTTATTCATACGAACATTCTGGTGTATCACACTTATATCCTATCAGTTTTTTGTGGAGTTGCTCCATGAAAATGTGATTCACCAATGGTGGTCAGTAAACAAAATCTGAATTTCTGGAATACCTAGACTAGTCGCCGCATTTCTAATTATGGACACAAATAGGCCTTATTCATACGAAAATTTTGGTGTATCACACTTATATCCTATCAGGTTTTTGTGGAGTTGCTCCATGAAAATGTGATTCATCACCGGTGGTCAGTAAACAAAATCTGAATTTCTGGAATACCTAGAGTAGCCGCCGCATTTCTAAATACGGACACTAATAGATTTTATCCATACGAAAATTTTGGTGTATCACACTTATATCCTATCAGTTTTTTGTGGAGTTGCTCCATGAAAATGTGATTCACCAATGGTGGTCAGTAAACAAAATCTGAATTTCTGGAATACCTAGACTAGTCGCCGCATTTCTAATTATGGACACAGATAGGCCTTATTCATACGAACATTTTGGTGTATCACACTAATATCCTATCAGTTTTTTGTGGAGTTGCTCCATGAAAATGTGATTCACCAATGGTGGTCAGTAAACAAAATCTGAATTTCTGGAATACCTAGACTAGTCGCCGCATTTCTAATTATGGACACAAATAGGCCTTATTCATACGAACATTTTGGTGTATCACACTTATATCCTATCAGTTTTTTGTGGAGTTGCTCCATGAAAATGTGATTCACCAATGGTGGTCAGTAAACAAAATCTGAATTTCTGGAATACCTAGACTAGTCGCCGCATTTCTAATTATGGACACAAATAGGCCTTATTCATACGAACATTCTGGTGTATCACACTTATATCCTATCAGTTTTTTGTGGAGTTGCTCCATGAAAATGTGATTCACCAATGGTGGTCAGTAAACAAAATCTAAATTTCTGGAATACCTAGACTAGTCACCGCATTTCTAATTATGGACACAAATAGGCCTTATTCATACGAACATTTTGTTGTATCACACTTATATCCTATCAGTTTTTTGTGGAGTTGCTCCATGAAAATGTGATTCACCAATGGTGGTCAGTAAACAAAATCTGAATTTCTGGAATACCTAGACTAGTCGCCGCATTTCTAATTATGGACACAGATAGGCCTTATTCATACGAACATTTTGGTGTATCACACTAATATCCTATCAGTTTTTTGTGGAGTTGCTCCATGAAAATGTGATTCACCAATGGTGGTCAGTAAACAAAATCTGAATTTCTGGAATACCTAGACTAGTCGCCGCATTTCTAATTATGGACACAAATAGGCCTTATTCATACGAACATTTTGGTGTATGACACTTATATCCTATCAGTTTTTTGTGGAGTTGCTCCATGAAAATGTGATTCACCAATGGTGGTCAGTAAACAAAATCTGAATTTCTGGAATACCTAGACTAGTCGCCGCATTTCTAATTATGGACACAAATAGGCCTTATTCATACGAACATTCTGGTGTATCACACTTATATCCTATCAGTTTTTTGTGGAGTTGCTCCATGAAAATGTGATTCACCAATGGTGGTCAGTAAACAAAATCTAAATTTCTGGAATACCTAGACTAGTCACCGCATTTCTAATTATGGACACAAATAGGCCTTATTCATACGAACATTTTGGTGTATCACACTTATATCCTATCAGTTTTTTGTGGAGTTGCTCCATGAAAATGTGATTCATCACCGGTGGACAGTAAACAAAATCTGAATTTCTGGAATACCTAGAGTAGTCGCCGCATTTCTAAATACGGACACTAATAGATTTTATCCATACGAACATTTTGGTGTATCACACTTATATCCTATCAGTTTTTTGTGGAGTTGCTCCATGAAAATGTGATTCATCACCGGTGGTCAGTAAACAAAATCTGAATTTCTGGAATACCTAGAGTAGTCGCCACATTTCTAAATACGGACACTAATAGATTTTATCCATACGAACATTTTGGTGTATCACACTTATATCCTATCAGTTTTTTCTGGAGTTGCTCCATAAAAATGTGATTCACCAATGGTGGTCAGTAAACAAAATCTGAATTTCTGGAATACCTAGCCTAGTCGCCGCATTTCTAATTATGGACGCAAATAGGCCTTTTTCATACGAACATTTTGGTGTATCACACTTATATCCTATCAGTTTTTTGTGGAGTTGCTCCATGAAAATGTGATTCATCACCGGTGGTCAGTAAACAAAATCTGAATTTCTGGAATACCTAGACTAGTCGCCGCATTTCTAATTATGGACACAAATAGGCCTTATTCATACGAACATTTTGGTGTATCACACTTATATCCTATCAGTTTTTTGTGGAGTTGCTCCATGAAAATGTGATTCATCACCGGTGGTCAGTAAACAAAATCTGAATTTCTGGAATACCTAGAGTAGTCGCCACATTTCTAAATACGGACACTAATAGATTTTATCCATACGAACATTTTGGTGTATCACACTTATATCCTATCAGTTTTTTCTGGAGTTGCTCCATAAAAATGTGATTCACCAATGGTGGTCAGTAAACAAAATCTGAATTTCTGGAATACCTAGCCTAGTCGCCGCATTTCTAATTATGGACACAAATAGGCCTTATTCATACGAACATTTTGGTGTATCACACTTATATCCTATCAGTTTTTTGTGGAGTTGCTCCATGAAAATGTGATTCACCAATGGTGGTCAGTAAACAAAATCTGAATTTCTGGAATACCTAGACTAGTCGCCGCATTTCTAATTATGGACACAAATAGGCCTTATTCATACGAACATTCTGGTGTATCACACTTATATCCTATCAGTTTTTTGTGGAGTTGCTCCATGAAAATGTGATTCACCAATGGTGGTCAGTAAACAAAATCTGAATTTCTGGAATACCTAGAGTAGTCGCCGCATTTCTAATTATGGACACAAATAGGCCTTATTCATACGAACATTTTGGTGTATCACACTTATATCCTATCAGTTTTTTGTGGAGTTGCTCCATGAAAATGTGATTCATCACCGGTGGTCAGTAAACAAAATCTGAATTTCTGGAATACCTAGACTAGTCGCCACATTTCTAATTACGGACTCTAATAGATTTTATCCATACGAACATTTTGGTGTATCACACTTATATCCTATCAGTTTTTTGTGGAGTTGCTCCATGAAAATGTGATTCACCAATGGTGGTCAGTAAACAAAATCTGAATTTCTGGAATACCTAGACTAGTCGCCGAATTTCTAATTATGGACACAAATAGGCCTTATTCATACGAACATTTTGGTGTATCACACTTATATGCTATCAGTTTTTTGTGGAGTTGCTCCATGAAAATGTGATTCACCAATGGTGGTCAGTAAACAAAATCTGAATTTCTGGAATACCTAGACTAGTCGCCGCATTTCTAATTATGGACACAAATAGGCCTTATTCATACGAAAATTTTGGTGTATCACACTTATATCCTATCAGTTTTTTGTGGAGTTGCTCCATGAAAATGTGATTCATCACCGGTGGTCAGTAAACAAAATCTGAATTTCTGGAATACCTAGAGTAGTCGCCGCAATTCTAAATACGGACACTAATAGATTTTATCCATACCAAAATTTTGGTGTATCACACTTATATCCTATCAGTTTTTTGTGGAGTTGCTCCATGAAAATGTGATTCACCAATGGTGGTCAGTAAACAAAATCTGAATTTCTGGAATACCTAGACTAGTCGCCGCATTTCTAATTATGGACACAAATAGGCCTTATTCATACGAACATTCTGGTGTATCACACTTATATCCTATCAGTTTTTTGTGGAGTTGCTCCATGAAAATGTGATTCACCAATGGTGGTCAGTAAACAAAATCTGAATTTCTGGAATACCTAGACTAGTCGCCGCATTTCTAATTATGGACACAAATAGGCCTTATTCATACGAAAATTTTGGTGTATCACACTTATATCCTATCAGTTTTTTGTGGAGTTGCTCCATGAAAATGTGATTCACCAATGGTGGTCAGTAAACAAAATCTGAATTTCTGGAATACCTAGCCTAGTCGCCGCATTTCTAATTATGGACACAAATAGGCCTTATTCATACGAACATTTTGGTGTATCACACTTATATCCTATCAGTTTTTTGTGGAGTTGCTCCATGAAAATGTGATTCACCAATGGTGGTCAGTAAACAAAATCTGAATTTCTGGAATACCTAGAGAAGTCGCAGCATTTCTAATTATGGACACAAATAGGCCTTATTCATACGAACATTTTGGTGTATAACACTTATATCCTATCAGTTTTTTGTGGAGTTGCTCCATGAAAATGTGATTCACCAATGGTGGTCAGTAAACAAAATCTGAATTTCTGGAATACCTAGCCTAGTCGCCGCATTTCTAATTATGGACACAAATAGGCCTTATTCATACGAACATTTTGGTGTATCACACTTATATCCTATCAGTTTTTTGTGGAGTTGCTCCATGAAAATGTGATTCACCAATGGTGGTCAGTAAACAAAATCTGAATTTCTGGAATACCTAGACTAGTCGCCGCATTTCTAATTATGGACACAAATAGGCCTTATTCATACGAACATTCTGGTGTATCACACTTATATCCTATCAGTTTTTTGTGGAGTTGCTCCATGAAAATGTGATTCACCAATGGTGGTCAGTAAACAAAATCTGAATTTCTGGAATACCTAGACTAGTCGCCGCATTTCTAATTATGGACACAAATAGGCCTTATTCATACGAAAATTTTGGTGTATCACACTTATATCCTATCAGGTTTTTGTGGAGTTGCTCCATGAAAATGTGATTCATCACCGGTGGTCAGTAAACAAAATCTGAATTTCTGGAATACCTAGAGTAGTCGCCGCATTTCTAAATACGGACACTAATAGATTTTATCCATACGAAAATTTTGGTGTATCACGCTTATATCCTATCAGTTTTTTGTGGAGTTGCTCCATGAAAATGTGATTCACCAATGGTGGTCAGTAAACAAAATCTGAATTTCTGGAATACCTAGACTAGTCGCCGCATTTCTAATTATGGACACAAATAGGTCTTATTCATACGAACATTTTGCTGTATCACACTTATATCCTATCAGTTTTTTGTGGAGTTGCTCCATGAAAATGTGATTCACCAATGGTGGTCAGTAAACAAAATCTGAATTTCTGGAATACCTAGACTAGTCGCCGCATTTCTAATTATGGACACAAATAGGCCTTATTCATACGAACATTCTGGTGTATCACACTTATATCCTATCAGTTTTTTGTGGAGTTGCTCCATGAAAATGTGACTCACCAATGGTGGTCAGTAAACAAAATCTGAATTTCTGGAATACGTAGCCTAGTCGCCGCATTTCTAATTATGGACACAAATAGGCCTTATTCATACGAACATTTTGGTGTATCACACTTATATCCTATCAGTTTTTTGTGGAGTTGCTCCATGAAAATGTGATTCACCAATGGTGGTCAGTAAACAAAATCTGAATTTCTGGAATACCTAGAGAAGTCGCAGCATTTCTAATTATGGACACAAATAGGCCTTATTCATACGAACATTTTGGTGTATAACACTTATATCCTATCAGTTTTTTGTGGAGTTGCTCCATGAAAATGTGATTCACCAATGGTGGTCAGTAAACAAAATCTGAATTTCTGGAATACCTAGCCTAGTCGCCGCATTTCTAATTATGGACACAAATAGGCCTTATTCATACGAACATTTTGGTGTATCACACTTATATCCTATCAGTTTTTTGTGGAGTTGCTCCATGAAAATGTGATTCACCAATGGTGGTCAGTAAACAAAATCTGAATTTCTGGAATACCTAGACTAGTCGCCGCATTTCTAATTATGGACACAAATAGGCCTTATTCATACGAACATTCTGGTGTATCACACTTATATCCTATCAGTTTTTTGTGGAGTTGCTCCATGAAAATGTGATTCACCAATGGTGGTCAGTAAACAAAATCTGAATTTCTGGAATACCTAGACTAGTCGCCGCATTTCTAATTATGGACACAAATAGGCCTTATTCATACGAAAATTTTGGTGTATCACACTTATATCCTATCAGGTTTTTGTGGAGTTGCTCCATGAAAATGTGATTCATCACCGGTGGTCAGTAAACAAAATCTGAATTTCTGGAATACCTAGAGTAGTCGCCGCATTTCTAAATACGGACACTAATAGATTTTATCCATACGAAAATTTTGGTGTATCACACTTATATCCTATCAGTTTTTTGTGGAGTTGCTCCATGAAAATGTGATTCACCAATGGTGGTCAGTAAACAAAATCTGAATTTCTGGAATACCTAGACTAGTCGCCGCATTTCTAATTATGGACACAAATAGGTCTTATTCATACGAACATTTTGTTGTATCACACTTATATCCTATCAGTTTTTTGTGGAGTTGCTCCATGAAAATGTGATTCACCAATGGTGGTCAGTAAACAAAATCTGAATTTCTGGAATACCTAGAGAAGTCGCAGCATTTCTAATTATGGACACAAATAGGCCTTATTCATACGAACATTTTGGTGTATCACACTTATATCCTATCAGTTTTTTGTGGAGTTGCTCCATGAAAATGTGATTCACCAATGGTGGTCAGTAAACAAAATCTGAATTTCTGGAATACCTAGCCTAGTCGCCGCATTTCTAATTATGGACACAAATAGGCCTTATTCATACGAACATTTTGGTGTATCACACTTATATCCTATCAGTTTTTTGTGGAGTTGCTCCATGAATATGTGATTCACCAATGGTGGTCAGTAAACAAAATCTGAATTTCTGGAATACCTAGACTAGTCGCCGCATTTCTAATTATGGACACAAATAGGCCTTATTCATACGAACATTCTGGTGTATCGCACTTATATCCTATCAGTTTTTTGTGGAGTTGCTCCATGAAAATGTGATTCACCAATGGTGGTCAGTAAACAAAATCTGAATTTCTGGAATACCTAGAGAAGTCGCCGCATTTCTAATTATGGACACAAATAGGCCTTATTCATACGAACATTTTGGTGTATCACACTTATATCCTATCAGTTTTTTGTGGAGTTGCTCCATGAAAATGTGATTCACCAATGGTGGTCAGTAAACAAAATCTGAATTTCTGGAATACCTAGCCTAGTCGCCGCATTTCTAATTATGGACACAAATAGGCCTTATTCATACGAACATTTTGGTGTATCACACTTATATCCTATCAGTTTTTTGTGGAGTTGCTCCATGAAAATGTGATTCACCAATGGTGGTCAGTAAACAAAATCTGAATTTCTGGAATACCTAGACTAGTCGCCGCATTTCTAATTATGGACACAAATAGGCCTTATTCATACGAACATTCTGGTGTATCACACTTATATCCTATCAGTTTTTTGTGGAGTTGCTCCATGAAAATGTGATTCACCAATGGTGGTCAGTAAACAAAATCTGAATTTCTGGAATACCTAGACTAGTCGCCGCATTTCTAATTATGGACACAAATAGGCCTTATTCATACGAAAATTTTGGTGTATCACACTTATATCCTATCAGGTTTTTGTGGAGTTGCTCCATGAAAATGTGATTCATCACCGGTGGTCAGTAAACAAAATCTGAATTTCTGGAATACCTAGAGTAGCCGCCGCATTTCTAAATACGGACACTAATAGATTTTATCCATACGAAAATTTTGGTGTATCACACTTATATCCTATCAGTTTTTTGTGGAGTTGCTCCATGAAAATGTGATTCACCAATGGTGGTCAGTAAACAAAATCTGAATTTCTGGAATACCTAGACTAGTCGCCGCATTTCTAATTATGGACACAAATAGGTCTTATTCATACGAACATTTTGTTGTATCACACTTATATCCTATCAGTTTTTTGTGGAGTTGCTCCATGAAAATGTGATTCACCAATGGTGGTCAGTAAACAAAATCTGAATTTCTGGAATACCTAGACTAGTCGCCGCATTTCTAATTATGGACACAGATAGGCCTTATTCATACGAACATTTTGGTGTATCACACTAATATCCTATCAGTTTTTTGTGGAGTTGCTCCATGAAAATGTGATTCACCAATGGTGGTCAGTAAACAAAATCTGAATTTCTGGAATACCTAGACTAGTCGCCGCATTTCTAATTATGGACACAAATAGGCCTTATTCATACGAACATTTTGGTGTATCACACTTATATCCTATCAGTTTTTTGTGGAGTTGCTCCATGAAAATGTGATTCACCAATGGTGGTCAGTAAACAAAATCTGAATTTCTGGAATACCTAGACTAGTCGCCGCATTTCTAATTATGGACACAAATAGGCCTTATTCATACGAACATTCTGGTGTATCACACTTATATCCTATCAGTTTTTTGTGGAGTTGCTCCATGAAAATGTGATTCACCAATGGTGGTCAGTAAACAAAATCTAAATTTCTGGAATACCTAGACTAGTCGCCGCATTTCTAATTATGGACACAAATAGGCCTTATTCATACGAACATTTTGGTGTATCACACTTATATCCTATCAGTTTTTTGTGGAGTTGCTCCATGAAAATGTGATTCATCACCGGTGGACAGTAAACAAAATCTGAATTTCTGGAATACCTAGAGTAGTCGCCGCATTTCTAAATACGGACACTAATAGATTTTATCCATACGAACATTTTGGTGTATCACACTTATATCCTATCAGTTTTTTGTGGAGTTGCTCCATGAAAATGTGATTCATCACCGGTGGTCAGTAAACAAAATCTGAATTTCTGGAATACCTAGAGTAGTCGCCACATTTCTAAATACGGACACTAATAGATTTTATCCATACGAACATTTTGGTGTATCACACTTATATCCTATCAGTTTTTTCTGGAGTTGCTCCATAAAAATGTGATTCACCAATGGTGGTCAGTAAACAAAATCTGAATTTCTGGAATACCTAGCCTAGTCGCCGCATTTCTAATTATGGACGCAAATAGGCCTTATTCATACGAACATTTTGGTGTATCACACTTATATCCTATCAGTTTTTTGTGGAGTTGCTCCATGAAAATGTGATTCATCACCGGTGGTCAGTAAACAAAATCTGAATTTCTGGAATACCTAGACTAGTCGCCGCATTTCTAATTATGGACACAAATAGGCCTTATTCATACGAACATTTTGGTGTATCACACTTATATCCTATCAGTTTTTTGTGGAGTTGCTCCATGAAAATGTGATTCATCACCGGTGGTCAGTAAACAAAATCTGAATTTCTGGAATACCTAGAGTAGTCGCCACATTTCTAAATACGGACACTAATAGATTTTATCCATACGAACATTTTGGTGTATCACACTTATATCCTATCAGTTTTTTCTGGAGTTGCTCCATAAAAATGTGATTCACCAATGGTGGTCAGTAAACAAAATCTGAATTTCTGGAATACCTAGCCTAGTCGCCGCATTTCTAATTATGGACACAAATAGGCCTTATTCATACGAACATTTTGGTGTATCACACTTATATCCTATCAGTTTTTTGTGGAGTTGCTCCATGAAAATGTGATTCACCAATGGTGGTCAGTAAACAAAATCTGAATTTCTGGAATACCTAGACTAGTCGCCGCATTTCTAATTATGGACACAAATAGGCCTTATTCATACGAACATTCTGGTGTATCACACTTATATCCTATCAGTTTTTTGTGGAGTTGCTCCATGAAAATGTGATTCACCAATGGTGGTCAGTAAACAAAATCTGAATTTCTGGAATACCTAGAGTAGTCGCCGCATTTCTAATTATGGACACAAATAGGCCTTATTCATACGAACATTTTGGTGTATCACACTTATATCCTATCAGTTTTTTGTGGAGTTGCTCCATGAAAATGTGATTCATCACCGGTGGTCAGTAAACAAAATCTGAATTTCTGGAATACCTAGACTAGTCGCCACATTTCTAATTACGGACTCTAATAGATTTTATCCATACGAACATTTTGGTGTATCACACTTATATCCTATCAGTTTTTTGTGGAGTTGCTCCATGAAAATGTGATTCACCAATGGTGGTCAGTAAACAAAATCTGAATTTCTGGAATACCTAGACTAGTCGCCGAATTTCTAATTATGGACACAAATAGGCCTTATTCATACGAACATTTTGGTGTATCACACTTATATGCTATCAGTTTTTTGTGGAGTTGCTCCATGAAAATGTGATTCACCAATGGTGGTCAGTAAACAAAATCTGAATTTCTGGAATACCTAGACTAGTCGCCACATTTCTAATTATGGACGCAAATAGGCCTTATTCATACGAAAATTTTGGTGTATCACACTTATATCCTATCAGTTTTTTGTGGAGTTGCTCCATGAAAATGTGATTCATCACCGGTGGTCAGTAAACAAAATCTGAATTTCTGGAATACCTAGAGTAGTCGCCGCAATTCTAAATACGGACACTAATAGATTTTATCCATACCAAAATTTTGGTGTATCACACTTATATCCTATCAGTTTTTTGTGGAGTTGCTCCATGAAAATGTGATTCACCAATGGTGGTCAGTAAACAAAATCTGAATTTCTGGAATACCTAGACTAGTCGCCGCATTTCTAATTATGGACACAAATAGGCCTTATTCATACGAACATTTTGGTGTATCACACTTATACCCTATCAGTTTTTTGTGGAGTTGCTCCATGAAAATGTGATTCATCACCGGTGGTCAGTAAACAAAATCTGAATTTCTGGAATACCTAGACTAGTCGCCGCATTTCTAATTATGGACACAAATAGGTCTTATTCATACGAACATTTTGTTGTATCACACTTATATCCTATCAGTTTTTTGTGGAGTTGCTCCATGAAAATGTGATTCACCAATGGTGGTCAGTAAACAAAATCTGAATTTCTGGAATACCTAGACTAGTCGCCGCATTTCTAATTATGGACACAAATAGGCCTTATTCATACGAACATTTTGGTGTATCACACTTATATCCTATCAGTTTTTTGTGGAGTTGCTCCATGAAAATGTGATTCACCAATGGTGGTCAGTAAACAAAATCTGAATTTCTGGAATACCTAGACTAGTCGCAGCATTTCTAATTATGGACACAAATAGGCCTTATTCATACGAACATTTTGGTGTATCACACTTATATCCTATCAGTTTTTTGTGGAGTTGCTCCATGAAAATGTGATTCATCACCGGTGGACAGTAAACAAAATCTGAATTTCTGGAATACCTAGAGTAGTCGCCGCATTTCTAAATACGGACACTAATAGATTTTATCCATACGAACATTTTGGTGTATCACACTTATATCCTATCAGTTTTTTGTGGAGTTGCTCCATGAAAATGTGATTCACCAATGGTGGTCAGTAAACAAAATCTGAATTTCTGGAATACCTAGAGAAGTCGCCGCATTTCTAATTATGGACACAAATAGGCCTTATTCATACGAACATTTTGGTGTATCACACTTATATCCTATCAGTTTTTTGTGGAGTTGCTCCATGAAAATGTGATTCACCAATGGTGGTCAGTAAACAAAATCTGAATTTCTGGAATACCTAGCCTAGTCGCCGCATTTCTAATTATGGACACAAATAGGCCTTATTCATACGAACATTTTGGTGTATCACACTTATATCCTATCAGTTTTTTGTGGAGTTGCTCCATGAAAATGTGATTCACCAATGGTGGTCAGTAAACAAAATCTGAATTTCTGGAATACCTAGAGAAGTCGCAGCATTTCTAATTATGGACACAAATAGGCCTTATTCATACGAACATTTTGGTGTATCACACTTATATCTTATCAGTTTTTTGTGGAGTTGCTCCATGAAAATGTGATTCACCAATGGTGGTCAGTAAACAAAATCTGAATTTCTGGAATACCTAGCCTAGTCGCCGCATTTCTAATTATGGACACAAATAGGCCTTATTCATACGAACATTTTGGTGTATCACGCTTATATCCTATCAGTTTTTTGTGGAGTTGCTCCATGAATATGTGATTCACCAATGGTGGTCAGTAAACAAAATCTGAATTTCTGGAATACCTAGACTAGTCGCCGCATTTCTAATTATGGACACAAATAGGCCTTATTCACACGAACATTCTGGTGTATCACACTTATTTCCTATCAGTTTTTTGTGGAGTTGCTCCATGAAAATGTGATTCACCAATGGTGGTCAGTAAACAAAATCTGAATTTCTGGAATACCTAGAGAAGTCGCCGCATTTCTAATTATGGACACAAATAGGCCTTATTCATACGAACATTTCGGTGTATCACACTTATATCCTATCAGTTTTTTGTGGAGTTGCTCCATGAAAATGTGATTCACCAATGGTGGTCAGTAAACAAAATCTGAATTTCTGGAATACCTAGCCTAGTCGCCGCATTTCTAATTATGGACACAAATAGGCCTTATTCATACGAACATTTTGGTGTATCACACTTATATCCTATCAGTTTTTTGTGGAGTTGCTCCATGAAAATGTGATTCACCAATGGTGGTCAGTAAACAAAATCTGAATTTCTGGAATACCTAGACTAGTCGCCGCATTTCTAATTATGGACACAAATAGGCCTTATTCATACGAACATTCTGGTGTATCACACTTATATCCTATCAGTTTTTTGTGGAGTTGCTCCATGAAAATGTGATTCACCAATGGTGGTCAGTAAACAAAATCTGAATTTCTGGAATACCTAGACTAGTCGCCGCATTTCTAATTATGGACACAAATAGGCCTTATTCATACGAAAATTTTGGTGTATCACACTTATATCCTATCAGGTTTTTGTGGAGTTGCTCCATGAAAATGTGATTCATCACCGGTGGTCAGTAAACAAAATCTGAATTTCTGGAATACCTAGAGTAGTCGCCGCATTTCTAAATACGGACACTAATAGATTTTATCCATACGAAAATTTTGGTGTATCACACTTATATCCTATCAGTTTTTTGTGGAGTTGCTCCATGAAAATGTGATTCACCAATGGTGGTCAGTAAACAAAATCTGAATTTCTGGAATACCTAGACTAGTCGGCGCATTTCTAATTATGGACACAAATAGGCCTTATTCATACGAACATTTTGGTGTATCACACTTATATCCTATCAGTTTTTTGTGGAGTTGCTCCATGAAAATGTGATTCATCACCGGTGGTCAGTAAACAAAATCTGAATTTCTGGAATACCTAGACTAGTCGCCGCATTTCTAATTATGGACACAAATAGGCCTTATTCATACGAACATTTTGGTGTATCACACTAATATCCTATCAGTTTTTTGTGGAGTTGCTCCATGAAAATGTGATTCACCAATGGTGGTCAGTAAACAAAATCTGAATTTCTGGAATACCTAGACTAGTCGCCGCATTTCTAATTATGGACACAAATAGGCCTTATTCATACGAACATTTTGGTGTATCACACTTATATCCTATCAGTTTTTTGTGGAGTTGCTCCATGAAAATGTGATTCACCAATGGTGGTCAGTAAACAAAATCTGAATTTCTGGAATACCTAGACTAGTCGCCGCATTTCTAATTATGGACACAAATAGGCCTTATTCATACGAACATTCTGGTGTATCACACTTATATCCTATCAGTTTTTTGTGGAGTTGCTCCATGACAATGTGATTCACCAATGGTGGTCAGTAAACAAAATCTGAATTTCTGGAATACCTAGACTAGTCGCCGCATTTCTAATTATGGACACAAATAGGCCTTATTCATACGAAAATTTTGGTGTATCACACTTATATCCTATCAGTTTTTTGTGGAGTTGCTCCATGAAAATGTGATTCATCACCGGTGGTCAGTAAACAAAATCTGAATTTCTGGAATACCTAGAGTAGTCGCCGCATTTCTAAATACGGACACTAATAGATTTTATCCATACGAAAATTTTGGTGTATCAAACTTATATCCTATCAGTTTTTTGTGGAGTTGCTCCATGAAAATGTGATTCACCAATGGTGGTCAGTAAACAAAATCTGAATTTCTGGAATACCTAGACTAGTCGCCGCATTTCTAATTATGGACACAAATAGGCCTTATTCATACGAACATTTTGGTGTATCACACTTATATCCTATCAGTTTTTTGTGGAGTTGCTCCATGAAAATGTGATTCATCACCGGTGGTCAGTAAACAAAATCTGAATTTCTGGAATACCTAGACTAGTCGCCGCATTTCTAATTATGGACACAAATAGGCCTTATTCATACGAAAATTTTGGTGTATCACACTTATATCCTATCAGGTTTTTGTGGAGTTGCTCCATGAAAATGTGATTCATCACCGGTGGTCAGTAAACAAAATCTGAATTTCTGGAATACCTAGAGTAGTCGCCGCATTTCTAAATACGGACACTAATAGATTTTATCCATACGAAAATTTTGGTGTATCAAACTTATATCCTATCAGTTTTTTGTGGAGTTGCTCCATGAAAATGTGATTCACCAATGGTGGTCAGTAAACAAAATCTGAATTTCTGGAATACCTAGACTAGTCGCCGCATTTCTAATTATGGACACAAATAGGCCTTATTCATACGAACATTTTGGTGTATCACACTTATATCCTATCAGTTTTTTGTGGAGTTGCTCCATGAAAATGTGATTCACCAATGGTGGTCAGTAAACAAAATCTGAATTTCTGGAATACCTAGACTAGTCGCCGCATTTCTAATTATGGACACAAATAGGCCTTATTCATACGAACATTCTGGTGTATCACACTTATATCCTATCAGTTTTTTGTGGAGTTGCTCCATGAAAATGTGATTCACCAATGGTGGTCAGTAAACAAAATCTGAATTTCTGGAATACCTAGAGTAGTCGCCGCATTTCTAATTATGGACACAAATAGGCCTTATTCATACGAACATTTTGGTGTATCACACTTATATCCTATCAGTTTTTTGTGGAGTTGCTCCATGAAAATGTGATTCATCACCGGTGGTCAGTAAACAAAATCTGAATTTCTGGAATACCTAGACTAGTCGCCGCATTTCTAATTATGGACACAAATAGGCCTTATTCATACGAACATTCTGGTGTATCACACTTATATCCTATCAGTTTTTTGTGGAGTTGCTCCATGAAAATGTGATTCACCAATGGTGGTCAGTAAACAAAATCTGAATTTCTGGAATACCTAGAGTAGTCGCCGCATTTCTAATTATGGACACAAATAGGCCTTATTCATACGAACATTTTGGTGTATCACACTTATATCCTATCAGTTTTTTGTGGAGTTGCTCCATGAAAATGTGATTCATCACCGGTGGTCAGTAAACAAAATCTGAATTTCTGGAATACCTAGAGTAGTCGCCGCAATTCTAAATACGGACACTAATAGATTTTATGCATACCAAAATTTTGGTGTATCACACTTATATCCTATCAGTTTTTTGTGGAGTTGCTCCATGAAAATGTGATTCACCAATGGTGGTCAGTAAACAAAATCTGAATTTCTGGAATACCTAGACTAGTCGCCGCATTTCTAATTATGGACACAAATAGGCCTTATTCATACGAACATTCTGGTGTATCACACTTATATCCTATCAGTTTTTTGTGGAGTTGCTCCATGAAAATGTGATTCACCAATGGTGGTCAGTAAACAAAATCTGAATTTCTGGAATACCTAGACTAGTCGCCGCATTTCTAATTATAGACACAAATAGGCCTTATTCATACGAACATTCTGGTGTATCACGCTTATATCCTATCAGTTTTTTGTGGAGTTGCTCCATGAAAATGTGATTCACCAATGGTGGTCAGTAAACAAAATCTGAATTTCTGGAATACCTAGACTAGTCGCCGCATTTCTAATTATGGACACAAATAGGCCTTATTCATACGAAAATTTTGGTGTATCACACTTATATCCTATCAGGTTTTTGTGGAGTTGCTCCATGAAAATGTGATTCATCACCGGTGGTCAGTAAACAAAATCTGAATTTCTGGAATACCTAGAGTAGTCGCCGCATTTCTAAATACGGACACTAATAGATTTTATCCATACGAAAATTTTGGTGTATCACACTTATATCCTATCAGTTTTTTGTGGAGTTGCTCCATGAAAATGTGATTCACCAATGGTGGTCAGTAAACAAAATCTGAATTTCTGGAATACCTAGAGTAGTCGCCACATTTCTAAATACGGACACTAATAGATTTTATCCATACGAACATTTTGGTGTATCACACTTATATCCTATCAGTTTTTTGTGGAGTTGCTCCATGAAAATGTGATTCATCACCGGTGGTAAGTAAACAAAATCTGAATTTCTGGAATACCTAGAGTAGTCGCCGCATTTCTAATTATGGACACAAATAGGCCTTATTCATACGAACATTTTGGTGTATCACACTTATATCCTATCAGTTTTTTGTGGAGTTGCTCCATGAAAATGTGATTCACCAATGGTGGTCAGTAAACAAAATCTGAATTTCTGGAATACCTAGACTAGTCGCCGAATTTCTAATTATGGACACAAATAGGCCTTATTCATACGAACATTTTGGTGTATCACACTTATATCCTATCAGTTTTTTGTGGAGTTGCTCCATGAAAATGTGATTCACCAATGGTGGTCAGTAAACAAAATCTGAATTTCTGGAATACCTAGACTAGTCGCCGCATTTCTAATTATGGACACAAATAGGCCTTATTCATACGAACATTTTGGTGTATCACACTTATATCCTATCAGTTTTTTGTGGAGTTGCTCCATGAAAATGTGATTCATCACCGGTGGTAAGTAAACAAAATCTGAATTTCTGGAATACCTAGAGTAGTCGCCGCATTTCTAATTATGGACACAAATAGGCCTTATTCATACGAACATTTTGGTGTATCACACTTATATCCTATCAGTTTTTTGTGGAGTTGCTCCATGAAAATGTGATTCACCAATGGTGGTCAGTAAACAAAATCTGAATTTCTGGAATACCTAACCTAGTCGCCGCATTTCTAATTATGGACGCAAATAGGCCTTATTCATACGAACATTTTGGTGTATCACACTTATATCCTATCAGTTTTTTGTGGAGTTGCTCCATGAAAATGTGATTCATCACCGGTGGTCAGTAAACAAAATCTGAATTTCTGGAATACCTAGAGTAGTCGCCGCATTTCTAAATACGGACACAAATAGGCCTTATTCATACGAACATTTTGGTGTATCACACTTATATCCTATCAGTTTTTTGTGGAGTTGCTCCATGAAAATGTGATTCACCAATGGTGGTCAGTAAACAAAATCTGAATTTCTGGAATACCTAGACTAGTCGCCGCATTTCTAATTATGGACACAAATAGGCCTTATTCATACGAACATTTTGGTGTATCACACTTATATCCTATCAGTTTTTTGTGGAGTTGCTCCATGAAAATGTGATTCATCACCGGTGGTAAGTAAACAAAATCTGAATTTCTGGAATACCTAGAGTAGTCGCCGCATTTCTAATTATGGACACAAATAGGCCTTATTCATACGAACATTTTGGTGTATCACACTTATATCCTATCAGTTTTTTGTGGAGTTGCTCCATGAAAATGTGATTCACCAATGGTGGTCAGTAAACAAAATCTGAATTTCTGGAATACCTAGACTAGTCGCCGAATTTCTAATTATGGACACAAATAGGCCTTATTCATACGAACATTTTGGTGTATCACACTTATATGCTATCAGTTTTTTGTGGAGTTGCTCCATGAAAATGTGATTCACCAATGGTGGTCAGTAAACAAAATCTGAATTTCTGGAATACCTAGACTAGTCGCCGCATTTCTAATTATGGACACAAATAGGTCTTATTCATACGAACATTTTGTTGTATCACACTTATATCCTATCAGTTTTTTGTGGAGTTGCTCCATGAAAATGTGATTCACCAATGGTGGTCAGTAAACAAAATCTGAATTTCTGGAATACCTAGACTAGTCGCCGCATTTCTAATTATGGACACAAATAGGCCTTATTCATACGAACATTTTGGTGTATCACACTTATATCCTATCAGTTTTTTGTGGAGTTGCTCCATGAAAATGTGATTCACCAATGGTGGTCAGTAAACAAAATCTGAATTTCTGGAATACCTAGAGAAGTCGCAGCATTTCTAATTATGGACACAAATAGGCCTTATTCATATGAACATTTTGGTGTATCACACTTATATCCTATCAGTTTTTTGTGGAGTTGCTCCATGAAAATGTGATTCATCACCGGTGGTCAGTAAACAAAATCTGAATTTCTGGAATACCTAGAGTAGTCGCCGCATTTCTAAATACGGACACTAATAGATTTTATCCATACGAACATTTTGGTGCATCACACTTATATCCTATCAGTTTTTTGTGGAGTTGCTCCATGAAAATGTGATTCACCAATGGTGGTCAGTAAACAAAATCTGAATTTCTGGAATACCTAGACTAGTCGCCGCATTTCTAATTATGGACTCAAATAGGCCTTATTCATACGAACATTTTGGTGTATCACACTTATATCCTATTAGTTTTTTGTGGAGTTGCTCCATGAAAATGTGATTCACCAATGGTGGTCAGTAAACAAAATCTGAATTTCTGGAATACCTAGAGTAGTCGCCGCATTTCTAAATACGGACACTGATAGATTTTATCCATACGAACATTTTGGTGTATCACACTTACATCTTATCAGTTTTTTGTGGAGTTGCTCCATGAAAATGTGATTCACCAATGGTGGTCAGTAAACAAAATCTGAATTTCTGGAATTCCTAGACTAGTCGCCGCATTTTTAATTATGGACACAAATAGGCCTTATTCATACGAACATTTTGATGTATTACAGTTATATCCTATCGGTTTTTTGTGGAGTTGCTCCATGAAAATGTGATTCACCAATGGTGGTCAGTAAACAAAATCTGAATTTCTGGAATACCTAGACTAGTCGCCGCATTTCTAATTATGGACGCAAATAGGCCTTATTCATACGAACATTTTGGTGTATCACACTTATATCCTATCAGTTTTTTGTGGAGTTGCTCCATGAAAATGTGATTCATCACCGGTGGTCAGTAAACAAAATCTGAATTTCTGGAATATCTAGAGTAGTCGCCGCATTTCTAGATACGGACACTAATAGATTTTATCCATACGAACATTTTGGTGCATCACACTTATATCCTATCAGTTTTTTGTGGAGTTGCTCCATGAAAATGTGATTCACCAATGGTGGTCAGTAAACAAAATCTGAATTTCTGGAATACCTAGACTAGTCGCCGCATTTCTAATTATGGACACAAATAGGCCTTATTCATACGAACATTTTGGTGTATGACAGTTATATCCTATCGGTTTTCTGTGGAGTTGCTCCATGAAAATGTGATTCACCAATGGTGGTCAGTAAACAAAATCTGAATTTCTGGAATACCTAGAATAGTCGCCGCATTTATAATTATGGACACAAATAGGCCTTATTCATACGAACATTTTGGTGTATCACACTTATATCCTATCAGTTTTTTGTGGAGTTGCTCCATGAAAATGTGATTCATCACCGGTGGTCAGTAAACAAAATCTGAATTTCTGGAATATCTAGAGTAGTCGCCGCATTTCTAAATACGGACACTAATAGATTTTATCCATACGAACATTTTGGTGCATCACACTTATATCCTATCAGTTTTTTGTGGAGTTGCTCCATGAAAATGTGATTCACCAATGGTGGTCAGTAAACAAAATCTGAATTTCTGGAATACCTAGACTAGTCGCCGCATTTCTAATTATGGACTCAAATAGGCCTTATTCATACGAACATTTTGGTATATCACACTTATATCCTATCAGTTTTTTGTGGAGTTGCTCCATGAAAATGTGATTCACCAATGGTGGTCAGTAAACAAAATCTGAATTTCTGGAATACCTAGACTAGTCGCCGCATTTCTAATTATGGACACAAATAGGCCTTATTTATACGAACATTTTGGTGTATGACACTTATATCCTATCGGTTTTTTATGGAGTTGCTCCATGAAAATGTGATTCACCAATGGTGGTCAGTAAACAAAATCTGAATTTCTGGAATACCTAGACTAGTCGCCGCATTTCTAATTATGGACGCAAATAGGCCTCATTCATACGAACATTTTGGTGTATCACACTTATATCCTATCAGTTTTTTGTGGAGTTGCTCCATGAAAATGTGATTCATCACCGGTGGTCAGTAAACAAAATCTGAATTTCTGGAATATCTAGAGTAGTCGCCGCATTTCTAAATACGGACACTAATAGATTTTATCCATACGAACATTTTGGTGTATCAAACTTATATCCTATCTGTTTTTTGTGGAGTTGCTCCATGAAAAAGTGATTCACCAATGGTGGTCAGTAAACAAAATCTGAATTTCTGTAATACCTAGACTAGTCGCCGCATTTCTAATTATGGACTCAAATAGGCCTTATTCATACGAACATTTTGGTGTATCACACTTATATCCTATCAGTTTTTTGTGGAGTTGCTCCATGAAAATGTGATTCATCACCGGTGGTCAGTAAACAAAATCTGAATTTCTGGAATATCTAGAGTAGTCGCCGCATTTCTAAATACGGACACTAATAGATTTTATCCATACGAACATTCTGGTGTATCACACTTATATCCTATCAGTTTTTTGTGGAGTTGCTCCATGAAAATGTGATTCACCAATGGTGGTCAGTAAACAAAATCTGAATTTCTGGAATACCTAGACTAGTCGCCGCATTTCTAATTATAGACACAAATAGGCCTTATTCATACGAATATTTTGGTGTATCACACTTACATCTTATCAGTTTTTTGTGGAGTTGCTCCATGAAAATGTGATTCACCAATGGTGGTCAGTAAACAAAATCTGAATTTCTGGAATTCCTAGACTAGTCGCCGCATTTTTAATTATGGACACAAATAGGCCTTATTCATACGAACATTTTGGTGTATTACAGTTATATCCTATCGGTTTTTTGTGGAGTTGCTCCATGAAAATGTGATTCACCAATGGTGGTCAGTAAACAAAATCTGAATTTCTGGAATACCTAGACTAGTCGCCGCATTTCTAATTATGGACGCAAATAGGCCTTATTCATACGAACATTTTGGTGTATCACACTTATATCCTATCAGTTTTTTGTGGAGTTGCTCCATGAAAATGTGATTCATCACCGGTGGTCAGTAAACAAAATCTGAATTTCTGGAATATCTAGAGTAGTCGCCGCATTTCTAGATACGGACACTAATAGATTTTATCCATACGAACATTTTGGTGCATCACACTTATATCCTATCAGTTTTTTGTGGAGTTGCTCCATGAAAATGTGATTCACCAATGGTGGTCAGTAAACAAAATCTGAATTTCTGGAATACCTAGACTAGTCGCCGCATTTCTAATTATGGACACAAATAGGCCTTATTCATACGAACATTTTGGTGTATGACAGTTATATCCTATCGGTTTTCTGTGGAGTTGCTCCATGAAAATGTGATTCACCAATGGTGGTCAGTAAACAAAATCTGAATTTCTGGAATACCTAGAATAGTCGCCGCATTTATAATTATGGACACAAATAGGCCTTATTCATACGAACATTTCGGTGTATCACACTTATATCCTATCAGTTTTTTGTGGAGTTGCTCCATGAAAATGTGATTCATCACCGGTGGTCAGTAAACAAAATCTGAATTTCTGGAATATCTAGAGTAGTCGCCGCATTTCTAAATACGGACACTAATAGATTTTATCCATACGAACATTTTGGTGCATCACACTTATATCCTATCAGTTTTTTGTGGAGTTGCTCCATGAAAATGTGATTCACCAATGGTGGTCAGTAAACAAAATCTGAATTTCTGGAATACCTAGACTAGTCGCCGCATTTCTAATTATGGACTCAAATAGGCCTTATTCATACGAACATTTTGGTATATCACACTTATATCCTATCAGTTTTTTGTGGAGTTGCTCCATGAAAATGTGATTCACCAATGGTGGTCAGTAAACAAAATCTGAATTTCTGGAATACCTAGACTAGTCGCCGCATTTCTAATTATGGACACAAATAGGCCTTATTTATACGAACATTTTGGTGTATGACACTTATATCCTATCGGTTTTTTATGGAGTTGCTCCATGAAAATGTGATTCACCAATGGTGGTCAGTAAACAAAATCTGAATTTCTGGAATACCTAGACTAGTCGCCGCATTTCTAATTATGGACGCAAATAGGCCTCATTCATACGAACATTTTGGTGTATCACACTTATATCCTATCAGTTTTTTGTGGAGTTGCTCCATGAAAATGTGATTCATCACCGGTGGTCAGTAAACAAAATCTGAATTTCTGGAATATCTAGAGTAGTCGCCGCATTTCTAAATACGGACACTAATAGATTTTATCCATACGAACATTTTGGTGTATCAAACTTATATCCTATCTGTTTTTTGTGGAGTTGCTCCATGAAAAAGTGATTCACCAATGGTGGTCAGTAAACAAAATCTGAATTTCTGTAATACCTAGACTAGTCGCCGCATTTCTAATTATGGACTCAAATAGGCCTTATTCATACGAACATTTTGGTGTATCACACTTATATCCTATCAGTTTTTTGTGGAGTTGCTCCATGAAAATGTGATTCATCACCGGTGGTCAGTAAACAAAATCTGAATTTCTGGAATATCTAGAGTAGTCGCCGCATTTCTAAATACGGACACTAATAGATTTTATCCATACGAACATTCTGGTGTATCACACTTATATCCTATCAGTTTTTTGTGGAGTTGCTCCATGAAAATGTGATTCACCAATGGTGGTCAGTAAACAAAATCTGAATTTCTGGAATACCTAGACTAGTCGCCGCATTTCTAATTATAGACACAAATAGGCCTTATTCATACGAATATTTTGGTGTATCACACTTATATCCTATCAGTTTTTTGTGGAGTTGCTCCATGAAAATGTGATTCACCAATGGTGGTCAGTAAACAAAATCTGAATTTCTGGAATACCTAGACTAGTCGCCGCATTTCTAATTATGGGCACAAATAGGCCTTATTCATACGAATATTTTGGTGTATGACACTTATATCCTATCGGTTTTTTGTGGAGTTGCTCCATGAAAATGTGATTCACCAATGGTGGTCAGTAAACAAAATCTGAATTTCTGGAATACCTAGACTAGTCGCCGCATTTCTAATTATAGACACAAATAGGCCTTATTCATACGAATATTTTGGTGTATCACACTTATATCCTATCAGTTTTTTGTGGAGTTGCTCCATGAAAATGTGATTCACCAATGGTGGTCAGTAAACAAAATCTGAATTTCTGGAATACCTAGACTAGTCGCCGCATTTCTAATTATAGACACAAATAGGCCTTATTCATACGAATATTTTGGTGTATGACACTTATATCCTATCGGTTTTTTGTGGAGTTGCTCCATGAAAATGTGATTCACCAATGGTGGTCAGTAAACAAAATCTGAATTTCTGGAATACCTAGACTAGTCGCCGCATTTCTAATTATGGACACAAATAGGTCTTATTCATACGAACATTTTGTTGTATCACACTTATATCCTATCAGTTTTTTGTGGAGTTGCTCCATGAAAATGTGATTCACCAATGGTGGTCAGTAAACAAAATCTGAATTTCTGGAATACCTAGACTAGTCGCCGCATTTCTAATTATGGACACAAATAGGCCTTATTCATACGAACATTTTGGTGTATCACACTTATATCCTATCAGTTTTTTGTGGAGTTGCTCCATGAAAATGTGATTCACCAATGGTGGTCAGTAAACAAAATCTGAATTTCTGGAATACCTAGAGAAGTCGCAGCATTTCTAATTATGGACACAAATAGGCCTTATTCATACGAACATTTTGGTGTATCACACTTATATCCTATCAGTTTTTTGTGGAGTTGCTCCATGAAAATGTGATTCATCACCGGTGGTAAGTAAACAAAATCTGAATTTCTGGAATACCTAGAGTAGTCGCCGCATTTCTAATTATGGACACAAATAGGCCTTATTCATACGAACATTTTGGTGTATCACACTTATATCCTATCAGTTTTTTGTGGAGTTGCTCCATGAAAATGTGATTCACCAATGGTGGTCAGTAAACAAAATCTGAATTTCTGGAATACCTAGACTAGTCGCCGAATTTCTAATTATGGACACAAATAGGCCTTATTCATACGAACATTTTGGTGTATCACACTTATATGCTATCAGTTTTTTGTGGAGTTGCTCCATGAAAATGTGATTCACCAATGGTGGTCAGTAAACAAAATCTGAATTTCTGGAATACCTAGACTAGTCGCCGCATTTCTAATTATGGACACAAATAGGTCTTATTCATACGAACATTTTGTTGTATCACACTTATATCCTATCAGTTTTTTGTGGAGTTGCTCCATGAAAATGTGATTCACCAATGGTGGTCAGTAAACAAAATCTGAATTTCTGGAATACCTAGACTAGTCGCCGCATTTCTAATTATGGACACAAATAGGCCTTATTCATACGAACATTTTGGTGTATCACACTTATATCCTATCAGTTTTTTGTGGAGTTGCTCCATGAAAATGTGATTCACCAATGGTGGTCAGTAAACAAAATCTGAATTTCTGGAATACCTAGAGAAGTCGCAGCATTTCTAATTATGGACACAAATAGGCCTTATTCATATGAACATTTTGGTGTATCACACTTATATCCTATCAGTTTTTTGTGGAGTTGCTCCATGAAAATGTGATTCATCACCGGTGGTCAGTAAACAAAATCTGAATTTCTGGAATACCTAGAGTAGTCGCCGCATTTCTAAATACGGACACTAATAGATTTTAGCCATACGAACATTTTGGTGCATCACACTTATATCCTATCAGTTTTTTGTGGAGTTGCTCCATGAAAATGTGATTCACCAATGGTGGTCAGTAAACAAAATCTGAATTTCTGGAATACCTAGACTAGTCGCCGCATTTCTAATTATGGACTCAAATAGGCCTTATTCATACGAACATTTTGGTGTATCACACTTATATCCTATTAGTTTTTTGTGGAGTTGCTCCATGAAAATGTGATTCACCAATGGTGGTCAGTAAACAAAATCTGAATTTCTGGAATACCTAGAGTAGTCGCCGCATTTCTAAATACGGACACTAATAGATTTTATCCATACGAACATTTTGGTGTATCACACTTACATCTTATCAGTTTTTTGTGGAGTTGCTCCATGAAAATGTGATTCACCAATGGTGGTCAGTAAACAAAATCTGAATTTCTGGAATTCCTAGACTAGTCGCCGCATTTTTAATTATGGACACAAATAGGCCTTATTCATACGAACATTTTGGTGTATGACAGTTATATCCTATCGGTTTTTTGTGGAGTTGCTCCATGAAAATGTGATTCACCAATGGTGGTCAGTAAACAAAATCTGAATTTCTGGAATACCTAGACTAGTCGCCGCATTTCTAATTATGGACGCAAATAGGCCTTATTCATACGAACATTTTGGTGTATCACACTTATATCCTATCAGTTTTTTGTGGAGTTGCTCCATGAAAATGTGATTCATCACCGGTGGTCAGTAAACAAAATCTGAATTTCTGGAATATCTAGAGTAGTCGCCGCATTTCTAGATACGGACACTAATAGATTTTATCCATACGAACATTTTGGTGCATCACACTTATATCCTATCAGTTTTTTGTGGAGTTGCTCCATGAAAATGTGATTCACCAATGGTGGTCAGTAAACAAAATCTGAATTTCTGGAATACCTAGACTAGTCGCCGCATTTCTAATTATGGACACAAATAGGCCTTATTCATACGAACATTTTGGTGTATGACAGTTATATCCTATCGGTTTTCTGTGGAGTTGCTCCATGAAAATGTGATTCACCAATGGTGGTCAGTAAACAAAATCTGAATTTCTGGAATACCTAGAATAGTCGCCGCATTTATAATTATGGACACAAATAGGCCTTATTCATACGAACATTTTGGTGTATCACACTTATATCCTATCAGTTTTTTGTGGAGTTGCTCCATGAAAATGTGATTCATCACCGGTGGTCAGTAAACAAAATCTGAATTTCTGGAATACCTAGACTAGTCGCCGCATTTCTAATTATAGATACAAATAGGCCTTCTTCATATGAACATTTTGGTGTATCACACTTATATCCTATCAGTTGTTTGTGGAGTTGCTCCATGAAAATGTGATTCACCAATGGTGGTCAGTAAACAAAATCTGAATTTCTGGAATACCTAGACTAGTCGCCGCATTTCTAATTATGGACGCAAATAGGCCTTATTCATACGAACATTTTGGTGTATCACACTTATATCCTATCAGTTTTTTGTGGAGTTGCTCCATGAAAATGTGATTCATCACCGGTGGTCAGTAAACAAAATCTGAATTTCTGGAATATCTAGAGTAGTCGCCGCATTTCTAAATACGGACACTAATAGATTTTATCCATACGAACATTTTGGTGCATCACACTTATATCCTATCAGTTTTTTGTGGAGTTGCTCCATGAAAATGTGATTCACCAATGGTGGTCAGTAAACAAAATCTGAATTTCTGGAATACCTAGACTAGTCGCCGCATTTCTAATTATGGACTCAAATAGGCCTTATTCATACGAACATTTTGGTGTATCACACTTATATCCTATCAGTTTTTTGTGGAGTTGCTCCATGAAAATGTGATTCACCAATGGTGGTCAGTAAACAAAATCTGAATTTCTGGAATACCTAGACTAGTCGCCGCATTTCTAATTATGGACACAAATAGGCCTTATTTATACGAACATTTTGGTGTATGACACTTATATCCTATCGGTTTTTTATGGAGTTGCTCCATGAAAATGTGATTCACCAATGGTGGTCAGTAAACAAAATCTGAATTTCTGGAATACCTAGACTAGTCGCCGCATTTCTAATTATGGACGCAAATAGGCCTCATTCATACGAACATTTTGGTGTATCACACTTATATCCTATCAGTTTTTTGTGGAGTTGCTCCATGAAAATGTGATTCATCACCGGTGGTCAGTAAACAAAATCTGAATTTCTGGAATATCTAGAGTAGTCGCCGCATTTCTAAATACGGACACTAATAGATTTTATCCATACGAACATTTTGGTGTATCAAACTTATATCCTATCTGTTTTTTGTGGAGTTGCTCCATGAAAAAGTGATTCACCAATGGTGGTCAGTAAACAAAATCTGAATTTCTGTAATACCTAGACTAGTCGCCGCATTTCTAATTATGGACTCAAATAGGCCTTATTCATACGAACATTTTGGTGTATCACACTTATATCCTATCAGTTTTTTGTGGAGTTGCTCCATGAAAATGTGATTCATCACCGGTGGTCAGTAAACAAAATCTGAATTTCTGGAATATCTAGAGTAGTCGCCGCATTTCTAAATACGGACACTAATAGATTTTATCCATACGAACATTCTGGTGTATCACACTTATATCCTATCAGTTTTTTGTGGAGTTGCTCCATGAAAATGTGATTCACCAATGGTGGTCAGTAAACAAAATCTGAATTTCTGGAATACCTAGACTAGTCGCCGCATTTCTAATTATAGACACAAATAGGCCTTATTCATACGAATATTTTGGTGTATCACACTTATATCCTATCAGTTTTTTGTGGAGTTGCTCCATGAAAATGTGATTCACCAATGGTGGTCAGTAAACAAAATCTGAATTTCTGGAATACCTAGACTAGTCGCCGCATTTCTAATTATGGGCACAAATAGGCCTTATTCATACGAATATTTTGGTGTATGACACTTATATCCTATCGGTTTTTTGTGGAGTTGCTCCATGAAAATGTGATTCACCAATGGTGGTCAGTAAACAAAATCTGAATTTCTGGAATACCTAGACTAGTCGCCGCATTTCTAATTATAGACACAAATAGGCCTTATTCATACGAATATTTTGGTGTATCACACTTATATCCTATCAGTTTTTTGTGGAGTTGCTCCATGAAAATGTGATTCACCAATGGTGGTCAGTAAACAAAATCTGAATTTCTGGAATACCTAGACTAGTCGCCGCATTTCTAATTATAGACACAAATAGGCCTTATTCATACGAATATTTTGGTGTATCACACTTATATCCTATCAGTTTTTTGTGGAGTTGCTCCATGAAAATGTGATTCACCAATGGTGGTCAGTAAACAAAATCTGAATTTCTGGAATACCTAGACTAGTCGCCGCATTTCTAATTATGGGCACAAATAGGCCTTATTCATACGAATATTTTGGTGTATGACACTTATATCCTATCGGTTTTTTGTGGAGTTGCTCCATGAAAATGTGATTCACCAATGGTGGTCAGTAAACAAAATCTGAATTTCTGGAATACCTAGACTAGTCGCCGCATTTCTAATTATGGACACAAATAGGCCTTATTCATACGAACATTTTGGTGTATCACACTTATATCCTATCAGTTTTTTGTGGAGTTGCTCCATGAAAATGTGATGCATCACCGGTGGTCAGTAAACAAAATCTGAATTTCTGGAATACCTAGACTAGTCGCCGCATTTCTAATTATGGATACAAATAGGCCTTCTTCATACGAACATTTTGCTGTATCACACTTATATCCTATCAGTTGTTTGTGGAGTTGCTCCATGAAAATGTGATTCACCAATGGTGGTCAGTAAACAAAATCTGAATTTCTGGAATACCTGGACTAGTCGCAGCATTTCTAAGTATGGACGTAAATAGCCCTTATTCGTACGAACATTTTGGTGTATCACACTTATATCCTATCAGTTTTTTCTGGAGTTGCTACATGAAAATGTGATTCACCAATGGTGGTCAGTAAACAAAATCTGAATTTCTGGAATACTTGGACTAGTCGCAGCATTTCTAAGTATGGACACAAATAGGCCTTATTCGTACGAACATTTTGGTGTATCACACTTATATCCTATCAGTTTTTTGTGGAGTTGCTCCATGAAAATGTGATTCACCAATGGTGTTCAGTAACCAAAATCTGAAGTTCTGGAATACCTGGACTAGTCGCAGCATTTCTAAGTATGGACGCAAATAGGCCTTATTCGTACGAACATTTTGGTGTATCACACTTATATCCTATCAGTTTTTTCTGGAGTTGCTACATGAAAATGTGATTCACCAATGGTGGTCAGTAAACAAAATCTGAATTTCTGGAATACCTGGACTAGTCGCAGCATTTCTAAGTATGGACGCAAATAGCCCTTATTCGTACGAACATTTTGGTGTATCACACTTATATCCTATCAGTTTTTTGTGGAGTTGCTCCATGAAAATGTGATTCACCAATGGTGGTCAGTAAACAAAATCTGAATTTCTGGAATACCTAGACTAGTCGCCGCATTTCTAATTATGGACACAAATAGGACTTATTCATACGAACATTTTGGTGTATGACACTTATATCCTATCGGTTTTTTGTGGAGTTGCTCCATGAAAATGTGATTCACCAATGGTGGTCAGTAAACAAAATCTGAATTTCTGGAATACCTAGAATAGTCGCCGCATTTCTAATTATGGACACAAATAGGCCTTATTCATACGAACATTTTGGTGTATCACACTTATATCCTATCAGTTTTTTGTGGAGTTGCTCCATGAAAATGTGATTCATCACCGGTGGTCAGTAAACAAAATCTGAATTTCTGGAATACCTAGACTAGTCGCCGCATTTCTAATTATAGATACAAATAGGCCTTCTTCATACGAACATTTTGCTGTATCACACTTATATCCTATCAGTTGTTTGTGGAGTTGCTCCATGAAAATGTGATTCACCAATGGTGGTCAGTAAACAAAATCTGAATTTCTGGAATACCTAGACTAGTTGCCGCATTTCTAATTATGGACACAAATAGGCCTTATTCATACGAACATTTTGGTGTATCACACTTATATCCTATCAGTTTTTTGTGGAGTTGCTCCATGAAAATGTGATTCACCAATGGTGGTCAGTAAACAAAATCTGAATTTCTGGAATACCTAGACTAGTCGCCGCATTTCTAATTATGGACACAAATAGGCCTTATTCATACGAACATTTTGGTGTATCACACTTATATCCTATCAGTTTTTTGTGGAGTTGCTCCATGAAAATGTGATTCACCAATGGTGGTCAGTAAACAAAATCTGAATTTCTGGAATACCTAGAGTAGTCGCCGCATTTCTAAATACGGACACTAATAGATTTTATCCATACGAACATTTTGGTGTATCACACTTACATCTTATCAGTTTTTTGTGGAGTTGCTCCATGAAAATGTGATTCACCAATGGTGGTCAGTAAACAAAATCTGAATTTCTGGAATACCTAGACTAGTCGCCGCATTTCTAATTATGGACACAAATAGGCCTTATTCATACGAACATTTTGGTGTATCACACTTATATCCTATCAGTTTTTTGTGGAGTTGCTCCATGAAAATGTGATTCATCACCGGTGGTCAGTAAACAAAATCTGAATTTCTGGAATACCTAGACTAGTCGCCGCATTTCTAATTATAGATACAAATAGGCCTTCTTCATACGAACATTTTGCTGTATCACACTTATATCCTATCAGTTGTTTGTGGAGTTGCTCCATGAAAATGTGATTCACCAATGGGGGTCAGTAAACAAAATCTGAATTTCTGGAATACCTAGACTAGTCGCCGCATTTCTAATTATCGACACAAATAGGCCTTATTCATACGAACATTTTGGTGTATCACACTTATATCCTATCAGTTTTTTGTGGAGTTGCTCCATGAAAATGTGATTCACCAATGGTGGTCAGTAAACAAAATCTGAATTTCTGGAATACCTAGACTAGTCGCCGCATTTCTAATTATGGACACAAATAGGCCTTATTCATATGAACATTTTGGTGTATCACACTTATATCCTATCAGTTTTTTGTGGAGTTGCTCCATGAAAATGTGATTCACCAATGGTGTTCAGTAACCAAAATCTGAAGTTCTGGAATACCTGGACTAGTCGCAGCATTTCTAAGTATGGACGCAAATAGGCCTTATTCGTACGAACATTTTGGTGTATCACACTTATATCCTATCAGTTTTTTCTGGAGTTGCTACATGAAAATGTGATTCACCAATGGTGGTCAGTAAACAAAATCTGAATTTCTGGAATACCTGGACTAGTCGCAGCATTTCTAAGTATGGACGCAAATAGCCCTTATTCGTACGAACATTTTGGTGTATCACACTTATATCCTATCAGTTTTTTGTGGAGTTGCTCCATGAAAATGTGATTCACCAATGGTGTTCAGTAACCAAAATCTGAAGTTCTGGAATACCTGGACTAGTCGCAGCATTTCTAAGTATGGACGCAAATAGGCCTTATTCGTACGAACATTTTGGTGTATCACACTTATATCCTATCAGTTTTTTCTGGAGTTGCTACATGAAAATGTGATTCACCAATGGTGGTCAGTAAACAAAATCTGAATTTCTGGAATACCTAGACTAGTCGCCGCATTTCTAATTATCGACACAAATAGGCCTTATTCATACGAACATTTTGGTGTATCACACTTATATCCTATCAGTTTTTTGTGGAGTTGCTCCATGAAAATGTGATTCACCAATGGTGGTCAGTAAACAAAATCTGAATTTCTGGAATACCTAGACTAGTCGCCGCATTTCTAATTATGGACACAAATAGGCCTTATTCATATGAACATTTTGGTGTATCACACTTATATCCTATCAGTTTTTTGTGGAGTTGCTCCATGAAAATGTGATTCACCAATGGTGGTCAGTAAACAAAATCTGAATTTCTGGAATACCTAGACTAGTCGCCGCATTTCTAATTATGGACACAAATAGGCCTTATTCATATGAACATTTTGGTGTATCACACTTATATCCTATCAGTTTTTTGTGGAGTTGCTCCATGAAAATGTGATTCACCAATGGTGTTCAGTAACCAAAATCTGAAGTTCTGGAATACCTGGACTAGTCGCAGCATTTCTAAGTATGGACGCAAATAGGCCTTATTCGTACGAACATTTTGGTGTATCACACTTATATCCTATCAGTTTTTTCTGGAGTTGCTACATGAAAATGTGATTCACCAATGGTGGTCAGTAAACAAAATCTGAATTTCTGGAATACCTGGACTAGTCGCAGCATTTCTAAGTATGGACGCAAATAGCCCTTATTCGTACGAACATTTTGGTGTATCACACTTATATCCTATCAGTTTTTTGTGGAGTTGCTCCATGAAAATGTGATTCACCAATGGTGTTCAGTAACCAAAATCTGAAGTTCTGGAATACCTGGACTAGTCGCAGCATTTCTAAGTATGGACGCAAATAGGCCTTATTCGTACGAACATTTTGGTGTATCACACTTATATCCTATCAGTTTTTTCTGGAGTTGCTACATGAAAATGTGATTCACCAATGGTGGTCAGTAAACAAAATCTGAATTTCTGGAATACCTAGACTAGTCGCCGCATTTCTAATTATCGACACAAATAGGCCTTATTCATACGAACATTTTGGTGTATCACACTTATATCCTATCAGTTTTTTGTGGAGTTGCTCCATGAAAATGTGATTCACCAATGGTGTTCAGTAACCAAAATCTGAAGTTCTGGAATACCTGGACTAGTCGCAGCATTTCTAAGTATGGACGCAAATAGGCCTTATTCGTACGAACATTTTGGTGTATCACACTTATATCCTATCAGTTTTTTCTGGAGTTGCTACATGAAAATGTGATTCACCAATGGTGGTCAGTAAACAAAATCTGAATTTCTGGAATACCTAGAGTAGTCGCCGCATTTCTAAATACGGACACTAATAGATTTTATCCATACGAACATTTTGGTGTATCACACTTATATCCTATCAGTTTTTTGTGGAGTTGCTCCATGAAAATGTGATTCACCAATGGTGGTCAGTAAACAAAATCTGAATTTCTGGAATACCTAGACTAGTCGCCGCATTTCTAATTATGGACACAAATAGGACTTATTCATACGAACATTTTGGTGTATGACACTTATATCCTATCGGTTTTTTGTGGAGTTGCTCCATGAAAATGTGATTCACCAATGGTGGTCAGTAAACAAAATCTGAATTTCTGGAATACCTAGAATAGTCGCCGCATTTCTAATTATGGACACAAATAGGCCTTATTCATACGAACATTTTGGTGTATCACACTTATATCCTATCAGTTTTTTGTGGAGTTGCTCCATGAAAATGTGATTCATCACCGGTGGTCAGTAAACAAAATCTGAATTTCTGGAATATCTAGAGTAGTCGCCGCATTTCTAAATACGGACACTAATAGATTTTATCCATACGAACACTTTGGTGTATCAAACTTATATCCTATCTGTTTTTTGTGGAGTTGCTCCATGAAAAAGTGATTCACCAATGGTGGTCAGTAAACAAAATCTGAATTTCTGTAATACCTAGACTAGTCGCCGCATTTCTAATTATGGACTCAAATAGGCCTTATTCATACGAACATTTTGGTGTATCACACTTATATCCTATCAGTTTTTTGTGGAGTTGCTCCATGAAAATGTGATTCATCACCGGTGGTCAGTAAACAAAATCTGAATTTCTGGAATATCTAGAGTAGTCGCCGCATTTCTAAATACGGACACTAATAGATTTTATCCATACGAACATTCTGGTGTATCACACTTATATCCTATCAGTTTTTTGTGGAGTTGCTCCATGAAAATGTGATTCACCAATGGTGGTCAGTAAACAAAATCTGAATTTCTGGAATACCTAGACTAGTCGCCGCATTTCTAATTATAGACACAAATAGGCCTTATTCATACGAATATTTTGGTGTATCACACTTATATCCTATCAGTTTTTTGTGGAGTTGCTCCATGAAAATGTGATTCACCAATGGTGGTCAGTAAACAAAATCTGAATTTCTGGAATACCTAGACTAGCCGCCGCATTTCTAATTATGGGCACAAATAGGCCTTATTCATACGAATATTTTGGTGTATGACACTTATATCCTATCGGTTTTTTGTGGAGTTGCTCCATGAAAATGTGATTCACCAATGGTGGTCAGTAAACAAAATCTGAATTTCTGGAATACCTAGACTAGTCGCCGCATTTCTAATTATAGACACAAATAGGCCTTATTCATACGAATATTTTGGTGTATCACACTTATATCCTATCAGTTTTTTGTGGAGTTGCTCCATGAAAATGTGATTCACCAATGGTGGTCAGTAAACAAAATCTGAATTTCTGGAATACCTAGACTAGTCGCCGCATTTCTAATTATAGACACAAATAGGCCTTATTCATACGAATATTTTGGTGTATCACACTTATATCCTATCAGTTTTTTGTGGAGTTGCTCCATGAAAATGTGATTCACCAATGGTGGTCAGTAAACAAAATCTGAATTTCTGGAATACCTAGACTAGTCGCCGCATTTCTAATTATGGGCACAAATAGGCCTTATTCATACGAATATTTTGGTGTATGACACTTATATCCTATCGGTTTTTTGTGGAGTTGCTCCATGAAAATGTGATTCACCAATGGTGGTCAGTAAACAAAATCTGAATTTCTGGAATACCTAGACTAGTCGCCGCATTTCTAATTATGGACACAAATAGGCCTTATTCATACGAACATTTTGGTGTATCACACTTATATCCTATCAGTTTTTTGTGGAGTTGCTCCATGAAAATGTGATGCATCACCGGTGGTCAGTAAACAAAATCTGAATTTCTGGAATACCTAGACTAGTCGCCGCATTTCTAATTATGGATACAAATAGGCCTTCTTCATACGAACATTTTGCTGTATCACACTTATATCCTATCAGTTGTTTGTGGAGTTGCTCCATGAAAATGTGATTCACCAATGGTGGTCAGTAAACAAAATCTGAATTTCTGGAATACCTGGACTAGTCGCAGCATTTCTAAGTATGGACGTAAATAGCCCTTATTCGTACGAACATTTTGGTGTATCACACTTATATCCTATCAGTTTTTTCTGGAGTTGCTACATGAAAATGTGATTCACCAATGGTGGTCAGTAAACAAAATCTGAATTTCTGGAATACTTGGACTAGTCGCAGCATTTCTAAGTATGGACACAAATAGGCCTTATTCGTACGAACATTTTGGTGTATCACACTTATATCCTATCAGTTTTTTGTGGAGTTGCTCCATGAAAATGTGATTCACCAATGGTGTTCAGTAACCAAAATCTGAAGTTCTGGAATACCTGGACTAGTCGCAGCATTTCTAAGTATGGACGCAAATAGGCCTTATTCGTACGAACATTTTGGTGTATCACACTTATATCCTATCAGTTTTTTCTGGAGTTGCTACATGAAAATGTGATTCACCAATGGTGGTCAGTAAACAAAATCTGAATTTCTGGAATACCTGGACTAGTCGCAGCATTTCTAAGTATGGACGCAAATAGCCCTTATTCGTACGAACATTTTGGTGTATCACACTTATATCCTATCAGTTTTTTGTGGAGTTGCTCCATGAAAATGTGATTCACCAATGGTGGTCAGTAAACAAAATCTGAATTTCTGGAATACCTAGACTAGTCGCCGCATTTCTAATTATGGACACAAATAGGACTTATTCATACGAACATTTTGGTGTATGACACTTATATCCTATCGGTTTTTTGTGGAGTTGCTCCATGAAAATGTGATTCACCAATGGTGGTCAGTAAACAAAATCTGAATTTCTGGAATACCTAGAATAGTCGCCGCATTTCTAATTATGGACACAAATAGGCCTTATTCATACGAACATTTTGGTGTATCACACTTATATCCTATCAGTTTTTTGTGGAGTTGCTCCATGAAAATGTGATTCATCACCGGTGGTCAGTAAACAAAATCTGAATTTCTGGAATACCTAGACTAGTCGCCGCATTTCTAATTATAGATACAAATAGGCCTTCTTCATACGAACATTTTGCTGTATCACACTTATATCCTATCAGTTGTTTGTGGAGTTGCTCCATGAAAATGTGATTCACCAATGGTGGTCAGTAAACAAAATCTGAATTTCTGGAATACCTAGACTAGTTGCCGCATTTCTAATTATGGACACAAATAGGCCTTATTCATACGAACATTTTGGTGTATCACACTTATATCCTATCAGTTTTTTGTGGAGTTGCTCCATGAAAATGTGATTCACCAATGGTGGTCAGTAAACAAAATCTGAATTTCTGGAATACCTAGACTAGTCGCCGCATTTCTAATTATGGACACAAATAGGCCTTATTCATACGAACATTTTGGTGTATCACACTTATATCCTATCAGTTTTTTGTGGAGTTGCTCCATGAAAATGTGATTCACCAATGGTGGTCAGTAAACAAAATCTGAATTTCTGGAATACCTAGAGTAGTCGCCGCATTTCTAAATACGGACACTAATAGATTTTATCCATACGAACATTTTGGTGTATCACACTTACATCTTATCAGTTTTTTGTGGAGTTGCTCCATGAAAATGTGATTCACCAATGGTGGTCAGTAAACAAAATCTGAATTTCTGGAATACCTAGACTAGTCGCCGCATTTCTAATTATGGACACAAATAGGCCTTATTCATACGAACATTTTGGTGTATCACACTTATATCCTATCAGTTTTTTGTGGAGTTGCTCCATGAAAATGTGATTCATCACCGGTGGTCAGTAAACAAAATCTGAATTTCTGGAATACCTAGACTAGTCGCCGCATTTCTAATTATAGATACAAATAGGCCTTCTTCATACGAACATTTTGCTGTATCACACTTATATCCTATCAGTTGTTTGTGGAGTTGCTCCATGAAAATGTGATTCACCAATGGTGGTCAGTAAACAAAATCTGAATTTCTGGAATACCTAGACTAGTCGCCGCATTTCTAATTATCGACACAAATAGGCCTTATTCATACGAACATTTTGGTGTATCACACTTATATCCTATCAGTTTTTTGTGGAGTTGCTCCATGAAAATGTGATTCACCAATGGTGGTCAGTAAACAAAATCTGAATTTCTGGAATACCTAGACTAGTCGCCGCATTTCTAATTATGGACACAAATAGGCCTTATTCATATGAACATTTTGGTGTATCACACTTATATCCTATCAGTTTTTTGTGGAGTTGCTCCATGAAAATGTGATTCACCAATGGTGTTCAGTAACCAAAATCTGAAGTTCTGGAATACCTGGACTAGTCGCAGCATTTCTAAGTATGGACGCAAATAGGCCTTATTCGTTCGAACATTTTGGTGTATCACACTTATATCCTATCAGTTTTTTCTGGAGTTGCTACATGAAAATGTGATTCACCAATGGTGGTCAGTAAACAAAATCTGAATTTCTGGAATACCTGGACTAGTCGCAGCATTTCTAAGTATGGACGCAAATAGCCCTTATTCGTACGAACATTTTGGTGTATCACACTTATATCCTATCAGTTTTTTGTGGAGTTGCTCCATGAAAATGTGATTCACCAATGGTGGTCAGTAAACAAAATCTGAATTTCTGGAATACCTAGACTAGTCGCCGCATTTCTAATTATGGACACAAATAGGACTTATTCATACGAACATTTTGGTGTATGACACTTATATCCTATCGGTTTTTTGTGGAGTTGCTCCATGAAAATGTGATTCACCAATGGTGGTCAGTAAACAAAATCTGAATTTCTGGAATACCTAGAATAGTCGCCGCATTTCTAATTATGGACACAAATAGGCCTTATTCATACGAACATTTTGGTGTATCACACTTATATCCTATCAGTTTTTTGTGGAGTTGCTCCATGAAAATGTGATTCATCACCGGTGGTCAGTAAACAAAATCTGAATTTCTGGAATACCTAGACTAGTCGCCGCATTTCTAATTATAGATACAAATAGGCCTTCTTCATACGAACATTTTGCTGTATCACACTTATATCCTATCAGTTGTTTGTGGAGTTGCTCCATGAAAATGTGATTCACCAATGGTGGTCAGTAAACAAAATCTGAATTTCTGGAATACCTAGACTAGTTGCCGCATTTCTAATTATGGACACAAATAGGCCTTATTCATACGAACATTTTGGTGTATCACACTTATATCCTATCAGTTTTTTGTGGAGTTGCTCCATGAAAATGTGATTCACCAATGGTGGTCAGTAAACAAAATCTGAATTTCTGGAATACCTAGCCTAGTCGCCGCATTTCTAATTATGGACACAAATAGGCCTTATTCATACGAACATTTTGGTGTATCACACTTCTATCCTATCAGTTTTTTGTGGAGTTGCTCCATGAAAATGTGATTCACCAATGGTGGTCAGTAAACAAAATCTGAATTTCTGGAATACCTAGAGAAGTCGCAGCATTTCTAATTATGGACACAAATAGGCCTTATTCATACGAACATTTTGGTGTATCACACTTATATCCTATCAGTTTTTTGTGGAGTTGCTCCATGAAAATGTGATTCACCAATGGTGGTCAGTAAACAAAATCTGAATTTCTGGAATACCTAGAGTAGTCGCCGCATTTCTAAATACGGACACTAATAGATTTTATCCATACGAACATTTTGGTGTATCACACTTATATCCTATCAGTTTTTTGTGGAGTTGCTCCATGAAAATGTGATTCACCAATGGTGGTCAGTAAACAAAATCTGAATTTCTGGAATACCTAGACTAGTCGCCGCATTTCTAATTATGGACACAAATAGGACTTATTCATACGAACATTTTGGTGTATGACACTTATATCCTATCGGTTTTTTGTGGAGTTGCTCCATGAAAATGTGATTCACCAATGGTGGTCAGTAAACAAAATCTGAATTTCTGGAATACCTAGAATAGTCGCCGCATTTCTAATTATGGACACAAATAGGCCTTATTCATACGAACATTTTGGTGTATCACACTTATATCCTATCAGTTTTTTGTGGAGTTGCTCCATGAAAATGTGATTCATCACCGGTGGTCAGTAAACAAAATCTGAATTTCTGGAATATCTAGAGTAGTCGCCGCATTTCTAAATACGGACACTAATAGATTTTATCCATACGAACACTTTGGTGTATCAAACTTATATCCTATCTGTTTTTTGTGGAGTTGCTCCATGAAAAAGTGATTCACCAATGGTGGTCAGTAAACAAAATCTGAATTTCTGTAATACCTAGACTAGTCGCCGCATTTCTAATTACGGACTCAAATAGGCCTTATTCATACGAACATTTTGGTGTATCACACTTATATCCTATCAGTTTTTTGTGGAGTTGCTCCATGAAAATGTGATTCATCACCGGTGGTCAGTAAACAAAATCTGAATTTCTGGAATATCTAGAGTAGTCGCCGCATTTCTAAATACGGACACTAATAGATTTTATCCATACGAACATTCTGGTGTATCACACTTATATCCTATCAGTTTTTTGTGGAGTTGCTCCATGAAAATGTGATTCACCAATGGTGGTCAGTAAACAAAATCTGAATTTCTGGAATACCTAGACTAGTCGCCGCATTTCTAATTATAGACACAAATAGGCCTTATTCATACGAATATTTTGGTGTATCACACTTATATCCTATCAGTTTTTTGTGGAGTTGCTCCATGAAAATGTGATTCACCAATGGTGGTCAGTAAACAAAATCTGAATTTCTGGAATACCTAGACTAGCCGCCGCATTTCTAATTATGGGCACAAATAGGCCTTATTCATACGAATATTTTGGTGTATGACACTTATATCCTATCGGTTTTTTGTGGAGTTGCTCCATGAAAATGTGATTCACCAATGGTGGTCAGTAAACAAAATCTGAATTTCTGGAATACCTAGACTAGTCGCCGCATTTCTAATTATAGACACAAATAGGCCTTATTCATACGAATATTTTGGTGTATCACACTTATATCCTATCAGTTTTTTGTGGAGTTGCTCCATGAAAATGTGATTCACCAATGGTGGTCAGTAAACAAAATCTGAATTTCTGGAATACCTAGACTAGTCGCCGCATTTCTAATTATAGACACAAATAGGCCTTATTCATACGAATATTTTGGTGTATCACACTTATATCCTATCAGTTTTTTGTGGAGTTGCTCCATGAAAATGTGATTCACCAATGGTGGTCAGTAAACAAAATCTGAATTTCTGGAATACCTAGACTAGTCGCCGCATTTCTAATTATGGGCACAAATAGGCCTTATTCATACGAATATTTTGGTGTATGACACTTATATCCTATCGGTTTTTTGTGGAGTTGCTCCATGAAAATGTGATTCACCAATGGTGGTCAGTAAACAAAATCTGAATTTCTGGAATACCTAGACTAGTCGCCGCATTTCTAATTATGGACACAAATAGGCCTTATTCATACGAACATTTTGGTGTATCACACTTATATCCTATCAGTTTTTTGTGGAGTTGCTCCATGAAAATGTGATGCATCACCGGTGGTCAGTAAACAAAATCTGAATTTCTGGAATACCTAGACTAGTCGCCGCATTTCTAATTATGGATACAAATAGGCCTTCTTCATACGAACATTTTGCTGTATCACACTTATATCCTATCAGTTGTTTGTGGAGTTGCTCCATGAAAATGTGATTCACCAATGGTGGTCAGTAAACAAAATCTGAATTTCTGGAATACCTGGACTAGTCGCAGCATTTCTAAGTATGGACGTAAATAGCCCTTATTCGTACGAACATTTTGGTGTATCACACTTATATCCTATCAGTTTTTTCTGGAGTTGCTACATGAAAATGTGATTCACCAATGGTGGTCAGTAAACAAAATCTGAATTTCTGGAATACTTGGACTAGTCGCAGCATTTCTAAGTATGGACACAAATAGGCCTTATTCGTACGAACATTTTGGTGTATCACACTTATATCCTATCAGTTTTTTGTGGAGTTGCTCCATGAAAATGTGATTCACCAATGGTGTTCAGTAACCAAAATCTGAAGTTCTGGAATACCTGGACTAGTCGCAGCATTTCTAAGTATGGACGCAAATAGGCCTTATTCGTACGAACATTTTGGTGTATCACACTTATATCCTATCAGTTTTTTCTGGAGTTGCTACATGAAAATGTGATTCACCAATGGTGGTCAGTAAACAAAATCTGAATTTCTGGAATACCTGGACTAGTCGCAGCATTTCTAAGTATGGACGCAAATAGCCCTTATTCGTACGAACATTTTGGTGTATCACACTTATATCCTATCAGTTTTTTGTGGAGTTGCTCCATGAAAATGTGATTCACCAATGGTGGTCAGTAAACAAAATCTGAATTTCTGGAATACCTAGACTAGTCGCCGCATTTCTAATTATGGACACAAATAGGACTTATTCATACGAACATTTTGGTGTATGACACTTATATCCTATCGGTTTTTTGTGGAGTTGCTCCATGAAAATGTGATTCACCAATGGTGGTCAGTAAACAAAATCTGAATTTCTGGAATACCTAGAATAGTCGCCGCATTTCTAATTATGGACACAAATAGGCCTTATTCATACGAACATTTTGGTGTATCACACTTATATCCTATCAGTTTTTTGTGGAGTTGCTCCATGAAAATGTGATTCATCACCGGTGGTCAGTAAACAAAATCTGAATTTCTGGAATACCTAGACTAGTCGCCGCATTTCTAATTATAGATACAAATAGGCCTTCTTCATACGAACATTTTGCTGTATCACACTTATATCCTATCAGTTGTTTGTGGAGTTGCTCCATGAAAATGTGATTCACCAATGGTGGTCAGTAAACAAAATCTGAATTTCTGGAATACCTAGACTAGTTGCCGCATTTCTAATTATGGACACAAATAGGCCTTATTCATACGAACATTTTGGTGTATCACACTTATATCCTATCAGTTTTTTGTGGAGTTGCTCCATGAAAATGTGATTCACCAATGGTGGTCAGTAAACAAAATCTGAATTTCTGGAATACCTAGACTAGTCGCCGCATTTCTAATTATGGACACAAATAGGCCTTATTCATACGAACATTTTGGTGTATCACACTTATATCCTATCAGTTTTTTGTGGAGTTGCTCCATGAAAATGTGATTCACCAATGGTGGTCAGTAAACAAAATCTGAATTTCTGGAATACCTAGAGTAGTCGCCGCATTTCTAAATACGGACACTAATAGATTTTATCCATACGAACATTTTGGTGTATCACACTTACATCTTATCAGTTTTTTGTGGAGTTGCTCCATGAAAATGTGATTCACCAATGGTGGTCAGTAAACAAAATCTGAATTTCTGGAATACCTAGACTAGTCGCCGCATTTCTAATTATGGACACAAATAGGCCTTATTCATACGAACATTTTGGTGTATCACACTTATATCCTATCAGTTTTTTGTGGAGTTGCTCCATGAAAATGTGATTCATCACCGGTGGTCAGTAAACAAAATCTGAATTTCTGGAATACCTAGACTAGTCGCCGCATTTCTAATTATAGATACAAATAGGCCTTCTTCATACGAACATTTTGCTGTATCACACTTATATCCTATCAGTTGTTTGTGGAGTTGCTCCATGAAAATGTGATTCACCAATGGGGGTCAGTAAACAAAATCTGAATTTCTGGAATACCTAGACTAGTCGCCGCATTTCTAATTATCGACACAAATAGGCCTTATTCATACGAACATTTTGGTGTATCACACTTATATCCTATCAGTTTTTTGTGGAGTTGCTCCATGAAAATGTGATTCACCAATGGTGGTCAGTAAACAAAATCTGAATTTCTGGAATACCTAGACTAGTCGCCGCATTTCTAATTATGGACACAAATAGGCCTTATTCATATGAACATTTTGGTGTATCACACTTATATCCTATCAGTTTTTTGTGGAGTTGCTCCATGAAAATGTGATTCACCAATGGTGTTCAGTAACCAAAATCTGAAGTTCTGGAATACCTGGACTAGTCGCAGCATTTCTAAGTATGGACGCAAATAGGCCTTATTCGTACGAACATTTTGGTGTATCACACTTATATCCTATCAGTTTTTTCTGGAGTTGCTACATGAAAATGTGATTCACCAATGGTGGTCAGTAAACAAAATCTGAATTTCTGGAATACCTGGACTAGTCGCAGCATTTCTAAGTATGGACGCAAATAGCCCTTATTCGTACGAACATTTTGGTGTATCACACTTATATCCTATCAGTTTTTTGTGGAGTTGCTCCATGAAAATGTGATTCACCAATGGTGGTCAGTAAACAAAATCTGAATTTCTGGAATACCTAGACTAGTCGCCGCATTTCTAATTATGGACACAAATAGGACTTATTCATACGAACATTTTGGTGAATGACACTTATATCCTATCGGTTTTTTGTGGAGTTGCTCCATGAAAATGTGATTCACCAATGGTGGTCAGTAAACAAAATCTGAATTTCTGGAATACCTAGAATAGTCGCCGCATTTCTAATTATGGACACAAATAGGCCTTATTCATACGAACATTTTGGTGTATCACACTTATATCCTATCAGTTTTTTGTGGAGTTGCTCCATGAAAATGTGATTCATCACCGGTGGTCAGTAAACAAAATCTGAATTTCTGGAATACCTAGACTAGTCGCCGCATTTCTAATTATAGATACAAATAGGCCTTCTTCATACGAACATTTTGCTGTATCACACTTATATCCTATCAGTTGTTTGTGGAGTTGCTCCATGAAAATGTGATTCACCAATGGTGGTCAGTAAACAAAATCTGAATTTCTGGAATACCTAGACTAGTTGCCGCATTTCTAATTATGGACACAAATAGGCCTTATTCATACGAACATTTTGGTGTATCACACTTATATCCTATCAGTTTTTTGTGGAGTTGCTCCATGAAAATGTGATTCACCAATGGTGGTCAGTAAACAAAATCTGAATTTCTGGAATACCTAGACTAGTCGCCGCATTTCTAATTATGGACACAAATAGGCCTTATTCATACGAACATTTTGGTGTATCACACTTATATCCTATCAGTTTTTTGTGGAGTTGCTCCATGAAAATGTGATTCACCAATGGTGGTCAGTAAACAAAATCTGAATTTCTGGAATACCTAGAGTAGTCGCCGCATTTCTAAATACGGACACTAATAGATTTTATCCATACGAACATTTTGGTGTATCACACTTACATCTTATCAGTTTTTTGTGGAGTTGCTCCATGAAAATGTGATTCACCAATGGTGGTCAGTAAACAAAATCTGAATTTCTGGAATACCTAGACTAGTCGCCGCATTTCTAATTATGGACACAAATAGGCCTTATTCATACGAACATTTTGGTGTATCACACTTATATCCTATCAGTTTTTTGTGGAGTTGCTCCATGAAAATGTGATTCATCACCGGTGGTCAGTAAACAAAATCTGAATTTCTGGAATACCTAGACTAGTCGCCGCATTTCTAATTATAGATACAAATAGGCCTTCTTCATACGAACATTTTGCTGTATCACACTTATATCCTATCAGTTGTTTGTGGAGTTGCTCCATGAAAATGTGATTCACCAATGGTGGTCAGTAAACAAAATCTGAATTTCTGGAATACCTAGACTAGTCGCCGCATTTCTAATTATCGACACAAATAGGCCTTATTCATACGAACATTTTGGTGTATCACACTTATATCCTATCAGTTTTTTGTGGAGTTGCTCCATGAAAATGTGATTCACCAATGGTGGTCAGTAAACAAAATCTGAATTTCTGGAATACCTAGACTAGTCGCCGCATTTCTAATTATGGACACAAATAGGCCTTATTCATATGAACATTTTGGTGTATCACACTTATATCCTATCAGTTTTTTGTGGAGTTGCTCCATGAAAATGTGATTCATCACCGGTGGTCAGTAAACAAAATCTGAATTTCTGGAATACCTAGAGTAGTCGCCGCATTTCTAAATACGGACACTAATAGATTTTATCCATACGAACATTTTGGTGTATCAAACTTATATCCTATCTGTTTTTTGTGGAGTTGCTCCATGAAAAAGTGATTCACCAATGGTGGTCAGTAAACAAAATCTGAATTTCTGGAATACCTAGACTAGTCGCCGCATTTCTAATTATGGACTCAAATAGGCCTTATTCATACGAACATTTTGGTGTATCACACTTATATCCTATCAGTTTTTTGTGGAGTTGCTCCATGAAAATGTGATTCACCAATGGTGGTCAGTAAACAAAATCTGAATTTCTGGAATACCTAGACTAGGCGCCGCATGTCTAATTATGGACGCAAATAGGCCTTATTCATACGAACATTTTGGTGTATCACACTTATATCCTATCAGTTTTTTGTGGAGTTGCTCCATGAAAATGTGATTCACCAATGGTGGTCAGTAAACAAAATCTGAATTTCTGGAATACCTAGAATAGTCGCCGCATTTCTAATTACGGACACAAATAGGCCTTATTCATACGAACATTTTGGTGTATCACACTTATATCCTATCAGTTTTTTGTGGAGTTGCTCCATGAAAATGTGATTCACCAATGGTGGTCAGTAAACAAAATCTGAATTTCTGGACTACCTAGAGTAGACGCCGCATTTCCCAATACGGACACTAATACATTTTATCCATACGAACATTTTGGTGTATCACACTTATATCCTATCAGTTTTTTGTGGAGTTGCTCCATGAAAATGTGATTCACCAATGGTGGTCAGTAAACAAAATCTGAATTTCTGGAATACCTAGACTAGTCGCCGCATTTCTAATTATAGACACAAATAGTCCTTATTCATACGAACATTTTGGTGTATGACACTTATATCCTATCGGTTTTTTGTGGAGTTGCTCCATGAAAATGTGATTCACCAATGGTGGTCAGTAAACAAAATCTGAATTTCTGGAATACCTAGAATAGTCGCCGCATTTCTAATTATGGACACAAATAGGCCTTATTCATACGAACATTTTGGTGTATCACACTTATATCCTATCAGTTTTTTGTGGAGTTGCTCCATGAAAATGTGATTCACCAATGGTGGTCAGTAAACAAAATCTGAATTTCTGGAATACCTAGACTAGTCGCCGCATTTCTAATTATAGATACAAATAGGCCTTCTTCATACGAACATTTTGGTGTATCACACTTACATCTTATCAGTTTTTTGTGGAGTTGCTCCATGAAAATGTGATTCACCAATGGTGGTCAGTAAACAAAATCTGAATTTCTGGAGTACCTAGACTAGTCGCCTTATTTCTAATTATGGACACAAATAGGCCTTATTCATACGAACATTTTGGTGTATCACACTTATATCCTATCAGTTTTTTGTGGAGTTGCTCCATGAAAATGTGATTCACCAATGGTGGTCAGTAAACAAAATCTGAATTTCTGGAATACCTAGACTAGTCGCCGCATTTCTAATTATGGACACAATTAGGCCTTATTCATACGAACATTTTGGTGTATGACACTTATATACTATCGGTTTTTTATGGAGTTGCTCCATGAAAATGTGATTTACCAATGGTGGTCAGTAAACAAAATCTGAATTTCTGGAATACCTAGACTAGTTGCCGCATTTCTAATTATGGACACAAATAGGCCTTATTCATACGAACATTTTGGTGTATCACACTTATATCCTATCAGTTTTTTGTGGAGTTGCTCCATGAAAATGTGATTCACCAATGGTGGTCAGTAAACAAAATCTGAATTTCTGGAATACCTAGACTAGTTGCCGCATTTCTAATTATGGATACAAATAGGCCTTATTCATACGAACATTTTGGTGTATCACACTTATATCCTATCAGTTTTTTGTGGAGTTGCTCCATGAAAATGTGATTCACCAATGGTGGTCAGTAAACAAAATCTGAATTTCTGGAATACCTAGACTAGTCGCCGCATTTCTAATTATGGACACAAATAGGCCTTATTCATACGAACATTTTGGTGTATCACACTTATATCCTATCAGTTTTTTGTGGAGTTGCTCCATGAAAATGTGATTCACCAATGGTGGTCAGTAAACAAAATCTGAATTTCTGGAATACCTAGAGTAGTCGCCGCATTTCTAAATACGGACACTAATAGATTTTATCCATACGAACATTTTGGTGTATCACACTTACATCTTATGAGTTTTTTGTGGAGTTGCTCCATGAAAATGTGATTCACCAATGGTGGTCAGTAAACAAAATCTGAATTTCTGGAATACCTAGACTAGTCGCCGCATTTCTAATTATGGACACAAATAGGCCTTATTCATACGAACATTTTGGTGTATCACACTTATATCCTATCAGTTTTTTGTGGAGTTGCTCCATGAAAATGTGATTCATCACCGGTGGTCAGTAAACAAAATCTGAATTTCTGGAATACCTAGAGTAGTCGCCGCATTTCTAAATTCGGACACTAAGAGATTTTATCCATACGAACATTTTGGTGTATCACACTTATATCCTATCAGTTTTTTGTGGAGTTGCTCCATGAAAATGTGATTCACCAATGGTGGTCAGTAAACAAAATCTGAATTTCTGGAATACCTAGACTAGGCGCCGCATGTCTAATTATGGACGCAAATAGGCCTTATTCATACGAACATTTTGGTGTATCACACTTATATCCTATCAGTTTTTTGTGGAGTTGCTCCATGAAAATGTGATTCACCAATGGTGGTCAGTAAACAAAATCTGAATTTCTGGAATACCTAGAATAGTCGCCGCATTTCTAATTATGGACACAAATAGGCCTTATTCATACGAACATTTTGGTGTATCACACTTATATCCTATCAGTTTTTTGTGGAGTTGCTCCATGAAAATGTGATTCACCAATGGTGGTCAGTAAACAAAATCTGAATTTCTGGACTACCTAGAGTAGACGCCGCATTTCCCAATACGGACACTAATACATTTTATCCATACGAACATTTTGGTGTATCACACTTATATCCTATCAGTTTTTTGTGGAGTTGCTCCATGAAAATGTGATTCACCAATGGTGGTCAGTAAACAAAATCTGAATTTCTGGAATACCTAGACTAGTCGCCGCATTTCTAATTATAGACACAAATAGTCCGTATTCATACGAACATTTTGGTGTATGACACTTATATCCTATCGGTTTTTTGTGGAGTTGCTCCATGAAAATGTGATTCACCAATGGTGGTCAGTAAACAAAATCTGAATTTCTGGAATACCTAGAATAGTCGCCGCATTTCTAATTATGGACACAAATAGGCCTTATTCATACGAACATTTTGGTGTATCACACTTATATCCTATCAGTTTTTTGTGGAGTTGCTCCATGAAAATGTGATTCATCACCGGTGGTCAGTAAACAAATTCTGAATTTCTGGAATACCTAGACTAGTCGCCGCATTTCTAATTATAGATACAAATAGGCCTTCTTCATATGAACATTTTGCTGTATCACACTTATATCCTATCAGTTGTTTGTGGAGTTGCTCCATGAAAATGTGATTCACCAATGGTGGTCAGTAAACAAAATCTGAATTTCTGGAATACCTAGACTAGTTGCCGCATTTCTAATTATGGACACAAATAGGCCTTATTCATACGAACATTTTGCTGTATCACACTTATATCCTATCAGTTTTTTGTGGAGTTGCTCCATGAAAATGTGATTCACCAATGGTGGTCAGTAAACAAAATCTGAATTTCTGGAATACCTAGACTAGTCGCCGCATTTCTAATTATGGACACAAATAGGCCTTATTCATACGAACATTTTGGTGTATCACACTTATATCCTACCAGTTTTTTGTGGAGTTGCTCCATGAAAATGTGATTCATCACCGTTGGTCAGTAAACAAAATCTGAATTTCTGGAATACCTAGAGAAGTCGCCTCATTTCTAATACGGACGCTAATAGATTTTATCCACACGAACATTTTGGTGTATCACACTTATATCCTATCAGTTTTTTGTGGAGTTGCTCCATGAAAATGTGATTCACCAATGGTGGTCAGTAAACAAAATCTGAATTTCTGGAATACCTAGACTAGTCGCCGCATTTCTAATTATGGACGCAAATAGGCCTTATTCATACGAACATTTTGGTGTATCACACTTATATCCTATCAGTTTTTTGTGGAGTTGCTCCATGAAAATGTGATTCACCAATGGTGGTCAGTAAACAAAATCTGAATTTCTGGAATACCTAGAGTAGTCGCCGCATTTCTAAATACGGACTCTAATAGATTTTATCCATACGAACATTTTGGTGTATCACACTTATATCCTATCAGTTTTTTGTGGAGTTGCTCCATGAAAATGTGATTCACCAATGGTGGTCAGTAAACAAAATCTGAATTTCTGGAATACCTAGAATAGTCGCCGCATTTCTAATTACGGACACAAATAGGCCTTATTCATACGAACATTTTGGTGTATCACACTTATATCCTATCAGTTTTTTGTGGAGTTGCTCCATGAAAATGTGATTCACCAATGGTGGTCAGTAAACAAAATCTGAATTTCTGGACTACCTAGAGTAGACGCCGCATTTCCCAATACGGACACTAATACATTTTATCCATACGAACATTTTGGTGTATCACACTTATATCCTATCAGTTTTTTGTGGAGTTGCTCCATGAAAATGTGATTCACCAATGGTGGTCAGTAAACAAAATCTGAATTTCTGGAATACCTAGACTAGTCGCCGCATTTCTAATTATGGACTCAAATAGGCCTTATTCATACGAACATTTTGGTGTATCACACTTATATCCTATCAGTTTTTTGTGGAGTTGCTCCATGAAAATGTGATTCACCAATGGTGGTCAGTAAACAAAATCTGAATTTCTGGAATACCTAGACTAGGCGCCGCATGTCTAATTATGGACGCAAATAGGCCTTATTCATACGAACATTTTGGTGTATCACACTTATATCCTATCAGTTTTTTGTGGAGTTGCTCCATGAAAATGTGATTCACCAATGGTGGTCAGTAAACAAAATCTGAATTTCTGGAATACCTAGAATAGTCGCCGCATTTCTAATTACGGGCACAAATAGGCCTTATTCATACGAACATTTTGGTGTATCACACTTATATCCTATCAGTTTTTTGTGGAGTTGCTCCATGAAAATGTGATTCACCAATGGTGGTCAGTAAACAAAATCTGAATTTCTGGACTACCTAGAGTAGACGCCGCATTTCCCAATACGGACACTAATACATTTTATCCATACGAACATTTTGGTGTATCACACTTATATCCTATCAGTTTTTTGTGGAGTTGCTCCATGAAAATGTGATTCACCAATGGTGGTCAGTAAACAAAATCTGAATTTCTGGAATACCTAGACTAGTCGCCGCATTTCTAATTATAGACACAAATAGTCCTTATTCATACGAACATTTTGGTGTATGACACTTATATCCTATCGGTTTTTTGTGGAGTTGCTCCATGAAAATGTGATTCACCAATGGTGGTCAGTAAACAAAATCTGAATTTCTGGAATACCTAGAATAGTCGCCGCATTTCTAATTATGGACACAAATAGGCCTTATTCATACGAACATTTTGGTGTATCACACTTATATCCTATCAGTTTTTTGTGGAGTTGCTCCATGAAAATGTGATTCACCAATGGTGGTCAGTAAACAAAATCTGAATTTCTGGAATACCTAGACTAGTCGCCGCATTTCTAATTATAGATACAAATAGGCCTTCTTCATACGAACATTTTGGTGTATCACACTTACATCTTATCAGTTTTTTGTGGAGTTGCTCCATGAAAATGTGATTCACCAATGGTGGTCAGTAAACAAAATCTGAATTTCTGGAGTACCTAGACTAGTCGCCTTATTTCTAATTATGGACACAAATAGGCCTTATTCATACGAACATTTTGGTGTATCACACTTATATCCTATCAGTTTTTTGTGGAGTTGCTCCATGAAAATGTGATTCACCAATGGTGGTCAGTAAACAAAATCTGAATTTCTGGAATACCTAGACTAGTCGCCGCATTTCTAATTATGGACACAATTAGGCCTTATTCATACGAACATTTTGGTGTATGACACTTATATACTATCGGTTTTTTATGGAGTTGCTCCATGAAAATGTGATTTACCAATGGTGGTCAGTAAACAAAATCTGAATTTCTGGAATACCTAGACTAGTTGCCGCATTTCTAATTATGGACACAAATAGGCCTTATTCATACGAACATTTTGGTGTATCACACTTATATCCTATCAGTTTTTTGTGGAGTTGCTCCATGAAAATGTGATTCACCAATGGTGGTCAGTAAACAAAATCTGAATTTCTGGAATACCTAGACTAGTTGCCGCATTTCTAATTATGGATACAAATAGGCCTTATTCATACGAACATTTTGGTGTATCACACTTATATCCTATCAGTTTTTTGTGGAGTTGCTCCATGAAAATGTGATTCACCAATGGTGGTCAGTAAACAAAATCTGAATTTCTGGAATACCTAGACTAGTCGCCGCATTTCTAATTATGGACACAAATAGGCCTTATTCATACGAACATTTTGGTGTATCACACTTATATCCTATCAGTTTTTTGTGGAGTTGCTCCATGAAAATGTGATTCACCAATGGTGGTCAGTAAACAAAATCTGAATTTCTGGAATACCTAGAGTAGTCGCCGCATTTCTAAATACGGACACTAATAGATTTTATCCATACGAACATTTTGGTGTATCACACTTACATCTTATGAGTTTTTTGTGGAGTTGCTCCATGAAAATGTGATTCACCAATGGTGGTCAGTAAACAAAATCTGAATTTCTGGAATACCTAGACTAGTCGCCGCATTTCTAATTATGGACACAAATAGGCCTTATTCATACGAACATTTTGGTGTATCACACTTATATCCTATCAGTTTTTTGTGGAGTTGCTCCATGAAAATGTGATTCATCACCGGTGGTCAGTAAACAAAATCTGAATTTCTGGAATACCTAGAGTAGTCGCCGCATTTCTAAATTCGGACACTAAGAGATTTTATCCATACGAACATTTTGGTGTATCACACTTATATCCTATCAGTTTTTTGTGGAGTTGCTCCATGAAAATGTGATTCACCAATGGTGGTCAGTAAACAAAATCTGAATTTCTGGAATACCTAGACTAGGCGCCGCATGTCTAATTATGGACGCAAATAGGCCTTATTCATACGAACATTTTGGTGTATCACACTTATATCCTATCAGTTTTTTGTGGAGTTGCTCCATGAAAATGTGATTCACCAATGGTGGTCAGTAAACAAAATCTGAATTTCTGGAATACCTAGAATAGTCGCCGCATTTCTAATTATGGACACAAATAGGCCTTATTCATACGAACATTTTGGTGTATCACACTTATATCCTATCAGTTTTTTGTGGAGTTGCTCCATGAAAATGTGATTCACCAATGGTGGTCAGTAAACAAAATCTGAATTTCTGGACTACCTAGAGTAGACGCCGCATTTCCCAATACGGACACTAATACATTTTATCCATACGAACATTTTGGTGTATCACACTTATATCCTATCAGTTTTTTGTGGAGTTGCTCCATGAAAATGTGATTCACCAATGGTGGTCAGTAAACAAAATCTGAATTTCTGGAATACCTAGACTAGTCGCCGCATTTCTAATTATAGACACAAATAGTCCGTATTCATACGAACATTTTGGTGTATGACACTTATATCCTATCGGTTTTTTGTGGAGTTGCTCCATGAAAATGTGATTCACCAATGGTGGTCAGTAAACAAAATCTGAATTTCTGGAATACCTAGAATAGTCGCCGCATTTCTAATTATGGACACAAATAGGCCTTATTCATACGAACATTTTGGTGTATCACACTTATATCCTATCAGTTTTTTGTGGAGTTGCTCCATGAAAATGTGATTCATCACCGGTGGTCAGTAAACAAATTCTGAATTTCTGGAATACCTAGACTAGTCGCCGCATTTCTAATTATAGATACAAATAGGCCTTCTTCATATGAACATTTTGCTGTATCACACTTATATCCTATCAGTTGTTTGTGGAGTTGCTCCATGAAAATGTGATTCACCAATGGTGGTCAGTAAACAAAATCTGAATTTCTGGAATACCTAGACTAGTTGCCGCATTTCTAATTATGGACACAAATAGGCCTTATTCATACGAACATTTTGCTGTATCACACTTATATCCTATCAGTTTTTTGTGGAGTTGCTCCATGAAAATGTGATTCACCAATGGTGGTCAGTAAACAAAATCTGAATTTCTGGAATACCTAGACTAGTCGCCGCATTTCTAATTATGGACACAAATAGGCCTTATTCATACGAACATTTTGGTGTATCACACTTATATCCTACCAGTTTTTTGTGGAGTTGCTCCATGAAAATGTGATTCATCACCGTTGGTCAGTAAACAAAATCTGAATTTCTGGAATACCTAGAGAAGTCGCCTCATTTCTAATACGGACGCTAATAGATTTTATCCACACGAACATTTTGGTGTATCACACTTATATCCTATCAGTTTTTTGTGGAGTTGCTCCATGAAAATGTGATTCACCAATGGTGGTCAGTAAACAAAATCTGAATTTCTGGAATACCTAGACTAGTCGCCGCATTTCTAATTATGGACGCAAATAGGCCTTATTCATACGAACATTTTGGTGTATCACACTTATATCCTATCAGTTTTTTGTGGAGTTGCTCCATGAAAATGTGATTCACCAATGGTGGTCAGTAAACAAAATCTGAATTTCTGGAATACCTAGAGTAGTCGCCGCATTTCTAAATACGGACTCTAATAGATTTTATCCATACGAACATTTTGGTGTATCACACTTACATCTTATCAGTTTTTTGTGGAGTTGCTCCATGAAAATGTGATTCACCAATGGTGGTCAGTAAACAAAATCTGAATTTCTGGAATACCTAGACTAGTCGCCGCATTTCTAATTATGGACACAAATAGGCCTTATTCATACGAACATTTTGGTGTATCACACTTATATCCTATCAGTTTTTTGTGGAGTTGCTCCATGAAAATGTGATTCATCACCGTTGGTCAGTAAACAAAATCTGAATTTCTGGAATACCTAGAGAAGTCGCCTCATTTCTAATACGGACGCTAATAGATTTTATCCACACGAACATTTTGGTGTATCAAACTTATATCCTATCAGTTTTTTGTGGAGTTGCTCCATGAAAATGTGATTCACCAATGGTGGTCAGTAAACAAAATCTGAATTTCTGGAATACCTAGACTAGTCGCCGCATTTCTAATTATGGACGCAAATAGGCCTTATTCATACGAACATTTTGGTGTATCACACTTATATCCTATCAGTTTTTTGTGGAGTTGCTCCATGAAAATGTGATTCACCAATGGTGGTCAGTAAACAAAATCTGAATTTCTGGACTACCTAGAGTAGACGCCGCATTTCCCAATACGGACACTAATACATTTTATCCATACGAACATTTTGGTGTATCACACTTATATCCTATCAGTTTTTTGTGGAGTTGCTCCATGAAAATGTGATTCACCAATGGTGGTCAGTAAACAAAATCTGAATTTCTGGAATACCTAGACTAGTCGCCGCATTTCTAATTATAGACACAAATAGGCCTTATTCATACGAATATTTTGGTGTATCACACTTATATCCTATTAGTTTTTTGTGGAGTTGCTCCATGAAAATGTGATTCAACAATGGTGGTCAGTAAACAAAATCTGAATTTCTGGAATACCTAGACTAGTCGCCGCATTTCTAATTATGGACGCAAATAGGCCTTATTCATACGAACATTTTGGTGTATCACACTTATATCCTATCAGTTTTTTGTGGAGTTGCTCCATGAAAATGTGATTCACCAATGGTGGTCAGTAAACAAAATCTGAATTTCTGGACTACCTAGAGTAGACGCCGCATTTCCCAATACGGACACTAATACATTTTATCCATACGAACATTTTGGTGTATCACACTTATATCCTATCAGTTTTTTGTGGAGTTGCGCCATGAAAATGTGATTCACCAATGGTGGTCAGTAAACAAAATCTGAATTTCTGGAATACCTAGACTAGTCGCCGCATTTCTAATTATAGACACAAATAGGCCTTATTCATACGAATATTTTGGTGTATCACACTTATATCCTATCAGTTTTTTGTGGAGTTGCTCCATGAAAATGTGATTCACCAATGGTGGTCAGTAAACAAAATCTGAATTTCTGGACTACCTAGAGTAGACGCCGCATTTCCCAATACGGACACTAATACATTTTATCCATACAAACATTTTGGTGTATCACACTTATATCCTATCAGTTTTTTGTGGAGTTGCTCCATGAAAATGTGATTCACCAATGGTGGTCAGTAAACAAAATCTGAATTTCTGGAATACCTAGACTAGTCGCCGCATTTCTAATTATAGACACAAATAGGCCTTATTCATACGAATATTTTGGTGTATCACACTTATATCCTATCAGTTTTTTGTGGAGTTGCTCCATGAAAATGTGATTCATCACCGGTGGTCAGTAAACAAAATCTGAATTTCTGGAATATCTAGAGTAGTCGCCGCATTTCTAAATACGGACACTAATAGATTTTATCCATACGAACATTCTGGTGTATCACACTTATATCCTATCAGTTTTTTGTGGAGTTGCTCCATGAAAATGTGATTCACCAATGGTGGTCAGTATACAAAATCTGAATTTCTGGAATACCTAGACTAGTCGCCGCATTTCTAATTATAGACACAAATAGGCCTTATTCATACGAATATTTTGGTGTATCACACTTATATCCTATCAGTTTTTTGTGGAGTTGCTCCATGAAAATGTGATTCACCAATGGTGGTCAGTAAACAAAATCTGAATTTCTGGAATACCTAGACTAGTCGCCGCATTTCTAATTATGGACGCAAATAAGCCTTATTCATACGAACATTTTGGTGTATCACACTTATATCCTATCAGTTTTTTGTGGAGTTGCTCCATGAAAATGTGATTCACCAATGGTGGTCAGTAAACAAAATCTGAATTTCTGGACTACCTAGAGTAGACGCCGCATTTCCCAATACGGACACTAATACATTTTATCCATACGAACATTTTGGTGTATCACACTTATATCCTATCAGTTTTTTGTGGAGTTGTTCCATGAAAATGTGATTCACCAATGGTGGTCAGTAAACAAAATCTGAATTTCTGGAATACCTAGACTAGTCGCCGCATTTCTAATTATAGACACAAATAGGCCTTATTCATACGAATATTTTGGTGTATCACACTTATATCCTATCAGTTTTTTGTGGAGTTGCTCCATGAAAATGTGATTCACCAATGGTGGTCAGTAAACAAAATCTGAATTTCTGGACTACCTAGAGTAGACGCCGCATTTCCCAATACGGACACTAATACATTTTATCCATACGAACATTTTGGTGTATCACACTTATATCCTATCAGTTTTTTGTGGAGTTGCTCCATGAAAATGTGATTCACCAATGGTGGTCAGTAAACAAAATCTGAATTTCTGGAATACCTAGACTAGTCGCCGCATTTCTAATTATAGACACAAATAGGCCTTATTCATACGAATATTTTGGTGTATCACACTTATATCCTATCAGTTTTTTGTGGAGTTGCTCCATGAAAATGTGATTCATCACCGGTGGTCAGTAAACAAAATCTGAATTTCTGGAATATCTAGAGTAGTCGCCGCATTTCTAAATACGGACACTAATAGATTTTATCCATACGAACATTCTGGTGTATCACACTTATATCCTATCAGTTTTTTGTGGAGTTGCTCCATGAAAATGTGATTCACCAATGGTGGTCAGTATACAAAATCTGAATTTCTGGAATACCTAGACTAGTCGCCGCATTTCTAATTATAGACACAAATAGGCCTTATTCATACGAATATTTTGGTGTATCACACTTATATCCTATCAGTTTTTTGTGGAGTTGCTCCATGAAAATGTGATTCACCAATGGTGGTCAGTAAACAAAATCTGAATTTCTGGAATACCTAGACTAGTCGCCGCATTTCTAATTATGGACGCAAATAGGCCTTATTCATACGAACATTTTGGTGTATCATACTTATATCCTATCAGTTTTTTGTGGAGTTGCTCCATGAAAATGTGATTCACCAACGGTGGTCAGTAAACAAAATCTGAATTTCTGGAATACCTAGACTAGTCGCCGCATTTCTAATTATGGACACAAATAGGCCTTATTCATACGAACATTTTGGTGTATCACACTTATATCCTATCAGTTTTTTGTGGAGTTGCTCCATGAAAATGTGATTCATCACCGGTGGTCAGTAAACAAAATCTGAATTTCTGGAATACCTAGACTAGTCGCCGCATTTCTAATTATGGACACAAATAGGCCTTATTCATACGAACATTTTGTTGTATCACACTTATATCCTATCAGTTGTTTGTGGAGTTGCTCCATGAAAATGTGATTCACCAATGGTGGTCAGTAAACAAAATCTGAATTTCTGGAATACCTAGACTAGTTGCCGCATTTCTAATTATGGACACAAATAGGCCTTATTCATACGAACATTTTGGTGTATCACACTTATATCCTATCAGTTGTTTGTGGAGTTGCTCCATGAAAATGTGATTCACAAATGGTGGTCAGTAAACAAAATCTGAATTTCTGGAATACATAGACTAGTCGCCGCGTTTCTAATTATGGACACAAATAGGCCTCATTCATACGAACATTTTGGTGTATCACACTTATATCCTATCAGTTGTTTGTGGAGTTGCTCCATGAAAATGTGATTCACCAATGGTGGTCAGTAAACAAAATCTGAATTTCTGGAATACCTAGACTAGTTGCCGCATTTCTAATTATGGACACAAATAGGCCTTATTCATACGAACATTTTGCTGTATCACACTTATATCCTATCAGTTTTTTGTGGAGTTGCTCCATGAAAATGTGATTCACCAATGGTGGTCAGTAAACAAAATCTGAATTTCTGGAATACCTAGACTAGTCGCCGCATTTCTAATTATGGACACAAATAGGCCTTATTCATACGAACATTTTGGTGTATCAGACTTATATCCTATCAGTTTTTTGTGGAGTTGCTCCATGAAAATGTGATTCACCAATGGTGGTCAGTAAACAAAATCTGAATTTTTGGAATACCTAGAGTAGTCGCCGCATTTCTAAATACGGACACTAATAGATTTTATCCATACGAACATTTTGGTGTATCACACTTACATCTTATCAGTTTTTTGTGGAGTTGCTCCATGAAAATGTGATTCACCAATGGTGGTCAGTAAACAAAATCTGAATTTCTGGAATACCTAGACTAGTCGCCGCATTTCTAATTATGGACACAAATAGGCCTTATTCATACGAACATTTTGGTGTATCACACTTATATCCTATCAGTTTTTTGTGGAGTTGCTCCATGAAAATGTGATTCACCAATGGTGGTCAGTAAACAAAATCTGAATTTCTGGAATACCTAGACTAGTCGCCGCATTTCTAATTATGGACACAAATAGGCCTTATTCATACGAACATTTTGGTGTATGACACTTATATCCTATCGGTTTTTTATGGAGTTGCTCCATAAAAATGTGATTCACCAATGGTGGTCAGTAAACAAAATCTGAATTTCTGGAATACCTAGACTAGTCGCCGCATTTCTAATTATGGACACAAATAGGCCTCATTCATACGAACATTTTGGTGTATCACACTTATATCCTATCAGTTTTTTGTGGAGTTGCTCCATGAAAATGTGATTCATCACCGGTGGTCAGTAAACAAAATCTGAATTTCTGGAATATCTAGAGTAGTCGCCGCATTTCTAAATACGGACACTAATAGATTTTATCCATACGAACATTTTGGTGTATCACACTTATATCCTATCAGTTTTTTGTGGAGTTGCTCCATGAAAATGTGATTCACCAATGGTGGTCAGTAAACAAAATCTGAATTTCTGGAATACCTAGACTAGGCGCCGCATTTCTAATTATGGACACAAATAGGCCTTATTCATACGAACATTTTGGTGCATCACACTTATATCCTATCAGTTTTTTGTGGAGTTGCTCCATGAAAATGTGATTCATCACCGGTGGTCAGTAAACAAAATCTGAATTTCTGGAATACCTAGAGTAGTCGCCGCATTTCTAAATACGGACACTAATAGATTTTATCCATACGAACATTCTGGTGTATCACACTTATATCCTATCAGTTTGTTCTGGAGTTGCTACATGAAAATGTGATTCACCAATGGTGGTCAGTAAACAAAATCTGAATTTCTGGAATACTTGGACTAGTCGCAGCATTTCTAAGTATGGACACAAATAGGCCTTATTTGTACGAACATTTTGGTGTATCACACTTATATCCTATCAGTTTTTTGTGGAGTTGCTCCATGAAAATGTGATTCACCAATGGTGTTCAGTAACCAAAATCTGAAGGTCTGGAATACCTGGACTAGTCGCAGCATTTCTAAGTATGGACGCAAATAGGCCTTATTCGTACGAACATTTTGGTGTATCACACTTATATCCTATCAGTTTTTTCTGGAGTTGCTACATGAAAATGTGATTCACCAATGGTGGTCAGTAAACAAAATCTGAATTTCTGGAATACCTGGACTTGTCGCAGCATTTCTAAGTATGGACACAAATAGCCCTTATTCGTACGAACATTTTGGTGTATCACACTTATATCCTATCAGTTTTTTGTGGAGTTGCTCCATGAAAATGTGATTCACCAATGGTGGTCAGTAAACAAAATCTGAATTTCTGGAATACCTAGAATAGTCGCCGCATTTCTGATTATGGACACAAATAGGCCTTATTCATACGAACATTTTGGTGTATCACACTTATATCCTATCAGTTTTTTGTGGAGTTGCTCCATGAAAATGTGATTCATCACCGGTGGTCAGTAAACAAAATCTGAATTTCTGGAATACCTAGACTAGTCGCCGCATTTCTAATTATAGATACAAATAGGCCTTCTTCATACGAACATTTTGCTGTATCACACTTATATCCTATCAGTTGTTTGTGGAGTTGCTCCATGAAAATGTGATTCACCAATGGTGGTCAGTAAACAAAATCTGAATTTCTGGAATACCTAGACTAGTCGCCGCATTTCTAATTATGGACACAAATAGGCCTTATTCATACGAACATTTTGGTGTATCACACTTATATCCTATCAGTTTTTTGTGGAGTTGCTCCATGAAAATGTGATTCACCAATGGTGGTCAGTAAACAAAATCTGAATTTCTGGAATACCTAGAGTAGTCGCCGCATTTCTAAATACGGACACTAATAGATTTTATCCATACGAACATTTTGGTGTATCACACTTACATCTTATCAGTTTTTTGTGGAGTTGCTCCATGAAAATGTGATTCACCAATGGTGGTCAGTAAACAAAATCTGAATTTCTGGAATACCTAGACTAGTCGCCGCATTTCTAATTATGGACACAAATAGGCCTTATTCATACGAACATTTTGGTGTATCACACTTATATCCTATCAGTTTTTTGTGGAGTTGCTCCATGAAAATGTGATTCACCAATGGTGGTCAGTAAACAAAATCTGAATTTCTGGAATACCTAGACTAGTCGCCGCATTTCTAATTACGGACACAATTAGGCCTTATTCATACGAACATTTTGGTGTATGACACTTATATCCTATCGGTTTTTTATGGAGTTGCTCCATGAAAATGTGATTCACCAATGGTGGTCAGTAAACAAAATCTGAATTTCTGGAATACCTAGACTAGTCGCCGCATTTCTAATTATGGACACAAATAGGCCTTATTCATACGAACATTTTGCTGTATCACACTTATATCCTATCAGTTTTTTGTGGAGTTGCTCCATGAAAATGTGATTCACCAATGGTGGTCAGTAAACAAAATCTGAATTTCTGGAATACCTAGACTAGTCGCCGCATTTCTAATTATGGACACAAATAGGCCTTATTCATACGAACATTTTGGTGTATCACACTTATATCCTATCAGTTTTTTGTGGAGTTGCTCCATGAAAATGTGATTCACCAATGGTGGTCAGTAAACAAAATCTGAATTTCTGGAATACCTAGACTAGTCGCCGCATTTCTAATTATGGACACAAATAGGCCTTATTCATACGAACATTTTGGTGTATCACACTTATATCCTATCAGTTTTTTGTGGAGTTGCTCCATGAAAATGTGATTCACCAATGGTGGTCAGTAAACAAAATCTGAATTTCTGGAATACCTAGACTAGTCGCCGCATTTCTAATTATGGACACAAATAGGCCTTATTCATACGAACATTTTGGTGTATCACACTTATATCCTATCAGTTTTTTGTGGAGTTGCTCCATGAAAATGTGATTCACCAATGGTGTTCAGTAACCAAAATCTGAAGGTCTGGAATACCTGGACTAGTCGCAGCATTTCTAAGTATGGACGCAAATAGGCCTTATTCGTACGAACATTTTGGTGTATCACACTTATATCCTATCAGTTTTTTCTGGAGTTGCTACATGAAAATGTGATTCACCAATGGTGGTCAGTAAACAAAATCTGAATTTCTGGAATACCTGGACTTGTCGCAGCATTTCTAAGTATGGACACAAATAGCCCTTATTCGTACGAACATTTTGGTGTATCACACTTATATCCTATCAGTTTTTTGTGGAGTTGCTCCATGAAAATGTGATTCACCAATGGTGGTCAGTAAACAAAATCTGAATTTCTGGAATACCTAGACTAGTCGCCGCATTTCTAATTATGGACACAAATAGGCCTTATTCATACGAACATTTTGGTGTATCAGACTTATATCCTATCAGTTTTTTGTGGAGTTGCTCCATGAAAATGTGATTCACCAATGGTGGTCAGTAAACAAAATCTGAATTTTTGGAATACCTAGAGTAGTCGCCGCATTTCTAAATACGGACACTAATAGATTTTATCCATACGAACATTTTGGTGTATCACACTTACATCTTATCAGTTTTTTGTGGAGTTGCTCCATGAAAATGTGATTCACCAATGGTGGTCAGTAAACAAAATCTGAATTTCTGGAATACCTAGACTAGTCGCCGCATTTCTAATTATGGACACAAATAGGCCTTATTCATACGAACATTTTGGTGTATCACACTTATATCCTATCAGTTTTTTGTGGAGTTGCTCCATGAAAATGTGATTCACCAATGGTGGTCAGTAAACAAAATCTGAATTTCTGGAATACCTAGACTAGTCGCCGCATTTCTAATTATGGACACAAATAGGCCTTATTCATACGAACATTTTGGTGTATGACACTTATATCCTATCGGTTTTTTATGGAGTTGCTCCATAAAAATGTGATTCACCAATGGTGGTCAGTAAACAAAATCTGAATTTCTGGAATACCTAGACTAGTCGCCGCATTTCTAATTATGGACACAAATAGGCCTCATTCATACGAACATTTTGGTGTATCACACTTATATCCTATCAGTTTTTTGTGGAGTTGCTCCATGAAAATGTGATTCATCACCGGTGGTCAGTAAACAAAATCTGAATTTCTGGAATATCTAGAGTAGTCGCCGCATTTCTAAATACGGACACTAATAGATTTTATCCATACGAACATTTTGGTGTATCACACTTATATCCTATCAGTTTTTTGTGGAGTTGCTCCATGAAAATGTGATTCACCAATGGTGGTCAGTAAACAAAATCTGAATTTCTGGAATACCTAGACTAGGCGCCGCATTTCTAATTATGGACACAAATAGGCCTTATTCATACGAACATTTTGGTGCATCACACTTATATCCTATCAGTTTTTTGTGGAGTTGCTCCATGAAAATGTGATTCATCACCGGTGGTCAGTAAACAAAATCTGAATTTCTGGAATACCTAGAGTAGTCGCCGCATTTCTAAATACGGACACTAATAGATTTTATCCATACGAACATTCTGGTGTATCACACTTATATCCTATCAGTTTGTTCTGGAGTTGCTACATGAAAATGTGATTCACCAATGGTGGTCAGTAAACAAAATCTGAATTTCTGGAATACTTGGACTAGTCGCAGCATTTCTAAGTATGGACACAAATAGGCCTTATTCGTACGAACATTTTGGTGTATCACACTTATATCCTATCAGTTTTTTGTGGAGTTGCTCCATGAAAATGTGATTCACCAATGGTGTTCAGTAACCAAAATCTGAAGGTCTGGAATACCTGGACTAGTCGCAGCATTTCTAAGTATGGACGCAAATAGGCCTTATTCGTACGAACATTTTGGTGTATCACACTTATATCCTATCAGTTTTTTCTGGAGTTGCTACATGAAAATGTGATTCACCAATGGTGGTCAGTAAACAAAATCTGAATTTCTGGAATACCTGGACTTGTCGCAGCATTTCTAAGTATGGACACAAATAGCCCTTATTCGTACGAACATTTTGGTGTATCACACTTATATCCTATCAGTTTTTTGTGGAGTTGCTCCATGAAAATGTGATTCACCAATGGTGGTCAGTAAACAAAATCTGAATTTCTGGAATACCTAGAATAGTCGCCGCATTTCTGATTATGGACACAAATAGGCCTTATTCATACGAACATTTTGGTGTATCACACTTATATCCTATCAGTTTTTTGTGGAGTTGCTCCATGAAAATGTGATTCATCACCGGTGGTCAGTAAACAAAATCTGAATTTCTGGAATACCTAGACTAGTCGCCGCATTTCTAATTATAGATACAAATAGGCCTTCTTCATACGAACATTTTGCTGTATCACACTTATATCCTATCAGTTGTTTGTGGAGTTGCTCCATGAAAATGTGATTCACCAATGGTGGTCAGTAAACAAAATCTGAATTTCTGGAATACCTAGACTAGTCGCCGCATTTCTAATTATGGACACAAATAGGCCTTATTCATACGAACATTTTGGTGTATCACACTTATATCCTATCAGTTTTTTGTGGAGTTGCTCCATGAAAATGTGATTCACCAATGGTGGTCAGTAAACAAAATCTGAATTTCTGGAATACCTAGAGTAGTCGCCGCATTTCTAAATACGGACACTAATAGATTTTATCCATACGAACATTTTGGTGTATCACACTTACATCTTATCAGTTTTTTGTGGAGTTGCTCCATGAAAATGTGATTCACCAATGGTGGTCAGTAAACAAAATCTGAATTTCTGGAATACCTAGACTAGTCGCCGCATTTCTAATTATGGACACAAATAGGCCTTATTCATACGAACATTTTGGTGTATCACACTTATATCCTATCAGTTTTTTGTGGAGTTGCTCCATGAAAATGTGATTCACCAATGGTGGTCAGTAAACAAAATCTGAATTTCTGGAATACCTAGACTAGTCGCCGCATTTCTAATTACGGACACAATTAGGCCTTATTCATACGAACATTTTGGTGTATGACACTTATATCCTATCGGTTTTTTATGGAGTTGCTCCATGAAAATGTGATTCACCAATGGTGGTCAGTAAACAAAATCTGAATTTCTGGAATACCTAGACTAGTCGCCGCATTTCTAATTATGGACACAAATAGGCCTTATTCATACGAACATTTTGCTGTATCACACTTATATCCTATCAGTTTTTTGTGGAGTTGCTCCATGAAAATGTGATTCACCAATGGTGGTCAGTAAACAAAATCTGAATTTCTGGAATACCTAGACTAGTCGCCGCATTTCTAATTATGGACACAAATAGGCCTTATTCATACGAACATTTTGGTGTATCACACTTATATCCTATCAGTTTTTTGTGGAGTTGCTCCATGAAAATGTGATTCACCAATGGTGGTCAGTAAACAAAATCTGAATTTCTGGAATACCTAGACTAGTTGCCGCATTTCTAATTATGGACACAAATAGGCCTTATTCATACGAACATTTTGCTGTATCACACTTATATCCTATCAGTTTTTTGTGGAGTTGCTCCATGAAAATGTGATTCACCAATGGTGGTCAGTAAACAAAATCTGAATTTCTGGAATACCTAGACTAGTCGCCGCATTTCTAATTATGGACACAAATAGGCCTTATTCATACGAACATTTTGGTGTATCAGACTTATATCCTATCAGTTTTTTGTGGAGTTGCTCCATGAAAATGTGATTCACCAATGGTGGTCAGTAAACAAAATCTGAATTTCTGGAATACCTAGACTAGTCGCCGCATTTCTAATTATGGACACAAATAGGCCTTATTCATACGAACATTTTGGTGTATCACACTTATATCCTATCAGTTTTTTGTGGAGTTGCTCCATGAAAATGTGATTCACCAATGGTGGTCAGTAAACAAAATCTGAATTTCTGGAATACCTAGACTAGTCGCCGCATTTCTAATTATGGACACAAATAGGCCTTATTCATACGAACATTTTGGTGTATGACACTTATATCCTATCGGTTTTTTATGGAGTTGCTCCATGAAAATGTGATTCACCAATGGTGGTCAGTAAACAAAATCTGAATTTCTGGAATACCTAGACTAGTCGCCGCATTTCTAATTATGGACGCAAATAGGCCTTATTCATACGAACATTTTGGTGTATCACACTTATATCCTATCAGTTTTTTGTGGAGTTGCTCCATGAAAATGTGATTCACCAATGGTGGTCAGTAAACAAAATCTGAATTTCTGGAATACCTAGACTAGTCGCCGCATTTCTAATTATAGACACAAATAGGCCTTATTCATACGAATATTTTGGTGTATCACACTTATATCCTATCAGTTTTTTGTGGAGTTGCTCCATGAAAATGTGATTCATCACCGGTGGTCAGTAAACAAAATCTGAATTTCTGGAATATCTAGAGTAGTCGCCGCATTTCTAAATACGGACACTAATAGATTTTATCCATACGAACATTCTGGTGTATCACACTTATATCCTATCAGTTTTTTGTGGAGTTGCTCCATGAAAATGTGATTCACCAATGGTGGTCAGTATACAAAATCTGAATTTCTGGAATACCTAGACTAGTCGCCGCATTTCTAATTATAGACACAAATAGGCCTTATTCATACGAATATTTTGGTGTATCACACTTATATCCTATCAGTTTTTTGTGGAGTTGCTCCATGAAAATGTGATTCACCAATGGTGGTCAGTAAACAAAATCTGAATTTCTGGAATACCTAGACTAGTCGCCGCATTTCTAATTATAGACACAAATAGGCCTTATTCATACGAACATTCTGGTGTATCACACTTATATCCTATCAGTTTTTTGTGGAGTTGCTCCATGAAAATGTGATTCACCAATGGTGGTCAGTAAACAAAATCTGAATTTCTGGACTACCTAGAGTAGACGCCGCATTTCCCAATACGGACACTAATACATTTTATCCATACGAACATTTTGGTGTATCACACTTATATCCTATCAGTTTTTTGTGGAGTTGCTCTGTATCACACTTATATCCTATCAGTTTTTTGTGGAGTTGCTCCATGAAAATGTGATTCACCAATGGTGGTCAGTAAACAAAATCTGAATTTCTGGAATACCTAGACTAGTCGCCGCATTTCTAATTATGGACACAAATAGGCCTCATTCATACGAACATTTTGGTGTATCACACTTATATCCTATCAGTTTTTTGTGGAGTTGCTCCATGAAAATGTGATTCATCACCGGTGGTCAGTAAACAAAATCTGAATTTCTGGAATATCTAGAGTAGTCGCCGCATTTCTAAATACGGACACTAATAGATTTTATCCATACGAACATTTTGGTGTATCAAACTTATATCCTATCTGTTTTTTGTGGAGTTGCTCCATGAAAAAGTGATTCACCAATGGTGGTCAGTAAACAAAATCTGAATTTCTGTAATACCTAGACTAGTCGCCGCATTTCTAATTATGGACTCAAATAGGCCTTATTCATACGAACATTTTGGTGTATCACACTTATATCCTATCAGTTTTTTGTGGAGTTGCTCCATGAAAATGTGATTCATCACCGGTGGTCAGTAAACAAAATCTGAATTTCTGGAATATCTAGAGTAGTCGCCGCATTTCTAAATACGGACACTAATAGATTTTATCCATACGAACATTCTGGTGTATCACACTTATATCCTATCAGTTTTTTGTGGAGTTGCTCCATGAAAATGTGATTCACCAATGGTGGTCAGTATACAAAATCTGAATTTCTGGAATACCTAGACTAGTCGCCGCATTTCTAATTATAGACACAAATAGGCCTTATTCATACGAATATTTTGGTGTATCACACTTATATCCTATCAGTTTTTTGTGGAGTTGCTCCATGAAAATGTGATTCACCAATGGTGGTCAGTAAACAAAATCTGAATTTCTGGAATACCTAGACTAGTCGCCGCATTTCTAATTATGGACACAAATACCCCTTATTCATACAAACATTTTGGTGTATCACACTTATATCCTATCAGTTTTTTGTGGAGTTGCTCCATGAAAATGTGATTCATCACCGGTGGTCAGTAAACAAAATCTGAATTTCTGGAATACCTAGACTAGTCGCCGCATTTCTAATTATGGACACAAATAGGCCTTATTCATACGAACATTTTGTTGTATCACACTTATATCCTATCAGTTTTTTGTGGAGTTGCTCCATGAAAATGTGATTCACAAATGGTGGTCAGTAAACAAAATCTGAATTTCTGGAATACATAGACTAGTCGCCGCATTTCTAATTATGGACACAAATAGGCCTCATTCATACGAACATTTTGGTGTATCACACTTATATCCTATCAGTTGTTTGTGGAGTTGCTCCATGAAAATGTGATTCACCAATGGTGGTCAGTAAACAAAATCTGAATTTCTGGAATACCTAGACTAGTTGCCGCATTTCTAATTATGGACACAAATAGGCCTTATTCATACGAAGATTTTGCTGTATCACACTTATATCCTATCAGTTTTTTGTGGAGTTGCTCCATGAAAATGTGATTCACCAATGGTGGTCAGTAAACAAAATCTGAATTTCTGGAATACCTAGACTAGTCGCCGCATTTCTAATTATGGACGCAAATAGGCCTTATTCATACGAACATTTTGGTGTATCAGACTTATATCCTATCAGTTTTTTGTGGAGTTGCTCCATGAAAATGTGATTCACCAATGGTGGTCAGTAAACAAAATCTGAATTTTTGGAATACCTAGAGTAGTCGCCGCATTTCTAAATACGGACACTAATAGATTTTATCCATACGAACATTTTGGTGTATCACACTTACATCTTATCAGTTTTTTGTGGAGTTGCTCCATGAAAATGTGATTCACCAATGGTGGTCAGTAAACAAAATCTGAATTTCTGGAATACCTAGACTAGTCGCCGCATTTCTAATTATGGACACAAATAGGCCTTATTCATACGAACATTTTGGTGTATCACACTTATATCCTATCAGTTTTTTGTGGAGTTGCTCCATGAAAATGTGATTCACCAATGGTGGTCAGTAAACAAAATCTGAATTTCTGGAATACCTAGACTAGTCGCCGCATTTCTAATTATGGACACAAATAGGCCTTACTCATACGAACATTTTGGTGTATGACACTTATATCCTATCGGTTTTTTATGGAGTTGCTCCATGAAAATGTGATTCACCAATGGTGGTCAGTAAACAAAATCTGAATTTCTGGAATACCTAGACTAGTCGCCGCATTTCTAATTATGGACACAAATAGGCCTCATTCATACGAACATTTTGGTGTATCACACTTATATCCTATCAGTTTTTTGTGGAGTTGCTCCATGAAAATGTGATTCATCACCGGTGGTCAGTAAACAAAATCTGAATTTCTGGAATATCTAGAGTAGTAGCCGCATTTCTAAATACGGACACTAATAGATTTTATCCATACGAACATTTTGGTGTATCACACTTATATCCTATCAGTTTTTTGTGGAGTTGCTCCATGAAAATGTGATTCACCAATGGTGGTCAGTAAACAAAATCTGAATTTCTGGAATACCTAGACTAGGCGCCGCATTTCTAATTATGGACACAAATAGGCATTATTCATACGAACATTTTGGTGCATCACACTTATATCCTATCAGTTTTTTGTGGAGTTGCTCCATGAAAATGTGATTCATCACCGGTGGTCAGTAAACAAAATCTGAATTTCTGGAATACCTAGAGTAGTCGCCGCATTTCTAAATACGGACACTAATAGATTTTATCCATACGAACATTCTGGTGTATCACACTTATATCCTATCAGTTTGTTCTGGAGTTGCTACATGAAAATGTGATTCACCAATGGTGGTCAGTAAACAAAATCTGAATTTCTGGAATACTTGGACTAGTCGCAGCATTTCTAAGTATGGACGCAAATAGGCCTTATTCGTACGAACATTTTGGTGTATCACACTTATATCCTATCAGTTTTTTCTGGAGTTGCTACATGAAAATGTGATTCACCAATGGTGGTCAGTAAACAAAATCTGAATTTCTGGAATACCTGGACTTGTCGCAGCATTTCTAAGTATGGACACAAATAGCCCTTATTCGTACGAACATTTTGGTGTATCACACTTATATCCTATCAGTTTTTTGTGGAGTTGCTCCATGAAAATGTGATTCACCAATGGTGGTCAGTAAACAAAATCTGAATTTCTGGAATACCTAGAATAGTCGCCGCATTTCTGATTATGGACACAAATAGGCCTTATTCATACGAACATTTTGGTGTATCACACTTATATCCTATCAGTTTTTTGTGGAGTTGCTCCATGAAAATGTGATTCATCACCGGTGGTCAGTAAACAAAATCTGAATTTCTGGAATACCTAGACTAGTCGCCGCATTTCTAATTATAGATACAAATAGGCCTTCTTCATACGAACATTTTGCTGTATCACACTTATATCCTATCAGTTGTTTGTGGAGTTGCTCCATGAAAATGTGATTCACCAATGGTGGTCAGTAAACAAAATCTGAATTTCTGGAATACCTAGACTAGTCGCCGCATTTCTAATTATGGACACAAATAGGCCTTATTCATACGAACATTTTGGTGTATCACACTTATATCCTATCAGTTTTTTGTGGAGTTGCTCCATGAAAATGTGATTCACCAATGGTGGTCAGTAAACAAAATCTGAATTTCTGGAATACCTAGACTAGTCGCCGCATTTCTAATTACGGACACAATTAGGCCTTATTCATACGAACATTTTGGTGTATGACACTTATATCCTATCGGTTTTTTATGGAGTTGCTCCATGAAAATGTGATTCACCAATGGTGGTCAGTAAACAAAATCTGAATTTCTGGAATACCTAGACTAGTCGCCACATTTCTAATTATGGACACAAATAGGCCTCATTCATACGAACATTTTGGTGTATCACACTTATATCCTATCAGTTGTTTGTGGAGTTGCTCCATGAAAATGTGATTCACCAATGGTGGTCAGTAAACAAAATCTGAATTTCTGGAATACCTAGACTAGTTGCCGCATTTCTAATTATGGACACAAATAGGCCTTATTCATACGAACATTTTGCTGTATCACACTTATATCCTATCAGTTTTTTGTGGAGTTGCTCCATGAAAATGTGATTCACCAATGGTGGTCAGTAAACAAAATCTGAATTTCTGGAATACCTAGACTAGTCGCCGCATTTCTAATTATGGACACAAATAGGCCTTATTCATACGAACATTTTGGTGTATCACACTTATATCCTATCAGTTTTTTGTGGAGTTGCTCCATGAAAATGTGATTCACCAATGGTGGTCAGTAAACAAAATCTGAATTTCTGGAATACCTAGACTAGTCGCCGCATTTCTAATTATGGACACAAATAGGCCTTATTCATACGAACATTTTGGTGTATGACACTTATATCCTATCGGTTTTTTATGGAGTTGCTCCATGAAAATGTGATTCACCAATGGTGGTCAGTAAACAAAATCTGAATTTCTGGAATACCTAGACTAGTCGCCGCATTTCTAATTATGGACACAAATAGGCCTTATTCATACGAACATTTTGGTGTATCACACTTATATCCTATCAGTTTTTTGTGGAGTTGCTCCATGAAAATGTGATTCACCAATGGTGGTCAGTAAACAAAATCTGAATTTCTGGAATACCTAGACTAGTCGCCGCATTTCTAATTACGGACACAATTAGGCCTTATTCATACGAACATTTTGGTGTATGACACTTATATCCTATCGGTTTTTTATGGAGTTGCTCCATGAAAATGTGATTCACCAATGGTGGTCAGTAAACAAAATCTGAATTTCTGGAATACCTAGACTAGTCGCCGCATTTCTAATTATGGACACAAATAGGCCTTATTCATACGAACATTTTGGTGTATGACACTTATATCCTATCGGTTTTTTATGGAGTTGCTCCATGAAAATGTGATTCACCAATGGTGGTCAGTAAACAAAATCTGAATTTCTGGAATACCTAGACTAGTCGCCGCATTTCTAATTATGGACACAAATAGGCCTTATTCATACGAACATTTTGGTGTATCACACTTATATCCTATCAGTTTTTTGTGGAGTTGCTCCATGAAAATGTGATTCACCAATGGTGGTCAGTAAACAAAATCTGAATTTCTGGAATACCTAGACTAGTCGCCGCATTTCTAATTATGGACACAAATGGGCCTCATTCATACGAACATTTTGGTGTATCACACTTATATCCTATCAGTTTTTTGTGGAGTTGCTCCATGAAAATGTGATTCACCAATGGTGGTCAGTAAACAAAATCTGAATTTCTGGAATACCTAGACTAGTCGCCGCATTTCTAATTACGGACACAATTAGGCCTTATTCATACGAACATTTTGGTGTATGACACTTATATCCTATCGGTTTTTTATGGAGTTGCTCCATGAAAATGTGATTCACCAATGGTGGTCAGTAAACAAAATCTGAATTTCTGGAATACCTAGACTAGTCGCCGCATTTCTAATTATGGACACAAATAGGCCTTATTCATACGAACATTTTGGTGTATGACACTTATATCCTATCGGTTTTTTATGGAGTTGCTCCATGAAAATGTGATTCACCAATGGTGGTCAGTAAACAAAATCTGAATTTCTGGAATACCTAGACTAGTCGCCGCATTTCTAATTATGGACACAAATAGGCCTTATTCATACGAACATTTTGGTGTATCACACTTATATCCTATCAGTTTTTTGTGGAGTTGCTCCATGAAAATGTGATTCACCAATGGTGGTCAGTAAACAAAATCTGAATTTCTGGAATACCTAGACTAGTCGCCGCATTTCTAATTATGGACACAAATAGGCCTTATTCATACGAACATTTTGGTGTATCACACTTATATCCTATCAGTTTTTTGTGGAGTTGCTCCATGAAAATGTGATTCACCAATGGTGGTCAGTAAACAAAATCTGAATTTCTGGAATACCTAGACTAGTCGCCGCATTTCTAATTATGGACACAAATAGGCCTTATTCATACGAACATTTTGGTGTATCACACTTACATCTTATCAGTTTTTTGTGGAGTTGCTCCATGAAAATGTGATTCACCAATGGTGGTCAGTAAACAAAATCTGAATTTCTGGAATACCTAGACTAGTCGCCGCATTTCTAATTATGGACACAAATAGGCCTTATTCATACGAACATTTTGGTGTATCACACTTATATCCTATCAGTTTTTTGTGGAGTTGCTCCATGAAAATGTGATTCACCAATGGTGGTCAGTAAACAAAATCTGAATTTCTGGAATACCTAGACTAGTCGCCGCATTTCTAATTATGGACACAAATAGGCCTTATTCATACGAACATTTTGGTGTATGACACTTATATCCTATCGGTTTTTTATGGAGTTGCTCCATGAAAATGTGATTCACCAATGGTGGTCAGTAAACAAAATCTGAATTTCTGGAATACCTAGACTAGTCGCCGCATTTCTAATTATGGACACAAATAGGCCTCATTCATACGAACATTTTGGTGTATCACACTTATATCCTATCAGTTTTTTGTGGAGTTGCTCCATGAAAATGTGATTCATCACCGGTGGTCAGTAAACAAAATCTGAATTTCTGGAATATCTAGAGTAGTCGCCGCATTTCTAAATACGGACACTAATAGATTTTATCCATACGAACATTTTGGTGTATCACACTTATATCCTATCAGTTTTTTGTGGAGTTGCTCCATGAAAATGTGATTCACCAATGGTGGTCAGTAAACAAAATCTGAATTTCTGGAATACCTAGACTAGGCGCCGCATTTCTAATTATGGACACAAATAGGCCTTATTCATACGAACATTTTGGTGCATCACACTTATATCCTATCAGTTTTTTGTGGAGTTGCTCCATGAAAATGTGATTCATCACCGGTGGTCAGTAAACAAAATCTGAATTTCTGGAATACCTAGAGTAGTCGCCGCATTTCTAAATACGGACACTAATAGATTTTATCCATACGAACATTCTGGTGTATCACACTTATATCCTATCAGTTTTTTGTGGAGTTGCTCCATGAAAATGTGATTCACCAATGGTGGTCAGTAAACAAAATCTGAATTTCTGGAATACCTAGACTAGTCGCCGCATTTCTAATTATGGACACAAATAGGCCTCATTCATACGAACATTTTGGTGTATCACACTTATATCCTATCAGTTTTTTGTGGAGTTGCTCCATGAAAATGTGATTCATCACCGGTGGTCAGTAAACAAAATCTGAATTTCTGGAATATCTAGAGTAGTCGCCGCATTTCTAAATACGGACACTAATAGATTTTATCCATACGAACATTTTGGTGTATCAAACTTATATCCTATCTGTTTTTTGTGGAGTTGCTCCATGAAAAAGTGATTCACCAATGGTGGTCAGTAAACAAAATCTGAATTTCTGTAATACCTAGACTAGTCGCCGCATTTCTAATTATGGACTCAAATAGGCCTTATTCATACGAACATTTTGGTGTATCACACTTATATCCTATCAGTTTTTTGTGGAGTTGCTCCATGAAAATGTGATTCATCACCGGTGGTCAGTAAACAAAATCTGAATTTCTGGAATATCTAGAGTAGTCGCCGCATTTCTAAATACGGACACTAATAGATTTTATCCATATGAACATTCTGGTGTATTACACTTATATCCTATCAGTTTTTTGTGGAGTTGCTCCATGAAAATGTGATTCACCAATGGTGGTCAGTAAACAAAATCTGAATTTCTGGAATACCTAGACTAGTCGCCGCATTTCTAATTATGGACACAAATAGGCCTTATTCATACGAACATTTTGGTGTATCACACTTATATCCTATCAGTTTTTTGTGGAGTTGCTCCATGAAAATGTGATTCACCAATGGTGGTCAGTAAACAAAATCTGAATTTCTGGAATACCTAGACTAGTCGCCGCATTTCTAATTACGGACACAATTAGGCCTTATTCATACGAACATTTTGGTGTATGACACTTATATCCTATCGGTTTTTTATGGAGTTGCTCCATGAAAATGTGATTCACCAATGGTGGTCAGTAAACAAAATCTGAATTTCTGGAATACCTAGACTAGTCGCCACATTTCTAATTATGGACACAAATAGGCCTCATTCATACGAACATTTTGGTGTATCACACTTATATCCTATCAGTTGTTTGTGGAGTTGCTCCATGAAAATGTGATTCACCAATGGTGGTCAGTAAACAAAATCTGAATTTCTGGAATACCTAGACTAGTTGCCGCATTTCTAATTATGGACACAAATAGGCCTTATTCATACGAACATTTTGCTGTATCACACTTATATCCTATCAGTTTTTTGTGGAGTTGCTCCATGAAAATGTGATTCACCAATGGTGGTCAGTAAACAAAATCTGAATTTCTGGAATACCTAGACTAGTCGCCGCATTTCTAATTATGGACACAAATAGGCCTTATTCATACGAACATTTTGGTGTATCAGACTTATATCCTATCAGTTTTTTGTGGAGTTGCTCCATGAAAATGTGATTCACCAATGGTGGTCAGTAAACAAAATCTGAATTTTTGGAATACCTAGAGTAGTCGCCGCATTTCTAAATACGGACACTAATAGATTTTATCCATACGAACATTTTGGTGTATCACACTTACATCTTATCAGTTTTTTGTGGAGTTGCTCCATGAAAATGTGATTCACCAATGGTGGTCAGTAAACAAAATCTGAATTTCTGGAATACCTAGACTAGTCGCCGCATTTCTAATTATGGACACAAATAGGCCTTATTCATACGAACATTTTGGTGTATCACACTTATATCCTATCAGTTTTTTGTGGAGTTGCTCCATGAAAATGTGATTCACCAATGGTGGTCAGTAAACAAAATCTGAATTTCTGGAATACCTAGACTAGTCGCCGCATTTCTAATTATGGACACAAATAGGCCTTATTCATACGAACATTTTGGTGTATGACACTTATATCCTATCGGTTTTTTATGGAGTTGCTCCATGAAAATGTGATTCACCAATGGTGGTCAGTAAACAAAATCTGAATTTCTGGAATACCTAGACTAGTCGCCGCATTTCTAATTATGGACACAAATAGGCCTCATTCATACGAACATTTTGGTGTATCACACTTATATCCTATCAGTTTTTTGTGGAGTTGCTCCATGAAAATGTGATTCATCACCGGTGGTCAGTAAACAAAATCTGAATTTCTGGAATATCTAGAGTAGTCGCCGCATTTCTAAATACGGACACTAATAGATTTTATCCATACGAACATTTTGGTGTATCACACTTATATCCTATCAGTTTTTTGTGGAGTTGCTCCATGAAAATGTGATTCACCAATGGTGGTCAGTAAACAAAATCTGAATTTCTGGAATACCTAGACTAGGCGCCGCATTTCTAATTATGGACACAAATAGGCCTTATTCATACGAACATTTTGGTGCATCACACTTATATCCTATCAGTTTTTTGTGGAGTTGCTCCATGAAAATGTGATTCATCACCGGTGGTCAGTAAACAAAATCTGAATTTCTGGAATACCTAGAGTAGTCGCCGCATTTCTAAATACGGACACTAATAGATTTTATCCATACGAACATTTTGGTGTATCAAACTTATATCCTATCTGTTTTTTGTGGAGTTGCTCCATGAAAAAGTGATTCACCAATGGTGGTCAGTAAACAAAATCTGAATTTCTGTAATACCTAGACTAGTCGCCGCATTTCTAATTATGGACTCAAATAGGCCTTATTCATACGAACATTTTGGTGTATCACACTTATATCCTATCAGTTTTTTGTGGAGTTGCTCCATGAAAATGTGATTCATCACCGGTGGTCAGTAAACAAAATCTGAATTTCTGGAATATCTAGAGTAGTCGCCGCATTTCTAAATACGGACACTAATAGATTTTATCCATACGAACATTCTGGTGTATTACACTTATATCCTATCAGTTTTTTGTGGAGTTGTTCCATGAAAATGTGATTCACCAATGGTGGTCAGTAAACAAAATCTGAATTTCTGGAATACCTAGACTAGTCGCCGCATTTCTAATTATAGACACAAATAGGCCTTATTCATACGAATATTTTGGTGTATCACACTTATATGCTATCAGTTTTTTGTGGAGTTGCTCCATGAAAATGTGATTCACCAATGGTGGTCAGTAAACAAAATCTGAATTTCTGGAATACCTAGACTAGTCGCCGCATTTCTAATTATGGACGCAAATAGGCCTTATTCATACGAACATTTTGGTGTATCATACTTATATCCTATCAGTTTTTTGTGGAGTTGCTCCATGAAAATGTGATTCACCAATGGTGGTCAGTAAACAAAATCTGAATTTCTGGAATACCTAGAGTAGTCGCCGCATTTCTAAATACGGACACTAATAGATTTTATCCATACGAACATTTTGGTGTATCACACTTATATCATATCAGTTTTTTGTGGAGTTGCTCCATGAAAATGTGATTCACCAATGGTGGTCAGTAAACAAAATCTGAATTTCTGGAATACCTAGACTAGTCGCCGCATTTCTAATTACGGACACAATTAGGCCTTATTCATACGAACATTTTGGTGTATGACACTTATATCCTATCGGTTTTTTATGGAGTTGCTCCATGAAAATGTGATTCACCAATGGTGGTCAGTAAACAAAATCTGAATTTCTGGAATACCTAGACTAGTCGCCGCATTTCTAATTATGGACACAAATAGGCCTCATTCATACGAACATTTTGGTGTATCACACTTATATCCTATCAGTTTTTTGTGGAGTTGCTCCATGAAAATGTGATTCATCACCGGTGGTCAGTAAACAAAATCTGAATTTCTGGAATATCTAGAGTAGTCGCCGCATTTCTAAATACGGACACTAATAGATTTTATCCATACGAACATTTTGGTGTATCACACTTATATCCTATCAGTTTTTTGTGGAGTTGCTCCATGAAAATGTGATTCACCAATGGTGGTCAGTAAACAAAATCTGAATTTCTGGAATACCTAGACTAGGCGCCGCATTTCTAATTATGGACACAAATAGGCCTTATTCATACGAACATTTTGGTGCATCACACTTATATCCTATCAGTTTTTTGTGGAGTTGCTCCATGAAAATGTGATTCATCACCGGTGGTCAGTAAACAAAATCTGAATTTCTGGAATACCTAGAGTAGTCGCCGCATTTCTAAATACGGACACTAATAGATTTTATCCATACGAACATTCTGGTGTATCACACTTATATCCTATCAGTTTTTTGTGGAGTTGCTCCATGAAAATGTGATTCACCAATGGTGGTCAGTAAACAAAATCTGAATTTCTGGAATACCTAGACTAGTCGCCGCATTTCTAATTATGGACACAAATAGGCCTCATTCATACGAACATTTTGGTGTATCACACTTATATCCTATCAGTTTTTTGTGGAGTTGCTCCATGAAAATGTGATTCATCACCGGTGGTCAGTAAACAAAATCTGAATTTCTGGAATATCTAGAGTAGTCGCCGCATTTCTAAATACGGACACTAATAGATTTTATCCATACGAACATTTTGGTGTATCAAACTTATATCCTATCTGTTTTTTGTGGAGTTGCTCCATGAAAAAGTGATTCACCAATGGTGGTCAGTAAACAAAATCTGAATTTCTGTAATACCTAGACTAGTCGCCGCATTTCTAATTATGGACTCAAATAGGCCTTATTCATACGAACATTTTGGTGTATCACACTTATATCCTATCAGTTTTTTGTGGAGTTGCTCCATGAAAATGTGATTCATCACCGGTGGTCAGTAAACAAAATCTGAATTTCTGGAATATCTAGAGTAGTCGCCGCATTTCTAAATACGGACACTAATAGATTTTATCCATACGAACATTCTGGTGTATTACACTTATATCCTATCAGTTTTTTGTGGAGTTGCTCCATGAAAATGTGATTCACCAATGGTGGTCAGTAAACAAAATCTGAATTTCTGGAATACCTAGACTAGTCGCCGCATTTCTAATTATGGACACAAATAGGCCTTATTCATACGAACATTTTGGTGTATCACACTTATATCCTATCAGTTTTTTGTGGAGTTGCTCCATGAAAATGTGATTCACCAATGGTGGTCAGTAAACAAAATCTGAATTTCTGGAATACCTAGACTAGTCGCCGCATTTCTAATTACGGACACAATTAGGCCTTATTCATACGAACATTTTGGTGTATGACACTTATATCCTATCGGTTTTTTATGGAGTTGCTCCATGAAAATGTGATTCACCAATGGTGGTCAGTAAACAAAATCTGAATTTCTGGAATACCTAGACTAGTCGCCACATTTCTAATTATGGACACAAATAGGCCTCATTCATACGAACATTTTGGTGTATCACACTTATATCCTATCAGTTGTTTGTGGAGTTGCTCCATGAAAATGTGATTCACCAATGGTGGTCAGTAAACAAAATCTGAATTTCTGGAATACCTAGACTAGTTGCCGCATTTCTAATTATGGACACAAATAGGCCTTATTCATACGAACATTTTGCTGTATCACACTTATATCCTATCAGTTTTTTGTGGAGTTGCTCCATGAAAATGTGATTCACCAATGGTGGTCAGTAAACAAAATCTGAATTTCTGGAATACCTAGACTAGTCGCCGCATTTCTAATTATGGACACAAATAGGCCTTATTCATACGAACATTTTGGTGTATCAGACTTATATCCTATCAGTTTTTTGTGGAGTTGCTCCATGAAAATGTGATTCACCAATGGTGGTCAGTAAACAAAATCTGAATTTTTGGAATACCTAGAGTAGTCGCCGCATTTCTAAATACGGACACTAATAGATTTTATCCATACGAACATTTTGGTGTATCACACTTACATCTTATCAGTTTTTTGTGGAGTTGCTCCATGAAAATGTGATTCACCAATGGTGGTCAGTAAACAAAATCTGAATTTCTGGAATACCTAGACTAGTCGCCGCATTTCTAATTATGGACACAAATAGGCCTTATTCATACGAACATTTTGGTGTATCACACTTATATCCTATCAGTTTTTTGTGGAGTTGCTCCATGAAAATGTGATTCACCAATGGTGGTCAGTAAACAAAATCTGAATTTCTGGAATACCTAGACTAGTCGCCGCATTTCTAATTATGGACACAAATAGGCCTTATTCATACGAACATTTTGGTGTATGACACTTATATCCTATCGGTTTTTTATGGAGGTGCTCCATGAAAATGTGATTCACCAATGGTGGTCAATAACAAAATCTGAATTTCTGGAATACCTAGACTAGTCGCCGCATTTCTAATTATGGACACAAATAGGCCTCATTCATACGAACATTTTGGTGTATCACACTTATATCCTATCAGTTTTTTGTGGAGTTGCTCCATGAAAATGTGATTCATCACCGGTGGTCAGTAAACAAAATCTGAATTTCTGGAATATCTAGAGTAGTCGCCGCATTTCTAAATACGGACACTAATAGATTTTATCCATACGAACATTTTGGTGTATCACACTTATATCCTATCAGTTTTTTGTGGAGTTGCTCCATGAAAATGTGATTCACCAATGGTGGTCAGTAAACAAAATCTGAATTTCTGGAATACCTAGACTAGGCGCCGCATTTCTAATTATGGACACAAATAGGCCTTATTCATACGAACATTTTGGTGCATCACACTTATATCCTATCAGTTTTTTGTGGAGTTGCTCCATGAAAATGTGATTCATCACCGGTGGTCAGTAAACAAAATCTGAATTTCTGGAATACCTAGAGTAGTCGCCGCATTTCTAAATACGGACACTAATAGATTTTATCCATACGAACATTTTGGTGTATCAAACTTATATCCTATCTGTTTTTTGTGGAGTTGCTCCATGAAAAAGTGATTCACCAATGGTGGTCAGTAAACAAAATCTGAATTTCTGTAATACCTAGACTAGTCGCCGCATTTCTAATTATGGACTCAAATAGGCCTTATTCATACGAACATTTTGGTGTATCACACTTATATCCTATCAGTTTTTTGTGGAGTTGCTCCATGAAAATGTGATTCATCACCGGTGGTCAGTAAACAAAATCTGAATTTCTGGAATATCTAGAGTAGTCGCCGCATTTCTAAATACGGACACTAATAGATTTTATCCATACGAACATTCTGGTGTATTACACTTATATCCTATCAGTTTTTTGTGGAGTTGTTCCATGAAAATGTGATTCACCAATGGTGGTCAGTAAACAAAATCTGAATTTCTGGAATACCTAGACTAGTCGCCGCATTTCTAATTATAGACACAAATAGGCCTTATTCATACGAATATTTTGGTGTATCACACTTATATCCTATCAGTTTTTTGTGGAGTTGCTCCATGAAAATGTGATTCACCAATGGTGGTCAGTAAACAAAATCTGAATTTCTGGAATACCTAGACTAGTCGCCGCATTTCTAATTATGGACGCAAATAGGCCTTATTCATACGAACATTTTGGTGTATCATACTTATATCCTATCAGTTTTTTGTGGAGTTGCTCCATGAAAATGTGATTCACCAATGGTGGTCAGTAAACAAAATCTGAATTTCTGGAATACCTAGAGTAGTCGCCGCATTTCTAAATACGGACACTAATAGATTTTATCCATACGAACATTTTGGTGTATCACACTTATATCATATCAGTTTTTTGTGGAGTTGCTCCATGAAAATGTGATTCACCAATGGTGGTCAGTAAACAAAATCTGAATTTCTGGAATACCTAGACTAGTCGCCGCATTTCTAATTATGGGCACAAATAGGCCTTATTCATACGAACATTTTGGTGTATGACACTTATATCCTATCGGTTTTTTGTGGAGTTGCTCCATGAAAATGTGATTCACCAATGGTGGTCAGTAAACAAAATCTGAATTTCTGGAATACCTGGACTAGTCGCCGCATTTCTAATTATGGACACAAATAGGCCTTATTCATACGAACATTTTGGTGTATCACACTTATATCCTATCAGTTTTTTGTGGAGTTGCTCCATGAAAATGTGATTCACCAATGGTGGTCAGTAAACAAAATATGAATTTCTGGAATACTTAGACTAGTCGCTGCATTTCTAATTATGGACGCAAATAGGCCTTATTCATACGAACATTTTGGTGTATCATACTTATATCCTATCAGTTTTTTGTGGAGTTGCTCCATGAAAATGTGATTCACCAATGGTGGTCAGTAAACAAAATCTGAATTTCTGGAATACCTAGAGTAGTCGCCGCATTTCTGAATACGGACACTAATAGATTTTATCCATACGAACATTTTGGTGTATCACACTTATATCATATCAGTTTTTTGTGGAGTTGCTCCATGAAAATGTGATTCACCAATGGTGGTCAGTAAACAAAATCTGAATTTCTGGAATACCTAGACTAGTCGCCGCATTTCTAATTATGGGCACAAATAGGCCTTATTCATACGAACATTTTGGTGTATGACACTTATATCCTATCGGTTTTTTGTGGAGTTGCTCCATGAAAATGTGATTCACCAATGGTGGTCAGTAAACAAAATCTGAATTTCTGGAATACCTAGACTAGTCGCCGCATTTCTAATTATGGACACAAATAGGCCTTATTCATACGAACATTTTGGTGTATGACACTTATATCCTATCGGTTTTTTGTGGAGTTGCTCCATGAAAATGTGATTCACCAATGGTGGTCAGTAAACAAAATCTGAATTTCTGGAATACCTAGACTAGTCGCCGCATTTCTAATTATGGACACAAATAGCCCTTATTCGTACGAACATTTTGGTGTATCACACTTATATCCTATCAGTTTTTTGTGGAGTTGCTCCATGAAAATGTGATTCACCAATGGTGGTCAGTAAACAAAATCTGAATTTCTGGAATACCTAGACTAGTCGCCGCATTTCTAATTATGGACACAAATAGGCCTTATTCATACGAACATTTTGGTGTATGACACTTATATCCTATCGGTTTTTTGTGGAGTTGCTCCATGAAAATGTGATTCACCAATGGTGGTCAGTAAACAAAATCTGAATTTCTGGAATACCTAGAATAGTCGCCGCATTTCTAATTATGGACACAAATAGGCCTTATTCATACGAACATTTTGGTGTATCACACTTATATCCTATCAGTTTTTTGTGGAGTTGCTCCATGAAAATGTGATTCATCACCGGTGGTCAGTAAACAAAATCTGAATTTCTGGAATACCTAGACTAGTCGCCGCATTTCTAATTATGGACGCAAATAGGCCTTATTCATACGAACATTTTGGTGTATCATACTTATATCCTATCAGTTTTTTGTGGAGTTGCTCCATGAAAATGTGATTCACCAATGGTGGTCAGTAAACAAAATCTGAATTTCTGGAATACCTAGAGTAGTCGCCGCATTTCTAATTATGGACACAAATAGGCCTTATTCATACGAACATTTTGGTGTATGACACTTATATCCTATCGGTTTTTTGTGGAGTTGCTCCATGAAAATGTGATTCACCAATGGTGGTCAGTAAACAAAATCTGAATTTCTGGAATACCTAGACTAGTCGCCGCATTTCTAATTATGGACACAAATAGCCCTTATTCGTACGAACATTTTGGTGTATCACACTTATATCCTATCAGTTTTTTGTGGAGTTGCTCCATGAAAATGTGATTCACCAATGGTGGTCAGTAAACAAAATCTGAATTTCTGGAATACCTAGACTAGTCGCCGCATTTCTAATTATGGACACAAATAGGCCTTATTCATACGAACATTTTGGTGTATGACACTTATATCCTATCGGTTTTTTGTGGAGTTGCTCCATGAAAATGTGATTCACCAATGGTGGTCAGTAAACAAAATCTGAATTTCTGGAATACCTAGAATAGTCGCCGCATTTCTAATTATGGACACAAATAGGCCTTATTCATACGAACATTTTGGTGTATCACACTTATATCCTATCAGTTTTTTGTGGAGTTGCTCCATGAAAATGTGATTCATCACCGGTGGTCAGTAAACAAAATCTGAATTTCTGGAATACCTAGACTAGTCGCCGCATTTCTAATTATGGACACAAATAGCCCTTATTCGTACGAACATTTTGGTGTATCACACTTATATCCTATCAGTTTTTTGTGGAGTTGCTCCATGAAAATGTGATTCACCAATGGTGGTCAGTAAACAAAATCTGAATTTCTGGAATACCTAGACTAGTCGCCGCATTTCTAATTATGGACACAAATAGGCCTTCTTCATACGAACATTTTGCTGTATCACACTTATATCCTATTAGTTGTTTGTGGAGTTGCTCCATGAAAATGTGATTCACCAATGGTGGTCAGTAAACAAAATCTGAATTTCTGGAATACCTAGAGTAGTCGCCGCATTTCTAAATACGGACACTAATAGATTTTATCCATACGAACATTTTGGTGTATCACACTTACATCTTATCAGTTTTTTGTGGAGTTGCTCCATGAAAATGTGATTCACCAATGGTGGTCAGTAAACAAAATCTGAATTTCTGGAATACCTAGACTAGTCGCCGCATTTCTAATTATGGACACAAATAGGCCTTATTCATACGAACATTTTGGTGTATCACACTTATATCCTATCAGTTTTTTGTGGAGTTGCTCCATGAAAATGTGATTCACCAATGGTGGTCAGTAAACAAAATCTGAATTTCTGGAATACCTAGACTAGTCGCCGCATTTCTAATTACGGACACAATTAGGCCTTATTCATACGAACATTTTGGTGTATGACACTTATATCCTATCGGTTTTTTATGGAGTTGCTCCATGAAAATGTGATTCACCAATGGTGGTCAGTAAACAAAATCTGAATTTCTGGAATACCTAGACTAGTCGCCACATTTCTAATTATGGACACAAATAGGCCTCATTCATACGAACATTTTGGTGTATCACACTTATATCCTATCAGTTGTTTGTGGAGTTGCTCCATGAAAATGTGATTCACCAATGGTGGTCAGTAAACAAAATCTGAATTTCTGGAATACCTAGACTAGTTGCCGCATTTCTAATTATGGACACAAATAGGCCTTATTCATACGAACATTTTGCTGTATCACACTTATATCCTATCAGTTTTTTGTGGAGTTGCTCCATGAAAATGTGATTCACCAATGGTGGTCAGTAAACAAAATCTGAATTTCTGGAATACCTAGACTAGTCGCCGCATTTCTAATTATGGACACAAATAGGCCTTATTCATACGAACATTTTGGTGTATCAGACTTATATCCTATCAGTTTTTTGTGGAGTTGCTCCATGAAAATGTGATTCACCAATGGTGGTCAGTAAACAAAATCTGAATTTCTGGAATACCTAGAGTAGTCGCCGCATTTCCAAATACGGACACTAATAGATTTTATCCATACGAACATTTTGGTGTATCACACTTACATCTTATCAGTTTTTTGTGGAGTTGCTCCATGAAAATGTGATTCACCAATGGTGGTCAGTAAACAAAATCTGAATTTCTGGAATACCTAGACTAGCCGCCGCATTTCTAATTATGGACACAAATAGGCCTTATTCATACGAACATTTTGGTGTATCACACTTATATCCTATCAGTTTTTTGTGGAGTTGCTCCATGAAAATGTGATTCACCAATGGTGGTCAGTAAACAAAATCTGAATTTCTGGAATACCTAGACTAGTCGCCGCATTTCTAATTATGGACGCAAATAGGCCTTATTCATACGAACATTTTGGTGTATGACACTTATATCCTATCGGTTTTTTATGGAGTTGCTCCATGAAAATGTGATTCACCAATGGTGGTCAGTAAACAAAATCTGAATTTCTGGAATACCTAGACTAGTCGCCGCATTTCTAATTATGGACACAAATAGGCCTCATTCATACGAACATTTTGGTGTATCACACTTATATCCTATCAGTTTTTTGTGGAGTTGCTCCATGAAAATGTGATTCATCACCGGTGGTCAGTAAACAAAATCTGAATTTCTGGAATATCTAGAGTAGTCGCCGCATTTCTAAATACGGACACTAATAGATTTTATCCATACGAACATTTTGGTGTATCACACTTATATCCTATCAGTTTTTTGTGGAGTTGCTCCATGAAAATGTGATTCACCAATGGTGGTCAGTAAACAAAATCTGAATTTCTGGAATACCTAGACTAGGCGCCGCATTTCTAATTATGGACACAAATAGGCGTTATTCATACGAACATTTTGGTGCATCACACTTATATCCTATCAGTTTTTTGTGGAGTTGCTCCATGAAAATGTGATTCATCACCGGTGGTCAGTAAACAAAATCTGAATTTCTGGAATACCTAGAGTAGTCGCCGCATTTCTAAATACGGACACTAATAGATTTTATCCATACGAACATTCTGGTGTATCACACTTATATCCTATCAGTTTTTTGTGGAGTTGCTCCATGAAAATGTGATTCACCAATGGTGGTCAGTAAACAAAATCTGAATTTCTGGAATACCTAGACTAGGCGCCGCATTTCTAATTATGGACACAAATAGGCCTTATTCATACGAACATTTTGGTGCATCACACTTATATCCTATCAGTTTTTTGTGGAGTTGCTCCATGAAAATGTGATTCATCACCGGTGGTCAGTAAACAAAATCTGAATTTCTGGAATACCTAGAGTAGTCGCCGCATTTCTAAATACGGACACTAATAGATTTTATCCATACGAACATTTTGGTGTATCAAACTTATATCCTATCTGTTTTTTGTGGAGTTGCTCCATGAAAAAGTGATTCACCAATGGTGGTCAGTAAACAAAATCTGAATTTCTGTAATACCTAGACTAGTCGCCGCATTTCTAATTATGGACTCAAATAGGCCTTATTCATACGAACATTTTGGTGTATCACACTTATATCCTATCAGTTTTTTGTGGAGTTGCTCCATGAAAATGTGATTCATCACCGGTGGTCAGTAAACAAAATCTGAATTTCTGGAATATCTAGAGTAGTCGCCGCATTTCTAAATACGGACACTAATAGATTTTATCCATACGAACATTCTGGTGTATTACACTTATATCCTATCAGTTTTTTGTGGAGTTGTTCCATGAAAATGTGATTCACCAATGGTGGTCAGTAAACAAAATCTGAATTTCTGGAATACCTAGACTAGTCGCCGCATTTCTAATTATAGACACAAATAGGCCTTATTCATACGAATATTTTGGTGTATCACACTTATATCCTATCAGTTTTTTGTGGAGTTGCTCCATGAAAATGTGATTCACCAATGGTGGTCAGTAAACAAAATCTGAATTTCTGGAATACCTAGACTAGTCGCCGCATTTCTAATTATGGACGCAAATAGGCCTTATTCATACGAACATTTTGGTGTATCATACTTATATCCTATCAGTTTTTTGTGGAGTTGCTCCATGAAAATGTGATTCACCAATGGTGGTCAGTAAACAAAATCTGAATTTCTGGAATACCTAGAGTAGTCGCCGCATTTCTAAATACGGACACTAATAGATTTTATCCATACGAACATTTTGGTGTATCACACTTATATCATATCAGTTTTTTGTGGAGTTGCTCCATGAAAATGTGATTCACCAATGGTGGTCAGTAAACAAAATCTGAATTTCTGGAATACCTAGACTAGTCGCCGCATTTCTAATTATGGGCACAAATAGGCCTTATTCATACGAACATTTTGGTGTATGACACTTATATCCTATCGGTTTTTTGTGGAGTTGCTCCATGAAAATGTGATTCACCAATGGTGGTCAGTAAACAAAATCTGAATTTCTGGAATACCTGGACTAGTCGCCGCATTTCTAATTATGGACACAAATAGGCCTTATTCATACGAACATTTTGGTGTATCACACTTATATCCTATCAGTTTTTTGTGGAGTTGCTCCATGAAAATGTGATTCACCAATGGTGGTCAGTAAACAAAATCTGAATTTCTGGAATACCTAGACTAGTCGCCGCATTTCTAATTATGGACACAAATAGGCCTTATTCATACGAACATTTTGGTGTATCACACTTATATCCTATCAGTTTTTTGTGGAGTTGCTCCATGAAAATGTGATTCACCAATGGTGGTCAGTAAACAAAATATGAATTTCTGGAATACCTAGACTAGTCGCCGCATTTCTAATTATGGACGCAAATAGGCCTTATTCATACGAACATTTTGGTGTATCATACTTATATCCTATCAGTTTTTTGTGGAGTTGCTCCATGAAAATGTGATTCACCAATGGTGGTCAGTAAACAAAATCTGAATTTCTGGAATACCTAGACTAGTCGCCGCATTTCTAATTATGGACACAAATAGGCCTTATTCATATGAACATTTTGGTGTATCACACTTATATCATATCAGTTTTTTGTGGAGTTGCTCCATGAAAATGTGATTCACCAATGGTGGTCAGTAAACAAAATCTGAATTTCTGGAATACCTAGACTAGTCGCCGCATTTCTAATTATGGGCACAAATAGGCCTTATTCATACGAACATTTTGGTGTATGACACTTATATCCTATCGGTTTTTTGTGGAGTTGCTCCATGAAAATGTGATTCACCAATGGTGGTCAGTAAACAAAATCTGAATTTCTGGAATACCTAGACTAGTCGCCGCATTTCTAATTATGGACACAAATAGGCCTTATTCATACGAACATTTTGGTGTATCACACTTATATCCTATCAGTTTTTTGTGGAGTTGCTCCATGAAAATGTGATTCACCAATGGTGGTCAGTAAACAAAATCTGAATTTCTGGAATACCTAGACTAGTCGCCGCATTTCTAATTATGGACACAATTAGGCCTTATTCATACGAACATTTTGGTGTATGACACTTATATCCTATCGGTTTTTTATGGAGTTGCTCCATGAAAATGTGATTCACCAATGGTGGTCAGTAAACAAAATCTGAATTTCTGGAATACCTAGACTAGTCGCCACATTTCTAATTACGGACACAAATAGGCCTCATTCATACGAACATTTTGGTGTATCACACTTATATCCTATCAGTTGTTTGTGGAGTTGCTCCATGAAAATGTGATTCACCAATGGTGGTCAGTAAACAAAATCTGAATTTCTGGAATACCTAGACTAGTTGCCGCATTTCTAATTATGGACGCAAATAGGCCTTATTCATACGAACATTTTGCTGTATCACACTTATATCCTATCAGTTTTTTGTGGAGTTGCTCCATGAAAATGTGATTCACCAATGGTGGTCAGTAAACAAAATCTGAATTTCTGGAATACCTAGACTAGTCGCCGCATTTCTAATTATGGACACAAATAGGCCTTATTCATACGAACATTTTGGTGTATCACACTTATATCCTATCAGTTTTTTGTGGAGTTGCTCCATGAAAATGTGATTCACCAATGGTGGTCAGTAAACAAAATCTGAATTTCTGGAATACCTAGAGTAGTCGCCGCATTTCTAAATACGGACACTAATAGATTTTATCCATACGAACATTTTGGTGTATCACACTTATATCATATCAGTTTTTTGTGGAGTTGCTCCATGAAAATGTGATTCACCAATGGTGGTCAGTAAACAAAATCTGAATTTCTGGAATATCTAGAGTAGTCGCCGCATTTCTAAATACGGACACTAATAGATTTTATCCATACGAACATTTTGGTGTATCACACTTATATCCTATCAGTTTTTTGTGGAGTTGCTCCATGAAAATGTGATTCACCAATGGTGGTCAGTAAACAAAATCTGAATTTCTGGAATACCTAGACTAGGCGCCGCATTTCTAATTATGGACACAAATAGGCCTTATTCATACGAACATTTTGGTGTATGACACTTATATCCTATCGGTTTTTTATGGAGTTGCTCCATGAAAATGTGATTCACCAATGGTGGACAGTAAACAAAATCTGAATTTCTGGAATACCTAGAGTAGTCGCCGCATTTCTAAATACGGACACTAATAGATTTTATCCATACGAACATTTTGGTGTATCACACTTACATCTTATCAGTTTTTTGTGGAGTTGCTCCATGAAAATGTGATTCACCAATGGTGGTCAGTAAACAAAATCTGAATTTCTGGAATACCTAGACTAGTCGCCGCATTTCTAATTATGGACACAAATAGGCCTTATTCATACGAACATTTTGGTGTATCACACTTATATCCTATCAGTTTTTTGTGGAGTTGCTCCATGAAAATGTGATTCACCAATGGTGGTCAGTAAACAAAATCTGAATTTCTGGAATACCTAGACTAGTCGCCGCATTTCTAATTATGGACATAAATAGGCCTTATTCATACGAACATTTTGGTGTATGACACTTATATCCTATCGGTTTTTTATGGAGTTGCTCCATGAAAATGTGATTCACCAATGGTGGTCAGTAAACAAAATCTGAATTTCTGGAATACCTAGACTAGTCGCCGCATTTCTAATTATGGACACAAATAGGCCTCATTCATACGAACATTTTGGTGTATCACACTTATATCCTATCAGTTTTTTGTGGAGTTGCTCCATGAAAATGTGATTCATCACCGGTGGTCAGTAAACAAAATCTGAATTTCTGGAATATCTAGAGTAGTCGCCGCATTTCTAAATACGGACACTAATAGATTTTATCCATACGAACATTTTGGTGTATCACACTTATATCCTATCAGTTTTTTGTGGAGTTGCTCCATGAAAATGTGATTCACCAATGGTGGTCAGTAAACAAAATCTGAATTTCTGGAATACCTAGACTAGGCGCCGCATTTCTAATTATGGACACAAATAGGCCTTATTCATACGAACATTTTGGTGTATGACACTTATATCCTATCGGTTTTTTATGGAGTTGCTCCATGAAAATGTGATTCACCAATGGTGGACAGTAAACAAAATCTGAATTTCTGGAATACCTAGAGTAGTCGCCGCATTTCTAAATACGGACACTAATAGATTTTATCCATACGAACATTTTGGTGTATCACACTTACATCTTATCAGTTTTTTGTGGAGTTGCTCCATGAAAATGTGATTCACCAATGGTGGTCAGTAAACAAAATCTGAATTTCTGGAATACCTAGACTAGTCGCCGCATTTCTAATTATGGACACAAATAGGCCTTATTCATACGAACATTTTGGTGTATCACACTTATATCCTATCAGTTTTTTGTGGAGTTGCTCCATGAAAATGTGATTCACCAATGGTGGTCAGTAAACAAAATCTGAATTTCTGGAATACCTAGACTAGGCGCCGCATTTCTAATTATGGACACAAATAGGCCTTATTCATACGAACATTTTGGTGTATGACACTTATATCCTATCGGTTTTTTATGGAGTTGCTCCATGAAAATGTGATTCACCAATGGTGGTCAGTAAACAAAATCTGAATTTCTGGAATACCTAGACTAGTCGCCGCATTTCTAATTATGGACGCAAATAGGCGTTATTCATACGAACATTTTGGTGTATCATACTTATATCCTATCAGTTTTTTGTGGAGTTGCTCCATGAAAATGTGATTCACCAATGGTGGTCAGTAAACAAAATCTGAATTTCTGGAATACCTAGAGTAGTCGCCGCATTTCTAAATACGGACACTAATAGATTTTATCCATACGAACATTTTGGTGTATCACACTTATATCATATCAGTTTTTTGTGGAGTTGCTCCATGAAAATGTGATTCACCAATGGTGGTCAGTAAACAAAATCTGAATTTCTGGAATACCTAGACTAGTCGCCACATTTCTAATTATGGACACAAATAGGCCTCATTCATACGAACATTTTGGTGTATCACACTTATATCCTATCAGTTGTTTGTGGAGTTGCTCCATGAAAATGTGATTCACCAATGGTGGTCAGTAAACAAAATCTGAATTTCTGGAATACCTAGACTAGTTGCCGCATTTCTAATTATGGACGCAAATAGGCCTTATTCATACGAACATTTTGCTGTATCACACTTATATCCTATCAGTTTTTTGTGGAGTTGCTCCATGAAAATGTGATTCACCAATGGTGGTCAGTAAACAAAATCTGAATTTCTGGAATACCTAGACTAGTCGCCGCATTTCTAATTATGGACACAAATAGGCCTTATTCATACGAACATTTTGGTGTATCACACTTATATCCTATCAGTTTTTTGTGGAGTTGCTCCATGAAAATGTGATTCACCAATGGTGGTCAGTAAACAAAATCTGAATTTCTGGAATACCTAGAGTAGTCGCCGCATTTCTAAATACGGACGCTAATAGATTTTATCCATACGAACATTTTGGTGTATCACACTTATATCATATCAGTTTTTTGTGGAGTTGCTCCATGAAAATGTGATTCACCAATGGTGGTCAGTAAACAAAATCTGAATTTCTGGAATACCTAGACTAGTCGCCGCATTTCTAATTATGGGCACAAATAGGCCTTATTCATACGAACATTTTGGTGTATGACACTTATATCCTATCGGTTTTTTGTGGAGTTGCTCCATGAAAATGTGATTCACCAATGGTGGTCAGTAAACAAAATCTGAATTTCTGGAATACCTAGACTAGTCGCCGCATTTCTAATTATGGACACAAATAGGCCTTATTCATACGAACATTTTGGTGTATCACACTTATATCCTATCAGTTTTTTGTGGAGTTGCTCCATGAAAATGTGATTCACCAATGGTGGTCAGTAAACAAAATCTGAATTTCTGGAATACCTAGAGTAGTCACCGCATTTCTAAATACGGACGCTAATAGATTTTATCCATACGAACATTTTGGTGTATCACACTTACATCTTATCAGTTTTTTGTGGAGTTGCTCCATGAAAATGTGATTCACCAATGGTGGTCAGTAAACAAAATCTGAATTTCTGGAATACCTAGACTAGTCGCCGCATTTCTAATTATGGACACAAATAGGCCTTATTCATACGAACATTTTGGTGTATCACACTTATATCCTATCAGTTTTTTGTGGAGTTGCTCCATGAAAATGTGATTCACCAATGGTGGTCAGTAAACAAAATCTGAATTTCTGGAATACCTAGACTAGTCGCCGCATTTCTAATTATGGACACAAATAGGCCTTTTTCATACGAACATTTTGGTGTATCACACTTATATCCTATCAGTTTTTTGTGGAGTTGCTCCATGAAAATGTGATTCACCAATGGTGGTCAGTAAACAAAATCTGAATTATGGACGCAAATAGGCCTTATTCATACGAACATTTTGCTGTATCACACTTATATCCTATCAGTTTTTTACCAATGGTGGTCAGTAAACAAAATCTGAATTTCTGGAATACCTAGACTAGTCGCCGCATTTCTAATTATGGACACAAATAGGCCTTATTCATACGAACATTTTGGTGTATCACACTTATATCCTATCAGTTTTTTGTGGAGTTGCTCCATGAAAATGTGATTCACCAATGGTGGTCAGTAAACAAAATCTGAATTTCTGGAATACCTAGAGTAGTCGCCGCATTTCTAAATACGGACACTAATAGATTTTATCCATACGAACATTTTGGTGTATCACACTTATATCATATCAGTTTTTTGTGGAGTTGCTCCATGAAAATGTGATTCACCAATGGTGGTCAGTAAACAAAATCTGAATTTCTGGAATACCTAGACTAGTCGCCGCATTTCTAATTATGGGCACAAATAGGCCTTATTCATACGAACATTTTGGTGTATGACACTTATATCCTATCGGTTTTTTGTGGAGTTGCTCCATGAAAATGTGATTCACCAATGGTGGTCAGTAAACAAAATCTGAATTTCTGGAATACCTAGACTAGTCGCCGCATTTCTAATTATGGACACAAATAGGCCTTATTCATACGAACATTTTGGTGTATCACACTTATATCCTATCAGTTTTTTGTGGAGTTGCTCCATGAAAATGTGATTCACCAATGGTGGTCAGTAAACAAAATCTGAATTTCTGGAATACCTAGAGTAGTCACCGCATTTCTAAATACGGACGCTAATAGATTTTATCCATACGAACATTTTGGTGTATCACACTTACATCTTATCAGTTTTTTGTGGAGTTGCTCCATGAAAATGTGATTCACCAATGGTGGTCAGTAAACAAAATCTGAATTTCTGGAATACCTAGACTAGTCGCCGCATTTCTAATTATGGACACAAATAGGCCTTATTCATACGAACATTTTGGTGTATCACACTTATATCCTATCAGTTTTTTGTGGAGTTGCTCCATGAAAATGTGATTCACCAATGGTGGTCAGTAAACAAAATCTGAATTTCTGGAATACCTAGACTAGTCGCCGCATTTCTAATTATGGACACAATTAGGCCTTATTCATACGAACATTTTGGTGTATGACACTTATATCCTATCGGTTTTTTATGGAGTTGCTCCATGAAAATGTGATTCACCAATGGTGGTCAGTAAACAAAATCTGAATTTCTGGAATACCTAGACTAGTCGCCACATTTCTAATTATGGACACAAATAGGCCTCATTCATACGAACATTTTGGTGTATCACACTTATATCCTATCAGTTGTTTGTGGAGTTGCTCCATGAAAATGTGATTCACCAATGGTGGTCAGTAAACAAAATCTGAATTTCTGGAATACCTAGACTAGTTGCCGCATTTCTAATTATGGACACAAATAGGCCTTATTCATACGAACATTTTGCTGTATCACACTTATATCCTATCAGTTTTTTGTGGAGTTGCTCCATGAAAATGTGATTCACCAATGGTGGTCAGTAAACAAAATCTGAATTTCTGGAATACCTAGACTAGTCGCCGCATTTCTAATTATGGACACAAATAGGCCTTATTCATACGAACATTTTGGTGTATCACACTTATATCCTATCAGTTTTTTGTGGAGTTGCTCCATGAAAATGTGATTCACCAATGGTGGACAGTAAACAAAATCTGAATTTCTGGAATACCTAGAGTAGTCGCCGCATTTCTAAATACGGACACTAATAGATTTTATCCATACGAACATTTTGGTGTATCACACTTACATCTTATCAGTTTTTTGTGGAGTTGCTCCATGAAAATGTGATTCACCAATGGTGGTCAGTAAACAAAATCTGAATTTCTGGAATACCTAGACTAGTCGCCGCATTTCTAATTATGGACACAAATAGGCCTTATTCATACGAACATTTTGGTGTATCACACTTATATCCTATCAGTTTTTTGTGGAGTTGCTCCATGAAAATGTGATTCACCAATGGTGGTCAGTAAACAAAATCTGAATTTCTGGAATACCTAGACTAGTCGCCGCATTTCTAATTATGGACACAAATAGGCCTTATTCATACGAACATTTTGGTGTATGACACTTATATCCTATCGGTTTTTTATGGAGTTGCTCCATGAAAATGTGATTCACCAATGGTGGTTAGTAAACAAAATCTGAATTTCTGGAATACCTAGACTAGTCGCCGCATTTCTAATTATGGACACAAATAGGCCTCATTCATACGAACATTTTGGTGTATCACACTTATATCCTATCAGTTTTTTGTGGAGTTGCTCCATGAAAATGTGATTCATCACCGGTGGTCAGTAAACAAAATCTGAATTTCTGGAATATCTAGAGTAGTCGCCGCATTTCTAAATACGGACACTAATAGATTTTATCCATAGGAACATTTTGGTGTATCACACTTATATCCTATCAGTTTTTTGTGGAGTTGCTCCATGAAAATGTGATTCACCAATGGTGGTCAGTAAACAAAATCTGAATTTCTGGAATACCTAGACTAGGCGCCGCATTTCTAATTATGGACACAAATAGGCCTTATTCATACGAACATTTTGGTGCATCACACTTATATCCTATCAGTTTTTTGTGGAGTTGCTCCATGAAAATGTGATTCATCACCGGTGGTCAGTAAACAAAATCTGAATTTCTGGAATACCTAGAGTAGTCGCCGCATTTCTAAATTCGGACACTAATAGATTTTATCCATACGAACATTTTGGTGTATCACACTTATATCCTATCAGTTTTTTGTGGAGTTGCTCCATGAAAATGTGATTCACCAATGGTGGTCAGTAAACAAAATCTGAATTTCTGGAATACCTAGACTAGTCGCCGAATTTCTAATTATGGACACAAATAGGCCTTATTCATACGAACATTTTGGTGTATCACACTTATATCCTATCAGTTTTTTGTGGAGTTGCTCCATGAAAATGTGATTCACCAATGGTGGTCAGTAAACAAAATCTGAATTTCTGGAATACCTAGACTAGTCGCCGCATTTCTAATTATGGACGCAAATAGGCCTTATTCATACGAACATTTTGGTGTATCACACTTATATCCTATCAGTTTTTTGTGGAGTTGCTCCATGAAAATGTGATTCACCAATGGTGGTCAGTAAACAAAATCTGAATTTCTGGACTACCTAGAGTAGACGCCGCATTTCCCAATACGGGCACTAATAGATTTTATCCGTACGAACATTTTGGTGTATCACACTTATATCCTATCAGTTTTTTGTGGAGTTGCTCCATGAAAATGTGATTCACCAATGGTGGTCAGTAAACAAAATCTGAATTTCTGGAGTACCTAGACTAGTCGCCGCATTTCTAATTATGGACACAAATAGGCCTTATTCATACGAACATTTTGGTGTATGACACTTATATCCTATCGGTTTTTTGTGGAGTTGCTCCATGAAAATGTGATTCACCAATGGTGGTCAGTAAACAAAATCTGAATTTCTGGAATACCTAGACTAGTCGCCGCATTTCTAATTATGGACACAAATAGGCCTTATTCATACGAACATTTTGGTGTATCACACTTATATCCTATCAGTTTTTTGTGGAGTTGCTCCATGAAAATGTGATTCATCACCGGTGGTCAGTAAACAAAATCTGAATTTCTGGAATACCTAGACTAGTCGCCGCATTTCTAATTATGGATGCAAATAGGCCTTCTTCATACGAACATTTTGCTGTATCACACTTATATCCTATCAGTTGTTTGTGGAGTTGCTCCATGAAAATGTTATTCACCAATGGTGGTCAGTAAACAAAATCTGAATGTCTGGAATACTTGGACTAGTCGCAGCATTTCTAAGTATGGACACAAATAGGCGTTATTCGTACGAACATTTTGGTGTATCACACTTATATCCTATCAGTTTTTTGTGGAGTTGCTCCATGAAAATGTGATTCACCAATGGTGGTCAGTAAACAAAATCTGAATTTCTGGAATACCTGGACTGGTCGCAGCATTTCTAAGTATGGACACAAATAGGCCTTATTCGTACGAACATTTTGGTGTATCACACTTATATCCTATCAGTTTTTTGTGGAGTTGCTCCATGAAAATGTGATTCACCAATGGTGTTCAGTAAACAAAATCTGAAGTTCTGGAATACCTGGACTAGTCGCAGCATTTCTAAGTATGGACGCAAATAGGCCTTATTCGTACGAACATTTTGGTGTATCACACTTATATCCTATCAGTTTTTTCTGGAGTTGCTACATGAAAATGTGATTCACCAATGGTGGTCAGTAAACAAAATCTGAATTTCTGGAATACCTGGACTAGTCGCACCATTTCTAAGTATAGACACAAATAGGCCTTATTCGTACGAACATTTTAGTGTACCACACTTATATCCTAGCAGTTTTTTGTGGTTGCTCCATGAAAATGTGATACACCAATGGTGGTCAGTAAACAAAATCTGAATTTCTGGAATACCTGGACTAGTCGCAGCATTTCTAGGTATGGACACAAATAGGCCTTATTCGTACGAATATTTTGGTGTATCACACTTATATCCTATCAGTTTTTTGTGGAGTTGCTCCATGAAAATGTGATTCACCAATGGTGGTCAGTAAACAAAATCTGAATTTCTGGAATACCTAGACTATGTGATGTCGATTTAATTTACATCATAATTTTGTTAAGTGTATTTAATTTCAAAATACTTTTGAAATCAAATTGTTATCGAAATTATTTCCTTTTAATCGATTTGGCTTTTGAATACATTTAAAAAAAGAAGGAGAGAAATTTTCATTGTGACATTGGAAAATTTTCTTATTTATTGTGAAACAGTTTATGAGTTTTGTTCGGCAATTTTAAATAAAAAAAAAAAAAAAAAAAAAAAAAATAAATGGTATAAATTCTGGCATCAAATCAGGAAATTCTTTTAGAGAAACTTGGTCAATTTATTGCTGTATATATTATTATTATTATTCTTTATTCAGCCTATGGAACATCATTTCCTTACAGACTATGATTAAACTATAAAATAATTATAAATATTAATTAATATTATACATGTTTTAAGATATAGGCTTTTGAAAGAACAAGAACGGACGCACTTTTACATTAGTAGGCCACAAGGAAGGCTCAAATAGATTATCATATAATTCAGCGGAGATCCCAATTTTAAAAGAAACACTCCTCAATGTGTTCTGCTCAATTTCCTTTCTAACCAATTTAAAACATTTTAGATGGGTTTTGGAAATATTAGCACCTTTTGCAACATAACTCAGGATTTGTTCTGCTGTTACGCTGGGCTTAAATGAGGAAATATGCACCCATTTTTGATTAGCGATAACTTCTAAGTCTTTGGAATTATTATCTCCAAACACCACATGCTTACGTTTCTTTTTTTTGTAGTTAACTTTAGTCCATCCAGTATTGTTAACTGGGATATTACTTTCTACTTGAGAGTACGCAGTTGAAGCTGAGCTAACAGTATTGTCAGAGTTTTGAGAACAACAAATGCTAGCTCTTCGTTTAGAATTTAAAACGGCATTTGGCTCAGTAGCAGCAATAATATCATTTGGTTTAATAGTAGCAATAACATCATTATGAATATCATCATCATCATGTAAAGAAAGACAAAGACTAGCTCTACGTATTCGCATATTAGAATTTAAAACATTATTACTTGGTTCAGTAGTATTAACAACATTTTTACGAAAAGCATAATTAGCAGAACTTGAAGAAAAGGAATCACTCAGAGTTGAACGACCTTTTAGTTGTAAATCATTATTTTTTGAATTTAAGCTTGACTCAGCATGTATGTTTTTATTTTTAAAAGAAGCACTCTCAACTGCATTGTTGTTGTATATACAGGCATTGAATAATTTTTTTAATTCTCTTACTTCATTTGACAAAATTGTTATCATAGCAATTAAATTATTAGATCCTTTAGCGCATTTATTGCAGTTATAAACAATATTATTTGATGAAATTAAAACATTAAAATCACGATCACTATTGACACCAGAACACCCTTTATGGAATAGACCACTGCATGTTATGCATCTAATAAATATACTACCAACAGCTCTAAAGCAACTAACACAAGCAGTATTAGACTGCATTAGGAAGAAAAAATAAAAATGAACTTGTTTAAACGACAATCACTACTGAACTGAACTGAACTATATTGTTGAAGATTTTGTGTTGGTGTGGTTTTCCCGTACATTTACGGCTTTAGTTGTGGAACTCTATTCTGTTTCCCCTTTGTCTGTTTTCCTGTAAGACAGGATATAATAAAATCATACGAAGTTTTCTACAATCATCATAGAAAAGTTTTCAGCTTTAATCAACTTTACGCTGAAATTTCAAAATACAAAGATTTGGAGTCTGTGTTTTTGTTATCTTTGCTGAAATTGGGATATGATTATTGGGGAATATTGGAAATAGTGGTTGTATGTATAGTGTTGTTTTATTGTTACTCTGTTACATCTCTATTCTTTTGAAAGTGGCCAAGTGACTTAACAATAGGGTGGATAGTGCATTAATTTTTACAATTTAAACAATTTGATTTGAATAATTTAGTTTTTTTTTATATAACGTATTAATTCCTGGTAAAGTAATTGTTGCTTGATTGATTTTCGTGATTCTATTAATTAAAACATAAATTTCGAATTAACGGGTTTCGATAAATTTTTTTGTTTGTAATAATTATTTCATTTGTTTAATTTAATTTTTTTATTTAATGTACATTGTATTTATTTTGTGGTTAGCGAGTCACCCTAACACATTGTTTTGAATAATATTTTTTTTTACTATCTCATTCACTCCTTCACACTTTACTAACAGCCAATTCATTCTCACATTTAATCTACATTGTCTATATCAAAGAGTATACATATAGAGAGAGACGATCCTTCCAATGACTCTCTTATATTTTTAGCGAACTCGGGCGAGCAAATAAAAACCGGGTGAAAACAGTTTGCGCACACAAAAGATGCTGTGAGTACTATGAGGGGAAAAATGTGATGACGTAAAATTTCTTTTTTCATTATTCTTCTTTGAAATGAGTGTTGTCAACTTCTAACACAACATCATTTACACAATGAAGTACCTACACAATTTATACAAAACTTGATAAAATCAATGAATTTTAATGAACAAATTTTTAATAAGTACCTACGCTTTCATCATTTTCCCTACAGGAATTTTTTGTGTATGAATTATATACTCTCCATGTAAAATAATTTTCTCTGCGTTTGATTTTGAAGTTAATTGATAAAAAAATATTAAACCTAATGTGTGGTGGAGACACCAAATTATTTTAAAATTTTATTACGTATTTTATTTGTAGACACTACATTAACAGTGAACACAGTAAATTAAATTATGACGCATTATGAAATAATCTCGTTCCCCTTTAAAGCATCTAATTTCCCCGCAATTCCCCTGTATAATAGTTGGAATTTCTCCTTATTTTACGCTCTTTGATTTTACACAAGCAAAATGTGTTATTTTGCTTGTGCCCGAGTTCGCGAACAAATAAAAAGAGAGCCGATTGAGCGAGACAAGGGGGGATCGATACCCACTGGTAGCACCAATCGAATAATGCGATAGTACATGTAACTACCAAAATTCGGTTGGCAACAAATTCGGTTGATACAACGAATCCATTCTCTGTGTGTATCAAAATATTTTGATACATACATTACCCAGCAAAATATTGGTAATGACACCTCATTACTATCTGCATTACCAAAAATGATATATCATTACCTATTGCATTATTTTATAATATAAAATAATGAATTCCTAATAACGGCCTATTGTATTCATTGTTTCTAAATATAAAATAATGACTTACTCGTAATAGTTTAAATAAGTACTTTTTACACAGTTAAGTTTTATACATTTTTATTTATTATATGTAAATATGTTTTATGTTTAAATTTTTATGACGAGTCCTAAAATTACACACTAGAGAAAACTTAAATTTTTCTGAATGTATTTCCTTAAGCTAATATTATTTGCTTAACTCCTTATTTTTAAGAATCAAGTAAGCAATCGGATAACCACTTATAATTCAACTTTTTGTAAGCATGTGTGTAACCACTTATTATTCAAAATCTCATAACTACTTATTTCTCATTTTTTCGTAAGCGAGCGGGTAAGCGTGACTACTTATAAAAACGATCACGCCAAACAAAAATAATGAGTTTAGACGCCAAAAAATAAGTTGTGCGGAGCTATGAATTTCTATTATATAACCACTTATATGGTAATGAAAGATTTTGCTGGGTAGGTTTGTTTTTTTCGAATTTTATACCTATATCTATAACGACTTGTAAAAAAAACGACTATCCGTACTTACCTGATTTTCTTTTATTTTTTGTAAACAAACAAAATTGAAACATTTTGCGTCGCCTTTGTACAAAAGCTGTTTTCGTACAAAGAATTCGCCGGAACTCGAAATGGAGCAATAATCTTGTGTGCCCTGTTGTACCTTTACCAACAAACGCATAATTCATTTGTTAGCTTTTATTGTTTCAGATATTTTATGAAATACAAAATTCTAAAATTTAAAATATTTTTATGACAAATATTTTTGTTTACATTTGAAAGAGAAAAGCCAAGAACTTTTAAGACTTGGTAGCATTTTTATAACTACTTAATTTTTAAGAAGCTAAATTTATACCTACTTAAAAGTTTTATAAATGCTTAAATTTGTATGGAATATTTATACAAAATTCGAATAAAACAAACCTATTATTTGTTACCGAAAAAATAAGAAAACAAAATATTTACGGCACAGAAAAGTATACATACAGTTAAACATAGTAATAATGTTCTCATATTTTATGATAAAAAAAAAATCTTATCAATAATTTGTGTGTTCACCTCCAAGTGCTACACACAGAGAACAAATTAATTAGAATTCGGTTGAAAATATCAAAAATCACTTGCTTTACAACAAATTTAGTTCCGAATACAAAATTTTTTTTATTATAACAGTTAAAATATTTTTATAATCAATATTTTCGTAATATAACTAAATGTATGCTGTAATAATAATAATAATGGTAGGGGTCAGTGATCGGGAAGGGTTCAAACTACCGGGGAAAGTTATATCGGTAAAAAAGAAGTTATACGTGTCCCGGCATTTCGCTGGGTCACCCCTAGGAATCGAGATATATCGATTTGACCTTTGACATACAAATAAATGTATGAAGAAAAAAATATTTTTTGCCTAAAATATTAAAAAAAATAATAAACAAAAGGTTATTGATTTTTATGGTAGCGGTAACAAACATTTATTTTTACCGGCAAAACTGTTGAGTATATAGAAAAACGTTATATGAACAGATTAAAGGAATTGTAATTTTTAATTTTTTTAAAATTGTTTGAGCAAAATCGGACTAGTGGTTCTCGAGTTATGTCAAAAAAAAGATATATCTCGATTCCTAGGGGTGACCCAGCGAAACGCCGGTACACGTATAACTTGTTTTTGACCGATATAACATTTCCCGTTGGTTTCATCCCATCCCGATTTTGACTGTCGCATAGTGTAATCGGTTACATCAAACAATGTTAAACCAAAAATTATCTATGGTTATAATCGGTAGTCCCAACGGTAGCAAAGAAATAAAATTAGTACTCGACACTACCAATATGCAGTAACAAAAGATTTTCAATATTCAATTCATAACAAAACGTCAATCGAAAAATAAAATATTATTTTTTTTTTGTAAAATAAGAACAAAAATAAACAAATTAAACTAAATTGACTACAAAAAAGGAGCAAAATTAAGAACAAGGAGAGAAAGTAGTTGTGCAGGTTAGTAAAATAACGAATAGATATAAATATAATTCCAATTTCTAACAAAAGTTCTTAGTCTTCTTTGAATAGTTGAAAGAATCTGAACGCAAACTCCAATAAGAAAATAAATATCATTTGTAAATGGAAAACTAATTCACAGATCGAAGGTATTGAAAAGAATCCAAGACGGAAAAAGTACAAAACTGTATGTGTCTTAAAATTTAGATTATGCGTTAAAAGTGCTTTTATTTGTCATAGTGATTTGTTTTTTACATATTTTTGATATACTATTTGGTATTTCTTAAGGCCCTATGCTTCTTATAGGAACGATTGGAATATATATGTATGTATATATTTGGTATTTCTTAGTGTGAATATTTTATTCCTTTTTGTAACACAGATTTATTTTGTTTTTATTTTTATATATACAAAATAAAAAAAAAAATTTATTAAATTTGGAAACAGTGTTTTATTTAACCCTCTAGTGCGCAAGAAAACCAAATTAAATAAAATACTACTTAAACGAAAGGAAATGGTTAAAAAACAAACGTTTGTTCTAGCAGTTTGTATAATTTTCGTTTATAAGGGCGCAGGAGGCGAAAAATCCTTTGATGCAAATTCGAATCATTGCGCATTTAGCTGTAAATTCAAAATCTAAAATTTTTATACTTCAATAGTGATTTAAATGGACAATGTTTTTGTTTCTTTTTAAAAACCAAAGTATTATTTATTTATTGTTTATGAAATTTTACATTTTTTTTAAAAAAAAGATAACATTTTAATTTTGTTAATTTTTTATGAAATTTTACAAAGCAGTTTTTGGTTTTTGTTAGACATAAAGCTATGTTACACTTGCTACAAATTAGTTGACTTTGGCCCTTACAACCCGGCAGCTTGCATCTTACCCTATTTTCTTGGAATTCCGGTAAGTGGTCCACATGATCGTGCCTGATATCTACGGATGGTATAGCTGACGCTGGACCTCTTTTTGCTTTTGGACATGCAATCTTTCGACTGAAGGTGAATCGTTGGTTCTTGGACGTTTCTGTTTTGTGTTTATTTTTAGAAGTGTCAATGCCAGATCTTTACGAAATTTTAATAGTGTAAGAGTCGTATTCCCTGTTGCTCGCTTATACAAAAACCAAGCATTTGTAACTGCTAGGTCCAGTAGATGGTAAACTAAACGCATATACCATTTTCTGGTTTTCATTTTGATTCGGTTCCGCCCCATCATGCTGTCTAAGAGATCAACACCGCCCATATGACGGTTATACTCCTTGACAATCGCTGGGCACTTAACCATGATCGACTTGCGTTTCCGACGGTCGAATCTGCTAATATAATTTTCTGGTTCCACGCCAACAAATGAGGACAGAAGTGTTACGTTCTTATTATCTTTCCACAAGACGTTTACGAGCTCTAAACCTTCAAAGTCAGCAACGAATTGAAATGATGATCCCCTAGGACCTTTTTTTTATTTCTTGATCAGTTGGTAATTTACAAATTTGTATCCTATTTCGTCTGACTGTTCCAACTGTATGTATGCCCTTTTTTCCTAAATAAACAAGCAACGGGATGGCAGTTAATAATTGTCGAAGTAAACTTTATAGTTACATCCATTTGGGACATTTCGTAATAGTCGTACAACAACGTTGGCAGAAGCTCCTAGATCAGGCTCACTTGGCAAACGTTTATCCGGCAAATTGTCTTGGCCCGTATATATTTCAAAATTATATGCAAAACCTGATACTCCGGAAAGTACAAATAATTTGTAGCCCCACTTGTGTGGCTTTGCAGGCATATATTATGTGCGTTCACGTACGTTACCGCGGGCACCCGCGGGAACCCAAAACAGCCCAAACAACAACAATTTACTTTATATATACTATACTATATACACTTTTCCTATTGAAGAAGACTCATATTCTGAATACTTGTTTTTGTGGTAAAAGTCGTAGATTCTGGTCACTTTTTCCTAAAAAACTTCTCATTATGAGACCCTTTTCCGTAGGAAAAGTCTACGATTCTGTGTTCTTTTTTCTACAGGAAAATCAGATTTTCCTATAAAAGACTTCAGATTTTGAGGACTTCCACTTATCTGGAAATGTGTCAGATTCAGCAATCATTTTGAAAGAGGAAAAAATTCTTAGACAGCGAATGATATTCCTCAAAATTCGGTTTTTTTGGAAAAAAAAACTTACCGAAATTTGATTTTTTTATAGGCAGGATCCTCAGAATCCAGAAAAGTGCTCAGAATCGTAGCTTTTTTCTTTCAAGGTCATCTGAGGCTTTTTTTTTTTTTTGATAAAGTTATCAGGATTTTTCTGTACGAAAAAGTCCTCAGAATCTAAGAATAAGAAAAAGTCCTCAGAACCTGACGGTTTCTTGAATTTTTCAAATGTCAATCACTGTTTATCTTCATTACTATTACAAGTTTTATGTTTTTTTTCCAGGCATTTTGAATATGACTTCTGCAAATTATTAAGATTACAAGTTATTTGGTAATAGGTGGTTTTGCTGTGATTCTTTATCACAGAGTTGTGCAGAATATCAAAAACAAAGTGAATGCAAAATCTCTTGTAAATATCATAACATTTTTGTTTAAATTTTTCGACTTTCAAATGACCACCAATTGCAGAGATGAAAGATTTATAAATTTAAACCAAACTTGAGAAATAAGAGGCATCTAAAGTCACTTCCAATAAACTTCGAATAAAATTGTACTTTGTCATTTCGCATTTTGTATATATTTTCTCTACGTACATTTTATTATTTGTATGCACTCAGTTTTATAAACATAAATAAGTTTTCCAAATTAAATTACAACATTGTGGTATCGTTAACATTAAAGCATTTACGAAATCTGAAGTGTGCACAACAATGCACTTACCACAAGTACGTTAATAGCTCCAATAAAAGCATTCTATGTATTCAAATCAACTTCATGCGTATTGAAGATTATACACGCAATAAATAATCTTTTTAAACCCATTCACAAGGATATCGTGTACTTCACGATTATACTATTATTTACAGTAAAGCTCATTTAAAACGAGCTTGGTTAGGAAAAACTATAAGTTAATGTGAACTAATTTGAAAGTTCCGATATTTTCGCATCAATTATTTACCATATCAAAAACATCTGTTAATACGATATCGTTTCAGAAGAATCCTCGGTTAAACCGAAATTGTTTGTGACAGTTCCGCAAAGTATTAGTATCATATTAGTAAACAGGTAGACTTACCGGTCTACATTCTTGCTTCTTTAAACGTAAAAATGTAACAAAATTATTATTATATTTCCAAAGTTTATGTACAGTAACAATATCAATTTATTTTGATCATCTGAAGCATCTAGGATATTATTGCACTTTAAACTAAAACTTCACTTATTTTCCTATTTTGTAAATCTCATAAAATCCCTTAATCGGATTTACAAAATCTTAGCTCATGACATTAGTTCGCAGTTCACTAAACTCATTTCATCAAAAGTATTACAATTTTTGCGACAACATTCTCCGAAAATTTACTCTGAAATACCAATTTTATATAATTTTTATTTCAAGTTAATTTTATAAAAGTTATTATGAAAAAAGGAAATAAAGCACATTTTTGAACATGCATATTTTAAAATCGTTATCTTTTAGAAATTTGCTCTTTAATTATGCAAAACTTGGTTGGTAGTGATTAGAAAATATCTGAATGATTTCTTATGAGTTTTATTAAATTTTCCTTTGATAAACTACGTAACCTGTGATGTTTTGTGAAGTTATAAATTAAAATATCGGATATTACTTTCGTCGCAGGTTATTTAATACCTACCCAGTTTCGGCTTAGTGACATGTAGCTCTCATTGCTGACGCGCTCCCATACAAAATACATATAGACACTTGCTGACATTTTCATACAAATGTAAAAATGTCATCAGGACAAGATACCAGGAAGTCATTGTGATGACTAAATGACGATATATCTTTATAAAATCGGCACTGATATTTACAGCACGGCTCAGTAAGTTCTAATCAATAACTCAACTTTTAAAAACAGCTTAACAACAGCGTTTTTTATGCTTTCTACTTACATTATCCATTCTATCTCTTTTTTTTTCTTGCCGTTAATTTTCTTCTACTAAAAATTCAAAGTTTTTCATTTGCTATCACACTCACCAAGACTCGGACCAGAAGCCTTGTATTTGTTAGTTCATCGCCTGATGCGTTCACCTAAATCATACACTGATAGAATTTTCGTTCATACTATTAATGAATCGATTTCATTAACCTGAATTCATTGAGTTAATGAAAAAATTTCATTGAATTAATGAAAAATTCATTAATTACATGAATTTTTTCATAATATATTTTCAACTAACCCGTAAGATATGCTATAATTTTTATAAGGGTTTTGAATTTGCTAATTACTAAAATAGATATATGTTCCAGTAATGAACGCTAGGGTTGCAAACTGAAATTATTTATGTATAAAAGTCCAAATAATGACATCATTTTGTTTTGGATATTTAGATCAATCGGTAACGCGATAATGTTTAAATTCTGGTGATTGCGGGTTCAAGTCGACTTCAGGGAGATGTCAAAAACGTTATAAGAACGAAAAAGAAATATACGTACAAATAAAAATTAATAAAATAAAAATAAATAAAAAAGTAACGCAAAAAAAATATATTTTTTTCAATTAGTTTTTATTTAATGAATACGTTTCATTGATCTAATGAACGCGTTCTTTGGGGACTTTTCAATGAAAAAAATCATTGGATTAATGAACAAATTCATTAATACTATGCACAAAATTCTATCAGTGTAATAATACAAATAGTTTTAAAAAGTTTGCAAAATTCTATTTTTCAAATTCACATCTTAAATTTTATTTGAATTTTGCAATAATCAAGTTTAAATTATATTAATTTTAATTTAGTAGGTTTGAGCTTAAAAAGAAAAAAAAACTTTTTCTCTAAAAGTTATAAACACTAATTTTTAAATCAGACTAGATCTAGTTTCTGTTTTTATTTTTTGTATGGTCAGGTGATTTTCCATTAAATTGTTAATTGTTTATATATATTTTTTGTCAGACTGTACCCAAGTAAAAAATATGATATGGAGCCATATGAAGTTATATTTAATTATATATAATCTTTTATGTAATTAGATATAATTATATCCGAAAAATGAGAACATCTTATTGTATCTTATTGTATCGAATTGTATACAATTTGGTACAATTTGATACAATTTTATGCAATTCGATACAATTGTATCCGAATTTTGTCCTGATCAAATTATATCTTTTTGTATAAATTTATATAAAATGTTATAAAAGTGCACATAGTTTGATACAATTATATCTAAAAATTGACCTTATACTTTAGATCATATTATATATGACCACATCTAACAATATACAAAAATTATTTTTTTAAATAAAAAAGATATGCAATATCAGGAGATCAGACCTGGGGGATTTCAATAACAATTGCAAATAAATATAATTGAAATTAAAAAAAACTCAATTACATTTCATGTAACTGTAATTGAAAATTTTCAATTACAAGTAATTGTAATTGAAACTGATTTCAATTACAAATTTCAATTACATTTAGAATTAAAGTGTTTTTTGTTAAAATTTTGTAGAAAAAACTGACTGGGATTGGTTGGGTAGGCGTGGATAAGTATAAAAAGAATACGTCATGTTGGGCTGACCCCTCACTTGTGCTTTTTGTCATTATTTCTTTTCCGAAAAAATGTAATTGTAATTGACATTTTTGCAATTAAAATTATATGTAATGTATAATTAAAAATTTTCTATTACAAATTACTTGTAATTGTTTTTTTTTTTTGAATTACAATTACAAATAATATGTAATTGTGTAATTGCATGTGTAATTAATTTCCAAATATAATGATTAACCCAAAGGTCTGCTGGAGATCCTATAATTTCAATAAATCTTCAATTACTTTTATCCAGATTTACCATGACAGTGCATTAAACATGAACAAAATTATTTTTAGTAATTTTAAAATAAAGTTAACAAGACTGAAATTTTAAAGTTATTAGGATTATGTTATACATCCAAGATATTAGAAAAATAGAAAAAAAAATAGTAAAATATTACAAAATAGTAAAAATTACTAAAAATATATGATGCAAAAAATAAACTCACTCACGAATCATGCACGGGTTATATATTCTTATTCACGCTCACGCACGAATCAAGTACGAATTATATATTCTCAGACTCACGCACGAATCACTAGAGTATAGTAATTATTACTCACAATCACGTGTGAATAACGTGACTCACGAACATTTCTAGTCACGCGCCAATCGCTAGTAATTACTAAATCTAAAAATCATTGTTAACATAGAACCACATATGAAAATAATACGGTTTTATATGGACCTTATATATTTTTATATAAAATCACTTTGAAATAATTGCTTATGTGGGATGATATATAATTATAGATGATTTTATAAAGAACGTTATATTGTTATATATTAAAGAAATCATGAAATATTGTAGATATGGAACCATATTAAGTTATATATGGGTTCTTATTCGTCAATATATAATCATATCTAACACAAATTATGAAATATTTCTTATATGGCTCCACACAAAGTTTTATATTATTATGTATAGTGTCATACTAAATTATATATAAACGTATATGTAATTATATCTGTAATATGTTACTTTATGTACTTATATATAGCACATGCAATTATATGTAGGCCAGTATGTAATAATATAAAATCACATATGTCTCCATATTAAAACCTTTGAGGAAAAAATATCTAACATATGACTATATAAAAGTATATCTGCTTGAATTTAAAAGCATATGTGGCCATATGTAACTATAAGTTACTATATGCAATTACATAAAATAATATATGGTTATATCAAAACTTTTTTACTCGGGTATCTATATCATAATTTTTTTCAACAACCCGTCAGCAGTGGGATTCAAAAACATGTCCCAGCTTAGCCATCTGACCTAGGCTTTCCAGTACCGATTTCGGTAATACCGAAATTGTCGAAATTCGAGCCATTTTAGGAAATTCGAAATACCGATTTTAGAACGATACCGATTTCGGTATTGCACACAATTTTTTTTCTTCATTATTTTAATGTTTTATGTCTTTTTTAAGAGAAAATTTAATATATTTGACAATAATTCTGTTTTTGTGATTGCAAATCTTGACAAATTTTATATTTTAAAGATAAAAACAATAATAAATACGAATATATTGCATTTTTACTGAACTCGAACTTTGGACAATGCAAAAACTTAAATTAACCCAGCCAAAAAATTTCTGATTATGATTACTTATAAATAGTATGACTTGTGCAAGGGTTATATCCTCGAGTCTTTTAAACATAAAAAGAATGTTTTTCCTAAAAATTTTCTTGAGAGAATGTCAAAAGATTAGAAAATTAGTCTAATAAATATTTGTTCATTTTTGTGTCTACAATTTCCCAGTGATGATGGGAATTGTCAAATTAGTCCAAATTTTCTTTCTAAATTTTATAAAAAAGAATGATAAATGAATTATTTTTGGTTATGTTGATTTTCTTGATTCTCGCGAATTATAATCTCTTGTTTTTATTCAGGATTTAAAAATGTTTTTGTTTTGATTCGCGTAGACATAAAAATTTCCTGAAATTAATTCTAAAAAAATATAAAAATATTTCGTGCGATTTATCTTTATATTTTGTGATTCGTGAATTTATAACTCAGCTTTTTTTATCATCTTTGAAAGTAATTATTGTAAATCAATTCTTCTAAGCTCTGATCTGATAAATATATACTTCGCGAATTATTTCCTAAAATAAGTTATTCAATCGAATCCAAATTTAATCAATATAAATTAGACCAAATCATTATCTTACTTTATTCAATATCAAATCCTTTATTTAAAATTATTTTAAAAGATTCACTGATTCATGAAATGAATAAATTTTTAATCGAGTTATTCAAAAAAGAATTATCTTTTTCAAATTGTGAATGAAACACAAAAGAGAAGATTAAGCATGCTTGGAGTTTACGCGCTAAATAATAATATTTATATGAATACCGAAAATACCAAAAATTCGGTACTGAAAAATTTTTAATACCGAAATACCAATTTCTCAATACCGATTCGGTATTGGAAACCCTAATCTGACCCAAGTAAGGCCTTGAATGCAATGTAACTAATTCATTGTTTTCTTAATGTTTCTTAATATTAATATTATTTGAATATTTCTTTAAAATTTTTTTTTACTTGTAGCATCACCTCTTATCGAAATATACTACGGTCGGCACAGCGATGAGTGTGGCTAATTGAAGTTTTGTCAAGTTATGTGTCAATTGATCAAAGTAATTTTAATTGTTAATTTGTCTCTAAATGAAAAACCTTTTGTATATGCCATGACCGGGGATTGAACCGGAGTGTGGCTAATTGAAATTTTGTCAAGCACAGTCTAAACAATGTTATGTAATTAGAAGTGCCAGAATTAACTAATACATGAGCAATTTCTTTAATTCCATTAGTTTTTTTTTTTTTTTTGCTATTTTGACAGGTTTATTTCTATGAGGGCACCGGAGTTCGTCTTAACTGGATTTTACTGTATAAGTTACTACTAAAAGATGCCATAACATATTCTATGAATTGGATCATTGTAAACGGCCTGTCGTCACAAACACTCCTTGAATATTTAAGTTGACAAATGATATTATAGTACTTATTTAATATGTACTAGGAATACCAAATGAGTTTGAAAACAATTATCACATCTCTTGTTTCACAATCAAAGTAATAAAAGAATAGCAAATATTACAGCGATTTAGATTAAAACTTGTAAACAGAAAATAATAAACAATTTGTCTTTATATAAATCAAAAGAGATTTTTAATTAATGAAATATAAAACACTCAAGCATGTACAGAGGTGTTCCAAAATGATTAACATTAAATTAATTAAAATATGTAATGAAAAAAATTCATAAAACTTTTCTTTTTCAATGTAATGAAATAATAAAAATTATTACTGAATACTTTTGAAGTTGTTAGTGCAAATAAAATATATGGTCCAGCAGCCATTCCGGGGCATTTTATTTGGAAATTTCAAAATTTTTTTTATGACTCATACGTAACGTAAAATCAATAGGGTTGCTATATCAGTCGAAATATTTATAATTAACCACCTGTTAACCCATTTTTGCCCACTTATTGTTCTATTGCGAATTTTGTGACTACATTTGTATTGACTACCCGTGTGTGAAAAAATTCTGGTTACATTTTACAAAATTCGCAATTCGGTTTAGGCAGAAATTGAGTAAGTTTTCGGAAGTAAATAAAACTTTTGTAATTTTTTTTAGAACAAACGATTATGGGAAAAAACTAAGAATTATTTTTTCCTAAAATTTGACTTAAGTAAAAAATTTTCAAACAAAATTTCGTAAGTTACATTTAAGGCAAAAATCGTTTTTAGTTCTGGTTATCAAAATATTCCTTTTACTGAATGGGGTTAAAAAATTAAAATTATGGTTTTATTTTTTTAAATAGGTAGTAATATTTCTATTGGAAGCTTTTCATTACCTTTTATCTGTTCTCTATGTTCTTTCCAAAGAAGGTGGCATATTAATTATTTTACGAATTGCTTGAGTTTTGCTGCTCTTTAAAGACAAAAAAAATGCAAAAGTAAGCATATCCGAATAAAAACCTAAAATTTATTCTTAACCTTCAGCACTACACTAAGAGTATTATCTGAATGATATTAATGAGTTTTTGCATAAAGCCAATGAAGTTTCACTGGAACTCGACCATTGAGATTTTCCATTGAATTGAAGGAATTTTTCATAAAATGTTGTGACAAATATCAATTTATTTATTGAAAGTTTAACCCCTAAATTCATAAACGCTTTGTAAAATTATAGGAGGTTTATTGAACAAATTTTGTATGAAAATGACGTTTTGTAAACCTGCTATAACTTCACAAAGCATTTATGAATTTAGGGGTAAATATATAAAGCTTTTTAATCAAATTTAAAAAATGTTTCATTAACTTTGTGAAGAAAACTTCATTGGTTTACTGAAAAATTTCATAAAAACTCTTCCAGCAAAATTCCCTCTGTGTATTTATCTAAATATATATATTGGGAGAGTATTTGCCGAATTGTATCTTCGAACATGTGTAATTTTAAGATTATAGGGATTTACATTTTTGGAAAATACAATATTTCGGATTTTGAGGAAATCTCTTGAAAAATTTTAAGATTCTAATAGCAATTTATTACGATAACTTTTAGATTCAAAGAAATTCATTCCTAACATTTAAAAGACTCTTTTGTAGAAATATTACTCAAATTGTGAGGAGTCTTCCGTAGAAAACCACTTAGATTTTCAGGATATTTATTATACAGAACTCGTTTAATTCTACCGTATAGGAAATCCTCCTGATTCTTGAAATACATTTTACGATATAAAAATCCTCTATGAATTTCAACATTTAATTAATGAATGGAATTGGTCCATTGAATATTTTAATTTTTTTAGGGTGAGTAACTTATATCCAACACAACCAAAGTTAAACATTAACCACAGATATATCCATATAAACTTGACATTCATAAATTTGGTTAAGAACTAAACTTACTTTATTTTAAGATAACTTAGCAGTTCTTAATGTAGTTTTTCATAAAGTTTTAACAGCAATTTAATATTATTTATGAAAAACATCATACACCCAGTGTAGAAAATCATTACCAGATATGTGATTATGTAACTACAAACCTGGTAATGGTAAATAGTTACTTTTATATTTACATTTGTTATTGCTTTTGTATGGCGATGTCGCGCAAAATAATGAGTTACACACCAGCATACGAAAAATCCAAAAATACATGGTTACCTATGTAGTTAACAGTATTGAAAAAAACAATGAGTCTAAAAATAGATTTTCAAATAAATGAGTTTTATAAAAAAAATATTTTTTTATTATAAAATTTTTTTAAATAAAAGTTGCTCGTGCGGGAATCGAACCTTGGACTCCAGAGTGCCAGTCAATAGATCTACCATCTGAGCTATCTCGAGATGTAATATTTAACAGATAAAAACATAATTGACCCGCTGCGCACAAGTAAGCTTACTTGGAACATACAAAAAATCAAAAAATATGTGGTTACATTCATATATCCTTACTAGTGTTGAAAAAATATTGAGTCTAAAAATAGATTTCAAAAAATTTTCAAAAAAAAATCTAGAAAATTACTTTATGTTTGAAATATTTATAAAAATAAGTCATTATTAGTAACTCATTATTTTGTCTTTTGAAATAATGGAGCAAGTAACTAGTTATTAGTAACTCTACATTATATGTTTTAAAACAATTCAGAAAGTAAGTCGGTGTCATTACTGGTAGTCCAAAAAATAATGATATGTATTACCGTTTCTACACTGGGCACCCAATGAAAAAGTTTCATTCAAAAGAGTTTTATAAAAATTATGAAGCACATAATGTTCGAATTAACGGTAGTCAGATTGTCGAGCAGTTGCTGTATATAGAATTTTTTTGGGAAAGTGGTTCGTGTTTCATATGAAACAACTGTTAGCTCCATAAAAATAAAATTATTTTTCACAATAATCAATGGGTGTACATTTTGTCTTTAGTGAACAATATTTTGTATCAAAATTGTGTAAATATTAGATACCCAGCAAAAAAAAGTGGTATTCATTCTTTGGTTATAACTTCTTTCATTGCTTCCTTAGTTTCAGTTAGTATGCTTTAAGTGCTTTTTGGAAGTTATTCACAGGAACTTCCGAAAGTATTCATGCGTTCATATTCCAAATGTAGTGATTTGGATATAAAGCTATGATAATCTTAAAAAAATCACCCTTTTAATTGCTTCTGAAGCATAAGTTTTTATATTTCTATAGTTTTTCAAACCATAGTACAAAATATTTTCTAATCATTCAAATCAAAATTTTTTATAGAAAACTGTTTTAATGAACTTTAATTTTTTATAAAATCTTTTTTTTATACTTTTGTGAAAACTTTTATGCGAGATCCACTTATACAGTTTTACAAATTTTTCAAATAATTCTCAAAACCTTTTTACAATTTATATTTAGTTTACATCTTTTGCAACTGTTATTCAGAAAATATCAATTGAAATTAATTTTTTTTTAAATTAAAAAAATTAGAATGATATTCAGAATTTGCATTAGAAATTTCGAAAACGTCATTTGAAGTTCAGAAAAACAGCACTTGTAATTCGGGAAATGTCAATTGATTTTCAGAATACATCAATTGTAATTCAGAAATCATCAGTTAAAATTCAGAGAATATAAAAAATAAAATTAAAAAAATATAAAATCTACTACAATTCATAATTTCTGAATTTGAAATGATAATTTTTTTACTTTCTTAAAATTCAAAACGAAAACATTTTTCTTCTTATTAATAAATCTCAAAATGAATATTTTTTAAGTTTATCTTCATTTCATATTCGTACGATAAAAGCAATGTATGTGTGAAATTCATCAACCGAGCTTATGTATTGAAGTACATTTGTTTGTTTATAATTTAACAATTTACTTCTTGAAAACCTTATAATTTATTTTATTATCTTTTGAATATATTTTTAACTTTTTAATTTTTTAAATAAAAAACTAAAAATAACGAAAATAATTTTTTATTAAATCTGTGAGGGGGCAAAAATCGGTATCTTACTACAATGGAGTAATGTTTTTTATCATCAATTTGAAAGTGTTTCTTTACACTAATGTAGAAGCATTTATTTGTACTAATAAAGAAGTAAATTACACATCATTGCATAAAATTCGCTTTTTAAAAAATTATTTTAATGCATTCTTATGAATTAAATTTTCATAACATCTTAAATACTACAAAATATATGCATATTTTTCACGCATACTAGAGAATATCTAAACATAGCATCTGGATTGCTTCTTTAGAATAAAAAGCATGAGTAATGGTAAGTAGCTATATTTAAATGCTTCCGTCCTATGACACGCCAACGTTAAATTCATCGATGAAACCATTAAAAAAGAAGTGATGCCTTTGCCATAGTAGTGATGCTTTTATTGCTTCTTTGGCAGAACTATTTTTGCTGGGTATGTTAAAATATTTGAAAAACAAGACGAAATTTTAACATAAATTTGAATGACTCTTTTATGTGGAAAACTGTTGTTAACTCTTAAAAAAACACAGTTTTTCATGTAAGAAAAACTTTAATTTCCATGTAAAGTTTGGTTGAAATTTCGATTTTTTTTAATATTTTGAGGCATTTCTAGTGATTTTGCAATTTTAGTATCTAGGAGGTGATTTTAATGCCAAGCATCCATGGTGGGGCTCTAGGCTCGTAAATCCAAAAGGAAGAGCATTATATAAATGCATTAGGAATACGAACTATTCTGTAATCTCTACGGGAACACCAACTTATTGGCCATCTGATCCCTGCAAAATTCCTGATCTATTGTATTTTGCAATATACGCAGGAATTGCAAATCATCACTTGGAAATAAGGGATATGATTGACTTTAGCTCTGATCCCACTCCAATACTCATCAATTATTCAACTTCTTTTAATATGAAACAAAACTGCAACAACATTCTTACTCCTAATACTGATATTCAATCTTTTCAATATTATTTTGATCAGAATATAAATTTAAAAATACGATTGAAAAATGGACACGAGCTCAACGACGCCGTAGAAAACTTTACCAAACTCATTCACGAAGCTGCCGCTCTCTCTACACCAAAAAATGTAGTGATTAAAAAATTGATTTTCAAATATCAAAGGAAATAAGACAATTCATAACAGAAAAAAGAAGACTAAGAAGAAACTGGCAGCTTAGTAGAAATCCTACTGACAAGGCCGGTTAAACGTACACTCATAGAAAAAAGTTTGTAGAAAATTTAGTAAAACTGTTAGTACTTCAACTTAACGAATTTTTAACTAATTTTTAGTTAAAATTTAATTTTTAGTTAATTTGTTTGCTACCTCCACATTACTAACTTACAAATTTTTTTGCTATTTTTTTTGCTGAATTTAGTTACTAATTTTTAACAATAAATTTGCTAACTTTACAGTATTTTGCTGAATTTTAGTTACTAATTTTTAACAGAAGATTTGCTAATTTTACTAACTTTTTGTAAACTAAACCATCAATTTTAGAGCGCTTATAAACAGAATGTTAAATGACTCATACAAATTACTGCATATTTTTAACTCGCCAAAAATAATGCAAAAAGTTTTTAAAGAAAGCTAAATTGAAATGGTTGAAAATTTGTCCTACTCATAAAATATATAAATTATTAAAATTTATGAGGAAAGTTTCTATTTATCGTAATACATTAATTTTCAAAGATCAAGGTTTATTTTGGACGAACCATTTTAATATGAAAATTGTGATGAAAAGTATCTCTGTGGAGCAAGCGGAGTTTACGGGAATGACTCTAATTTGTTTCCCCCAATATCGTAGTTTTTAAGCTTATTTAAAGAATACGATATTTTTAATCGGCCACACCTTCTTTCCTGTGGGTCGAGCTTTAGAGGTGAAAATGGAAACTCAAATAAATTCTGAAGTACATATCCGATCAGCAAATAATGAAAATCAAAAGAAGGGTCTCTGAAATACATTTTGTTATGGTTAACATATTATTGTCTATAAATATTGCCACTTTTACAAAAATTCATTCTTGGGAAATTTTCATTGGCATTGAAATATAATTGGCATTACTTTATCTCAATGTCAATGCCAACAAATTTCATCACCATTCAATGCCAATGAATTTTTTTTTCAATTTGCATTAATGAAAACAATGGTAATGAAATGTACACATAATTGAAGAAAAAGCATTGTAATTTAAAAAAAATATAAGAAATACGCGAATTTTTATTTTTTTTTTTCTTAATTTATTCTTTTATTAAAACATGAAAACAAATACTTCTTTCATCAATTATAAATGGGCATTTAGGCATTGAACAATGCCAATTGAAAAATTTCAATTAATTGACACATTCAATAAACTGGTCCCAAGTATGTTTTTAAATACACATTTATTTTTTATTTATTAATGTTCATTTCATTTGCTCCTTTTTTACCTCTTTCCAGACCACTAGTAATCTGCAAAAGTTTTGTTGATTTCAGAAAATTTTAGCAAACATTTTGTAGATTTAACAGTTTTTTTTGCTATTTTCATTCTGATATTATTTAGCAATTTTTTTTGCTGATTTCAGCAAGTTAAATTGTTATTTGCAATTAACAACAATTTAGCTCAAATATTACTAAAATTCTGTAAATTAAACAGTTTTTTTTGCTGTTTTCATTTTATTAATATTTAGCAAACTGATTCTGCTAATATTAGCAGTTTTTTCTGCAGCATCATTTTTAACTAAGTTTTAGTAACTTTTTCTGCTATTTTTACGGACTTATTTGTATGAGTGTAATACGCGTATTAAAAAGTCGGATGGTACCTGGTGTAAATCAGATAAAAGCACATCCGACGCCTTTGCTCATCACTTGACAAATATATTTCAGCCATATAAAGTATATATAATAGCGCAGAAGAAAATAACGAAATACTAGAATTCCTAGACTCACCATGTCAAATGGCATTGCCCTTAAAACATATATCACCTAATGAAGTGCAATCTGAGATTAGGCTATTAAATAAGAAGAAATCTCCCGGATATGACCAAATCAATGCCAATGTTGTGAACAAGTTAACTCGAAAAAGTATAATATTTTTGACATTAATCTTCAATTCAATATTAAGATTAAATCATTTTCCATCACATTGGAAATGCGCCGAAATCATTATGATTTTAAAACCAAATAAACCTGAGAATTTACTGTCATCACACAGACCAATAAGTTTGCTCTCAATATTTTCTAAAATATTTGAAAAAAAATTTTTTTACGAAGATTGTTGCCAGTGCTAGAGAAAGAAAACATCATTCCAGATCATCAGTTGAGCATAAGCATGGAACAACAGAACAATGTCACAGAATCATAAATGTAATAATTGATAAACTGTCACAGAATCATAAATGTAATAATTGATAAACTGGAGAATAAACGTTATTGTTCAGCCGTTTTTCTTGATATTCAACAAGCTTTCGACAGATTATGGCACCATGGTTTACTCTTTAAAATAAAAAAAGTTTTACCAGCTCCATTTTACTTATTTTTTAAGAGCTATCTCTCTCAAAGACAATTTTTTGTGAAAGTTAATGATGATCGATCGGATGTATTTGAAATCAAAGTTGGAATTCCCCAAGGTAGTGTACTTGGGCCATTTTTACAGCAGATAAGCCTTCAACCAACGCTGTCGCAGTAGCTACATATTCAGACGACACAGCAATTGTTGCAACAAGCCAATGTCCAACGGAAGCTTCGATCTTTGTTCAGAATAAGATTAGTCTTCTTGAAAAATGACTTAAAAAGTGGAATATAAAAGTAAACTCTGATAAGTCCAGCCACATCACATTCACATTAAGAAAACAAGATTGTTCTTCATTGTATATAAATGGAGATGAAATCCCGAAACAAAATAAAGTTAAATATCTTGGTATGACATTGGATAGGCGACTTACGTGGAAGGCACATATACAAGCTAAAAGACAAAAACTTATAATGAAAACCCGTAAATTATACTGGCTACTGGGACCAAAATCACAACTCAATTTAAACAATAAATTAAGAATATATAAAGCTATAATAAAACCGATTTGGTCATATGGAATTCAACTATGGGGTACATCTAGCAAATCAAATGTTGACAACTAGAAAGATACCAGTCTAAAACATTAAGACTTATAACTAGGGCAACCAAAAAAAAGCTCTAATAGCAATGTTTTAAGCTCTTAAAAAAAGCTCAAAAAAACAGTAAAATAAGCTGTTAAAATGCAAAAATAAGCCCTTAAACTTCATTATTTCTTCATTAAAATCCTCATGAAATAGAAATTTTTTAATTATTAAAATGCTATATTTCTTGGAACTTCAGGAATCAGACAAAGTTGTCAGATTCTTAAATTTATTTTCATCGGGAAATACATCAATTGCAGTAAAGGAATTAAATATGCTAAAATCCCAAAAATTATTTAAAAAATTGTGAAAAATAAACTGTTGAAGACATGTCCCTATCCGGGTTTCATTTTTGCCTAAGGAAGTCGTCATTGTCATATTTGTACTATTACAATTGAGGCTGGAAAAATTAAAAGTTTGTTTTAACAAAAAAAAATTTTAATTTAAAATAAATGTTAAAAAACAAATTTTGAATAGAAAAATTTATGTTGACTTAAAATAATTTTTATTTTTGATTTTATGAAAAAAAAGCAAAAATATGCTCTATTTTCGCATAAAAAAGCTCAAATAAGTTTAATTTTTAAAGAAAATAGCAAAAATAAGCCAATATCTACAAAATAAGCAAAAACAAGCAAATTTAGATGAAATAAGCAGAAAAAAGCTCTAACAAATATAGCTTAAAATTCTTATATTTTTAAGATCAGAACTTGTATTTAATCTAACTTGTTCTATCTTTTCAAATAAAAAACATGCTCTGGCTTCTTTTTGGTTGGCCTACTTATAACTAACGCTCCCTGGTTTGTGGCAAATAAAATTATTAAAAAAGATCTCGATGTTCCAACAGTCCACGAAGAAATACGAAGGCTTAGCGAAAACTATCTCCAAAGATTAAGCAACCATGCAAATCCTCTGGCTATTTCTCTCTTAGATGACAGTAACGAAACGAGAAGACTGAAACGTGTACATATGTTAGATTTACCTTTTAGAGGCTAATAAAATTATATTATAAATATGTATGTAAATAATTACACTGTGAGACAAATGGTAGGGGTCAGTGATCGGGAAGGGTTCGAACTACCGGGGAAAGTTATATCGGTAAAAAAGAAGTTATACGTGTCCCGGCGTTTCGCTGGGTCACCCCTAGGGATCGAGATATATCGATTTGACCTTTGGTGGTCTTTTTTTTGACATAACTCGAGAACCACTAGTCCGATTTTGCTCAAATAATTTAAAAAAAATTAAAAATTACAATTCCTTTAATCTGTTCATATACTTAACAGTTTTGCCGGTAAAAATAAATGTATGAAGAAAAAAATATTTTTTGCCTAAAATATTAAAAAAAAGTAATAAACAAAAGGTTATTGATTGTTATGGTAGCGGTAACAAACATTTATTTTTACCGGCAAAACTGTTGGGTATATAGAAAAACTTTTTATGAACAGATTAAAGGAATTGTAATTTTTAATTTTTTTTTAAATTGTTTGAGCAAAATCGGACTAGTGGTTCTCGAGTTATGTCAAAAAAAAAGATATATCTCGATTCCTAGGGTTGACCTAGCGAAACGCCGGGACACGTATAACTTGTTTTTGACCGATATAACATTTCCCGTTGGTTTCATCCCATCCCGATTTTGACTGTCGCATAGTGTTATTAACTATTAGACTTTTTATATAGTCATGTAGTTCAATGGAACTCCATAACTCCTGTTATGTAATGAATAACTTATCAAATTTGCTTATTGTCTTAGGATAGATTGCAAATAAAGAATAAAAATTAAAAAAAAAATTATAGTATCTAGTTTTGTAAACTTTAAAACTGTAAAAATGATGAGTGGACTAAACAATTACAATTTTTTAAATCCTGGAAAATCTTCGTATATAAAAATACATAAATAAGACCATAAATAATTTTTAATATTTTATAATTATAGTAAAGTGTTGTTTTTTCGAACTCGTCGTATATACCAAATACAATTAATATTGTAATTAATATGTATTTTTTTAATTCCAATCTAGTAGGTTTGTATATGTCTGTTTGATCACTTCTGCAAGTATTCATATAGAGACAATCTGCAATAAAAATATAAACAATAATACAATTTAATGGAAAATCACTGATTAAGCCTGTCCATAAAAAAGGCAGAAACTGAATCTAGTCTGATTTGCAAATTTAATGTGTCTATAACTTTTGAGGAAAAGCTTTATTCTTCTTCTTAACCTCAAACCTACTAGATTGGAATTAATAAAAATACATATTAATTACAATATTAATTGTATTTGGTCTATACGACAAGTTTGAAAAAACAACACTTTACTATAAAGAATAAAAAATGCCCTGTTAGCAGTCCGTCTCCAATATACACAAATTGCCTGCACTTGTACGTAAAAACCATACGTCAATGTGGCAACATTTCCGAAAAGGTGACACGGAGGAAATAAGAAGATAAAAAAAGAAATCTAAAGTAGAATGTTTGTATATGTCTGTTTGATGACTTCTGAAAGTATTCATATAGAGACAATCTGACAATAAAAATATAAACAATAATACAATTAAAGAGTATACATATAGAGAGAGGTGATCCTTCCTATGACTCTCCTATATATTTTTAGCATGGATGGTAACCGAAACGATGCGGTTATCGGTAAGGGTAACGCTATTTTAGATTATTTCGGTAACGGTATTTTAAGGGTAACGCTATTTCATTTAATTCGGCATCGGTATTTTAAGGATAACGGTTTTTTAGTCCTTTCGGTAACGGTATTTTAAGGATAATGTTTTTTTGATTATTTCGGTAACGGTATTTTAAAGTTAGCGGTATTTCGGTTATTTCGGTAACGGTATTTGAAGGATATCGGTAGTCAGTTTTTTCGATGCATCAATCAATTTTTTTAACAAAAACAAACGAGATCAAAAACATAACCAATTTACCAACATATGTATGTACGAAAAATACTCAATAATCCAGTGCAATTGCCAAAAACAAAATTAAAAATATCGGTAACGGTATTTTAGGGGTAACGGTATTTCATTTATATCGGTAAGGGTATTTTAAGGGTATCGATATTTAATTTATTTCGCCATCGGTATTTTAAGGGTAACGGTATTTCAGTTATTTCGGTATCGGTATTTTAAAGATAACGGTATTTCATTTATTTCGGTAACGGTATTTTAGGGGTAACGGTAGTCAGTTGAAAGGGTTTTGAATCGATAACGTTATTTTAGCGGTATTGCCTGCCAACCCTGATTTTTAGCGAACTCGGGCAAGCAAATAAAAACCGGATGAAAACAGTTTGCGCACACAAAAGATGCTGTGAGTACTGTGAGGGGAAAATGTGATGACGTAAAATTTCCTTTTTCATTATTCTTCTTTGAAACGAGTGTTGTCAACTTCTAACACAACATCATTAACACAATGAAGTACACAATTTATACAAAACTTGATAAAATCCACGAATTTTAATGAAGAAATATTTAATAAGTATGCTTTCATCATTTTCCTTACAGGAATTTTTTGTGTATAAATTATATACTCTCCACGTAAAATAATTTTCTCTGCGATTGATTTTGAAGTTAATTGATAAAAAAAAATTTAAACCTGGTGGTATATATATATATTAGGTCGGGTCGATTTAATAATCGCCCATGGCTCAGTGAAAATCGTATTCTAGGGATCAAAATAAGAAACTTTGCCGAAGGAACCATACCTCTAAAACCATACTACCCCCCAACTGTTGACTTTTGTCCCGTAGGGTCAAGTTTTGAAAAATCCCACTTTGACCCATTTAGAGTGCCCCAATCGAGTCCAAATGTATGACCGACCCCCACTAACTTTGGAGGGCCGATCCACCCATGCCAGTGGCACACCCCCTGGAACTTCCCTGGGGGGTTCCCCATACAAACATTTTAAAAAATCACCATTTTTGGCACTTTATTTTATTATTTTTTATTTATTTTATTTATTTTTATTATTTTATTTATTTTTTCTCTTTAGAAATTTATTTAGTCAGAACATATGTAAATGAAAAAATTAATTTAACTTAGTAATAGAAAAGAAAATAAAAAAAATTACTGTTTGAAGTCTTTTTTGCTTTCAAGTCTGGGCAATTTCGCACGGCTCTCTAATGTCGTCACCATAACAGCCTCTACATTTTCCGGTATAACTCGTTTGGAAACGCTAGCTAGCAATTGAACGTGTCGTTCTGTTGCAGGTCGTAAAATAGGTTGTGTGGGTTTTTTAAGCCACCACAAGACACAGCTGCATGTCGTAAACTTACTTAAGCTAAATCGGTTACAGGTAGAATTGAGCATAAAATTATCATAAAGGATTTTCCAGAAGTAATAAAAGGCGCACTTGCTTAACAGAATTTGTGGTCAGATTAACGTTTAATTTACATGTAAGTACTTTATGGGCAGTTTTGACAACAAAATCGGTTACAGGTAGAATTGAAATTACCATTTCATTCTTATTACCTCGTCTCCTAGACCATATATAACGCAACAGTTTTTGTGAATGCATTAAGTCGTTGTGAAGAACTCGAAGTGTGAAGTGCTAATTTGAGATAAAAAAATATTTAAAAAAAAATCATTCCAAATCAAGAAGTTTACAATGAATCCACCATCCTCTACACCGCAAGATGAAGCAAGAACAACATCAACAACTATCGAAAACCCAATGAGTCATATACCCAGGCATGATGTTACTGTTTTTGGTGTGTCTACTGATTTGACTGATCTTAATTTACCAACCCATCTGGATATCTTGAGATATTATTTTTACTTGAGCGAACAAAAAAATTTGTCCTATAAAGCATTCACTATTCAAGTACAAGATAAGTTGATTGGAATTTGGGAAAAACTTGGTATGGAAATAATGCTGAAAAAAAGTGTATGTAATAAATTGAATAGATTGCTTGACAAATATCAAGAGCAAATCAAGAGAAGAAACAAACCCCAACAATTTACAGAGTATGTAAAATCTCTGGAAACAATTTTTTTCATTGGAACATGTAAATGCGATTTGAAGGCAGCTCCATGTGCATGCGGTTTGGTTCCCGAACGCCTCAAAGAGTTTATGCACGATCAACATAATCAGAGAAGTCTAACAATGGATGGATTTGCGATGGAAATTGAAGAGCAAGGAGCAACGTCTATGTCATCAATGCCAACATACCAAGATCCCGATGATTCAACATACGCACCGCCACCGGTTCAAGAAGATTTGGATATAAGCACAAGTTCACAATACACACAGAGATACGATTGTTTTAACTTTGCCTTGGTATGTGACAGATTTGGCGTGCCTGATAGAGTAGCATCAGCAATGGGAACAGCTCTTTTCCAAGATTTTAAAATGAAAGATATCCATGGCAAACCTCTCATCATGGATAAATCGAAAGTTCGCCGAGAAAAAGAGAAATGCAGACAAGAAGTGCTTCGCAAACGGTTAGATGATACCAATTTGTTAGCATTTTCATTCGATGGCAGAAAAGATGATACTTTAACGAGAGATACAATTGATGAGAAGTATCATACTAGAATGGTTAAAGAACCTCATCTTGTTATTTTGAGAGAACCGAATTCTGAATTGATTGGTTACGTAAGACTGGAACATGAAACCGCTGAATACAAAACAACCAAATTAAATGATTTTTTCAACGATAAAAATATATCACTGGATGCATTAATTGGCATATGCACTGACGGTGAGCCAACAAACACTGGCCCAAACGGTGGAATTATACGACGATTCGAATTGCTGTTAAAAAGACCATTGCATTGGTTCGTTTGCCTTCTACACTTCAACGAACTTCCGTTTCGGCATTTGTTTGAAGCTTTGGATAAATAAACCAGCACTGGACCAAGATCGGCAACCGGAAAATTGAGCCGTCAAATCGAAACTTGTGAAACTCTTCCGGTAAGTTATTGCTATCACTCATTTATTATAATTGTCAACCGTTTTTAATTGTTTTATTTTTATATATTTTCAGGTGGTGGACGGCTTTCAGAAAATTGAGTTGAAAATATGCCCCCTGCTCCAGAAAAAATTGAATTTTCCACCGATTCCAAGTACTTATACGACATGGCCCATGCAATTTCTAGCGGCGTGGTTTCAGTGGATCTGGCAAACATCAAACCAGGGAAAATTGTACATTCTCGGTGGCTCACCAAGGCCGCTAGACTATTACAATTTTATGTGACAACGGAAAATCCAGATGCAAATTTAAGAATACTGGTTGAATTTATAATTACATGTTATGTGCCAATGTACTTCAATATCAAGTATTACAGCTCTGTCGTGTACGGTAGTAGATTATTTTTCAAATTCATTAGTTGGTCAAGATTTCTAGAACCTCGTTTACGCAAAATTGTCAATAAAGTAATTACAGATAATTCATATTATGCGCATTCGGAAAATATCTTGTTATCAATGTTGTTTGATGATAGCAAAGAAAAGCGCGACTGTGCTATCAAGATAATTCTACGCTATCGAACCGATGTTGACGACCCAACGGGACTTAGAGCTTATAAAAAACCAGATATAAACTTTTATTGCACAAGTTACACGGAAATGATCAATATGAATGACATAAATGACATATTTGAACCACCATTCACGCGAAGCATTCCATACGATACTTTGAAAGAATATTTAAATCAAGATGATCCACCGTTTAATGATCCAAAAATTCCATCACACATACAAGAAACAGAACGACATGTTCAATTGCTAGCTAGCGTTTCCAAACGAGTTATACCGGAAAATGTAGAGGCTGTTATGGCGACGACATTAGAGAGCCGTGCGAAATTGCCCAGACTTGAAAGCAAAAAAGACTTCAAACAGTAATTTTTTATTTTTTCTTTTCTATTACTAAGTTAAATTAATTTTTTCATTTACATATGTTCTGACTAAATAAATTTCTAAGGAGAAAAAATAAATAAAATAATAAAAATAAATAAAATAAATAAAAAATAATAAAATAAAGTGCCAAAAATGGTGATTTTTTAAAATGTTTGTATGGGGAACCCCCCAGGGGAGTTCCAGGGGGTGTGCCACTGGCATGGGTGGATCGGCCCTTCAAAGTTAGTGGGGGTCGGTCATACATTTGGACTCGATTGGGGCACTCTAAATGGGTCAAAGTGTGATTTTTCAAAACTTGACCCTACGGGACAAAAGTCAACAGTTGGGGGGTAGTAGAATTCGTTTTAGAGGTATAGTTCCTTCGGCAAAGTTTCTTATTTTGATCCCTAGAATACGATTTTCCCTGAGCCATGGGCAATTTTTTTGCCTCCCCACAAATCGACCCGGCCTAATATATATATTCCTCTAACTCCCACTGGAGCATGTGTGGTGGAGACACCAAATTATTTTAAAATTTTATTGCGTATTTTATTTCATTTGTAGACACTACATTACGTTTTTTTTCGATTCCTAGCGCTTTTCATGTTAAATTTTGTGTTTTTCGGCCAAAAATTCTAACAGTGAACACAGTAAATTAAATTATGACGCATTAGGAAATTATCTCGTTCCCCTTAAAAGCATATAATTTCCCAGCAATTCCCCTGTATTATAGTTGGTATTTCTCCTTATTTTACGCTCTTTGATTTTACCAGTGGGTATCGATCCCCCCCTTGTCTCGCTCAATCGGCTCTCTTTTTATTTGTTCGCGAACTCGGGCACAAGCAAAATAACACATTTTGCTTGTGTAAAATCAAAGAGCGTAAAATAAGGAGAAATTCCAACTATTATACAGGGGAATTGCGGGGAAATTAGATGCTTTAAAGGGGAACGAGATTATTTCATAATGCGTCATAATTTAATTTACTGTGTTCACTGTTAATGTAGTGTCTACAAATAAAATAAAATACGTAATAAAATTTTAAAATAATTTGGTGTCTCCACCACACATTAGGTTTAATATTTTTTATCAATTAACTTCAAAATCAAACGCAGAGAAAATTATTTTACATGGAGAGTATATAATTCATACACAAAAAATTCCTGTAGGGAAAATGATGAAAGCGTAGGTACTTATTAAAAATTTGTTCATTAAAATTCATTGATTTTATCAAGTTTTGTATAAATTGTGTAGGTACTTCATTGTGTAAATGATGTTGTGTTAGAAGTTGACAACACTCATTTCAAAGAAGAATAATGAAAAAAGAAATTTTACGTCATCACATTTTTCCCCTCATAGTACTTACAGCATCTTTTGTGTGCGCAAACTGTATTCACCCGGTTTTTATTTGCTCGCCCGAGTTCGCTAAAAATATAAGAGAGTCATTGGAATGATCGTCTCTCTCTATATGTATACTCTTTGATTTTACACAAGTAAATTGTGTTATTTTGGTTATGCCCGAGTTTTAATTCTAGGGCCACCGGTTCCACTTTGGATCTATAGAAGTGGTTGCTTTTGGGATAATTTCAAACACAAATAATCAGTGTTAGAATCGACATTAGAAGGGGTTGTGAATGAAAAGTAGCTTTTCTACAATTTTCCTGGGATGTAATGATTTTTCGTCATAATTTTTGATAAAAATGCATGCACCAGAATTTTGGAGTTATCTATTAATTATATTGCGAAAAGTATAATGTTATTTATACTCAAATGATCATTGGACTGTAAATAATTATCTAGTATAACAGAATTGAAGTTTTTCTGCAGCATGTAATATTCTCGAGATGAAAAAGGATGTCTTTAATAAGATTTGAAAAAATGTTGTAAACTATTTAACGAGTAAGAAAAACAATGTCATATTTGGATTCACCTTGTAGGCATCATACGATTTTGTTTCGGAAAGAAAATTCTGACAGAGCGTTTCTGAAAGAAAACGAAAAAAGTAGCCAAATATAAACTCCGTTACTGTAAACTCCGTAACCAAAATTGTTTGCATCAGATTGCATTAAAAAAAATGTAGGTAAATGTTTAAAATATGTTAAAATAATCATAAACAGTGGTGATTCAACTAATATTTATGCGTCAAAAGATGATTCAACTAATAATTTTGCGTCAAATCAAAAAAAAGTTATCAGTTTTTTACCCTAAACTGCTGGAGCGAAAAACGATTGATTTTGCATTTCATTGGTTTGGAATCGATATTTCGAGCCCATACTGGCAATAGTTTGACAAATTAAATTTGTTTCACACAATTTAAGAATTTTTTCATCGCGAAATGTTGTGTTTTTAATATATTATTTTGTAACTTCGCAACCGCTGATTGGATTTAAAAAATTTTTATATTTTTGAAAAGCATTTAAAAGGACCAAAAATACAAAATGTTGAAAACCCAAATATGAAAAACTAATAATTTGAAGAAAATTCGTTCGCAATTTTTTTTTATATCTTTTGCTTGTGGAAATGTAAACTCCGTTACCACAAAAAAATTAAAATCTTGCAAAAAAAGTTATTGCGACAACTTGTAGAAGAAATTTTTTGCAATTAGGTTTATAATGACTAAACTTACTGATTCTATTAAGAAAAAACCGAAATATTAACACTTTTTGCTTCTCACAAATTTGGTCTAAAAATTTATCACATTTTTTGATTTCACCCACATATAAACAAAAGGTTTTTCATGATAAAGTGTTTCGTTTGAAAATTGTATATCATTTGTTTTTCAGCAAATTTAATATTATTGATCTAATGAAAAATTGACGTTTTGTGTTTGTTGTACAAAGATCTTTCTTGTAAAAAAAACATGTTTTCATTCACAATCTAAATAACCATTTGAGATCTTTAAAGTTCAAGTTGTAGTGAATTTTTTCATGGGAAAAGGGGAACAAATTTCTAATGTTACTCTAAAAATGTAGTTTTTAAAGTCTTCGGCCTAAATATAGAATTCTTAATTTTTACAGTTATATCCCAATAAGCACATAGATTTTAAAAATTCAAGTGCTTTAAATTTTGCTTGAAGTAAAGTATATTTCAAATTCTAGCATTTGTATATTTAAAAAAATATTTCAAACTTGAATTTTTGTTTCCCTTTTGCTGGAGTATGATATTGAAATAAAATGTAATTTAAGTTTTATTCAATCCTGGAAACTGGAAAACAGGGCTGGAATTGGACTTGTTTTCCACTTGAATTCCAGTGAAATTGTTTATACCCGGTTGAAAATGATCAGATATGTTCATATATTAGCATATATGGTTGCATATGTGAACATATATGAGTCATATGTGAACATATCTGACATATATGGAAGTATATATGGGCCAATACATTCAAAGTTAAGAGTCATATATGGAGATGTGTGACACCATATATGATAATATATTGCATATATTGTTCCATATATGGAATATATCCTCATATATGAATTCATATATTATTCCATATATGAATCGAATTCTTTGATTTTAATGTCAAATATGTCCATATATGGAGGCAAAGATTTTTCTAAATTTAAGACTTATCCCAAACCTGGAAGGAATTTTGATACGAACATAGACTTTAACCCCAATACATTTGTTCAGTAATTCTTATCGTACAACGCTTATTGGAGGAAAAACACTTTAAGCGGGTGTATCTCCTCAATTGATTGAAATTCAGAAATAAAGTAAACTGTTTTATGATACAAATATGCTTATTTTTATCAGTGTTCGTACTTTTTCACTTTAATGAAAAAATCGGATATTCAATTGTATATAATCAATGAAAATATTTATTAATTTAACTCCATTTACATCTGTATTTTAAAAATAAAAAAAAAAATCACCCGATTAAAAAAAATAATATGATATCATATGTAATGATATCTAATTTAATATAATTGGAGATATGCTATGATCCGAAAAATGGTGGATAAAATTATATCGGATAAGATCTAAATATATTAAATCATATAGAATCTTATCCGGATTTTGATCCGATATAATCATATCTAATTTGATGTAGAAAGACATAATTAATTATATAACGCATTATATTTCAGGCTCAAAACCAAAACTATTAAAAAAATAACACCCTTAAGTTACGAATTCAAAAATTAAATAAAAATTAACTCCTAAATTCATAAACGCTTTGTAAAATTATAGGAGGCTTACTGAACAAATTTTGTATGAAAATTTCGTTTTGTAAACCTCCTATAACTTTACAAAGTGTTTATGAATTGAGGGGTTAGTATTTAGAAGAAGTTGTACAGAATTGTAACCAAGTATTTTAAGCCTTCTGATATAAACTTGTATTCTACCCGTAAACTGTGGAAACGTGGTATGTTTATGAGTTTAATGTCAAATTCCATACATAAAAAATATGGCTTGTATTTGTACAAGGTTTACAAGGAATTTAAGAGTTATAATGAGTACACCTTTTATATTTTGAAATCATACATAAATACTCTTAAGTCTCTTTTTATGCGGTTTTTTTATGCGGACTATAAGTTATGCGGTTTTAAAATCGACTTGCGTTCTGTTTTTTACAACTTTTATAATACTTTTTATTTAATTTAAAAGAAAATAAAAAATTTTTCTTATTTTTTAAAGGTTTTCTTAAAAGAAATGGATAAAACCAAGAAAAAAAGACAGCAATTTCGTTAGAAACAAAAATGGTAATTTTTGATCGCGTAGAAAATGGTGAAAGATATGCATATATTGGAAAATCTTTTAAACTTGGAGAATCTTCAATAAGCGCAATTAAAATGAATGAGTCTCAAACAAGAAAATCTGTTATTTTTGGCTCACAACTGAGTTTAACATTGTTATCGAATTCTTGGGAATATGATCGTATTCTCATTAATGCACAAGTGTGGATATATGTGGATGCTTCTATGAAGATTTATGTAGGTATCCATGTATGGAAAAGCATTCATATTTATGATCATGCACGAACATACATTATAACTGTATGAATCGATATACATATGTAGTTTTTTAGCCGGGTATTATTTTTTATTGATCTTTACTTTTTTTTGGTATGTACTGTATGAATACAACTGTTATTTTGTGTTAAAAGTAAAAATAAATGAATAATTTTTTTTATTCTATAGATTTTTTTAAAGTTATGCGGTTTTTGAAATATTCGGAACGCATCTCCCATTTTTTGTATGGAAGTAGAGTTCTTTTTTATGCGCATTTATTTTATGCGTTTTTTTAGGAACGCATCTACCGCATAAAAAAGACTTAAGTGTATATCTCAAAAAAACATTGAGCTATATAAAACTTTATTAGCGGTATTCATAAGTTAAAACTAGCGACTAACATCGAGTGCACAACTTTTTGTACACACATATTCCCATAAGGGAAAGTTGTGTATTCCTTGTGCAGTCGTTATTTTTAACTTATGAATACAGCCCTATATATTTTCCGACAAAGCCATTTTTAATTATATATGACGCTGTATTAAAATTGTCATAGCATATGTAACTAGATATGGTACATATTAATATATATGGGGACATATATATTTATACTGATCTCTATATGACATCATATAAAAAAATTTTGAAAAACTCAATGCTATACATTCCCATTGAAAAATGCTTATATACGCTCAAATATGTTCATATATTGTTTATGTATTGACACATATGAACAAATATGGATTTTTTATATGGACATATATGGAAGTATATGTAATTCCATATATGGAAAAAGATTTCATATGGAAAAAGATTTCATTCAGGCATCTGCTATTTCATATATGGAAAGGGCACTCATATATGGACAAATATGGAAGTATATGTTATTCAATTTATTCAAAAGTGACTTGTATATGAACATATTTGGAAGAATAAAATTTTCCATATGTGTAAGAGGAACTCATATTTGGATAAATTTGAAATTATATTTAAAGCCATGAATAAAAAAGAAACATATTTAGCGCCTAATTTGAATGCCATACATAAATTTATATCTATAGTACAACCTTATAATAAAGGACAGCAACGTTCGCATGTATGCGCATATATTTAATAAATGTATATGTTCATATATGTCCATATACTTAGGTGTTACCTCATTTTTCGGATCCATACATATATGGTTGGACCATAAATGTTCATATATGGACATTTTTCACCGGGTTATTATATCCGCAAAGATATGGTATCACACTTGACTATATATAAACATATTAGTCCATATTAAATTATATAACTTCCTATATAACTATTTTTACTCGGGCATTTTCAAATTATTTGTAAAGGATGAATTAGAAGCTACCCAGTTAGAAATTGCCGACATAACAAAAAAAAATTGTTCTGGGAAAGCACGGTTTTTATCGAAATGCCGGTACTATTCGAAACGTGCTTTCTCAGTACTGTTTTCTATAAATTAACGACCAATTATTTAATTTACACAATTATTTATGTAAAGGAGACATATCCATTGTTTTTTATGAAATTCGGAAAGAATGAATTAAAAATCTGTCATGAGCACTAAAATTATAGTAAAGTACTAGCAAACTACTACATTTTTTATTAATTGTAATGGGATATACCAAAAAAAAATTAAATCCCAATGCTGTGTCAATGTTGGAAATTAACTACGGAATATTTCCTAGTATTGGTGTTGTAAAAATTTTTTTTCAATTTTCTTTTGAGAATATTATTTCATATCCCCAATACTGGGAAACAGTGGATAAGGATGGAAAGGGATGGTTAGCGTGTAAATCAATCTTAATATTAATAAACATTTCCGGAAAACATATTAGATACAATTGCAAAGAGAGTCGAATATGCCTTACTTGAAGGAAGATAATTTATTTTATTTTAAAATCGGGTGCTTACGGTAGAAAGTCACTAACTCAATTTTTTATTTCTTTAGATGAGAAAGAAAATTCTTAATATAACATTAATAACGTTGGACATAAAATTCTTTAAGTGCAGTTGTTTTTTTCATTGTCAAAATTTATTAAAAATTTAATTTAAAGAAATTGTATATCTAAAGCTTTTAAAACTTAATGAAGTTTTGTCATTCGCTAAAGAAATTTATAATTAAGTTGGGGCCTTTCTACAATAAAGCTATCGAAAGATTTCTTCATTTCACTTAAATATTTATTAATTTAGTTTAATAAAATAAACAATTGTGGTATTCACAATCTACCTAGTACACGGTCTGGTATTGAGGTATAAAAGTACTTCTATTGAAAACAACAACAAATTACTTGTATTTTGAATTTGTTTTTTCTAAGTACTTTTTACTAAAATACAAGGCAAAATAGTCTTTTACAGAACAACCCAGCAAAACCTTGGTAATGACTGGTCATTACTACATGCATTACTTAGACCTCAAAACTCATTACCCGTTGAATTACTTTTAAACTGAATGTAATGAGTTACCGATAATTATACCCCACACATTACTATTTCACAATAGCTGAAACCAATAATATATGTTCTAAATCATTAAAAACCATAACTATGGCGTAGCCTAGTGGTTATCGTTTTTGCCTGACAGACATGAGGATCGCTGCTCAACTCGTGTTAGCTTCCATTGTTGTTTTTTTTTTTGTAATTTATATTAAACATCTATTTACAGAAATGTTGATGTTAACATTCATTCATTAAGCAGTATTTAATAAAAACAAGTTTTGTGAAAAATAGACATGTATAACAGTTGCCACAATAAATGTGTACATAAGTTAAAGCATTAAAAATCATAGTGATGTCGTGGTCTAATGGTTAGAGTGTTTGCCTGACAATCGTGGGGTACGCTGATCAATACGTGTCAGCTCCTATTGGTTTTTAAATTTTTATATTTTTTTAAATCTATATTCATCTATTTATAAAACAGCTGATAAACTACTTACAGGTAACATCAGTGTAATGACTTTCCTCCAATGACATCACCATGTTAAAATAAGTAGTTTAGTAATTAAAAGGTAACTAGTGAACACTTAAGATTTCAATACCTAAAACTCATTACATGGTAATGAAAGGTTTTGCTGGGAAAGTGGGAATACCTTTGTTTTTCTTAAAAAATAATAAAAAAACACGTTTTTTAATGTACCAGCATATATGTGTATACACAAAAAATATTTATATGTGAGCATCTATGAATTTCATATACATATGTCCATATATGAGCATATATGTTCATATACCCTCAATTTACGGATCCGAACATATATGGAGCCATACATGGAATCATATATGCGCTAATATATGTTGTCATATATGATCACATATGAACATTTTTAGCCGGGTAGGGATGATTTTCTATAAAAAAAATTTTCGGATCAAAAACAGTATCATAACTGATTTTTAGTTAAAGTTAATTTTTAAAAACATTCTTTTATATAGTTTGACAAACTTTTCATAAAAAAAAGTTCTCAGACGAAAAATATCTCAAATTTTCTTTAGGAAAATTTACATAAACATACACTCTCAGAACAATTCCGTTGTGGCAACGAAATTTTATGCCAACCGAATTCAGTTGTGGCAACCGAATTCGATTTCAATTCGGTTGCGTGAACCGAATTATCGGTTACCACAACTGAATTCGGTTGGAGCAACCGAATTACGAGCCAACAACGGAATTGTTTTGAGAGTGTATTCATTTGTAGTTTTTTTTTTTCTTAATGAAAAATTGCCAAAAAAAAAAGTTTATTTAAGTACTTCGTCGTTTGTGTATTCTTTTTCTCGTATTTGATTAAATATTTTGTAAATTTTTCAGAATCTGATACATTTAAGTATAGTGGAGACTTTTTGTTAAATTGGTTTAGAACAGTTTTGAACTTTGGAAAAACTTTTGTTTCTGTATTGCTTCCTATTTTAATTTTCCCTATTTTCTTTTCTCTTTTATCTTTTCTTTCCTTTTCCTTTTTTCGATTTCGGTTTGGGGGGAGGGAAATGGGAATGGGAAAGCGTTTGTAATGTAGGAATAGGCACATTTTCGATTCCTACAGCCCACGAGTTATTGAAAAATTATTACATAGAAACAATAATATAAAATCAATTGATACAATTTAATTGAAAATCTCTGATGAAGCCTGCCAATAGAAAAAGGCAGAAACTAGATCTAACCTGATTTCAAAATTAATGTCTATATAATTTTTAGAGAAAAATGTTCTAACTAAATATAGGAAAATGTTTATACTTTTTCCTAAACTCAAATTTACTAAATTGAAAATATACTTTGTATATGTAGTAGGCTGGGTCGATTTGTGGGGAGGCAAAAAAATCGCCCATGGCTCAGGGAAAATCGTATTCTAGGGATCAAAATAAGAAACTTTGCCGAAGGAACCATACCTCTAAAACGAATTCTACTACCCCTAACTGTTGACTTTTGTCCCGTAGGGTCAAGTTTTGAAAAATCCCACTTTGACCCATTTAGAGTGCCCCAATCGAGTCCAAATGTATGACCGACCCCCACTAACTTTGGAGGGCCGATCCACCCATGCCAGTGGTACACCCCCTGGAACTCCCCTGGGGGGTTCCCCATACAAACATTTTAAAAAATCACCATTTTTGGCACTTTATTTTATTATTTTTTATTTATTTTATTTATTTTTATTATTTTATTTATTTTTTCTCCTTAGAAATTTATTTAGTCAGAACATATGTAAATGAAAAAATTAATTTAACTTAGTAATAGAAAAGAAAAAATGCCCAGACTTGAAAGCAAAACAGTAATTTTTTTTATTTTCTTTTCTATTACTAAGTTAAATTAATTTTTTCATTTACATATGTTCTGACTAAATAAATTTCTAAAGAGAAAAAATAAATAAAATAATAAAAATAAATAAAATAAATAAAAAATAATAAAATAAAGTGCCAAAAATGGTGATTTTTTAAAATGTTTGTATGGGGAACCCCCCAGGGGAGTTCCAGGGGGTGTGCCACTGGCATGGGTGGATCGGCCCTCCAAAGTTAGTGGGGGTCGGTCATACATTTGGACTCGATTGGGGCACTCTAAATGGGTCAAAGTGGGATTTTTCAAAACTTGACCCTACGGGACAAAAGTCAACAGTTGGGGGTAGTAGAATTCGTTTTAGAGGTATGGTTCCTTCGGCAAAGTTTCTTATTTTGATCCCTAGAATACGATTTTCACTGAGCCATGGGCGATTATTAAATCGACCCGCCCTAATATGTAGGCTATTTACTTATCATAGAGATAACTACTATTGAATCTCTCTTAACATGAGTAAAGCTTTATAAAAAGCTTTTGCCCTTAAATGAACACCTGCAATGCAATATTGTATGTATCCTTTTCTTAACAACAAAAACAACAAAGGGATTATTGGAAACCTTTTGCTGTCTCCTTATTATTATTACTTTTTATCTTTAAGCTCATTCCCTTTTTGTACAGCAAAGAAATTGCAAGCTGAGTTTATTACAGTGGCGACGGGAAAAAAGAACAATATTAAAACTAATTTTAATTTCAAGAAAAATTGATTAAAAGTGAACGTGTTGCAGCAGAAAAAAGTGTTAATTTTTTTATTTAAACAACAAAAGCAAAGATGGCTACACAAGGTACACAAATTGCGCAAATAATTGGTAGAGTTCCAAGTTTTGATCATACGCAAAACAATTGGGCGGTATTTGAAAATCAAATGGAACAATTCCTAGTGGCAAATGATATAAATAATATCGTTAAAAAGAATGCAATTTTACTAACGTCATTATGTGAAACGTCATATATGCTGTTACAAAATTTAGTGAGTCCGATGAAAATAGAAGATGCAACAACAACTTATGCGTTGTGTGTAGAGGTGATGAAAAAACATTTTAAGCCGCCAACATCTGGGTTTGCAGAAAGGTACAAATTTTACAATGCTTCTAAATTAGCTACGGAGACAATTAATGAATGGGCCGTACGTGTTCGAGCATTAGCGGTGAACTGTGAGTTTGGTACGTGTTTATCAACAGCAATTCGTGATAAATTTGTAATGGGGTTGGAGAAAGGTCCAGCCCGGGACAAAATTTTTTTGGAGTCGGTGGCGTGTACTTTCGACAAGGTGGTTGAAATTGCCAACAATGTAGAATACGCAAAACACCAATATGACACAGTGGCGGTAAAAGAAGAGCCGGTTAATTTCATCAAAAAAGCAAATGGCGGTAGAAGCAAAAGGGAATCAACAAACAAGATGGCTCAGCAACATCAAAAGCAAAATGGTCAACAATGTGAAGTCTGCGGTTTTAAAAATCATAAAAGCGAGCAATGTAAGTTTAAAAATTACAAGTGTAATCAATGCCAGAAAAAGGTCATTTAAAAAAAATGTGTAAGGCAAAAAATTTAAATTTTTTAGAAAATGTTGATAGGGATTTAAGCCTATTTTCTTTTACAAGTCCAAAAGATGGACATATTAAAATTAAAGTTAAAATCAATGATAAACCATTTGATATGGAGTTGGATACGGGTTCAGAGAATACGGTAATTTCGGAAAAACCATACAAGTCTACTTTTAGCAATTATAGTCTTCGTAAAATAGATATGCTGTTGAAAGCGTATAATGGTGCAAATATAATTCCTATCGGAGCTTGTGATGTGTTTATTCAATACGGTAATAAAAAGAAACTCATTCCAATTATTGTGATTAAACAGGGTGGTCCACCACTTTTGGGTCGAAACTTTTTAAAGGCATTTGAGATTGAGATTTGTAATATAAATTACGCATCTGAGCTTCAAATGAAGAAAAGAAATCCTATGGTTAAGAAATTTAACAAATTGTTTGAGGGTGGCTTGGGACTGTTTAAAATGAGTAAGGCCGTGTTGAAGGTAAAAGAGGACGCCGTTCCAAAATTTTTTAGACCAAGACCTTTGCCTTTGGCAATTAAAAACAAAGTGGAATCAGGATTAGATGAGTTGGTAAAAATGAAAGTTTTAAAACCGGTTGACTATAGCGAGTGGGGAACACCAATAGTGCCAATATTAAAAAAAGACGGTAGTGTTAGGATTTGCGGAGATTTTAAAGTAACGTTAAACCCATACTTAATGGTAGAAAAGTATCCGTTACCCCGGATTGAAGAAATTTTTTCGAAATTGCATGGTGGGGAGGAATTTACAAAACTGGATTTAAGTATGGCGTATCAACAAATAGAGTTAGATGAGGAATCTCGTAAATATACAACTATTTCTACTTCGAAAGGTCTTTTTCAGTATACCAGGCTTATATATGGCTTAGCTTCAGCCCCCGCGATTTTTCAAAGAATCATGGATTCGCTTTTGGTAGGTTTGGATGGTGTTGTGGTATTTTTAGATGACATTTTAATTAGCGCCCCAAATCGTAAACTACATAACGAACGTCTTGAACGAGTTCTGAACATTTTAAACGATGTAGGTTTTAAACTATCGCCAGTAAAATGTGATTTTTTTTGTAAAAAAATAGAATATTTGGGTCACGTTATTGACAAACAGGGTTTGCATATGAATCCCAAAAAAGTGAGTGACATTTCTAAAATTCCCAATCCTGAAAATGTCAAGGAGCTGCAAGCTTTTTTAGGAGTTGTGAATTTTTATAGAAGATTTTTTCCAAACGTGTCCACATTGCTGCATCCACTGCATAGGCTACAGAGCCGATACAGAATTTAAATGGACTTCAGAGTGTTCGGTGGCCATGGAAAAATTAAAGAACGGTCTAAAATCTGAAAATTGTTTAGCGCATTTTAATGCTAATTTTAAAACAAAGGTGACTGTAGATGCCAGTCCTGTCGGAGTAGGTGCTGTGTTGTCACAGGTTAATGAGAAGGGCGAAGAAAGGCCAGTTGAGTTCGCTTCTAGAACGTTGACCGATACGGAAAAGAGGTATTCGCAATTAGATCGTGAAGCCGTTTCAATTTTGTTTGGTGTTAAAAAGTTTCACCAGTATTTATACGGGCGTCAGTTTACCTTAGTTACTGACAACAAACCTTTGCATCACATTTTTAACCCTAAAAAGGGAATTCCGGTCATGGCATCAAACAGATTACAGCGTATAGCATTAACCTTGTCGGGTTATCAATTTAATATTGCCCATATTAAATCAAAAGGTAATGTAGCTGACTATTTTTCAAGATATCCAAGAGAATCCGATTTAAAATTGGATGATTTTCCAACTGATTTATACGTAAATTACGTAAGAGAGATTCAAAATGGTACAAATTTTTTAAATTTTGAAACCATTAGTTCAGAAACTGGAAAAGATGAACTGTTGAAAAAAGTGCGTATGCACGTTGAATTAGGCTGGCCTGCTAAGTGTTCAGAAACCGAATTACTTCCATTTTTTTTAAAAAGAAACGAATTGTCGTTTGAAGCAAATAGTTTGTTTTGGGGTTATAGGGTAGTTATACCTCAAAAATTAAGAAGTGAAGTGGTAAATTTGTTACATGCATCACATATGGGCATAGTAAAAATGAAATCGATGGCTCGTGAATGTTGTTGGTGGCCAAATCAAGGCAAAGATTTGGAGAGAATTGTTAAGGAATGTGACTCATGTTTAATGACACGACCTAATCCACCTCAGCAAGCGTTAATTCCTTGGCCGAGATCGGAGAAGGTGTGGTCAAGATTACATATAGATTTTTTTGGACCGTTTTTGAAACGTTGGTGCCTAGTGGTGGTGGACAGTAGCAGTAAATGGGTTGAATGCATTGATATGGGTACAAATACAACTAGTCGCGCAGTTATTCAAATTTTAAGAGAATTGTTTGCTCGATTTGGTTTGCCAAAATGTATCGTTTCGGATAATGGTACTTCTTTTGTGTCCAATGAATTTGAAAAGTTTTTAAAGTTTAACGGTTTTGAACACATTACAACTCCTGTGGGGAATCCAGCTACTAATGGACAGGCTGAAAATTCAGTAAAAACCCTTAAAAACGCTCTTAAGAGAAGTTTAAATAATGTACCAGTATCCGAATTCCATAGTGTACTATGTAGATTTTTATTGGATTATAGAAACACAGTACATTCTAGTACTGGTGTTTCACCGGTTCAGTTAATGTTTAATCAACGTCAGTTGAGAACAAGGCTTGATTTAATTAATCCAAATCGAAAAGTAGTTAAAATTAGTAAAGATCAAGTTAATTTAAATGCAAAAAAGAAACAAAATAGTCAGATTAAATTTTATAAAGGCAAAAAGAAAAATATTTTTAATAAAAACGATAATGTGGTGTGTAAAGATTATTCAATTCCTGGAAAAGTTTCTTGGATTAGAGGCTTAGTGCTTAAAAAACTTGGTAAGCAAACCTATTTAATAAAAACAAAAAATGATAAAATTTGGAAAAGG